>CM036764.1:33976449-35301449 GCA_020796225.1 Arion vulgaris
TAGTGTGCGCCCAAGCTGGTCTCGAACTCTGGAATTTCCACGATACCCAGTTACGAGCACAGCATGTTATCAACTTCGTTATCGACGATGTTGATGATGTGGTAAACTTGATAAATAAGATGGACGCTGCTATAATAGAATTGGGGAGGTAAAATGCAATTGACACTAAATAAATAAATAGACAGCAAACAAGTGTTCGGGAATCCCAACAAACAAATAAAACAATTGCCAAACACTGAAACTGACAACAACAAAATAAAAAGCAATTCTATTAGCGACAATCGTCTAAACATGTAAATCAGCGTTATTAAGAACAAGACCATTTATTTTTTTAAAGAGAGATCTTCACTTTATTGTGTCTTTCCAAAGTTTTTACTACACAGTATGAAAGCTAAGGTCACATGCAGGTAATGATAGCACAAACACAGAAGATTAGCTATATAATATTTATATGTATAAATATGAAAGACGAAATAACAACATACATACAGCAGAAGTATTCACATGCAACATACATGCCCACATATATTTTTAGGACAGTTTCAAGTATATTTTTGTAACAAGTGAAGAAAAGAGTCATATGTCCCAAGGAAACAAACCGGGGTCAATAAATATTGTAAACCAACATACAATTAACATATTTTTTGGCACAAGAAAGAAATAAAACAGCACACACGGAAACTGAACCACAATCTTATTTCTCTCGAGACCCACATATGTATATACTGTCTAATTATTTACCATATATACTTGCTAAAGTGCTTCTACTTGAGTGTATAGAACTATTTATTTACATGTTGTCAACTATAAATATTCGATTTAAAACCTGATATTCAAATACAAATTAAATTGAGGATAGAGTGTTTATCCTAGCCTATTTCTCGTTTATGACATTCCATTTGTCCACATTAACAAATCGTACAGACATCTAATGTAATCTAACCAGTCTAACTTGTCAGCAATTATTATTCTATAGCCTTCTGAATATTAAAATTACTGGATTTTATTTTTGACAAATGATGAAAAGTCAAAGCTGCACTGTTAAAGTGCAAATTAATTCTGTTGAAAATTCATATGATCGACTTATACTGATTTTCGAATTACATTTTTGAGGAGTTGCTATTGCGGTTATTCTTATTATAGTTAAGTTGCTTTGATGGCGATTTGTTGTATTTCTTTTTAGTGCCCGTTTCTGTCGTTGTGTTAGATTAATGTATTCGTGTTTAATTTCTTTAAATGTCATTTCATATCTTGAATGTTGTTTGTTATTAAATATCTTCCCATTCTATTATTAGACATTCTCGGCTGAAAAATATGTTTTAACCTTCAAACTGATTTCCTTGCTTATTTCTTCTATTTTAACTTTCAACTCCCAATGGAGCACAGGTCTTCAACAAACTTCTTCCAGCTTTTCCTCTCTCCTGCCATCCAATTTAATTCTTTCCATGTTTTACATATCCTTTTCATATCAGCCTCCAGCTCTCTTCTTCAGATATGTCTAGGTCTTTCCCTACTCATCTTTCCCTTCAGGTTCCAAAACAGTGCCTGTCTTGCAATGCTTTCGGTCGGTCTTCTGAATGTGTATTACTCAAGTGTATTTTACTGTGCGTTTTTCTGTATACGTTGTTTAGTTTTCAAATACAATTTAGTTTTCATTGTGCATTACACAATGTCTAGATTTGCAGAACGAATAATCAATTCTTACTAATCTGTTCCAAAAGCCGATCAATTTATTATGAATCAGATTATTTCTTTATTTAGGTTTTAGACTGAACCCGAGTTAAGTCTTTAACCGAGCTTACGTTTAGGTGTTATACTGTTTCTGCAAATTAGATTTTGATCATCTCTACGTTCAGGTTATTAGACTGTCTCTTATTGTATACATTATTTTAACTCTGCGTCTAGATATCATATAGTCTTTCAGAGGTACCTGTAATTTATACCCCTAGTCGCCCGTGTGGTGTCGGGGCCAGCTAGGGAAGTAAAGACTAGTACCACTGCGACCTACACGGCATGTCGTAAGAGGCGACTGATGTAGGACCTAGGTTAGCTACCCTAGTAAATAAAAAGCAACGCAGAAATCGGATGTGTTGGCCTACTTATAGGCGCATATCTGGTACAACGTACAATCGCTCATAGGTTCAGATCACATACAAATCACACAGAGTGGTTAACAAGTGGTCTTAGGCTCAGATCACATACAAATCACACAGAGGGGCAAAGAAATGGTCGATATGAAACGTTTGAAGAAGACGAAGAAGAAGACCCTCAAGTAAAGGATCAGTTAAGAATATTTATATTGCTTGACCATTTATACCTGAACATTAACAATGTGAAAATGTTAGCTGTAAATGGATACATTTTGATATAATCTAGATCACTACATTTAGCAGTAATCAGAAGCACGAGTTATTACAGATCCCCATGATTCTCACTGATAAATTCAATAAGTACCCCTGAAGTCGGAAAAGCTCGCCTTCGTCTCGATGGATACCCATAAAACCGTAAGCAGACTTTCTCACAAAAATCAGTCTGAAACGTCACCCAAGGTGTCATGGCTACGTCTGTATTCATAGAAGACGAACGCAGAAGAAGAATAAGAAGAAGAAGAAATACAATAATTTCTAAATCTCGCAGTCATCACTTTCTCTAGTTCTACTTGTAATCCACTTTTCTGCAGTCTCATGATCGTGGTTTTATCGATTAATCTGTCATTATCTAAGATGCAACCTTTCAGTGACTTTATCGAATTTCAACTATAGGTACTTTCGAAGCTAGACTAAAAGCTCTTCAATTTTATAAAGCACCGACATGACCAGGGCAGTAGATTTAGTGAAGTCCCTCCAGGGTTGAGATCTCTACTGGAGATATCCACTCATGTCGTGGCCACTCTTCTAGATTTTTCTGCTCTGTGTCTTTGATAAACGAAGCTAATTTATAATACTCTTCTAAACTGTAATTAATTTATCAGTCTAGAACTTAATGGTGCATAAGCATAGGCTTCGATCATTTAAGTGATAAGTGATCAGTGAAATAAAAATCGTAGCATATCATTTACAGGACGTAGCCATCAACACAGAAAACGAGTCGTTGATTTTTCTAGGCACCACTTATACGTTCAGTAGTTTGCCATTGCTTTCTGAAAGGTGGGGTCTACTTTTACCTTTCGTAAAAATCTCCCGGAAACAAATTTGCTTCCAAACTTGCCTACCGTGGGGTTTGAACCAGGTACGCCTGGGTTTGTGATCGAGCTCACTACCGCTTGAGCTACAGATGCTCACAGGTGATCAGTACGAAAGAAATATTGATAGTTCATATTGAAGGATATTGACATATACCTTCTTATTTTTGTATAAGAGCAAATATTAGATTCTGTAAACAATAAGATACAGGCGCTGTTTTGGAACCCGCAGGGAAAGAGTAGTAGGGGAAAGCCTAGACTGACCTGGAGAACAGAGCTGAATTCTGATATGAATAGGATAGCTAAAACATGAAAAGAATTGGAAGGGATGGCAGGAGAGAGGAAGAGCTGGAAGAAGTTTGTTGAAGACATGTGCTCCGTTGGGAGTTGAAAGGTGAAAAAACAATAAGAACAATGGTCACGATACAAACTATTCCAATCACTAATAGTAAATTGAGTTTGTTTGAAGACCACATAAATCTAATTCAGCAAAAAGTGATGGATATAAACTAGTTCAAGATGTGATTGTTTTTATTGAACTTCATTACAATATTTACAATTGTTATTACTATTGGATGGCGTCTGTCGCTCAGGGAGTAGTGACTCTGTCTATTAACCCTGACATTCGAGTTTGAACCACGCTGTTAAAATGCTAGGTTTATTCGAAAGTCCTGTAAAGGATATCAATTAACTTTTAAAATTACTATTGAGTAATATAACTGAAATTATAACAATTATTAGCATTAGTATTTAGTGAATTGCATTGAAAATAATACCACACGATGTAGGCACATAATGCCTAGACATATGACTAGTTATTGTTTTAATATCGACCCCTGTCAGCCTGCCCAGCTTGTTCGTAGCGCGTTGGACTACGGGTGACTAGCCCTCTGTGAGTGCAGGTTCAATTCCGGGGGCCGGCAGAAAAGCCACAGGTTCCCCAGATTCAAGGTGGTCGTGGCACCGAACCGAAGGGTTACGATGCCCATTGCACCGAGCCGAAGAGCTGAAAGCACAAGTGCTTCTGGATAGGAAAAAAAAAAGAAAAATAACGACCCTCGGGAGCCATATTAATGGATTCATTTTTACATCTACTAGCGTAAAGAAGCACAAATCGGTTTTCCTGTAGTGATAAAGTTTCTAAAGGCGTAAGATTTATTTTGTTGCTGTGCATTACTCAACATGGCTCCCTTCAACTCGGCAAAAACAGCAGGTCACCTACGATAAGTTTTCACACAGCCCGTACTTCATAGCTCCAGCCGTAATCCTAGTGATGTCAGAAAAATAATTACACATGTGAACGAAACGGCGCGATAGGGATTTGAACACAGAACCTTCAACAGAACAAACGTCTTAATCGATTCCCCACAAACATCCAAAAGTGCTAAAATAAACACCAACCGGCTCCATAGATGCTAAAAACATATATAGGTTTGTACGGGTTGCTAAAAATAAACGTCGATTTGATTGAAAAAAGTGCCAAAATATATCTGTAAATGTGTCTGGAGTGATATAACGTTAGTTCAGAAAATAACAAAGAAATTGAAATTATTGCAACTATTGTCATATTATTTTGTAAGTTGTCAGAGTAAACCTGGTAATGTGATGAATTCAATAAACAGTTCATTTCTGGGTACAGTTTATTTCCGATTCTTCTCAACCAAAATCTAAAATCATAATTTTGTTTTATTTTGTCAAAAATTGGTATAATCGTTTGAGCAATCGCATAATTTATTGTTGCTGGCGTGTTAAGCTAGCATAAAATGGAAGCCGCCCTTAACAAAGATCCCTTCTGCTATTAGCTCAAACTGGAACTCTCATTACTGAACATCGAACTGGTACGATTTGACGCTGTTGTAAAGTACTACTAAGGATATCAGACCACCTATGGACATGACCTCACTCTCTAAGACTATCCTACAGGGAACAGTTGAGGGTGGAAGATAGAAAGGAGGGCAGAGAAAATCCTGGTTTGACAACATCAAGAGCTGGTCGGACAGAGTTTCTTCACACTCGACCGAGGAGTTGGAGACAGAGATTCGTGGCGTGCTTTTTGTGCTGATGTCTCCACAGTGACACCTCTGCAACCCTAACGGGTTATGGGCGTTATTATTATTATTATTATTATTATTACAAAGTGAAATTGAAGTGCTTTACTATCCCTAACGACTTTAATTGAGAAGAGACTCAAATGGTTTGGCCACTTGGTCAGAATGAACCCGAATACACCAGTTGCAAGAGCTACAACCTGAAAATGGAATCATCAAGAAAGGGCAGACCAAGAAAAAGATGGGTTGATGGAGTTACATACATCTTAAAACTCCACAATACCACAACATATCAAGCGACCGAGCGTGCAATATCTCGGAAACCGATCATCAGTTAAACCTGCTAGGGCAAGCGGCAAAAAAGCAGAGAAGGACAAAAGAAAGAAAGAAGTTGAAACAGGATACCACCTATATCTCATACCCCATACATCTGAGGGAGGAAGAGTGTAGACTGTTGATGTGTTATGTTGTTGATTGTGTGTTATTGAACTCAAGTCACATAACTTCAGGCAGACCAATAGGTGCTCAGTCTCCCCCAACAGATGTTGATGGGTATGCATACTGATGGTTCATGTGGCTTGCTAGTTAAACATACTCCTCTCTCTGCCCCTCAAGCATTCGAAAAAATCCCATGGAAACAAATTTGCTTCCAAACTGTCTGCAGCGGGGTTTGAACCAGGTACGCTTGAGTTGTGATCGAGCTCACTGCCGCTACAGACGGCGAAAAGAATACGAACCTAGAATTCGACAGTAAAACTTGGATATATCTATGGAGTAAACTAGTCTGACATCGACTCTGTCTAACAGTGCTTTTCGATGATTGTAGAGATGTTGATTCGAATCCAGTTTTCCAGTACATCAAATTATTAAAGATATATATTGTCTTCCTTTTAGTTTTCTTTTTCTTGATCCCATACCGCTAGAGTAGCCATTGTCCCCACACTCATGGTTATCTTGTACATGACAAACAAATATGTGCCATCGTGCTCGGTCTTTGCAGAGTGTGTAAGACTAACTAACGTTGTGCATATATGCATCCACTGTTCATCTCTCAGACTAACTAACAATGTGCATATCTGCATCACTGTTCATCTCTCAGACTAACTAACAATGTGCATATCTGCATCCACTGTTCTTCTCTCAGACTAACTAACAATGTGTATATCTGCATCCACTGTTCTTCTCTCAGACTAACTAACGATGTGTATATCTGCATCTACTGATCATCTCTCAGACTAACTAACGATGTGTATATCTGCATCCACTGTTCATCTCTCAGACTAACTAACGATGTGCATATATGCATCAACTGTTCTTCTCTCAGACTAACTAACGATGTGTATATCTGCATCCACTGTTCTTCTCTCAGACTAACTAACGATGTGCATATCTGCATCTACTGTTCTTCTCTCAGACTAACTAACGATGTGTATATCTGCATCCACTGTTCTTCTCTCAGACTAACTAACGATGTGTATAACTGCATCTACTGATCATCTCTCAGACTAACTAACGATGTGTATATCTGCATCCACTGTTCTTCTCTCAGACTAACTAACGATGTGCATATATGCATCCACTGTTCTTCTCTCAGACTAACTAACGATGTGTATATCTGCATCCACTGTTCTTCTCTCAGACTAACTAACGATGTGCATATCTGCATCTACTGTTCTTCTCTCAGACTAACTAACGATGTGTATATCTGCATCCACTGTTCTTCTCTCAGACTAACTAACGATGTGTATATCTGCACCCACTGTTCTTCTCTCAGACTAACTAACAATGTGTATATTTGCATCTACTTTTCATCTCTCAGACTAACTAACGATGTGTATATCTGCATCTACTGTTCTTCTCTCAGACTAACTAACGATGTGTATATCTGCATCCACTGTTCTTCTCTCAGACTAACTAACGATGTGTATATCTGCATCCACTGTTCTTCTCTCAGACTAACTAACGATGTGTATATCTGCATCTACTGTTCTTCTCTCAGACTAACTAACGATGTGTATATCTGCATCTACTGTTCTTCTCTCAGACTAACTAACGTTGTGTATATCTGCATACACTGTTCATCTCTCAGACTAACTAACGATGTGTATATATGCATCCACTGTTCTTCTCTCAGACTAACTAACGATGTGCATATCTGCATCTACTGTTCTTCTCTCAGACTAACTAACGATGTGCATATCTGACTGGTGCAATGAATTCGAAGCGAATGTAGACCCAGCAAAGGCCTCTCTAACATGGTTCTCTCTTAACACTCACATAGTAAAGACACCTACCCGGTTGTCAGCATGTGTAACAAAGACATTGACAGAACCGAAACACTAAAGTATCTTGGAATAACAGTTGACAGAAGCCTGTCATTTAAGAGCCATGTTGAGAACGTAATCATAAAGGCAAGAAAAGGGCTAACCGCTCTCAAAGTTATGGCGGGGGCGGATATTGAGCAACGCCTACTCTCTTTCTTTATCAAGGACTAGTGCTGAGCGTGGTGGACTATGGCCTTGGTCTTCTAACAGTAAGCAGAACATCGCTGGATAAGTTAGAAAGGATCCAAAATGAAGCGATGAGGCTTATACTCGGTTTGCACACGTGACACTTCTTGTGAGGCAATGCGCTATGTCCTTGGATTGCCAACGATGGCCACGAGACACAAAGTCGCACAGGTAAAAGCGTATCTGAGAGTTTCTGCGGACACAAATCATTCTCTGCACAAATCCATAAATGAGAACAAGGGAAGGCGATTGAAGAGAGTTCGATCCTGGATGGCCGAGGCAGAGGATATTATTAAACAGGTCTGTACTCTAGATGAGCTGAGGCACGGTGACGAATGGATGCCTATATCAGAGGATATGACTGCTTACGCCAGGGTTATCCCGCACACTTGGACGACGCTGTAGAGAATGGGCCCCGGGGGTCGTCAAGAAATTCTTGCACTCGTGGATCAGCACTCCCACCCAGGTGATATCATTATCTACACCGATGGCTCGTCGCGTGGCACCAGATCATCGTGGCTACTCAGACAACGAAACGGTTTGCACACTCTGGGACTGCGGGGCTTTCGAGACAACGACATCGAGCATGACTATGGAGATCACCGCTGCCGCCAGGCTCTGTCATGGTGGCTGAGCAACAGGTTACCCATACGATCATCATATCAGACCGATGAGTATGCTTCAACTGATTGCATCTGGGTAGCGGGTGGAATGGGTGAACAGATTGGGGATCACATCTCAAGAAATGACTTGGCTGTAAAGCCTGGACATGCTGGAGTGCGGGGGTAACGAGCGTGCTGACTCTCTTGCAACAGTGCCCCGACTCAAGTGGGCAGAAGCATGGACAGAGCCGATATCATCAATGCGGTACGCTTCACAGTGACATGGGCGGGTCTCAGACACTGGAACGAGTTCGAGAATTAGGTGTTAAGTTTGGACATGCCAGACAGTGTCGTCTTCGTGGTAAAAGAGAAGATATAGTAATCAACTTTCATGGGTACTGTGAGAAATGGACTTTGGGGTGGCTGCTGCAACGGAGGACAGAGCACGAATGGGAAAGCCCAATGTGCCATGACGTCGATCGCATAACATAACATAACATAACATAACATATCTGCATCCACTGTTCTTCTCTCAGACTAACTAACGATGTGCATATCTGCATCCACTGTTCTTCTCTCAGACTAACTAACGATGTGCATATATGCATCTACTGTTCTTCTCTCAGACTAACTAACGTTGTGCATATATGCATCTACTGTTCTTCTCTCAGACTAACTAACAATGTGCATATATGCATCTACTGATCTTCTCTCAGACTAACTAACAATTTTATATCTGCATCTACTGTTCTTTCTCTCAGACTAACTTAACGTTGTATATAGCCCTCTCTGTTCTTCTCTCAGACTAACTAACGTTGTGCATATATGCATCTACTGTTCTTCTCCTTTAGACTAACTAACGATGTTATATCTGTATTACTGTTCTTCTTCAGACTAACTAACAATGTGATATATGCATCTACTGTTCTTTCTTTAGACCAACAACGATGATGCATATATGCATCCACTGTTCTTCTCTCAGACTAACTAACGATTTTATATTTGCATCCACTGTTCATCTCTCAGACTAACTAACGATGTGCATAAATTTTCATCCACTGTTCTTCTCTCAGACTAACTAACAATGTGTATATCTGCATCTACTGTTCTTCTCTCAGACTAACTAACGATGTGCATATATGCATCTACTGTTCTTCTCTCAGACTAACTAACGTTGTGCATATATGCATCTACTGTTCATCTCTCAGACTAACTAACGATGTGTATATTTGCATCCACTGTTCTTCTCTCAGACTAACTAACGATTTTATATCTGCATCCACTGTTCTTCTCTCAGACTAACTAACGATTTTATATCTGCATCCACTGTTCTTTCTCAGACTAACTAACGATTGGTATATCTGCATCCACTGTTCTTCTCTCAGACTAACTAACGATGTGTATATCTGCATCCACTGTTCTTCTCTCAGACTAACTAACGATGTGTATATCTGCATCCACTGTTCTTCTCTCAGACTAACTAACGATGTGCATGTCTGCATCCACTGTTCTTCTCTCAGACTAACTAACGATGTGTAATTGCATCTACTTTCTTCTCTCAGACCCAACTAACGTTTGCATAATGCATCTACTGTTCATCTCTCAGATAACTAACGATGTGTATATTTGCATCTACTGTTCATCTCTCAGACTAACTAACGATGTGCATATATGCATCATTTCTTCTCTCAGACTAACAACGTTGTGCATATATGCATCTACTGTTCATCTCTCAGACTAACTAACGATGTGTATATTTGCATCCACTGTTCTTCTTCCCGACTAAATAACGATGTATATCTGCATCCCCTGTTCTTCTCTCAGACTAACTAACGATGTGTATATCTGCATCCACTGTTCTTCTCTCAGACTAACTAACGATTGGTATATCTGCATCCACTGTTCTTCTCTCAGACTAACTAACGATGTGTATATCTGCATCCACTGTTCTTCTCTCAGACTAACTAACGATGTGTATATCTGCATCCACTGTTCTTCTCTCAGACTAACTAACGATGTGCATATCTGCATCCACTGTTCTTCTCTCAGACTAACTAACGTTGTGCATATATGCATCTACATATTCATCTCTCAGACTAACTAACTTGTGCATATATGCATCTCTGTTCATTCTCAGACTAACTAACGATGTATATTTGCATCCACTGTTCTTTCTCTCAGACTAACTAACGATGTGTATATCTGCATCCACTGTTCTTCTCTCAGACTAACTAACGATTGTATATTGCATCCCCTTTCTTCTCTCAGACTAACTAACGATGTGATATATGCATCCACTGTTCTTCTCTCAGACTAACTAACGATGTCATATCTCCATCTGTTCTTCTTCAGACTAACTAACAATGTTATATATGCATCTACTGTTCATCTCTCAGACTAACAACTATTGCATATCTGCATCCTGTTCTTCTCTCAGACTAACTAACAATGTGTATATTTGCATCCACTGTTCATCTCTCAGACTAACTAACAATGTGTATATTTGCATCCACTGTTCTTCTCTCAGACTAACTAACGATGTGCATATCTGCATCCACTGTTCTTCTCTCAGACTAACTAACGATGTGCATATATGCATCCACTGTTCTTCTCTCAGACTAACTAACGATGTGCCATCTGCATCCACTGTTCTTCTCTCAGACTAACTAACGATGTGTATATTTGCATCCTGTTCTTCTTCAGACAACGAACAATGTGTATTTGCATCCACTGTTCTTCTCAGACTAACTAACGATGTGCATATCTGCATCCACTGTTCTTCTCTCAGACTAACTAACGTTGTGTATATATGCATCTACTGTTCATCTCTCAGACTAACTAACGATGTGCATATCTGCATCCACTGTTCTTCTCTCAGACTAACTAACAATGTGTATATTTCATCACTGTTCATCTCTCAGACTAACTAAGTGTGTTTTATGCATCCACTGTTCTTCTCTCAGACTAACTAACAATGTGCATATCTGCATCTACTGTTCTTCTTTTCAGACTAACTAACGTTGTATATATGCATCTACTGTTCATCTCAGACAACTAACGATGTGATATTTGCATCCACTGTTCTTCTCTCAGACAACTAACGATGTGTATTGCATCCACTGTTCTTCTCTCAGACTAACTAACGATGTGTATATTTGCATCCACTGTTCTTCTCTCAGACTAACTAACGATGTGTATATATGCATCCACTGTTCTTCTCTCAGACTAACTAACAATGTGTATATCTGCATCTACTGTTCTTCTCTCAGACTAACTAACGTTGTGCATATATCATCTACTTTCTTCTCTCAGACTAACTAACGTTGTGCATATATGCATTTACTGTTCTTTTTCAGACTAACTAACGATGTGTATATCTGTATCTACTGTTCTTCTCTCAGACTAACTAACAATGTGTAAAATCTGCATCTACTGTTCTTCTCTCAGACCAACTAACGATGTGCATATCTGCATCTACTTTTAATCTCTCAGACTAACTAACGATGTACATATATGCATCTACTGTTCTTCTCTCAGACTAACTAACGATGTGCATATATGCATCCACTGTTCTTCTCTCAGACTAACTAACGATGTGTATATTTGCATCCACTGTTCATCTCTCAGACTAACTAACGATGTGCATATTTGCATCCACTGTTCTTCTCTCAGACTAACTAACAATGTGTATATCCTCTCTTTTTTCTTCAGACTAACTAACGATGTGCATATCTGCATCTACTGTTCTTCTCTCAGACTAACTAATAATGTGTATATATGCATCCACTGTTCTTCTCTCAGACTAACTAACGATGTGCATATATGCATCTACTGATCTTCTCTCAGACTAACTAACGATGTGCATATATGCATCTACTGTTCTTCCCCAGACTCAACGATGTATATATGCATCTACTGATTTTTCTCAGACTAACAACGATGTGCATATATGCATCTACTGATCTTCTCCAGACTAACTAACGATTTCATATATGCATCTACTGTTCTTCTTCAGACTAACGAACGATGTTTTATCTGCATCCACTGTTCTTCTCTCAGACAATAACAATGTGCATATTGCATCTACTGTTCTTCTTCAGACTAACTAACGATGTGCTATATCATCCCCTGTTCTCTCTCAGACTAACTAACGATGTGTATATCTGCATCCACTGTTCTTCTCTCAGACTAACTAACGATGTGCATATCTGCATCCACTGTTCTTCTCTCAGACTAACTAACGATGCATATCGCATCTACTGTTCTTCTCTCAGACTAACTAACGATGTGCATATATGCATCTACTGTTCTTCTCTCAGACTAACTAACATCTGTATATATGCATCTCGTTCTTCTCTCAGACTAACTAACGTTGTGCATATATGCATCTACTGTTCATTTTCAGACTAACTAACGATGTAATTTTTCATCCCCTGTTCTTCTCTCAGACTAACTAACGATGTGTATATCTGCATCCACTGTTTTTTTCAGACTAACGAACGATGTGATATCGCATCCCTGTTCTTCTCCAGACTAACTAACGATTGGAATCTGCATCCACTGTTCTTCTCTCAGACTAACTAACGATGTGTATATCTGCATCCACTGTTCTTCTCTCAGACTAACTAACGATGTGTATATTGCATCCCCTGTTCTTCTCTCAACTAACTAACGATGTGCATGTCTGCATCCACTGTTCTTCTCTCAGACTAACTAACGATTTTATATATGCATCTACTGTTCTTTCTCAGACTAACTAACGTTGTGCATATATGCATCTATGCATCTCTCAGACTAACTAACGATGTGTATATTTGCATCTACTTTTCATCTCTCAGACTAACTAACGATGTGCATATATGCATCTACTTTCTTCTCTCAGACTAACTAACTTGTCATATAGCATCTACTGTTCATCTCTCAGACTAACTAACGATGTGTATATTTGCATCCACTGTTCTTCTCTCAGACTAACTAACGATGTGTATATCTGCATCCACTGTTCTTCTCTCAGACTAACTAACGATGTGTATATTTTGCATCCACTGTTCTTTCTCAGACTAACTAACGATGTGTATATCTGCATCCCCTGTTCTTCTCTCCCGACAACTAACGATGTGTATATTCATCCACTGTTCTTCTCTCAGATAACTAACGATGTATATCTGCATCCACTGTTCTTCTCTCAGACTAACTAACGTTGTGCATATATGCATCTACTGTTCTTCTCTCAGACTAACTAACGTTGTGCATATATGCATCTACTGTTCTTCTCTCAGACAACTAACGATGGTATATCTGTATCTACTGTTTCTTCCCGACTAACTAACAAGTGTATATCTGCATCTCTGTTCTTCTCTCAGACCCAACTAACGATGTGCATATCTGCATCTACTTTAATCTCTCAGACTAACTAACGATGTACATATGCATCTACTGTTCTTCTCTCAGACTAACTAACGATGTGCATATATGCATCCACTGTTCTTCTCTCAGACTAACTAACGATGTGTATATTTGCATCCACTGTTCATCTCTCAGACTAATAACGATGTCATATTTCATCCACTGTTCTTTCTCTCAGACTAACTAACAATGGGATATCTGCATCTACTGTTCTTCTCTCAGACTAACTAACGATGTGCATATCTGCATCTACTGTTCTTCTCTCAGACTAACTAATAATGTGTATATATGCATCCACTGTTCCTTCTCAGACTAACTAAGATGTGCATATATGCTCTACTGTTCTTTCTCAGACTAACTAACGATGTGCATATATGCATCTACTGATCTTTTCTCCCGACTAACTAACATTTTGCATATATGCATCTACTGATCTTCTCTCAGACTAACAACGATGTGCATATATGCATCTACTGTTCTTCTCTCAGACTAACTAACGATGTGTATATCTGCATCCACTGTTCTTCTCTCAGACTAACTAACAATGTGCATATATGCCCCTCTGTTCTTCTTCAGACACTAAAAGATTGCATATATGCATCCATTCTTCTCTCAGACTAACTAACGATGTGTATATCTCATCCACTGTTTCTTCTCTCAGACTAACTAACGATGTCATATCTGCATCCACTGTTCTTCTCTCAGACAACTAACGATTGCATATCTGCATCTACTGTTCTTCTCTCAGACTAACTAACGATGTGCATATATGCATCTACTGTTCTCTCTCAGACCAACTAACGATCTGTATATATGCATCTACTGTTCTTCTCTCAGACTAATAACGTTGTGCAAAATATGCATCTACTTTCATCTCTCCCGACCCACTAACGATGTGTATATTTGCATCCACTGTTTTCTCTCAGACTAACTAACGATGTGTATATCTGCATCCACTGTTCTTCTCTCAGACTAACTAACGATGTGTATATCTGCATCCACTGTTCTTCTCTCAGACTAACTAACGATTGGTATATCTGCATCCACTGTTCTTCTCTCAGACTAACTAACGATGTGTATATCTGCATCCACTGTTCTTCTCTCAGACTAACTAACGATTTTATATTTGCATCCCTGTTCTTCCCAGACTAACTAACGATGTGCATGTCTGCATCCACTGTTCTTTCTCAGACAACTAACGATGTGTATATATGCACTACTGTTCTTCTCTCAGACTAACTAACGTTGTGCATATATGCATCTACTGTTCATCTCTCAGACTAACTAACGATGTGATATTTGCATCTATGTTCATCTCTCAGACTAACTAACGATGTGCATATATGCATCTACTGTTTTTTCTCTCAGACTAATAACGTTGTGCAAAATGCATCACTGTTCATCTCCCGACTAACTAACGATGGTATATTTGCATCCACTGTTCTTCTCTCGACTAACTAACGATTTTATATCTGCATCCACTGTTCTTCTCTAGACTAACTAACGATGTGTATATCTGCATCCACTGTTCTTCTCTCAGACTAACTAACGATTTTATATCGCATCCCCTGTTCTTTCTCAGACTAATTAACGATGTGTATATCTGCATCCACTGTTTTTTCTCAGACTAACTAACGATGTGTATATCTGCATCCCCTGTTTTTTCTCTCAGACTAACTAACGATGTGCATATCTGCATCCACTGTTCTTCTTCAGACAACTAACGTTGTGCATATATGCATCTACTGTTCATCTCTCAGACTAACTAACGTTGTGCATATATGCATCTACTGTTCATCTCTCAGACTAACTAACGATGTGTATATTTGCATCCACTGTTCTTCTCTCAGACTAACTAACGATGTGTATATCTGCATCCACTGTTCTTCTCTCAGACTAACTAACGATGTGTATATATGCATCCACTGTTCTTCTCTCAGACTAACTAACGATGTGTATATATGCATCCACTGTTCTTCTCTCAGACTAACTAACGATGTGCATATCTGCATCTACTGTTCTTCTCTCAGACTAACTAACAATGTGTATATATGCATCTACTGTTCATCTCTCAGACTAACTAACGATGTGCATATCTGCATCCACTGTTCTTCTCTCAGACTAACTAACAATGTGTATATTTGCATCCACTGTTCATCTCTCAGACTAACTAACAATTTTATATTTTCATCCACTGTTCTTTCTCAGACAACTAACGATGTGCATATCTGCATCCACTGTTCTTTCTCTCAGACTAACTAACGATTGCATATATGCATCCCCTGTTCTTCTCTCAGACTAACTAACGATGTGCATATCTGCATCCACTGTTCTTCTCTCAGACTAACTAACGATGTGAATATTTGCATCCACTGTTCTTCTCTCAGACTAACTAACAATGTGTATATTTGCATCCACTGTTCTTCTCTCAGACTAACAACGATGTCATATCTGCATCCACTGTTCTTCTCTCAGACTAACTAACGTTGTGTATATATGCATCGTGTTCACTCTCAGACTAACTAACGATGTGCATATTGCATCCACTGTTCTTCTCTCAGACTAACTAACAATGTGTATATTTGCATCCACTGTTCATCTCTCAGACTAATTAACGATGTATATATGCATCCACGTTCTTTCTCAGACTAACTAACAATGTGCATATCTGCATCTACTTGTTCTTCTCTCAGACTAACTAACTTGTGCATATATGCATCTACTTTCATCTCTCAGACTAACTAACGATGTGTATATTTGCATCCACTGTTCTTCTCTCAGACTAACTAACGATGTGTATATTTGCATCCACTGTTCTTCTCTCAGACTAACTAACGATGTGTATATTTGCATCTACTGTTCTTCTCTCAGACTAACTAACGTTGTGCATATAGCATCCACTTTCTTCTCTCAGACTAACTAACAAATGGTATATATGCATCTACTTTTTTCTTCTCAGACTATAACGATGTGTATATCTGCATCTACTGTTCATCTCTCAGACTAACTAACGATGTGTATATCTGCATCCACTGTTCTTCTCTCAGACTAACTAACAATGTGTATATTTGCATCAACTGTTCTTCTCTCAGACTAACTAACGTTGTGTATATAGCCCTCTACTGTTCATCCTCAGACTAACTAACAATGTGTATATTTGCATCCACGCTTCTCTCAGACTAACTAACGATGTGATATCTGCATCCACTGTCTTTCAGACTAACTAACGATGTGCATATATGCATCCATGTTCTTCTTCAGACTAACTAACGATGTCATATCTGCATCCACTGTTCTTCTCTCAGACTAACTAACGATGTGTATTTTAAACCCCTTTCTTCTCTCAGACTAACAAGTGTATATTTGCATCCACTGTTCTTCTCTCAGACAACTAACGATGTGCATATCTGCATCCACTGTTCTTCTCTCAGACTAACTAACGTTGTGTATATATGCATCTACTGTTCATCTCTCAGACTAACTAACGATGTGCATATCTGCATCCACTGTTCTTCTCTCAGACTAACTAACAATGTGTATATTTGCATCCACTGTTCATCTCTCAGACTAACTAACGATGTGCATATATGCATCCACTGTTCTTTTCTCAGACTAATAACAATGTGCATATCTGCATCTACTGTTCTTTCTCTCAGACTAACTAACGTTATATATGCATTACTGTTCATCTCTTAGACTAACTAACGAGTGTAAATTTTCATCCACTGTTCTCTCAGACTAACTAACGATGTGTATTTTGCATCCACTGTTCTTCTCTCAGACTAACTAACGATGTGTATATTTGCATCCACTGTTCTTCTCTCAGACTAACTAACGATGTGTATATATGCATCCACTGTTCTTCTCTCAGACTAACTAACAATGTGTATATAGCCCTCTACTGTTCTTCTCTCAGACTAACTAACGTTGTGCATATATGCATCCACTGTTTCTTCTCAGACTAACTAACAATGTGTATATATGATCTACTGTTCTTCTCTCCCGACTAACTAACGATTGTATATCTGCATCTACTTCATCTCTCAGACTAACTAACAGTGGTATATCTGCATCCACTGTTCTTCTTCAGACTAACTAACGATGTGTATATCTGCATCCCCTGTTCTTCTCTCAGACTAACTAACGATGTGCATATCTGCATCCACTGTTCTTTCTCAGACTAATAACGATGTGCATATATGCATCTACTGTTCTTCTCTCCCGACTAACTAACGATTGCATATCTGCATCCACTGTTCTTCTCTCAGACTAACTAACGATTGTATATTTGCATCCCCTGTTCTTTCTCAGACTAACTAACAATGTGTATATTTGCATCCACTGTTCTTCTCTCAGACTAACTAACGATGTGCATATCTGCATCCACTGTTCTTCTCTCAGACCCAACTAACGTTGTGATATATGCATCTACTGTTCATCTCTCGACAACTAACGATGTATATCTGATCCCCTGTTCTTCTCTCAGACTAACTAACAATGGGATATTTGCATCCACTGTTCATTTTCAGACTAACTAACGATGGCATATATGCATCCCCTGTTCTTCCCCAGACTAACAACAATGTCATATCTGCATCTACTGTTCTTCTTCAGACTAACTAACGTTGTGCTTATATGCATCTCTGTTCATCTCTTAGACTAACTAACGATGTGTATATTTGCATCCACTGTTCTTCTCTCAGACTAACTAACGATGTGTATATTTGCATCCACTGTTCTTCTCTCAGACTAACCGATGTGTAATTGCATCCACTGTTCTTTTCTCAGACTAACTAACATTGTATATAGCCATCCACTGTTCTTCTCTCAGACTAACTAACAATGTGTATATATGCACTACTGTCTTCTCTCAGACTAACTAACTTGTGCATATATGCATCACTGTTCTTCTCTCAGACTAACTAACAATGTGTATATATGCATCTACTGTTCTTCTCTCAGACTAACTAACGATGTGTATATCTGCATCTACTGTTCATCTCTCAGACTAACTAACATTTTGTATATCTGCATCCACTGTTCTTCTCTCAGACTAACTAACGATGTGTATATCTGCATCCACTGTTCTTCTCTGGACTAACTAACGATGTGTATATTTGCATCCCCTGTTCTTCTCTCAGACTAACTAACGATGTGCATATATGCCCTCCACTGTTTCTTCAGACTAATAACGTGTGCATATCGCATCTACTGTTCTTCTCTCAGACTAACTAACGATGTGCATATCTGCATCCACTGTTCATCTCTCAGACTAACTAACGATGTGCATATCTGCATCCACTGTTCTTCTCTCAGACTAACTAACGATTGCATATCTGCATCTACTGTTCTTTTTCTCAGACCAACTAACGATGTGATATTTGCATCCACTGTTCTTCTCTCAGACAACTAACGATTTCATATAGCCCTCCACTGTTCTTCTCTCAGACTAACTAACAATGTGCATATATGCATCACTGTCTTCTCTCAGACTAACTAACAATGTAAAATCTGCATCCACTGTTCTTCTTCAGACTAACTAACAATTGTATATTTGCATCCCCTGTTCTTCTCTCAGACTAACTAACGATGTCAATATCACCACTGTTCTTCTCTCAGACTAACTAACAATGTCATATCTGCATCCCCTATTCTTCTCCAGACTAACAACGATGTGATATCTGCACCTACTTTTCATCTCTCAGACTAACTAACTTGTGCATATACATCCCTGTTCTCTCTCAGACTAACTAACGTTGTGTATATTTGCATCTACTTTTCATCTCTCAGACTAACTAACGTGTGTATATTGCATCTACTGTTCATCTCTCAGACTAACTAAAAAGTGTATTTGCATCCACTGTTCTTCTCTCAGACTAACTAACGATGTGCATATCTGCATCCACTTTTCTTCTCTCAGACTAACTAACGATGTATATAGCCCTCCACTGTTCTTCTCTCAGACTAACTAACATGTGCATATCTGCATCCCCTGTTCTTCTCTCAGACTAACAACGATGTGTATATTTGCATCCACTGTTCTTCTTCAGACTAACAACAATGTGTATATTTGCATCCACTGTTCTTCTCTCAGACTAACTAACGATGTGCATATCTGCATCCACTGTTCTTCTCTCAGACAACTAACGTTTTGTATATATGCATCTACTGTTCATCTCTCAGACTAACTAACGATGTATATTGCATCCCCTGTTCTTCTTCAGACTAACTAACAATTTTATATTTGATCCACTGTTCATCTCTCAGACTAACTAACGATGTGCATATATGCATCCACTGTTCTTCTCTCAGACTAACTAACAATGTGTATATTTGCATCCACTGTTCTTCTCTCAGACTAACTAACGTTGTGTATATATGCATCTACTGTTCATCTCTCAGACTAACTAACAATGTGTATATTTGCATCCACTGTTCTTCTCTCGACTAATTTAAAGATGCATATCTGCATCCACTGTTCTTTCTCAGACTAACTAACGATGGCATATATGCATCCACTGTTCTTCTCTCAGACTAACTAACGATGTGCATATCTGCATCCACTGTTCTTCTCTCAGACTAACTAACGATGTGTATATTTGCATCCACTGTTCTTCTCTCAGACTAACAATGTGTATATTTGCATCCACTGCTTTTTCAGACTAACTTAACGATGTCATATCTGCATCCACTGTTCTTTTCTCAGACTAACAACTTGTGTTATATGCACTACTGTTCATCTCTCAGACTAACAACGATGTGCATATCGCATCCACTGTTCTTCTCTCAGACTAACTAACAATTGTATATTTGATCCACTGTTCATCTCTCAGACAACTAACGTTGCATATATGCATCCACTGTTCTTCTCTCAGACTAACTAACAATGTGCATATCTGCATCTACTGTCTTTCTCAGACTCTAACGGTCATATATGCATCACTGTTCATCTTTAGACTAACTAACGATGTGTATATTTGCATCCACTGTTCTTCTCTCAGACTAACTAACTGTGTATTTTTCATCTGTTCTTCTCTCAGACTAACTAACGATGTGTATATTTGCATCCACTGTTCTTCTCTCAGACTAACTAACGATTGTATATATATCCACTGTTCTTCTCTCAATAACTAACATGTGTATATATGCATCTACTGTTCTTCTCTCAGATAACTAACGTTGTGCATATATGCATCCACTGTTCTTCTCTCAGACTAACTAACAATGTGTATATATGCATCTACTGTTCTTCTCTCAGACTAACTAACGATGTATTATCTGCATCTACTGTTCATCTCTCAGACTAACTAACGGTGTATTTTCGCATCCCGTTCTTCTCTCAGACTAACTAAAGATTGTATATCTGCATCCACTGTTCTTCTTTAGACTAACTAACGATGTGCATATCTGCATCCACTGTTCTTCTCTCAGACTAACTAACGATGTGCATATATGCATCCACTGTTCTTCTCTCAGACTAACTAACGATGTGCATATCTGCATCCACTGTTCTTTCTCAGATAACTAACGATGTGTATATTTGCATCCCCTGTTCTTCTCTCAGACTAACTTTAACAATGTATATTTGCATCCCCTGTTCTTCTCTCCAGACTAACTAACGATTGCATATCTGATCCACTGTCTTCTCTCAGGGCTAACTAACGTTGTGTATATTGCATCTACTGTTCATTTTCAGACTAACTAACGATGTGCATATCTGCATCCACTGTTTCTTCCTCAGACTAACTAACAATGGATTTGCATCCACTGTTCATCTCCAGACTAACTAACGATGTGCATATATGCATCCACTGTTCTTCTCTCAGACTAACTAACAATGTGCATATCTGCATCTACTGTTCTTCTCTCAGACCTATAACGTTTGCATATATGCATCTACTGTTCATCTCTTAGACTAACTAACGATGTATATTTGCAAACCACTGTTCTTCTCAGACTAACTAACGATGTATATTTGCATCCACTGTTCTTCCTCAACCTTTAACTATGTGTATATTTGCATCCACTGTCTTCTCTTTAGACTAAACTAACGATGTGCAATAGCATCCACTGTTCTTTCTCAGACTAACAACAATGTCATATATGATCCCTGTTCTTCTTTAGACTAACTAACAATGTGCATATCTGCATCCACTGTTCTTTTTTCTCAGACTAACTAACAATGTGTATATTTGCATCACTGTTCTTCTCTCAGATAATTAACGATGTGCATATATGCATCCACTGTTCTTCTCTCAGACTAACTAACAATGTGCATATCTGCATCCACTATTCTTCTCTCAGACTAACTAACGATGTGTATATCTGCACCTACTTTTCATCTCTCAGACTAACTAACGTGTCATATATCATCCACTGTTTTTTTCAGACTAACTAACTTTTGTATATTTGCATCTACTTTCATCTCTCAGACTAACTAACGATGGGATATATGCATCTACTGTTCATCTCTCGACTAACTAACAATGTTATATTTGCATCACTGTTCTTTCTCAGACTAACTAACGTGTGCATATCTCATCCACTGTTCTTCTCCAGACTAATTAACGATGTGCATATATGCATCCCCTGTTCTTTTCAGACTAACTAACGATGTGCATATCTGCATCCACTGTTCTTCTCTCAGACTAACTAACGATGTGTATATTTGCATCCACTGTTCTTCTCTCAGACTAACTAACAATGTGTATATTTGCATCCACTGTTCTTCTCTCAGACCAACTAACGATGCATATCCATCCTGTTCTTCTCTCAGACTAACTAAGTTGTGTATATATGCATCTACTGTTCATCTCTCAGACTAACTAACGATGTGCATATCTGCATCCACTGTTCTTCTCTCAGACTAACTAACAATGTGTATATTTGCATCCACTGTTCATCTCTCAGACTAACTAACGATGTGCATATATGCATCCACTGTTCTTCTCTCAGACTAACAACAATGTGTATATTTGCATCCACTGTTCTTCTCAGACTAACTACTGTTGTATATATGCATCTACTGTCACTCTCAGACTAACTAACAATGTATATTTGCATCCCCTGTTCTTCTCTCAGACTAACTAACGATGTGCATATCGCATCCACTGTTCTTCTCTCAGACTAACTAACGATGTCATATATGCATCCACTGTTCTTCTCTCAGACTAACTAACGATGTGCATATTTGCATCCACTGTTCTTCTCTCAGACTAACTAACGATGTGTATATTTGCATCCACTGTTCTTCTCTCAGACAACAATGTGTATATTTGCATCCACGTTCTTCTCTCAGACTAACTAACGATGTGCATATCTGCATCCACTGTTCTTCTCTCAGACTAACTAACATTGGGATATATGCATCTATGTTTTATCTCTCAGACTAATAACGATGTGCATATCTGCATCTGTTCTTTCTCAGATAACTAACAATGTGTATATTTGCATCCCCTGTTCATCTCTCAGCTACTAACGAATGCATATATGCATCCACTGTTCTTTTCTCAGACTAACTAACAATTTTGCATATCTGCATCACTGTTCTTCTCTCAGACTAACTAACGTTGTGCATATATGCATCTACTGTTCATCTCTTAGACTAACTAACGATGTGTATATTTGCATCCACTGTTCTTCTCTCAGACTAACTAACGATGTGTATATTTGCATCCACTGTTCTTCTCTCAGACTAACTAACGATGGTTATATTTGCATCCACTGTTCTTCTTCAGACTAACTAACAATGTGTATATATGCATCCACTGTTCTTCTCTCAGACTAACTAACAAGGGGTTTTATATGCATCTACGTTCTTTTCAGACTAACTAACTTGTGCATATATGATCCACGTTCTTCTCTCAGACTAACTAACAATGTGTATATATGCATCTACTGTTCTTCTCTCAGACTAACTAACGATGTGTATATCTGCATCTACTGTTCATCTCTCAGACTAACTAACGATGTGTATATCTGCATCCACTGTTCTTCTCTCAGACTAACTAACGATTTTATATCTGATCCACTGTTCTTCCTCAGACTAATAACGATGCAATCTGCATCCCCTGTTCTTCTCCCGACTAACTAACGATGTGCATATATGCATCCACTGTTCTTCTCTCAGACTAACTAACGATGTGCATATCTGCATCCCCTGTTCTTCTCCAGACTAACTAACGATGTGTATATTTGCATCCACTGTTCTTCTCTCAGACTAACAATGTGTATATTTGCATCCACTGTTCTTCTCTCAGACTAACTAACGATGTGCATATCTGCATCCACTGTTCTTCTCTCAGACTAACTAACGTTGTGTATATATGCATCTACTGTTCATTTTCAGACCTAACTAACGATTGCATATTCATCCACTGTTCTTCTTCAGACCCAACTAACAATGTGTATATTTGCATCCCCTGTTCATCTCTCAGACTAACTAACGATGTCATATAGCATCCACTGTTCTTCTCTCAACTAACTAACAATGTATATCTGCATCTACTGTTCTTCTCTCCCGACTAACTAACGTTGTGCATATATGCATCTACTGTTCATCTCTTAGACTAACTAACGATGTGTATATTTGCATCCACTGTTCTTCTCTCAGACTAACTAACGATGTGATATTTTCATCCACTGTTTTTTCTCAGACTAACTAACGATGTGTATATTTGCATCCACTGTTCTTCTCTCCCGACTAACTAACGTGTGATATATGCATCCCCTGTTCTTCTCTCAGACTAACTAACAATATGTATATATGCATCTACTGTTCTTCTCTCAGACTTCTAACGTTGTGCATATATGCATCCACTGTTCTTCTCTCAGACTAACTAACAATGTGTATATATGCATCTACTTTCTTTCTCAGACAACTAACGATGTGTATATCTGCATCTACTGTTCATCTCTCAGACTAACTAACGATGTGTATATCTGCATCCACTGTTCTTCTCTTCCCGACTAACTAACGATGTGTATATCTGCATCCACTGTTCTTCTCTCAGACTAACTAACGATGTGAATATTTGCATCCACTGTTCTTCTCTCAGACTAACTAACGATGTGCATATATGCATCCACTGTTCTTCTCTCAGACTAACTAACGATGTGCATATTCGCATCTATTGTTCTTCTCTCAGACTAACTAACGATGTGCATATCTGCATCCACTGTTCATCTCTCAGACCCATAACGATGTGCATATCTGCATCCCCTGTTCTCTCTCAGACTAACTAACGATGTGCATATCTGCATCTACTTTCTTCTCTCAGACTAACTAAGATGTGATATTGCATCCATGTTCTTTCTCAGACTAACTAACGATGTGCATATATGCATCCATTTCTTCTCTCAGACTAACTAACAATGTGCATATAGCATCCATGTTCTTCTCTCAGACTAACTAACAATGTCATATCTCATCCACTGTTCTTCTCTCAGACTAACTAACAATGTGTATATTTGCATCCACTGTTCTTCTCTCAGACTAACTAACGATGTGCATATATGCATCCACTGTTCTTCTCTCAGACTAACTAACAATGTGCATATCTGCATCCACTATTCTTCTCTCAGACTAACTAACGATGTGTATATCTGCACTACTTTTCATTTTCAGACTAACTAACTTGTGCATATGCATCCACTGTTCTTCTCTCAGACTAACTAACGTTGTGTATATTTGCATCTACTTTTCATCTCTCAGACTAACTAACGATGTGTATATATGCATCTACTGTTCATCTCCCCAGATAACTAACAATGTGTATATTTGCATCCCCTGTTCTTCTCTCAGACTAACTAACGATGTGCATATCTGCATCCACTGTTCTTCTCTCAGACTAACTAACGATGTGCATATATGCATCCACTGTTCTTCTCTCCCGACTAACTAACGATGTATATCTGCATCACTGTTCTTCTCTCAGACTAACTAACGATGTGTATATTTGCATCCACTGTTCTTCTCTCAGACAACTAACAATGTGTATATTTGCATCCACTGTTTCTTCTCTCAGACTAACTAACGATGTATATCTCATCCACTGTTCTTCTCTCAGACTAACTAACGTTGTGTATATTGCATCTACTGTCATCTTCAGACTAATAACGATGTCATATCTGCATCCACTGTTCTTCTCTCAGACTAACTAACAATGTGTATATTTGCATCCACTGTTCATCTCAGACTAACCTAACGATGTGCATATATGCATCCCTGTTCTTCTCTCAGACTAACTAACAATGTGCATATCTGCATCTACTGTTCTTCTCTCAGACTAACTAACGTTGTGCATATATGCATCTACTGTTCATCTCTTAGACTAACTAACGATTTTATATTGCATCCCTGTTCTTTCTCTCAGACTAACTAACGATGTGTATATTTGCATCCACTGTTTTCTCTCAGACTAATAACGATTTTATATTTGCATCCACTGTTCTTCTTCAGACTAATTAACGATGTGTATATATGCATCCACTGTTCCCTTTTCTCAGACTAACTAACAATGTGTATATAGCATCTACTGTTCTTCTCTCAGACTAACTAACGTTGTGCATATATGCATCCACTGTTCTTCTCTCAGACTAACTAACAATGTGTATATATGCATCTACTGTTCTTCTCTCAGACTAACTAACGTGTGGTTTTCTGCATCTACTGTTCATCTCTCAGACTACAACGATGTGTATATCTGCATCCACTGTTCTTTTTCTCAGACTAACTAACGATTTTGTATATCTGCATCCACTGTTCTTCTCTCAGACTAACTAACGATGTGTATATTTGCATCCACTGTTCTTTTTCTCAGACTAATTAACGATGTGCATATATGCATCCACTGTTCTTCTCTCAGACTAACTAACGATGTGCATATCTGCATCTACTGTTCTTCTCTCAGACTAACTAACGATGTGTATATTTGCATCCACTGTTCTTCTCTCAGACTAACTAACGATGTGCATATATGCATCCACTGTTCTTCTCTCAGACTAACTAACAATGTGCATATATGCATCCACTGTTCTTCTCTCAGACTAACTAACAATGTGCATATCTGCATCCACTGTTCTTCTCTCAGACTAACTAACAATGTGTATATTTGCATCCACTGTTCTTCTCTCAGACTAACTAACGATGTGCATATATGCATCCACTGTTCTTCTCTCAGACTAACTAACAATGTGCATATCTGCATCCACTATTCTTCTCTCAGACTAACTAACGATGTGTATATCTGCACCTACTTTTCATCTCTCAGACTAACTAACGTTGTGCATATATGCATCCCCTGTTCTTTCTCAGACTAACTAACGTTGTGTATATTTGCATCTACTTTTCATCTCTCAGACTAACTAACGGTTTTATATAGCATCTACTTTTCATCTCTCAGACTAACTAACGATGTGTATATTTGCATCCACTGTTCTTCTCTCAGACAACTAACGATGTGCATATATGCCCTCACGTTCTTCTCTCAGACTAACTACACGTTGTGCATATATGCATCCACTGTCTTCTCTCAGACTAACTAACGATGTGTATATTTGCATCCACTGTTTCTTTCTCAGACTAACTAACGATTTCATATCTGCATCCCCTGTTTTATCTCTCAGACTAACTAACGATGTGCATATCTGCATCCACTGTTCTTCTCTCAGACTAACTAACAATGTGTATATTTGCATCCACTGTTCTTCTCTCAGACTAACTAACGATGTGCATATCTGCATCTACTGTTCATCTCTCAGACTAACTAACAATGTGTATATCTGCATCCACTGTTCTTCTCTCAGACTAACTAACGATTTTATATTTGCATCCACTGTTCTTCTCTCAGACTAACTAACGATGTGTATTCGCATCTACTGTTCTTCTCAGACTAACTAACGATGGCATATATGCATCTACTTTTCATCTCTCAGACTAACTAACGATGTGTATATATGCATCACTTTTCTTCTCTCAGACTAACTAACGATGTGAATTTGCATCCACTGTTCTTCTCTCAGACTAATAACGATGTGCATATCTATCTACTGTTCTTCTCTCAGACTAACTCAACGATGTGTATATTTGCATCCCCTGTTCTTCTCTCAGACCCCAACTAACGATGTGCAAAATGCATCACTGTTCTTCTCTCAGACCCAACAACAATGTGATATATGCATCCACTGTTTTTTCTCAGACTAACTAACAATGTCATATCGCATCCACTGTTCTTCTCTCAGACTAACTAACAATGTGTATATTTGCATCCACTGTTCTTCCTTTAGACTAATTAACGATGTGCATATATGCATCCCCTGTTCTTTCTCTCAGACTAACTAACAATGTGCATATCTGCATCCACTATTCTTCTCTCAGACTAACTAACGATGTGTATATCTGCACCTACTTTTCTTCTCTCAGACTAACTAACGTTGTGCATATATGCATCCACTGTTCTTCTCTCAGACTAACTAACGTTGTGTATATTTTCATCTACTTTCATCTCTCAGACTAACTAACGATGTATATATGCATCTACTTTTCATCTCTCAGACTAACTAAACGATGTATATCTGCATCCACTGTTCTTCTCTCAGACTAACTAACGATGTGCATATATGCATCCACTGTTCTTCTCTCAGACTAACTAACGTTGTGCATATATGCATCCACTTTCTTCTCTCAGACTAACTAACGATGTGTATATTTGCATCCACTGTTCTTCTCTCAGACCAAATAACGATTGCATATCTGCATCCACTGTTCATCTCTCAGGACTAACTAACGATGTCATATCCATCCACTGTTCTTCTCTCAGACTAACTAACAATGTGTATATTTGCATCCACTGTTCTTCTCTCAGAACAACTAACGATTGCATATCTGCATCTACTGTTCATCTCTCAGACTAACTAACAATGTGTATATCTGCATCCACTGTTCTTCTCTCAGACTAACTAACGATGTGTATATTTGCATCCCCGTTCTTTCTCAGACCAACTAACGATGTGATATCTGCATCTACTGTTTTTTTCAGACTACTAACGATGTGCATATATGCATCTCCTTTTATCTCTCAGACTAACTAACGTGTGTATATATGCATCCACTTTTCTTCTCTCAGACTAACTAACGATGTGTATATTTGCATCCACTGTTCTTTCTAGACTAACTAACGATGTAAAATTTGCATCCACTGTTCTTCTCTCAGACTAACTAACGATGTGCATATATGCATCCACTGTTCTTTCTCTCAGACCCAACTAACGATGTGCAATTTGCATCACTGTTCTTCTTCTCTCAGACTAACTAACGAGTGTTTTATCTGCATCCACTGTTCTTCTCAGACTAACTAACGATTTCATATCTGCATCCACTTTTTTTTCTCAGACTAACTAACGATGTGTATATTTGCATCCACTGTTCTTCTCTCAGACTAACTAACGTTGTGCATATATGCATCTACTATCTTCTTCAGACTAACTAACGATGTGATATTTGCATCCCCTGTTCTTCTCTCAGACTAACTAACGATGTGTATATTTGCATCCCCTGTTCTTCTCCAGACTAACTAACGAGTGTATATATGCATCCACTGATCTTTCTCAGACTAACTAACGATGTGCATATCTGCATCCACTTTTCTTCTCTCAGACTAACTAACGATGTGTATATTTGCATCCACTGTTCTTCTCTCAGACTAACTAACGTTGTGCATATATGCATCTACTGATCTTCTCTCAGACTAACTAACGATGTGTATATTTGCATCCACTGTTCTTCTCTCAGACTAACTAACGATGTGTATATTTGCATCCACTGTTTTTCTCTCAGACTAACTAACGATGTGTATATATGCATCCACTGATCTTCTCTCAGACTAACTAACGATGTGCATATATGCATCCACTGTTCTTCTCTCAGACTAACTAACGTTGTGCATATATGCATCCCTGTTCTTTTTCAGACTAACTAACGTTGTGCATATTGCATCCACTGTTCTTCTCTCAGACTAACTAACATTGTGCATATATGCATCCACTGTTCTTCTCTCAGACTAACTAACGATGTGCATATATGCATCCACTGTTCTTCTCTCAGACTAACTAACGATGTGTATATTTGCATCCACTGTTCTTCTCTCAGACTAATTAACTTGTGCATATATGCCCTCCACTGTTTTTTTCTCAGACTAACTAACGATGTGTATATTTGCATTTCCACTGTTCTTCTCTCAGACTAACTAACGGTGTGCTATATGCATCCACTGTTCTTCTCAGACCAACTAACGATTTTATATTTGCATCCCCTGTTCTTCTCTCAGACTAATAACGATGTGTATATATGCATCCACTGTTCTTCTCTCAGACTAACTAACGATGTGTATATATGCATCCACTGTTCTTCTCTCAGACTAACTAACGATGTGCATATATGCATCCACTGTTCTTCTCTGAGACTAACTAACGTTGTGCATATATGCATCTACTTTTCATCTCTCAGACTAACTAACGATGTGCATATCTGCATCAACTGTTCATCTTCAGACTAAATAACGATGTGCATATCTGCATCAAATGTTCTTCTTCAGACTAACTAACGTTGTGTATATGCATCTACTGATTCTTCTCGACAACTAACGATGTGTATATCTGCATCCACTGTTCTTTCTCAGACTAACTAAAGGCATATTGCATCTACTGTTCATTTCAGACCCACTAAGTTGTGCATATATGCATCTACTTTCATCTCTCAGACTAACTAACGTTGTGCATATAGCATCTACTGTTCTTCTCTCAGACTAACTAACGTTGCATATATGCATCTACTGTTCATCTCTAGACTAACTAACGATGTGCAATATGCATCCATGTTCTTCTCTCAGACTAACTAACGATGTGTATATTTGCATCTCTGTTCTTCTTTTCAGACTAACTAACAATGTGTATATTTGCATCCACCCGCTTCTCTCAGACTAACAACGATGGTATATATGCATCCACTGTTCTTTCTCAGACTAACTAACAAGTGTATATTTGCATCCACTGTTCTTCTCTCACTAACTAACGTGTGCATATCTGCATCCACTTTCCCTTTTTCAGACTAACTAACGATGTGTATATCTGCATCCACTGTTCATCTCTCAGACTAACTAACGATGTGTATATCTGCATCCCCTGTTCATCTTCAGACTAACCTTCGTCTACATCTCAATCACAATCCGGAATCCACTGCATATCCATTCTTTTTTTTGGATTATTGATCTCTTCTGATTCAGGTAAATCGACCTTCCAACGTCTTCCTTGATATCACTTTGGGTATTTCTCGTGATTGTTCCCGTTGAAATGCCTGTCTATCTATATACTCATGATATCATAGTAAGCGCATATCCATTGATAATAGATCCCCATTGTTGATGGTCTGCTGTCATTCTACACTTGGCATCGTTTAGGTTCGTTTAGTGCTTTTCCACTAGCATCATTAATAATTTCCGTGAGATCATATTGTTCTTTACTATCCCTAACGAATTTATTTGTTTTTTAAATATAACTCTCTCGTTGAACTTTTGTAGTCTTAATTCATTATGTGGCCATAATCTTGTTATGATTGTGTTATAGCTTTATTTATAATCTCTTTGGCTTGTTTTATTGTTGTTCAATATTCAGTAAGGTCATTCGCCCGTGTGATGTCACTGCCCGCAAGGGAAGCAAAGATAGTACCACTGCAAGCTACATTGCATGTTCGTTAGAGGCGACTGATGTAGGCCCCATGGACGCTACCCTAGTAAATAAAAAACAGAGCAGAAATCGGATGCGCTGGAATACTTGTAGGCGCATAACTGGCACAGAGTACAATCGCACTTAGGCTCAGAGTACAATCGCTCTTAGGCACAGAGTACAATCGCTCTTAGGCTCAGAGTACAATCGCTCTTAGGCACAGAGTACAATCGCTCTTAGTCTCAGAGTGCAATCGCCCTTAGGCACATAGTACAATCGCTCTTAGGCACAGAGTACAATCGCTCTTAGGCTCAGAGTACAAACGCTCTTAGGCACAGAGTACAATCGCTCTTAGGCTCAGAGTGCAATCGCTCTTAGGCTCAGATTACATACAAATCACACAGTGTGGTTAACAAGTGGTCGATGTGGAGCGTTCGAAGAAGAAGAAGTAAGATCGTTTTGTTACATCTAAAGTGTACCTTTAGTTCATAAGAAGGTTTTGTTACATCTAAAGTGTACCTTTAGTTCATAAGAAGGTTTTGTTACATCTAAAGTGTACCTTTAGTTCATAAGAAGGTTTTGTTACATCTAAAGTGTACCTTTAGTTCATAAGAAGGTTTTGTTACATCTAAAGTGTACCTTTAGTTCATAAGAAGGTTTTGTTACATCTAAAGTGTACCTTTAGTTCATAAGAAGGTTTTGTTACATCTAAAGTGTACCTTTAGTTCATAAGAAGGTTTTGTTACATCTAAAGTGTACCTTTAGTTCATAAGAAGGTTTTGTTACATCTAAAGTGTACCTTTAGTTCATAAGAAGGTTTTGTTACATCTAAAGTGTACCTTTAGTTCATAAGAAGGTTTTGTTACATCTAAAGTGTACCTTTAGTTCATAAGAAGGTTTTGTTACATCTAAAGTGTACCTTTAGTTCATAAGAAAGTTTTGTTACATCTAAAGTGTACCTTTAGTTCATAAGAAGGTTTTGTTACATCTAAAGTGTACCTTTAGTTCATAAGAAGGTTTTGTTACATCTAAAGTGTACCTTTAGTTCATAAGAAGGTTTTGTTACATCTAAAGTGTACCTTTAGTTCATAAGAAGGTTTTGTTACATCTAAAGTGTACCTTTAGTTCATAAGAAGGTTTTGTTACATCTAAAGTGTACCTTTAGTTCATAAGAAGGTTTTGTTACATCTAAAGTGTACCTTTAGTTCATAAGAAGGTTTTGTTACATCTAAAGTGTACCTTTAGTTCATAAGAAGGTTTTGTTACATCTAAAGTGTACCTTTAGTTCATAAGAAGGTTTTGTTACATCTAAAGTGTACCTTTAGTTCATAAGAAGGTTTTGTTACATCTAAAGTGTACCTTTAGTTCATAAGAAGGTTTTGTTACATCTAAAGTGTACCTTTAGTTCATAAGAAGGTTTTGTTACATCTAAAGTGTACCTTTAGTTCATAAGAAGGTTTTGTCACATCTAAAGTGTACCTTTAGTTCATAAGAAGGTTTTGTTACATCTAAAGTGTACCTTTAGTTCATAAGAAGGTTTGGTTACATCTAAAGTGTACCTTTAGTTCATAAGAAGGTTTTGCTTGAGCTAGTACATCAGCCTCATAGTTACATCTAAAGTGTACCTTTAGTTCAAAAGAAGGTTTTGTTTGAGCTAGTACATCAGCCTCATAGTTACATCTAAAGTGTACCTTTAGTTCATAAGAAGGTTTTGCTTGAGCTAGTACATCAGCCTCATAGTTACATCTAAAGTGTACTTTTAGTTCATAAGAAGGTTTTGCTTGAGCTAGTACATCAGCCTCATAGTTACATCTAAAGTGTACCTTTAGTTCATAAGAAGGTTTTGCTTGAGCTAGTACATCAGCCTCATAGTTACATCTAAAGTGTACCTTTAGTTCATAAGAAGGTTTTGCTTGAGCTAGTACATCAGCCTCATAGTTACATCTAAAGTGTACCTTTAGTTCATAAGAAGGTTTTGCTTGAGCTAGTACATCAGCCTCATAGTTACATCTAAAGTGTACCTTTAGTTCATAAGAAGGTTTTGCTTGAGCTAGTACATCAGCCTCATAGTTACATCTAAAGTGTACCTTTAGTTCAAAAGAAGGTTTTGTTTGAGCTAGTACATCAGCCTCATAGTTACATCTAAAGTGTACCTTTAGTTCATAAGAAGGTTTTGTTTTAGCTAGTACATCAGCCTCATAGTTACATCTAAAGTGTACCTTTAGTTCATAAGAAGGTTTTGCTTGAGCTAGTACATCAGCCTCATAGTTACATCTAAAGTGTACCTTTAGTTCATAAGAAGGTTTTGCTTGAGCTAGTACATCAGCCTCATAGTTACTGTTTAAATGAAAATTATGTTTAAACTTATGCATCAACGGCATAGCTATAAATTAAAGAAGATGTTGATAAAGTTATAACATCAATGTAGTTAACACTCTAAATTATTTATGGGGGTGGGGGATGATTGTTAAGGCGACGTGGTCAAGGAGCTTGCCTGGTTTTTGTAGGTTTCATGTGAAAATTGTACATGAGATCCTAGGATTGTTGCCGGGGTTAAGGAGTTATGCTTTGTACAACACTCACCGAAGACGGCGTGGCCTTTACGTAGAGACGGCTGTAGCCATACGGGGAAACCCTGTACAATGAAGTCAATCCAACGCCTTTAGACCCATTTTGTTTAGTTATAGTTCATATGGACATTTTGTTTAGTTATAGTTGATATGGACATTTTGTTTAGTTATAGTTCATATGGACATTTTGTTTAGTTATAGTTCATATGGACATTTTGTTTAGTTATAGTTGATATGGGCATTTTGTTTAGTTATAGTTCATATGGACATTTTGTTTAGTTATAGTTCATACAGTATTATTATCCACCAGCAAAGAAGGTTTGGAAAACCTAATCATGACGACCAAGAAACCTAGTGAAGACCAAAATCTATATTTGAATGCACAAAAAACAAAAATCATGTCAACTGAAAAGCAAAAGGGTCACCTAACATCCAAGCAAACAATGAAGTACTCCAATGTCTAGAGAGCTACAAATATCTGGGCTCAATAATTAACAATAACGGTGACTGCTCCAAAGAGATCTCAAGAAGATTGGCAATAGCAATCAAGAAGTTAAACACAATGAAGAACATGTGGCAAAGCACCAGCAAAATACTAAAATTAAAAATATTGAGAGCATGCATTTTCCCAGTGGCTACTTATGGTTGTAAATCATGGACTATTACACAAAAATTAAGAACGAAAATCCAGTTCTTCGAAACTAAATGCTACAGAAAGATCCTACGAATACCATGGACAGAAAAAGAAAACACTGATGTTCTGAAAGAACTAAATGTTAAAGAGAATTGGTTGATAAACAACATACTATACAGAAAAATTACATACTTTGGTCACATCAAGCGTCACGATGGCCAGGAAAGAACAATACTAGAGGGCATGGTCCCAGAACGCAGAGGCAGACCAAGAAGAAGATGGCTACAAGATATTAAAGAAACCATGAACATGACCATCGACGAAGTGGGTGAACTGGCAAGAGTCAGAGTGAATTTCAGATGTTCTGCAAAGAGAGCAACGTCCTATAAAGGATACGCACCTTGATGATGATAATGATAGTTCATATAGACATTTGGTTTAGTTATAGTTCATATGGACATTTTGTTTTGTATTATTGCACAAAATCATAGTTATATTTCCCTTTGAAAATGTGATGTATTTGTGATATCAATGTGATATTTTCACATGTCTTTTACTACCTTCATTATCCTTACTCATAAACCTATTTTATTGGTAAAAACAAACCGTCATGATAGAAGAAAATGTTGGCCGAGTTTTATTTATAACTAATATAATGTATCATTTTCTGATAACCAGGGCTCTCACCAGGTTGCCAATTTTGGATGCAAATTGTGTCCTTTTCAAGTTAGTCTACGGGTCTCACGTCTGAATAATCTCAATACATTAGTCATCTTTCACCATGAAAGAATATCGTCACTCATCCCTTCCTAAATTTGTCTCTAGATCAGCCTACGACTTCCATCTAGGTACTATGAATGAGTTTCTGACATATGTTCTACAAAGTTAACGAGAATGGAATATCATACATATTTCTTGAGCAGAACTATGAAAACCTGGTTGTCTGCTGTCGATATTTTAGTCTAGTTTATGAATTATCTTTTCTTCATGAGAACATTGTTTCATTACTTATATATGTTATCACTTTCTTATAAACTGTGATAATTTGACGCAAGGTTATGATGAATATGTTATTTTGACATTATCTATTCCAAAATGGGAAATAAATGTGAATTGTTAAACCGTAGATTCCAGACAAACCTATCGATTCTCAGTCTCTTCCATCTGTTTTTGAAAGTTATTATTGATGTATGAGGCAGCTTTGAGTGTCCACCATCCATATCTGATACCATGCTATTTGGACATTATCTGTTCCATGTATGAGGCAGCTTTGAGTGTCCACCATCCATATCTGATACCATGCTATTTGGACATTATCTGTTCCAAATTATAAAACAAATGTGAACTGTTAAACCATAGACAAACCCATCGATCCTCAGTCTCTCCCATCTGTTTTCGAACGTTATTCCTGATGTATGAAGCAGTTTTGAGTGTTCCCAATCAATATCTAATATCATGCTACAGTATAGCTACAGTTTTGAGTGTTCCCCATCAATATCTAATATCATGCTACAGTATAGCTACAGTTTTGAGTGTTCCCCATCAATATCTAATATCATGCTACAGTATAGCTACAGTTTTGAGTGTTCCCCATCAATATCTAATATCATGCTACAGTATAGCTACAGTTTTGAGTGTTGCCCATCAATATCTAATATCATGCTACAGTATAGCTACAGTTTTGAGTGTTGCCCATCAATATCTAATTCATGTAATAAGCAAGTTTTGAGTGTTCCCATCAATATCTAATATCATGCTACAGTATAGCTACAGTTTTGAGTGTTCCCATCAATATCAATATCATCTACATGTATAGCACAGTTTTGAGTGTTGCCCATCAATATCTAATATCATGCTACAGTATAGCTACAGATTTGATACTTCTTCTTCTTCGAACGCTCCACATCGACCACTTGTTAAACCACTTTTGTGATTTGTATGTGATCTGAGCCTAAGAGCGATTGTCCGTTATGCTAGTTATGCGCCTACAAGTAGGTCAGCGCATTTGATTTCTGCGACACTTGTTATTTAATAAGGTAGCTTTCCTAGGCCCTACATCAATCGCCTCTTACGACATGCTTTGCTTGCATGTTGCAGTATTACTATTTTTCTCCTGTGACCCTGCAAAAACACGGACGAGATTTGATACTTAAAAGTTGGGTTTTGTTTTAATAAAATCTAAGTTACCCGTCTGCACAAACTATTCTCCTGTTGTATAGTATGCAAACGCTTCGAAATGGTGATGTAACATATCCAACATGCCGTTTAAAACTAACGAGGTAGCGACGTACTCACGTTCTTGACGCAAATCACAAAGATCACACAGAGTGATTAACTTGATTGATCAGATTTTAGTATAATGCAAACAGCAACATCATGAATTTCCCTAGTATTACACGTAGGACTACTGGTGCCGAGTCTCACCCAGCGTTAACAGAAGATTCATAATAATTAATTTAATGAATGGTTTGTTGAATCATGACCCCGGAAACATAAGGCGGACTAGCTCAGACGAGAAATCTAAAATTTCTCTTAAAAGGGGCTGAATTTTGTAGGTGTTACTTATAACACTGTTAGCGTTTTTTCCAATTTTACACAATTCTATATGTTACTGGTTATTTTACACAATTCTATATGTTCCTGGTTATTTTACACAATTCTATATGTTCCTGGTTATTTTACACAATTCTATATGTTCCTGGTTATTTTACACAATTCTATATGTTCCTGGTTATTTTACACAATTCTATATGTTCCTGGTTATTTTACACAATTCTATATGTTCCTGGTTATTTTACACAATTCTATACGTTCCTGGTTATTTTACACAATTCTATATGTTCCTGGTTATTTTACACAATTCTATATGTTCCTGGTTATTTTACACAATTCTATATGTTCCTGGTTATTTTTGATGTGAAAAGTGTTAATAATACTGATATTTCTTAACTTTCAATTGAAATTGTAACATACTATAACCTTTATTTAGTATGTTGTATTGTTTTTTAAATGAATGTTTCTATATACAACAACACTGGAATGCGAGGATCACGTGACAGTTCCGGTCTCCTTTTTTAAATTCTCCAGAGCCCGCCGGCCGTATGTTATCTGAGGCACAGTTGAATGCACGACACATTTGTTCGTGATGTGCACATTCCTACATGTCAAACGTTTTGTTTAAAAACACTCAAAGCATACAATAAATATAATTCTTCTTCCTCTTCTTCTCTTCCACCATTTGCTTCTTTATAGAAGGTTTTTTGGGGGTGGAAGGGCGTACTGATGTGATCTTGTGTGTGCTTGTTTTAAGGCACTATGTAAACTGATATTCATTTAGTAAGGCTGTTCTTGATGCCGTCGCTCTATCTTTTGCGTGCTCTTCCTCTTGCTTTGTACTTGCTTTACTTTTCCTGTGTGATTCTCTGTGGTAGGCGACACGAGTGAATTCTAAACCATGTCCAAACATCAGTTTTTCTTTATGAATTGCATGACTGGTTCCACATCAAGTCTTCTTCTGATTTCTTTATTTCTAATTTTGTCTCATATTGTTACACCCTGCAGCTCTTCTAAGACATTTCATCTCCGTCGTTATGATTGTTCACTCATTAGCTGCAGTTATTGGCCATGTTTGACACTGGTGACATGGTGTTGGCCAGAAATGGTTTTTATAAGATTTGCTTTAGTTATTAGCGGTATCTCTTTATGTGATATAATTGAAAGCGGTATATCTCTATATAAATATAATTGAAAGTGGAAAACAAAAAGACGTTTTCTTACACCAATACATATAAAGTCATTTCATCATTTCGAAAAATAGAAGATTCCCCTTTGAGTTACTATGCTCGTTGCGAGTTGAAGATAGTACAATAGTATCTAGTGGAATCCATCCCCCTAGGAGAGCCAGAGGTCCATTAGCCTTTTACCACGCTGGTCAAATTTTCCAGATTTAGATAAATGGTAGGTATGGATAACTTCAGAAATAAATGGTAGGTATGGATAAATTCAAGAGAAGTGATGAAATCAGAGACATGTCTGGGCAACCACTAGTGACAACTGTTATAAGAAAGAGAAGATGGAGATATGTTGGGCACACCTTGAGGAGAAATGATCAAAGAATATCAAAGCAGGCATTGAAGTGGGATGCAAAGGGTTCAAGAAAGAGAGGTCGACCTAAGGAGACCCTGAAGCGAACTTTGCTGAGAGAGGCAGGAAATATCGGTCTCAGTTCCATGGAGGAGATTGAACGAGTTGACCAGGATAGAGTGGTATGGAGAAATTACTTGCAGGCCCTATGTAACGTATAACGGTACGAGAGGAATTATTATGGATAACTTCTATGTTTTTCAGATCAACGAAATGATGCTACTAATCTTTGCATTTTACCTATACCTCAGCCCTACTGAATGCACAACACGACGCAGAATACACTTTATAGAACACACTTATACCACATCACATATTTCATCAAAACATCGCAAGGTTACAAGTGGAAAAAAACAGATTAGATGAGATAAGATGCTTTTACCAAATGTTTTTGTGTTTTTAAAAACTGATTTTCTGAAGTTCAACTACAATTCTCCTAATGCATGAAATATAAAGCATCAGTATATCTAAAGTGTCGATTCTCTCAAAGATTCAAACAGACATGTGCAATGTTATAATCATGAAGTGTAATTCATGTATTTGCAATGTTCTGGGATAACATAGTTCAATTTGTCGGCAACAAACTCAACTTCATGTAACTTCACGGCATATAATGTACGTTAATGGAGGTCCGAATATCTTATCTTATTTGTAAGTTTCCGATTTAATATCGCTAACATTAATGATAATCATTACTTAGGCTAGCATTCCCTTTTATAACCATGCAAGGTGACACGTATTCTAACTTCCAGATAATTGACCGTATTAAATCGGAAGTTTCAAGCATCTGAAACAAATACATTCTCTCCCTGGCTTTTAGTTGTCCATTTTCACAACTCCGGTATTAACACGGTGAACATGCTTATCAATAAAGCATGTATTGATTAGATATGGTTTTATCATGTTTTCTGTGAGGATCATGTCGTGTTATGAAACAGAGATGGGGTAGCATCAAGTGGCGCAGTAATAGGAATGGCATCAGCAGCAAAATCAAAATGACAAGTCTAGGTTATTTTAAAGAAAATCAAATTTTAAGGGGCGGCATTTCGAAGACCTACATCATACTGAGAAAATATACCGCCCTGCCTTGTTTTCTATTACTGAACTCTAAAATAATGTAGTCACTGCCCGTAATACCGCTTTTTAAGTCAGTGTGAGGCAGGAGAGAGGGGATGAGCTTGTGGAATTTAATGGCCGAATGACAAGTGCAGTTGCTGCGTAACTGTTCAGAGTATGATTTTTCTTTATGCCCCCGACATAAACAACTCAATGGCATTTTTCTTGTTCAATGGGTGTCTCTAGTAACCAGCGGGTATACTTTGGCTATGTGATAGCAGGATGAAAACATAGTATCATTAACTCAATTATGTATCTCATCTTGACAATGCGAAAATACCTAGTGCAGCGGAGGAGGGTATCACACATGTCTTCATCCTGAACGCTCTCCAGTCGCCAACATTATGATCGCGATATTGTGAGGATCCTAAATAAGTAATCTACCACGGACATAACTAATTTTTAAAACAGAAGGACATTTAATCGTTGCTCAAGATAAGCTGCAACCATAAATTATAGATCTTCAAGACCAACTTAACTCCGTTTCATTCGTTCAACCTGATGTTTGAAAGATAGACATCGATCAGTTGTCTTATAGTCGAACTGTCAAGTCAACTATACTCACTGTTCTCTTACGTCACGTTAACTTATACGTCACTGTTAGCTTATACGTCACTGTTAACTTATACGTCACTGTTAACTTATACGTCACTGTTAACTTATACGTCACTGTTAACTTATACGTCACTGTTAACTTATACGTCACTGTTAACTTATACGTCACTGTTAACTTATACGTCACTGTTAACTTATACGTCACTGTTAACTTATACGTCACTGTTAACTTATACGTCACTGTTAACTTATACGTCACTGTTAACTTATACGTCACTGTTAACTTATACGTCACTGTTAACTTATACGTCACTGTTAACTTATACGTCACTGTTAACATTCTTGTTTGTAGCATCAGTTAGTTTGCTTTGATTTTGTGTTATTTTTGGATAGATCTATTTGTTATCTTCTCTGCCCATGGTATATGGAGAACTCTTATGTAATACTTTTATTCAAAGCGCATATATCTTCTTTTTCGACCGCTCCATACACTTGCTAGCCACTCTTTTTGATTTGTAAGTGATCTGAGCCTAAGAGCGATTGTGCATTGTTCCAGTTATGCCAGCAGATCTGATTTCTGCGATGTTTTTTATTTACTAGTCGAATTTCCTTATGTCCTACATCAATCGCCTCTTACGACATGCCTTGTAGGTCGCATTGGTATTATTCTTTGCTTTCCTTGTTGGCCCCGATACTTCACAGGTGAAGCACATATACGTTTTCTTATATGTACATTAGAGGCTAGAAATCTGAAGCAAGGTAAATTAAGGTAAGAACTAGCTACATGACATATTTTATTATGTCACTCAGCAGCTGTCTATCTATATAAGGTGTTCAAGATAAAAGTAACCCGATTGGCACGTTTTCATATGTCAATCGGGCTACTTTTATCTTGAACACCCTGTATAAATGAAGACTGCAGTAAAACTATGTAGGTATTTAACTGTCTATCTGGGAAAGAAGTTTACACTGTTAAATACAAATGTAACATTTGTCCTTCTATAAGGATCTCATTCGTGTCATATGACCAAGAATATGATACCCAACATGCAGACATACATCAGTACATGTCTCCACCACATGCTTCGTTCAGCTGAGCAGAAGTGATAACAAATACCGAATTGTGGATGGAAACATGACATAAACTAATACATTGGAAGGTAGTTAAAGAGAAAAGATGGCAATGGATATGACATACCCTCAGCAAACAACTGAACAATATAATCCGATATACACGTGAATGGAGTCCGCATTAAAAAAAAGATAAATTGGGAAAAAAAACTACCTGACAAAGAACAATAAAATAAAGAATTTAAAGATATTGAAATCTCTTTGGCAGGACTGAAGAAAACGACCCAAAATAGAGTTTGGTAGTGAGCGATGATTGCTGTCATACGTGTCACTTAGAGCAAGAAGGGATAGTAGTACTATTAGTAGTAGTAGTAGTAGTAGTAGTAGTAGCAGTAGTTAGTAGTAGTAGTAGTGCATGTAGTATAGAGTAGTAGGTAGAGTATAGTAGTGTAGTGCAGTAGTAGTAGTGTAGTATCAGTAGTAGTAGCAGTAGTAGTAGTAGTAGTAGTAGTAGTATCAGTAGTGGTAGTAGTAGCAGTAGTAGTAGTAGTAGTAGTAGTAGAGTAGTGATTGTAGTAGTGTGCAGTAGTATTAGTAGTAGTATCAGTAGTTGTAGTAGTAGTAGTAGCAGTAGTATTAGTAGTAGTATTAGTAGTAGTAGTAGCAGTAGTATTAGTAGTAGTATTAGTAGTAGTAGTAGCAGTAGTAGTAATATCAGCTATTATTGTTGTAGCAGTATTAGTATCTTTTGTACTAGTAGTAGTGGTAGTAATTATTGTAGTAGTGGATTAGTAATAGTAGCTGTAGCAGTAGTTGTAGTAATTGTAGTGATATTAATTGTAGTAGTAGTATTGTTAGTAATTTTAGCAGTAGTAGTAGTAGTGATAGTACTGGTAGTAGAGATAGTAGTGGTAGTACTAGTGAAATAAATTACTTATCAAGCTAGCATTATCCTTACTTAGATCAGACAAATAAATAAGGAAAAGATTCAATATGGTAGACTGGAACAAACACAATACGATAGAGAACATACAATATTTTTTCAAAAAGAATTAATTAGAGAAGCAGCATAAAGCACGTACAATGACAAACCCTAAGAAAATCAATATATCATGTGCAATAATTCTAGATATAAACGCATTGCAAAGAAGGTATGATTGACATGTGACAATTTACAGAATGGATGAGAGAAGACAATAAGAAACAAGAAACAGAAGAAAATGACAGACTAAGTAATAAAATAAGAGAGGGCATGAGAGCAAAAGAAAATGTGCTTAATCTTAAATGCAGGGAATACACACACACAAAAAAGAAACAAGTAAAACATGTAATAGAAAAACAGCATTTTGTAATACAAAGTGCAATCAATCAAAGAGAGAAGCACACACACAAACGTATTAGATGTTTGAAATCAAAAAAAGGGCTGTATTGTTTGAGCAAGATAGCAAAGCACGATGTTGGAAGGACTGCTTTGGTGAGCTTTATAATGATGACAGATTAGAATTAAATATGCAAGAGATATGTTATGTTATGTTTATGCGATCAAAGTTATGTCACATTGGGCATTTCCATTCGTGATCTGTCCTCCGCTGCAGCAGCCATCCTAACGTTCATTTTCTAAACGTACCCATAAGATGTTGATTAGAATACCTTCTCTTTCTACCACGAAGACGATACTGTATTGCATGTCCAAACTTAACCCCTAATTCTCACTTTCGTTCCAGTGTCTGAGACTCGCACAATAACATATATGAGTGCGAATAGTATTGATGACATCGGCTATGTTATACATCGGCAAGATATATTTGTTTCGGATCCAGAAGCACTTGAGCTTTCAGCTCTTCGGCTCGGTGTCATGGACATCGTAACCCTTCGGTTCGGTGCCACGAGCACCGTAAATCTGGGGAATCTGTGGCTTTTTCTGCCATCCCGTGGAATTGAACCCGCACACACAGAGGGATAGTCACCCGTAGTCCAACGCGCTACGAACACGCTGGGCAGACGGGCTTCTTCTTCTTTAAACACTCCATATCGACCACTTGTTAACCACTCTTTGTGATTTGTATGTGATCTGAGCTAAGAGCGATTGTACGTTGTGCTAGTTATGCGCATACTAGCAGACTTGCACATCCGATTTCTGTGAAGCTATTTATTTTCTAGGGTGCTTCCTGACCCCTACTTCAATCGCCTCTTACGACATGCCATGTTGGTGGCAGTGTTGCAATTCTTTGCTCCCATTTAGGACCCTGACAACACACGGGCGTGTAAAATTTCTCAGAAAAACCAAAATGTGCCTCTACAACATTGACAACGTAACATACACGATCAACTCAAACGTTCTCATAACAAGCTGTGACGCATACACTCCTACACCTCCAGAAAGTAAATTGAACATTACCACGCTAATTTGTTCTCATTCTTCTACACGGCTACCCCGGTATCGGAAATTGTTCTGAGCTGTCCAGACCGAATAGATGTACGCCCACGGAAAGTTCTAGAATGTGACCTGATTAGGACGAATTTATTCGAATTGGCTCCTCCTGGTCATCGGGTCTTCATTATAGGTTTAAGGCGTTGTTATTGAGCGACGCTAAGTGTATGCCACGCACTAGCTGTTTCTGCATATGTGCGAATGAGTGTGTAGATTTGCACAATCATACGTGTGCGTGCACAAGTATGTTTATGTATATGAGTATGTGTTTTTTTTACATTGTTGAGCCATTGCGAACACGTATATATCTATGTTTATATGTATGTATGCAGTGGCGACTCGTGATCATTTTTGTTGGAGGAGCCTGACATTTTTTCTAGATAAATCTTAGTTTTAGATTGTTATAGTTTAATTTAAGAAAATTAAGATATTTAGAGCATGCATTTTCACAGTGGCAACTTATGGTTGTGAATCATGGACTATTACACAAAAACAAGAACGAAAATCCAGTCCTTCGAAACTAAATGCTTTAGAAAGATCCTATGAATACCATAAAAGAACTAAATGTTAAAGAGAATTGGCTGATAAGCAACATACTATACAGAAAAATTACATACTTCGGTCACAACAAGCGTCACGATGGCCTGGAAAGAACAATACTAGAGGGCATGGTCACAGGACGCAGAGGCAGAGGCAGACCAAGAAGAAGATGGCTACAAGATATTAAAGAAACCATGAACATGACCATCGACGAAGGGGTGAACTGCTAGAGACAGAGTGAATTTCGGATGTGCTGCAAAGAGAGCAACGTCCTATAAAGGATACGCACTTTGATGATGATGATAGTTTAATTTATAAAATAATAAATACACGTTATACATTATTTTTGTGGGGCCCGGCCCCACTGGTCTTTAATGACGAGCCACCACTGTATGTATGTATGTATGTGTGTGCATGTTCGCAGTGTACGATTATACTTTAGTGCAGAATTTTCTTTCAAAAATATGTTTATAGACCTCTTTATTTTTGTATATACATATGTGCACATATGCCAATGCATACGTCCGTGTTTTTACAAAACATCTTAGTATGTTCTGAAGAAGCAATCATTTATTAGTATTAAACAAGTCTTTACGAGACCCGCAGTGCGTAGTTGTTAGTGAACTTGCATCTTAGGCTAGTGGTCCGGTTTCAACTCCACAGTGGGCGTAGAATATTTTTCCGCTCGCAACTGCTCTCATGTCGACCTAGCTTCAGTTGGGAACCAGGAAAAGCAGCGCTGGGAAGTAAAGACGGCCGGCGTGATGTTGATCACATCACCCATCGTGTGCCGACGGTCAGTGAAAAATTCGGGCTTAACACCGTATTATACAATATACCTCGAGGTATCAAAAGGGTTCCTCTCCTGTAAAAAAGAGTATCTGTCTGTACTTACACGTGTCTGTAAATATGTATATTAATGCGGTTGTCTGTCTGTTCATACAACTATGTGTCTGCGCATACAACTTCCAGTTTCTGTATATAACTCCCAAATATAACTGTATCTCTAGCTGTGTATGTGTGTTTTGTATGTCTATATTTTAATAAACTGTAACCCTGGTCTTGTATTTCCGTTAAGTATAAATCTATATCCTTGTCTGAGACTGTGTTAACATATATATTTGTCTATCGGTGCACTTAGGTACGCTTGTATGTACATAAACTACTCATGACATCATACGGATATTACAAATATCAATTCTACTTGTTCCGGTCGAATTGTGTGTTCATTTGTATTTGCAAGACCGATTTTAAGACCACGAATGACCAATTTTATTTTTTATCTATCATTGTGCCCAGTGGTGGCTCGTCATTAAAGGCCCGAGGTGCCGGGCCCCACCAAAAATAATGTGTAACATGTATTTATTGCCTAATAAATTAAAATATAACCTAACCCAAACCCATGATTTACCCGACAATTTGTCTGGCCCCATCAACAAAAACGATCACAAACCGCCGCTGGCTGTGCCTCTCTTCAAATGTATGTTTGTGTGCGGACAATGAACAGACAAATGGTAAGAACATTGGAAGCCACAGAAATGTGGTTTCTCAGAAGAATGTTGAAAGTTCCATGGACAGCTAGAAAGACAAACGAAGAGATTTTATCGGAGACAGGTTCATATCGAAATCGAATCAATCGAATAAGAAGCAGACAATTAAGGTTTTTCAGACATATAATTAGAAGGGACAGTTTAGAACATTTGGTTACAACAGGTAAAATACAAGGGAAGAGAGATAGAGGTAGACAAAGGGACAAAATTCCGGGCTGCTTGAAATCGAGGTTCGGCAATGGATTGGTGACGAAGTTGATGGATTTTACCAGAGACAGACATATGTGTAGAGACATGATCGGCTACACCAACATGTCACGCACTTGATTGATTGATTGATGCAAACTAGAGTGTGCATCTTTTGTATAAATTGTGAATGATGTTACATTGCAGTTCAAACTGTCGGTTTCTATAGATTTTATAACATGTGGCATCTTGGACATGCAATTCTAGTTATAGGAATAACATGGTGACATCTAAAGTAGAGATGTCGAAGTAGAACTGAGACATCATACACGTACAAGCTGGTAGGGTGCAGCCTCACTGTGAATGTCTATTACTACTAATGTCAAGTAAGACGTTCCATCACTGATAATGTCAAGAAATGAGTTCCTGCACTGTAATTGTCAAGTAATGCGTTCCAGCACTGTGAGTGCCAAGTAGTGAGTTCCAGAAATACTGAAGTCAAAATTGTTATTTCATACATGAAAGTTACTATCAAAATTCTTTTTATTCACTTTACACAGATTGTAGTTCACTTTACACAGATTGTAGTTCACTTTACAAAGATTGTATGTTGAGGGAATGTGGTAATACTTACATATCTCTCTCTCGCGATCGTTCTTAGGCCGCTTTTATCATTTGATTGTGATATATAAGCAGCGCCAAACATCAAGAACGGATGTACGTGCACAGCCTTCAATAAATATTGGAGCTCAGGTGCTTATCCTTCGGCGGCGTGTTCGATTTCAACCAGCGTTTACTGGTTTCGCTCTCCTTTAGCCTTTTGCTGTCCCCAGCCCAATCCCACAAGGCAGAGGATTGCTATTTTCTGTCAGGGCAGCGACCGGTAGACAACTGCCCTCTCCGGGCTGATGATCGTCATCTGCTCAGCTATACCGTCATTTTATGGACTGCTTGGTTTGCCTACCGTCCAGTTTTGTATACGGTTTGCTCCGCTAGCTTTGATTGTCCCAATCAAACTACAAGGCAGCAGTAGTTCCTGCGAGCGGAAACGCGCACTGGCTTTACATCTGCTGTGCTTTCCAGTTGTTCTGCACATTCGGGTGGTCGCACCCCTCTTGCTTGCCGCGCCTGCCGGATCTGTCGTGCCTGCCGTGCATCGCCCGTAGCGTGCACGCTCTGCCCTGGTGTCTACCTCACCATTTCCGTTAATTTCTACCTCACATTTTCTTGTGCTGTCCCCGCCTGTGACTCAACTCGGTTCCTCCACCCCTGTGATGGGGTCACAGGTTTCGCCACATGTGGGCCCACCCTTGCAACGTCCGCATGCTTGCTCGCTCTGCCCTGGTGCCTACCTCACCATTTCCGTCAATCCCCACCATGGTCATATTTTCTTGGGCTGTCCCCGCCTGGAGCTCAACCCGGGCCTCCACCTCTGCGATGGGAGTCCGGGAATCGCCTCCTGAGGGCCCACTCGTGCATCGTCCGCCTGCGTACCCGCTCTGCCCCGGTGCCTGCCTTATCATCACCGTCAGTTTTCACCGTGCTCACATTTGCCTAAGTTGTCCGACTCCGGGGTCAAAATAAGCCCTCATCCCTGTGATGGGGCCCGAGTTTCGCCCCATGTGGACCCACGTGCAGTTCAACTCGACTCCCAGCATACTCAACGGCTCAAGAGGGAGGGCTCCAGAGAGATCATGCGCGGGCTCCGAACGCCCGGCGAGTTCAACGTCTTTCGATGGCTTTATAATCATGCCCCAATCCCGTGAAGGGCCCAGTTTCGACCTATGTGGGCCAACGTGCAGCTCAACTCGACTCCCAGCATACTCATCGGCTCAAGAGAGAGGGCTCAAAAAGAGACATGCGCGGGCTCCGAGTTTCGCCCACGCCGTTCCACTTCATCTTTCCAGCTTCTCCCATCGACTGGAAGAGACGAGCATTGATAGTCACTATATGAATTCGCTCGTCTGTGTTGCGAGCGGATCCCATCTAGCGTGACTACCTCTGCAGCTCCAGAGTAGCTCTCCCACGGCACCTGCCCTCTTAGCCAGACCGGAACTACCTTCTGTTTCCAGGGTCACCACAAGGAGGTGTGGGCAGGGAATTAGTTCCAGCTCACTAACTTTGCGCGCCGTTGTTTCCTTGCGCCTTTGACATCATACTTACATATAAAAGTTAATGAAGCAAAACCGTTGTAATTACTGCTATTCCTTCTCAAATAACTTGTCTCTGGTTATGGGAGTGATGCTTCCGGAGTGAAATGTACAGTGAAGCTTCCATAATCACGAACACGTGAAAACAGCAATGGATGCACATAAACGTGTAGAGAAACTGATATTCAAAATGTGTTTATTAACTTACATTTGCATTAAAACATGTATCTTCTTCTTCTTTTTACAACGTTACATATCGATCACTTGTTAACCACTCTTTGTGATCTGTATGTGATCTGAAGTTAAGAGCGATTGTACGTTGTGCCAGTTATGCACCTACAAGTAGGTCAGGTCAGCACATCCGATTTCTGAGATACTATTTATTTACTAGGTAGCTTCCTAGGCCTCACTCAAGCACCTTTACAACATACTTTGTATATCGCAGTGGTAATATTCTTTGCTCTCATTGTGCGCCCCGGCAAGATACCAGCAATAAACATGTATGTAATTCAAGATCAATGTGACCAACTTTGATAACGTCTATAAATGTCAAAGGACACACGCCTTTTCAAATGTTTGTGAAAATGTAAGTAAATGTTGTGCAGACTAAGATGATTAACAAAATGATGTATTCAGTTCAATCAGACTAAAAGGGTCTAGAGCCGAAGGAGTGGCTTTATTGCACCGAGTTTTCACATATGGCTTCCTCTCTGTCGGCATAAATGACACGTCATTGTCGAGATTGGTTTTCAAACAACGAACTCCGCAGCTATGAAAAGATTAGAGGAGGAAGACCACGGAGACGATGAAGTCAGGATGTAACTGCTGATTTGAGCATGGCATCAGTGGCGATATATCTGGCCTACGCGAGAAATTCCGAAGGACTGTTGGGGTGGCAAAGTTATGCTCAAAACAAGCTATTGGATGATGATTTTTATGACATGAGGCAGACACATAACGATTGTGTCAGACTAGTAACAACATATATACCCTTGTCTGAATACTTATCTTGTTGGACGGACATCTGTTAAAATAGCTAGATTGACGTTTAGTAGTACCTAACCCAAAGCATCTCTTTATATTTTCCGCTTTGTTATTTCCTTTCTATTGACCTAGAGTTATATTGATTTATTGATTGATTGATTGATAGGACAATCATCATTGCACTTCCGTGAGATACCAAATGTACTCTGATCTCTTTCTTACACAGGAAGTACACGACAGTGCACGAACTCCGTAGCACAGGCGAAGGTCCCGATGTAATTTAGAAGATAGTGAAGATACTTTGTAGGCATTTAAAAAAGCAATCACTAATGAATTTTTCACAGGCAGAGAATTTCCAGCTTGCTCTTCTTGATTTTGAACTGCCTATAGTTCTTTTACGTGTTCTAATTGAATACGGGATCTACGTTTTATCGTCCATGTCCGATAGGACTAGAAACTAGACCTCACCTACACTGAGACCAGGAATCTCTGGAAAAATATATCGATGACTCCACGAGGGAGCGAACCGAGTACCTTTTGCACGAGAGGCGAGCACTTAACTTCTACACCACATACAGCGCCCCCTCTCCCTAGCGTTGAATTGGTCAGATACACGTATTATGAATTTATTACCAAACATATCTGGCAAGTCCACCCGGAAAAACAAACTTCTCTCTTCAGACATATAACTTAAGTATGGATATAAATTATGTGTCTTTCTACATTTCTTATCTGGTATGTTCATGTCATTCCCCTGGAGTCCCACAATCTCTGTGATGTAGACATATGTATTGATCCGTTTGTGAGGAACATAATTCTTTACATAAATAACCTGTTCCCGTCTATGCTATTAGCTGCATATGAAGCAGTAAAACATTGGTAGCCAAAGATTTTGATAGTATCATTCTCTTTATGGTATGTTTCCTGAATAACAAGCATGTCGAAATTTAAGCTATGTATTTTTTTGTAGAATGTCCGCATGGTCAGGTCCTTGCGGTATATTTTCTCAGTATGATGCAAGTCTTTGAAATACCACAAATTAAATGGGGTTTTTTCGGTTTGAAATCGCGAACTAGTGCAGAACAGACCAGGTTATTATGTTTAGACTACGTACCGGATACTGCAGACTCAATAAACACTTATATAGACTAGAAATGAGTCAAACAGCTCTCTACCAGTGTCAGCAGGCAGAACAGACACCAGAGCATATCCTGCAAGACTGCCCTCTCCTGGGTGAGCTGAGAAGCATCATGTGGCCACACCCATTCGACCTGAAAAATAAGCTTTGGGGAAACCTGACAGACCTGAAGCTGACTGTGATCCACAGTAAATTAAGCGCATGATCAGAGATCACTAAAGATGACATGTATTTTCTGTAAAATAACCTTAGATTGTGATTTAAAACAAAAAATGCACAAACTGTACGAATACTAAATAGTTTATATCAGTATCGGAATATCATAGAATAATATAGAAAAGCGTTGCGTAAAGATTTTTAATTATTGAATGATTCAAATTGTATTTTGATTTCACTGCTTATGCCGCCACGTTATGATTACGCCTGATGGAACCGCCTCTCTGTATCTTAGCACAGTAGAGCCCTGCACATGTTGGTTTGCAATTGGATAAAGCAGAAAAGTATATATTTAAGTACTAGCTTCAAGTAGTAGCATGTACCTTGAGGAACGTATGTTTCTTCACAGCCAGCTTGAAAAACTCTATCTAGCAAGTTCTCCATTTTCTTCCAGCGTAATGTTTAAGGTTTCTTTAATATCCTGCTGCCACCTTCGTTTTAGTCGACCCATAATTCGTACTCCAGGAACCATGCTTTCCATTACCGTTCTCTCTAAACCAGTATGACATTTAATGTGGCCACATGATTTCATGTTCTGGAATATGATAGTACTAGCTTAGTTGTCTTTATTTATCCTTCATCTTTCATATCTTCACATTTTCACTGTCACGTCTTCTTCAGTATACATGTTTCTAAGTCATATCTTCTCAAATTGTCGACAACGGAACACGAGCTCCGTGAAGCAAACATTTATATTTACAATGTAAACACACAGATTCCGTTAAATCTAATGATCAAAATAATGAGATGTCGTTTAAGGCTCGAAAGTGTTAAAAAATAGGGTAGCATCGTAGAAGACAATGGAACTTGCAACGCTCTCTCTCTCTCTCTCTCTATATATATATATATATATTTGTGTGTGTGTGTGTGTGTGTGAGTGTGTGTGCGTATGGGTATGTGTCTTACAAACACAGTAGGAATAGCATTGGAAGTAATGTCTATGTTATTCCTAAAGTCACGACTCATGCGTATTTACTTTTGTATCGTGTTTTTTGTTTTAGTCACTGTACGAGATCGGATTTCCTAATCAGGTTGTACTGAGTCTTTGTATACTAATTGATCTTTTTCCCCATTTCTCTCTTTTACTTAGAATCAATGTTTTAGTATTTAATTTAGTATTTCATGTTTGCATGTGTTTTCACGAAAAAGACTTATGGCTGAAACATCGATTGTTGTTTCTTTTCATATTTATTATTCTTTCCTTGTAATGTAAACCTGCCTCATACATGTTTTTTTTCCATATCGCCATTTTGTTCAGTAGTACCGAAGTTTCATCTGAGATTTCTTCAGATCTAATCTGATCCGTTCTGACCACCACAGATCTGCACATTTCCGTTTAGAGTCTGAAAGTAAAAACATATTTTTACGTATACTGTAAAGTCTATACCAATACATTCGACAAAGTGAACCATCCTAGCTGTCACAAATATTAGAGAACTTTAATATCGACAGAAATGATCTAAGAGTTATTTAAATTATATAATGGCAAAAACACAAGCACACATAAGAGTTATTTAAATTATATAATGGCAAAAACACAAGCACACATAAGAGTTATTCAAATTATATAATGACAAAACACAAGCAACATAAGAGTTATTCAAATTATATAATGACAAAAACACAAGCACACATAAGAGTATGTACAAGCTGATGAAACATTCCAAAATAAAAACACAAACATTTTAAGGACTCTTATGTTGTATTTGTATTCAATGGCATTGCTGTTCTTCTCAGATAAGTAGTTGCGTCCACGTCTCATGGCAATATGTTGTGATAAAAAAATAAGTTGCACCCGTTAAAAATGTTTAGGGAGCAGTTCTGTCTGTCCGTTTATATATTATCTTTAATTGTTTAAATATGTAAAAATAAATTGACATATTTTCTCATTTTAAATATTTCCATTGTGTCTCCATTATTAGTTAGCAAGTATCTAACACAGCGCTTCATAAAGTGGGTGGTACCGCCGCCAGTGAACGCTGAAACGTTCTTGGAGGGAGGGGGCATAGTGCATTCAGATGAATGTGGAGGGTGTTCAGGCTATTATGGGTTATGAGTCGGTGGCTTCTTAAAGAAGAAATTAATAATAATATATAAAAAATAAACTATTTTCGTGATTTTATGATTGAATAATCATTTAAAATTTGAATTCTGCATTTTAATTCATCTTATGCCCGTCTTACACGATCTATTTTTTCATCAATTTTCTGTTTCATGCATATAATCATTTGACAATTGACCGTGTATGACCGAAATATATATGATTTTTCTATGTCAAAGAGAAAATAGAGCATGTATATAAGTGGCGAGGGAGTGGGGGGTCGTTGGCAAACTGTTATAATGTGGAGGGAAGCGTTACAAAATGTATGTTGTGCAAAGTGGGCGGTGGGCAGAAAAAGTTTGGGAATCTATGATCTAACACATAAGAAGCTTTCTCAAACTTCAAAAGTTATCATAACTTAAATATATATATATATATGCACATGTGTTGTAGAACACTATACCGACAATGTGTACATGTATATATCATGAATATGTACGTGAATATACCAACTACAAACAAACAAACACATATGAACTATGTAAGAGGGAACAACAAATGAATTAGGGAACGACAAAGAATATGTCACTGAATCCAGAAACAATGTGACCCTGAACGTGTTGCTTTCATGATAGACAAACATTTCTAGCGGGACCATAGGCGCAGTGAGATAAAGTGACAAGTAGATCTAAGGACAGTTTTCTCTGACGAAGACCCGTTTATGTTAGAGGGCAAAACAACAGTTTGCTGAATTGTAGTCTGACAAAGCTAGTCAAAGGAAAACTACCATACAAGTAGGTTATAGTAGTGTAAGCGCAGCTGCGACTGGTATGAGATTCGTGCGCACAACAGAGTAGCAGTATCTCAGAGGGGCTTGCTACGATGTCTGGAGATCGATAACCAACACAGAAGCGTGGAAGTAATCGTTGGTGTGCAAGTGTTTCCCGATCCCAGCAAATACTGTTGTAAAAATGGGGTCTAAGCCCGATGAATGACTCCACTGCCCCGGGTTTACCCCATATGGTTCAGTCCCTCTATGCATATAGGCATGTCATCTGCCGAATGTATTGCAGAAAGCACGAACTCCGTAGCTCCGGAAATAAACCTTAAGGTCTCTGAAAAAAATACTCATGAACAGAACGTCGCGGTCCGTATTCGATCTCACGACCTTCGGAACAAGGCGCGGAATTAACCACTTAACCACTTAGCCACTTAACCGCTTAGCCACTTAACCACTTAGCCACTTAACCACTTAGCCACTTAGCCGCTTAACCACTTAGCCACTTAACCACTTAGCCACTTAGCCACTTAACCACCTTAGCCACCTTACCTGCTTAACCACTTAGCCACTTAACCACTTACCCTAGCCACTCTAACCACTTAACCGCTTAGCCACTTAGCCGCTTAACCACTTAGCCACTTAACCACTTAACCACTTAACCGCACAGGCTTAGAATTCATTACGAACTACTGTTAATGATCTTCAAGTACTGCTACATGTGAAGACAAGCAGTGATATATATATTATGGACTCGTCCTGTTATTACTTCTGATACAAAAATAAATGTTATGTTTCCAACATTTTCATTTCCCCTAGAAGGAAAATTATAGAGCAAAAACTCCAAATCCATAGAAGTGTCAAAAAAGACACAATTTCCAGAATGGTTGAAAATGTTCCATATCCCAAACAACCTCACCGTGTCAGGAAAAAAGTACAAGCATGAACATGCACTTCGGCTCAGATCATAAATAAAGCTACATTTGGTGGTTAAGAAATAAACAATAAAGTGTGAACGACGTTCAATGCGAGAATTAATAAAAGAGTTTCTGAGATTATCATGTCAGGACGACCCAACTTTAAACCGACATGTGCACATCTCTATCATACACGCCGGAGAACTCTAAGAACTAGGGTACAACGTACTCACCCCAACCACACAGATTACAAAAATGTGCATGATTTGGATGATAACGATCAACGTAAAGAAAAGACATTGCAATTAATACTTATTTGTAATATAAGCATTGCTTGCTCAACGAGACCAACCTTTAAAACAATAAAAGATGTGTTAATTATATCTGAATTAATCTAATGCAAAATATCTTCTTCTTCTTTGCGTTCGTTCTTTACGACCAATTTTAATCACTCTTTGTGATATGTTTGATCTTTGTCAAGAACGTGTATACGTTGCACATTGGTTTGGTAGGCCGCTAAACGCATATACTTTTACACGTTTAGGACACGTGCATCCGATTTAAACAAAACCTCCTTAGCCGCCTCTTACGACATCTCTTACGACATGCGTGGCAGGTAACAGTGGTTCTATTCTTTACACCCCAAATTTAGGTCCCGGTAACCACTCGGGTGAAACAGAATATGAAGATAATGAAATGATATAATGAGTACATGTTTTTTCGCGGTAACAAATGTTTGCTTTGTTTTGACGTAAAGATATTGTTCGTCCATTGCAAACGATGCCTACGTTAGTTTCACCACAAAAGTGTAGCAGATATATAAAGTACTTTCTAGCACATAAACATTTGTATTAGGAGAAAGTACTTGATATATCTGCTAAATAAACTGTGCTGAAACTAATGTATATAGGTTGGGTGTCTCTATAGCGAAATGGTTAAGACATGTGTCTTGACTTCCTAAGGTTGTTAGTTAGAATCTGGAACAACTCACATCTGCACATTTTTTCCCGAAATTCCTATGATTGTTATTGGAGCTATGGAGATCGTACTTTGTACACAGCTTTTGACAGGGTCGTACTTTTTTCTACCGGATGGGGGTGGAGGTTCCTGAACCATATGGGGAAAACCCGGTATCAATTCTTCGTCTTCAGACACTTTAAACATAATCATATGTAAGAAAAGAAGCATTAATTATTGGAATAACTTTCAGCAATTACAGATCACAAAACTTACATTGATCTATCTATTCTGTCGAACATCGTTTTTTTTTCATTTCCACTTGATCATTTCTTTGACGTTCTGTGACAGAGAAACATTGAGCTTAAAGTATTATCACTTTAAAATCATTATTTACTACATGAAACTATACAAATCACATAACAATCTTTTTGTAACACAAAATCACTGATTATTTACACAAACATTAGATATTTTCGTGTAGACTTGTCTTCGATCCATCCAGGCTCGAGTCCAAAAATTGTTATTCACAATTTCGGTCTCAAGAGCTTTCCAGCTTTTATATTATGTGGCTATTATTCAGTCTATGTAATTCAACTGTCAAGTGTCTCTACTCATATAAACTAGTTATTGGCAAAACTTGTAATAACCGTCTAACAACGAAATATAACACATAGCATTTCTCTTACATTTCTCTTTCTCTCTGCAAGATGGGAATATATATATAAATATATATATACAATAAGCAACAAAGTCGACCACGTCGTGACCTCTCCGTGACTCATGGAGGAATGGTGCCTAAGAGAGAATGAGAGGAAGACCTAGAAGACAATGGGTGCAAGATGTCATTGACGATCTGAGAATGACTGCTGCTGACGCTGGTCAACTTGTACAGAATATAGAGTTTTTCGGAACTAACGTCATAGGTGCCAGGTTCCTGAAGAGACAAGCTACTTGATGATGATGATGAGCTGAGTTGTCCAATTGTCAACTACCCCCTCTCGACTTCACTGATAGAATCCAGAGGAGGGCAAGCACGACGTCTGATATCAGTTTGGTAACAGGAGCTGCCGGTAGAGCATCACATGATGCCTGCTCGCCTTAGGCGCTCCACTCCGGATTTTCTGTGTGGGTTTACTCCCATAGCCTCTGCCTCTCCCGAGGCTCTCACAAGGCAATAGGGCTATTTGCCCATAGCTGGAAGTCTGGTTCTTGGATATCAGGGTGTATATATATAGAAAATGTGTATACTTGCTCAGTAGTATATATATATATATATATATATATATATATATATATATATATATAATGTGTGTGTGTGTGTGTGTGTGTGTGTGTGTGTGCGTGTCTTCTTGGATAAAAACCACATTTCTCAAATCTGTTGTTGTTGACACCTTGCGCATGTGCAGACTACAGTTTATGTTGTCTAGTTTGCGTTATCTATAAATAGATAAAACGTACAGTATATTGGCAATGATAAATGTGACTTTCTTCTTCTTTTTCTTTTCTGAAACTCTCCTTGAAACATAATGTACCAACAAATGTCCTACAACCAGGTATGTATTCAGCAAACAAACTTAGTTCAGTCAAGATCATTCCCGTCTTTTCTCTTTCTGTCTACAGTTTGTCTCCATGTCTCTTGAGGTTTTCCCCTACTCCTCTTGCATCGCGAATTATATTTGAGAGCTATATATGGGTGTATGACTTCTTCATTATTAATGTATGTAACTGCTTTCATCTCATCCTTTTCATTTCTTTATTGATATTGTTGATGCGACGACTGTGGCTAGCAGGATCAAAACTGTGACGACAAAATTATTCCAGGATTCCAGGTACAAAGCTGCCACCTTGTACTCTGTTGTTTCTCTTCTTTTTTTCACCTCTTAACCTCTCTGCAATAAGGACCTTATTTCATCATATTTCACTGTTGATTTTACTCTTCTTTATATTATGATCTATATCATCCTCTTCACATACACTGATTGACTGATGCTCGTCCATCACTGGTGATGATGACCACACAAATTTTCATCCAAGGGAATGTAGTTGCGCTATGTTTGTCTGTGTGTGCGTAGATGACTAGTGAGCCCGATACGGGCTTGAAATGTTCTTGTACAGTGTGGGCAAGGTATACTTGCACTTGTGGGAAGTTTTACTGCCTTTCTGTTTTGATGTCTTTGCTCCATCCGTGCTGTTCTATCTGCCTCGCAGGCCGAGGAACCGTGTCGAAGAAGTGTGCGCCAGGCTGATCTGTCTTGAGCAGCATTCTCCCAGTTGTTGACATTTATGCAAAAAGATTTCATCGAGTTCTTTAGTGTATCTTTTAATCGCTTTTTCTGGCCCCCTGTGAGCGTTTACCACTTTGCAGCTCACCATAAAAGAGTCTTCACATACATATGAAGTAGGAAAAGGCAAGGCTGTATACGACGGACACCAATAATAAGCAGAGTAGACCTTATTTCAAAAATCACTCGGAAGTGCACTAACAACGCCTGAATTTATAACTGGCTATCACACAAAGAAGAAGAAGAAGAGTCCTGCTGGTAAAAAAATCGTTAATATGCTAATACTTCTTGCCCACATTTCTATGCTGAATTAGAGGTCGGTCTGAGTTCTCTTTTTCAAGTGCAACACGGTAGTTATACTAAAAAAGCACACGTCAGCCAACCTTGATATTAAATAGCTCAAAGCGATGATTTGTTCTCTCAAACAGCGAAAATTGCTTAGTTAAGATGGTGACCAACGGCATGCTTAAGGACTTGGACTCACTATGAAGATAGTTTAATTAAGTCCAGCGGGAAGCTTGGATTGGAACCACGGGGTTTAATAGAAGTAGTATTGATTCCCTTTATTATTGTTAGACTAAGTAGGGGCAGACTTAATCAGAGCTACTTTTTTTCTGTGATCTGTCTTATCTTTTGGTTCCAAATTGAGAACTTCTCCTCTTTACTGTATATCTCAATATTTGTGTGTATATATATATGTGTGTGTGTGTGTGTGTCCTTTTTCGTCCTTTAATCGGTCAATTGTTAAGTGTTTTACTGTGACAACCTTTGAGTTTTCGCTTTCCCCTCTTGTCTTTCAGTTCATGCATAAATCTCTTCTCAAAAGACTGCGCCCTTGCGCAATCACGCTTTCCACGCAACTTTTACCATGTGCTGGGATCTATAGAAAAGTTCTTCATTGAGGCCTTGCAGACATCTCTATATATGAGCAGTAGTCTCCCCTGGTGCTTCTTCCCTCCGAAAGCTCACAGAACGGCATTTGTTTTTATATTCGACAATTTACCATTCTTTTCACATGCCCTAACCATCTTAGTCTTCCACTGCTGAGCATGTCCATGATGGAAGGCAGATTTGCACGTTATAGTGTAATAGCCATCCATCGCAAGCGATGATGACAACAATCTCAGACGTGTGCTGCTGCACCTCTCTTAAGACACTCTTAAAGTGTCTCTGAAATGCTTCGATATAGACAATATGTGCTGGGAATCCCTTGCGCAAGACCGCCAAATGTGGCGCTGTAAGAACAAAAGAGGAACCCGAATAGCTGAGAATCATCGTATTGTTGAGTCACAGAGAAAACGAGCAGCGCGAAATACAGAGCACACAACACCCACATGTCTAACCTTGATCATGTATGCCCCACCTGTGGTCGGGATTCTGTTCTAGGATTGGACTCTACATTCCACCGCACACACCAGAGAGGTGCAACAGAACACGTCTGAGATTGTTGTCATCATCGCTTGCGATGGACGGCTATTATTATTACTAGATCAGCGTTTCCCAAACTGTGGTCTGTGGACAACCTATGGTCCGCAAGGAGGCACGCAAGCGATTGACGAAATATTATGATCTTTGACAATTCAAACAGAAAGATACATTTTAGAAACAAGTATAAAACAGTGGTAAACTAGTTCAACTGCGAAATCTAAGGACCCTGATCAGACCGGAGTCTAAATGTCTGAGAGGACAAAGTTAAAGATCATTTGAAGTTTACCGAGTTTTGAAAAATTTGGGCCAGCATAACCGTTAGTGTGGTGTAATAATAACTCCATCGCTAGAAGATTTTCATATATAGAATCATGTAGGGGTCCGTGGCAGCAAAACGTATTTAAAAAGGTATCCACGGTAACGCAAATTTTAGGAACCGCTGTACTTGATAATGAATCATGCGCATCAGTAAAGAGAAAACCTAGCTCCATTTGTAAAAGGAAAAATCAATTAAAAAGTAACATACACATTTATTTGTTTAGCAAACCACATGAGACAAATTTAGTTTGCATCTTCAACGAGTTTTAAGATATTGCCATTGAAGAGTTTTATGAAAACTGTTCGTTAAAAAGTCAAATGTATACGAGTTTTAGCTATAAGAATATTGAATTATACGCCGAATACATTGAAAGTTAATAAATGCTGTGGTTCGGACATTTAATGAGATGCAACCTTCCACCAATAACAGCATAAATAAAAAGAGATCAGGTAATAGAGCCAATGGAAGACTGAGAAAAAGATGGATAGACGATATCAAGACCACACTAAATGAAAACGGATATAACACAAGGGCGACTTATCTGGCCCTGGAATGCAACTTTTTTTTCCGATCCAGAAGCACTTGAGCTTTCAGCCCTTCGGCTCGGTGCCATGGACATCGTAACCCTTTAGTTTGGTGCCATGAACACCGTAAATCTGGAGAACCTGCGACTTTCTGCCAACCTGCGGATTTGAACCCGCACTCAACAGGAGCTTGTCACTCGTCGTCCAACGCGCTACGAACACGCTGGCAGGCGGCTGGAATGCAACTTAAAGAACCAACCTCTACGGTTAATGGCAAGAGTGGACAACCAATTCCATCATCCAACTGGGGATTACAATAGACATTATAATACAGAAAATCAAGACAAGTTAATGAATATGCTATTGACAATGAGTAGGAAATTTGTGATTACTGAAGTTGGTGCAAAATATTTTTCAATCCTGCACACAGCAATTTCATTTAGATTTATTTCTGTAAAATATAATAGAATCAAAATGTCATTAGAGAGCCACGCCGGTGCTATCAAGTTAAAATACTGCCGCTAAGCCCTTCCTGTGTGAAACAATGATCAACAGATAATGAATACATCATTCAAATATCGATCTGCAATATATTTGTGATGTTCTGTACTTTCTAATCAGATTGATTGCTATAAGCATAATGTGCCACGCTGGCTGGCGTAGTCGATCATGACTCTCCACAAACGTCTGTTCGTAGTACTGACTTTAAGCTCAGCTGTTCAGTGCCAAGATGAAAGGCTATCCATATTTCTTTCTCCTGTTTTTTTTTCTTTGACTCATCTCCCATTGATTTTAGCCAATGTCATTATGTATCCTAACTCAAATACCAATGTGCAATAGTAGAAGTACTTTCTACTGAAATCGATCGATGACTAGACGTAGCAATCTCAACAATTACTCTTAGTTAAACATAGCAGTTTGCTATAGTCTACAGAGACGGTTGTAAGCTTTGCTAGTTACACCGCTGAATGTCTTTAAAAATGCAGACAGTACCGAGACAATTCGTTCGGTTTTAGTGTAGAAAAAATGCCATTTTTAAAGATCTTACTACACTAAACCTTAGTATTTGGAGATAAATATTCAATTCTCTTTGTTCCTAGTTTCACATTATACAATATTTCTCGCATCATGTTATTTACATTATAAAGTTATAAGTTGATTCAAGTAATAGTTGTGAATTTACAACCCTCGCCATACCATTATGGGTGGGAAGCATGGACATGTAATAAAGCAGTGGAAAAACATATATGTGCTTTTGAATATAAGTGTTACAGAAGAGTCCTTCGTATATCTTGGACAGAGAAAGAACAAATAGATCTATCCAGAAAGAACTCAAAATCAAAGAAAACTGCTGATGCTACAAATAAGAAAGAGAAAATTGAGATATTTTGGACATACGAAAAGACATTAAGGGCTGGAGAAGACTATCATGGAAGGAGGCATACTGGGAAAGAGAAGAACAGGAAGACCACAGAGAAGATGGATTCAGGATGTAATTGATGGTTTGAACATGACAGTTGCAGAGGCAGGACATCTGGCCTATGAGAGAGAGAAATTCCGAAGGACTGTAGGGGTGGCAAAATTCTGCTCAGAACAAGCTAGTTGATGATGATGAACCATACTACAAAAAATAGCAAGTCAAATGTGATGTAACTAGACAAGATCGCTATACTGGTAGCTAAAGAATAATAGTAAACCAACAAAGAACTGGTGTTGTTAGTTGCCACACGATGAGAGACATACTGAGGAGGGAAGGAAAGGCGGAGGCGGGGGGAGATCGGAGCACTTATGAACTAATTGTTTCCTATGCAGAGATGATAATCCTACGAAAACAAATAAACGAATAAAATAACAGGTAAATAAGTACTTTAAAAACCAAATAACTGTGCACTAAAAGGAAATTAAAGAATCATGTTCAGAATCGAGAGGTATAGTGGGGATTAAGTTGTTAGGCTTGTATTTTCTCTTAACCAAAGATATACAATTGTAATATGCTCAACATTATATCTAATCTCCTTACGTTTTAGTGTTTATTTGATATCCAATTTAGGATGGATCGACATTGGACTGAAAACATAGTACTCCCATTGTTGAATTTGATCATGCGACCACCCGTTTTAATGAAGCAAGTTCACTAACTACAAAACTATCTCTGATTTCAGTTGTTTACGTACGTAACTTTTTCATTGGGTGGGGGCTTAACCCAGTAGCTCACAGAACGTTAGGCACGTCGCAGAAGCTCCGAGCGTCGTCATTCTTTCGATTGAGAGCTGCTCAAAATGTGTTTGAGTGTTTTAGCCTAATGGCCTTATGAAGGTCCCCACACTTTGGCAGCGATCAAGTGAGCACTACACTGTGATCTTGGCCTAAAGACAGAGACGTGACTTGCACGTATCAATAACTCTTAACATGAGCATTTGTGATCGTTCTTCGTTGATCATATGACTATCACTTACCATTCTGGTTATGTTTTTATCAGATTTGTCCCATGATGATAAACAATCTGAGATATCACATTCTATCACCTATACAGTGTTCCCAAATAATGTGTTATTCGTGTTCTTCTTCTTCTTCTTTTTTGCGTTAATTCTTTACGACCAATTTTAATCAATCTTTGTGATATGTTTGATCTTTGCCAAGAACGTGTATACGTTGCACATTAGTTTGGTAGACCCTAAACGCATAGACTTCTACAAGTTTAGGACATGTGCATCCGATTTAAACAAAACCTCCTTAGTCGCCTCTTACAACATGCGTGGCAGGTAACAGTGGTTCTATTCTTTACACCCAAATTTGGGCCCGGTAACCACTCGGGCGATTCATGTTCTATTTATGTTTGTTTTTTATTGTGTATATTCGGTAATACCCGGATGTTTCTGAAATTAAAAGACGTAGTATAGTGTGTCGACACAAGTTTCTTCTTCTTCTCTTAACTTCCATTAAAGCATAAAGCATCAACAATTCTCTAGAAACGGATCTGTTTTGAACAAGCCAGTTTAGTTAATTTCAAGACTTTCTAACTGTTTCTCTTTCTCTGTCTACAATTCGTGTCCATGCCTCTTTATAGGTCTTCCCATAGCCCTCTTGTCTACTGGATTCTATTTCAGAGCCACATGTGTTCGTCTCGTTTTCCGTATTCTTAATGTATCTCCCTATCACTTCCATAACCTTATTTTTATTTCATCGTTGATATTGTTTATGCCTGTGTGACGGGTGATCTCTGTATTAGGTACTCTTTGATTTCAAGGAATTTGAAGAATTCTTCAGAGTCGTATTTCTTCAAATCATCTTACGGGTACAAGTATAGATGTTCTAATTTCCTGTTTTTGATCCAAAGCACTTAAGGTTTCGCTCTTCGGCTCGTCACCATGGACATCGTAACCCTTCGGTTTGGTGTAACGAACACCGTAAATTTGGAGAACTTGTGGCCTTTCTTTCAGCCTTCGAAATTGAACCGTACTCACAGGGGGCTTGTCATCCGTCGTCCAACGCGCTACGATCACCCTGGGCAGGCGGGCATGTTTTAATTTTCTACCACCAAACATTCGATTCAACTATATTGCTATAACACTTCACTAGAAACAACATATACTAAATTGTGGAGGCTCTAATACAATGTTTCCCAAACTGGGGTTTGCGGACCCCGGGGTGTCCGCTAGTTACTCACAGAGAATCATCAAGCGCTTGAAGAAATATTATGATCTTTGACATTTGAAAAAGAAATTTATTTTAGTTTAACATGTAGAAAAACAGTGGTAACCTAGTTCTGCTGCGAATTCAAACGACCTAGACCAAACCAGAGTCTAAATGTCTGACAGGACTAAATGAAATATCATTTCAAGTTTCCCGCAGTCTGCAAACATTGTTTACTATTGTAACACAAAGATATTTCATTCCTGTCCATTTATATATATATATAAATTTTGGGATCCGCACAATAAAATGTATTTAAAAGGGATCCACGATAATGCTAAGTTTGAGAACCGTTGCTCTAATAGAATGTGTTTCGTGTAACACATACATAAATAAACTATTCATGCAAAAGAGTAAAGTAACCCTTTTATACCACGTTGTGTATAGTGTATATAGTGTATTATGGTGTAAGGCCCGTATTTTCCATTGTCCGTCAGTACAAGATGAGTGACGTGGTCAGCATCAAGCTGCTCGTCTCTACTTCCCCGTGCTTGTCCTGGAACTAAATTGAGGATGCGTCGACCTGAGAACCATTACTGTCGGAAATAATTCCTCACCCACTGTGGAATTGAACCCGAACATTTAAACTAAGATGCGAGTTGACTAACAATAGTACTACTGGATATATCAAACTAGTTATGTTGAAGAGAAAATACAAATGTAGAATGAAATAAATGAAGAAACTCGGTTTGAAAAAAAATATATATAAGGACACTATTTTTTTATTTTTTTCCTATCAAGAACACTTGAGCTCTCAGCTCTTCGGCTCAGTGCCATGAACATCGTAACCCTCCGGTTCGGTGCCACGAACACTGTAAATCTGGAGTACCTGTGGCTTTTCTGCCAGTACGCGGAATTGAACCGCACTCACAGGGAGCTTGACACTAGTCGTCCAATGCGCTACAATTACGATAGGCAGGTAGGCACAAGGCCACAATAAAAACGTATTCTTCTAGTGAGAGAAAGTATGCTTATAGTTCATGTGACATAATCTAATCTTATCTGATTATATGATTAATCTTGTAAATATTGTTTGACTTATCTTAATGAAATCAGGTTTATATATGATTAAGTGGTTAAGCTCTTGCCTTGCGAGTCGACGGTCGTGAGTTTGTTTCCGGTCTGTTCACGAGTGCGATTTGTTAAAGAAACTCCTAGGATTGTTGCTGGATCTACGGAGTTCGCACTTTGTGCAATACTCTCTGCAGGTGGCGTGCCATTTCTACGCATAGGGACCGAGCCATATGAGGTAAAACCGGGTGCAAATAAGTCAATCCTTCGGCTTTAAAACCGCTTTAAATGAATACGTTGAACTGATCTTTGTCAATCAGCAGTGAGTTTCTGTAGTGTCAAGGTACGGTCTTCACCTCCTGCTCTAACAAATACAATGTGTATATAGATGAAGAAATATATACAAAGTGTACATAATAATAATAATTCCTCTCGTACCGTTATACGTTACATAGGGATTGCAAGTAATTTCTCCATACCGCTCTATCCTGGGCAACCGCTCAATCTCCTCCATGGAACTGAAACCGATATTCCGCCTCCTCAGCAAAGTTCTTCAGGGTCTCCTTAGGTCGACCTCTCTTCAATGCGTAAGCGTTCTCCTATGGACTCAGAGAACAGGGATGTGGGTTAAATCCCAAACTCCACGTTCCACACGTGAGGAAAGAAATTGGTTCTCCTACCTCCAGCACAATAGGATTTACAACTTTGAAGGGATCGGTACCCTAAGGTTTGAAAGTGTTACAACCATTGCTTGTTATTTTTAAATTAACCAAGAGAAACTGTTTAATTACATGTGAAATATTTATAGTACCATGTTATTACTATTTGTCTTCAGACCTGTAAAATACAATGTCTGATGTGGTCAACTATAAGTCTGCCACCTTTGCTTCCCAGTTTTCTCTGCGTCCACTTGAAAACGATAGCGCTGCAAACAAATCTCACTCCAAATAAGAATGTCGAATCTGAGACTAGCAATCAAGAACGTCGGTGAACTATTCATTTTGTTACCGCTCGTATCTTGTATATTATATGTGCTATATTTGTTATTGATGTATGTTATATGTGTTATTTTTATATTGACGCATATTATATGCGATATATTTATAGTGATGTCCATTATATTACCACTCTTGTCTCCCCAGTTTCCATTTCATGACGATTTGTGGGTGTCTAGTGTTCTGTATTCTTAATGTATCCGTTTCTATTTCCACTGTTTATTTTCTCGTTGATATAATTAACTAACTAATTGTATTTATTTATTGCTCATCCTCAGAGACATTATTATTAACAGAGGGTCAAACATTCAAGTTTATTAAAAGCATTCGATCAAGATACCCGGAACAGCTAAGACCAAACGATACGGTAGCCTCATTATATGATCGTGTTGCAGATTCAACAATCTTGTGGAACACTTCTAAAGATCTTGATCTTTACAGCAATGCTGGCAGTCCACACACGAATACTCCATTAATCAGTACAATAGGAATGCCACTGCCTTTTAAATCCAGAACTGTCTCTGAAATAAATAAACAACACGCGAAATGGAATTCTAATTCTAAAACTGTTATAGTTAAAAATGAAAACAATTCAACTTCTTCCTCTACTCACCATCATCGACGATCACGCAGCAGCAGCAGAAGCAACACTCCCAATGAAGTCATCAACGATTTTCAACACAACGAAAGAAGATCTAAATCAAATTTACATCTTCTGTTGAACAAACTAGTTCGCCGTATAAGACGTTATTTATACACAGACATCAAACATGATGATCAACAGCTTGCCAGAGACTTCACAAAAACGTCTAACATAGCCCTACAAGATGAGAGTACTACGGATTCTAGTATATTCCAAGATGAAAGAACTATAACCTATGACATTTCTCAGGATGACAATACTATAACTTATGATATTGCTCAGGAAAAGGATGACAATACTATAAATTATGATATTGCTCAGGATGATAAAACTATAACAATGACAGTGCCAAGATGGCAGTACTGTCACTTCTAGCATCATCAAGAAGGATAACACTTTTATTGAAGATGACAATGATCAGAACAAAGATGCAATTCGTCAAAGAGACGAGCTGATCATTCTCCATAAAACTCTTTCAGATATTCTTACTATGCAACAGAATGGATCGAAGGACTTTGAATATAGCAATATAAATACTGCTGCGTTACATGATGATGTTGTTAATGGTAATCTTCGTTTTAAAAGTACTATGTTATCAGATCATAAGGATGCAAGTAATGGTGGTAGTTTACTAGTGTGGTGATGTTAAAAGGAGAGTAGTTATTTCAAAGATATTTCACAATATGCTTCTAAGAAAAGTGTAGTAGATGGTACTAGTTCTGATATTAAAGATGGTAAGGAGATTCCGACTAAAGGTAATCGGAGAAAACGAAACAGCGATGATTATGAAGACCATATGCGGAAAGAGTTGCATCATAGCGCTGAGATGGAGATAGCACACAAGCTTCATTATGCAAGTGTTGGTGTGAGTTCAATTCTTGTGATTGAGGTAGGTTCTTTGTTTTATTTCAGTGAATGTTTTTAAGTATTTGGTGAAATTAAATTGGCAGAAAGGATGAGACAGAGAGAAACAAATGCAGATATAAATAAAAGATAGCCACAAAAAGTGTAATACAAACAGATAAAGAGACACAGAGAAAGAAACATACAGATACAGGTAGAGAAAGAGAGACATAATTAAAGAGAATGACTGAAGAAGCAGGGAATAGACATATAACGAGAGAAGGACAAATATAAAAATAGAAACATACACACAGAGAGCGAAAAAAAGTAGAAACAGATACATATACATATATATATATACATATAAAATCAGAGAATAATGTTAAAAAGACAAGAATAACAGAGAATCAGAGAAGTTGCAAGAGAAATTGTTCGATAAATAAGGACATACAAATATAAATTTAAAAATGAAAGATAGAAAAGAGAAAGATATTGTCTGAAAGAAATAGATACAGCGTGCGAGAGAAAGAGAGAAAATCATAGACAGAGATAACGAGGAATGAGAACGACAGCATACATAATCTAAAGTACAAACGCCATAGTGTATACATGTGACCTGTGAATAAGATATATCTTATATATAAATTAAATTTGCCAGTCACATACCCCAAAATCAGCTTCCCAGACTAAACAATCATACAATAATGGGTGAAAACACCTTAATCCGTTTTGTCGGCTCGGACACATATAGTGACAGTCACGGGTTATAAGTTCTCCCAAATTGATGAATAAGAAATGCGTCCACTATCTGGGTAGAGCTTTACCACTCTAACAGTCTGTAATAATTTCGTTCTCCCATAGACCAAATGTCTCACCTCTGTTGCGTCCTGCTGAAATCATGTCACACGCTGAATTAATTTTCTCAGTTATCATTCTTTTTGCTGAGATGGTTCCTTCCATAATGGTCTTTTTTCGCACACCTCTGTCTTTTATATATGTAAAATACTTCAAGTTTATGATTCTTATTTGTAGCATCGACCAGTTTGCTTTGATTTCAAGCTCATTGTGTATCGATTTATTTGTTCTCTTCCTAGTCTATGTTATTTGGGCAATTCTTCTGTACCACTCATATTCTTCTTCTTCTTCGAAATCTCCATATCTACCACGTGTTAATCACTCTATGCGATTTGTATGTGATCTAAGTCTAAGAGAGAATGTACATTGTAAAAGTCATGCGCCTACATGTAGGCCAGCACATCCGATTCATTCAGCACTTTTTATTTACTAGGGTAGCTTCCCTAAGCTCCTACATCAATCGCCTCTTACGACATGCTTTGTAGGTCGCAGTAGTACTATTCTGTGCTTCCCTTGCGGGCCCTGGCACCACACGGGCAACATATTTTCAAAACACAGAAATGATTTTTCCCTAAACGATTAAATATCTATGTATAACACTCACACGTTGCCTAGGAAATAGGCATGCTCTTAATATTCTTATCTTTGTTTTCCTATCATTTTAATTGCATAAATATTTTTTTTTAAAATATTTGTAAAGATATGTTTGTTCTTTCAATTTCTGTTGTCGTATTTTCATCTCTTTTCAGCATTAAACCGAGATATTAACAACAGCTTACATTTTCTATTTTCTCTTCTTTGCTAAAATATTCTCTGTCATGACTGTTTTATCAATTAACTCTCTCTGCCTTTTAACCCGATTGGGCATACGCCCTCAACCAGCTCATGCCAAGTCTTCACATCTATAGTTATCTCCTGCAGTTCCCTCCAGCTCCTCTTTATATTGTTGATTTCTGCCCCTAAATCTCGTGTCCATGTATTTCTCAGCGTTCCCTTCTTTCGCTGTCCCTGCGAGTTCCAGAAAATTACCCTGCTCGTTATATTCCCCTCAGGTTTTCACAAAGTGTGTCCTTTCTAGTGTCATCGTCTTTTAACCTCTTGTTCCACTGGAATCTTGTCTTGTTCTCTCCATAAGTTCATCATTTGTGACCCTATCATACCATCTTAGTCCCTCTATTCTGCGCAGACACCAATTGATGAATGTTTGTAGTTTATGCGTTATTGCTTTAGTAATTCTCCATGTTTCTGACCCATACAGTAGAACTGCTTTAACATTAGAGTTAAATATCCGATTTTTTATTCTAGATTTACTTTCCTTAGATTTCCAAATGTTTCCCAGTGCGATGAAAGCTCCCCTTGCCTTCTGTATTCTTATTTTAACATCTATATCTGTTCCATCATCTTTGTCTACATTGTTGCCAAAATATGTGTATGATTCTTCTACCTCTTGAAGTGGGATTTCACCCAGGGAGATCAAGTTGTCGTTTACTTGGTTAATTCTCATTAACTTTGTTTTACCCTTGTGAATGTTTAGCCTTAGCTGATGGGACTGTTGATTCAGTGTGTTTAGCTTATCCTGCATCTGATTTCATTTATGTGACAGAAGGACTATATCATCAGCGAAGTCCAGATCATCTAGTTGCTCTGTCAGAGTCCATTTTATTCAATATATGGTGTTAGTTACTGCTGTCTTCATAATCCAGTCTATTATCATTAAGAACAACAAAGGTGATAGAAGACATCCCTGTCGCACTCCTGTTTCTATAGTCTGTCCATTAATTCGTGAGCACGTTTGAAATTGATTTTCTCTAAAACTACCTGTTGGATCTCAGTGATTTTTGCAAGCAGCCTTAGAATATCCATGACGCTAGAGAAATATTTTTTCCAAGAAAATTTGATGTAGTTTGAAATATTTCTTCCTCAGGTTATATTAAAATCAACCTCACTGGATTGTACACAATAGTAACAGATCTACGGTACACAGACGCGTTGTTCTAAAAATACATTATGGTAACATAGAAATATCGTGAGTATACAACAATTTCACGAAATCATGTGCACCTAACCCAGTCGACTTTGAACGCGGAAAGCATATGACGTTATAATTGGGATACCATTGTATAGTTATAGGCGTATCTCGCTATTTGTATGAAGCTATTGTATCATATTTGTTGCCTTATCAAAACTGACATTGATATCACATTCATAATGAGTCTGAAGTGCACATTTATAACAATGCAGAAGGTTACAGTTTTACTATACCAACACTTCCGTAGGGAATCTAAGAGATGACCTATCTATATTGCGATATTCATAACCCTGAGAAACGAACGCAACTGGCGCTTGGTCTGAATAGAGAATCCTTTTCCCGATGGATTAAACAAGACACAAAGTGCACTAATGTCAAGCAAGGAAGGAAAAGAACAATTGACGACTTTAACATAGATGTCATAAGACGGGAGCTCTTGGAAATGTTTGCGACGACAAATCAACTTGTTACTCTCAGGAAACTGAAATTAAAACTGCAATCAGATTGCAGCATAGACATTTCTAAAAGTACTCTATGGAAAATTGTAAGAGCCGCCGGCTTCACCTTCAGAAAAACTATAGGCGGCAGGAATATTATTTGTGAAAAGCCACATTTAATTGCTGCCCGAAGTAAATACCTGAGGCAGATCCGTGAGCGGCGGAGGCAAGGCTATGATATTGTATATTTGGACGAATCCTGGGTCAATGCTCACCACACCAATGCTAAAGAATGGCAATCAGTAGACGGTGAACAGAAAAGAAAAATACCAAGCAGCAAAGGCCAGCGTATTATACTAACACATGCAGGAAGCAGTGAAGAAGGTCTTGTCCATGACGCTGGACTTATTTTCCAATCAAAAGTACCGACGGTAGGGACTACCACACAGAAATGAATGGACATATTTTCAGGCACTGGATGGAGAAAGATCTACTTCCAATTCTAAACAGACCATCATGCTTGGTAATGGATAATGCATCCTATCACAACGCAGTATCAGCGGAAGACAAAGTACCAACTGCATCAAATATAAAAGATCAAATTAGGACTTGGCTTGCTAAGGAAAATGTCAGCTTCGATGATACATATTTGAAACCCGAGTTGTTGCACCTGGTGAGGATGACAAATAAGATAAAGGTGTTTCATATTGACAAAATCATTGCGGAATACGGCCACACGTCTTTGCGACTACCTCCATATCATGCTCACCTCAATCCAATAGAGCTTGTCTGGGCTAAAGTAAAGGGCAAGTTGCCGAACAGAACAGGACGTTTAAAATGTGTGATGTTGAAGTTCTGACACGTGAGTCCCTCTCAATGATAGCACCGAGATGGATTACAATTTGTCCAGCCAGTAACAATTATCAACCTCATGGAATCGTCAGATTCGGGATGATACAAATCATATTTTGATTACAGACTGAGAAATAGCAACGTATACATTTCCATATCCAAATGCGTCTACCATCATACAATTTGTGGTGAAGTTAAGACACCCTGGGGTCTAATGGTGACCGAAGGGAGGACTAACTGTTGCATATTGTATCCAAGTTCACGATTGCACATAAAGGGCAACACACTTAATTACTTGACCTATCAAGTTAATATGGAGATACACCTCTGAATAGAATTGACATGGACAAATTCTAGGGATTACTGTAAAATCTAAAATTTGAGCCCCGTATTTGCAATTGTCATAAAAGATCAAAGGAATTCGCCGATGTGCAAAATCCGTAGCATCTATGGACTACTGGTTAGCTTTATTTTAGCGTCATGGATATTCTAAGGCTGCATGCAAAAATCACTGATATCCAACAGGCAGTTTTCGAGAAAATCAATGTCAACCGTGCTCACGAATTAATGGACAGACTATAGATAATTAACTAGTTAATTAATATAGGTGTATATATATATATATAATGTTAAGATAATAAGAAGCCACAGAAATGTGGTTTCTAAGAAGAATGTTGACAGTTTCATCGACAGGTAGAAAGATCAATGAATAAATCTTGTCGGAGACAGATTCATATCGAAATCGAATCAATCAAATAAGAAGCAGACAGTCATGGTTTTTCGAACATATAATTAGAAGGGGCAGTTTAGAACATTTGGTTGCAGCAGGCAAAATACATTGGAAGAGAGATCGAGGGAGACAAAATTCCGGACGGTTTGAAATCGTGGTTCAGCAATGGTTCGGTGACGGAATTGATCGATTGTACCAGAGACAGGCAGATGTAGAAGACATGATCGCCTTCGCCAACCGTTATGGCACTTGATTGATTAATTGATATATATATAATTTCATCGAGCCGTAGTCAGCTCTGGTGGCCTTTCATTTAAACATCCAAATCTGATACCATGCTAGTATACCTCAGTATATATTCCTCTCTCTGTCTTTTCTCTAACCCTGTTTTTCCTCTCAGTGTCAGGATAAGAAGATATTTCTAGAACTAGTCCCATTGTGCGCTTCATAAATAGTGTCTGTCGTCGACTCTGTTATCTCTTAGGTCCCTCTTCTGTGTGGCCTACCTTTTGCTGTGTATCCATTGTATCGGAGCAACATTGCTCTTCGAGGTGCACTATCTGATAGTAATCTGATTATGTGCCAGAACCATTTAATTTATTGTTTCTTATATCTCAGTATATATGATTTCTTAGAGTGGAATTTTAATGTTGTTTCCTTCTTCTTATTCTTTTTGTTGTCACATTCAGTCACCAACCATGTGTTTTCTGATATCTTTCTTCCATATCAAGATCTCATCTGAAGTGTATGAACTCCCTAGAACTAGCAAAGGCCGAAGATGTAATTTTAAAAAAGTATATGAATTTGTGCAGGATTGCAATCTTTTTTTCTATTGTATTTGCCCAGGCAGCGGGTTTTCAGCCTACTCTTATATGGATTTTCAACTCCTAATGATTCTTTCAAGTGTTCAACAAACCTACCTGTAATCGTCCGTCTCCGATTGGGTTAGGAACTCGATCTTAAATACATTGAGATGAGTGATAATTGACAAAATAAGTTGGGCACTAACTGAGTACCTTTAAAGCGAGAGATGAGTACATTATCTCCACGTCACAGAGAGCCATATAATCATCTCTTGTTATTTTCTCCACGTCACAGAGAGCCAATCATCTCTTGTTATTTTCTCCACGTCACAGAGAGCCAATCATCTCTTTTTTTATTTTCTAAGTTGTGCCAAATCTAGTTTGATGCTGTGCAAATGATATTTACTTTTAAATTTTCATTATAAACGTCTCGAGTATTGGTAAATAGCCGCTGTGGCAGTCTTCCCCAAATCTTGGCTTAACAAACTGCAAATTTATGGCTAACATACGAAGATTATACAAACATATCTTTGTTAGAAAATTGCAATGAAAAAAACAAACATAGTGTTTATAACAACGTCAGCACTGTTTTCAGTAACTAAAACGCTACAATAAAAATATAATATAAACATTTGTGATCAGTTACAGTCCCATACTTCATTAAAAATGATAAGAATAAGAAAGAGAAATGATATCATCATCATCAAGGTGCGTGTCCTTTATAGGAAGTTGCTCTCTTTGCAGCGCATCTGAAATTCACTCTGTCTCCAGCCAGTTCACCCACTTCGCCGATGGTCATATTCATGGTTTCTTTAATATCTTGTAGCCATCTTCTTCTTGGTCTACCCTGCGTCCTGGGACACTGCCCTCCAATACTGTTCTCTCCAGGCTATTGTGACGCTATTATGTAGTTTACATTAAAAGGGGAGAGCACATGTAAGGCCAAAGGCATGTACATTATCATTAAAATTCCTCGTCTTTCCCACCTCCTCTCTTTCACTGTCTACAGTTCGTCTCCATGTCTCTCTAGGTCGTCCCCTACTTCTCGTGCTTCCCGGATACAATTTCAAAGCACACGTGGGTGTCTGGTTTACAGAATTCTTAATGTGTGTCCAACCACTACCATCTTCTACGTTTTATTTCCTCTTTGATATTGTTGAACTCTCTGAGCCGTGTTATCTCAGTATTTAGTATTCTCTGGTTCCGGTTATCTCAGTATTTGGTTTTCTCTGGTTCCAGCAAATTCGGAGAATTCTTCTAATACTCTAGTCAACAATTGAGATAATAAGGCTAAAGCAGAGATGAATGGGACAGGTGATGTCTACAAGCAAAGCGCCTCAAGTGATCGGAGCTGAAGCAGAGATGAATGGAGACGGGTGATGTCTACAAGCAGGCCTCCGAGTGATCGGAAAGCTGAAGCAGAGATGAATGGAAACGGTGATGTCTCAACAAAGCACCTCAATGGTCGGAAAGTTGAAGCAGAGATGAATGGAGACTAGTGATGTCTACAAGCAAAGCGCTTCAAGTGGTCGGAAAGTTGAAGCAGAGATGAATGGAGACGGTTGATGTTTACAATCAAAGCGCTTCAAGTGGTCGGAAAGCTGAAGCAGAGATGAATGGAGACGGGTGATGTCTACAAGAAAAGCACCTCAACTGGTCGGAAAGTTGAAGCAGAGATGAATGGAGATGGTGATGTCTACAAGCAAAGCACCTCAACTGGTCGGAAAGCTGAAGCAGAGATGAATGAAGACGGGTGATGTCTACAATCAAAGCGCTTTAAGTGGTCGGAAAGCTGAAGCAGAGATGAATGGAGACGGGCATGTCTACAAGCAAAACACCTCAACTGGTCGGAAAGTTGAAGCAGAGATGAATGGAGACGTGTGATGTCTACAAGCAAAGCGCCTCAACTGGTCGGAAAGCTGAAGCAGAGATGAATGGAGACGGATGATGTCTACAAGCAAAACACCTCAACTGGTCGGAAAGCTGAAGCCAAGATGAATGAAGACGGGTGATGTCTACAAGCAAAGCACCTCAACTGGTCGGAAAGCTGAAGCAGAGATGAATGGAGACGGGTGATGTCTACAAGCAAAGCACCTCAACTGGTCGGAAAGCTGAAGCAGAGATGAATGAGACGGTGATGTCTCAAGAAGCACTACTGGTCGGAAAGTGAAGCAGAATGAATGGAGAGATGTCTACAAACAAAGCACCTCAAGTGGTCGGAAAGTTGAAGCAGAGATGAATGAAGACGGGTGATGTCTACAAGCAATGCGCCTCAAGTGGTCGGAAAGTTGAAGCAGAGATGAATGGAGACGGGGGATGTCTACAAACAAAGCACCTCAACTGGTCGGAAAGCTGAAGCAGAGATGAATGGAGACGGGTGATGTCTACAAGCAAAGCACCTCATGTGGTCGGAAAGCTGAAGATGTTGATTATAAGAAAAAAATATATGGGAGCAGAATATCTGAGTGGCTAATGCATGACTTCTTGGGAGTGTGGTCCGTGTTCTATTCTATAATGGAAGTGGAGAAAGCTCTGTGAATAAAAGACGTCCGACGTGATGCCCACAACATCATCTATCCAGCTACGTTATTCGAAATCAAATTTCCGGCCTACGAAAGAAAGAATGAGAAACAGTCTCTATGTTTATGCTCGTGTGTACATGCGTGTATGTGTGTGTGTGTGTGGGTGTGTGCTAATATGTGTGTTTGTTTGTATTACCAGTTGGAAAATAAAATATGCACAGGTGTATAAAATTACTACAAGCAATTTCCATTTCAATAAAAAATATAGTTTTCCGATTTCTAAACATAACTTTTGAGTTATTTATAAACTCTTTATAATTTATTAGCGTTCTTGTTGGCTTTACTAGAAATACAGAATGTCATTCTAATTTCTAGTTGATAAGCTGCCTGAAATTATGTACGTTTATGCTGAGTCAAATGTCTTCAAGCATTGAAAGATAAATGATGAAAATAGAAAATGCATCTTATTTTGGCTTTTCTTTAATCTTGTTTTGCGTCACAGCTTCAGGATAAGAAGAGATTTATAGAACCGGCTATTCTAAGCGATACCTACGTTGTGTCTCTTTTACTGTCTCTGTTATTTCTGTAGTCCATTGTTCTCTGTGTATATATCTCAAATCTAGCGTGGCGTTTTACTTTGTAATTAAAGAATACGTTTGGATGTATTAGCATTGTGATAATCGGTAAAATCGACGAGAGACGAGACAGAGGAAGACAGGAGATACCATTTTGGATAGCGTTCGGAAGAGCGTCAGCATCTGAGATGATAGCAAACACCAGATATTTATGGAATCCTTGATCGTCTACACCAGCCAGCACATTACCTGATGATGATTGTTGGATGTTACCGGGTTGTTAACCCAGTGTGGTGGTTGTATGTATTTGTCTTGCGCTTCTCTTGTGACTTGTGCAATGGTTATCTTAGTCCCCAGGCAGAATTCAACAACGTTATCTATACACCTTTTCCGGTTTCCTCCTGATATTCTGTTGTGGAAAGCTTCATAAGCAGTTTGGTCTGTTCCCATTCTTACTAAGTGGCTAAACCACTTCATTCTCTGTTTCGCTACACAGTTCAAGCACAGACATGTTCCAACCTTTTCTCTGATATTCGTTACTCTGTCGATTCTTGTGTTATTGATGACTTTGCGGAGATATCTCATTTCGCATGTTTCTATTTTCTGTGCATGTGTCTTATTCATTGTCCATGTTTGACATTGGTAAAATAGAGTGGGTATGAAGATGCTGTTGATCAACTGTTGTTTAGCTGTCAGTGAGATGTTTGGATGTCTAAGTAGCGGTGCTAGTTGGTAGGTTATTTCATTTGCTTTCTGGACTCTAGTTTCTATCTCTCTATTTCGAGTCTTCCATCCTCTGTAAATACATTTCTTATATACTTGAATTCCTGTACTTGCTTTATTGTACTGCCATTGATGTTGATGTTTAGTGTATTATGTTTCCTTCTTATATTCATTACCTCAGTTTTGGCTATGTTTATGTTAATGTATTTTTTTACATTTATAATATAAGGTGTCGATATGATGTTGTATTACTTGTTCAAGTATAATTATTAAGGTAGATATTGAAATTAAAGTTGCAATGGTCGAAACAGCTGTATGGCTCGGAAACGTGGCGAGTCACTAGGGCAAATACAAATAAGATCCAGACCTTTGTCAACGGATGTTTGCGGCGGATTCTCAGATTGAGATGGTATGATAGAGTTACAAACACGGATCTGTGGATAAGAACAGGGCAGGAACCTATGATGACACAGGTCAAGAGGAGAAGATGGCGATGGATAGGCCATACCTTGCGGAAGACACAGTCGAGTGTCACTAGACAGGTGCTCGAGTGGAACCCGCAGGAAAAACGAAAAATAGGACGCCCTAAGCAGACTTGGAGACGAGGTCTTATTGAGGAGCTGAAGAGTGCTCAATTTACCTGGGAGACCATAAAAAGAACAGTCAGAGACCGAGAAGAGTGGCGAACAACTGTTGAGGCCCCATGCTCCACGAGGAGCGGAGAGGATTAATGATGATGATGATGATCGAGACAGAGAACAGCTGATAGTAATAAAACTAAGACGGAAAACAAAAAAATAGTTAAGGAAAGAAAATATCGAAACGTGATAAACTTATTTGATTTCATTGACATGGTCATTGAGGAACCATCTTTCTACACAGAGATATGCAATATATAAACACATTATGTTTACTATATAACTATACAGACAATCAAGTGCATCGTCTCACTACATCAAGCGCCCGTGTGTTGTCGGGGTTCTCAAGGGGAGCAAAGAATAGTACCACTGCAACCTACAAGGCGTGTCGTAAGAGGCGACTAATGTAGTGACCTAGGGAAGCTAGCATAGTAAATATAAAGCATCACATAAATCGAATGTGCTGAGACCTACTTGTAGGCGCATGACAGGCACAACGAACAACCGCACTTAGACTTGTATCACAAACAAATCAGAAAGAGTGGTTTAACAATCGGTCGATATGAAACGTTCGAAGAAGAAAAAGAAGAAGAAGAAGAAGACTACAGCAATGAAATAAAGAAGCTGATTGCAAGAGCTGAGTTTTAAGAAAATGTCTGATCACAATCTCCTGTTATGGACCATAAGAAACAACATTTGTGGATTTCAAAGAAATAGTTAGAGAAACAACGTCGAATATAGCAATACACAAAACTTCCCACAGGAAGACACGAAGGCTACTCTTAACTTCAACTTCAAGAAAAGTCTTGAAATATTTGGAAATCTCACAAAGGAAACCGTTGAAAATCACGCATGTTTGGGGAAACAGTTTGAAGTACATGCGTGTAGAGGTTCTTAACAGGATGAGTACACAATAAAAATAGTGTGCATAGAACACAAGAAAGGTGATTGAAGTACGTGAGAATAGGACACAAAAGAATTATGAAATGTTTTGAAATAGAAAAATCAAAGATTGTGAGATTTTAGACTGTTAGATTAACAAGAATGGGAACAAAGAAGGTTCGCAAAGTTAAGATAGCAAAGTAAAAAGTCACACAGATGAAGACGTTTAGGAGACAGAAAGATATTAGATTTCATGACTTCATATGGTATAAATGAACGACCTAAGGAGACCCTGAAACGAACTTTGCTGAGAGAGACAAGAAATATCTGGCTCAGTTCCATGGAGGAGATTGATCCCAGGATAGAGCGGGTAGAGAAATTTCTAACAGGCCGTATGTAACGTATAACGAGAGGAATTAGTATTATTATATGGTATAAAAATAATGGTATAAAAGAAACAACTGATGCTACAAATAAGTTTGAAAAAATGTGAGGTGTTTTTGACGCAATGTATCGTTTATGGATGGAAGCATCCCTGCAAGGAGGAGAAGAGGAAGACTATGGTTAAAATAGTTTCAGAATGCAACTAATGATTTGATTCATTGACTGATTGATTGATTGATTAATAGGACCACTTCGATGAGTAACCATGTGTGCTCCGTTCTCTTTCTTACACTATAAGATCTCAGCTGCAGTGCACGAACTCCGTAGCACCGGTGGGGGCACCGGGTGTAATTTTGAAGATGGTGAAGTTATTTTTGTAGGAATTTTATTTTTTATTTTTTCTAAAGAATTTTTCCAAGGCAGCAGCTTTCCAGCCTGCTCTTTTCGATCTTTTGAGCTGCTAATGGTTCTTTTGCGTGCTAAAATTGAACACAGGACCTCTGATTTATTGTCCGTCTCCGATAGGACTAGGTACTCGATCTCACCTACACTGAGATCAGGGATCTCTGGAAAAATATCCAGATGGCTCTACGGGGGAGCGAACCTGTTAGCTTTGACACGAGAAACGAGCATCTAACATCTACGCCACAGAAACAATGACCTCTGAGCATGACGGTTGCATAAGTGGGATATCTAACCCATGAGAGAGAAATTCTGTAGGACTGTTATAGTTGCAAAGTTATGCTCAGTACAAGCTAGTTGATGATGAAATGAAGCAGTATAACAACATCGAACCAGCAAATGAAGATGCAGAAGAGAGCAAAGAGAAACAACAGGACAGATGTGGTGTGATGGTATATTCCTTTTTGAAAAGTGTAAATACCATCGGCGGCTCGTCATTAAGGGCCAGTGGGGCCAAGCCCCACCAAAAACCAAAAGGGGGAATAACTTCCTGGAATAGACAAATAATAGTAAAAACTCCAAAAACCATGATTTTCCCGAAAATTTGTGTCTGGCCCCACCAAGAAAAATGACCACGATCCGCCACTGGTAAACATAAACCAAGCAATACACTGTTAGTATCATTATAATTAGTATATTCCTGTCTCACTCTTATACGTCACATAATGTCTGAAAGTAATTTATCCATACCGCTCTAACCTGTGCAACTCGCTCAATCTTCGCTGTGGAACTGAAAGTGACACTATACCAACATATAATTAGCTATACTACTCAATCCTCATAACGTACCTTCAAATCTAAGTAATATATATGTCTATACTACTCAATCCTCATAACGTACCTTCAAATCTAAGTAATATATATGTCTATACTACTCAATCCTCATAACGTGAGATCATACATTCACTAAGGCTACTAAAACATTGTAAAGCGGCAAAATAATACGTTAAACCTCGGAAGCTATGACAATAAACATGCCATCCACAACAGAGATTCGACACTAATTATTCCGGAAAATTTGGAAACTGGTAACCATTGCTTTAAATTGGAATGAGAGACACCTAATTAAACTGTGAAAAAAAAAGGAAAAATATTTCCTGAATTAGAAATTTGGCAGGATCTAAGATTCTTGGCAGTAAGAGAACACGCTAAGACCAGATACATTATAAATACTGTAAGGGAAGCTGTCGATCAAAATATCGTAATGGAACCAGTAGAATTTCAAATTGATCTTGTGCCCCAAATTGTACTCATAATTGTACTCATAATTGTCATATAGTGATCAAAGCTCAATTTAATTTAAGCACCAGGTAATCATCAATGTACATTGAATCAGTTAGTACATTAGTTTTCTGATCTCTTTATCCGTGCTCTTTCAGCGAATGCCGACTAAAAGCACATGTTCTATTTTAGTTTACTATTGTTTGTATATAGTGTGTTTGAGCGTTTGTAGCTTAAGTGCTAGTGAACTCGGCCACAACCCTAGCCTACCAGGTTAAACACTGCTGCGACCTATTTGGAAGCAAATTTATTCCCGAGGGGATTTATGAACGGTAAAAATCGACCTCACCGTTCTCTCTCTCTCCCTCTCTCTCTCTCTCTCTCTCGATCCCCGAATAGACAGATGAACCAAATTTTATCATGAACGACCTCACCGTTCAGAAAGCAATGTTAAACTAGTGAACGCATAAGTGGTGCCTATAAAATTAACAACTCGTTTACTGTGGTTGATAGCGCTGTCCTGTAAAGAATATGCTACGATTTTGTTTTGGTTTTCCGAAATTAGCGCTCTTGTCTGGCTACACGGTGTTTAATTTGATATATTTGTAGTATGGTTATGGTTGTAGATTCGCGCTCATTCTTTGAAACGTTTACTCGCCCCCATCTCCTTTAGGACCTTAGGGCATTCAGAATATCATCCTGGTTCATTGCTAGTCCCCATTTTAAAGCAACTATACCAGCATGTCTGTGAGTCCGTTGATTCCTCTTTACGTCCGCGCGTCCTAGCACAACAAGCAGCTATGTTTTGTCAGCATAGACCACCTCAGAGAGCCCAAACATCGTCTTCGAGTTCATCTAGTCTAGAGTATACTGGGCATACTCACTGATGGATAGACAATATCAAGACCACACGAAATAAGCACGGATATAACACAACAGGGGCGACTCATCTGGCCCTGGAACGCAAATTAAAGCTCCAACCCATACGCTTAACGGCAAGAGTGGACAACCAATTCCATCATTCACCTGGGAAAAGACAAAAGATAATAGACTGACTGAGCGACTGAGGAAGCACACATAGGCGAAGGTCTGTGAATTTGCACAGGTTATTACTTTAGTTATGTTATCGCCTGAGTGGTTAACGGGGCCCAAATTTGGGGTGTAAAGAATAGAACCACTGTTACCTGCCACGCATGTCGTAAGAGGCGACTAAGGCGGTTTGGTTGAAATCAGATGCACATGTCCTAAATGTGTAGAAGTCTATGCGTTTAGGGGCCTACAAACCAATGTGCAACGTATACACGTTAATGGCAAAGATCAAACATATCACAAAGAGTGATTAAAATTGGTCATAAAGAACGAACGCAAAGAAGAAGAAGAAGTTATGTCATGATCTCTAGAGACAGATCACTTGTAGTAACTGCAAAATCACCACCGTTTTCTTGTTGATAATATGTCTGGAATTATATACGTTTATGCTGAGTCAAATGTCTTCAAGAATGGTACGGTAAATGATGAAAATAGAAAATACATCTTTTTTCGCTATTCTCTTATTCGGTTTTGCCTCACAGCTTCAGGATAAGAAGAAATTTATATAACCGGATCTTGTGTGCGATTCGTACGTTGCGTCTCTTCTTTATCTCTGTTATTTCTGTAGTTCATAGTTCTTTCTCTAAAACTCCCATCTAGCATGTTGTTTTACTTTGTAACTAAAGAATACCAATGGATGGATCATTGTGACAACCTGTAAAATCGAGGAGATAACCTTCACAACACTTCCTCCAACCCAAACAGTGAAATCTCTACTACCTTGTAGTTCGATTGGGGACGATCAAAGCCTTGCAGAGCAAATCGTACACAAAACTGGACGGCGGGCAAACCAAGTAGTCCAAAAAAAACTGATAACCTGAGCAGATGACGCTCAACAACCAGGAGGAAGGTTGTCTAAGGGTAGCTACCCTAAAAAAATAGCAACCTGCTGCCTTGCAGGTCGTCTGGGGACAGCCTAAGGATGACGGAGAGCTAACCCATTAAACGCTGGCTAAAACCGGACACATCGCCGAAGGATAAGCACAAGAGCTCCAAATGGCGCTAACGATGTAACGAAACATACCCATGCTAACCCTGGTGAATCAGATTTCCACATGAATAAGAATTTATGGGAAATCTGGAACATCAGTCTTAGCGGTGATCGCGAGAGAGAGAGAAAGAGAGAGAGAGAACAGTGAAAACATTTGATTTTGGCATGGGCCGAACCACAGACCCGTATGTGTAAATAACCATATCATCCTCTAACGAGATCTCAAAAATCAACTGATCTACTGCGTCCACGAGCACAGAGATTTTCTTGTCTGCATTCTCTATCGAGCCTGATATATACTAAATATGATCTATTGCTCTCTCTGCTGGCTCTAGTATCCATTCATCACATGGTTCAATGTCATCATGTGAACGCACTTCTTTCAAAAACCACACTAATATTTTTTTAACACAATCATGCCCAGTTTCCGTTGTTATACATGAAATACTGGACACTGGCCACTATTTTCTCTGATTCCAGTTCTCATATTTAAATCTTTATCTTGTCTGGATCTCAGTTATACTCTGGGACTGACTACTACTTGCTAAAATGAAGCGGCGACTGAGTAAACTTTGAGATGGAAATGACTCTTTTGTTAGCGCTGGGAAACGTAATGTTAGTATAGAGAAATTAGAGTAACATGGTCGATCTAGTAAAATGGAATAGATGGAGTTAAAGAAAAATATATATGTATATGTTAGTTTGGAAATAGGGAGATAGCATCAGATGTAGAGAGAGACAGAAAGAGTACTCACTAGTGACGTTATATTGTGTATTTTTGGTTTAGATGTCAAGGGAGTCAGAGAGAATGTTAATTCGGTATTATTTACTAAACTAACGACATTGCACTCCGGGCAGACCCATAGGTGCTCAGTCTTCCCCAACAGATATCGAAGAATATGCATACTGATTGTTTCCGTGGTTCGTTGATTAAACACAAAAATGGGTCTACAAACCCGTGTAACAGCCTCTCCGGTTTCTCTGTGTTTTTTATTCGTGCTGGCTTCTCTAAGTTGTGGACAAAATAAAATAAAAATACCTGACCTAAAGAGCTTTCCTATTCTTTGTATCTATCTATTCTCTAATCTTGTTTTGCCTTTCAGTTCCAGGTAGAAAAGAGAAACAACTGAAGCGGGCCTCCCTATGCGTCTTGCATTTTTTTCTCTGGTCTTGATTTGCCTCACAGCTTCAGTCAAAGTCGCGTTACTCTTGGAACTAGGGTCAAAGTTTCCTGGTCTGCTCCACTAGGTGGTGGAGTTGGCTTGTGTGTTCTGTGGGTCATCACTAGGATACGAATTACCACATTTCGACCTTCTTAAGCGAGACTACATGGCCCCCATGAGTGCTTGCAAAGCATGGCGCTGAACACACCTTGTAGACCGGACCATTTTAGTCAATTTCACTATTCACAACAAATTGTGCTAATGTTGAAGAGATTTTACAAGTTTGAAAATAAGTGTCAAGAATCTAGACACACTTACACATGTGTGTCCATAACACTAGCACACACCTCTGGTGTAGAGGTTATGTGCTCGTCTCTCGTGCCAAATGTACCAGGTTCGCTCCTTCGTGGAGCTATCTGGATATTTTCCAGAGATCCCTGATCTCAGTGGAGTTCCAAGTCCTATCGGAGACGGGCGATAAAACGTAAGTCCGTGTTCAAGTTGAGAACGTAAAAGTTAGCAGTTAAAAATCGATAAGAGCAGACTGGAAGCCGCTGCCGGGGCAAAATTCATTGAACAAGATTAAAAATAAAATTCCTACAAAAATAACTTCACCATCTCCAAAATTACATCGGGGACTATCGCCGGTGCTACGGAGTTCGTACACTGCAGCTAAAATCTTATTGTGTAAGAAAGCGATTGGAGCATGCACGGCTACTCACCGAAGTGGGATGCTGGTTGTCCTATCAATCAATCAATCAATCAATCAATGATAAGTAAATATTGACATTACACTGAAGCTATGCAAACATTCTAATATACTTAAACCCTATATAAGAACACTCATCAAACTTAAACAGTGGGTATGCCTGCACGCCGGGATGCAGCTCAGGATCATTGATCGGTCTGGGGAAGAAGTGAACGTTTTTTCTGTTCCTCGGCGCCAACAATCTCTGAAAGTTGATGTCTGAACCAAGTTCCCGACTTAACTGAAAAATGGTAATGGAATTGATTTGCTAAAGTATGCTATTCACTGAAGAATAAATGGAGGCATTAATATGATATTTTCTAGTGGCTGCCGTAGTGACCCGTGTAACATGTAAATATGATATTGCGTAGATAAACACGTAACGCTTCTAACAAATCACGTAAAAATGTGCACACGTACAGAAGATAATCGCTTGAACTAAATAAGTTCATAAATCAAAGTCTAGACATTTAGAAGTTGTCATGAAGAGATACAGCCATCAGGCACAATGACACTATTTATCTAAAATGTAACAGGAAATAATATTTGAAAAGTATTGGCTTATGTTTATTATTTATGTTTATTAACGGTTGTAAAGTATAATAATAATAATAATTCCTCTCGTACCGTTATACGTTACATAGGGCCTGCAAGTAATTTCTCCATACCGCTCTATCCTGGGCAACTCGCTCAATCTCATCCATGGAACTGAGACCGATATTTCCTGCCTCTCTCAGCAAAGTTCGCTTCAGGGTCTCCTTAGGTCGACCTCTCTTTCTTGAACCCTTTGCATCCCACTTCAATGCCTACTTTGATATTCGTTGATCATTTCTCCTCAAGGTGTGTCCAACATATCTCCATCTTCTCTTTCTTACAACAGTTGTCACTAGTGGTTGACCAGACATGTCTCTGATTTCATCACTTCTCCTGAATTCGTTCCATTTTATATTCATTATTTTCGCAGACATCTATTTTCAAATGCATTCAACTTGCTTTCTATATCTTTAGTCATTTTCCAACTCTCGCTGGCATATGTTAGGATTGATACAACATTTGAATTAAAAATTCGTAATTTAGTTTGAATACTATATAAATTATTGGAGGACTATATGTTTTAAATGTAGTATAACATAACAAACAAGGAAAATTAAATATTTAGCATACATCAAACGATATGAATGCCTAGAGAAAATAATTTTGGAAGGAATTGTGCCTGGAAGAAGAACAATAGTAAGACCTTGAAGACGAAGGGTGCAAGATGTCATTAACGATATGAGAATAACTGCTACTGACGCCGACCAACTTGCACAGAACAGAGAGTTGTTCTGGGATGCTGTCATGGAAGCCAAGTTCCGTCCGGACGAAACAAGCTACTTGATGATGATGATGCTGATGATGATGAGTATAGTTTAACATGTGGTTGTAAGACATGGGCAACTGACAAAGCAGCGGATAAGATCATTAAAGCCTTTGAATGCAAATGCTACAGAAGAGTACTTAGAATATAATGGACAGAGAAAAGAACAAATGCTTCTGTTCTGCAACAGCTTAATTTTATTGAGAGTTGTGTATTAAAGAGCATACAAACAAGGAAAATTAAATACCTCGGACACATCAAACGACATGTGTGCCTAGAGAAGATAATTTTGGAGGGAATAATGCCTGGAAGAAAAATAAGAGGAAGACCTCAAAGGCGATGATTACAAGATGTCAATAACGATCTGAGAATGATGGCTACTGGCGTCAACTTGCACAGAACAGAGAGTTTTTCAGGACTGCTGTCATGGGAGTCAAGTTCCGGAAAGGACAAGTTACTTGATAATGATGATGATGTGTATAACTTAAATCCACGGTTGGAGCGTGTATAGCTAGAGAGCTTTCTGTAGGCTCAACATCGTAGAGACGCTGCTATCGTTAAGCTGTCGCAACGCAACATACAGAGGGCAATTCAATTGTATACAATCCCCAGAGAAAATATTATATACCACAGAGAAGACGGATTCAGGATGTAAGTGATGGTCTCAGTATGAGGATGCAGAGATGGAACATCTGACCCAGTGGCGGCTCGTGGTCATTTTTCTTGGTGGGGCCAGACATAAATTTTTGGAAAAATCATGGTTTTTTGAGTATTTACTATTATTTGTCTATTGCGAGAAGTTATTCCTTCTTTCGATTTTTGGAGGGGCCGGGCCCCACGGACCCTTAATGACGAGCCGCCCCTGATCTGACCTATGAGGGAGAGAAATTCTGAGGCACTGTTAGGGTGGCAAAGTTCTGCTCAGGAAATGTTATTTGATGATGACATAAGATTTGTACCGGTGTCCTTATTACTTAAAGATCGATATAGCTATAGAACTGGGTTATATATACATATGAAGTAGGTTTAGCTCTGTGAATCAGATTGTTACATGTTTTAGTAAGTCACAAATTCTTAGACCCGCAAATGTCCTGCTAAATCTGTTAGTGCATTATGTGAGTAGTATGTTAGGGATATCATTAATATTAAGCCGTAGAAAGTAGATACTTGTAATTCTCTTGTACCGTTATATTTAACATAGAGTCTGCAAGACATTTCTCGACGCCGCATTATCTTGGGCAAATCAACAGACAATGTTTGACTAATGTTATTGATTACTTATCTTTCTCTTCCACATCGCGGACACTCCTTTAACTAAACAACTCTCTCTTCGTTTCTTAACTTATTATCTTTTGTGTTCGCTAACCCAAGATTTTATTAAAATAAATTAAACTTTTTTGTTTTCTATTCAAGCTTTTCTTTATTTTAAAGTATAACTTTTCTTTCCCTAATAAAATGTTTCCCTAACTCAATCACAGTGTTTCCTAACATGGACAATCACTTTGGTTCCCTAACCTAAGGTTCCCTAACTTATGTTTTCCTCTCCCTAACATGGACAACCACTTTGGTTCCCTAACCTAAGTTTTCCTCTCCCTAACATGGACAATCCTTTGGTTCTAACCTAAGGTTCCTAACATGTTTTCCTCTCCTAGCATGGACAACCACTTTGGTTCCCTAACCTAAGTTTTCCTAACATGGACAATACATTGGTTCCCTAACCTAAGTTTTCCTCTCAACATGACAACCATTGGTTCCCTAACCTAAGTTTTCCTCTCCCTAACATGGACAATCACTTTGGTTCCCTAACCTAAGTTTTCCTCTCCCTAACATGGACAACCACATTGGTTCCCTAACCTAAGTTTTCCTCTCCCTAACATGGACAATCACTTTGGTTCCCTAACCTAAGTTTTCCTCTCCCTAACATGGACAATCACTTTGGTTCCCTAACCTAAGTTTTCCTCTCCCTAACATGGACAATCACTTTGGTTCCCTAACCTAAGTTTTCCTCTCCCTAACATGGACAATCACTTTGGTTCCCTAACCTAAGTTTTCCTCTCCCTAACATGGACAATCACTTTAGTTCCCTAACTAAGTTTCCTAACTAAGTTTTCCTCTCCCTAGCATGGACAATCACTTTAGTTCTAACCTGTTTCCTAACCTAAGTTTTCCTCTCCTAGCATGGACAATCACATTTGGTTCCCTAACCTAAGTTTTCCTAACCTAAGCCTCTCCCTAACATGGACAATCACTTAGTTCCCTAACCTAAGTTTTCCTCTCCTAACATGGACAATCACTTTGGTTCCCTAACCAAAATTTTCCTCTCCCTAACATGGACAATCACTTGGTTCTATAACCTAAGTTTTCCTCTCACTAACATGGACAATCACTTTATTTCCCCTAACCTAAGTTTTCCTAACCTAAGTTTTCCTCTCCTAACATGGACAATCACTTGGTTCCCTAACCTAAGTTTTCCTCTCCTAACATGGACAATCACTTTGGTTCCCTAACTTTTTCCTCTAAGGACAATCTTTTAGTTCCTAACCTAAGTTTTCCTCCCCCTAACATGGACAATCACTTTGGTTCCCTAACCTAAGTTTTCCTCTCACTAACATGGACAATCACTTTAGTTCCCTAACCTAAGTTTTCCTAACCTAAGTTTTCCTCTCCCTAACATGGACAATCACTTTGGTTCCCTAACCTAAGTTTTCCTCTCCCTAACATGGACAATCACTTTGGTTCCCTAACCTAAAGTTTTCCTCTCCTAACATGGACAATCACTTTGTTCCCTAACCTAAGTTTTCCTCTCCTAACATGGACAATCACTTTGGTTCCCTAACCTAAGTTTTCCTCTCCCTAACATGGACAATCACATTGGTTCCCTAACCTAAGTTTTCTCTCCTAACATGGACAATCACTTAGTTTTCCTAACCTAAGTTTTCCTCTTCCTAACATGGACTACCACTTTGGTTCCCTAACCTAAGTTTTCCTTTTCCTAACACAAACTGCCTCCATCCTAACTTAAACTTTTAAATGTTTAACATAAACGTTCCTTCTTCGAAATCAAATTACTCTCTTCACAATCACAGCTTTCAATACCTTTAACAAAAGTTTATTTTTTCTCGTTAATGGAATCTTTCCCTTCTCTATCACAGGCATTCCCTTTTCAAATTAACTCCTTCACTTATCCTACCTTACTTTTCCCTACCATAATCCAAACACATCATTCCCTAAATAAAGCCGCATCTTCCTTCATCCAAGCTTCACATAATATATATCTTCCAAACTCAAAACTTTCCAATTTAAAACCCAGAAATCTTTCTTTCATTAACCAGGAGAGCCATGTAGCCCAATGAAATTTTGAAGTTATGCTGATTACATCATGACTGAACGAGGATACGAATCAGGCCTCTTTCCAATACGATGCATTCGATCTAACCACTTGTCTGTGCCCGGTCTCACATCAAATACATGTCTCAGCAGATTATATTAAGAAGCTGTATGAAGATGTCTGAACATATCTGAAGTTATATTGTGACAGTGCCTGCTATTTATTTGATAGAACTTTACAAAGTTTATGTAAAGTTACATAAAGTTAACATAAACTGACATAACATTATGGATACAAGTATTTTATTACCACAATTCCTATCTAGTTCTAATTGGATAAAGAGGACCAATGTCGATAAGTTGTTAAAGCGTTGCATTGCATTCAGAAGGTAGCTGATTCGAACCAGCATCGATCCGTTTTGTTCGCTAGTGAATTTTTCTACAGATCCATAGGATTGCTGCCGAAGCTATGGAGTTCGTGCTTTGTGCAACTACTATCTGTGCAGATGGTGTGCCATTTCTGCAGAGAGGGATCAAGCCATATGGGGGTCAAACGCAGTTTAATGAAATCAATACGTTGTCTTTAGACCTTTCAACTTTGGCGTAGATTTAAGCCAAAATATGCGGCATTAAAAGATCATTAAAGAGTATTTGTATCATACGATGTAGAAGGAACACGGCGATCAGTTAGAACGGTTTCAGTAGAAAAGGCTATTTGGCGTAGATCTAAGCCAAAATATGCGGCAAACGGATCATTAAAGAGAACTTGTATGAATGAAGGGGAAGTGTTACAGACTGAATGTCACCGAGATGGACTCCATACCATCTCCTATAGAAGAAAAGCGGTAGCCATGACGTACACCATGTATGGTACCATACACAAAGTAAGGGCCTAGTTTTAACAGAGGTTCAACGTCATTCGTTCTTGTCAAAGATCAACTATATATCACAATTAGAATGATCAAATTGTCCGCGAAGAACGAACGTTAAGATGAAGAAGAAGAAGATCTTTCAAAGGGACATATTAACTTATGTAGCGGGTTATAAAACAATGTGTCAGTGTATCTTCAATAAAGTTCAACGTAGGAGGATTAACTCACTAATGGAATGTGTTCAAATCTTGACAATGTCGATTCCGCAGTCACGCACCAGAAAATGAATACTAGATATTTCTAAGTTGATAAAAATAATTTGGAATATTCACCAGACAAACTGTGTAAATGCTGTATTACTTAGACATTCAGCAAAATTTGACTGCATGAACAGATTCGCTATTTTGTTTCCACGAGTGTTTTAACGTCAACCATAAATAATTATCTTTGATTAGTGAATGATTGATAAATATCAGACACATCGTCTGAGTAATGACCACTTGTGAAATATATTTCGTTTCTTTTCTCCATTCATGTTTTGTCTCACAGCGCCAGGTCAAAAAGAGATTATTAAAACGGGCTTTTGTATGCGCTTCTTAGATAGTGTCTTTAGTCACCTCCGTTATATCTGAGGTCCATCTTTTGCGTGGCCTGCCTTTTGCTTTGTACACATTGTATCAGAGCAGCATTGCTGTTTGAGGTGCACTGTGGGTAATCTGCTTGTGTGACAGAACCATTTAATTTGTTGTGTCTTGATGAAGTCTAGTACTGATCTTGTACCCACTTTTTCCTGATGTCTTCATTTCTCAACCGGTCTCTTCTTGTTACACCTAGCATTCTGCGTAGACACTTCATCTCACTAGTTTTCTTCTATCATTTGTTGTCAGTGTCCAGGTTTAGCACTGGTAGCATAATGTGGGGAGAAAGATTGTATTGAACATTGCTCTTTTTGTGCTCATGGTGACATGTTTGCACTTTAAAATTGGCGCCATTTGTCCTATCATTTGATTACCTATGTTGCAACTGTGTTGAATTTCATTAGTTATTCTTCCGTTTGCTGACACAATTCTCCCCAATTATGCGAAGTCTTTTACTTCTTTTAACAACCGATTGTCGATGGAGATGTACTTGTGAAATATATTAGTTATAAAATAAAATATTCACATGTTATAGACTCGTATATCGACACACTGTAACAATACTAAATATAATATACACAATCAAGTATCATAGAAACATTTTGAAAACAACAACACCGGAAAGAAAACAAAATATATTGTAGATTAAGATGCAACCCATAGAGAATGAATTAAAGAGACAATTTGTTTCATTTTTTTGGCAAAATTAAATTATTGACCATTTTGTTTTAATGACTGAGAAACTATAGAAATTGCAAGATGGGATCTCAATAGATGGTAGCATGACATTGTAACGTTTTCAGTTATATGAGGACTATCACATAGCACTTCGGACATGTCCATATGTGCTCCGATCTCCGCCTCAGTAAATCCAGCATCGTCCAGCGGCCCAACACGTCAGTTCGATGTTGATTAATCAATCTCTTTGCATATTTAATATGTCGTTCTTTTCGGCTGCACCAATATTGACACCCATCTCTCTCAATCTGGTCAGCGTGTCGGATTCACAGCCCTGAAACTCCTCTGTTCGGAAAGACTCTCTCAATGCCTGAAGAATGTCATTTCGATCCATGACAGCTCCTCCTCTGATATGTAACAAGCACAACTATCAACACGCAGAATCTGTAACAAACTGCGTGCAAGGACAAAAATAAAGTGATTAATCTGATCTAACTTATCAATTGAAAGAGATGTAAATTGGTCGGCAGTAAGCAGTTGATATTAGACAGCTGATAGAAGATAATGCAAGTTGATATGGTAAAATATATACCCATGTGTCGTAATTGGATAGAGAGAACAGAGTTGTGTTTCTGAAGCATACTGGCATGTTAGGATTTTGCGACTGACGTGGAGCATACAGGATCTGAGAGGGACAGCTCCCTCTGATATTGTAACCAAGCCAACCAATCTATCAACACGTTCATAACTCCTAACTCCTGCGTGCCCAAGGACAAAAATAAAGTTGATTTTTCTGATTTTAATGTTATCATTACTCTTGAAAGAGGATGTATAGATTGGGGCAATGTGAAGGTTGATAGTTAAGCAGCTGATAGAAGATAATGCAAGTGATGATGATGCTATTATATATACCCACGTGTCTGTGCATTGAAGTGAGAATCCAGAGTTGTGTTTCTGAGCTAATTCGCATGGTAGGGTTGTTGCAGAGCGAAGTGGAGCATACAGGATAACTGTAGGGGGTCACTGTGGCTACGTGGTTAAGCCCTTTGCCTTGTGAATCGAAGGTCGTTGGTTCGAGTCCGGACCGCGCCATTCTGTTCACGAGTGCAGTTTTCCAGGGACCCCTAAGATTGTTGATGGAGCTACGGAGTTCATGCTTTGTGCAATACTCTCGGCAGGTGGCGTGCCATTTCTGCGGAGAGGACCGAGCAGTAGGGGTGAAACCCGGTGCAATGAAGTCAATCCTTCTGCTTTTAAACACTTTAAACAGGATAACTACTTTCAGTATGAAAATGGAGGTTGAGGCCGTTACTGCTATAGTCTGTCCATTAATTCGTGAGCAAGTTTGAAATTGATTTTCTCGAAAACTACCTGTTGGATCTCAGTGATTTTTGCAAGCAGCCTTAGAATATCCATGACGCTAGAGAAATATTTTTTCCAAGAAAATTTGATGTAGTTTGAAATATTTCTTCTTCATGTTATATTAAAATCAACCTCACCGGATTGTACACAATAGTAACAGATTTACGGTACACAGACGCGTTGTTCTAAAATACATTATGGTAACATTGAAATATCGTGAGTTTCACGAATTCCCGTGCACCGAACCCAGTCGACTTTGAACGCGGAAAGCATATGACGTTATAATTGGGATACCGTTGTATAGTTATAGGCGTATCTCGCTATTTGTATGAAGCTATTGTATCATATTTGTTGGCTTATCAAAACTGACATTGATATCACATTCATAATGAGTCTGAAGTGCACATTTATAACAATGCAGAAGGTTACAGTTTTACTAAACCAACACTTCCGTAGGGAATCTAAGAGAGGTCATCTATATTGCGATATTCATAACCTGAGAAACGAACGCAACTGGCGCTTGGTCTGAATAGAGAATCCTTTTCCCGATGGATTAAACAGGACACAAAGTGCACTAATGTCAAGCAAGGAAGGAAAAGAACAATTGACGACTTTGACATAGATGTCATAAGACGGGAGCTCTTGAAAATGTTTGCGACAAATCAACTTGTTACTCTCAGGAAACTGAAATTAAAACTGCAATCAGATTGCAGCATAGACATTTCTAAAAGTACTCTATGAAAAATTGTAAGAGCCGCCGGCTTCACCTTCAGAAAAACTATAGGCGGCAGGAATATTATTTGTGACAAGCCACATTTAATTGCTGCCCGAAGTAAATACCTGAGGCAGATCCGTGAGCGGCGGAGGCAAGGCTATGATATTGTATATTTGGACGAATCCTGGGTCAATGCTCACCACACCAATGCTAAAGAATGGCAATCAGTAGACGGTGAACAGAAAAGAAAAATACCAAGCAGCAAAGGCCAGCGTATTATACTAACACATGCAGAAAGTAGTGAAGAAGGTCTTGTCCATGACGCTGGACTTATTTTCCAATCAAAAGTACCGACGGTAGGGACTACCACACAGAAATGAATGGACATATTTTCAGGCACTGGATGGAGAAAGATCTACTTCCAATTCTAAACAGACCATCATGCTTGGTAATGGATAATGCATCCTATCACAACGCAGTATCAGCGGAAGACAAAGTACCAACTGCATCAAATACAAAAGATCAAATTAGGACTTGGCTTGCTAAGGAAAATGTCAGCTTCGATGATACATATTTGAAACCCGAGTTGTTGCACCTGGTGAGGATGACAAGACAAAGGTGTTTCATATTGACAAAATCATTGCGGAATACGGCACACGTCTTTGCGACTACCTCCATATCATGCTTCAATCCGATAGAGCTTGTCTGGGCTAAAGTAAAAGGACAAGTTGCCGAACAGAACAGGACGTTTAAAATGTGTGATGTTGAAGTTTTGACACGTGAGTCCTTCTCAATGATAGACATGCAGTTCTGGAAGAAGTGTGTTGAACATGTGCTCCGAGAGGAAGACGAGTACTGGCACCGAGATGGATTACAATTTGTCCAGCCAGTAACAATTATCAACCTCATGGAATCGTCAGATTCGGGATGATACAAATCATATTTTGATTACAGACTGAGAAATAGCAACGTATACATTTCCATATCCAAATGCGTCTACCATCATACAATTTGTGGTGAAGTTAAGACACCCTGGGTCTAATGGTGACCGAAGGGGAGGACTAACTGTTGCATATTGTATCAAGTTCACGATTGCACATAAAGGGCAACACACTTAATTACTTGACCTATCAAGTTAATATGGAGATACACCTATGAATAGAATTGACATGGACAAATTCTAGGATACTGTAAAATCTAAAATTTGAGCCCCGTATTTGCAATTGTCATAAAAGATCAAAGGAATTCGCCGATGTGCAAAATCCGTAGCATCTATGGACTACTGGTTAGCTTTATTTTAGCGTCATGGATATTCTAAGGCTGCATGCAAAAATCACTGAGATCCAACAGGTAGTTTTCGAGAAAATCAATTTCAAACGTGCTCACGAATTAATGGACAGACTATACCCTCTATACGTTTAGTTTTACTATTTTTCTGCTGAGTTAACGTTAATATTCGTGTACTCTACTCAGTTTCAACTTGTATTGTGTCACTATTAGCAAGCTAAATCCCGAGACATGAATGGGAGGAAAACATCAAGATATGGATACATTTCAACTTTCTGAATGCTATATGAAAACTTGGCCATGTGGTATATTTTCTCAGTATGATGCAAGTCTTCGAAATGGGCCCCTTAAATGTTTTTTTTTTAAATAACCTTCAATTGTGATTTTGATTTCGCTGCTTATGTCGCGTCCCTTACGGACCCACCTGATGCGGTCACCTCTATGTATCATAACACAGCACGGCCCTGTATCAAGAGATTTATTGCAAGTCAATTTCTGCCAAACTTTGACTCGTGCACGGCATGTAATGATGATGATGATGATGATATCTCTATAATTAAACCACGTAGAGGCCGTGATGTATGTCATATTTCGTAACATAGACTTATATAGAAGTTCCTTAATATCGGCTGAACAAAGAGTATATGAATATATTGACTGTCTGTTAGAACGCCAGTAATCTCTAAAGATCTAAGATGATATATTTATGGAAGATTCCCCAGCTAACAAGACGTGACAAGGTCAGACACTAGACGATATGATGTGACCAGGAAGTCTAGTCCCGGGAGACTACGAAGAAACAGTTCCAGTTCTTGTAGTTTGGCTATGTCTACATAATTGAAGGCGATAGAATTTATCAATAGTAGACTTCATACAGTTCATATTCATATCTACTTTCTCTTTGTTTCAATATCTTTTCGTTTCTTTTTTTTCATTCTTTTATGTTGCTTAATCTCATCTTTGAATCTTTTCTTTTATTGTTGTTTCTATTAGGTGAACTTTTCATTAGTGATGTTGTGGGAATGGTTTCTACTGTGTGATTGTATTCTATCGTGCTTTCTTTTCCTGATAAAGGCCATCTGCTAGAAACGTTGTTTTACTTCTAAAGTAGTGCTTTGTAGAGCTTTTTCTTCTTCTTTGCGTTCTTTCTTTACGATGAATTTTAATCACTCTTTGTAATATGTTTGATCTTTGCCAAGAACGTATATACATTGCACATTGGTTTGGTAGGCCCCTAAACGCAGAGACTTCTACAAGTTTAGGACACGTGCATCCGATTTCAGTCAAATTTCCTAAGTCGCCTCTTACGACATGCGTGGTAGGTAACAGTGGTTTTATTCTTTACACCCAAATTTGGGCCCCGGTAACCACTCGGGCCCTTTGTAGAGCTATCATGTATCGCGTTTTTATGGTTCTAATCGATCAACTAGGTCTCGTATTTTTAACTATAGCAATACAACAAGACACCTGACAAACTGTCCAAGCAGTACCAATTCCCCGACTATCCACAGAACTACCACAGAGACACACAGACAAATAAAAAGCCAGTATGTAAAATCACAGGATGCAGTGCATAGGAAGATTACAGAAACAGATATAGAAGATTGAGATAGATCGAGCTTTGAGACTCATAGATCGATATCTAACACAGAGACGACAAAGAAGGTATAGATCTACATCGAGACAGATAGAGATAAGAGCTTCGCTTAGAGATCAAATTCGTTTAGATTTTCCAGTCTATTTAGGAATCTTGACATCAAAGAATTCTTACGATATGAGGGTGTATGTGTTCTGCGTGTAATTATAAAAAGCTGTATTTAAGCCAAAGTATTGATTTCATTGCACCAGGTTTTGCCCATATGGCTCGTTCCCTAACCGCAGAAATGGAACGCCAATTAATCGAGAGTATTTCACAAAGCACGACATCCGTAGTTCCGCGACAATCATAAGGTTCTATGGAAACAATGCATTCGTGAAAAGAACGACGCGGTCCGGATTCGTACCACGGCCTTCGACTCACAAGGTAACGTCTTAACCACTTAGCCACATAGACCCCCGTGTAATTATTAAGAACGTACACTAATACTTTCATAAAAAGTAATGGGTAAAAGAACCCTTCTTTATACCTGAGGTATATGTGGTAATACGGTGTTGAACCATTTTTCATGACCATCGGCACAAGAAGGATGGTGTGGACAACATCACGCCGGTTGCCTTTACTTTCCAGTGTTTTCTATACCCTTGGGACTTCGTCGACTTAGGAACCGTTATGATCGGAAACATAATCAGCACCCACTACGCAATTGTACCCAGACCACTAGCCTAAGAAGTAATTCTTTCATACAACTTCAGTAATAAATAGAGATGATGATGACTGATTGTTATAACAATCTATTCTCTTTTGTGTATTAGTTATTTGTTATTGTTGACCTCTGTGGCTTAGGGGATAGTGACTCGGTCTATTAATCCCTCTTTTGAGTTCGAATCACGCTGCGGACAATTTGGTGGAAAATTTTTCGCATGGATTTTACAAAATTTTTGTACCACGTTCAGAAAGCAATGGCAAACTACTGAACGTAATGTCTAGAAAAATTACAAACATCTTTAAAAAAGCTAGGTTGGTTCGCAAATTCCTATAAAGGATATGCAATAAACTTTTTTTTTTATTTGTTAATAGTTATTAGTTCTGAACCGACGTTATAGCACTTCGGGCAGACCCATATGTGCTCACTTTCCCCCAACAGATGTTGAACGGGTCCCTGTGGCTTTCTGGTTAAAAACATTCATCGCTCTGCCCTACATGCAACTAGTTCTACCTGTAAACGGGTAGCTCTATGATATTGTTTTTCATACTATCGTTACTGAATGTGGTACCGCTTTTAGGGCAGTGTAGGACAGGTAGGACGAGAACCTGGGGTATTGAATGGCTAGTGCAGTCACCTGAAGCTGTTAAGGTTTCGGAATTTTCATTTATGCCCACAACTGAAAAAATCCTTTACGTTACCATGAATTGAACAAGGCTATCCTACATGGTAACCGCGCTCTAATCCATTCTGCCAGACGGGTAGCTCAAAACCCTTTTAAATCGATGGATGGATTCAACATTAAATGGCGTGTCCTCATCCAACAAGCAGGTGTGAATAGCCCGAAGATCAGCTCCTTATCCATCCTCCAACTCCCTGATAATCAATCCCGTTTATACAAGCCTGCTCGCTCTCTCAGGAAAAGTAAACATCTTCCTGCTTAGGACAGTGGATATACTCTTGTGTAAATGTCATATACATCTGTTTGAGAATAGTTACCATTACTAGGTGGGTATCAAAGAAACCAGAACAGTCTTGATTTGTTCTAATAAGGACACAACATCGTCTACAAGAAGTGATATTAACACTTTTACACACGTCATTGTAAGGAAATTGAACTCTTAACTAATGATTGATTGATTGATAGGACCATCATTATTACACTTCAGTAGTAACCATGTGCTCCGATCTCTTTCTGACACAGGTAGATCTCAGCTGCAGTACACGAACTCCGTAGCACCGGTGAGTGTTCCCGATGTAAATTTTGAAGATGATGAAAATATTTTTTTTTTGAATTTAAAAATACTTTTAAATATTTTCTAATGAATTTTGCTCTAGAACGGCTTTCCATAATAGTCTTGTTGCTCTAGCAACGGCTTTCCATAATAGTCTTCTCGATTTTAATTCTCCAAGGTTTATTTTTAATGGGATCATATTGAACACGGGACTTACATTTTATCGTCCGTCTCGGATAGAACTATAAATTCAATCTCACCTACACTGAGATCAGGGATCTCAGTAAAAACATCCAAATATCTTGACTTAAAATAATAACAACTAAAATAGATTACTGTAGGGCAGGGGCGGCTCGTCATTAAGGACCAGTGTGGCCCAACCCCCACAAAGGGGAATATCTTCCTGAAATAGACAAATAATAGTAAAAACATCCAAATATCTTGACTTAAAATAATAACAACTAAAATAGATTAATGTAAGGAATCTAAAATTTTACAGTACTAAATGATTATTTGCTCTTGGATTAGATGCAGCTTTCCTTGGTAATAACTTGATGTAAACAGACTACATGAACAATAGTGTGTTCAAAATGTGCTGAGATATGAAATGTGATAATGATCATGTCTCCTGAAATGATCAATTATAGAAGGATTATCTCCTGTGGTTAATGAGCTAATTGGTATAGATTTGTATGACATGTGTTTATTACTACCCGTAACGTGAGACACAAATTATCTACCCGTCTCTGAGAGGGGAAATAAATCATTGACAGGGGTGATAATCAATATTCATTATAAGATGTTTGTGACAGTTTCTTACCTTAGTTTGGTTAAATTGTTGTCATCTGATAATGTATTGCGTCATTAATATCAAATGTGTAAATCAATAACTTGTTTGAGTAACAAGCAAGTTAAAAAGTTGATCCGGCATGAACATGCAAATAGGTTAGCGCTTCCCAAACTTTGCATTACCACAAACTCTCGTTTAGATACATTTTTCTGGCGTGGACCACCAAACGTTTCTATGTTTGGATATCGTCTAGCGATGGAGATATTAGTACACCACACCAACAGACAAGCTGGCTCCAATTTCTCAGACTGAAGGAAACATTAAAGGATCTTTCATTTTGTCCTTCATATATTTAGACTCCGTTCTTGTCCGGGTCTTTTGATTTCCAGGCGAACTAGTTGACCACTGTTTTATACATGTTTTGAAATTTTTTTTTTGTGTTTGAATTATCAAGGATCATAATATTTCTTCAAGCGCTTGAGAATCTCCTTGTGTGTCACCAATTTTGGGAAAATGCTGCAATACGCAACTATATTTGGACAATACAATACCAAACTTTACCTACAGTAGAACAGTTATAGTCTGTCCATTAATTCGTGAGCACGTTTGAAATTGATTTTCTCGAAAACTACCTGTTGGATCTCAGTGATTTTTCAAGCAGCCTTAGAATATCCATGACGCTAAAATAAAGCTAAACAGTAGTCCATAGATGCTACGGATTTTGCACATCGGCGAATTCCTTTGATCTTTATGACAATTGCAAATACGGGGCTAAAATTTTTAGATTTTACAGTATCCCTAGAATTTGTCCATGTCAATTCTATTCATAGGTGTATCTCCATATTAACTTGATAGGTCAATAATTAAGTGTGTTGCCCTTATGTGCAATCGTGAACTTGGATACAATATGCAACAGTTAGTCCTCCCCTTCGGTCACCATTAGACCCCAGGTGTCTTAACTTCACCACAAATTGTATGATGGTAGACGCATTTGGATATGAAATGTATACGTTGCTATTTCTCAGTCTGTAATAAAAATATGATTTGTATCATCCCGAATCTGACGATTCCATGAGGTTGATAATTGTTACTGGCTGGACAAATTGTAATCCATCTCGGTGCCAGTACTCGTCTTCCCTCGGAGCACATGTTCAACACACTTCTTCCAGAACTGCATGTCTATCATTGAGAAGGACTCACGTGTCAGAACTTCAACATCACACATTTTAAACGTCCTGTCCTGTTCGGCAACTTGCCCTTTTACTTTAGCCCAGACAAGCTCTATCGGATTGAGGTGAGCATGATATGGAGGTAGTCGCAAAGACGTGTGGCCGTATTCCGCAATGATTTTGTCAATATGAAACACCTTTGTCTTATTTGTCATCCTCACCAGGTGCAACAACTCAGGTTTCAAATATGTATCATCGAAGCTGACATTTTCCTAGCAAGCCAAGTCCTAATTTGATCTTTTGTATTTGATGCAGTTGGTACTTTGTCTTCCGCTGATACTGCGTTGTGATAGGATGCTATCCATTACAAGCATCATGGTCTGTTTAGAATTGGAAGTAGATCTTTCTCCATCCAGTGCCTGAAAATATGTCCATTCATTTCTGTGTAGTAGTCCTTACCGTCGGTACTTTTTGATTGGAAAATAAGTCCAGCGTCATGGACAAGACCTCTTCACTACTTCCTGCATGTGTTAGTATAATACGCTGGCCTTTGCTGCTTGGTATTTTTCTTTCTGTTCACCGTCTACTGATTGCCATTCTTTAGCATTGGTGGGGAGCATTGACCCAGGATTCGTCCAAATATACAATATCATAGCCTTGCCTCCGCCGCTCACGGACCTGTTCAGTATTTACTCGGCAGCAATTAAATGTGGCTTACAAATAATATTCCTGCGCCTATAGTTTCTGAAGGTGAACCGGCGGCTCTTACAATTTTCCAGAGAGTACTTTTAGAAATGTCTATGCTGCAATCTGATTTTGATCAGTTTTGATAAGCCAACAAATATGATACAATAGCTTCATACAAATAGCGAGATACGCCTATAACTATACAATGGTATCCCAATTATAACATCATATGCTTTCCGCGTTCAAAGTCGACTGGGTTAGGTGCACGAGAATTCGTGAAACTCACGATATTTCAATGTTACCATAATGTATTTTTTGAACAACGCGTCTGTGTACCGTAAATCTATTACTATTTTGTACAATCCCGGGGAGTTGATTTTAATATAACCTGAAGAAGAAATATTTCAAACTACATCAAATTTTCTTGGAAAAAATATTTCTCTAGCGTCATGGATATTCTAAGGCTGCTTGCAAAAATCACTGAGATCCAACAGGTAGTTTTCGAGAAAATCAATTTCAAACGTGCTCTCGAATTAATGGACAGACTATAGTTATATTGCCTGCATTAAATGGGAATTGTTTAATATAAGTAAAACTGTTCATCTTTTTTACCTGCCTTATAAATTTCTGTTTAATGCGTTGCCTAATTAGCAACAACACCGAAAAGTCAAAATAGAAGTGAAAATAAAGATGATAAAGTATTTTTCACAACAATTGTTACCAGTGCCAAACTTGGTCTCTGACAGCAACACACCATAGACAGCTCACCACGTGTGATATGAAATGTTTGAGGAAGGCAGTGAGGGTCACCTAGAACGATAGACTACGAAATGAGGACATCAGAAGCAGAGTTGGCATAACTTCATGCAACGAATACATTGAAAAACAACAAATGCAGTGGTGTAGACATTTAATGGGAATAGACTACAACCAACCACCAATAACAGCATACAAGAAAAAGAGATCAGGTACTAGAGCTAAGGAAAGACCAAGAAAAAGTTGGATAGACAATATCAAGAGCGCACTAAATAAACAATGATATAACACAACAAGGGCAACTCATCTGTCCATAGAACGCAAATTAAAGCTCCAACCCCTACGCTTAATGGCAAAAGTGGACAACCAATTTCATCATCCACCTGGAGAAAGACAATAGAAAATTAGTAATAAAGGAAAGTATACTAAATAAAATGGAGGGAGACTTGCACGGCAATACATATGTTTATTGTATGAATAACATATAGTTTAACACAAGACAATCAAGTTAAAAGGGAAAAATTACGAAAACATTGACATTTACATATGGAATATATAGATGCAAATATGGAACATTATCGAACTATTAAAAAGAACAATCAAGATTTTAGAAGTAAAGTGATGTGTTAATCTCGTACCGTTATACTTGAACAATGGTCAGCAAAATATTTCTCCATACCGATCTATCATGGGGAAAGTAGTTTCTTTCTTTACTATAGACTTGAACCCAATATGTGTGGCATGCTCAGTAAAACTCGTTTCAAGGTTTCCCTAGGGCGTCCTTTGTGTTTAACCTTCCACCAGCAACGTCAATGCGTGTCTTATGATTATTTAATCGTTTCTTCTCAGAGAATGCCCAACATATTTCAATCTTCTCTTTCGTATAACAGTATACTAGTGATTGACCAAACATGTCTTCTATTCCATTACTTCCAATGATTTAGTTCAATTTTACATTCATTATTTGTCACCTAGATCTGTTTTTTAAATGTATGCAACTTGATGTAATATATATACATCTCACGTAGTTGTTCATTTTGTCTTATTATTTATTTGTTTGGATTTCTCATAGATATTTGAATACAGCTGTAGTCTCTCAATTAATTGCAGATCACTTATAACACTGTGTAATTTCTCTATTATTTGCTCATCAATTATCATAACGATACTTAGTTTGCGTAAGTGTTGTTTAATCTAATTTCATTTGCTTTGTTCACATTTATGACTAATCCTACTCTTGGAGATCAATACTAGGATTAGTACTACCAATTATTTTTGTATCTTTCCGCAGTTAGTATAGAATTTGAGACCGTTTTAAATGAAAAATATGTTTACGATTATTCAACACGAACGAAAGTAATGTACTGATGTAAATTTGCTCTTAAACAAGCCATAAGATCAAATATATCACAAAACGACAGCAGATTTGACCAACAGATTTCTGTCGCATCAATATCGTCATATTTCTTCTTGTTTTCAAAAGCAAGTTCTCTCGTTTTGTTTATTTTCACCTCATTCATTGCCCTATGCATGTCTTTTAGCTCTGTTTCGATATCACTCCATATGCCCCAATAATTACTCTTTCCTCCGCTGCCGTTGTGCTGTCCGCTGCATTACATATTTTGACCGTATTTATTTTTCCATCCTGAAAACATGTCCCATCAATGCCATCCTTTCTTTTTTAAAATCTATATTTATGTTTCTAAATGGTTTGGACACCTGAACAGAATGCCCTGGCATCGCCTATCACAGAGAACCACACAGAAAAAGTATAATGAGTACAAGGCAAAAGGAAGACCACGCAAAAAATGGAGCGACGGCATCAAGAACAGCCTTACGAACATGAATATCAACTTGCAAAGTGCCTTAAAAAAAGCACACACAAGATCACTACGTTTCACCCCAACACTTCTATAAAGAATTAAATGGTGGAAGAGAAGAAGAAGAAGATTTCTGCTGCATACTCTCTATCAAATTGTCATAAAATATAACAAAACCAAATTATGAAAGGAAACATGATAGACACGAATAGAATGTTAAGGAGATAACGCAATAAGGGAATGAACACACCATCATGAAACAACAGGAGAGAGCAGAGTCACAAATATACTTCCTGAAACACACATTAAATGAGAGGAATGAGCGGAATAAACAAGTACTTGGAGATAAGCAGTAAAAGAGAAGGTTGAATATGTTGAACTTCATATTGAGAATTAAAGAAGGCAGCCAATAAAATAAAGTTGTATAGAGCGACAGTTGGGACAATATATTCCATCGTTCTCTATTTATGCTAGATCTGTATCGCCTTACACCGTCTTGTATGCCAGAACTTCATCCGATAATTAGATCGTATAAAATTGAAGCTATACTTTCATTCGCAAAAGTAAACCAAATTACTTGCAAAGCATGAAATAAAAATACACCGTATCCCCCGCAGATTGTACGGTGTGAAATGTTTTTTTCTTCACAGTTTTACTTCTCTTATACAGGAATAAAGTTACAATTAATTCCCTCACTTGTGGATAGCCGGTTTCAGTGAATTTAATCCTTATCAGTGTGTTGTTCGATTGGAAAAGACAAATATTCTATGCATTCATTCACATACCTGCTCGTACATACACACAAAAATAGATGTGTATATATTCGACTCTATATTACGTTACGTGACTCTTTCATTCCAGTATTATTAGATAAAGACGATATTATTTTTAAAACACCCACCGTGTAAAACACCACACCATGTAAAACACCACACCATGTAAAACACCACACCATTGTAAAATACCACACCATGTAAAAACACCACACCCTGTAAAAACACCACACCATGTAAAAATACCCCACCGTGTAAAATACCACACCATGTAAAACACCACACCATTGTAAAAACACCCCACCGTGTAAAACACCACACCGTGTAAATACCACACCATGTAAAACACACACCATGGTAAAACACCACACCATGTAAAACACCACACCATGGTAAAACACACACCATGGTAAAACACCACACCATGTAAAAAACCACACCATGGTAAAAACACCACACCATGTAAAAACAAAATTATTTTTGGTCAAAAATTACAATAAAGTTTAAGAAATATAAGTATTATTAACACTTTTCATCAATAAATAACCATGCACTCACATAATTGTTGAAAATTTCGGTTAAGCTTACAATGTTCCGAAATCCGGCAGGAGCGTAGTTGTTAGTGAATTCGCTACTTACACTAGTGGTCCAGGTTCATTTCCACATTGTGCGTGAAGTCTTTTACCGAACATAACGGCTTTCAGGTTGACCAAGTCTCAATTGGGTACCAGAGAAAGGATTGGGAAGTAAAAGTGGCAGTGTGATGTTTACCACATCACCCATCGTGTGCCGACGGTCGTTGAAAAATACGAGCCTAACACAGTATTACCCTATATACCGCGTGGTATAAAAAGGGTGCTTTTACATTTACCTGTAAAGTGTTCTACTTTCTTCTTTACCTTTCAACTCCCATCTGAGTACAGGTCTTCAACAAACGTCTTCCAGAACTTCCTCTCTCTTGCCATCTATTCCAATTCTTTCCATGTTTTACAATCCTTTTAATATCAGACTCCAGCTATCTTCTCCATGTATGTCTAGGTCTTCCCTACTCCTTTTTCCTGCGGGTTCCAAAACAGTGCCTGTCATGCAATGCGTCCGGTCGGTTTCTGCCTAACATATAGAAAAGTTAACTCACATCAACATGGCATTACCGATTTCCCGAATGAACTAAACGGACTTTTGTTACGGGAGGCTGCGTTCAAACATAATTTCTAGAAGTGTACCACATATGTCGTGCTATCTCTTTATAATTGCGTATTTTAAAGTTCGTTTTTTTCATAGATATCCACTATTCAAGTTGTCCGCAGATTATTTTATAATTTTAAAGATATGAAAAACATTAGTGTGTTGTGTTATATAAGCATGAACTCATAATAATGAGTACGAAAGAATTGTACTGACAAATCTGAGATTGAGGAATATATAATTACAGGAGTTCGTATAATTGATTCATTGAAAATGTGGTTGATTGATGGATATAGGAATAATGTTTGCACTTAGCAGAATATCATGTGTACTTCGATCTTGTTTCTTGCACATGAAGATTAATTGATTTGTTGATTGAGTGATATATAAATTGATTGATTGATTGATTGACTGAAATGACCATTATCTTAGCACTTCTGCGAGTAACAATGTGTGCTTCAATCAGTTTTTGCACAAGAAGATCTCAGCGACTGTGAACAAATTCCGTAGCACCGACAAGGGTCCCAGATGTAATTTTAAAGAAAGTGAAAATGTGATGTAAGAATTGTTTTTATTTATGAATGAATTTTGCGGGCTGAGGATTTCCAGCCTGCTATTTTCGATTTTGAGCTTTTACGTGCTCAAATTGAACTTGGGACTTGCGTATTATCGTCGTCTCCGATAGGAGACCTACACTGATATCAGACGTCACTAGAACTATATCCTGATGGCTCCACGAAGGAGTAAATAGAGTGTTTTTGAAACAAGTTAGCTAGCGCCAATTGAAACGGCCCTACACATTATTTGTGCTTGACCCGAGTCCGATGTTTTCGAGGCTAGGAAAATGCGAAATGGAAACTGCAAATTACCAAGTACCGACACGCGCCTCGTAAAGGATGAGAATGTATAAGCCCCGTGAAATTCTCCTAATCCGGAACGACATCACAGTCAGAAAGGGCATAACAGTGTAACTCACTATTTTGGCATAGATCACAAAGCCCAAAAATACGGCAAAGCTGATCGAAAAGGCGAAGATCGGGGCCGAAATAGTCGGCAGTAAGGATCGTACCTAGGAAAGCTCACCATAGTAAATCAAAGCTGGCTGAAACCGGATGGGCGGGCCTAGTCACCATGGGCGCACAATCGTCCCAACGTAGATCACTCCGTTCTTGTCAAATGACCAATTATATATCCCAAAAAGAATGATAAAATTGGCCGTGAAGAACGATCGAAAAGAGAAGAAGAAGAAGACACAAGTTACATTTAGCTCTAAACGCACAGAATATACTAAGAGTATAGCACATAGTACAAACTCCGTATCTCCACAAGAGTTTCTTGAAGTTCAAAAGCTTTCCGTGCGTACAACGATAATTTGTTAACTCAAGCTGATCTCAACTTCGGATTTTCCACGGCAAGTAGTCATTAGCACATCATGCCATCAGCGACCACTGGTATATATATATATTTAAACGCCCGTCTGCCCAGCGTGTTCGTAGCGCGTTGGACTACGGTGACTATCCTCTGTGTGTGCGGGTTCATTTCCGTGGGATGGCAGAATAAGCCACAGATTCCCCAGATTTACGGTGTTCGTGGCACCGAACCGAAGGTTACGATGTCCATGGCACCGAACCGAAGAGCTAAAAAGCTCAAGTGCTTCTGGATCGGAAAAAATATATATATTTAAACCATCTTCTCCTCCTTCTGTACGTTCGTTCTTTTCTACCAATTTTAATCACTCTATGAGATATGTTTGATCTTTGCCAAGAACGTGTATACGTTGCACATTGGTTTGGTAGGTTCCTAAATGCATAGACTATCTAAACTTCTACACGTTTAGGACACGTGCATCCGATTTCATCCAAACCTCCTTAGTCGCCCCTTACGACATGCGTGGCAGGTAACAGTGGTTCTATTCTTTACACCCCAAATTTGGGCTCCGGTAACAACTCGGGCGATTTAAACTATGATATAAACCCCCTGTGGGTGCGGTTCAATTCCGCGGGTAGCCAGAAAAGCCACAGGTTCGCCAGATTTACGGTGTTCGTAACACCGAACGGAAGGGTTACGATGCCTATGGCACCGAGCCGAAAAGCTGAAAGCTCAAGTGCTTCTGTGACCAAAAAAAACAACAATAAAAACTATGATATAACTTTGAATGGATGTGATTATGCAACAGAAATAATATGTACAGTTTCTAAAACTTTCAAATCTTATAGGACTAGTACGTGCCAAATCTACATAAATAACACCAATATTCTATAAAAAGAAAACAAAATATAAGAGCCAATAAGATATATATATATTTTTTTTTTCCGATCTAGAAGCACTTGAGCTTTACAGCTCTTCGGCTCGGTGCCATGGACATCGTTACCCTTCGGTTCGGTGCCACGAACACCGTGAATCTGGGAACCTGTGGCTTTTCTGCCAGCCCGCGGAATTGAACCTGCACACAGAGAATAGTCACCCGTAGTCCAACGCGCTACGAACACGCTGGGCAGACGGGCCAATAAGATATATAAAAACCAACAATAATAAATTTGTGAGAAGAAACTCACTTCCCTTGCAGATCACCACCAATGATCATGATATCCATCCGTCTGTGGTGGTTAGGACCTCACGATCAAATAAATTCTAATAAAAGGAAAAGTTGAAATTGCTTGTAAGATGAACTTTGGGCGCATGACCATGAGGCGTACATAACAAATCTTGGTGAATTTAATATAAATGAGCTTGAAAAACTTAGAATTGGAAACTACAGAGATCGTATTCCGGACAAAGAAAAACTGAAGAGAGAAAGTTAACTAGTATATAGAGGTGTTTGAAATAATATCGGTTAGGATATAAGAACACTGAGATTTGATTTAGAATAGTGAGACTTTGTGATATCAGTTAGGATAGAAGAACACTGAGATTTGATTTAGAATAGTGAGACTTTGTGATATCAGTTAGGATAGAAGAACACTGAGATATGATTTAGGATAGTGAGACACTGTGATATCAGTTAGGACAGAAAGACACTTCTTCTTCTTTGCGTTCGTTCTTTGCCACCAATTTTAATCATTCTTTGTGATATGTTTGATCTTTGCCAAGAATGTGTATACGTTGCACATTGGTTCAGTAGGCCCCTAAACGCATATATTTCTACACGTTTAGGACATGTGCATCCGATTTCAACCAAACCTCCTAAGTCGCCTCTTACGACATGCATGGCAGGCAACAGTGGTTTTATTCTTTGCACCCCAAAGTTGGGCCCCGGTAACCACTAGTGCGAGATAGACACTGAGTTATCAGCTAGGACAGCGGTTCCAAAAATGTGCATTACCTGCGGACCCCATTTTAATTACATTTTGCTGCTGCGAACCCCCATAAGTTTCTAGATATGAAAATGGACAGGAATGAATTATCTTTGTGTTACAATAGTAAACAATGTTCTCAGACTACGGGAAACTTCAAATGATTTTTTACTCCAGTCTGGTCCGGGACCATTGATATCGCAGCGGAACTAGTTTACCACTGTTTTTTTTTACCAATTTTTAAAATATTATTCGGTCTGGAATATCAAAGTTCATAAACTTTATTCAAGTGCTTGAGATATGAGTTTGGATAGTGGGTAGGCGCTGTGATATCATTTGTGATAGAAGGACACTGAGATATCAATTGTAATAGATGTTCTAGGAATGCGGTGTGTGGGGGGTGTCCCGTTTACGAAATTGTTAAGCAGTTTGACTTCCGTTCTGAAGGTCATTGGTTCGAATCCAGATTACGTCTCTCACTTCGTGTCTGTATTTTATTTTGATTTATTTTAAAAACATTATAATTGTTGCTGGCGCTGCAGAATTAGTTTTGTGCGTTATGCCAGCGGTAGGTGATATTCGTGTCGTTTCTGCGGAGAAGTGCCGAGTCACATAGGGAAGCCAGTTACAATGAAGTCATTTCTTTGTCTTTAGAACATCTTTTCTAGACAACTGCAGAAATAATTTTCAAAATATATTGATTATTGAATGCTTACTCGACTTCACAGCATTATAGTCACGACCATACGCTTTCAGTCTTTACGCTTTCAGTCCAACAATGTTCACTTCTACTTAAGTGTTTCTAATATGTTCACTTCTACTTAAGTGCTTCTAAGATGTTCACTTCTACTTAAGTGCTTCTAAGATGTTCACTTCTACATAAGTGCTTCTAAGATGTTCACTTCTATTTAAGTGCTTCTAAAATGTTCGAAGTGCTTCTAAGAAAGAAGATGCTTACTTCTCGTTATTGAGGTTTTCAATTCGCTCTCCTTGTGGAATAACTGGGATATCTTTTCAAAGATCCCTAATCTCAGAGTAGGTGAGATCAAGTTCCTAGTTCTTTCGGAGACGGACGATAAAACAGAGATAAAGTGTTCAAGTTGAACACGTCAAAAGTAGCATTGTCAGTTACAGTTCATTAGATTAGACTGCATAGCCGCTGCATCACATTGTCAGTTACAGTTCATTAGATTAGACTGCAAAGCCGCTGCACAGAAACATTCATTTTAGAAATATTAATAAAATTCCTCCAAGATGTCTATTATCTTCACAATTACATTGGAGACACTTGCCTGTGCTACGGAGTTTGTGCACTGTGTTTTAGTTCTTGCTGTGGAAGAAAGAGATTGAAGAACTCATGGTTATTCACCGAAGTGCAATGATGGTGGTCCACTCAATCAATCACATTAGAAACGTTTGATGCCTAAATGACTAAATACATTTGCGGTAGATAATGTGGTACTAAACTGTGGATTTTTATCTATGTACATAATATTTCCAATAACTGTTAAAATGACAAACGTTGAGGTGCTGAATTAGGTCCAGACACAGAGACAGCTTATCACTAATATCAAACAGAAGCAGTTGTAATTTTTCCGACATGTGATGATGAAAGGAGGTTTAGAACACATTGTTACTACCGGTAAAATCGAGGGAAAAGAAACAAGAAAGAAAAAGAGAGAGATAATTTTGAATAGCCTGACTTCATAGCACGGAAGAGCGTCAACATCTGAGATGATATCATATATAAGAGACAGTATATATATATGGAACTGCAGTAAAACTATTTGATTGGCAAAACACGTAATCACAAAGTACTGTAGTTTTACAAATTACAAAAACAATGACAAAATACAGCAACGTTTCGACCAACAAGGCCTTTATCAAGCAAACGAACAAACAGGAGTGACAAATTAAAATGAAACACAAATGGACGACCAAATACAAACGTATCTAAGGAAAATCTGGAATAAAAACGAATAACGAAATAAATGTAACACAAAAACACACATAAAAACTAGAAATAGAAAGGAAAAGAAACAATGAAACATCTAGTAAATATATAACTTGAATACATGCAACATATACCCATATAGATTACAAAGCAGGGAAAGAGAAAGTACTAAGAAGCATAAGAATGGAATATAACATGAATACATGCAGCATATACCCATATAGATTACAAAGCATGGGAAGAGAAGTACTAAGAAGCATAAGAATGTAATACGTTGAGCCCGCGTGGTCGCAAGGTACCATACAAAGAAATCAACCGATTCTCCAGAGCAAATCGACTGCGATCATCCGAGGAACATGATCGGATGGCTGTGACCTGGACATCGTGAGCACCTAAATGGCCAGTGTCATTGAAATGGGTGGCTACAGGGTCACAGAGCATTGGCGTATGTCGCGTAAGTGTTGGGCGAATCGGTCACTGAGCCTCTTGCCTGTCTCGCCGATATAAGCCTTGTTACACCGCTTACAGATAATAGCATAGATAAGATTACGGGACTCGCATGTGAACCCATCGTCAATAAGAAACGTGCCTAAAGGAAAGATACAGTACGCGTCTGTATCACATAAGCACACGTGTTGCAACGCCGACGACCACACCGGACAGTGCCAAAATGAGTCAGGATATTGGACTTAAGGCGACTGTGTACCAACATATCCTTAAGACTTCTGTCCCGTCTGTAAGACACCAAAGGATAGTTGGGGAAGACAAAACGGGTCTCAGGATCTGATCTAAGGAGAGACAGATGACGAATAAAACATTTTTCACCAGGGAACTATGGGGTGGTAAGTTAAGATAAGTTTTACTCTGTCAGAGTTAGTAGTCCTATGCTGACTGGTAAGGGCCTGCTGGCGAGTGATTTTCTGAACTCGATGCATAGCCGAGACAAGCACCCTCTCCGGGTATAGGCGCCTACGAAAGAAATCAAGCATCTCGCGAGCTCTCTCAAGAAAATCATCGTCCTCACTACAAAGGCGACGAAGGCGTAAGAGCTGCGAGAATGGCAAAGAGTCACGACAAGCCCGGGGATGGGAAGAAGTATAGAGGAGAAAACTATGTGCATCAGTAGGCTTGTAATATACTGATGTATAGATAGTGGATAGGCGTAAGGTGATAGTAATGTCAAGAAAGTTGACACAAGTAGTGGAGATGTGAGAAGTAAAACGAATAGAAGGGTTGAAAACATTAATGAAATTAATGAAGCGTGACAAATCGGCTTCAGGCATATCAGTGATGCCAATACAGTCATCAATGTATCTGTGATAGACAGACGGAAGGGGCCATCATATGTAGTCCATACTAGGTGTTCAAGATAGCCCATGAAAAGACAAGCATAACTAGGTCCCATTTTAGTACCCATGGCAACCCCACTGATCTGCTCAAAGAATTGGTCATTAAACTGAAAGGAGTTAAGAGTGAGAACTAGTTCCGCAAGACGAAGGAGAGCAGAAGTTGACACAAGTGGATTAGTTCTCCTATTGAGAAAGAACTGAGAGCTATAAGGCCGTCAGGATGAGGTATAGAAGTGTACAATGAGCACACATCAAGGAGGAAGAGACGGTAGGTTCTCTCGGTAGCAACTCAATGGTAGAAAAGACAGACAAAGCGTGGTTTGTATCCTTCAAAAATGACGGAAGTGTGGTGACTATGGGATTAAAGATGCTATCAAGGAATTCGGAGATGTGTTCCGTAGGGCAGGAGCAAGCAGAAACGATAGGCCTACCGGGATTGTGGAGTTTATGAATTTTGGGGAGCATATAAAGGCGGGTTTACCCAAACAGCTATCGATCACACAGAGTGATGATGCACTGGATGGAAGGTCGTTCGTGGCAATTAGTTCTTAATGACTTCACGAACCTTATTATTATTAGACTGAGTGACATCAGTAGGGCTGGTTTTATAAAACTGAGTGTCACGCAGTTGGGTATGACCTTCCTGAAGGTAAAGATCTTTGCTCCAGACGACTATAGCTCCGCCTTTGTCGGCGGGTTTGATAACAATGTCATCACGTCGACGGAGGTGTGATAGAGCACGAAACTCCGACGGTGACATGTTAGACTGCCAAAGGCGTTTTGGGTGGAGCAGTCCAATATCATGTATAGTATTCTTGATGTAGAGATCAAGAGCGTTAGAGGCACCAGGTTTGGGTGTCCAGTCATGTTTACGAGTAGAAAACTTGGAAAACATACTCGTGTCAGGACATAGGTCAGAGTCAACCTGGTTCTGAAAGTGAAATTTCAAGCGCAAGCCACGGTGAAAACGAGTCACATCTTGAAGAGTTGAGTAGTGGTCAATGGTGGGTCGGAGAGGAACAAACTTAAGACCCTTACTTAAAACAGATCTCTCGTTGTCCGATAATGGAAGGTCTGGAGGAATACAAACCACCTGTGTGGGAGGAGAAGATCGTAGTGGACAATTGGAAGGAGTGGTAAAGGTACAGGGCGAAGAAGGTTAAGTTTTTGTTGGTGATGGGTGCAAAGAAATTCATACAGTTGTCTGTTAAGTACATGGATAATGAAACGAATAAGGGAGTAAAGGAGCATATTGTTAGAAGTGAGAAGTCGTAGACGCTGAACAGAGATTTGTGGAGATCCATGATCGTCCTCTTCAGTGTCACGGCACGTGATGATAATGATGACGATGTAACATTTCGTTGAGTAACCATGTGTACTTCAATCTCTGTTTACAAACAGTAAGTTCTCAGAGTCAGTACACAAGCTTCGTACTGCATGCTAGAGTTACTAATGTCAGTCACAGCTTCGTACTACAGGCAGAGTTACAATGTCAATACAGCTTACTACAGGTTAGAGTTACCAATGTCAATACACAAGCTTCGTACTACAGGCTAGATTACAATGTCAATAAAGCTTACTACAGTTAGTTACCAATGTCATACACAAGTTCGTCTACGGCTAATTACAATGTCAGTACAAGCTTGCTAGTAGATTACCAATGTCATACCAAGTTTACAGGCTAGAGTTACAATGTCAGTACAAGATTGTACTACAGGCTAGAGTTACCAATGTCAGTCAAGCTTGTACTACAGGCTAAGTTACAGTGTTTATTTTCAGAATTGAGAAAACTTTGTAGGAATTATATTTTCATCTTAATTAATGACTTTTTGTAAATGTTGTTCCACCAGCGAATTTTCAATCTTCTCTCATCGATTTTCAAATGGCATTAGTTTTTCTTTTTACTTGATTTACGTTGAACACGATGCCTAATGTGAATCTTCCTTCACCGAAAAGACTATGAAATCGATCTCGTCTACATTATGATCAGGAATAACTAGAAATATCAAAAACTTTACATACCTAGAGAGCATCTTTTCAGCAAAAGGAAAAATAATTAGCGCAATCCAACATAGATGCAACAAAGCAAATCAAACACTAGGACAAATGGCGCCAATTTTATAATGCAAACAGGTCACAACGAACACAAAAAAGAGCATTGTTCAACACAATATTTCTCCCCACATTATGATATCAGTGCCAAACATGGACAATGACATTAAATGACAGAAGAAAACTAGTCACAACAGAGAGAGAGGGTGAAGTGTCCAGGAAGAATGCTGGGAGTAACAAGAAAAGACCGGCTTAGAAATGAAGACATCAGGAAAAAGTGGGTACAACATCAGTACTGAACTTTATCAAGAAGCAACAAATTAAATGGTTCGGCCATATAAGCTGATTACCAACAGGCAGTATACCACAGAGAGCAATGTTGTTCCGATACAGTGGATACAAAGCAAAAGGCTGGCCAAGCAAAAGATGGACATCAGAGATAACAGAGGCGACGAAAGACACTATTTATGAAGCACACACAAAACCCGTGCTAGAAAACTCTGAAGCCATGAAGCAAACTAGGATTGGAGAAGAGAAAGAAAGAAGGAGCATGAGAGGCTTGCTCCAGGTGTCTCCTTTTCGACCTGACACTGAAAGGCATACAGGATTAGAGAATAGATAGTATAACAAGAACAGTCAAGTAAGTTTGGAACAAGAGACAAGCACCGTATCTTCACATCACAAAACTAAATCTCTTGTTGTATTTTGTATAAAAGTCAATTAAGTTTGAAACGAGAGACAAGCACCGTATCTTCACATCTTAGAGCTAAATCTATTGTTGTATTTTGTATAAGAGTAAAGTAAGTTTGGAACACAAGACAAGCACAGTATCTTCACATCACAGAGCTAAATCTCTTGTTGTATTTTGTATAAAAGTCAAGTACGTTTGAACACGAGACACGCACCGTATCTTCACATCACAGAGCTAACCTCTTGTTGTATTTTGTAAAGAAGACAGAAATCATATAAAGTAAAATATAAAGATAGTGTTAATCAGTTATAGATCACTAATGTACATTTATTATGGAACTAAAAACGTATAACTCGAGACGGGCCCATATACACTTGATCTTCAACTTAGATTAAGGAGAATAGTATGAATGTGATAGCTCCTGATGCAAACTTGCAAAATACACTTTTCATAACTAAAGAGGATTTCCGAAGGATTGACTTCTTAGCACCATGTTTTACCCCTTATGGTTCGGTTCTTCTTCGCAGAAATAGCACGCCAAATGTGGAGAGTATTGCACAAAGCACGAATTCCGTAACTCCGGCAACTCGTGAACAGAACGGCAAGGTCCGGATTCAAAACCACGACCTGCGACTCGCAAGGAAGGGGCTTAACCACTCAGCACCAGAGACCCCTACACTTCGTATTCTGTCCATCAGTTGTGAAATCCTACTTTGTACGTTTATTTTAACTACGGTCAAACGTTGTAGAGATTAGTCAAATAGTTTATGTGCCCTTGTTCAATGTTTGAGAAACTGAATTGTTTCCCCTTTCTTAATCTTCAACTCCTCGACAATAGCTGCTTTAGTTGCAAACATTGAAAAATGAAAATTGTGGCACATCCTTTACAAGACTTAGCCATCGACAACAGTTAAAGAGTCGTCGATTTTCTCGGCACCACTTATACGTTCAGTAGTGTGTCATTGCTTTCTGAACGGTAAGCTCTAGTTTTATCGTTCGTAAATTCCAAGGGTACTAATTTGCTTCCAAACTTGCCCGCTGTGGAGTTTGAACCAGGTACGCTTGGGTTGTGATCGATCTTACTACCACTAGGGGCGCTCAAATGTTGCAAACAGTACTGTTCTGTCATTTCCCAAAATACAGTCATGCACGAATAGTAAGTTCACGTATACACCCTGGAGGTCGGACGTTCGATGGACGTCATTAACTTACAAAGTAATCTAACGGTTTTTTAAAACCATCCAATACATAAACTGACACTTGGACATAATTATCTTCCTTGTGAATGGAACCTCAGAGCCATTTGGAAGTAGCAGAAACGGACTCAATCTACATACTCATATCATAAATAAATTTACTATACGATCCCTTTCTCTTTGAAATAAACCTCCATCGCGAGCTGACAAGAGAACCCCAACCTGATTTCTCACCACGATGTAGAGACAAACCTATACGACGTCATAGTCATCCTTTGCATTTTATGCCATTAACTGTTTAATATCGATTGTTCGATTTCCAATTGCAATAATCAATACAATCTTACGAGAATGATTATTACTTTTCTTTGTTCACGTGCCATATAAATCGATATATATATATATATACTCGTATATATACAATAAGTAGGTAGCTTTACAAAATATTAAACAACTAAAATCAGTATGGAACGGAACTGATTAAAAAAACAGTGACAACGATGTGTGTGAAGCATGGACATTTAATAGAGCAGTGGAAAAACATATTTGTGCTTTTGAATATAAGTGTTAAAGAAGAATCCTCCGTAAATCATGGACAGAGAGGATAACAAATATATATATATCTAGAAAGAACTCAAAAACAAAGAAAACTGGTTGATGCTATAAATAAGAAAGACAAAATTGAGATATTTTAGACATATAAAAAGACAATAAGAGCTGGAAAAGACCATCATGGAAGGAGGTATACCGGCACAGAGAAGAGGAGGAAGACCACGGATAAGATGGATTCAGGATGTAACTGCTGGTTTGAACATGACGGCTGTAGAGGTAGGACATCTGACCTATGAGAGAGAAATTTCAGAGGACTGTTGGGGTGGTAAAGTTCTGCTCAAGACAAGCTATTTGATGAGTTAGCTGAGTCGTGGGACGGATTAGCGTAACGCATAGAGCATTGTGTTATCGATTCAGACAGAAAGTCTGCACACTAGGGACTAGAAATATGAAGTAAATAACACCCAATACCCTAAGGTATGAAATATCTAGTGGAAATGTTTTTATTATAGATAGCAGTGCCTTGCAGTTTACATTGAAATAAAATATAACTGATATAACAATAATAGACGAAATACACAATGAACATGTTGAAGATAGAACGAGCATGATGTTCCGAAACACATAACCATATATATATCTATCTTCTTCGTTTGTCAGCACACTGTTACCGGGTTGTTAGCCCAGTGTCGTGGTTTTATGTGTTTGTCTTGCGCTTCTCTGGTGACTTGTCAGCACACTGTTACCGGGTTGTTAGCCCAGTGTCGTGGTTTTATGTGTTTGTCTTGCTCTTCTCTGGTGACTTGTCAGCACACTGTTACCGGGTTGTTAGCCCGGTGTCGTGGTTTTATGTACTTGTCTTGCGCTTCTCTGGTGACTTGTCAGCACACTGTTACCGGGTTGTTAGCCCGGTGTCGTGGTTGTATGTACTTGTCTTGCGCTTCTCTGGTGACTTGTGTGATAGTTTTTCAGTCCCTGGCAGAATTCAACTACGTTATCTATCCACCTTTTCCTCGCCTTCCTTCCTGATAGTCTGTTGTGGAAAGCTTCATAGGCTGTTTGGACTGTTCGCATTCTTACTAAGTGGCCAAACCACTTCATTCTCTGTTTAACCATATATATATATATATATATATATATATATATATATATATGTATATATATATATATATATATATATATAACCATAAATATATATATATATAATAAACCAATATATGTGCTGTATATGAAAAACTGAGAAGAAACAGAACGAAAACATGGACCAAATCAGCAAAAATAAAAAGCACATTTTCCCCAAGCTCTGTTACGCCCTTCTTGATTTCTGCTGACACTAAAACAGTTCGCAGAGGCTGGAATCGATTATGATTCAATCCTCTAAAACTCTCAGGAGAAATTTGCGATGTCATATATTGTCAGGACATAATCAATTTCAAATCGTTATTTTTTACTTCATTCTCAAATTAATTTCTCCCTTCAGAGGATTAAGTGTTTCCTTCGAACTCCATAATGTTGTCATCATTTCTGAAGGTCATCAACAGTTACGACAAGAATACAATTATTTCTATTTTATGTCATGACATATCGATTTGTGAGAAAAAAAAATAATAAATAATATTGAAATCGATTTCATTTGTTCGACAAAGTGCAACTGACTACATCTGACTTTTGTTGTGAATTCGTTGATTTGAATATTGCAGCTGATAAACTTTATAGAAAGTGATATTTTCCATTGAAATCTAATTGAATCATCAAGAGGAAGAGGCCGGCAAATCAAATAAAAGAAGTTATGTAGTTAAGAGACAGCTTAAAACTCAACAATACCACAGTATATCAAGCGACTGAGCGTGCACTATCTCGGAAACCGACCATCAGTTAAACATGTGATATTTTTTTCTTCGTACGCTCCATATCGACCACTTCTTAACCCCTCTGTGTGATTTGTATGTGATCTGAGCCTAAGACCGATTGTACGTTGTGACAGTTATGCGCCTACAAGTAGGCCAGCACATCCGATTTCTACGATGCTTTTTATTTACTAGAGTAGCTTCCTTAGGCCCTACATCAGTCGCCTCTTACGACATGCCTTGTAGGTCGCAGTGGTACTATTCTTTTGTTTCCCTTGCGTGCCCCGGCACCATGTGGACGAAAAACCTGCGACGAATAAGAGCACAAAAAACAAAGAAGAACAAAAGAAAACAAGAAGAATCTAATGAGATTATATATATATATATATATTAATATCCACAAATACTAGATAGAACTAGAGAGAAGGTTGTAACTAGACCATGCTTGCATTACATCTTGGTGTTACCGATAGGAAGTTGTAACAAGACCATGGTTGCATTACATCTTGGTGTTACCGATAGAAAGCTGTAACAAGACCATGCTTGCATTACATCTTGGTGTTACCGATAGGAAGTTGTAACAAGACCATGCTTGCATTACATCTTGGTGTTACCGATAGGAAGTTGTAACAAGACCATGCTTGCATTACATCTTGGTGTTACCGATAGGAAGTTGATAAACATTCTGTGCTAGTGACCACTTAGAATGTAAAGTCAGGGTTTCGTGAACACCTTGGCCAAAAATTATCACGGTGTATACGGTACACGGTTGAACTACTGGAGCCTTTGGTCCTTTACTTGGTAATCTAAATTGCAAGCACCTCTGAAGTCGGAGTAAGGCTTCCTAATTGGTGAAGGACACATGCGATAAGGAAAGCAAATCTTCAGGCAAATATATGTCTAAGGCGCAATGATTGTGGCTAAATTCATTGCGCACGAGCGATAACAAAGTGTCATCGAAATACAGAATGAAATGGTTTGGTCATCGAGAAAAAATGAAACCAGATCACAGTGTACATAAAGTCCTAGAGAGTAGATCATCAAACCAATGGTAACCAGACCAATTATTATTTGTCATTCTACATTTTGCTCGTACGGTGAAATGCCTTAACTTTCTATACATGAATGCGTTTGAGACGTGATGACTCTCATTTACTAATATTTGCTGTTGTATATTTATTGCAATAGAAGACAGTCTTTAACAAAATGATCGATCGATTTATGTCAGATTCAAAATGAATTATATGAAAGTGATTCTTACTTATTTAACACGACTTGTTTATGTGTTCTCTTTCTCTCTCTTCCCGGGCATTCTTAGACCATTTGTATCATTCTTATTGTGATATATAAACAGCCAAACATCAGAACGTAATGTACGTGCACCAACCTTCAGCACCTATTGGAGCACAGTTGCTTATTCTTGGGTGGGGTGTTCGATTTCAGCCAGCGTTTGTTTGCGGTACGCTTTCCGATAGCCTTAGGCTGTCCCCAGCCGAACACACAAGGCAGCGCGTTGCCATTTTCTTTCAGGGCAGCGACCCTTAGACGGCCTGCTCTGTCGGTCTTATTAGCGCATTTACCCAGCAAAACCGGTCATTTTAATGAACACCTTGGTTTACCGCCCGTTCTGGTTTGTTTACAGTTTGCTCCGCTAGACTTTAATTGTCCCCAATCAATCTACAAGGCAGCAGTAGTTCCCTGAGAGCGGAAACGCGCACTGACTTTACTTCTGCTGGGTTTTACATTTGTTCTGTACATTTGGGTGGGACGCACACCCTCTTGCCTGCCATGCTTGCCGCTCCTGCGCTTGCCGTGCTTGCCGCGCTTGCACTGGTTTTGCCTCTTCTGGGCTTTCCAGTTGTTCTGCTCATGTGAGTGGGACGCAAACCTTCTTGCCTGCCATGCTTGCCGCTGCAGTGCTTGCCTCGATTTCCGTGCCGGCCTGCCCCTCGATGGGGCCCACTATGGCTTTGCCATCTGCGTGCTTGCTCTGCCCTGGTGCCTACCTCACCATTTCCGTCAATTCCCACTGGGCTGTCCTACTTCGAGGGGGCAAACCGAGTTCGCCCCGTGATGCCCACGTGAAACTCAACTCGACTCCCGGCATACTCATCGGCTTATTGAGTGAAGGCTAAAGAGAGCATGCTTGGGCTCTGAATTTCGCCACACGCGGATCAACGTCTCTTCGGTGGCTTTGGATCTTGCCCCCATCTCTGTGATGGGGCCAGTGCTGACCTATGTAGCCCAGCTTGCAGTTCAACTCGACACTCAGTATACTCATTGGCTCTAGAGAGTTGGCTCAAGAGAGAGCATGCGCGGGTTCCGAATTTCGCCACACGCGGGTCAACGTCCATTTAATGGTTTTTGATTCGCGCCCCCATCTCTGTGATGGGGCTAGACTTTGACCTTTGTGGACCAACGTGCGGCCCAACTCGTCACCCAGCATACTCATCGGCTCAAGAGAGATGCATCAAGTGAGAGAATGCGTGGCTCGAGTTCCGCCCCGCGAGGTTCCCCATGTATCTTTCTAGATTTTCCCATCGGCCGGGAGAGGCGAGCATTATTATTCCCTCTGGGAGATCGCTCGCCTGTGTTGCGAGCGGATCCCATCAAGCATGACTACCTTTGCATCTCTACTTGCCCCAGAGTAGCTTTCCCACGGCACCTGCCCTCTTAGCCAGACCGGAACTACCGTCTGTTACCAGGTCACCACTTGGAGGTGACAGCAGGGGATTAGAGCCGTCTCCCTAATCCTGGCGCACCGCTTCCTTGCGCCTTTGACCCGGTTATATGTTCTAAACGCTTTCTCTATCTCTCTCGTTCTCATTTTCCATCTTGGATCCGCGGATGCAATAAAACAAAATGACAAATATGCGCCTGGGTCAGTGAGCTGGAAATGATCAAGACCCTACATCACCCTCCCCGTTGTGATTTATTAGCAACAAAGACGAGCATAATCACATAGTGTCCACACGTGCCTCCTGGTCAAAGTCTATAGCAGACACATGACAAATGCAATACAAATGACCGCTAAACGGAGCAAAGATATGACACAAGTTACCATAAATGCCAGCTCAGTCACCCAAAGTCTATCTTCTTCTTCTCTTCCACCATTTACTTCTTTATAGAAGTGTTGGGGTGAAACGTAGTGATCTTGTGTGTGCACTTTGTAAGCTGATATTCATGTTCGTAAATCTGTTCTTGATGCCGTCGGTCCATCTTTTGCGTGGTCTTCCTCTTGCCTTGTACTCATTATACTTTTTCTGTGTGGTCTCTGTGGTAGGCGATATCAGGGCATTCTGGTCAGGTGTCAAAACCATTTAATCTGTTGTTCTTTTATGAATTCCCAAAGTCTATGTTCCCACAATAGTAGACTGCTCTAGGTAAGACTATGTGGAAGACCGATGTATTTTGTCTGTACCGTGTCAACGCAATGTAAGACTGCAGTTAACTATGTACTTAGAGGCCAAGCGCATGTAACAGGGGTGACAACATTTGCTGAGCTCACAATTCAAAGTCTGTACTAAAGCCTAACAAACTGCCATAACTGAAAGTACCGGTGTGGGTTATGTTGAAATAGAAGAAGTAAAATAGTATAACTGCCACAGACGCAGGACAGCTCACAGAGGACAACCCATGCAGGACAACTCACGTAGGACACCCTATGCAAGATACCCCATGCAGGACAACTCACGCAGAACAACCCATGCAGAACAACCCATGCAGGATAGTATTGCATTTAGAACTGCAATCATAAAAGTCAAATTCCTATAAGACAACAAACTGGATAATATGCAAATATTATCTTTGTAAATTAGTCTCTTCTTGATACTCCCAGCATTCTGGTTAGTTACTCCATCTCTGTCGTGACTAGTTTTCTACATTCGTTTCATGTCAGCGTCCAGGTTTGACACTGATAGCATAATGTTATAAGAAATACTATGTTGAACGATACACTTTTAGTATTCATGGTGACATGATTGCATTTCAAAATTGGTATCATTTGTCTTTTGAATTCATTTGTTTTATTTCTTCTATGAAGTAAGTCATTAGTTATTCTTCTATTTGTTGAATACATATCTTCTTTAGTAATAAATCTGGAGGTCTCTGTGACGTAGAGGCTACATGGTCGCCTCTCGTGGAGTCATCGATATATTTTCCAGAGAACCCTGATCTCATTATAGCTGGGATCGAGCTTCTAGTTCTCTCGGAGACGAACGATATAATGTATGTCCCTTGTTCAATTTGAGCACCTAAAAGAACTCTTGGCAGTTCCAAATCGAGAAGAGCAGGATGAAAAACTTGGGGAAAATTTATTAGAACAGATAAAAAAAAACAATTCCTGTAAAAATATTTTCACCATTTTCAAAATAACATCGGGTACCCTCGCTGATGCAACGGAGTTCATGCACTGCAGCTGAGATCTTTGTTTGTAAGAAAGAACACACATGGTTACTCACCGAAGTGCAATGATGATGGTCCTATCAATCAATAAATCAATTAATGACCGTTATACTATGATCTTGGGAGTAAGATAAACATCAATGTGTCACATATTCCTGACGTCATGGTTTAAATATACTGCTCAGTTAAACTCTCTATTGATTGGTTGAAGTCTCAAGGGACATCAACACTTTTAATAAACTTGCATCGAAACATGATTATCCCAATATTTGCTTTGAGCAAGAACACAATTATTTCAGAAAGTTTCACATATTTTGTTAATTGAATATCATTTTCTGTGAGTCATATATAAACAACAAACCAATTTAATTTGTTTCATTCAGAAATTTCAATATTAGACTGCGGGAAACTTCAAATGATCTTTTATTTTGTCATGTCATATATTTACACTCCTGTCTGGTCCGAAACCTTTGATTTTGCAGCGGAACTAGTATGATCATCATCAGGTGCCGTGCCGGCTGTCGTGGGCGATCATGGATCTCCACAAATCTCTGTCGTTGGTGTTTGCTACCAACTCAGATGTTGACGCTCTACCATGCCATGAAGTCAGGCCATCCAACATTTTCTCTCTCTGTCTTCCCTGTCTCGTCTACCCTCAATTTTACCGGTTGTCACGATGTGTTCTAAACCTCCCTCCTCATCACATGGCCGAAAAATGATGACTGCCTCTTTCTTATATTGATGATGAGTCCGCCTGCCCAGCGTGTTCGTAGCGCGTTGGACTACGGGTGATAAGTCCTCTGTGAGTGTGGGTTCAACTCCGCGGACTGGCAGAAAAGCTACAGGTTCCCCAAATTTACGGTGTTCGTGGCACCGAACCGAAGAGCTTTCAGCTCAAGTGCCTATAGATCGGAAAAAAAATATTGATGATGAGCTTTCTCTGTGTTTTGATCTCATTCAGCACCTCAACATTAGTCATTTTAGCAGTCCATGGGATTCTCATCATTCTTCTGTAAACCACATTTCTGTGGCCCTCAGAGATTTTTCGATCTGTTTGTTCATTGTCCATGACTCGCATCCGTATGTCAGTTTTGGTTCTATGTAGCACTGAATAACTCGCATTCTGATCGGGATTGACAAGGACTTGTTGCAGATAATGCTTCTCATTTTCAGGAGTTATGTTTTCGCTTGTCCTATTCTGCTCTTTATTTCTGATCGGCATCTGCCATCTGATGTTACCAGGACTCGAGGTATTTAAATTGCTGCACTTGTCTTAGATCAGTCACATTTACTGTGATGGTGCATTTTGGTAAAATCTGCTTTTTGATATTATCATAACTTCTGTCTTCTTAATATTCAAACTGAGTCCTTTGTTGTTACTTTCTGTCACAACCGTATCAACTAATTTATGTAGCTCCATTTCATTTCTTGCTATTAAGACAGTACGGGTGATAAGCCCCCTGTGAGTGCGGTTCAATTCCGCGGGCTGGCAGAAAAGCCACATATTCTCCAGAATTACGGTGTTCGTGGAACCGAAACGAAGGGTTACGATGTCTATGGCACCGAGCCGAAGAGCTGAAAGCTCAAGTGCTTTGAAATGTATGAAATGTCAAAGATCATATTTCTACAAACGTTTGAGGGCTACCTGTAAATACTGCGCGGTTCAACCAACGCGCACCTCCGAGGGTCCGCTGATCCCAGTTTGGGATACGCTGTTCTAGAATGTTTGAGAGAGAGTACTTATTACGCATAGTATGTGAGGAATGTAATCTGAAAGAGAAATGTTTTCAAGGAAAAGATGGAGGTTAAGGGATCGTTTGTGTGAGTAGATAAAGTTATAAAGTGTATGTGTGTAAGAGAGACGATGGATGAAGTTGATGAACGTTCTTGTATGGGAAATTAATGTGTTAAAATCGGAAAATTACTCACATTAAAGAAGGGTTGCCATGAAAAGTGTAAGTCACACGCGTGTATGAGTGAGTGGAAGAGTAAGGGAAAGATAGAAATGGTAAGAGATGTCCAGAATATAAGAGTTGTTGATTTGTTGAGAATGTCATGTATTAGCAAGAGACAGCTGTTGAATTGTGTAACGAGAAGAGAGAGAGAGAGAGAGAGAGAGAGATAGAGAGAGGTGGAGCTACCGAGTTACTAAATAATGGAGTAAAAGAGGTAATGACTAGATAAATTTCAAGTTGAATAGTGAATAATGGCATGATCTTGAGAGTTAGAGAGTGAATTCGTGAGTTAGCGAGTGGAATAGTGAATGACTATGTGAATTAGTGAGAGGTGTGTAAATGACTGCTAGAATAAAAGTGTAGGAGAGTTGGTGACTATGTATAGGAGAAAGTAGTAGCATTAATGACTTTGTTAATAAGAAAATAGTAGAGTTACTTACTAAGGGATAGGATGGTGAGCTGTATAGCGGTAAACGCTCACAATGTGGTTCAGAAAAAGCGATTCAAAGATACACTCAAGAACTCGATGAAATCCCTTGGCATAGATGTCAACAACTGGGAGAATGTTGCTCAAGACATCAGTCTGGCGCACACTTCGTCGATACGGTTCCTCGTCCTGTGAGGCAGGTAGAACAGCACGGATGGAACAAAAACGTCAAAACAGAAAGACAGTAAAACTTCCCACAAGTGCAAGTATACCTTGCCCACACTGTACAAAAACATTTCAAGCCCGTATCGGGCTCACTAGTACACACATCTATGCACACACAGACACGCATAACGCAACTACATTTCCTTGGATGAAAATTTGTGCGGTTATCATCACCCGCGCTGGACGAGCATCAAATCAAGGACTATGAGCAGTGTTAGTGCTATAATGCTATGTGAATGAAATAGTTGAAGAGTTGTTCACTACATTAATTATATAATGGGAAAGTAACTCACTACATTAATTATATAGTGGGAAAGTAACTCACTACATTAATTATATAATGGGAAAGTAACTCACTACATTAATTATATAGTGGGAAAGTAACTCACTACATTAATTATATAGTGGGAAAGTAACTCACTACATTAATTATATAGTGGGAAAGTAACTCACTACATTAATTATATAATGGGAAAGTAACTCACTACATTAATTATATAGTGGGAAAGTAACTCACTACATTAATTATATAGTGGGGAAAGTAACTCACTACATTAATTATATAGTGGGAAAGTAACTCACTACATTAATTATATAATGGGAAAGTAACTCACTATATTAATTAGATAGTGGGAAAGTAACTCATTACATTAATTAGAGAGTGTGAAAGTAACTCACTACATTAATGATATCGTGGGTAAGTAATTCAATACATTAATGATATCGTACGTAAGTAACTCACTACATTAATTAGATAGTGGGAAAGTAACTCATTACATTAATTAGACAGTGGGAAAGTAAGTCATTACATTAATTAGAGAGTGGAAAAGTAACTCACTACATTAGTTGTAGTGTGAGAAATTAACTCAATAAATTAATTAGACAATGGGAAAGTAACTCTTTGCATTAATTAGAGAGTGATAAAGTAACTCACTACATTAGTTGTAGTGTGGGAAAGTAACTCACTACAACAATTAGACAGTGGGAAAGTAACTCATTACATTAGTTGTAGTATGAGAAAGTAACTCACTACATTAATGATAGTGTGGGAAAGTAGCTCACTACAATAATTATAGTGTAGGAAAGTAACTCATTACATTAATTATAGTTTGGGAAAGTAACTCACTATAATAATTATAGTGTGGGAAAGTAACTCACTGCATTAATTAGAGAGTGGGATATTGTAGTACGAGCAACAACCAAAAACACATTGAAATGCGTAGAGAGAGAGATAAAAGATATTTTCAAAACAGTTTATAACGAGGTAGCAATTATAATGATGATAGCAAGGAACATTAAATGAAGTTTGCTGAAGAATATTGAGAAAATATAGTTTGCTGAAGAATATTGAGAAAATAAAGTTTGCTGAAGAATATTGAGAAAATAAAGTTTGCTGAAGAATATTGAGAAAATAAAGTTTGCTGAAGAATATTAAGAAAATAAGAAATATAAGAAAGTAGGAAGCTACATTGATTTTTAAAAAGTGCATAATAGATTAAAGATTGTATCGAGAGAGATGGTTTAGGAGAATCAATAACGACAAGCTTGTGTGGGACATTAAGGGCAAGAGATGATTTTTTTTAATAACTGGTAAACAAGAGATTAAATGGCAAGAAAATCAAGAAGGATAATGATCTTGATGGAATGAATATATGACTCGGTAACATGTTAGTAGCAATATTATAGGAATTCTTGACTTGGTGAAATGTTAGTAGCAATATTATATGAATTCTTGTCTTGGTGAAATGTTAGTAGCAATATTATATGAATTCTTGACTTGGTGAAATGTTAGTAACAATATTATAGGAATTCTTGACTTGGTGAAATGTTAGTAACAATATTATAGGAATTCTTGACTTGGTGAAATGTTAGAAGCAATATTATAGGAATTCTTGACTTGGTGAAATGTTAGTAGCAATATTATAGGAATTCTTGTCTTGGTGAAATGTTAGTAACAATATTATAGGAATTCTTGACTTGGTGAAATGTTAGTAGCAATATTATAGGAATTCTTGACTTGGTGAAATGTTAGTAACAATATTATAGGAATTCTTGACTTGGTGAAATGTTAGTAACATTATTATAGGAATTCTTGACTTGGTGAAATGTTAGAAGCAATATTATAGGAATTCTTGACTTGGTGAAATGTTAGTAACAATATTATAGGAATTCTTGACTTGGTGAAATGTTAGTAACAATATTATAGGAATTCTTGACTTGGTGAAATGTTAGTAACAATATTATAGGAATTCTTGACTTGGTGAAATGTTAGTAACAATATTATAGGAATTCTTGACTTGGTGAAATGTTAGAAGCAATATTATAGGAATTCTTGACTTGGTGAAATGTTAGTAACAATATTATAGGAATTCTTGACTTGGTGAAATGTTAGTAACAATATTATAGGAATTCTTGACTTGGTGAAATGTTAGTAACAATATTATAGGAATTCTTGACTTGGTGAAATGTTAGAAGCAATATTATAGGAATTCTTGACTTGGTGAAATGTTAGTAACAATATTATAGGAATTCTTGACTTGGTGAAATGTTAGTAACAATATTATAGGCATTCTTGACTCGGTGAAATGTTAGTATCAATATTATAGTAATTGACTCAGACATAATTGCAACCGCCAGTTCTACATATTTACGGACACCAGTAGAAACATATACTAATTTATCTAACAGCAGAACTTTCTCAGGGTAAAAAAACACATAAATTGAACATAAATTCTAAAACTGAACAGAAAAGTAGAAACAAAGTAAAATAGAAGGAGAATATGATTTTTTTTAAAACAGGATGCAGGATACAAATGAGAGAAAGATAGTAAAGTAAAGACTATAATACACAGATAGTTATTTAATTCTTATTATGGGGACTGAGAAAGAGAAAGCATGAAAGAAGAAATTGATATTGGTTTACATAGCTCCAAGGATATTGTCACAGAGAGAATATTTCATACGTTTAGTAGCTTCTCTGGATTCTGTTTTATATTAGTTATTCTTGACATGATACGGCACTCTCAATCATAGACTAAACTGTCAATCATAGACTAAACTGTTAATCATATATAAAACGCTATAACGCATAGACCAAACTCTGTCAATCATAGATCAAACGATGTAAGGCATAGACCAAACTCTGTCAGTCAAAGACTAAACTCTCAAACATAGATCAAACGCTATAAAGCATAGACTAAACTGTCAATCATAGATCAAGCGATATAAAGCAAAGACTAAACTGTTAATCATAGATCAAACGCTATAAATCATAGACTAAACTACGTTAGTCATAGATCCAACTCTGTCAATTATAAAATAACATGTTTAATAACTATTACAAAATAGTTCGTACATGGTAGTAATACAAAATGTTTGCGGAGAACAAGCAATGTAGCAATTAAACAAAGACGGAGATGCACAAATAAATTATGTATTGTAGACAGCGCTTTCATGATACACTATGTGAAGACACAAGACATACACTATGTGGAGACACAAGTCATACACTATGTGAAGACACAAGTCATACACTATGTGGAGACACAAGTCATACACTATGTGGAGACACAAGACATACACTATGTGGGGAGACAGGACATACACTATGTGGAGACACAAGCCATGCACTATATGGAGACACAAGTCATACACTAAGTGGAGACACAAGTCATACACTATGTGGAGACATAAGTCATACACTATGTGGGGAGACACATGTAAAACACTATGTGGGGAGACACAACTTACACTATGTGTAGACACATGTGATACACTAAGTGGACAGACACGACATACGCTATGTGAAGACACATGTGATACACTATGTGGACAGACACGACATACGCTATGTGAAGACACATGTGATACACTATGTGGAGAGATATGTAAATACACTATGTAGACAGACACGACATACACTTTGTGAAGACACATGTAATACACTAAGTGGAGACACATGTGATACACTATGTGGACAGACACGACATACACTAAGTGGAGACACAAGTCATACATTATGTAGAGTAACTCGTGACACACTATCTGTATAGAAACGTCAAACAATTTATTTGATCTACTAGTTTTGAAAAAAAAAGTAAAAAGGCCATTTTCATACCATGTGGTAAAGTAAGGAAAACGTTGTTCGGCCTGCATTTTTCATTGACTATCAACACACGTCGGGTGATGTGATCTTTACTTTCCAATGCTATCCTGGTACCCAACTCATGCTGGGTTGACCTGAGAGTCGTTTTACGGTAGGAAAATATTTCATTCACATTAATTGAACCTCTACGACGTGCCTAAGAAATGTGTGCATCAATTAGTGTGCTATTGCGACACTTGTTCGACCACCTAGTCAGAACACATTTCATTTCTTTACTAATTTCTGCCTGAAACAGATAAAGACGTTTGTCTGAGAAAAAGTGATTGGTCAAAAGACTTATGGATAGACGATATTAAATAAGTATTGCAAAAACATGGACTCATAGCAGCCACTTCAACACATTTGACGCGACAATTAAAATTTAAATCATCCAATTTCACGAGAAATATTGCACAATAAGGCAACAGAAATTAACAGAATATATTTTTTTTTATCAGACTAACACCTTGTGCCTTTTACTCCTAGGTAACACTGAAGATCATCTGTGCTGGCTCCCATTTCCTCAAGAGAAAAATACAGGTATGTGAGTTTTTCTTGAGCATAACTAACAAAGATTATATTTATATTATGTCATATTTTAAAACTTTTCTTTTATCTCAATCATCATACTATTATTGTTTTCGAAGATATCATTTATTTGTTCGTCCTCTAGTACTCCAGGCGTAATCGTGGTTCATAATATGACGCCTTTAATTTATGTCTGGGGGAAGGCTCTTTTTCCTAAACCCTTGTGTCCCTCATCATTCAGGCGAGATTTACCCAGCTTTCACGTGTACTCACGTCATTTAAAACATGAGTTAATAATTTCATTTTATTAAGTCTCAGAATAATTTACAGAGAACTGCTCATATTCGTCATAATTACTGGCACTAATAGAAGTTTGTATGAACGATAATGGAAGGCGTGGTTCCTGAAGTATCCTGTAGGGGACGACCAAGACATAGGTGTGAGCAGGACATCAAAGAAACATTGAAAATGACACTGGAGGAGACAAAAGAACTTGTTAGAGGCTGAACTAATTTCGAGCGGGCTATAAAGGAAAGCGACGTTTCGCAAGGGGTATTTAACTACATGATGAACGTTATGCTCACTGTCTGTTATAACTTCTATCCTCATTATAGTTGTTATTCTATAATTTCGCATAAAATAAAAATGTTTACCTTGTATAATATTATTGTTAACAATTATTGTATTTACCAGTATTGTCTAAACTTTTTTTAAATTTCTTAACATGCACACATACATAATAATAGCCGTCCATCGCAAGCGATGAGGACAACCGTCTCAGACTTGTGCTGCTGCACTTCTCTTGTGTGTGCGAAGGTGACTGTAGATTCCAATCCTAGAACACAATCGCCTACCTCAGGTGCGGCATACATGATCAAGATTAGACATGTGTATGTTGTGTGTTCTGTTTTTATTTCGCGCAGTTCGCTTGCTCTGCGACTCAACAGTACGATAATTCACATCTATGCAAGTTCCTCTTGTGTTGCTACAGCACACCATTTAGCTGTCTTGCGAAAGGGATCCCCAGCTCATGTGTCCATATTAAAGCATTTTAAAGTCACTGTATGGGTGTCTTTGAAGAATTTTTTCTGTTCATCAACTGATCGCCTGCACACATTCCTATATACATACATGTATACATACATACATACACACACACACACGCACACGCACACGCACACGCGCACGCGCACGCGCACGCGCACATACCGCACACGCACACACCGCACACGCACACACCGCACACGCACACACCGCACACCGCACACGCACACCGCACACGCACACCGAAACCCGCACACCGCACACCGCACACCGCACACGCACATACGCACATACTTACACGCACGTACATCCCGCAGGCACAGGCGTACGGGGAAAAAACACGCCCACAAATACACATATACACACTACATATAATATCACTTATCGCCTACAACAGTAACAGATTTGATAGGTTACCGCAAAAATCGCTTAGATGTAGATAGAAGACATCATCATCAGAGATATTTGCCACTTAAACAGACCTTCGACATTTTTCTGTCTCTCGCTCTCTTTCTCTCTCTCTCTCTCTCTTTCTCTCTCTCTCTTATATTCCAGTTGTTTCATCTCTGCAGCCATCATGCTCAAATCATTAGTTACACCCTGACTCAATCTTCTCCGTGGTCTTTTTTGTCTCCATATGCAGGAATTTCTCCTTTCATAATTGTTTTCTCCAGCCCTTCATGTCTTTTTATATGTCCAAAATATCTCAATTTTCTCTTTATTATTTGTAGCATCAGCCAGTTTTCATTGATTTTGAGTTCTTTCTGGATATATCTTCCCTGTTGTCTTGTTGTTGTCTAGATTTGTTGTCTTCCCTGTCTATGACATAAGAAAAACTATTCTGTAACATAGAACAGGATATGTCCAGACTCTCAACCTTTCATACAACTTATCTGCTAAAAATCTTACGCGTGTACTGGTCGACTACTAATCTCGAACCAAGAATTGCTTGCACGATGCCAACAAGAGAATATGGGCACTATCATCCGAAGACGACGCTGGAGATGGATTGGACATGTGATGCGCATGGAGACTGGCTCCGACACGAAAACTGCACTGAGATGGACTCCAGAGGGTAGGCGAAAGCGTGGAAGACCCAAGACGACCTGGAGGAGAACGATAGAGCAAGAACTGAAGGAAATGAATCATAGCTGGAACACAATACAGAGGAAGGCCATGAACAGGGAAGAATGGTGTGCGTTTGTTGTTGCCCTAAACGCCAAGGGCGTAACAGGCTAAAGAGAGATTATGTAACACATATATTCAATCCGCACATATATACTTTACTACTGCTATGTTAAAATTGCATGGCATCTAGACAACATTAAAGAAATACTGCAACAATCTGGGAAATCACATTAGTGCAATAGTTAGGCATTTGCTTCCTAAACAAGTTTTCTTAGTTCGATCAGCAATTGGAATGATTATTTGTTTGTTCTCATTGCAAAGTCTCTCGAGTCGACACAACTTTAATTGTGTACCATTGAAAATGTTTGAAGTAAACGATGGATTTGTGAAGATGACTACATCAGGTAATGTGTGTTTTTGAAATGGTAAATTCTCGTAGTACTAGTAAACAATATGGTGTAAAAGGCCGCTTTACTTTACATTTCTTGAAAGAATTATGCGGGTGGTGGTAAGATAAATTCATGTCCTTACTTTGGGAATCTCCCCAGCGTAAGTTGAATCCCATCTCCCCAGCGTAAGTTGAATCCCATCTCCCCAGCGTAAGTTGAATCCCATCTCCCCAGCGTAAGTTGAATCCCATCTCCCCAGCGTAAGTTGAATCCCATCTCCCCAGCGTAAGTTGAAACCCATCTCCCCAGCGTAAGTTGAATCCCATCTCCCCAGCGTATGTTGAATCCCATCTCCCCAGCGTAAGTTGAAACCCATCTCCCCAGCGTAAGTTGAATCCCATCTCCCCAGCGTAAGTTGAATCCCATCTCCCCAGCGTAAGTTGAAACCCATCTCCCCAGCGTAAGTTGAAACCCATCTCCCCAGCGTAAGTTGAAACCCATCTCCCCAGCGTAAGTTGAATCCCATCTCCCCAGCGTAAGTTGAATCCCATCTCCCCAGCGTAAGTTGAAACCCATCTCCCCAGCGTAAGTTGAAACCCATCTCCCCAGCGTAAGTTGAAACCCATCTCCCCAGCGTAAGTTGAAACCCATCTCCCCAGCGTAAGTTGAATCCCATCTCACCAGCGTACGTTGAATCCCATCTCATTGTTGCTCTATTCCAAAATCGAAATCTCTGTTCATTTTTTCTATATCGTTTCATAAAGTGCTAGCCAAAGACAATATTCTCAGATGTTCACTATATGCAAACTAGTTCGTTAGTCTTACTACTGTTGGTAATGTCCATTATGTCTAGTTTGTCTGGTTCGTTCATCACATACTATGGACGTTAGTTTTTTTTCAGCCTTTCTTTTCTTGTGACTCGCCCGTGTGTTGTTCGGGGTCCACAAGGGGAGCAAAGAATATTTAGTACTACTGGGACCTACAAGGCATGTCGTAAGAGGCGACTGAGGTAGGGGCCTAGGAAACTACCTAGTAAAAAAATCGTCGCAGACATAGGATATGCTGGTCTACATGTAAGCGCATAACTGATAACACGTACAATCGCTCTTAGACTCGAATCACATACAAATCACAAAGAGTTGTTAACAAGTGATCGGTATGGGAGTTCAAAGAATAAAAAAGAAGATTTTCTGTGTGATAAGTTTAACCTGCAGATTGTATGCTGTAGTGTTTAGTTAACACTAAAGGCTGGTTTAGCTCAGTGATATTGAGTTCGATGTAGTAGTGTTTAGTTAACACTAAAGGCTGGTTTAGCTCAGTGATATTGAGTTCGATGCTGTAGTGTTTATTTAACACTAAAGGCTGGTTTAGCTCAGTGATATTGAGTTCGATGCTGTAGTGTTTAGTTAACACTAAAGGCTGGTTTAGCTCAGTGATATTGAGTTCGATGTAGTAGTGTTTAGTTAACACTAAAGGCTGGTTTAGCTCAGTGATATTGAGTTCGATGTAGTAGTGTTTAGTTAACACTAAAGGCTGGTTTAGCTCAGTGATATTGAGTCCAATGTGTGCACTAGAAGACTGTGTTCAATTTCCAATATATTTTTAGTCTCAATGAGATTCACCTAATCTTCATATTCTAAATAATACTGACGAAAAATTAGACAACATTATTAGAAAAAATATTAAACATTAACAGAATGTCACATAATGACGCAATCTTATATCACAATAGTCGTAGCACGTTGTGCGACGGATGACAAGCCGCCTGTGAGCGCGGTTCAATTCCGCAAGCTGTAAGAAAATCCACAAGTTCTCCAGATTTACGGTGTTCGTGGCACCAAACCGAGGGGTTACGTTGTCCATGGCACCGAGCCGAAGAGCTGAAAGATCAAGTGCTTCTGGATCGAAAATAAAAATAAAATCACAATAGAAATATTGTAATAGTAAAAGGTTATCACCTTATGTCACAATAGAAATATTGTAATACTAAAGTTTATCACCTTATATCACAATAGAAATATTGTAATAGTAAAAGGTTATCACCTTATATCACAATAGAAATATGGTAGTAGTAAAAGGTTATCACCTTATATCACAATAGAAATATTGTAGTACTAAAAGTTATCACCTTATGTCACAATAGAAATATTGTAATACTAAAGGTTATCACCTTATATCACAATAGAAATATTGTAATACTAAAAAGTTATCACATCTTTGTAATCGGGCAATCTATTTCTACCGCTATTTTCTTTTTCAAATTTTAGAACACTTACCTACTGACAATAGAGAGAGGGGATTGCAACAATATCAAATCAATGGATATCTCATGGCATATCTCACAGCATGAGCTAAACGTAGAGAATGTCAGCGAGCAATAGATAAAGCGAGCGTTGTTTTTTTATATATCAAATGTAAACACAACATGATGATAATGACGATATCAATAAGTGAGCCGTGTGTCTCGAAAATTAACAATTTAATTTATCTTTCTTTTCTAAATAAATCTCGAAATGTTCAGTCTAACTACACACACACACAAACTTACAGTACAGGAAATCGAAATTGTTAACCTTATTGTAGTGGTAAGATGTTCGTCTCTCTTTATAAAGCTACTCGGTTCGCTTTCCTGTGGAGACATCATGATATTTTTCTAGAGATCCTTGCTTTCAGTTTAAATGAGATCGATGTCCTACTCCTTTCGGAGACAGACGATAAATGTAGATCCCGTTTTCGAGTTATGCACGTAAAATAAAGAAATTACAGTTAGTATACAAATTAGGAGATATAAGTCGAATGTTAAAGCAGTTCTGTTGTATATTTCAGAAACATGGAGAACGACTAAAATTAGGAGATATAAGTCTAATGTTAAAGCAGCTCTACTGTATGGGTCAGAAACATGGAGAACGACTAAAATAATAACGCATAAATTGCAAACAACCATCTACTAGTGTTTTCACAGAATAGAGTACCGTTGTTTTGTTGGTATGGTAGGGACAGAAATGAGGAACTTATAGAGAAAACAAGACAGATTCCAGTGAACAACGAGGGTAAGAAAAGAGGCTGACGCCGGACAGTATACACCAGCGTTTCCCAAAGTGGGCGGTACCACCCCCCTGTTGGCGCTGAAGCGTTCTAGGGGGGCGGTAGCGGACTCGGAAGCATTTGGGGGGCGTTCAGACGATCTAGGGGTCGGTGGCTCCTTATAGAAACAATTAATAGTATATATTTAAAAATTATTTTTGGTGTTTTTTTGCGATTGAATAATAATTTAAACTTTTAATTCTGCATTTTAATTCTTTTATGCCCATTTTACACGATCCATTTTCCAGTGCCAGAAAAATGTATATACAGTAATCGTCCACCAGCTAAATATAATCGCATCAACGATATTGTCTGTCTTTGATTAAATTACAGTATCAATGTGTTGCATGATGTTATTAACAAACTGTATAAACATGTTACTACAGTTATTCGTAAATGAAGAAAATGAAGACAGGTTACTGTTTACTTAAATAGTTACTAGAGGTGCTTAAAAGTGATTTCCTTTAGCCTCCAAACCCGGTACGAATTTTACTGGTCTTTGATCTTATAATAACAAACACTGTATTTTGCCAGAATTTAGGACACATGACTTAACAGACGCTGAACCGAAATTGTTCAGCTGTTGACAGAATAGATCGATTATGACGATGGGTCTTGTGTTGAAAGAATATTATCGATATAAGGGAAGAATACGGTAAAACTATGTAACAATGGTGAAACACGTAAAAACAAAGTATTGTAGTTTTACAGTATGTGTTATTACGTGTTTCGCCTATGTTGAAAGAGAGGATATAGGAAAATGTAGAAGAGTCAAATATTTGGTTTTTGATGTCTTTTGAGCTCTTAGCTAACATAAATTTTAGTCCTTATTGCAGATGATTGCTGTTGGTCAGATAGTGGGAATTTAGTGTGAATGAAATGCAGCGTGACAGCAAATATATATATATATATATATATATATATATATATATATATATATATATATATATATATGTATATATATATATATATGTATATATATATATATATATGTATATATATATATATATATATATATATATATAAATATATATAATATTTTTACAATGAAGAGTGAAGTCGTTAGACTTTCATAGGTTAACCGATTTGGGAACACATAATTTTTGTTTTGACACGTCATAAATACAGAGAGAAGTAGCATTATAGGACATTTTTACCCAATAACCCTACTGGTATATTTCGGCCGGATTTCAAATCTATAAATACCAGTGGTTTAGTAATACGCTTCATTACATTTTGTGTGCTTTGTCAACAATCATCAGTCGAAAGTGTAATATATAAGGGGAGTCATTCAAAGTGTAATATATAAGTGGAGTCATACAAAGTGTAATATATAAGTGGAGTCATACAAAGTGTAATTTACATGTTTTATTTTGTGAATATTGTTGCACACTGTATGACTTCATTATGTCTAAATCTAAGAAGAAATATCGACAGTACAGTATTCAGTATTTGAAATACAGCTTTATTCAGTCTCCTATCAACAATTTATTACCTATGTGCTTGATTTGCCAAAACTATTTTCAAATGGAGCAATGAAACCTTCTAGACTACAAGAACATTTCCTTAAAATGCACGCTGACAGAAAGGATACAGATCTATTCTATTTTCAAGTACTAGAAGAGAGAAGAAAAATATTTGAAATGTCCAAATATATCAACACTTTTTGTGCTGTCCACTAAACACGATAATGACGGATTACAAGCCTCTTGTAATATTTTATTATTAATCGGAAAAAGCTGGAAAACCAAACACAATTGGTGAGAAATTAATCTTTACGGCAGTAAAAGAAATCATAGACACTATGCTTCATAAGCCAGGGTCAGATATCATCAGAAAAATTCATTTGAGCAATAATTCAGTGCAAAGAAGACTAGATGAAATTAGTGAAGACGTTGAAAAATCATTATGCGATTATTTGAAGACAATCCAATTTTCTATTCAATTCGATGAATCAACTTTTCCAAATAATGAAGCACTACTCTTATCGAACACTCGATTCATAAAATAAGAAAAAGTGTGTCAAGAATTATTATTTGCCAAAAATTTAGAAGCTGATACAAAGCGAGAATCAATACCATGAATTAGTTTTTTCAAAAGAAAGCCATTCCTATTCGTAATACTTTGTCTGCTGCTACTGATGGTGTTCCAGCAAAGACAGGACATCACAAGGGTTTTATAACACGTTTAAAACAAGCAGTACCAAATGTACTCGCTATAGATTGTGTACTTCTTTGTCAACATTTGGTTTCGAAAAATTCAAGTGAACGCTTGCATACGTCGCTACATTACGTTATTAGAGCAGTTAACAAGACTAGACGCAATCCATTGAGTGACAGATTATTTAGTCAACTTTGTAATGAAAACGGTGAAGATTTCAATCGTTTGCTGCTTCCCACAGAAGTTCGTTGACTTTCATATGGTATTTGCCAGAATCGATTTTATAAGTTATATGATGCAGTACTAGACGACCGATTGCGGACCAACCTGATTGCATTCAGAAATAACATCACTTATTTGTTAGACCTCTATAAACTATTTAATGAAATCAATCTACAATTATAAGGTGATAATTTTAATTTAATTAAAACGAAACAAATTATTGCCGCTTTTGTGGGGAGATTTCTTCTGTTCAAGCCGAATCTAGGCCGAGGGGAATATAGCCACCTTTCGAATTTATCTGCAGTGTCTCTCTAAAAGGATGATTTGCTTTCATACTGCCAACACTTAGAGGTTCCCCATGCTGATTTCAATGAGCGATTCAAGGAGATTTTAAAAATGAATACACCAAATTGGGGTATCCTTTCTCACATGCAAACACAGGAGAATCATCAAATTTAGAAGTGGAACTTATAGAACTCACAACAAGCGAAGAACTAATAATCAAATTCAAAGGTGGATACCAAGAGTTCTGGCTTCTAAAATCCATTCCGACATTGTACCATGGATTATGGAAAATAGTTCAGAGATTTTTGATTGCATTTCCATTTTCTTATTTGACTGAGCTTGGGTTTAGTGCTGTAGCGAATTTACTATCTAAGAATAGGAACCGATTGCACATAAATGATCGTGGCGATTTACGACTGTTTTTAACGAAAATTGCACCCGATATCAACAAACTTTTACGAATGCATCAGGCTCATCCTTCACATTAATTTGTAATCTTTTCTTTGTATTTTTACTTTATAAATTCGAAAGCGTTTTAATTATTACAATAATATTCTTACTTCTTACTAATGCCATGCAATCTCTTAATATGTTATTCCTAATTTTCATAGTTAAACCATTGTATGAAACTGCATAATGTTATTCGAGCATACACTTTACAATATTTACATGTGAACCATGTTTCATTAAAATAGGTATAGCAATAACTGTTTAAGATTAAGCACATATTGGTCGCTACTTTTTCAATAATTTTACAACATAAGCAGTCATGTATCATTAGTTGCTATTCGGGGCTCTCATTGGCCAGAAGTGGTCAAGTCGTTTGCCAGTCATACGAAAGGTTGTGGTTTTGACTCCGGACCAAGATACAAGTGCAATTTTTTCATGAGATCCCTGGGATTGTTGCAGGAGCTACGGAGTTTGTGCTTTGTGCAATGCTCTTGGCAGATGGCAAGTCATCTCTGTTGACAGGTACGGAACTATATGGGAAAAACCGGTGCAATGAAGTCAATCCTTGGATCCTTATTTAGTTAATATTTACGTCGGAAATATCGAACGGCTTCAATGTAGAAAAATATTGTAATGGAGGGGAGAGGGGGCGTTGCAAAATGTTTGTCTTGCAAAGAGGGCGCTGGCCCGATAAAGTTTAGGGAAACTATGGTATACACCTTGAGAAAATCCGAGGTGAATATAACAAGAAGGGTCCTTTCCTGGAACCCTCAGGGACAGCGAAAGAAGTGGAGGTCTAGAGAGACCAGATTTGGAAGCAGATATCAACAATAAAAAGAAAAGCTGGAGAGAGCTGCACGAGATAGCTAAAGATAGGAAGACTTGTCATTAGTTGGTTGAGGACCGATGCCACAATCGGGGTCAAAAAGGCATGAGAGAGAGAGAGAGAATGTTTTTGTTTTTAGAACCAGGACTGCTGTTATAAAGATCAAAGGTAACTACATTTATTTTCTTGTTTGTTCCTTGGAAATTACAGTTAATTCAGAGGTGGAAAATAAAAGGGGAGGGGGCGTGGTGAGAGTCTTTCTACATCTTCAAGAAGGGAAGGATTGGGGTGGGGAGGGGGAGAGGATCCACTAAAAACGATTTGAGAACCATTGTTCTAGTCTATGTCTGACCGATATAATGTTTACCCGAAGATTAAATTTGGACCGTTACTTTCCCTAAATGTCCAACATTATTACTTGTTGGATCTTATTAAATGCCTCTTTCTGCAATCACTCTGTACTTTTGTCAAGAGTAGAGTACTTTTCATCTATAAATTATGTCCCTGTGATAGCCATCTGAAGAGATGTTATATCGATTATATAATTTATTTCTTCGTCAGTAGCAATTATGAACAGGGGCGGATTTATGTGAAAAATAATACTGGATAAGATATTCTATTTATACCCTGAGATGATGTTCCCATAAAATGTTGAGTTTAAATACTCTGATGCTGTATATGCATGTAATTATTAGTAGTAAAAATGTTACATGTCTATATGGTGAAGTAGTTAAGGCGTTTGCCTTGCATTCCGAACGTTGTGGCGTCCAATCCGAACTGCGTCGTTCAGTTCTCGATTGCCTTTTTTTTAAATAGAAGGTCTCTGTAGTATAGAGGTAAGGTGCTCGTCTCTAATAGAAGGTCTCTGTAGTATAGAGGTAAGGTGTTCATCTCTAATTCCAAAGGTACCAGGTTCGTTCCCTCGTAGAGCAATCTGGATATTTTTCCAGAGATCCCTGATCTCAGTGTAGGTGTGATCGAGTTCCTATTCATATCGGAGACGGATGATAAATCGGAGGTCCCGTGTTCAATTTGAGCACAGACAAATGTATTGACAGTTCAAAATCGAGAAGTGTAGGCTGGAATGCCATTGCCATGAATTATATTTTCACTACAAGGTGAACAATTGCAATATCTAAAATATTACAGAAAGATTTATAGGATATATTAAATATTACATTTTATTTAAATTTTAGGTAAAAGTACCCTTAAAATTAGGTCAAAAACGCTTTTTTACGGGGTGTGTTTACTCATAAATTCATAAAAAAATCAAATATTTAATACATTCAAAAATGTGTAATATTTTAGATATTATAATTTCTCACCTTGGAGTGAAAACAGAAGTCATTTACATTCATTAGATTCAGATCCTTAATGATTTGAAATGTTGTGTTTGGCGGCCATTATGTATTGTTTCCATGGCAAGGCTTTGAAATTTTGTTGTAAACTAAACTTTTTTCTACTCTTCTAAGTGATAATCTCTCAAAATGGTTATACGAATTCTACATTAATATGAAAACACGAAAAAGAATTCCAGACCAGAGTCTTTTTTTTTTTTTCATTTCGCTGCCCAGTTGTGCAATATTAACTGAACAATGTATCCATGAAAACGGTGTACAACAGAAATAACAGAGGCAGTCTTCTTCTTCTTCTTTGCGTTCGTACGTTACCACCAATTTTAATCACTTTTTGTGATATGTTTGATCTTTGCCAAGAACGTGTATACGTTGCACGTTGGTTTGGTAGGCACCTAAACGCATAGACTTCTACACGTTTAGGACACGTGCATCAGATTTCAGCCAAACCTTCTTGGCGCCTCTTACGACATGCATGGCAGGTAATAGTGGTTCTATTCTTTACATCCCAAATTTGAGCCCTGGTAACCACTCGGGTGACAGAGGTAGTAAAACGCATGCACCGCACCATGTATGAATCGCCAGCAATAGTCCGTTCTAGAAATCGTTTCTTATACGGCTGCTGGAATCCCAAACCGCATTAGAGAAAAAGGAAAAAAATATGATATATGTTAGTCAATACTTTGTTAGGTCCGTATAATAATAATAGCCGTCCATAGAAAGCAATGATGACAACAGCCTCAGAAGTGTACTGCTGCACATCTCTCCTGTGTGCGGAGGTGACTGTAGAGTCCAATACTTGGCCACACAATCCCCTACCACAGTTGGATAATGTTTTGACGAATCGCACACTATTGGTGATTTAATCAACATTACTCCGACTACCTTTTCTATCAGAGTATCTTTGGTACCTAATAGTGGCTGTGTCGACCTTAGAACGTCACGGTCAGAACAAATCTCACTCCCCTGTGGAACTTGGTCTTGGGGCCATACATCTAGGAAGCAATTGAACAAATCTCACTGCAATGTGGAACTTGATCCTGGGACCCTACGTCTCTAGGAAGCAATTGAACAAATCTCACTGCAATGTGGAACTTGATCCTGGGATCCTACGTCTAGGAAGCAATTGAACATATGTCACTCCACTCTGGAACTTGGTCTTGGGGCCATGCGTCTACGAAGCAAGTGAACAAATCTCACTCCACTGTGGAACTTGATCCTCAGACCATACATCCACGAAGCAAGTGAACAAATCTCACTCCACTGTGGAACTTGATCCTCAGACCATACATCCACGAAGCAAGTGAACAAATCTCACTCCACTGTGGAACTTGATCCTCTGACCATACGTCTACGAAGCAAGTGAACAAATCTCACTTCACTGTGGAACTTGATCCTCTGACCATACGTCTACGAAGCAAGTAAACACATCTCACTTCACTGTGGAACTTGATCCTCTGACCATACGTCTACGAAGAAATTGAACAAATCTCACTCTACTGTGGAACTTGATCCTCGTATCATACGTCTACAAAACAATTGAACAAATCACTAAACCAGTGTGGCTCTGACGTTTACTTATCAATAATTGGTTATCTGTAAAACTTGGCTTTGGTCAGACACATAAAAAAAGAATACGTATTCTGTAAACTCTCAATTATCCAACACTTGTCCAGAAACAATGCAGCAAAGTAAAAGTGTATGACTCACTAGACTAGACATATCTCATACCAACCGGAACACGGCCTTCGAACATGAAAACATAAGTCTTCTTAAAAAATATTATCTTAGCACTTCTCTGAAACATTAGTGAACAATGCAAACAGTATAGTTTTTCATAGGGTCAGTTTCATGTGGTCAGTTTTATTGTTTTTTGAAGTTAGTAGAAAGGGTAGTTTATTTTTTATTTTTTTCCACTGCACTAATGGTTTATTTGTAAGCTGTGTTTTGATTGAACGATAGGATAATCAGTGATCGATTGATTGATTTACAGTATCATGATCAATGCACTTGTGTAAATAACCAAGTGTGTTCCGATCTCTTTCTTATACAGATATAATCTAAATGCAGTGTACGATTTTTCTAGCAACACGTACGAGAGACCATGCTGACATTTTGAAGATTGTGAGAATGTGTAGAAATGATATTGTTATTTGTTTTGAACTTTTTTAGGCAAGTAAACCACAACAGTCTTCAATATATTACAATAAAAATGTATATAATAGGAAGACTGCAACGAAACCATGTTCCAAACGCGAGATATCACAGCTATATGGATTTATCGTTGTTATCTCTATTCTTAACGCTCTCTTAGAGAGTCGAAGCAAACTGGACTTTAAGTTAGCTGAACCAATTCACATCAATAGCTTAATTGATAGAGCATGCATTGAAAATATAAGTGACCAGAAAAGAGCAGTGTAACAGATGTATGAGTAGGCTAATAAAATAGCATCGAACTGGTACGGTTTCAGTTCAGTTTCAGTTTAGAGTATCTTCACTACACTCCGTACATGTCCATAGGTGATCCCATCTCATTGGCAATAAATCTAACAGTGACCAGTGACTAACCATACCAGCTTGATGATGTATGAAACTAGCACAGTTATTCACTGCACGCTGTGCTGTTGGAGATGTTCCAGAAGAGACCGGTGAGCTTATGAACATGTTTGGAGTGCAATGAGCAAAGAGCAGTCGCACAAATAACAATATCTGAAATGCGGTGCCTGCGAAAAGTCACCAACATCAGCATAAGAAATAAAGTTGGCACATAACCTTGCTGGAATTACATTGAGAAACAAACAATGAAATAGTGTGGCCACTTAATAAGAATGCATCCAAATTTCACAATATACAGAGTTTTCTACAACAGAACATAAGGGAAGAAGGCGAGAGGAAGGTCAAGGAAAAGATGATTAGATGACATAGCAGAAACCTGTCTAAGTGCAAAAATAACAATTACCCAAGCCACCAGAACAGGGCAAGACAAAAACAGAAAACCACCGATAGCAGTGTGATGACATAATAAAAGATTTCCATCTATATTGTAGTATATAACTTTATTGAGGTAAGCAAGCGACTGTTGATTGTATGCAAATCATATGTATGTTATAAGTAATCAGATATAAGAGGACTATCATCATATCACTCCGGACATATTTATAGAACTCGTATATCCGTCTCAACAAATCCAGCAGAGTCCAGCAGCCCCACACACCAGTTCGATGTTGTTTAATTAATCATTTTACTAATAAATCTCTGCTGGTAACTATCTACATTTTAGTTTTTAGTAACTCTGTTCAATTATAAATAAATGTTTTGTTGTTTGTTTGCGATCGTACTTATCATCTACCTTAACCACTCAATGTGATATGTTTGGTTTGTGCTAAGAAATACTATAAGTTTCGTCTCTGGTTATCGGCTCCTAGGAATTTAGAACAGACTCATTCGAAATTTTCGGCCATAAAAAATGTTTGTGTTTGTCTTTCTTTACAATCGCTTACATTTTTGTCTTTCTGCACCATCAATATAAGTAAAGACTGCAGTAAATCTATGTAGCAATGACGAAACACGTAAAAACAAAGTACTATAAACTGCAGTACGTTCTTTTTACGTGTTTCGTCTTTTCTACATCGCATGTACAACACTCTTTATTGATCATGTTTAAGCCTATTATACATGCTTGTGAAGAAATGTCAACTATCAGATATTTGTTTGCTGAGCAATGTAATGTTATTATTCAACTTGATATGTTCATGTCACAAAGATTGTTGAGAAATATGTTGCAATTGTTTCATGTGGAAATACCAAATCAAAAGCAGTAGAAATACACGGACAAATCGTAGCATTTATAGATACATGTTTTGTTTGTTTGTTCACTATGATTTCATGTGTAGTCATGGCGTTTAGCATGATAATTCTGACTTACTTTTGCGTGAATGTTTGATTTTTCTTATTAGATGAAAACAAGGAGTTATTGAAAGAACCTCAGGGGAAGCAACAGAAGCAATGAATATGATCAGCAAACAGACAGTGAGCAAGTATTAGGAGTTTCCGAAAAAACTAACTACCGAACACAGGATTCGAACCCCTTACCCTTAATTCTTACAGCACCCATTGTCTAGTCTAGCAGTACGAGCTTTCTTACGAACACAACTAACAGTCATTCAAGAAAATGGCTTTACTGAGGAATGTCTTTCACAAACTCTTCGTTTTAGCTAGACACAGAATAATCAGGTAATTACCAGTGTTCCCCGCCATTCCGGTGAGCCTTACTACAACCTCAGAAGTACTTGCAATTTAGATTACGAAGTAAAGGATTAGGGTTTCCTGTAGTTCAATCACGTACCTTGTGTATACAGAGAATTTATGACACAAGCTGATATTGAACCGCAGAATTTCTCCAGCATATGGTCCCTAGCGTAGGGTATTTTTAACTTCGCTGCCAGCTACCACATATATATATATATATATATATTCGTATGTAATTTTGTATTGTTTCGTAATGTCTCTACCAACAGAGACGACGCCATATGAGGAAACCCGGTGAAATGAAGTCAATGTCTGTAGATTCTTTAGACATCGTATATATATATATATATATATATCATAGTTCAAAAGAAAGAAGTTATGACTATAAACATAGAACATAAAAATATCAACATACAAATAAATGACCAAACGCTAAAGCAGGTGTGATAATTCAAATACCTTAAAAGTATCTTCACATATGATAGTAGACCGGACCAGAGCCAACCATAAACTTATGGGCCTTAGGACTCAGGTAAGAATTATGGGAAATCAGACCACAACTACACCACGTGACCTCGCATTCCAGTATTGGTGTATATAAAGGAATTCATTTTAAAATCAACACAAAATGCTAAATCGAAGTTATATTATGCAGCAAGTTAAGTTTAACAATAAGGAATATCAATATTATGAATATTTTCATCAATAAATAACCATAGACTCACGGAATTGAGTAAAATTACATAAAAGCTTTCAGTGTTCTATCAAACATCTATATTTTCCGGCCCCTTTTCTGATCTAGGTCAGGGAACACCTAGTCAGTCAGTTGTCTGGCTTAGTTATCCAGAGTTGGCTGTGACTGGACAGAGAGATCGAAACTAGAATGCAGCAAGCCAACAACGTTACATAGCAACTTTCCCCGATCTTCAAACACATAGCAACTCTAGTAGAGACTAAAGACAGATTAAAATGCAATCTTCATACCAACACTGTGCTACCAGTGCCAAGCATGGATACTGACAAAAGAACAATAAAGAAAAGTTACGAACTTTGAAATGCGTTGCTTGAGGAAAGCGGAAAATAAAACAAGAAGAGACAATATAAGAAATTAGGAAATTAGAAGAACAGTCGGAACAACACATGCTATTAGATTCATTGAAAAACAGATACTCAAATGGTTAGACCACTTGGTGAGAATTAACCCGTTTGCATCATTAGCAAGAGCGTAAAATCTGAAAATGGTATCATCAAGAGGAATGGGCAGACCAAGAAAAAGATGGGTTGATGGAGTTACAGACATTTTAAAAGTTACAATACCACAGTATATCAAGAGACCGAGCGTGCACTATCTCGGAAACCGATCACCAGTTTAAACCTGCTAAGCCTTACGGCAAAAAGCAGAGAGGGACAAAAGAAGAAGAAAAAAAAGAGACATCGTATTTAGTTATTGTTATTGTTATTGTTTAACCTTTAATGTTAAATAAATCTGGCTTAACTGACGTTTCCTATTCAACCCAAAGTAATTAAATTATATTAGAAGCCAATTTTACCATTTCTGATAATACTTTGGCAACATTTTTACATCGCCAACATATCGATCAACATATGATCATTGAAAATATGCAATATTTTCTGTCTACAACTGTAGCGCGGTATTGATGTTTACATCCCTTGTGTCTTCGTCTTGCCAAGTTGGCTTCACGTTTATCCCTGCTTGTACGGTTTCCACTAGAATTAGATCTCGCGTTATTTTGAGTAGATCATCAACATCACTATCATCAGGTTCCGTGCCGGCTGGCGTAAGTTATCATGGATATCCATTAATCATCTGACCATTATGTGCACTATCATCTCATATGTTGACACTCTTCCGTGCCATGAAGTCAGGCTGTCCAAACTTGTTCTCTCTCTGTCGTCCTCTGTCTCGTCTTCCCTCTATGTTACCAGTTGTTACAATGTGTTCTAAGTTGCCCCTTCCCATTACTTATCAGAAAAATGATGCTTGCCTTTTCTTAAGTAGATACTTTACTCAAATACAGAATATTATTATATGAGATAATCCACTGAATCGTATAGGAATTGTTGTAAATCAAAACATTGTGTGTGTGCTCTAGTTATTACGAAATTCATTTTCTTCTATCAGACACCAGCAGTTTTTAAGAATCAATACGGCTCAGTCAAAGCGAAAAGTTTGTGTCATACATATTGAGCCTAGATTCATATATAAATATATATTTTTCTTTTCCGATCCAGAAGCACTTGAGCTTTTCAGCTCTTCGGCTCGTGCCATGGACATCGTAACTCTTCGGTTCGGTGCCACGAACATCGTAAATCTGGGGAATTTGTGGCTTTTTCTGCCATCCCGTGGAATTGAACCCTCACACACAGAGGGATAGTCACCCGTAGTCCAACGCGCTACGAACACGCTAGGCAGACGGGCATATATATATGATTTTCTAGTCAAAAACTGAAACGAAGTTAGCTGCGAGACGCCAGAAATATCGGACTCAATCTCGTAGAGGAAATTTAGCGTGTTGCACAGGACAGAGCGGTATAGAGATATTACTTGCAGGCGGCTATAAGCAAAATATAAGCCCGCCTGCCCAGCGTGTTCGTAACGCGTTGGACTGCGGGTGACTAGCTCTCTGTGAGTGTGGGTTCAATTCCGCGTGCTGGCAGAAAAGCCACAAGTTCCCCAGATTCACGGTGTACGTGGCACCGAACCGAAGGGTTACGATGTCCATGGCCCCGAGCCGAAGAGCTGAAAAGCTCAAGTGCTTCTGTACAGGGTTAAAAAAAAGTACAATATAACGGTATGAGAAGAATATGTGTATGTATGTATATATTTATATTAAGTAAAGTAACTAACAGAACTATTTGTCATACCTTGAGATATTTTGTTTAACACGGTGTTAAGTCTGAGATATTTTGGGTAACACGGTGTTAAGTCTGAGATATTTTAAGTAACACGGTGTTAAGTCTGAGATATTTTGGGTAACACGGTGTTAAGTCTGATATATTTTGGGTAACACGGTGTTAAGTCTGAGATATTTTGGGTAACACGGTGTTAAGTCTGAGACATTTTGGGTAACACGGTGTTACGTCTGAGATATTTTGGGTAACACGGTGTTAAGTCCGTATATGTCATTAACCGTTGTTACACGATGGGTAATGTAGTCAACATCCCCCCAGGCGCCTTTACTTCCCAGTGCTTTTTATGATACCCAGGTGAGGCTTGGTCAACTTGAGAGCAGCTACAGTTGGAAACATATTCCCCGCCCACTGTAGAATTGAACCCAGACTAACTTAAGAAGCGAGTTACTCGTCAATTACGCATGGGATTGAGTTGAAAGGGAAAAACATGGCAAGCGCAACTAGTTCATTGAAGAAATAGAAGATATTTCATCTCTTCTGAAATACTAACTCAGTGGAAAATAAAAGTGTTAAGCTCATATTAGCATAGACGAAACTAAAGACTGTTCAAACATGTTGACACAATGCTTTCGCATATTTTAACTAATTGAACCTTCAATCACTTTATTTCATGCTACCAGTCAAGTGGTTTAGTCTTATGAAGTCTGTCCAACTGTTATCTACAAAAATAGCTTCATAGACATTTTTTTATGTTAATTGTAAAAAAATTGTAGATTTGACAGCTAATTAATAAGATAATAGAAGTGAGGTTTGATGTTTTTTAATTCAAGTTGTTTATTAAAATCGTTGATTAAAATCGACGAAAGACACTACTTATGAAGCACACACAAAAGTCCATGCTAGAAATGTCTTTTTACACTGAAGCTGTGAGGCAAATCAGGATTGGAGAAGAGAAAGAAAGACACGATGCATGGACAGGCTCGCTTCAGGTGTCTCATTTTTCCACCTGACGCTGAAGGGCAAAAAAAGATTAGAGAATAGATAGATAAGTCCTACAGTATAATAAAATGCAAACAATTACAGAAACATAAACCGACAAACTTCAAATCGCTGATGACGATCCAGATGATGGTAGGGTACGGAACAACTGGCAATGATGGCAGAGTTAAAAGTCATTGATATGGCTAGGTTTGAGGTATAAATAATAAAACACGATTGAATTAAGTGAAAATGTTTAGTAACCGCCGTATGTGCCTTGGGTGACGAAGAATAACGATGATGATCAATCCATCAGGATCGTCAGGATCTCTGAGTAAACTAACTCTAGAAGAATACAGCAAGTCCTACTCAGTTATTGCAGTCTGTGAGTTTTCCATTTTTTCTGCAGATTTAACTTTGACATTGTTCTATTCCTGAAGTGTTGTCTATGTATTCTACATTTGTCAGAAAAGTATATCCAATATTTGAATTTGTATTAATATATTTGCTTTGCATAGCACTGAATTTATATTGTCGTGGGCTGATGTTATTCTGGTCTTTAGTCTCTTTATGTCTTGATAAAATTTTCATTCTGCAAAGTGGCTATATTTATGTCAAGATCATTTTTGACGTCATGAATATTTGACGTCATTTGTGGTTTTTTGTTATTTATTCTGTCATTAAAAGTGACATTAATGTATTTGATTGCAGATTCTACAGAATAGTACTTAGAATGTCATGGATAATTTTTTTAAAAACGTTTCTACTCTGCAACAGCTTGATATTAAAGAGAGTTGACTATTACAAAGCATAAAAACAAGGAAAATTAAGTATTTCGATCAAACGACATGAGTGCCCGGAGAAACTGATTTTGGAAGGAATGGTGCCTGGATGAAGAACGAGAGGAAGACCTAGAAGACGATGGGTGCATGGATGTTATTGACGATCCTAGAATGACTGCTGCTGACGCCGGTCAACTTGCACAGAACAGAACGTTTTTCAGGAATGCTGTCATGGGAGTCAAGTTCCGGAAGGGACAAGCTACTTGATGATGATGATGGTTCTTTCATTAAAGTGTTTCGTCCATATCTCTTTATTTTCTGTGGTCGCAGTTATCAGTGCCCTTCTGTTGTCCCTTACTTGTTGTGTGTTTGAATTTTCATTTTTTTCTACAAATGAATTTTATTTACTATGTGTTAAATACGCTATTCTTTGCTATGTCCTTTTCCCTTCTTTTTCTGCTTGTATTGTGACGTTATATATTAATTTTCTTTGATTTCTTCTTTTTCTTCTTCTTCTTCTTCTTCGAACGCTCCTTATCCACTTGTTAACGACTCGGTATAACTTGTATGTGATCTGAGCCTTTATAAAAAGACATGAAGGGCGGGAGAAGACCATCATAGAAGGAGGCATAACGACAAAGAGAAGAAGAGGAAGACCACAGAGAAGATGGATTCAGGATGTAACTGATGGTTTAAACATGACGGCTGCAGAGGCAGCTCATCTGGCCTTTGAGAGAGAGAAATTCCGGAAGACTGTTGGGGTGGCAAAGTTCTGCCCAAGACAAGCTATTTGATGATGATGATGATCTCAGCCTAAGAGCGATTGTATTTTGTTCCAGTTATGCGCTTACAAATAGACCAGCGCATCCAATATCTGCAATGGTTTTTATTTACTAGGTAGCTTCCTAACTCCTTCATCAGTTGCCTCTTACGACATGCCTTGTAGGTCGTCGTAGTACTATTCTTTGAACTCTTGCGGACCCTGGCACCACATTTCTTGTCTTTGATTGTTGAATAGATCTTTTATTTACATTTCTTGTCTTTGATTGTTGAATAGATCTTTTATTTACATTTCTTGTCTTTGATTGTTGAATAGATCTTTTATTTACATTTCTTGTCTTTGATTGTTGAATAGATCTTTTATTTACATTTCTTGTCTTTGATTGTTGAATAGATCTTTTATTTACATTTCTTGTCTTTGATTGTTGAATAGATCTTTTATTTACATTTCTTGTCTTTGATTGTTGAATAGATCTTTTATTTACATTTCTTGTCTTTGATTGTTGAATAGATCTTTTATTTACATTTCTTGTCTTTGATTGTTGAATAGATCTTTTATTTACATTTCTTGTCTTTGATTGTTGAATAGATCTTTTATTTACATTTCTTGTCTTTGATTGTTGAATAGATCTTTTTTTTATATTTCTTGTCTTTGATTGTTGAATAGATCTTTTATTTTGGAGACTGCTTATGTTTACCTCGTGTCATTTAATTATCTGTATAATGTGTTCTTCATTTTTATTATAGCTACGTAAGATGAAAGAACATTCTACATCGGTTCCTCTTATCATTTTTACATCTTGAAAGAGTGTCTCCGTCTGTTGTTGATCATTAAGGGAACTATCGGATCTCTGACCTGTCTATTTTGCGATTTTCGTGTTATTTTGTCTTTTTTTTTTATTTGAGGACAGTTTATCTCCAAACATTATGACATTCATTTCACAGACGTTTATCTCTTTATCTCTGTTCATATTTACTGCGCACATTCCTGACTTGTTCATTACATTTTCTGTGTTTGTGTTCAAATCTGATTCCATGTTAATATTAAGGTTTCCCATAAGTTTAGTTAAATTATGTCTTGAGCTGGTGTTCATTTATTAATGTCATTTTAGTAGAGGACAATTTTAATGAATAGTCTGACCGAATGGATTATACTATACGGAAGATTCGGGCTCAATCCGCGATAAGGACTATTACTATTACTACTTACCGACATAACTATTACTATTACTACTTACCGACATAACTATTACTATTACTACTTACCGACATAACTATTACTATTACTACTTACCGACATAACTATTACTATTACTACTTACCGACATAACTATTACTATTACTACTTACCGACATAACTATTACTATTACTACTTACCGACATAACTATTACTGTCTTAAAAATAATGCAACAAGTAAATACCATGCAAAGCATGAGGAGAGTTTACTATATGTGAAAGAAGACTGGTTCTAATATTTACTACCCCTACACCACATGAGGACATACAGTATACATGACAGAAAAACAAGATAAATACCAACAAGTACCTGTAACTAAATGCAACTGCAAGTTATATAGTAACAAAAAGTTAAGGAACCCTTTCATACCTCGTGGTATATAGGGCAATACAGTGTTAGGCTTGTATTTTTCATTGACCGTCGGCACACGATGGGTGATGTGGTCAGCATCACGCCGGCCGCCTTTACTTTCCCAGAGCATGTCTGGTACCCAGTTGAGGCTGGGTCGACCTGAGAGCCGTCGCGGTCGGGAAAAATTCCACGCCTCTGCGGGAGTTGAACCCGGACCACCAAAATCCACTAACAACTACGCTATCGCTGTTCTCAAGTTATATAGAATGAAAACTAAATTGAGAATTTTCAATTCAAATGTATCAATCCTAACATTTGCCATGACTAAATGCATAGAAATCAAGTTGAAAACATTTGAAAATAGATGTCTGCGAAAAATTATGAATATAAAATGGAACGAATTCAGAAATGTCTGGTCAACTACTAGTGACAACTGTTATAAGTAGAAGATGGAGATATGTTGGGCACACCATGTGAAGAAATGATCAAAGAATGTCAAATCAGGCATTGAAGTTGAATGCAGAGGGTTCAAGGAAGAGAGGACGACCTAAGGAGACAATGAAGCGAACTTTGCTGAGAGACGCAAGAAATATCGGTCTCAGTTCCATAGAGGAGATTGAGCGAGTTGCCCAGAATAGAGCGGTATGGAGAAATTGCTTGCAGGCCATATGTAACGTATAACGGTAAGTGAGGAATTATTATTATTAAGTAGTTGTAAGAATAGTAAATGAAACATCAGACTGGTACGGCATTGAGCAACGAATTCAATAAGATTACATTTTGTCCCGTTATTTATTCAACATATATGCAGATAATATAATGAGAAACGTTAGAGAAATGACAGATAACGAACAATATTATGCTCCAGTTATTATAAAGCATGTATTAAAGGAGATAAAAAATATGCTGATAACACAGTGTTTTTTTTTTGTCCACCTCATAAGATGGTACTGAGAAATTGATAATGACAATGCATAGAAGCAGAATCAATAACAAAATACTCGCATCTCAATCAAACAAAATAAAAAAACTTGCATAACTGAGAACAGAAATTTAACAGCTAATATATGCATTAATGGGGACAAATTGGAAGGAGTTGATAGTTCTGAATATTTATGTTCATTGCTAACAAGCTACGGAAATGTTATAAAGGAAATAAATAGAAGAAGGAACATGACTGCAGAAATTAAAAGAACTAAAAAAAAACTTATCAAAGACAACTGATATAATAACAAAACTTGGATATTTTAACAGCATGTAATTTTCCCTATAGCAATTTCTGTGAGAAAATCATTTTTGATAAATAGTTGAAAAATCGATTAATGCTTTTGAACGCAAGTGTCTAGAAAAGTACTCAGAATACAGTTGATATAAAAAAGAACAACTATGCACATTTTTCAACAGCTTAAAACTGAAGTGAAGTAGTTGATAAAGAAGCTTAAAGTGTGGAAAATAAAATATTGTGGACGTATAAAATGGTATGATTCTATGAAGATGATCATTATGAATGGCATTATGAAGAGCAGACGAGAAAGAAAGAGAGAAAGTAGATAACTGGTGCAAGATGGAATAGACAAGTTGAGTATGACTGTTGCAGATGCTGGGAATCTTACGCAGGATATGTAGGAGGTATTTAGAGCTCATATCATCAGAGCCAAGTTCCGACAAGACACGATGGATAATGAAATCGTGTAAAGCTCATCTTTTGCTTCATTATCTCTGTCATTTATTGAGAGGTTCGCCCACTTGTTGCCGAGGTTTGCAAGGGGAGCAAAGAATAGTAATACTGCGATCTACAAGACATGTCGTAAGAGGTGACTGGGGTAGGGGTCTAGGGAAGCTTCCGTAATTTTATAAAAAGCGTCGAAGAAATCGGATGTGCTGGTCTACTTGTAGGCGCATAACAGTCACAACGTACAATCGCTCTTAGGCTCAGATCATATACAAATCACAAAGTTGTTTAAGAAGTGGTCGCTATGGAGCATTTGAAGAAGAAGAAGATTGGGAGGTTTCATTATATTAAAATATTGTTCAAATATCTTCCACCCATTTTTGCTTGTACAAATGTGTTATTACACTTATCTTCGTTCTGGGGCATATGGGTGCCGTTAGCAATGAGAGAGTAGACAGGCTGGCTGGCTCTGCCACCATATCAGCGTGTCAGTCAATGAATAAAGCTGACACTTTGAACGCGCTCATCGAGTATAACAGCAAAGAAGATTTTAGTGTAAACGAATCCATGTCAACTACTAGCTTTCAGGAGCTTGGATTGAAGATTAGATTGGCCAGAAAAAACATCACAACAGGTACATGAGTAGGCTCATCAATCACAATCGAACTGGTACGATCAGTTGCTTGGGTGCTGTAGGAGAAATTGCGAAGGAGATTGGAATATGTCATATAGACATGTCCGGAGTGCAATAAAGATATTCCAAATCAAACCTGAAAGCGAAAGACCTGCCGAGCAAAAGGTGAACCTCAGAAATAACAGACGCAGTGAAAGACACTATTTCTGAGAGCACACAAAAGCCCGTTCTAGAAAGCACTTCTAATCCTGACTGTGGAATAAAGCAGGATTAGAGAAAACTACAAGAAGAGTTATTCTTAACAATTCATTCCAGGCTGCCTTGTCCGTTATTTGGGTGTACTCTAGCTGACATTTAACTAATGTTTAATAGTGATCAGACATATCTCTTCTTCTATTTCTTCAAACGCTTTGTATCGATCACTTGTTAACCACTCTTTGTGATTTCTATGTGATCCTAGCCTTAGAGCGATTGTGCCTTGTGCCAGATATGTGCCTACACGTAGCCCAGCACATCCGATTTCTGTGATGCTTTTTATTTACTAGGGTAGCTTCCCAAGGCCCTTAATTCAATCACCTCTTACGACATGCCTTATAGATCACAGTGTTACTATTCTTTGCTCCCTTGCGAGCCCCGCAATACAAGACTGGATCAGACATATGAGTAGCTTCTATCAAATTGCAAACCTCAGATAAAATAAAACAAAAACAGAATGATGTAGCAATATTTCAAGTGATCAAACCTATTTCGAAAAACATATATTTTCTCAACAGAAATAGTTTTATCATTCTTTTGCCCTTGTTTTTTTTTCAAATATATACTTGTGGTCTCTCTCTCTCTTTATTCTCAAATGATAAAGACACGATCGATTTTATGTTGATAGTGTTATCATTCAGTCCTAGCAGGCATCGATCTGAAGCTAGTTTCAAGGAAAATCGTTTTAATGTTTTCGCACCAAGGAGCTTCTAGAAGCTATGAAGCGAATTTGTGTGTTTTCAACAAGAAGATTTTACTAGGGTTAGTGTCATCCAGCGCCGGAACTCATTGTGTTGTCTGCATAGAACTCCTCCCATATCAGCCAGAACGTAGCTCATAACATACAGAAACAAATACATGCTCATTTTAGCATTTAGTGGAGATCTCAACAAAATATTCTTCTGGTATGTTATGTTATGTTATGTTATGTTATGTTATGTTGTTATGTTATGGTATGTTGTTACGTTCGACGTCATGGAACATTGGACATTCACATTGTGCTGTGTCCTTCGCTGCAGCAGCCATCCCAAATTCCATTTTCGCACGATGAGAAGTTGATTTGTATACCTTCTCTCTCTACCAGGAAGACGACAATGTTTGGCATGTCCAAACTTCTCAGACTCGCCCATATCACATAAATGAGAGAATACCGCATTTGTGACACCGGCTCTGTTTTTGGTAGTTGTATTGATGCAGAAGAAGACACCTTGTCATCCATAGCAATAAGGTTGGGACTGCGTATCTGCTTCTTTCTTCTTCTTTTGTCGTCACACTGTTACCGGGTTGTTGTCCAGTGTCGTGGTTTTCTGTTTTTGTATTACGCTGTTCTAGGGGCATGGGTGATAGTTATTTTTGCTTTTTTTTCCCCGGATTCTGCTATGCTATATAATCATACTGAGGATAACCTGAGAACAAAAATTAAATGAAAAACCTATGGCAAATAATATATATATTACGCAGGAATCAATAATTGATAAAAACAATAACATGGCACTTCACATATTTGTTAGAAATGTTGATTGCACTGGGACTACTATCATTATAAAGATATTAGGCTACGAATTGCCCGAGAAACACGAGTTTTTTGAAAGACAAAATAAAATACAGAGCTGCAAGTTGTATAATTTTTAATCTAAATTACGAATTTTCTATTCCACTTTTGTATGAATTCTAGCACTTTACAGTGGGTGTTGAAAAATAACTTAAGATATAGAAAGTAAGTTGAATGTATTTGAAAATAGATGTAAGAGACAAATAATGAAGATAAAATGTGACAAATTTAGAAGAAGCGATGAAATCAGAGAAATATCTGGTCAAACACTAGCTAGTAACAAATGTATTTAGGAAAAGAAAATGGAGGAATGTTGGGCATACTCTGAGAAGAAATGATCAAAGAATCACAAAGCAGGCACTGAAGTGGAAGACTTAGTTGTCAAGATAGAATGGACGTTTATATGGAAACCCTGAAACGAACTTTTACTAAGAGAGGCAAGATATATTGAACTCAGTTCCACAGAAGAGAATGAACGATTTACCCAGGATATGGAGAAATTACTTGCAGGATCTATGTAGAGTGTTAACGTACAAGAGGAATATGTATGTATTGACGCAGAACATGGTCAAAAATTATTTGTTACAACTAACATCAGTGATACTCTAAAGAGAAAACATCTTATAATAAAGGACACTCTTCTTCTTCTTCTTTGCGTTCGTTCTTTACGACCAATTTTAATCACTTTTTGTGATATGTTTGATCTATGCCAAGACAGTGTATACGTTGTACATTGGTTTGTAGGCCCCTAAACGCATAGACTTCTACACGTTTAGGACACATGCATCCGATTTCAGCCAAACCTCCTTAGTCGCCTCTTACGACATGCGTGGCAGGTAACATTGGTTCTATTCTTTACACCCCAAATTTAGGTCCCTGTAACCACTCGGGTGATAAAGGACACTAATGTTTATAGACATCACAGTTGGTTTCACAACGATCTGAAGGTACGATTCGGTACTGTTTGCATTCCAGTTACTAATGTCATCAGCTTACATTGTACAAAGCTTACTATTTTTGCTCGTTAAGCACTTAGAGACATGTCCCCTAACCTCAAACATACCGTAGCAGTGTTTTATATCGGTTGAGTCTTCAGTAGATCCAACTGCAAATGTGTCCTTAGCTGAATGAGTTAATATATGAAAGAAAAATTAAATGATGTCGCCACATAATCAGATAACCAATAGACAGTTCGTCTCAAAGTGCAATGTTACTCCGATACAGTGGCTGCAAAGGAAAACGTCGTCCACGCAAAAGGTGGACAACATAAAAACAAGACAATGAAAGTCATCAAATATGAAGTACACACAAACAACTGTTCTAGAAATCTTGACTTATTCTGACGCTGTAGGGCAAACAAAGGATTAGAGAGAACAAAAGAAGAATCGATGAGAAAGTTTTTACAACCGTACAATATATGTCGTTTTTTTTCAGCAACAAAAATAGATATTTAAAGCTCCTTGCTCGTGTATTGCCGGGGCTTGCATGGGAAGCAAAGAATAGTACCACTGCGACCTACAATGCATGTCGTAGGAGGTGACTGATGGAAGAACTAGGAAACTACCTAGTAAAAAAAAGCATCGCAGAAATCGGATGTGTAGGCCTTCTTGTAGGCGCATAACTAGCACAACTTACAATAGTTTTTAGGCTCAGATCACATACAAATCACACAGTGTGGTTAACAGGTTTTCGATATGGAGCGTTTGAAGAAAAAGAACAAAATGCTGACGTCAGTTCGTTGATCTCAATTTAATTGTTCTTCTTTTTCTCATCAAGGCTGCGCGTTTTCATTCTTGAACAATATATAATAAATATCCTAATAACCAAGACGGTGTTTTCCATATTGTACCAATGTATAATGATTCCTCTAGTGAATTAATATTTCTATGAACCTGCAATCTAAACTATATTATTTTATTTAGTGTAATTTCTAGTTTTATACTTGCTACTAAACAGAGATTAGGAGTAGAATAGCTCAAACGAAAGCAGCTTTATGAAAATGAAGAACACACTATGCGTGAACTCACTACCAATGACATTGCGAAAACGAGTACTCCAGTGCTATATTGAACCAATACTTATGTATGGCAGCGAATCATGGACAATATACAAACAATCAATACGATCATTGAAAGCCACAGAGATGTGGTTTGACAGAAAAATGCTGAAAATTCCATGGACATCAAAGAAAACAAATGGGAGGTTTTAAGGGGGATTCTGGTCTTGAAACTTTTTCGTTGCTTTATATTAATGTAGAATTTGTACTACAATTTTAAGATATTATGACTTCAAAGAGTAGAAACAAATTTGTAAAAAAAAAGATGTCAACGCATTGCCGAAAATAGCTTCTTGATACCCACACTACCGAATCCCCCCTTAAATCAGGCCTGCACACAAAGAACCCTTATCAAAAGAATAAGAATCCGACAATCAAGGTTCTTCGGGCATATAATGCGAAGAGAAGGTTTAGAACATTTGGTGACTACAGGTCAAATTCAGGGAAGGAAAGATCGTGGAAGACAAAGGGAGAAGATGTTGGATGGCCTGACATCATGGTTCGACAAAATATCGACGTCAGAACTGATTATATGCACCAAGCAAAGAGAGTTGTGGAGAGACATGATCGCCTACGCCGGTTGGCACGGCACTTGATTGACTAAACAAAAGTCTTCTTTGGAGTTAGTGTTGGAAATAAATGAACTTCTCATGAGAAATATATGTCACTATGTTTGTTTGCTTTGAGGTTGATTCAGTGATGTTAGATTCTCGCTGTTAAACCACTATACATAAATCACTCTGTGATATATTGTGATTTAAAGGTCTAATAGATTGTATACAATGTAACTGAAATGGTCTAGGGTGTGCTAATTGATTTATCGACTTTGTAAGGCCGTCCGCACACGGGTCGACTGGTTTGTGACTTTAATTGCAAACTGGTGCATGTTCAACCGGTTTGGGACTCGCGTTGCAAACCAGTCGACCAGTGTGCCTATGGCCTACGTAGGCTTCTAATGCGATTTTGGGTTTTCTGGTCGCCCGAGTAGTTACCGGGACATAAATTTGGGATGTAAAGAATAGAACCACTGTTACCTGCCACGCATGTCGTAAGAGGCGAATAAGGAGATTTGGGCTGAAATCGGATGCACGTGTCCTAAACCTATAGAAGTCTATGCGTTTAGGGGCTACCTAACCAATGTGCAACGCATACATGTTCTTGACAAATATCAAACATATCACAAATAGTGATTAAAATTGATCGTCATAGCTGGTAGGGTAATAAGGAAATTCAAGCTTCCCCCTCTCCTTTCCGCTTTAAGGTAACGACACCGTCGGGAGTCCTTGAGAAAATGCCCCCCAAATAAAAACAGCCGTTACTTCCTGTAGTACCGCTTTTAGGTCGGTGTAGGACAGGTGGGACGAGAGAGCATGAGGAATTTAATGGCTGTATGGCTAGTGCAGTCGCAGTGAAGCTGTTCAGGTTATAATTTTTCATGTATGCCCACAACAGAAAATAATCCTTTTCCTTAGCGTGAATTGAACACGGGTCTTCCACATTGGAGCCGCGCTCTAATCAATTCAGCCAGACGCTCCTTATGTCCCTTGACAGGTGAAAATCTAAACCAGCAAATTGTAAAGTGCTGGCGAAGAAATATTTCAAAATAAATCACATTTCTAAATCTTCACCAATTTAAAAACATTCATCCTGTTCCTCTTCTATCGCAGAAAAGAAAAATGAATGGTCTGAAACACCACAGATTCCTTAGAAAAATGATATGTTACCTTGAGCCAATGAGACCCAGAAAAAAAATTCCACAAGACTGCTGGATCCGTAACAACAACAGAAGGAAATATATAATTTTAGCAGCTGAATTATGCTGAGATATAATTCTGCATTTATTATTAACAATAGGAACACTTATAGAATCATGTAAACAGCATGTTTGTACAGTTAGAAATACAATTATCTTAAATAGTACGTAAAATCAAAGAATAGCTTTCAACAAATTGACAGACATATGATTACAATAAAAGTTAATTGCATATCCGTTACAGGACTTTGCGAATCAACTCCAGCTTTTTAACGCAGTAGTTTTCCATTGCTTTCTGAACGAGTGGTGACATCGTTCTTTGGTAAAAATCAACGCGAAATAATTTGCAACCAAACTGTCGAACTCAGAACGTCGGGGTTTTTTTTTTTTTTTTTCGTCTGCTTTCAACTCAGACGAAGTTCCATCTCTGAAACTGATTTTTGCGTGAAAATCTGTTTTCCAATTTCTAACAATGGCAGCAGCGTGCACATTGTAAATTACTTACACTGGCAGCCGTGTGCTCAATGTACTCGTAATTAGTATTCCTCGCCATACAGGCAGATTTTCTCCGACTTCAGAGGTACTCAGTTATCGTCCTGAGTAAGACCAGGGGACTTGAACAAATGCCGGACAGTAGGATCGAACCCGAGCTATGAGGCGTCTCACAGCTAGCAGGCCGAGCTACTATCAACTACTCTAGGCAGTCCCCACGTCGGGGTTAATAGACCGAGTCACTATCCCCATGGCCACAGACGCCACATTGATTACAATAGATTGTAAATGCAGCGATAGAACACTTCAATGGACAACAGGTAAGGAAAAGAACGACTAGACCTTCAATGTTGACATGGAAAAGAACGTGAAAAAGTTGAAAGATTTTGGGAGATAATTAGTAGTAAGGCAGCGGAATGGCAGCAAAGTAAATCTTTTGTGGTAGCCTTATGTTGTCCAAAGAAACAAGTAGAGGATATATAACTGATGACACTGTGAGTTTCTGAAAGCAATATTTAAACGTATATCTCTTTCTTTCTTCTTTGTCTCTCCGTATCTCTATCTATTTCTCTATCTCTATAACTCTCAAGGTACCTATTAACCCTGGTTGGGACATATGCCCTACATCAAGTAATGTAATGTCATCCTATTAGCAACAATCTCTTACAGATCTGTCGATGTCTATGTCTTCCGTGTATCGTTAATATCTGCTTCCAAATTTCTATGTATTTCTATGTATCTGCATTTCTAGTATTCTTAGTCTTCTTATCTTTTGTTTTCCCTGAGTGTTCCAGGTAACAAGAGCCCTCTAGCTATGTTCCTTTCAGGATTCCTCAAGGCGTGGCCTATCCATCTTCAGTGTCTTTTCTTTACTTCTTGATCTGTCTTGTTCTCTCGATAGGCTCCCAGTCTGGGACCATATCATACCATCACAGTGCCTCTATTGTATACAGACACCAGTTGATGAATGTTTGAAATGTATTAGTTATCGTTGCACTCGTTCTCCATGTTTCTGACACACACAGTATAACTACTTTAAACATAATTCAAACATATGACGTTGCTGTATTTGTGAACTCATGTGTGGAGAGTGCTCTTATTTCCTTGTTGTACAATTTCATATTGCTACAGCTACTGTACGACCGTGATTGATTTGATTAACTGATAGGAAAATCATCATTGCACTTCGGTGAATAAACATGTGTGATTCGATGTCTTTCTTACACAAGAAGATTTTAGAGCAGTGTACGAACTTTGTAGCACCAGCTAGGAGACAATATATCATTTTGAAGTTGTTGAAAATATGTTCTAGAAATTATAAGTGTAATCTTTTCTAATGAATTTTGCACGAGCAGCTGTTTTCTAGTCTGCCCTTCTCGATTTTAAACTGCTAAGGGTTTTTTACGTGCTCAAATTGAACACGGGACCAACGTTTTATCGTCCGTCTCTGATAGGACTAGAAACTCGAGCTTACCTATACTGCGATCAGGGATAGGTATAAAAAATAGCCTGACGGCTCATTGAAGAAGCGAACCGAATACCTTCGGAGCGAGAAGTAACCACCTAACCTCTACGATACAAAAGAGAAGTAACCACCTAACCTCTACGATACAAAAGAGAAGTAACCACAACCTTACGATACAAAATACCTTCAGCGAGAAGTAACCACTTAACCTCTACGATACAAAGAAGTAACCACTAACTCTACGATTAAAAGAAAGTAACCACCTAACTCTCTACGATACAAAGACCTTCGAGCGAGAGTAACACCTAACCTTACGATACAAAGAGAACCACCTAACCTCTACGATACAAAGGAAGTAACACTAACTCTACGATACAAAAGAGAAGTAACCATTAACTCTACGATACAAAGAAGTAACCACCTAACTCTACGATACAAAGACCTTCGAGCGAGAATAACCACTAACCTCTACGATACAAAAGAAAGTAACCACCTAACCCAATACAAAGAGAAGTAACCACCTAACTCTCGATACAAAGACCTTCGGAGCGAGAACAACCACCTCCTCTACGATACAAGAAAGTAACCACCTAACCTCCTACGATACAAAGAGAAGTAACCACCTAACCTCTACGATCAAAGAGAGTAACCATCCTATCCTTCGATACATATAGAGTAACCACAACCTCTACGATACAAAAGACCTTTCGAGCAAGTAACCACCTAATCCCATGATACGAAAAGAAGTAACCACCTAACCTCTACGATACAAAGGAGTAACCACCTAACCTCTACGATACAAAGAGAAGTAACCACCAACCTCTACGATACTAAAATACCTTCGCGAAGTAACCACCTAACCCTACGATACAAAATACCTTCAGCGAGATAACCACTAACCTCTACGATACAAAATACCTTCGAGCGAGAGTAACTACCTAACCTCTACATAGTAAATACCTTCGGAGAAGTAACCACCTAACCTCTACGATACAAAATACCTTCGAGAGGAAGTAACCACCTTACCTCTACGATACAAAAAAAGTAACCACTTAACCTCTAGATACCAAAGAGAAGTAACCACCAAACTCTACGATACAAAAGACCTTCGGAGAAGCAACCACTAATCCTCACGATACAAAAGATACACTCAACCTCTACGATACAAGAGAAGTAACCACCTAACCTCTACGATACAAAAGACCTTCGGAGCGAGAAGTAACCACCTAACCTCTACGATACAAAAGAGAAGTAACCACCAACCTCTACAGATACAAAAGACCTTCGGAGCGAGAAGTAACCACCTAACCTCTACGATACAAAATACCTTCGGAGCGAGAAGTAACCACCTAACCTCTACGATACAAAATACCTTCGGAGCGAGAAGTAACCACCTAACCTCTACGATACAAAAGAGAAGTAACCACCTAACCTCTACGATACAAAAGAGAAGTAACCACCTAACCTCTACGATACAAAAGACCTTCGGAGCGAGAAGTAACCACCTAACCTCTACGATACAAAAGAGAAGTAACCACCTAACCTCTACGATACAAAAGAGAAGTAACCACCTAACCTCTACGATACAAAAGAGAAGTAACCACCTAACCTCTACGATACAAAAGACCCCCAAATTGATTAAAAAAATGTTAACGCATACACTTGAAATGAAAGCAGTTTTCAACTCCCTCATTTATGTTCATGAACGATTTGCTGTAATTTAAAAGTCTTGTCCCAGACTTGTCACTTGACTTATATCATTAGTAATTTCATCTTGTAGATACTACTAGTAATACCTTGTTTCCTGCTGCTTGTCTATCTCAGTCAGACACGTCTAGACTGTAGACAGTAAATTTGCTGATATCCAAGATTAGTCTCTTTTCTAATACTTATGAAATGGTAGTTATTCGTTAGATGATTCAGACTAGGGACAAGTAATTGGTGTTGGTCTAGTACTATGGACGGAATTTATAGTCGTCATCATAGATTTTTTTCTTTATAGATTTCTCTGAATATGACGTCAAAGAAACTAATATTATCATTAACAAAACTGATAAGTTCTTTCCTCAACGTTATTTTTAAAAATCCTTATCATCATCATCTAATTCAGCACACACAAAATATTGTTATCAATATCATCAGATATGTTATTCCTATTATATTTATGGCCTTGTTCGTCTTTACAGACGGGCAATTTGCAAGTGTTTTACAGTGATGACCTTTGAGCTTTCGCTTTTCTCTCTTGTTTTTCAGCTCATACCAAAGTTGTTGTTTTTTTCAAAAGACGCTTTTCAGACAACTCTGTCATCAGGTAGTTTTTGTCCCCATTGTTCTGGGACGTATAGAAAAGTTTTACATTGAGTCCTTGCATACATCTTTATATCTGAGTAGTGATCTGCCCTGGTGCTTCTTTCCCTCTGAAAGTTCACAGAAAAACATTTGTTTTAGTATGCGACAATTCTCCATTCTTCCCACATACCCTAACCATCTTAGTCGTCTACTGCTGAGCATACCCATGATGGAAGGCAGGTTTACACGTTGCAGTACTTCAGAGTTGGTTATCTTGTCGTACCACCTGGATGTTCATAATCTTGCTGAGACATCGAAGGTGAAAGATGTTGTCTCCTCTCGTGTCTTGAGTAGGATGTCCATGTTTCTGTGATAAATAGTATTCTTATCACAATATTACAGTTATTAGTTTATTTTTATAAAGTCACCTGTTATCGCTTTGATATTCAAAATTAGCTGTGTTTTGCATGCCAGTTTTGTATATATTTGCGACTAGTTCTGATCAGTATCAACCTCGCTCTAACTTGTTTTTCTATTTTGCAAGAATTACCTTACTGCGATTTTACTAGTTTAGCATATTGTTCATAGCTTTACTGCAGTATTTTCACCCGTGTGGTGCCGGTGCCCACTAGAGAAGCAAAGAATAGTACCACTGCGACCTACAAGACATGTCGTAAGAGACGACTGATGGAAGACCCTAGTAAATTTTAAAAAAACGTCTCAGAAATCGGATGCGCTGGCCACTTTCTAGATGCATAACTGACGCAACGTACAATCGCTCTTAGGCTCAGATCACATACAAATCACACAGCGTGGTTACAAAGTGTTCGATATGGAGCGGTTAAAGAAGAAGAAGTAGACTGCAGTCGTAGCAGTTGCAGTTTTGTCTGGTCCAGTCATTTCAGAGAACTCAATGCAACAGAGGCATGGCACTTATACACTCACTCTAGTAGCGCCCTTCTGTATTGACATTTTTCGTAATTTGAAAGGTTAGGTACCCTATTTTCTGCTCTCTGATCTAGAGAATCAACAGTCTGTGGGACCTGCACTCTAATTTATTGATGTTTATCTATGCACTATCACAGACCTATATAGACTTTATCATGTTTGATTAGTGGTTATTCAATGTGCAGCAAATTACAAAGGTAGACCCTTAGGTATTCAGCCTATTTCCACTCTCCCCACCAGCCACAATTGTTGATGCGTATTCATTATGATAGTTCGAAAAGAATAAGAGTTTTAAAACCCAGGAAGCTCCGAAGCCAATGAATGAGATCAATTCGTAGACAGGAAACGAGTATCTGGAGCTTCACAAGAAAAACAGTATTTGAATCACAAACCAATATTCCATACGGCACGCAATGCCTAGCTCTATAGATGAGTGTTTTTATTAATACAGCCGGCTAGCTCTCCAAGAAAAGATCTTTGCTAAGCCGTGTCTTTTATAAACAATGCAGACTATTGAAGACATATAATTAGGTCATATTTGATCGAACAGTGTTCGTGCAAACACATACGAAACCCACATTTGTAAGGCTAAGGCAATGGATGTCATAGGAAACCATCAGCATTGTCATTAAGTAGCGTGTCCCTTCCGGAACTTGGCTCCCATGTCAACATTCCTGAAAAACTCTCTGTTCTGTGCAAGTTCACCGGCGTCAGCAGCAGTCATTCTCAGATCGTCAATGACATCCTGCGCCCATCGTCTTCTAGTTCTTCCTCTCATTCTTCATCCAGGCACCATTCCATCCAAAATTAATTCCTCTAGGCACTAATATCTTTTGATGTGTCCGAAATATTGAATTTTCCTTGTTTTTATGCTTTGTAATATCAAACTCACTTGAATATCAAGCTGTTGGAGAACAGAAGCGTTTGTTCTGTTTCTCTGTCCATGATATTCTAAGTACTATTCTGCAGCATTTGCATTCAAAGGCATTAATGATCTTCTCTGCCGCTTTATCAATGTTCCGTGTCTCACAACCATATATTGCAAAGGGAAAATGCAGCTCTTAAACACATGATTTTTGTTCTTATGACATTTCCTTCCATAGTTAGTTAGTTCTATGTCAGTTCCTTCATAGGTTAGTTAGTTCTTTTAGTTTTTGCAAAAGCAATGCTCAACCTTCTTTTCATTTCTTTTATAGCATTTCCGTCATTTGTCAGCAATTCCCCAAAGTATTCAAAGTTATTGACTCTTTCTATTGTGTGGTTGTTGACATATATATATATATTAGCCATCAATACTGTTTTATCAGTTGTAAATATCTTCGTTTTCATGGTATTGAGATACATGTTTTAATCTTCGCTGGTTTCTGAAGTGACCGTATCAAGTTCTATATACCAAAATGATGTAGATAATAGCACTGTATCGTCAGATTATCTTAATTCTGGTAATTGGTGACCTCCGATCATCAGAGCGTCGTTTTTCTCCATCTCTGCAGATTCTCTGACATTCCTCATGACGTTTTCAGCATAAATGTTGAATAGGTATGGTGACAAAATGCAACACTGTCTAACTCCTTGGCCTATGCCAAACCACTCTGATGTTTCCTCTTCTATTCTCACAGCTGCTTGTTAGTCTTTATATAGCATTTTTTTACAATATGCACTATATGAGGGTAGAACCCCATCTCTGACATTATGTTCCATAACTTGTAGTGTATTACACAATCAAAGGCATTTGATTAGTCAACAAAGCAAGCAAACAGGTCTATGTTATACTCTCTACATTTTACAATGATGATTCTCATATTTAATATCTGCTCCCTAGTTCCTCTACCTCTTCTGAAACCAGCCTGCATAATGTTGATCTCCTCTTTCAATTTATTGTGGATTCTTCCCATGAAGATTGTAAGCAAGATCTTACTAGTATGGCTGATTAGTGCCACTGTTCTATAATTGGTGCACTCCTTTTTTTGCTTTCTTTCGGTATTGGGATAAATATAGTTCTATTCCATTCTTTTGGCCATATTCCGCTGTTCCATATCTTTCTGCAAAGTGCATGATATACTTTTGCACTCTGCTCTTAGTTAGTCTTTCCTCTTGGGCCTGTGGGCGGCGCATAGGGCAGAGGTCATAGCTCTCCATGTCTCGCGGTTCGTTGCTATTTGTTTTAACTCTGCTCTACTCGTGCCTTAATTAACTCTGCTGTTATTTCATCGCATCCAGGTGCTTTCCCATCTTTCAGATTTTTGATGGCCTACTCTACTTCCCTTATTGATGGTTCCGGTTCTGTTTCTTCTGTGCTAATGTCATCGTCGTTGTCAAGCAAATCAGTTTCGTTGTAATATTTCTCGGCGAAATAACGATTCTTATTCAAATGCGAACCAAAAGAACAGCTCTGTATTTTAAAAATGTTCGCAGTGTTACAGACATTACGGTATGAAGTGTTTCTCACTAACAACTCTAGACATCCTAATCAAAGCTCTAGTACAATCTCTGTTCACTAATAGGAACTCTCATTACCACAACCTCTGTCTAGCCATTAAACACGTCTCACTACAGCTCTGTACACCTTACAATAACTGTCTCACTACAACTCTGTACACTAAAGCTGTCATAAACTTACAACTCTGTCACTAGCTAAACTGTCTCACTACAGCTCTGTACATTAAACTGTCTCACTACAGCTCTGTACACTTAAACTGTCTACTACTGCTAACTCTGTACACTAAACTGCTCTCACTACAGCTCTGTACATAAACTGTCTCACTACACTCTGTACATAAACTGTCTCACTACAGCTCTGTCATAAACTGTCTCACTACCCGTAAACTTATAACTGTACCTTCAACACCTGATAACTGTCTCACTAGCTCTACTTAAACTGTTCAACAACCTGCATAAACTGTCTCACTACAACTCTGTACATTAAACTGTCTCACTACACTCTGTACATAAACTGTCTCACTACAACTCTGTATACTAAATATAATGATGCTTAAACGTCATTATATTACCAAAAAGTACGATCCTTGATTGACAGCAAGTACTGCGTCACAGTTTCTTTACCTTTATTTCAAATCAATCACCTGCAAGAATGCTATCCGCCACTCTGTCTTTTCTCATACTGCAACCATAATAATGAATAATATTGCATATAACAAATTTTGTGCAGAAATATTTTTATTTCTCTGTATTTATTTCCACGCCATATAGACCAATTTTCTGTACACCCACATCACTATGACTTCAATCTTCTCTTCTAGCCATCAATCGGATACTTCAATGTTCACATTTCTGTATGTAGATATGTCTCACGGTTCTCTACAGCTTTTCATATATTGATAATACAGCTGGAGATTGGATTGCCAACAATAGCGTTACATATATATCTTAAGTGTATCAAATAAAATATAACGGATTACAACACTTCAAGTTCCCAGGAGATGGCTTAATGTAAGCTTCTTCTATGAGACCTGATGCAGCAGTGGCAATATATTGGTGATTTTAGCTGCAATATGATCACGTAGACAAGACCGGTAATATTATGCGTCAGATGGAAACACAAATGTGCACGTAAACAGAGCCAGTAATATCATATGTTATATGCGCCTATGTATTGCCGGGGCTCGCAATGAGAGCAAGTAGTAGCAACACTACGACCTACAAGGCATGTCGTAAGAGGTGACTAAGATAGGGAATATCGAAGCTACCCTAGTAAATTAAAAGCGTTGCAGAAATCGGATTTGCTGGTCTACTTGTAGGCGCATATCCATAACGCAATTGCTTTTGGCTCGATCACATAAAAATCGCAATGAGGCGATATGGAGCTACATGAAGAATTTGAAGAAGTGCGTCAGACATGCTATTTGATGATGATAACATTAGACACTTTAAAGTAAAGTGTGTAGAAATATAGTTAAGGGGTAGTAAATATAGTGTAAAGTGTGTAGTAAATATGTAAATAAATATAGTGTAAAGTGTGTAGTAAATATAGTGTAAAGTGTGTAGTAAATATAGTGTAAACTGTGTAGTAAATATAGTGTAAAGTGTGTAGTAAAATAGTGTAAATGTGTAGTAAATATAGTGTAAAGTGTAGTAAATATAGTGTAAAGGGTGTAGAAAACATAGTGTAAGTGCATTGTGTAAATATAGTAAATGTGTAGTAAATAGTGTAAAGTGTAGTAAATATAGTGTAAAGTGTGAGAAATATAGTGTAAAGTTGTAGTAAATATAGTAAAGGGTGTAGTAAATATACGTAAAGTATAAATATAGTGTAAAGTGTGTAGTAAATATAGTGTAAAGTGTGTAGTAAATATAGTGTAAAGTGTGTAGTAAATATAGTGTAAAGTGTGTAGTAAATATAGTGTAAAGGCTGTAGTAAATATAGTGTAAAGTGTGTAGTAAATATAGTGTAAAGTGTGTAGTAAATATAGTGTAAAGTGTGTAGTAAATATAGTGTAAAGTGTGTAGTAAATATAGTGTAAAGTGTGTAGTAAATATAGTGTAAAGTGTGTAGTAAATATAGTGTAAAGTGTGTAGTAAATATAGTGTAAAGTGTGTAGTAAATATAGTGTAAACTGTGTAGTAAATATAGTGTAAAGTGTGTAGTAAATATAGTGTAAAGTGTGTAGTAAATATAGTGTAAAGTGTGTAGTAAATATAGTGTAAAGGGTGTAGTAAATATAGTGTAAAGTGTGTAGTAAATATAGTGTAAAGTGTGTAGTAAATATAGTGTAAAGTGTGTAGTAAATATAGTGTAAAGTGTGTAGTAAATATAGTGTAAAGTGTGTAGTAAATATAGTGTAAAGGGTGTAGTAAATATAGTGTAAAGGGTGTAGTAAATATAGTGTAAAGGGTGTAGTAAATATAGTGTAAAGGTGTAGTAAATATAGTGTAAAGGTGTAGTAAATATAGTGTAAAGGGTGTAGTAAATATAGTGTAAAGGGTGTAGTAAATATAGTGTAAAGGGTGTAGTTCTTTTATTTTGTCCTGATCTTTCACTGTCACAATGATCAACACACGGGTTAATGATCAATTAATCATTACTTTGAGTCTCTCTCTGTCTTTAACTCTATAACATGTGATGCCATTGGCATTCATGGCAGCAACCAGGGGCGACTCGTCATTAAGGGCCAGTGGGGCCCAGCCCCACTGAAAACCGAAAGGGGGAATAACTTCCCGGAATAGATAAATAATAGTAAATACTCCAAAAACTATGATTTTTTCGAAAATTTGTCTCTGGCCCATCAAGAAACATGACCACGAGCCGCCACTGGCAGCAACCATTGCACTCCATGCCGTTACTGTATTGAGTTCTAGCTGTGACTCATTTATGTCATTTCCTGTTCTACTGTTCTTCTTCATGTACTTTTGGGGGTCTTTCGCGTTTTCGTTTACCACCTGGTGTTCATCTCATTGCAGTTATTTGTGACAGAGCTAATATCCAAGCGTATCGTATGTTCGATTTATCTCCAACGTTACATTTGGATAATAATTTTCATAATACTTTGAGTCAAGAAAGTTAAATAATACACAAAAATAGTAAATTCTTCTTACCCTGAAGCTGTGAGACAAATCAGGATTGGAGAACAGAAAGAAAGGCAATGTGCATAAAGAAGCTCGCTCCAGGTGTCTCCTTTTTCGACCTGACGCTGCAAGGCAAACAGGATTAGAGAATAGATAGATAGTCAACTCTCGTATTTTCTATTCTCCTAGTTTCAATGATGATATCAATTTGTTGACAGGTCTTCGATGCCATCGTCATAGTGACGTCCGTTATTGTTGACCTCATTTTCATCAAAGGATTACCAGAGTTCGCAGTGGACGACTCTATATTTGTCCTGGCCCTTCTGCTGCCCTGGAGAGTTATCAGAGTTGTCAATAGTGAGTATACTTATTTATATCTCTAACACTATGGACTAAATAACTGGAGAGTTATCAGAGTTGTCAATAGTGAGTATACTTATTTATATCTCTAACACTATGGACTAAATAACTGGAGAGTTATCAGAGTTGTCAATAGTGAGTATACTTATTTATATCTCTAACACTATGGACTAAATAACTGTATGTGAGTATCAACAAGATACTTTGTATTGTATACTACAGGGTGTTCAAGATAATAGCAGCCCCATTGACAATTTGAATGTTGCCAGGTACACATTGAGTTGTGTTTATTTACTAGTTAAACCGGTTCTGACTAGCTTGTCCTACGCCACATTTATTCATCGCCCCTTCCCGCACTACAATTACACACCGTCACACAACCTTGACCTATACTACGTCATAACTGAACCTTCCCATTCTCATACATATATGCCAGATTAGCTCCATTCACGGGCTGCTTTTAAGTTGAACACCCTGTACATAGAAGTTACAAAAGAAATTAATGCACAACTAACCTTCTTTTCCTCTTTTATGTTTGTTTTTATGTACTCGCATTCTAATTTCTTTGTCTCTAGTATACTATACTATACTTATATATTCTACGTTTTCTCTTGACTTTACTTCTTCTATACTGTATTAATAAATCTCCTCCAATAAAATATGTTTAAAGGTAATTCCTGATTCTTCTTTGTGTTTCTGTCCACTGTTTGTCTCCTTGTCTCTTTATGTGTTTCTCTACCCATCTTTCTTCTCAGATTCCATTTCATCGAATTGTGTGGGTGTCTGATCTTCTGTATTCTTATTGTATTTCCTAACCACTTCCACCTTCTTTTTATTTTCTCGTTGACTACTTACAGTATACATCTTTAACTTGCTATACTATACTTACAATATATATATGATTAATTTATACTAGTTATTCGTTAAACATGATGATTACAATATCCTATAGAAGTTTCTAACCTCCAGAGACTTACGTGGATATACTGTCCTGGACATGCGAGTGTTTACGGTAATGAGAGAGCGGACATTCTTGCATCAACAGCATCGATTGTTGGGGAGTTGAAGATGGATAAGGGGGATATTCATCGGTCTCTTTGCGACTGTCTGTTAGATGAGGACACTAAAATCGATGTTGAATCGATCAAGTGATTTAGGTAGTTTGGAGTTACCCGTTATACAAGTCGAACTGGATGCCTGAGAGGCAGAGTGAGAGGTGTGTTTAATCAGCGATTCGCGGGAACCATCAGTATGCATACTCTTCGATATATGTTGGGGAGACTGAGCACCTATGGTCTTCCCGTACTGCAATGACGTCAGTTTAGTAACCAATAACCAACAATCAATAACGATTACAATAACAATTTTCTCATTTTTTGGTAGTATCAGCCGAAGTATCAGTAGTATTTTCTTTGATTTTAAGTTCCTTCTAGATAGATCTATTTGTTCTCCTCACTGCCCGTGGTATACGGTGAACTTTTCTTTAACAGTTATTTTCAAAAGTACATTTATTTATGTCCACTACATTGTTAAGTTTCCATGATTCACACCCATACGCTGCAGCTTGGAATATGCATACTCATAGCATTCTGTTATTTTACTACTAGTAGTTACAAAATAAACAAATAGTCGTGTAAAGTTTTAACCAGCGCTGTTTATGAACCTTTTAGCTCGTGCAAGCTCATGTGGCAGAATGGTCAAGGAAGCCAATGGTGCATTTAGTATGACAACAAGCAGCATGACAATGGCGGTACTGGCGGTAACTAATGCACTACTCTTGCTAGAGTCACAAAACTACACTCATGCGTGCATTCCGAGTGACTCATTGAGTATGATCCGAAAGGTGGAGGCCGGTTCGGTGCGCAGGCAATGGGCTGAATCACTGCAGGCGTCAACAATTTGCAGAATTACACTTGTTTTTGTTCCGAGGCCATGGGTGTCGTTGGCAATGAGAGAGCAGACAGACTGGCTGGCTCTGCCGCTATATCAGAGGGCCAGCCAATGGACAGAGCTGACATCGTGAACGCCCTCATAGAGTGTGGCCGCAGAGAAGACCTTCATCTAAACCAATCCACGTCAACTACTATATTGCGTTAACTGGGTTTGAAGATTGGTGTGGCAAGAAAAGAACGATACAACAGGTATACGAGTCGGCTCATCAATCAAAATAGAACTGGTACGGTCAGTCGCTGGACGCTGTTGGAGATATTGGAAGGAGATCGGGCACCTATGGACATGTCCGGAGTGCAATGAAGATATTCCAAACTGAAACTGAAACAGCTAGTGTATTTGATGCCGCTAAATTAGAGCTCGATCACAACCAGTGAAACAGTACCTGGTTTAAACTCTCTCTCTCGATCCCCGCCGAGACTGATGAACCTTCTAGCTCGTGTATTTGATGCAGCTAAATTAGAGCTCGATCACAACCAGTGAAACAGTACCTGGTTCAAACTCTGCGGGGGGGCTGGTTTGAAAGCGAATTAGTTCCCTTGAATTTTTAGAATGGTTAAATATAGACCGTACCATTCAGAAAGCAGTGACAAACTACTGAACGTGTAAGTGGTGACTAGAAAATCAGCGACTCGTTTAATGTGAATCATGGCTATGTCCCGTAAAGGATATGCCACGGTGTGCATTTTCATCAAAATTAGATAAAAATCTGAAGAGAGAACAAACTTGAAATTCAACTAATGTTTGAAAAGAATGCTAGTCCATGTTGACATAAATAAGAGAAGTAGAAGAATAACAAAATAATGGTAAGAACAAGGTAAATAATATTAAGGATAAAAAATATAAACAGGAGATTTAGGCAGAGAGAACATTTGAAATGTGTATCCTGTTAGCTAACGATCTTCACAGGATGAACATATGGCACCTCTACCTCTGGCAAGCTTAATCCCACATTTCTCTCACCCTATCTCTCTCTTGATCTCTTTTATATGAAGGATGTGATCGTATTACTGAAAGAAGAACGGCGAAAAGGCGAATCACACATTTCACTGAATCTTGTGGTACTGTGACCTGATGACTTGAAGAATAATGACAATGAATTGTACAAGTCACTGGAGCTAATAGTGCTGTAATCTGACGCAGAAGAGAATCATACAGTTCATTGAAATCATTTGTGCTGGTGATATGACAGAAAAGCGACGTAAAAGCGAATCATACAGTTCATTGAAGCTAATGATGCTTCGATGTAACAGAAGTAGGACGAAGACGCGAATCATACAGTTCATTGAAACTAATAGTACTGTTATATGACAGACAAATGTCGAAAAAGAAATTCTAAGTCGATAAATGACTTAAATCTCAACGAGTCTAAAGGAGTGATATGGTAACTTTTATATACAAAATGTATTGAAGATGGTTTAAAATAGAAACGAGTATAATACATATAATGTTATTATTGAGAAAAGTAAACTATAAAGTAAATTAAAAGAAGGCTGAGCATTGCTATTCAAAAAGTCAAAAGAACTAACTAACCTATGGAAGGGAACTGACATAAGAGCAAAAATCAAGTGTTTAAGAGCCTGCGTTTTTCGTTTGGTAACATATGTTTGTGAGACATGGGCCATTGACAAAGCGGCGGAGAAGATCATTAATGCCTTTGCATGTAAATACTACAAAAGAATACTAAAATCTCATGGACAGAGAAAAAAAAACACTTCTGTTCTGCAACAGCTTGATATTAAAGAGAGTTGGCTATTAAAGAGCATAAATTCACGGACAATATTCGGACACATAAAGTGCCATGAGAGCCTAGACAAGATTATTTTGGAGAGGATGGTGCATGGAAGAAGAGTGAGATAAAGACCTAGAAGACGATGGTGGAAGGTGTCATTGACAATCTGAGAATGTCTGCTGCGGACGCCGGACAACTTGCACAGAGTTTTTCAGGACCGATGTTATGTGAGCCAGGTTCTAGAAGGAACAAGCTACTTCTTGATGATGAACACGATAATGCAAAATAAGAGAGGCATAACACAAACGAAGAGTTATATGAAATTAGAACTGTCTTAGTTTGTTTTTGGACGTACTAATATCGTGGTCTCTCTAGGTTTAACGATCATAGCACCGGCGAGGGTTCCATATCTATTTTTGAATATATTATTATTGTAGGCATTTTATGATTAATCTTTTCTAGTGAATTTTGTCTGGGCAGCGGCTTTCCAGCCTGCTCTTCTAGATTTGAACTATCAATGGTTCTTTTACGTGCTCAATTTGAACACGAGACGCACGTTTTATCGTCCGTCTCCAATAGGACTAGGAACTCGATCTCACCTACACTGAGATCAGGGATCTCTGGAAAATATCAAGATGGCTCTACGAAGGCGCGAACCTGGTATCTTTGACACTAGAGACTAACGCCTAACGTCTTCGCTACAGCAACCTCCAAATAGCTATATAAATTGTATTACTTGAAAAAAAACTTTGCCTAAACTCTTCATTCTTTTCCCAGGTTTGGTGATGGCAGTCATAGACCATGAACAAGTCAAGTTAAGACTTCTATACTCAAGAAAAAAGAAGTTAGACAAAACAGTGGAGTCTCTCAGAAATGAAATCGACGAAATAAAGGTTGTATTTATATTTCCTTATATTCTTCTTCAATTTCTTTTCTTGGTCATAGATAAAGCGTTTTTAACCTAACTCTGTTCCAGACTTTCAGATTTTTCCTAACGCTTTTCCAGCCACAATGTTTATAACGTTCTCTATATACTTAACAAAAGAGATTGTCGTCGCATTGTTCGTCATTGGTAGACTTCTCATTGCTTTTAAAACAGTGCTGACAATAATGTTTCAATTAGTACAATTTGAAGTGATGTTCCGTCCATCATTTCTGCACATTCTGTCATGTCAAATCTCATATAATACTTTTTTAAATATCAATGTGAACTTTCTGTAGGAATTTTGTTGTTGTATTTATGCTAAAGGTTGCACATACGTAATCTTTGCACTCTGTCAAATAGTAGAAGTGACAACAGAATACGATCAGGAAATGCATTTTAAAATGTATACACCAAAATAAAACTTTCGATATGATAAACTTCATCTTCTTCTTCAATGAAATACCAGCACCACTTGTACTCCTACCACTTGTACTCCTACCACTTGTACTCCTACCACTTGTACTCCTACCACTTGTACTCCTACCACTTGTGCTCAATGTTATGTAATGGTATAGGAATATTTTTGTAAGTTGTTTTTTGTTATATATACTGTGTTCGAGATGTGACCAGATAGATATACAGCAGTTATGGACAATATTAACACTTTCGTTATTAAATTAACACTTGATCAACCTATTGAAAAACATTTATGTAAACAGCCAATGCTCAGCGTGAAAAAACAACGGGGTCTCAAATAAATTTTATATTAAATTACGAGTAAGATAGCCATTTGTACTATCCCTTTATTGTTTAGCACATACATTGAAAACAAAATATGCAAAATAGTCAGTTCAGAAGAAAACACAAATCGTGGTTAAGTCATGCGGAGATACCAACTTTCGTGTTTTCATAAGTAAACCTTATTTTGCAACTAATCAAACACTTTGTGCCACGACAAAAAACATTGACAGCAGAACATAAACAAAATAACTAACACATGTAAAGATCACAACATGAAAATTAACGTTGACATTACCGAGTCTATGACAATAGCAAGAGAACAAAATATATATTCATCGTAAATCAACATCTAAGACAAGTGATAAGCGTCACGTTTCTGAGAAGAGATATATCAGCATATACAAGAATCAATACCGAAATAAAACAAAGATGCAATAGAAAAAGGCACAGCTTAGGCAAAATGACATCGATTTTCAGCTGCAAACATGTATCTGTACACATAAAAACGTGTCTTATGTTACGCAATCTTCATCCTGACTGCGTGCTACCAGTGCCATAATTTAATTTGTTGTTTGTTATTGGTTACTAAATTGACGATATTGTATTTCGGGAAGACCCATATGTGCTCAGTCCCCCCTAACATAACTTGAAGAGTATGCATACTGATAGTTCCCGTGGCTCGCTGATTAAACACACTTCTCACTCTGCCCATCATGCATCCAGTTCGACTTATACAGCATGTAATTCCAAACTGCTTAATGCGCTAGATCAATTCAACATCTATTTTAGTGTCCTCATCCAAAAGACAGTTGCGAAGAGACCGAAAAACATCCCCTTTATCCATTTTCAACTCCCTAACAATCGATGCTGTTGATGCAAGTTCGTCCGCTATCTTATTACCGCAAACACCCGCATGCGCAGGACAGTAGATCCACCTAAGTCTCTGGAGGTTGGATACCTCTATAGACGACATCCACTCATACAGAAACCTGCCCTTTTAGATCTTGTGAAGCATCGACAGAGAGTCAGATACAACACCTGCACCAGTAAATGGAGTCCCAGAGATCCAATTAAAGGCAGCAGTAATAATTTAATACTTACTGCAAATAAAAAAATGAAAATGTCAACAGATAAAATGCCAGACGAAAGTAGTAGGAGTAACAAAAATAGATCAGATGAAAAAACAATATTATTAAAGCCTTGGCAATATTAACACTAGGTCTAGAAACTACTAACACTAGGTCTAGACACTATTAACACTAGGTCTAGAAACTATTAACACTAGGTCTAGAAACTATTAACACTAGGTCTAGAAACTATTAACACTAGGTCTAGAAACTATTAACACTAGGTCTAGAAACTATTAACACTAGGTCTAGAAACTACTAACACTAGGTCTAGAAACTATTAACACTAGGTCTAGAAACTATTAACACTAGGTCTAGAAACTATTAACACTAGGTCTAGAAACTATTAACACTAGGTCTAGAAACTATTAACACTAGGTCTAGAAACTATTAACACTAGGTCTAGAAACTACTAACACTAGGTCTAGACACTATTAACACTAGGTCTAGAAACTATTAACACTAGGTCTAGAAACTATTAACACTAGGTCTAGAAACTATTAACACTAGGTCTAGAAACTACTAACACTAGGTCTAGACACTATTAACACTAGGTCTAGAAACTATTAACACTAGGTCTAGAAACTATTAACACTAGGTCTAGAAACTATTAACACTAGGTCTAGAAACTATTAACACTAGGTCTAGAAACTATTAACACTAGGTCTAGAAACTATTAACACTAGGTCTAGAAACTACTAACACTAGGTCTAGAAACTACTAACACTAGGTCTAGAAACTATTAACACTAGGTCTAGAAACTATTAACACTAGGTCTAGAAACTATTAACACTAGGTCTAGAAACTATTAACACTAGGTCTAGAAACTATTAACACTAGGTCTAGAAACTATTAACACTAGGTCTAGAAACTATTAACACTAGGTCTAGAAACTACTAACACTAGGTCTAAAAACTATTAACACTAGGTCTAGAAACTACTAACACTAGGTCTAGAAACTATTAACACTAGGTCTAGAAACTATTAACACTAGGTCTAGAAACTATTAACACTAGGTCTAGAAACTACTAACACTAGGTCTAGAAACTATTAACACTAGGTCTAGACACTATTAACACTAGGTCTAGAAACTATTAACACTAGGTCTAGAAACTATTAACACTAGGTCTAGAAACTATTAACACTAGGTCTAGAAACTATTAACACTAGGTCTAGAAACTATTAACACTAGGTCTAGAAACTATTAACACTAGGTCTAGACACTATTAACACTAGGTCTAGAAACTATTAACACTAGGTCTAGAAACTACTAACACTAGGTCTAGAAACTATTAACACTAGGTCTAGAAACTATTAACACTAGGTCTAGAAACTATTAACACTAGGTCTAGAAACTATTAACACTAGGTCTAGAAACTACTAACACTAGGTCTAGAAACTATTAACACTAGGTCTAGAAACATTAAACTAGGTCTAGGGAACTATTAACACTAGGTCTAGAAACTACTAACACTAGGTCTAGAAACTATTAACACTAGGTCTAGAAACTATTAACACTAGGTCTAGACACTATTAACACTAGGTCTAGACACTATTAACACTAGGTCTAGAACTAGTACACTAGGTCTGAAACTGTAACACTAGGTCTAGAAACTGTTAACACTAGGTCTAGAAACTTAACACTGTACAGAACTATACACGGTCTAGAAACTATTAACACTAGGTCTAGAAACTATTAACACTAGGTCTAGAAACTATTAACACTAGGTCTAGAAACTATTAACACTAGGTCTAGAAACTATTAACACTAGGTCTAGAAACTACTAACACTAGGTCTAGACACTATTAACACTAGGTCTAGACACTATTAACACTAGGTCTAGAACTTTAACACTAGGTCTAGAACTATTAACACTAGGTCTAGAAACATTAACACTAGGTCTAGAAACTATTAACACTAGGTCTAGAAACTATTAACACTAGGTCTAGAAACTATTAACACTAGGTCTAGAAACTATTAACACTAGGTCTAGAAACTATTAACACTAGGTCTAGAAACTATTAACACTAGGTCTAGAAACTATTAACACTAGGTCTAGAACTTTAACACTGGTCTAGAAACTATTGCACTAGGTCTAAAACTACTAACACTAGGTCTAGAACTATTAACACTAGGTCTAGAACTATTAACACTAGGTCTAGAAACTATAAGCACTGGTCTAGAAACTATAACACTAGGTCTAGAAACTATTAACACTAGGTCTAGAAACTATTAACACTAGGTCTAGAAACTATTAACACTAGGTCTAGAAACTATTAACACTAGGTCTAGAAACTATTAACACTAGGTCTAGAAACTGTTACATATACTAACTAAACTAAACGACCACTACTATTTAGATACAATGTTTCTAATGTCAAAGGTCGCCTAAGAAAATGGGGAACGTGAAATATCAAAGAAGGTATGAACTACCATGTGAGAGACATACTAAATAGCACTCCCCAGAACTCTTCGCATTCCCTAACTTAGGAAAGACACAACATGAATAGAGGAAAGAATAATAAAACAGAAAGACTGAATGCTTAGACAGAGCTGTTGTCAGTAAACTGTGCCTCACTTCCTAACTAACCTATGTACGTAACTTCTCGTATAAATAATGGCATGTAAACGATATCTGATTTAGGTCTGTCAGGTGACAGTCTCGAAGTTCTGTGATAGCTGACTAAAGTATTGCGTAATTTCCTTCCAGCCAGTCACTGTTCTTGTTGTTTTCCTTCACTCCGAAGTCTGTCTTGAAGAGTAGTGTTTCACTGATGAGGTCCTGCGCTTTTTATTACATGGTCACCGAGATATTTAAGTGCAATAACAACTATCACTACTATTATGGAATGCAAATAGTGGCATATTGTATACGTGACTTAGCTATCAACCACAGTAAACGACTTAGCTATCAACCACAGTAAACGACTTAGCTATCGACCACAGTAAACGAGTCGTAGTTGTTCTAGGTACTACTTATATTTTCAGTAGTTTTACATCGTTTTCTAGACGGTGAGGTATATTTTTATCGTTCGCAAATCCTACGTGAACGAATTTTCTTCCAAACTGCCCGTCGCGAAGTTTGAACAAAGTACACTTGTGTTGTGATCAAGCTCACTACCGCTTAAGCTACAGACGCCCATTTAATTAAACTACTTATACCATCACTACTACAACTTCTCCTAGTATTACTACGACTTTTATTTAAAAGGAAAAAATTAAACCGTAACCTGTTCATACCATTGGTATGTTGCACTTGTCATTTCTCCCTTCTGTACCCGAGTGTGCCGGTGGTAAGAATGTCAATTCCTTTTTTTTTTGCGAGTAGAATGTCGAGTATAGCAGAGAAAAATCAGCCTTTTTATGTCCGATTCGATAAGCGAACGCCGCTTTACGTTAATCCGCCCCAGACTAGTATTACTACTAATAATACTTCTACGATAAGTATAGTTAATTCCATCATTGTCACTACCATAGTTAGTTTAGTTAGTTTGTTCCTTTCGGCACATAGGGCAGATGTTTTAGAGCTTCATTTGATGCAGTTCGTTGCTAGCAGTTTGAGATCTTGAATGGTTTTACATCCCAATAGTTTGCTTTCTTGTAGGGTTGTTCTTCGTAGAGTGGTCTTAGGTCTTCCACGTTTTCTTTTCCCAACTGATGACCACATAAGGACTTGTCGATTTAGTCTCTTTCCGTCTGATCTAAGAACATGACCTAAATATTTCCACCTTCGTTTCCTTATAATATTTGATACGGGTTGTTGGTGTGTTCTATCTCTCACTGGGCTGTTCGAGACGAAATCACTCCATTTTACTTTTAGTAATTTTCGGAGACATTTATTCTCAAAGCTGTCCAGTTTCTTATCAATTTTGTGTATTGATTTCCATCTTTCACAACCGTAGGTCAGTACAGGAATCACACATAACCTAAACAATTTAACTTGTACAGGTATACTAAGATCTTTAGATTGCCAGATATTTGTTAACTTAGTGAAGGCACTAACTGCTATAGCAATACGAGAGTTTATTTTCTTTCATCGTATCTACGTTGTTTAACACTTTACAACCAAAATATGTTTAAAAATTTAACTTCTTCCAGTGTTTAGCCATTTATTACGATGTTGTCTGTCGAGTTTGTGAGGTCCATAATTTTGGTCTTGGCAGAATTAATCTGGAGACCAACCTGATCTACAAGTGTGCAAATTTTGCTTGTTAGTCTACATTTAGATTAATCCTATTTCCCAAATACTGGGATTTTCACGATTGAGGATTATTAGGCATCAGATCAACCGACCATAGCAAGTACGAAGAAAACAACACCTTCCATTTTGAAACCGGAACCGAAACCCCACTACCATAGCTGCTACAAATATTAGTAGTATTTTATATTAAATCTACTACTGCTATTTCTAACACTACAAATATTTCTACCTCAATTACTACTACTATTTACGTTACAGCTATTACTAAAACAACTACGACTACTTTTTCTACTACTATTTCTACATGTGATTCGCTTTCAGACTTGGTAGTTTATTAATTTCCATCATAAATACAATCTAAAGTGGAGCTTATTAAATTCCATCATAAACACGGTTTAAAGTATTGAATCTGATCAGTACAGTAAAGCCGTTTTTCTCGCTGTTCGAAGAGTGTGTTCTCTTGTTTTTCTTTTAATGGAACAAGAAAAGAATGGCTGAAGTACTCGATGATAACAAAGATATTTAGTTAGAAAGCTAAAAATAAAAAGAACGCAAAAACAAAATATGTTGAACAATATAACCTCACGTCATTGGTAAAGTCAATAACAGGGGTGTTCAAGATTGTAATAACAGTAGGTAGCGGAGATCTATTAGTGTCTAAGCCAGATTTAATGACACTTGAGATTATGAATATCTCATGTTAAGTTTATAGTTGGGATCATCTACAGCATTATGATATATCTGGTTTTTAATAAATTTCTGTTTCTAATTTACTAGTAGTATCATCAGCAATATTAATAGTAGTATTAATACAAGTGGCGGCTCGTGATCGTTTTTGTTGGTGGGGCCAGACATAAATTATCGGGAAAGTCATGGCTTTGGGTTAGGTTATATTTTAATTTATTAAATAATAAAGACACGTTACACATTATTTTTCGTGGGCATGGCCCTCTGGCCCTTAGTGACGAGCCGCCACTGATTAATACTATTAGTAGTATTAATAGTAGTATTAGTAGCAGTAAAAAACAATTGCATGCCTTCTCCAACGTAATGTTGAAGATTTCTTTAATGTCATGTTTCCACCGTTATCTTGATATATCATATTTCCACCGTTATCTTGATAGTCCCCGTCTAGGTGTTCTAGGAACAATGCATTCCATTACGGTTTTCCCTAAACCACTGTTACGTTTAATGTTACCAAAATATTTCTCTTTCTGAGACATTACGATGTTTATAAGCCAATAATTCTAGCTTTCATTTTTTTTAGTAAATCTTTTTTTTTTTTTAAGTAAACCTTTACTTTAATTCGGTTTTGACTCCTTGCGATAGGATAAGAATATAATTATAGAACTCCGTAATGGAGTGCATTGTTCCTAGAACACGTAGAAGGGGACTATCAAGATAACGGTGGAAACATGACATTAAAGAAATCTTCAATATTACGTTGGAGACAGCATGCAATTTTTACTTTTACTAATACTATTATTAATACTACAAATAATATTAATACTACTAATAATATTAATACTACTAATAATATTAATACTACTAATAATATTAATACTACTAATAATATTAATACTACTAATAATATTAATACTACTAATAATATTAATACTACTAATAATATTAATACTACTACTACTGTATATTTTGTGGTACATGGTACTTTTCATCCTCATGAAATAGTTTGTCCCGAGTTTATTATGTGATTCGGAAATGATCTCTCTCTCTCTCTCATAGTTCAGATGTACCAACTCTGCAGCCGTCATGCTTAAACCGTCAGTTATATCCTGAATCCATCTTTTCCCTGGTTTTCCTCTTCTCCTCTTTGCCAGGATACCTCCTTCTATGTTTTCCTCTTCTCCTCTTTGCCAGGATACCTCCTTCTATGTTTTCCTCTTCTCCTCTTTGCCAGGATACCTCCTTCTATGTTTTCCTCTTCTCCTCTTTGCCAGGATACCTCCTTCTATGTTTTCCTCTTCTCCTCTTTGCCAGGATACTTCCTTCTATGTTTTCCTCTTCTCTCTTTGCCAGGGTACTTCCTTCTATGTTTTCCTCTTCTCCTCTTTGCCAGGATACTTCCTTCTATGTTTTCCTCTTCTCCTCTTTGCCAGGATACCTCCTTCTATGTTTTCCTCTTCTCCTCTTTGCCGGGATACCTCCTTCTATGTTTTCCTCTTCTCCTCTTTGCCGGGATACCTCCTTCTATGTTTTCCTCTTCTCCTCTTGCTGATACCTCCTTTCTATGTTTTCCTCTTCTCCTCTTTGCCAGGATACCTCCTTCTATGTTTTCCTCTTCTCCTCTTTCAGATACCTCTTCTATGTTTTCCTATTCTCCTCTTTGCCAGGATACCTCCTTCTATGTTTTCCTCTTCTCCTCTTTGCCAGGATACCTCCTTCTATGTTTTCCTCTTCTCCTCTTGCCAGGATACTCCTTCTATAATGATCTTCCTAACCCTTCTTGTCTTTTTATTTGTCTAAAACATGGTTTCATTTTACATCTTCATTATTTCCAGGTTCATCCTGTTGCTTTTATTCACTGTATTTGATTAGTATAACTCTTTAACCACACTATATATTGATAATCTACTTTTGTGGCTGAAACATTTTATTTCTTGTTTCTTGGTTAAATTTAGTGCTGATGCTGTTCCCATTTTTTTCCTGATGTCTTCTTTTCTGAACCAGTCTCTTGTGATAAAGGGTTTAAAAGCCAAAGGATTGACTTCATTGCACCGGGTTTTACCCCATATGGCTCGTCCTCTCCGCAGAAATGGCACGCCACCTGCAGAGAGTATTGCACAGAGCACGAACTCCGTAGCTCCGGCAACAATCCTAGGGTCTCTGGGAAAAAACTGCACTCGTGAACAGAAGGCCGTGGTCCGGACTCGAACCCACGACCTCGACTCACAAGGCAAAGGGCTTAACCACTCAGCCACAATCGTGATACTCCTGGCTTTATGCTTAAACACTTCATCTCTATCATGACAGGATGTCTCGTCTCGTTTGATGTCCACATCCAAGTTTGGCACTGATAATATAAAGTTGGGAGAAAGATCGTGTTGTATAATGCTTATTTAATGTTTATAGTGACATGTTTGTATTTCAAAGTTGTTTCCATTTGTCATATGATTGTATTTGCTTTATAACATCTATGTTGGATTCCATTGGTTATTCCTCCATTCGCTGTAAACTTTGATACATGTATATATCTCGTTTGAAACTACTGTAGATTTATAACTTCTATATTTTACTGACTAACTTTCTGTATGTGTAAAACTGACTAACTTTCTGTATGTTTAAAACTGACTAACTTTCTGTATGTGTAAAACTGACTAACTTTCTGTATGTGTAAAACTGACTAACTTTCTGTATGTGTAAAACTGACTAACTTTCTGTATGTGTAAAACTGACTAACTTTCTGTATGTGTAAAACTGACTAACTTTCTGTATGTGTAAAACTGACTAACTTTCTGTATGTGTAAAACTGACTAACTTTCTGTATGTGTAAAACTGACTAACTAGATATATGTCTCGTTCTCTTAGGAACGTTACAAGAATACGAGCGTTCTGTATCAAGGAAGGAATAGAGGCAACTAGAATTGATGGAATGTTAGGTAAGTTGAGAATGAGAAGAAACATTGAGCGATATGTATGTAATTATGATTATAGGAGAAGAAACATTGAGCGATATGTATGTAATTATGATTATAGGAGAAGAAACATTGAACGACATGTATGTAATTATGATTATAGGAGAAGAAACATTGAACGACATGTATGTAATTATGATTATAGGAGAAGAAACATTGAACGATATGTATGTAATTATGATTATAGGAGAAGAAACATTGAACGACATGTATGTAATTATGATTATAGGAGAAGAAACATTGAACGATATGTATGTAATTATGATTATAGGAGAAGAAACATTGAACGATATGTATGTAATTATGATTATAGGAGAAGAAACATTGAACGATATGTATGTAATTATGATTATAGGAGAAGAAACATTGAACGACATGTATGTAATTATGATTATAGGAGAAGAAACATTGAACGACATGTATGTAATTATGATTATAGGAGAAGAAACATTGAACGACATGTATGTAATTATGATTATAGGAGAAGAAACATTGAACGATATGTATGTAATTATGATTATAGGAGAAGAAACATTGAACGATATGTATGTAATTATGATTATAGGAGAAGAAACATTGAACGATATGTATGTAATTATGATTATAGGAGAAGAAACATTGAACGACATGTATGTAATTATGATTATAGGAGAAGAAACATTGAACGACATGTATGTAATTATGATTATAGGAGAAGAAACATTGAACGACATGTATGTAATTATGATTATAGGAGAAGAAACATTGAACGATATGTATGTAATTATGATTATAGGAGAAGAAACATTGAACGACATGTATGTAATTATGATTATAGGAGAAGAAACATTGAACGACATGTATGTAATTATGATTATAGGAGAAGAAACATTGAACGATATGTATGTAATTATGATTATAGGAGAAGAAACATTGAACGATATGTATGTAATTATGATTATAGGAGAAGAAACATTGAACGACATGTATGTAATTATGATTATAGGAGAAGAAACATTGAACGATATGTATGTAATTATGATTATAGGAGAAGAAACATTGAGCGATGTGTATGTAATTATGATTATAGGAGAAGAAACATTGAGCGATATGTATGTAATTATGATTATAGGAGAAGAAACATTGAACGACATGTATGTAATTATGATTATAGGAGAAGAAACATTGAACGACATGTATGTAATTATGATTATAGGAGAAGAAACATTGAACGACATGTATGTAATTATGATTATAGGAGAAGAAACATTGAACGATATGTATGTAATTATGATTATAGGAGAAGAAACATTGAACGATATGTATGTAATTATGATTATAGGAGAAGAAACATTGAACGATATGTATGTAATTATGATTATAGGAGAAGAAACATTGAACGATATGTATGTAATTATGATTATAGGAGAAGAAACATTGAACGACATGTATGTAGTTATGATTATAGGAGAAGAAACATTGAACGATATGTATGTAATTATGATTATAGGAGAAGAAACATTGAACGATATGTATGTAATTATGATTATAGGAGAAGAAACATTGAACGACATGTATGTAATTATGATTATAGGAGAAGAAACATTGAACGATATGTATGTAATTATGATTATAGGAGAAGAAACATTGAACGATATGTATGTAATTATGATTATAGGAGAAGAAACATTGAACGATATGTATGTAATTATGATTATAGGAGAAGAAACATTGAGCGATATGTATGTAATTATGATTATAGGAGAAGAAACATTGAACGATATGTATGTAATTATGATTATAGGAGAAGAAACATTGAACGACATGTATGTAATTATGATTATAGGAGAAGAAACATTGAACGACATGTATGTAATTATGATTATAGGAGAAGAAACATTGAACGACATGTATGTAATTATGATTATAGGAGAAGAAACATTGAGCGATATGTATGTAATTATGATTATAGGAGAAGAAACATTGAACGACATGTATGTAATTATGATTATAGGAGAAGAAACATTGAACGATATGTATGTAATTATGATTATAGGAGAAGAAACATTGAACGATATGTATGTAATTATGATTATAGGAGAAGAAACATTGAACGATATGTATGTAATTATGATTATAGGAGAAGAAACATTGAACGATATGTATGTAATTATGATTATAGGAGAAGAAACATTGAACGATATGTATGTAATTATGATTATAGGAGAAGAAACATTGAACGACATGTATGTAATTATGATTATAGGAGAAGAAACATTGAACGACATGTATGTAATTATGATTATAGGAGAAGAAACATTGAACGATATGTATGTAATTATGATTATAGGAGAAGAAACATTGAACGATATGTATGTAATTATGATTATAGGAGAAGAAACATTGAACGACATGTATGTAATTATGATTATAGGAGAAGAAACATTGAACGATATGTATGTAATTATGATTATAGGTAAACTTACAGATTTCATTTGGACAAATATCGGATACTAATAGAAATATATGTCTCAAATATTCATCATCATCATCAAGGTGCGTATCCTTTATAGGACGTTGCTCTCTTTGCAGTACATCTGAAATTCACTCTGTCTCTTGCCAGTTCACCCACTTCGTCGATGGTCATGTTCATGGTTTCTTTAATATCTTGTGCTCAAATATTCACATATACATATTTACATCAGATAGTAACAAAAGACATATAAAAGCCGAATAATAGCATACAGACATATATAAGTCATATGTTAACATACAGACATATATAAATCAGATGTTAACATACAGACATATATAAATCAAGTTTTAACATACATACAAATAAAAGTCAGATATTAACACATCGGAGCGAAAAGCGAGGAAACAACCCAAAGGAAAAGATGCATAGAGTCTATACCAAGCCATAAGATGCAGACATCTATCACACAATATCCCTATGATCAATCAGATTTGATACAATGCGACAGTATAACTCTAGATGTTGTTCTTTAAAGTGTGATTTTTATCTTTGTAAATTCTTACATTTATATGTCTATAAAAATGGGTATCTTATTGGATATTATGTAAATACTTTAATCGAAATTCGGATACACCTGTCTTACTTTACATATGAGCTTAACGGGGGAGCAACATACTCAAGTTCTTGGCGCAATCCATACAAATAACACAAAAGTGAATTAGCGTACGGATAAAAACGGTCGTACGCAAACAATAAACATTACCCATTTCAAGGTAGAACCGTAGCCTCCTGTAACATACGGCCGGTGGGCTCAGGTAAACATTCTAGGAAATAAGACTGTCGCCTGATCCTCACATTTCAGTTTTTTATTTATATAGACTAATTCATTTTTCAAAAAATACATGCTGAATCAAGGTTATATTATGTGACAAATTAAGTTTAAAATTAAGGAATATCAGTATTATTAAGATTTTAATCAATAAATAACCATTGACTCATAGAATTGAGTAAAATTGCAAAAATCGTGCAGTATTTTATCAAATATATACAAAATCCGACAATCAAGGTTCTTCGGGCATATAATGCGAAGAGAAGGTTTAGAACATTTGGTGACTACAGGTAAAATTAAGGAAAGGAGAGATCGTGGAAGACAGAGGGAGAAGATGTTGAATGGCCTGACATCATGGTTCGACAAAATATCGACGTCAGAACTGATTACATGCACCAAGCAAAGAGAGTTGTGGAGAGACATGATCGCCTACGCCGGCAGGCATGATACTTGATTGATTGATATACAAAAACCAGCCCTAATTAAACAGGAATTTTTATTTCCCGTCTGAGCTAGTTGACATTATGTTGTCGTGATTCACGGTAGAACAAATATTACAAATAAATCATATATCATAACTTGTGTTCACTTTTTATTTACAGGAAAGTTTGCTCCACGTCGGAGAAAAGATTCCAAGTTCTACACGCTGGTTAAACTCGTGATGAGCACTGCATCTATCAACAACAACGATAACGACTCTGTCAGCAGCTCTTCCATCGAGAACGACCTACGCCACTACAGCAACAAAGATAGCGTTATGAATCTAGCGGCCAGCAGTCGCGGTACCATGACCTCACTGAAACAGTACCTATCTGTACCTTTCTCTAACGGGGACTCACATTATTTGTCAGATGCTGACAGTCTTGCAGGCGATCATCCAGGTCTTAGTCCTAGTATTTATATTACTTCGCCTGTCAGTGATGATGGTCGCGGGATTATGTCATTTTGTGATGTTGACATGGAAGGAAACGACGTAGATATGGCATATCTCGACCCTAACAGGCGATCTGAGGAGAGAGACAAAGTGGCAACAATAGCCATAACAGATACTTCAACAAATATCAACACAATGAACGGAGTTTCTTTCTACGTTGGAAGTCAAACGTCCTTAGATGTTGGACATTCCCAAGAAAATTTGGCAGTTCAGGAGAACGATAATTCTCACAATGAATCCTCTCGTGGATCCAACTTAAGCGGTGTTACTGTAGAGAGTAATTCAAACACCACATCCGACGCTAACAAAAACTTTCCTTCCCGTCAATTTAGACTGTTCCTTACTGTGCCAGACTGTGAGGAAAGTGTATCTTCGGGTTCAAATCTCCCAACTACGAACCTCAACAGTAGCAACAACAACAACGCTAACGAACCTATTGATGTAACAAATGCCACAACATCTCTTACTCTGCTACCTCAAGACTCAACTAAACAAGATATGAAACGTTCTGCTTCAGAAAATGCTAATATTACATTAGGATTTACCCCCTACGAAGGAAAGTTTTCTCATGGTTTAGTGGGTTCTCCAACTCCTGTTCGTCGCCTACCAGAAGTACGCACTAAGAGAAAGATCTACTCAAGATCGCGCTCAGAATCCGAAGACAATGACATTTTAATGCATACAAAAAGAGATAGACATGGCAGATTTCGACGAAACAGTGGAGACCCTCAAGCATTTCCTAGAATTCAGGTTCAGGAACCTCAAAGAGCAAGATCACATTCACCTTCTCCAATGATGTTGCTTTCCGTTCCAGGAAACAACACTTTTAGAAACGATATAACCTCTCGTTCAATGAATGATGTTAGCATGACAGATAACATGTATGCGAACAATCCAGGTGATGGTATTATCTTACGTAGGTCATGTCTTAGTTTGAACAGCGAAGGTCGAAAACGGAGAGATAAATCCCCCAATAGAGTTAGTTTCAAAGTCTCTTAATAATAGAGAAAGCACTATGTAGAATAGAGCACAGCAATGTTAATAAATAGCGCAATTATTTCTTCTATGTAAATGTCCATGTTTTCCTTCTAAACCAGAATCTTGAGATAAATTCATCTTCTATGACATTTTCATCAAATAATATTATTTGAATGCTCAACTTGTTATTACGCACTAAGAATTATATATACTATCATGTCATACAAAAATGAAGTCTCTACGCAGAATGCTGAGATATAGTAATCAACTTCTCATGGGTACGGTGAGAAAATGGACGTTGGGATGGCTGCTGCAGCGGAGGACAGAGCATGCATGGGAATGCCCAATGTGCCGTGACGTCGATCGCATAACATATCATCAAGAAGAGAACGGTTGAGAAATTAAGACAGCAAAAAAAGTGGGTACAACGTCAGTACTGAACTTCATCAAAAAACAACAAATTAAATGGTTCGGTCACATAAGCAGATTACCAACAGACAGTGTTTGTCTCAAATAGCAATGTTACATCGATATAGTGGATACAAATCAAAAGACCGTCTACGCGATATAGTGGATACAAAGTAAAAGACCGTCTACGCGATATAATGGATACAAAGCAAAAGACCGTCTACGCGATATAATGGATACAAAGCAAAAGACCGTCTACTCGTTATAGTGGATACAACAAAGCCAAAGACAGTCCAAGTAAAAAGGTTCGCCTAAGAGATAAGAGATGAAGTGAAAAACACTGTTAATAAACTGCATACAAAACCTGTTCTAGAAATCTCTTCTTATCCTGACTGATGTGAGGTAAAACAAAATTAGATAAAAGAAAGTAGAAAAAAGACAGAAATAAGTCAACATTAAGTGGAGAAAAATAAATTGTGAAACAGGTAATATATCACGTATCACCTTTCAGATGATTGGGAACAATACTACTAACATCAGAAACCATCCATCATAGGAGGAGACCCTCGCCGGGGCTACGGAGTTCGTGCACTGCAGCTGATATCTTCCTGTGTGAGAAAGAGATTGGAGCACACATGGTTACTCAACAAAGTGCAATGATGAAGGTCCTATCAATCAATCAATCAATCATTGTGTTTGAAACCGGAATGAATGGGGTTTAGAAATAAGACAACGAATGTGTTCAGAAATGTTACAATTACTGTTTGCAAGCCATAATAAATTGATGTTTACAAACCAGACAATAAGTGATGTTTACAAACTAGACAATAAGTGATGTTTACAAACCAGACAATAAGTGATGTTTACAAACCAGACAATAAGTGATGTTTACAAACCAGACAATAAGTGATGTTTACAAACCAGACAATAAGTGATGTTTACAAACCAGACAATAAGTGATGTTTACAAACCAGACAATAAGTGATGTTTACAAACCAGACAATAAGTGATGTTTACAAACCAGACAATAAGTGATGTTTACAAACCAGACAATAAGTGATGTTTACAAACCAGACAATAAGTGATGTTTACAAACCAGACAATAAGTGATGTTTACAAACCAGACAATAAGTGATGTTTACAAACCAGACAATAAGTGATGTTTACAAACCAGACAATAAGTGATGTTTACAAACCAGACAATAAGTGATGTTTACAAACCAGACAATAAGTGATGTTTACAAACCAGACAATAAGTGATGTTTACAAACCAGACAATAAGTGATGTTTACAAACCAGACAATAAGTGATGTTTACAAACCAGACAATAAGTGATGTTTAGAAACTAGACAAGAATGATGTTTAAAACAGACATCGAATGATGTTTAACCAGAAAATAATCTGATGTTTAAAACACGAAACTAAGTGATGTTATAAAACTAGCAATCATATGATGATTATGGCAACCAACAATAGGATTATAAACCAGACATACAGATTTAGAACCAAACTGATGTAAATATAGCAAAAGACTAGATCTGCGATTTAGCAAAAAGACTACGACTGATAATATAGCAACAGCTATGACTGATTATGCAGCCAGACTACGACTGATGTTAGCAAACAGACTATGACGTTATAGCACCAACTCGACTGATTATAGAACCAGACTATGACGGATTATAGCAACAGACTAGACTGTTGTAGCTAGCATAACCAGACTATGACTGTTGTACATAGCAAGCAGACTAGACAACTACCTATGGAGTCAGACTACTTACAGTTGCTGTGTTTATGAACAAGTCTACTTCTAAATTAACGAGAAAACTAATATAACGCAAATCTGTTAATGATATATTATTTCATATTTAACTTTACAATTTAGCAGATACAATGAATATGACAGCAAGTAAAGATACTGAACAGCAAAGCTGAACAGTCTAAAGATAATGATGAGAATAATTAAATATTGAGATATAGATTAGTTTAGAAGTTTTAAAGGAAGAAAATGAAAATGTTTTGAAAATTGAAAAATGTGTCTAGTTGCGTTGCTCACATTATGTTTACGTGACACATAGAAAACAATCAGTAATATGGTAAAATGTGAGAAACCATATTCTGAGAAACAAAATATAATATGATAGAATGTGAGAAACCATATTCTGAGAAACAAAATATAATATGATAGAATGTGAGAAACCATATTCTGAGAAACAAAATATATTTTAGATGAGATGGTATTGGTGTAAAATCGTGTTTTTTTAAAGTCTTTTCTGTCTGTAATATCACCATTTAGAGCGGTGTAGGCAAGGGGGGAAATGTCTAAGAAATTTAAAGATCTCATGGCTAGCGCACACACACCGAGGAACTGTTCCTATTCGGATTTTTTTCTTTATGCCCCCGATAGAAAAACATTTATTGACATTACAAGGGAACGAATCCAGGTCTTCTAAATGGGAGCCCGCATTCTAATCCATTCTGCCAGGCGTAACTCAGTGTGTAAAATCTGAACTATAGCTAAGTTGTAAAATGTGGCTGTCCGTTGGACAATATACATGTGTCATTAGTGGTTGCATGGAGAGCCGCTGTAGCGTAGTTGTTAGTGAACTCGCTTCGCAAGGCTGGTGGTCTGGGTTCAGCTCCGCAATGCGCGTGGAATTTTTCCCGACCACGACGGCTCTCCTCAGGTCGACCCAGCCTCAACTGGGTACCAGACATGCTCTGGGAAAGTAAAGGCGGCCAGCGTGATGCTAACCACATCACCCATCGTGTGCCGACGGTCAATGAAAATACAGGCCTAACACTTATTGACCTATATACCACAAGGTATGAAAGGGTTCCTTTACTTTTGTTACTATATAACTTGCAGTTGCATTTAGTTACAGGTACTTGTTCCTTTACTTTTTAAAAATCTTTATTAGTGGTTGGATAGAAGCCAGTATAAGACTCACTAGATCTATTGACAGAGAGCCAGTATTCGCAGCTTTCTAACATCTGACACCCATGATACAAGCGCAGTGACTCTTTAAGGAGTTATCCTCTTAAGTTAAGCTTGTTGATATGTCTTTAATACAGTAGAATAATAGCTGTCCATCGCAACCGATGATGACAACAGTCTCAGGCGTGTGCTGATGCACCGCTCTGGTGTGTGCAGAGGTGACTGTAGAGTCCAATTCTAGAACACAATCTCCTACCACAGATGGACATACATGATCAATTCATGGCGATTTCAATATCCGATCTGAGATATGGGGCTACCCCGAAACGAACAGCAGAGGCGTAGAAGTGGAAGACTGGGAGATAGAGAACAACCTGTTCCTTATCAATGCCACGGACGATCCACCAACCTTCTACTCGAGAAGGTGGCATACAACGAGTACCCTTGACTTGGCCTTTGCAACAAGCGACTTATCCACCAAAACAGTCCGTACGGTTACCCAACAACTAGGAGACAGTGACCATAGACCGGTCAAACTGCAAATAAACCTCAATTTCGTACCAGAGCCCAAAATGTGGTTGCCACGGTGGAACTACAAGAAAGCAAATTGGAAGCAGTATGGGGCACTGACTGATGCAAATGTTGTACGAATCAACATGTATGAAAAGAAAAACATGCGAATCGTGGCAAGGGAACTGGCACAAGCAATCCTGAAAGCGGCACGGGGAACCATTCCTAGAGGCGCACGAAAGGATTACAAACATACTGGACAGCATAGGTTCAGAAGCTTGAAAAGACCTTGAGAAGACAAGGAGTGAGGCAGAACAGGCACAGTCAGTGGCGACCAATACTGCTTACAAGGCGGCAGCAGCAAAATACAGAAGGGAGGTCAAACAAGCGGCGCGACAGAGTTGGGTCAAAACAACCGAATCCCTGAACCTCGATAGGGACGGATATAAACTGTGGAAACGTGCCAAAGCACTGAGTGATGCAAACACCAGCAGACCACCAATAGTCCTCAAACAAGAAAAGAAGTTGTCCTCGGGTAGAGAAGCAGCAAACATTCTAATGCAAAAATATGCCGAAGTCAGCAGAGTAAGCATAGCAAAGGAAAACGTCGATGCCACAAAGAGAAAAGCACGGGCTTTCCAAGGCGAGCCAAGAAAAGCCGATAGTCACCTAACGGATATATTCACCAGTAACGAGTTGGAAGAGGCTTTAAGGGACCTGAAACTCAGAAAGTCGCCCGGAAAAGATGGGATTACCAATGAGATGCTTAAAAACTTGGGAAATAGAGCAAAGGCCGCTTCTACTGTCTGTTCTCAACATGTCGTGGAGAACAGGCATAGTACCACAAGAATGGAAAGAAGCAATCATGGTACCCATTCTAAAACCAGGCAAAAATAAACTCGATCCAGCGAGTTACATACCAATAAGCCTCCTAAACTGCACGGGCAAGCTTATGGAACGTATGGTGAACAAACAGTTATCTTGGCACTTGGAAAGCAAAGGGCTGCTTATGGCACAACAGGAGGTTTTGGAGATATAGATCCACAGAAGATCAAGTAACCTACATTGTCCAGGAAATCGAGGATGGTTTCCAAGAAAAGAAACAGACGCTTGCAGTCTTGGTAGATATGGAGAAGACATTTGACACAGTCTAGAAGGAAGGTCTAAGGCTGAAACTTCTCACCCTCGGCATAAAGGGCAGAATGTACAACTGGCTTGATAGATACCTAGAGAACCGAACAGCAAGAGTTCAGGTTCAGTGGTACAGAAGCATGAAGTCCACACTAGAGCAAGGAGTCCCCAAGGAGGAGTGCTCTCACCGACTCTCTTTCTAATCTTCGTCAATGACATTGCAACATGCCTCCCAGAGCGAGTACACTCTGCCATTTATGCCGACGACCTGGCAATATGGGCGAAGGAAGAGTCAATACCCACAGCAGAAAATCGACTGCAAGCTACGTTAAATAACCTTGAAGTGTGGTCAGCAAATTGGAATATGAACATAAATCCTTCAAAGACCACACACTGTGTTCTCCAAGAACAACAAGGATTACAAGATAAAGCTTAAAATCAATGGGCAGAACCTTCCAGAATGCAAAACCCCAACGTACCTAGGAGTCACACTCGACAGAAAGCTGACTTGGTGCACTCAGATTGAAAATGCTACGGCAAAAGCGAGGCATAGGCTCACAATGATGCGTAAACTCGCAGGTTCCACGTGGGAGAATCACCGGCATCCAACCAATGACTGATCGAAGGGTCAGAAAAGTATTAGTACTTGCGGAAAAACTCAAACGGCTCGAATCTCACCCAATGCATGAAAGAATGTATGAATTCGGAAAGAGGAGAATACAAAAGTCTTCTGTTTCTCTGTATCCGTCTTATCAACCACGTTGTTTAATCACTCTTTGTTATCAATGTAGGTTGCGCCGAGAACGTGAATACGCTGAGTGTTGGTTTATACGCTTCACGTGTAGGACAGACGCAATCAAAAATGTCGGTTGCAAGTAAAATCAGGATTTGTCTTAACTGACATTCTCTTACATTTTTTTTATTTTTACGCACTGAATGTCCCCAATACACTTTGTGAGAAAGGGACTAGACAAATGTGGAGGTAACTGTTTATAGTAACATCGATTTTATCCTGTTTCAAGCGTACCTGGTACAAACCCCACTTTGGAAGCAAATTCGTTTCCGTGGGATTTTTACAAAAAGTAGAAATAGACCTCAGCGTTCAGAAAGCAATGGCAAACTATTAAACGCATAAGTGGTACCTAGAAAATCAACGACTCGTTTACTGTGGTTGGTGGCTACGTCATATAAAGGATTTGCCACAATTTTCATTTCCAAACACTGAAGTTGAAAAGTGACATAATTAAATGTTTCTATAAGACAGTTGTTCACCTGTTTGTGTATCAATCATATTAAAATATTCATCGTTATCTCGGTTGACTTTTCATGTATGTTTCAGTCAACTTTGCTTGCTGTCATAGGATTCTCAAATTCCCAACTACTTTACTTGATGCAATACTATTTTCTAAACTCCAGGCAACTTTGCTTGCTGTCATAAGGTTGTTTTTTTAAACTCAAAGCATCTTTGCTTGTTGTCAAAATATTTTCAAATTTCAACAACGTTACCAGTTATCATAGCATTTTCAACTCTAACTTACTTGTCATAACATTTTCCAACCAGCAACAATTTGTTCTTCTACAATTTTCAACTCCAGCAACTTGATTTGTTCTACAATTTTCAAACTCCAGCAACTTAATTTATTCTACAATTTTCCAACTCCAGCAACTTAATTTGTTCTTCTACAATTTTCAAACTCCAAGCAAGATTTGTTTGTTGTCATACCATTGTCTAGCTCCAGACAACTTAGTTTGTTGCTAAAAGAGTATCTAACTATACATTTCTTATAACATTAACCAGACAAGTGAGTGCTCATCGTTCTGTTGAGTTTATAATAATCGTCTTGCAGTTTTCTCAATAATATCTTCACTATTACTATTAGTTGTCTAATTATTTTTGTATAAATTCACATTACTATGTCCTCCTATTTTCATCGTGCGTGGCAATGTTAATTTTATGGTTAGCGTCCATCAAATATTATCAATTCTATAACTGGTTACAAAGGCATTCTAGGAATAGCCTAATTTGCTCTTAAGCCTGGCCTGTGTAAACAGTGATTCTGAACAGTTGAAACAAACAACTTAACTTTTCGTTGCAATATGAGACGTACAAATACTACAGGGTGTTCAAGATAAAAGCAGCCTCGTCGTTAAGGAAGCATCGTCGTCAAGGGAGCTAGTCTGCCATATGTTTATGAATATGAGAAGGTTCAGTTATACGTAGCATAGGTCAAGGTTGTGTAATGGTGTGTAATTGTAGTGCGGAAAGGGGAGATGAACAAATGTGACATAGGACGAGCTAGTCAGAACTGGTTTAATTAGTAAATAGACACAACGCAATAAGTAACTGGCAACTTTTGATTTGTCATTCGGGCTGCTTTTATCTTGAACACCCTGTATAATATACATCTTACACTATGCGGTTTCATATAACCATTTGACATGTTAATGATATATTTAAAAAATGATAAATAATATGCAAATGTTGACAATATATAAATTTTAAAGGGTAAGGTTACACAAGCAAAGGGAAATAACAATTAAAAACATTGGGTATAGTTGTTGCTGTTCTGCTTCTCTTGTTTAGGGAAGGAGACAACAATGACAAATATAGAGATTAGTCCATAGTATTAGTCCATTAGTCCAAATATTTTTGTATAATACAAAGATAGAAGTATTTTAGTATAACACAAAGATAGAAGTATTTTAGTATAACACAAAGATAGAAGTATAACTCAAAGATAGAAGTATTTTAGTATAACACAAAGATAGAAGTATTTTAGTATAACACAAAGATAGAAGTATAACTCAAAGATAGAAGTATTTTAGTATAACTCAAAGATAGAAGTATTTTAATATAACTCAAAGATAGAAGTATTTTAGTATAACACAAAGATAGAAGTATTTTAGTATAACTCAAAGATAGAAGTATTTTAGTACAACTCAAAGATAGAAGTATAACTCAAAGATAGAAGTATTTTAGTATAACTCAAAGATAGAAGTATTTAAGTATAACTCAAAGATAGAAGTATAACTCAAAGATAGAAGTATTTTAGTATAACACAAAGATAGAAGTATAACTCAAAGATAGAAGTATTTTAGTATAACTCAAAAGATAGAAGTATAACTCAAAGATAGAAGTATAACTCAAAGATAGAAGTATTTTAGTATAACTCAAAGATAGAAGTATTGAAGTATAACTCAAAGATAGAAGTATTTTAGTATAACTCAAAGATAGAAGTATTTTAGTACAACTCAAAGATAGAAGTATTTTAGTATAACTCAAAGATAGAAGTATTTTAGTATAACTCAAAGATAGAAGTATTTTAGTATAACTCAAAAATAGGAATATTTTAGTATAACTCAAAGATAGAAATATTTTAGTATAACTTAAAGTTAAAAGTATTTTAATATAACTCAAAGATAGAAGTATTTTAGTATAACTCAAAGATAGAAGTATTTTAGTATAACTCAAAGATAGAAGTATTTTAGTATAACTCAAAGATAGAAGTATAACTCAAAGATAGAAGTATTTTAGTATAACTCAAAGATAGAAGTATTTTAGTATAACTCAAAGATAGAAGTATTTTAGTATAACTCAAAGATAGAAGTATAACTCAAAGATAGAAGTATTTTAGTATAACTCAAAGATAGAAGTATTTTAGTATAACTCAAAGATAGAAGTATTTAAGTATAACTCAAAGATAGAAGTATAACTCAAAGATAGAAGTATTTTAGTATAACTCAAAGATAGAAGTATAACTCAAAGATAGAAGTATTTTAGTATAACTCAAAGATAGAAGTATTTTAGTATAACTCAAAGATAGAAATATTTTAGTATAACTCAAAGATAGAAGTATAATTCAAAGATAGAAGTATTTTAGTATAATTCAAAGATAGAAATATTTTAGTATAACTTAAAGTTAAAAGTATTTTAATATAACTCAAAGATAGAAGTATTTTAGTGTAACTCAAAGATAGAAGTATTTTAGTATAACTCAAAGATAGAAGTATTTTAGTGTAACTCAAAGATAGAAGTATTTTAGTATAACTCAAAGATAGAAGTATTTTAGTATAACTCAAAGATAGAAGTATTTTAGTATAACTCAAAGATAGAAGTATAACACAAAGATAGAAGTATTTTAGTATAACACAAAGATAGAAGTATAACTCAAAGATAGAAGTATTTTAGTGTAACTCAAAGATAGAAGTATAACTCAAAGATAGAAGTATAACACAAAGATAGAAGTATTTTAGCTAGAGAACTTTGACGCCAGGTACAGAAAGACCAGAGAAGCCCATTAACTAATAACGTGCGCTACTAAGCTTTGTGACACACACACAGACCACACACACACATTTACTGTTGTTATTGATTTTGTTATCATAAAGATAATCATTACCATTACAGATTATTGTTATATTTACATCTGTCATTATTGTATTTCTCGGATGTATTCAATGATTTGTATAATTATTTTGACTAGAAAACATTTGAACTATATGCAATCTATACCGTAGTGATATATCACCTGTAAGAGCACACTGAATACCTGTATCAGAATGCAACAGTCATCTTTGACATTAATATTGTGATTCTCTCAGTCCTTACTGTACTCAGTTGTGTATTTATTCTAGTTAGTATTTAAGGTCATCATTATTTTCATTGTGGATGTTATATTCAAATTATTCATCATGTATGTATTTTTAAAAAGATCTGTCGGCGGAGAATTGACTTCGTTGCACGCGGTTTCTCAATATCGCTACATCCCTGTCGGCAGACGTGACACACCATCTGCCGAGAGTGTTGCACAAAGCACAAATTTCGTAGCTCCAGCAATAATCCTAAGATTCTAAAGGAAAAATTGCACATGTGACTCGGTCGGATTCGAACCCATTACCTTCAGAACGACAAGCAAACGTCCTTAACCACTTCGTCATAGAGACCCCTTAAACGTCTTAACCACTTCGTCATAGAGACCCTTAAACGTCCTTAACCACTTCGTCATAGAGACCCTTAAACGTCTTAACCACTTCGTCATAGAGACCCTTAAACGTCTTAACCACTTCGTCATAGAGACCCCTTAAACGTCCTTAACCACTTCGTCATAGAGACCCCTTAAACGTCTTAACCACTTCGTCATAGAGACCCTTAAACAATTGTATGTTATAGTACAATAAAAAGTGGTAAGAAAACTGTATATATATATACATATACATATATATATATATATATATGGAAACAGTGTCTTGGGAGTGTTATTATACAGTAGTGAGTACAGACAAATGGCCAACAACATCAGACGTTGAAGGCATTACAAAATAAATGATAAATAAGAATCTTGCCAATATTCAGGCCAAATACAACATTAAATGAAGATAAATGATAAAGAAGAATCCTGGTCAAATACAACAGTAAATAAAGAGCTTTTAAAACGAATAAACTGTGAACAATTGGAAATCATCATTAAAGTACGAGAATAGAGGTGGATTGGTCATATATCTCGTATGCCTGCATAGGCATTGACTATGCCAACTCTCATATGGACAGTGGATATGAAAAGAAGACCTAAGCGTACAAAGGAAACATGGAGAAATACTATTGAAAGTGAGTTGAAAGATCTGCCCTCACAAAAGAAACAAGTTATAGAAATACGACAGAAAGACACCACTATAAATCTTATTTGGAAACTGTTTGTGTCAAATAGGACCCACAGATGATATATATATAAAATAGTAACAAGAAATTGCTAGACAGCAAGGGTATTTCAGTTGGGCTGTAACGAGAGCGACGTTCTGCAAGTGACAAACTGAAAGACAATAATATTGTTATCAGATTCTTTATTAGTAAATACATGTTTTCTTTATCATTACTGAACAAGTCATACTTCATCACAACGAACATAAGTTATCATTATTGGTGATCTAACACATTGACTTTAGTACTGGACAGCATTTCCTCCATTTGCAATGCACACAGTACTAAGCCACTGCAAGCAGCAACAATTGTTCAACAAAACATACGTCCACCAAAACTACAGCTTACATTATATACAAAAATAACTTCATGAAAAAAGCTATGACTTTTCGTTAGATAATTATTAAAATATGTTTAACACAACATTTTAAAATTAGTTAATTTTATCATATATACCGCACGAGTGGTTACCGGGGCCCTAATTTGGGGTGTAAAGAATAGAACCACTGTTACCTGCCACGCATGTCGTAAGAGGCGACTATGGAGGTTTGGATGAAATCGGATGCACATGTCCTAAACGTGTAGAAGGCTATGCGTTTAGGGACCTACCAAACCAATGTGCAATATATACACATTCTTGGCAAAGATCACACATGTCACAAGGAGTGATTGAAATTGGTCGTAAAGAACAAACGCAAAGAAGAAGATCATATATACAGGTAAATATATGTAACACAAGAACTATATTTAAAATATATAGAAAGTAACATTCCATTAGGGAGATTAATTTGCAATATATAGTTAAACATAGTTACCAACAGAGCTAAATAAGCAATATGTAAAATGTGCATAACACAACGAAGCTTACAATATAAGGAAACGTATATACCCACACACAACTAAATGTGTAATATATCGAAGGTAAATATCATAACACAAAGTAGCTTACAATATAAGGAAACGTATATACCCACACACAACTAAATGTGTAATATATCGAAGGTAAATATCATAACACAACGAAGCTTACAATATAAGGAAACGTATATACCCACACACAACTAAATGTGTAATATATCGAAGGTAAATATCATAACACAACGAAGCTTACAATAAAAGAAACGTATATACCACACACAACTAAATGTGAATATATCAAAAGTACATCTCATAACACAACGTAGCTTGCAATATAAAGAAACGTATATACCCACACAACTAAATGTGTAATATATCGAAGGTAAATATCATAACACAACGAAGCTTACAATATAAGGAAACGTATATACCCACACACAACTAAATGTGTAATATATCGAAGGTAAATATCATAACACAAAGTAGCTTACAATATAAAGAAACGTATATACCCACACAACTAAATGTGTAATATATCGAAGGTAAATATCATAACACAACGAAGCTTACAATATAAGGAAACGTATATACCCACACACAACTAAATGTGTAATATATCGAAGGTAAATATCATAACACAAAGTAGCTTACCAAAAAAATTAAAGAAACACATTTCACAAAAATCGCTAAAATTTGCAAAATATAAAAAGTGCATTTCAAAAACACTGCGAAGATAACAATATAAAATAAACATATTTCACAACAGAGCTGAAAATATATTTTGGCAAAGTATGAAAATTCATTTCTGCAACATAAAAACATACATTTACAAAGAAGTTGAAATTGACTATGTTTTATCTGATCATTTCATAAAACACAGGAACTTTCAAAATACTATATATTGGATAAAAATAATTTCTAGATACACATTGACAAACTAAATATCAAAGAATATTAGACAGCAGATTATAGACAACATTAAACTGTTAAAGAGAAGATGGAGATATGTTGACACACTGACAATAAATGATCAAAGAATATTAAAGCAGGCATTGAAGTGGGATGCAGAGGATTCAAGAAGGAGAAGATGGAGATATGTTGGACACACCTTGACAATAAATGATCAAAGAATATTAAAGCAGGCATTGAAGTGGGATGCAGAGGATTCAAGAAAGAGAAGATGGAGATATGTTGGACACACCTTGACAATAAATGATCAAAGAATATTAAAGCAGGCATTGAAGTGGGATGCAGAGGATTCAAGAAAGAGAAGATGGAGATATGTTGGACACACCTTGACAATAAATGATCAAAGAATATTAAAGCAGGCATTGAAGTGGGATGCAGAGGATTCAAGAAGGAGAAGATGGAGATATGTTGCAACTTGACAATAAATGATCAAGAAAAAAAGCAGGCATTGAAGTGGATGCAGAGGATTCAAGAAAGAGAAAATGACCTAAGGAAACAGTGAAACGAACTTTACTCAGAGAAACAATCAATATTGGTCTCAGTTCCATGAAGGAGATTGAGCGAATTGTCCAGTATAGAGCGGTATGGAGAAATTGTTTGCAGGCCCTATGTAACGTATAACGGTACGAGAGAAATATTATTATTATTATACATACAAGAAAAGACACAAAACACAGCAAGTTACAAATATACTCGTATATTTAAAATATTTCACAAAACACCATTACTAGACAGCGCACCATAAATTAGCATCCTCCTACAAAATGTATAGATAAACCGCCTTTAATTTTCGACACATACATATCATCGTTACATCCAGTGGCGGCTCGTGACCACTTTTGCTATGTGGGGCCAGACAAATATTTTTTGGAACAATCATGGATTTGGGTTGTTATGTTTTAATTTTTTAAATAATAAATACACGTTACACATTATTTTTGGTTGGGCCCGACCCCACTGACCCTTAATGACGAGCCGCCCCTGGTTACAACCAGGGATGACAAATGCAATTACATTAACAAATGTTATCTTTATTATTACTGTTGTTCTTCTCACTATTATTGTTGTTACTATCAACCTGTAGATCAGTTGCCTCATCTTCTATATAGCAATAGAAAAACGTGATATTTATTATTTATTAATATTATAGTTAATGTTGTGTTAGGTTAACATTAGTTGCAATTCACGTTTATAAATACTTAATACATGTATTTATGCACAAACATATATATATAATATTTATATATATTTATATAATGTTCTAAAATCATTGATGATGGATTTCAATAACTTGTTTATTTATATTCTTTTCATATATGGACAACCGCAATAGCGTAGTTGTTAGTGAACTGCTTCTTAGACTAGTGGTACGGGTTCAATTCAACAGTGTACGTGGAATTGTTTTTCCGACCGTAACTGCTCTCGGGTAGACCCTTCCTCAATTGTGTCTTGTAACACGGAGTAGGCATGCAAATTATGTTGATCATGGTCAGAAAAGTAAACGTTTTCTTCTTGTGTCTCTTAGAAAATTGAAATAATGGTGTTTGTCTTAATATGAAAATTGAAATAATGGTGTTTGTCTTAATATGAAAATTGAAATAATGGTGTTTGTCTTAATATGAAAATTGAAATAATGGTGTTTGTCTTAATATGAAAATTGAAATAATGGTGTTTGTCTTAATATGAAAATTGAAATAATGGTGTTTGTCTTAATATAAAAATTGAAATAATGGTGTTTGTCTTAATATGAAAATGTTTATAAAAGACAAGAAAGAATGGCAATAAAAGAAGAGAATCGTGCGAGATCAAAGACAATGAAGTGGATTTGAGTATTTATTATTTAGAAATATTAAAAACAAATTATGTTCACTATCATTTAAATTATATCGGCACTGCAGCTGAGATACTCATGTGTAAGAAAGAGATCGGAGAACACATATTTATTGACAGAAGTGCAATGATGATCTTTCAATCAATCAATCAATCAGTCAGTTCAGGAAAAATGTGGTTTCCGTTAGAAACTTTCAAAACCGTGACTTTTTGCTCACACTTTGAGTGTGTAGGTTCTACTCTAACAATTAAATCCACAAGTTTCCAACTCACGCTTGATTGTATATGTTCTACTCTAACAACTAAATCCACGAGATTCCAACTCACAGTGGTGTATGTAAACTACTATTCTAACAAAAAAAAGTCTGATGTCTGCAACTCAATGTGGCGTTGGTAGAATTCTTCTTCAAGTCAAACCTACAAGTCCATAACTCAAAGTGAAGTTAGTATGTTGTTTCTTTGTTATTATGTATGGGATTAAAGCCTCTTTAAACCGAGGCACGATGCTTTCAACCTAAGGTGAACCTTTTATTGGTTATGTCAGAGCGTGTATGCCAAAAACACGAGAAAGAATTAAGTAATTTTCGAAAAATCCAAAGATAAAGTCTTTCTCAATGTTCTTTTTCTTTCTTCTTCTTCTTCTTCTTTTGTCGTCACACTGCTACCGGGTTGTTGCACAGTGTCGTGGTTTTCTGTTTTGTCTTGCGCTATTCTGGTGGCTTGTGTGATTGTTATCTTTGCTCTTTCACAGGATTCTGCTACGCCATTTAACCATCGTTTCCGTGGTCTTCCACTTGCCTTCTTCCCGATGTTCTGTTGTAGAAGACTCTGTATACTAGGGAGTTTGGATGCATTTTTATTAAGTGGCCAAACCACTTCATTCTTTGTTTCTCTATGTAATTCAAGCACGGTTTTGTGCTAACTTTCTTTCTTATGCTGATGTTAGTGACTCTGTCTTTTCTGGTGTTGTTGGTAACTTTTCGCAGGCATCGCATTTCATATGTAGTTATTTTTGTGACTGCGCTTTGCTCATTGTCCATGTTTAGCTCTGGTAACACAAAGTAGGTATAAAAATGTTGTTGATCCTCTGTTGCTTAGCAACAATCTCAATGTGCACGTTATTGAAATCCATCATATTGACACCCACGTTAACGCAATATCATTGGTTGATCAACAATAGATATAGACTGTGATTGGATAGAATTGTAACTTTGAAGTAGCATAATTTTGCACTATACATTCGTATTATTCTATTTTACAAATAATGAGTATGTTATCTTCCTTTAATAAATATTAATCATGATATTAAAACCCATACTCTGTGTGTTGTGCTTATTTTATATTGTATGTTTTATTAATAGCAATAGCCGTCCATCGCAAGCGATCATTACAACAGTCTCAAACGTGTGCTGCTGTACCTCTCTGGCGTGTGCCGAAGGTTACTGTAGAGTCCAATCCTAGAACACAATCCCCAACTACAGGTGGGGCAGACATGATCAAGGTTAGAAATGTGCGTGTTGTGAATGCTTAACTAAGTTAAAAACGTAAATATACAGACACATATATAGTGGGATCTCGTTAGCACTTTCCTTCCTTCTTGTTTTTTTTTCAGCACGGACTACTCTTTCTTCTATTCTCTACTCTTGTTTTGTCTTACAGAGTCAGTATAAGAAGAGATTTCTAGAATGGATGTTTGTGTACGATTCATAAATATTGTTTTTCGTCTCCCTGTTATTTCTGAGGTTCACTTTGTGGAGTACAGAACTACTATCTTTTCAATTTCATTTGACATCCTTATTAGACAAATAATAATAATAATTCCTCTCGTACCGTTATACGTTACATAGGGCCTGCAAGTAATTTCTCCATACCGCTCTATCCTGAGCAACTCGCTCAATCTCATCCATGGAACTGAGACTGATATTTCTTGCTCTCTCAGCAAAGTTCGTTTCAGGGTCTCCTTAGGTCGACCTCTCTTTTTGAACCCTTTGCATCCCACTTCAATGCCTGCTTTGATATTCGTTGATAATTTCTCCTCAAGGTGTGTCCAACATATCTCCGTCTTCTCTTATTATATATATATATATATATATGAAAATCGTGACATATCCTAAAAGACGTAGTCATCAACCACAGTAAAAGAGTCGTTGATTTTCTAGGCACACTTATACGTTCAGTAATTTCCCATTGCTTTATGAACGGTGAGTCTATTTTTTAACTTATATATATATATATATATATATATATATATATATATATATATATATATAATATATTCTATTACAGCTTTGTTGTATCTTGCTTACTGTGTGTTAATATAGTCCTACTATTTAACGTACTATTTAAACTATTAGCCTATTTAGAAAGATGCCGTTAGATTATTATTGATTTTATATGATAAAGTGTGCGTGTAAAGTAGTTGATTCTACATTAATGAAAGACTACAGTAAAATATGTGTAATATCTATAATGAAAACTCAGTAAAACTATGTAGCAATATCAATATAATGAAAGACTACAGTAAAACTAGTGCAATATCATATAAGAAAACTCAGTAAACATAAATACTTAATGATCAGAATATCATATAATGAAAGACTGCAGTAAAACTATGTAGCAATATCAATATAATGAAAGACTACAGTAAAACTATGTAGCAATATCGATATAAGGAAAGACTACAGTAAAACTATGTAGCAATATCGATATAAGGGAAAACTACAGTAAAACTATGTAGCAATATCGATATAATGAAAAACTACAGTAAAACTATGTAGCAATATCGATATAAGGGAAAACTTCAGTAAAACTATGTAGCAATATCAATATAATGAAAAACTACAGTAAAACTATGTAGCAATGGCGAAACACATAAAAACAAAGTACTATAGTTTTACAAAATGGCAAAAGATCAAATCCTTTGCTTGATAAAGACTTTTTGGTCGAAACGTTGCTGTGAATTGTTATTGTTTTTGTATTATGTAAAACTACAGTACTTTGTTTCTACGTATTTCGTAATATTTAAACAAATAAGCAATCATCGTATTGATCAGTTCTTATACGCTTAGCGACCAATCCCCAGTCCGGTCGTCAGTCGTTAATCAATATCATGTATTTGTACTAGTTGTTATTCAAGAAAGCTGACAACTATCTGGTGGGTTCGTATGACATAACCCTTAAACAAAGGAAAACAATATAATGGAAGAGGAATGGAGGAAATTATTTGGTGTGGGGGTGGCAGGAAGGGTAGGGATAAAGACAATGCCATCTTCATATGTTGATTGCGACGACGATGTTACCGTCTTCAAATCTATAGCAATCGGTGAGGAGTAGATGGAAGAGAAGGGGCAGGAAGAAAGCGATGATGAACCAGAGCTTAAACTAGTTGTTAGAACAGAGCTGTTTGACTTTTCCTAGTCTATATAAGTGTTTGTTGAGTCTGCAGTGGCCGGTGCGTAGTCGAAATATAATGACCTGGTCTGTTCTACTTAGGTCTTTGAGGGAGTCTTTTCCATAATCATATCCAGTGTTTGTCTTCCAGTCTACTGCAGATTTTTTTCTGTATAGGGGTTTTGACCTCTTGAAAAGACAAGGGTTGATAAATTTGCTCTTTCGCACTGCCCTCCTTAGTTAAGACATCGGCACTCGCATTTGCCTGCAATGCCACTGTGAGATGGAATCACTGCAAGTGACTTTCTGCCTTTTCTGAAAGCTGAGAAATTTCTCTGTTTAGGTTTTGTACTGTGCTGTCACCGAATTTAGCCTCCAGGGATTGTATAGCTGACAGTGAGTCTGTAAGAAATACCATCTTGCCTGCAGGTTCATGTGCTTGCGGCTTATTCATGTGCTGTGCTGCCATCAGAAGGGCTAAGAGTTCTGCTTTGTAGTTGGAACATATTCTTCCAGTAGGGGCCGCTAGAGACACAGTAGTAGCATATGGGTGCCTAATGTACACTCCTGCTCCACCATTCATGGTTGCCTCCATTGCCGATCCATCTGTGTAAATTCTTATCCAGCTGTCTTCTGGAAACATGTAATGGAGATGTTCCATCGTAGTTGCTTTCTTCACTAGATTAGGCTCGGCATCTTTGCTTAACAATTTAGGGATGGAGGTTGAGCAGTTTAGTGTCACTGAGTCTGGTTCCCAGTGATCAAAAAGTAATTCTTCAAATATGGAATTATGATTTAGTAGTTCCAAGTATGACTTTCCTATTTCTTTTGCTCTGTGGTTTAGACTTGTGCGCTTTAGTCTGTTTTTTGTTCTAGCCGTCATTTTTTCATGCAGTGGATGGTGAGGCATCCTTTTTATCCTTTCAGTCTGTAGAATCACTTTTCTCCTTCTTCTATCTTGCAAGGGCTGAATGTTGGCTGCTTTTTTCCATTTCTACAATTGGTGTAGATTTCATGGCTCCCAAAATAGTACGCAGACACCTGTTTTGTGTTTTTCCAGTATCGATTTGTTTGAATGGGCTGCTGATATCCATGTCGATGATGCATATTCCAGGGTCGGTCTAACTGCACCAGTGTACACCTGTCTCAGGATTCGACTATCAGCTCTCCAGGTAGTTCCAGCCAGCTTCCGCATCACGCTTTGTTTCCTCATAGCCTTTCTGTTTGTTTCCATAATGTGGTGTTTGGATTTGAAGCTATGAACTTGCTAATTAAGATGAACACTGTTATAGTATACCTGGCATTTTTTATCTTTATAGACGGTCACTTGGCAAGTAAAGTCCAAGTAGAAAGCAAGGATTAGCTGTTATCACCATGTATGCATATTCCGTGCAGCTGATATGGGAATATGACTTTATATTATAATTGGACAGTAACAAATCAATCAATTTTAATATGTTTGTTAAACCTGTTTAAAAATACTTCAGTGTTATGTACAATACGTATATAAAATAAGTAAATATTAGCTAATTAACCCGGCTTCGCACGGATGAAATTTGTAGGCAATCCTTGATGAAGGAATTGGTGAAGTCGTTCCAAGAGATGTCATCTAAAAACATGAAATGCAGTTAGGATATTTTTAAGAAGTTGTTTGAATCAGCTATGTCGTTAATAAACGACTGCAATGGTTCTGGTGGTTCTTATAATGCTTCCCGTCTAATCAAATTAGAGTCTTAACTTTCTTCACCTCTGGTAAGTGCCATTCATGGTCTTTTAGCTTCACGTCGAATCAAGACAGCATCTTAGTTTTCAGCAGCTCTTGTGTAGACTTATCGTAATTTATCAGCTTCATGTCGAATCAAGACAGCATCTTCGTTTTCAGCAGCTCTTGTGTAGACCTATCGTGATTTATCAGCTTCATGTCTGTTCAAGACATTATCTTAGTTTTCTTCAGCTCTAGAATTTTCTATTCACGAACTATTAGCTACATTTAGATATTCTGATATTTCCACATTTTCTATAGATCTACACTTTGCTCTTCGTTTAGAGTCACTTCTAGTCTGATTGAAAACTTCTTTTCTTAAGCGGCACTGCAAATTTTATAATAATAAACCGACCTGTGGAATTTTAACAGAACAGAATAATTATTTTTACATTTAACAGAATAATTATTTAAAAACCTCTATAGCGTAGTTTGAAACAGAAAGATAAAGTTATAACGGCATGATAATTATACAGCTTGCGCAAATCAGCGCAAAGCAGGCGTCATGGCTAACGCATGAATTCACAGGAGGCGATCAGTAGAAAAAAAAAAAAAAAGTATATGTCTAATACGTCAGGAACATAATCAATTTGACAGAGACAAATTTGTCATTTCAGTGATTATCTCTCTTTGATCATTTGGCAAATGTGATCTTTCCTCATGTTTTTTTTTTCTCTTTTTTTCCGATCCAGAAGCACTTGAGCTTTTCAGATCTTCAGTTCGGTGTCATGGACATCGTGACCCTTTGGTTCGGTGCCACGAACACCGTAAATCTGGGGAATCTGTGGTTTTCTGCCATCCCGCGGAATTGAATCAGCACAAACAGGGGGATAGTCACCCGTAGTCCAACGCGCTACGAACACGCTGGGCATACGTGCCTTTCTTTAGGTAGAGCAAGCGGTAATACTGGATTAGTCATCGCAAATTGGATTTTATTTATTTTTAAAACTAATATTGATCCCATTTCTAAACTTGTTCTTTAGCTGATCAAAACTTTTGATGATAAAATTGTGCAGAAAATATGGTGAATATTGGATGTAAACTGAGACAGCACATCTGGATTTTCATCTTTATAGTATAAGATAAATTAAATTGGGAATGGAGTGTACGTGCTTTAGTACGTTTTTCTCTTACATTAATCTCAAAGTGTTCGATCTCTTGTTACAATTGCTAACGAGGTTGTTACTCTACCTGTACCTTATTATCTTTCATGTCTTAGTGTAAAGTGTTGTTGGGAGTCTGTCTTTCTTCAGATTTGTTGCATCCGTAGCTTTTTTCGCAGAATCTCTGTGACATTATATATCCATCGAGTTATCTTCCTCGTACGTTGAGGGTTATGTTTTAGATTCGTGTAGGCGCTTGATGGCAGCAGATCTGGTTATAGTCAAGTAACCAAATCAATTTATCAGTTATTAGTTTAATGAGAGCTATATTCATAGCACTTCGGAAATATCCATAGGTACTCTGATCTCCGCCTCAACAAATTCAGCAGCGTCCAGCGGCCTAACACGTCAGTTCGATGTTGATTAATCAATCTCTTTGCATATTTGGTATGTCGTTCTTTTCAAGCTGCAGCAATATTAACACCAATCTCTCTCAATCTGGTCAGCAAGTGGGATCTCCGCCTCAATAAATCAATTTATATTATATCTTTCAATTTGTTGGATGCAGGGTTTAACTCCAACGATATTTCTAGTTTGTTATTAATAAGTAATTAATGGTGTACTTCAAGTAATGTAAACATTCATACCAGTGTATCCTTGCAACTTCTTTCTCTTCTTTTCTTTTGTCGTCACACTGCTACCGGGTCGTTGCCCAGTGTCGTTGTTTTCTGTTTTTGTCTTGTGTTGTTCTGGTGGCTTGGGTGATTGTTATTTCTGCTCTTTGACAGGATTCTGCTATACCATCTAGCCATCTTTTCCGTGTTCTTCCTCTTGCCTTCTTCCCTGATGTTCTGTTGTAGAAGACTCTGTATACTGTGGAGTTTGGATGCATTCTTATTAAGTGGCCAAACCACTTCATTCTTTGATTCTCAAGAATCCTTTCAACAGCCAACAAATATCCACAACAGCCAAATAGTAAAGAACAACAATTAACATGAAAATATTTTATTTTCAGAACAGAATAAAAATATAAACAGACAATAATATCCACATCAAGATACATATGATGAAGTAGGTTACTCGTTATACCAAGGAACAAAATCATATACACACACAAATTATGACAAGGTGAACAGATCAATGTTAACACACAATGAGACAATATATATTTAATGTTAGAACAAGAATTAATAATACTAAAAGTTGTCAATATGAATTTTCTGTTTAATGATATTTATTACTTGTGTTTTTGTTGTGATATTAATGAAATGGCATGAAATGAAAGCAAACAAAATGAGAATTTACTGTTTTTGTTCTCATGTTGGGTATCTTTGTAACATACTTATCTTTTTAAAAGAAGCAAGGATGTAGGTGAACCTCTTCGTGGTGAAACCTGTTAAAATCATGTACGTGCATGCTACAATGAATTCACTCATGCCATCTTTAGCATGTCTTGGAGGATCTAAGAAAGGCACGGGAGTCTACCTGTCCAGTATTTAGTTCAGATATCTACTTGCTTTTATTCAAGAGAGTCACATCTAAATTCCATTGTTAGAAAAAGTGTTTGCTGCTCGTAACAAATGGACCCACCTTGGCCATTTCATAAAGATAAAAGTGTAGTGGCAAACGTTTGATCTCATTTAGAAGTTGGAAGCCTTCAGACATGCTAATAGGCATACAGTCAAAGTAGGAGTCCCCACATCCTTATGCATAGCACTACTGACCTAGAGTTGTTAGAGGTGACTGAGTCTGAAAGAAAGCTGGGTACTCTCCTTATCGCATGTATAGAAAAAAGTGAAAACTCAATTTCTGGTGTTCTACAACAATAACAACACACGTAAACAAGTTCCGAGCAGGTCTCATTCGAAAGTATGAAACAGTTTGAGTTTACTTGTTCAACCGTACTGGGTCTACTTGTTGCGACATTGCCGAGTTGGGTCCATTAACAAATTTGACAAAAATAAAATGCATCCACGCCATAATGAGATAAGCAGCACTCTGGGAAATTAAGAAAAAGAAACTGTTAAACAAAAACACGTTCTCCGTGTTCAATTACACGATGGGAGTAGAATATTTGACCGACTCTAACGGCTCTCATGTTGACCAAACCTCAACTGAGTACCAGGAAAAGCACTGGGAAATAACGATGGCCGGCGGGATATAGACCCATTGTGTGCCGACGATAACAATACAGACCTAACATCGTTTTCCCCAATATATCTCTTTCTTTTCTTTTTTTTTATGTCTCTTTTCTCCAGTCCTGTTTTGCCTCACAGCGTCAGGTCAAGAAGAGATTTCTAAAATGGGCCTTTGCGTGCGCTTCGTAGATAGTGTCTTTCGTCGTCTCTATGTTATCTCCGAGAGGCGCTTCGTAGACAGTGTCTTTCGTCGTCTCTATGTTATCTCCGAGAGGCGCTTCGTAGACAGTGTCTTTCGTCGTCTCTATGTTATCTCCGAGATCCAACTTTTGCATGGCTGACCTTTTTCTTTGTACCCATTGTATTGGAGCAGCATTGCTTTTTGATGTGCACTGTATGTTGGTAATCTGCTTATGTGGCCGAACCATTTAATTTGTTTTTTTTATATATCATGGTATGAAAAACGGTTGCTTTATTTTACTTTCTTTTACTTTCAAAAATGATAGTTTAAAAATGGGTAGACAAAACAAAGATCTACAGTGAGGAGAAATGAGGACAGCGTACAAGCAGCATAGGTAAAACGACACAACACTCGTGTTTCCTAAGAGAGAGGAAGTAAACAAAATAACAACTGAATGTCAAGATTGTCGTAGGTATAGATGTTATGTTTTTTTGGGTCCTTATCTAGCCAACAGGATCACCGAAATTAGTAATCGATGAGATTAACTTTTGCGCATAAAACATCATTAAATCAGATGTAGTCTCTAGGGAGAAAATACAACATATCTCGATGACGCCTTCGTGGACTCAGATATAATCTGTTGATGAACTGAAAGAAATGATACAGTTTATTGAAGTTACAAGTACTGTGGTCGTCTGTTGATGAACTGAAAGAAATGATACAGTTTATTGAAGTTACAAGTACTGTGGTCGTCTGATGATGAACTGAAAGAAATGATACAGTTTATTGAAGCTACAAGTACTGTGGTCGTCTGTTGATGAACTGAAAGAAATGATACAGTTTATTGAAGTTACAAGTACTGTGGTCGTCTGTTGATGAACTGAAAGAAATGATACAGTTTATTGAAGCTACAAGTAATGTGGTCGTCTGTTGATGAACTGAAAGAAATGATACAGTTTATTGAAGCTACAAGTACTGTGGTCGTCTGTTGATGAACTGAAAGAAATGATACAGTTTATTGAAGTTACTAGTACTGTGACTAGATGCCAGAAGGCAAATGCAGTGACATACCAACTGTCACCACTATTAAAACATCCAAGCATTAACATGGTAGTCAAACGACAACTGATAAACTGCATATTTATTCCAACTCTCTGCTATCAGTGCCAAACATGACCCCTGACTAAGACACAAGAAAGAAAGATTACAACATGTGAAATGAGATGTCTACGAAAAGCTGTCAACGTTACAAGGCGAGATAGAGTGAGAAACGAGAATATCAGAAGCATCGTTGGTACTATACCATGCATACAGTACATCGAGAAGCAAAGATTCAAGTGGTTCGGCCATTTAATGAGAATGGAACCACATTTACTACCATCACGTGCCTATAATAATCGACACTCAGGGCGCAGAGCACGAGGCAGGCCAAGAACAAGATGGATAGATAACATCTCAGAGTCCCTGCGAAAGCATGGACTGACAACGTCAAGCGCAACACACCTGGCACAAGATAGGAAACTAACTCTCCCACGACGCTTCACGGCAAATGTGGTTAAGATAAGATAAGATAAGAAGACTAGTACTGTGGTCGTCTGATGATGAACTGAAAGAAATGATACAGTTTATTGAAGCTACAAGTACTGTGGTCGTCTGTTGATGAACTGAAAGAAATGATACAGTTTATTGAAGTTACAAGTACTGTGGTCGTCTGATGATGAACTGAAAGAAATGATACAGTTTATTGAAGTTACAAGTACTGTGGTCGTCTGTTGATGAACTGAAAGAAATGATACAGTTTATTGAAGTTACAAGTACTGTGGTCGTCTGATGATGGATGAAGAATGGTACCAACAACAATAAAATACCAACATATATATTTACATATATTTTTTTTTAACATTAATGTAAAGATGTGCCCTTTGTATAAATAAGCTTGCAGGATGTGTTGTGATATGATCAATATAACGTTAGTAATCTTGTGATTTCAATAGTGGACATATACAATAATAGTTGCGATATAAGAAGAGATATAATGTGAAACTTTGATCACAATAACACATTTAAGAAAAGATCACATAGAAATAATCCGAGACGCAGATAGCATTGCTGGGTAACGATTAATAATCACGTTATACAACAACTATGTGCTATTGTAACAACTGGTGAAATCTACTGTAGACGAGACAGGGGAAGGCAGAGAGAGACAATTTTGGATATCCTGACTTTATGGCACAGTAGAGCATCAACATCTGAATTGATAGCAAACACCAAAGATAGAGATTTGTGGAGATCCATGATCGCCTACGCCAGCCGGCACGGCACCTGATGATGATGATGATAACTACTATGTACAGTGCCGGATTAACCATAGAACAGAAGTAGGAAATGGTAGGGGCCTCGCGTTTATTGAGGCCCCGCGCCTAGAACAGAAAATGTTTAGCTTGTAAAATTTCGGTTTAAATATTTTTGTAAACACAGAACCTATGGCCTCTTGGTAATATTTGCTACAGGCCCTGCGCTGGCGTAATCCGGCACTGACTATGTGACAGATATGCAATGTTTTTTATGTTGATATAAAACATAGATTATAGGGTGACATACGGTTTATATATATACATATCATACACAGAATTGCAAATACGCTAGAGATATTGTAATTTAAAGTAATGACGACCTGTAACAGATATTAAATTAGTAAAGCAGATTCTGAACTTATTAGTGGCAACATCTTTACTTTCAATTGTAAATGTAGTTTGATAGAATGATACAGATTTGAGAAACATTGTCCGATGCGCAATTCCAATTACATGCAAGTAAGTGTAATTCAGCCGGGATAGAGAAGAGAACAAGTAGATCCACCCAGACCGAACTCAAAATCAAAGAAAACTTGCTGATGCTATAAACTAAAATGAGAAAATTTAAGTATTTTTGACACATAAATAGCAACAATGGTTGGAGAAAAGCTTTATGGAAGGAGGCATCCCTGAAAAAAAGGAAAAGAGGCAGACTACAGAAATGGTGGGTGGGCTCAATGTGTAATTAATGATTTGTACATGAGGCTGCAGAGGCGGGACATTTGTCCCACGAGTGAAATAAATTCTGAAGGATTGTTAACGTGGCAAAGTTCTAGGACAAGCTATGTAATTATGTTTAATTCAACCGGTAGTAAATGTTAGTAAGTCTCTTTCAAAATAAATGGGAAATGACTGCAAAAATGTCAACCATTCCTTCTCGAGTGATTCAGTTGTTGCATCCTGTGTCATTAACACAGACGAGAATCTAGCACCAAAACCCATCAACCGGACTCTTAATAGTCTACTAGAACAAACGTTAGAATATAAAGTAGGTAAATATACATGAATCTCTGGCGGAACCCGGTTTTCATTAGATGTTGTCACTGATCTCCCGTCGACAAATGCACACTTCAAATGCAATCAATAATTGCCCGAGAAACACACCCAGGCCGATAAATTCAAAGGAAATGCACACTTCAAATGCAATCAATAATTGCCAGAAAACACCCAGGCCGATAAATTCAAAGAAATGCACACTTCAAATCAATCAATAATTGCCGAGAAACACACCCAGGCCGATAAATTCAAAGAGAATGCAACTCTAAAAACATTCAATGTCTTATAGACAGTGCTGGAACCTGTTTGAATATGAACAGTAAAATGCAATAACTATTCAAATTAAAATCAGAATAAGTCAGCACTAATATGTCGTAATAAATCATCATGTGTATTGTTGGTTGGCGTATTCGATCATATCTCTCCACACGCATTTATCATTTAGGATGACTTTTAGTTCGGATGTTGAGACATTTCAGTGCCACGAAGTCAGACGGTCCAGATTTTTCTTGTCATGTCTTTCTCTGTCTCGTCTCCCAAGGATATTACCGGTTGTCTCATTGTGTTCTACGCAATACTTCCTACCGCATCCTCCCCACCAAGATTAAAGATTACATCTTTCTTATACAAGGTGTTCAAGATAATTGCAGCCCCATTGACAATTCGAAAGTTTCCAGGTACAAATTGAGTTGTGTTTATTTACTATTTAAACCAGTTCTGACTAGCTCGTCCTGCGTCACATTTGTTCATCGCCCTTTCCCGCACTACAATTACTCACCGTCACACAACCTTGACCTATACTACGTCATAACTGAATCTTCCCATTTTCATACATATATGCCAGATTAGCTCCATTCAAGGGCTGCAATTATCTTGAACACCCTGTATAATATTTTATAGAAAAACTTTTTTCCTGCATTAATTTCTTTGGGCAAATCAACATCAGAGGTACACTGGTCATGTTACGATTTTTCCCGAGGGCAAGTAGACCCCTGATGAAGCGGGGACCCTTGACGGTAGACAATATGTATGCAACTAAAATTTAAGCTTACACATTTAATTAATGCATCAATTTCAAGGAGAGTAATAGTGTAAACAAAAGTATCAATTTTTAAGAATTTAGATTGGGTTATGTCCCTGTAAATGATAGTGTTATAGTCATGGATATATTTGTGGTTAGATATACTTCTGGATGGATATACTTGTGAATGTGATATACTTGTGAATCTGATATACTTGTGAGAATGTGAAGAATACTTGTGAATGGATATACTTTTGTTCGACAGGATATACTTGTGGAATTGATATACTTGTGAATTGATATACTTGTGATTGGATATACTTGTGGTTGGATATACTTGTCGATGGATATACTTGTGGTTGGATATACTTGTGAATGTGATATACTTGTGAATGGATATACATGTGAATAGAATTTACTTGTAGAGTTTATATACTTAACATTTAACCAATTTGTTTGTTAGTTCTCTATAATAATTGATTTCAGGATGGCTAGCACGAGTCTCTTTGGCGAAGTGGTTAAGACGTTTACGTTCTGTTCTGGTGATCGTATGTTCGAATCTGAACAGTGACGTTCGGCTGACGAGTTCATTTTTAAAATAAAAATTCCTGTTATTGTAGCCTGAACTAAGGAATTCGTGCCGTGTGCAATATTCTTTACAGATGGTATGCTTTTTTCCTTCTTTGGTTAGGGTATTCATTAAGCAGTCAGTCAGCAAGCGAAGCGCAACAAAATCTCACAAATCATGATGAATGGATGTTCTTTCATTGCTGCCAACACTAGCATTTCTAGAACAGTAGATAAACCTCTGGAGATTGGAACTGTCAATAGTGTCCTTCTCTAATGATATCGGTTTAATTGGTTTCAAAATGTCATTCGTTTAATTAATATATTTTTTTTTCTCCAAATGAATCAATCAAGTACCATGCCTGCCGACGTAGACAATCAGGTCGCTTCACAACTTTCTCTACCTGATGCAGGTAATCAGTTCTGACGTCGATCTTGTGTGGAACCAAGATGTCAGACTATCCAACATCTTCTCCCTCTATCTTCCATGATCTCTCCTTCCCTGAATTTTATCTGTTGTCACCAAATGTTCTAAACCTACTCTTCGCATTATATTCCCGAAGAACCTTGATTGTCTAATTATTATTCTTTTGATAAGGTTTCTTTGTGTTGCAGGCCTGATTTAAAACTTCATCATTTGGTTTCCTATCTGCCCAAAGAATTATCATCATTCTTCTGTAAAACCACATCTCTGTGGCTTCCAATGATCTTATTACATGTTTGTTCATTGTCCATGATTCGCTGCCATAATAAATACTGGTTCAATATAGCATCAAAGTATTTGTTTTCGTAGTATCATTGGTAGTTAATTCACACATAGTGTGTTCTTTATTTTCACATACATCTGTCTACATATGGTAAATTATTCATTCTTAGTCCAAGTTTTCTATACTCGTTATACTCTATTAGATACTTCATCAAGTAGATAGGTTCTATTGTGATCTATTGTATTAGATTCTATTGTGTTTTACCAGGATGTCAGGGATCTACTTGACAGCGGATGACAGTTAATTACAAAAGACCAGCAACTTAGAAACGCAAGCAACGTTTCTGGACACATTTTGTCATTGTCTTTGACTTTCTATAGTTTTATTTACATCCCAGCTGTTTCTTTTACTTCATTTCTTCCTCAATCTCTCCATCCTCTCTCTCTCTCTCTCTTTCTCTTTTTTTCTCCTACCCTTGTCTTAATCTGCAGCTCTCCACATTCACTCTTTTGGAGTTATCTTTCCCTTTTCCTTCTCTCTCATATTGTATATCTCTCAACCTGCTTTTCCTTTCTCTCTCTCTCTCTATATATATCTATTTTTCGATCTTTTTCACTCTCTCTAAATATCTTTCGCTAGACAGTCTCCCTGTTTATACATCATTTGCTGATGATTTATATTGAACAGAAAATACAAGTTTTGTCAATAGACAAATCTAATGAAACTGTACCATTAAAATATGGAATTTAGCATCATTAAGTAACTTATACATTGCGCATTCATATGTACACGTACACCCACACAACCGCACAACCACACAACCACACAACACAATTGCTGGGAGGCTAACAAAAGTATACACATTTAAAGGTATTCAAGTTTACAGAAAACGTGACATGTTATTTTTACATTTATAAATAATTCATAATCATTAAAACATAACATATTTCTTTGCATTTTATGTCTGAATTTGTTTATTAAAAGCTCTGTACTAATTTGTGGATAGCTTGTCCCACTCGTGTGTCATGTGTATGTATGTATGTTTTTGTATGTATGTGTGTTCGTATGTTGGTGTGTGTGTGCGTCTGTTTGTGCGTTTGTGTGGGAGTTTGTATGATTATTTGAGTGTATGTGGGTACGTGTACGTGTTTGTATGTTTGATGTGTGTATGTTTCGTGTGTTTATATATGTGTGTGTGTGTGTGTATGTATGGGCGTATATATGTGCGTATGTATGTGTGTATGTATGATGTGTGAATGTGTGCGTGTAGAGGTGTGGTGGTTTGTACGTGTGTGTATGCGTGATGTATGTATGTGTGTTTGTCTGTTGGTGTTTGTGTGTGTGTGTGTGTGTGTCGTACGTGGGAGTTTGTATATGTGTGTATGTGTTTTTATATATGAACATCTGTGCATGTCTCTATGTATGGGTGAAGTATAGCCCAGAGGTTTATAGAACACTCTAACGAGTTTGAATATTTTCCAGAATACATATACGCACGTTACAACATTGAAAACAAGATCACATATACAGTAAAAACTCTGATATTTATAAACTTGATAATCATTTCTCTTTGTTGAGTTCCCTATTTGACGCTGATGGCTTCATTGGTGACAGTTTCCTCTGTACAAGAGCCCAGTGATATAAGAAACTGAGGAGCATACACACTCCTCGGAAGGACAACAGAAGTAATGGGTGTCTTGTGGTGGGTTCTGGAGACAATAACAGGTGGGCAGATGTGGCTGCAAACGAAAAATAAACACACTTGGAAACATTGTATTTATAAAAGTCTTATTATATACTTTAACGTTTGAGGTTATACAGGGTGTTCAAGATGAAAGCATCCCCATTGACAAATTAAAAGTGGTCAGATACGCATTGCATTCTGTCTTTTTACTATTTAAACCGGTTCTGACTAGCTCGTCCTTGGTCACCATTGTTCATCGCCCCTTCCCACATCATAAGTACACATCACAAAAAGACTTGCTTTCTTGACCTATACTACGTCACAATTGAACTATCTCATTTTCATAAACATATGCCAGATTGGTTCACTTGACAGATCTACTTTTATCTTGAACACCCTGTATAATGCATATTTGTTTTAGTAAAATAATACAGAAACAAATGGATAAAATCATACATGTAATTGAAGATATTATTCACAAACATGTTGAAGTCGAATTACTTTATTTATTTTCATCCAATAGCTTGTACTCCGCAGAACGTGTCACCCTAAGAGTCCATCGGAATTGATCTCTCTCTCTCTCATAGGCGAGATGTCCCGTCTCTGAACTAAATATGCTATACTCAAATCATCAGTTACATAATAATAATAACTAATTAGTCGTCATCATTATGTAGAATGTCACTTCCGGAACTTGGCTCCTATAACAGCAGTCCTGAAAAACTCTTTGTTCTGTGCAAGTTGACCGTCGTCAGCAGTAGTCATTCTCAGATCGGCAGTTACACCTTGCCCTCATCGTTTTCTAGTTCTTCCTCTCATTCTTCTTCCAGGCACCATTCCCTCAAAAATTATCTTCTCTAGGCACTCATGTCGTTTGATGTGTCCGAAATATTTAATTTTATTTGATTGTATTATCTTTAATAGTCAATTCTCTTTAATTTCAATAGTGTCCTTCTTTACTAATAACTAATTACCGTAAAAAATGCTTTGTTTGATATTGTTTTTAATTGATCCCCAACTTTGAGATTGGGTAATACAAAAATATAATTTAATACAACAAATCGAATCTGTTGATGAAGTCAATGTAAACAAAAAAAGAAATCTCAACTGATCTGTTTTAAATTACGAATATTCTTTGGTCCCCTGACGAAATCCTGTTCAATAAAAACCCTAGAATTGATGATGAATCTATTTAACGATTTAACGAGATATGAATTACTCGCTCTTTAAGTGGAGAGGGAGTCTTAAAGGGCAGTAGAGTAGTGTGTTTAACCAGCGAGACACAAGAATCATCAGAGTACCTTTCGACATCTGTTGAGAGATACTAAGCACCTATGGGTCTTCCCTAATGACTATGATGTCCGTTCAGTAACCAATAACCAAATTACGAATGTCACTGTGATTGATGGAATAATTACAGTAGTCCAAGAACCTACTTGCAAATCTTTAACTATCGACTGGAAAAATAATGTCATGGTCCAGAATCTTTCTTTTTTGAACAAGAAGACACCGGTTTAGAAATGAAGACATCGGGGGAAAAGTGGGTACATACAAGCACTGATCTTTATCAAGAAACAACAAATTTAATGGTTCGGCTGCATAAGCAGATTACCAACAGACAGTGCGCCTCAAAGAGCAATGTTACTCCGAAACAATAGATATAAAGCAAAAGGCCGGCCCCAATTTGGACCTCAATGATAAGAGAGGCGACGAAAGACACTGTTTATGAACCGTATACTAAAATGAACCGTACACTAAAGCTCTTTCTCAAAATCTCGTCTTACTCTGAAGCTGTGATTCAAAACATGATTAGATAAAAGAAGAGATCTATTTATAGCTCTACTAATAACATATATTTGCTGTGAGAGAGACAAGAAATATCGGTCTCAGTTCCATAAAGAGATTGAGAGAGTTGCCCAGGATAGAGCGATATGGAGAAATTGCTTGCTATTGCTTGAAATTGCTATGTAATGTATAACGGTTCGAGATGAATTATTATTATTTTATTAATTAGATCTATTTGATTTAGATTATCTAGTATTTAATAACATGAATTCAATAATAATCAATGTTAGTTTACTAAAGGTAACATGCGTTAATAGACAATCAAATATTCAAATGTGTTGACAGGTGCAATCAATATTTTAAGTAGATCAAGGAATACTTAGCAATAAAAATATAGTGTTAACTGGAAGAAGAAATGAACAATAATAAAATATAGTTGTGAATGAGAATAGAGACACAGAACATTCAGTGCTAAATGAGAATAGAGACACAGAACATTCAGTGCTAAATGAGACTAGAGATACATATTAATAAAATAGATTGCTACATTGGACCAGTCAAATAACAATAAAGTAGTGTGTTAAATTGAACAAGAGACACATAATAATAACATAGCTCAATGGAACAAAGAACACATAACATTAAGACTTAGTGACAAGAGTTGTATGTCAGTAAAATATAACGTACAGTTAAGTTGTATGTCAGTAAAATATAACGTACAATTCAGTTGTATGTCAGTAAAATATAACGTACAGTTTAGTTGTATGTCAGTAAAATATAACGTACAGTTCAGTTGTATGTCAGTAAAATATAACGTACAGTTTAGTTTAGTCATCGGATCATCATCACTACACGTCGAACCAATTAGTCCACAAGTGCTCCGATCTGTACCTCAGAATGTCTCTCAGCGTGTGGTGACTACCGACCCCGGTTCTTTGTTAGTTTACTATTCTTCTTTGGCTACCAGCATAGTGTTCTTGTCTAGCTACACCACATTTGATTTGGTATTCTTGCAGTCAGGTTAGTGTTGTAGATTCACCACTATTACTGGAATCATGCACCCTCCCTATCTCCCTCAGGGAATTTATAATATCAGCCTGGTCCATTGTCCGTCCACTTTCTACAGCATCCATACCTGCAAGTCTATCGGCGCTTTCATTTCCTGTTACACCTGCATGCCCTGGCACAAACATAAAACTGATTTTGTCAGGTTAGACCTCCCCAGCATAAAACTTATGTGTGGTAGTAATAATACATGCTTTATGTTGTTTACACATCCTGTCGACATTGGATGTAAATGTTTACTAAAAGTCTGGATGTAGGAAGAAGGAGGTTCGACAGATTTAGTTTTAACTAGCAAACTTAATTTTAATGTCAACTTGTCATTCTAGACATCATGGTCGCAGTGACATCCATTTGAGAGTATTTAATTAAACTGGTCACTCAAAACATTTCGACTAGACACATAAAATATGCAGACATTCGTTAAGTGTCATTTATTTGGAACTGGTCACTCAAAACATTCGAATAGACATAAAATATGAAGACATTCGTTAAGTGTCATTTATTTGGAACTGGTCACTTAAAACATGTCGACTAGTCACAACATCACATGTTAAGTGTCATAAATGACCAATAACAGCAACTAATGAGCGGAAAATCATAACGACGGAGATGAGAGGCCTTGGAAGAGCATTGGAAGACTACAGGTATGACAATATGAAACAAAATTAGAAATGAAGAAATCAGAAGACTGGATGTGAAACCAGTTATGCAGTTCATAAAAGAACAACATATTAAATGGTTTGGACAACTGAAAAGAGTGTCCTGGTATCGTATACCATAGAGAGCCACACAGAAAACGTACAGCGAGTACAAAGCAAGAGGAAGACTATGCAAAAGATGGAATGACGGCATCAAGAACAACCTTAAGAAAATAAATAACAGCTTACAAAGTTCATTAGAACAAGCAATGAAAAGATCACTACACTTCCACACCCCCCCAACCTACTCCACCCCAACACTTATATAAAGAAATAAATGGTGGAAGAGAAGAAGAATGGGACAAGCAGACAATCGTTAAATTGCATCTCTTAGAATTTGGTCCTCAACTCTCAAAAATATTGAGTGGTCACAGCCGATAGGCAGACAAAAGTTAAACACCTTCTCTTTTATTGGAAACATCTTATCTATAATTTGCTATATATAATTATATAGTTCAATTGTCTCAGCAATTTGTTATTCCCTTTGTCCTCATTGATATAGAGATTTTGTTGAATATTATTTACTATCATTATTTTGATGATAATTTGTGTATGTGATTTGAGCATGACCGCTACACAGGCGAGACATCTGACCTATGAGGGGAAGAAATTCCGTAGGACTGTTAGGGTTGCAAAGTTCTGATTATGACAAGCAATTTGATGATGATGATGATGAACAAATACTAATTACCGATTACTAAATGACGGTTATTAAGTAATGATTACAAAATAATGATTACTAGGTACCGATTATTGAGTAACTAATATTTGCTGCAAAAGTAGAAAATAGTTAGAAATATATATCATTAACGAAAGCATACATCACTATTGTGGTACTAACAGCACAATACATCACAGTGAAAGCTAAGCAGCCAGTTAGCTTAACAATACACATTTTCACTCATGAGATGACAGCCAACAGTATCACAGTATAGATATTAAACTAAGTTGTTCAACCACACAGCATTAATTGATAAACAATATTGATTGTTGCGTCTAACTGGAAATTGTTACAACACATGCAAGCTGTTTATAACTAGACATGATCTATAAGCAATAGGTGAGGAAATATGAATTGACGATTACAAAAATGAGGAAATGTGAATTGAAGATATAAAATGAAGAAAAGTGATTTTAAAGAGTTTCATTGATTTTTTGATTGATTGATCGGACCATCGTTATTACACGTTGGTGATTAACGGAGTGTATTCCGATATCTTCCTTACAGGCAGATTTCAGCGGCAGTGCACAAATTGCGTAACACTGGCGAGGGTCCCTAATGTAGTTTAGAAGCTAGTGAAAATATTATGCAGGAATTTTTTTAAACTTTGGTAATTAATTTTTTTTTTAACTGGTCGATGCTACAAATAACAATGTGAAAATTGAAGTATTTTGAACATATACAAAGATACGAAGGGTTGGGGAAGACCATTACGGAAGGAGACATCCTGACATAGTGTAGAAACAGTTAATACCATGGAGATGATGTATTCAGGATGTAAGTGATAATTTGTATGTAAGGTAAATAAATGTATGTAGTGAAAGTGTAAGAGATATTATGTGGGACGGATTACCGTAATGCATTGACGATTGCCTATCTACCTAGAAACAAGAGTTATGTGGATGTAATCCCCACACGTCAGAAAAGTAATTGACCCTCCTGCCTCCTGCACACTAGGAGTTATAAAAGTGAAGTAACAGGCACTTCATACCCTAAGATCTGAAAAAGCTACTGGAAAAATCAGAAGTAAGAGAGTGTAACTTCCCGAGGTAATGTTACAATGTCAATCTCATCAACTTTTTCTTCTTCTGTTATTGTCACCTGTTACCGGCTGTTGCTTCAGTGGCGTAGTTTCTGCTTTTGTCTTGATTTCTGATTGTCAACTGTTACCAGGCTGTTCAGGCGTTTCTTTCTTGTCTGATCACTTCAGTTTGTCACACTTTAGGCTGTTGTTCAGTGGCGTAGTTCTCTGCTTTTGTCTTGTCTGATCAACTTCTGTTATTGTCACACTGTTACCAGGCTGTTGTTCAGTGGCGTAGTTCTCTGCTTTTGTCTTGTCTGATCAACTTCTGTTATTGTCACACTGTTACCAGGTTGTTGTTCAGTGGCGTAGTTCTCTGCTTTTGTCTTGTCTGATCAACTTCTGTTATTGTCACACTGTTACCAGGCTGTTGTTCAGTGGCGTAGTTCTCTGCTTTTGTCTTGTCTGATCAACTTCTGTTATTGTCACACTGTTACCAGGCTGTTGTTCAGTGGCGTAGTTCTCTGCTTTTGTCTTGTCTGATCAACTTATGTTATTGTCACTCTGTTACCAGGCTGTTGTTCAGTGGCGTAGTTCTCTGCTTTTGTCTTGTCTGATCAACTTCTGTTATTGTCACACTGTTACCAGGCTGTTGTTCAGTGGCGTAGTTCTCTGCTTTTGTCTTGTCTGATCAACTTCTGTTATTGTCACACTGTTACCAGGCTGTTGCTCAGTGGCGTAGTTCTCTGCATTTGTCTTGTCTGATCAACTTGTTTCACTGTTACGGTTTGCTCAGCATTCTCGTTGTTTGTCTGATCAACTCTGTATTACCACGTACCGGCTGTTTCTCAGTGGCGTAGTTCTCTGCATTTGTCTTGTCTGATCAACTTCTGTTATTGTCACACTGTTACCAGTCTGTTGCTCAGTGGCGAGTTCTCGCATTTGTCTTGTCTGATCAACTTATGTTATTGTCACACTGTTACCAGGCTGTTGCTCAGTGGCGTAGTTCTCTGCTTTTGTCTTGTCTGATCAACTTCTGTTATTGTCACACTGTTACCAGGCTGTTGTTCAGTGGCGTAGTTCTCTGCTTTTGTCTTGTCTGATCAACTTCTTTCTTCTGTTATTGTCACACTGTTACCAGGCTGTTGCTCAGTGGCGTAGTTCTCTGCTTTTGTCTGGTCTGATCAACTTCTGTTATTGTCACACTGTTACCAGGCTGTTGCTCAGTGGCGTAGTTCTCTGCTTTTGTCTTGTCTGATCAACTTCTTTGTTATTGTCCACTGTTACCAGGCTGTTGCTCAGTGGCGTAGTTCTCTGCTTTTGTCTTGTCTGATCAACTTCTGTTATTATCACACTGTTACCAGGCTGTTGCTCAGTGGCGTAGTTCTCTGCTTTTGTCTTGTCTGATCAACTTCTGTTATTGTCACACTGTTACCGGGCTGTTGCTCAGTGGCATAGTTCTCTACTTTTGTCTTGTCTGATCAACTTCTGTTATTGTCACACTGTTACCGGGCTGTTGCTCAGTGGCGTAGTTCTCTGCTTTTGTCTTGTCTGATCAACTTCGGTTATTGTCACACTGTTACCGGGCTGTTGCTCAGTGGCGTAGTTCTCTGCTTTTGTCTTGTCTGATCAACTTCTGTTATTGTCACACTGTTACCAGGCTGTTGCTCAGTGGCGTAATTCTCTGCTTTTGTCTTGTCTGATCAACTTCTGTTATTGTCACACTGTTACCAGGCTGTTGCTCAGTGGCGTAGTTCTCTGCTTTTGTCTTGTCTGATCAACTTCTGTTATTGTCACACTGTTACCGGGCTGTTGCTCAGTGGCGTAGTTCTCTGCTTTTGTCTTGTCTGATCAACTTCTGTTATTGTCACACTGTTACCGGGCTGTTGCTCAGTGGCGTAGTTCTCTGCTTTTGTCTTGTCTGATCAACTTCTGTTATTGTCACACTGTTACCGGGCTGTTGCTCAGTGCGTATTTCTGCTTTGTCTTGTCTGATCCTTCTTTATTGCACTGTTACCGGGCTGTTGCTCATGGCGTAGTTCTCTGCTTTTGTCTTGTCTGATCAACTTCTGTTATTGTCACACTGTTACCGGGCTGTTGCTCGGGTAGTTGCTTGTCTTGTCGATAAATTGTTATTGTCACACTTACGGGCTTTGCTCAGTGTCGTAGTTCTCTGCTTGTCTTGTCTGATCAACTTCTGTTATTGTCACACTGTTACCGGGCTGTTGCTCAGTGGCGTAGTTCTCTGCATTTGTCTTGTGCTGCTCTAGTGGTTTGGGTGATTTATATTTGTATGGGTTGTTTAACAGGATTCTGCTTCGTCATCTGGCTATCTTTTTAGGGGTCTACATATTTCCTTTATTTCCTGATGCCACGTTGTAGACGACCGTAATTGAAAAATACTTCACAAAATTTAAGTGATGATAAAAGCGTTGGAATGCTTAATATAAACTAGTGTTAGTTAGTTTTTACTTTGTTCATTAGAGAAGATGGGTTAATCAAGATTAAAGATAATGTGTGTTACTGTAATTGCTGTTCACTTTTTGTGAAACATGTACATTTAGCTAAGCAGGGAGCACCCTATATGTGTGCTTACTTCTGAAACGTCTTCAAAAAAGTATATTCTGTAATTTACATTGATTGATTGATTGATTGATTGATTGATTGATTGATTGATATGACCATCATCATTGCACTTCGATAAGAAACCATGTGTGCTCCATCTCTTTCTACAAAGGAAGATCTCAGCTGCAGTGCAGAACTCCGTAGCAACGGCTAGGTCCCTGTTGTACTGTGAAGATGGGAATATATTTCTGTAGGAATTTTATTTTTAATATTTTCTCATGAATGTTTGCTCGGGCAGCGACTTTCCAGCCGATTTTGAACTGTCAATGGTTCTTTTACGTGCTCAAATTGAACATGGCACCTACGTTTTTATCGTCCGTCACCGATAGGACTAGGAACTTGATCTCATCTACACCGAGATCAGGGATCTCTGGAAAAATATTCAAATGGCTCCAAGAAGGAGCGAACCTGGTACCTTTGGCACGAGAGACGATCACCTAACATCTACACCGCAGAAACCTCTAGATACATGTTACAGAAGAGTCATCAGTATATCATTGGCAAGGGAAAGAGCAAACATATTTATTCACAGATTTATCCAGATGGAACTAAAAAGCGAAGAAAACTGGCTGATGCTAAAATTAAAAAGGAAAAATTTGAAATAGTATTTACATATAAAAAAAACATGTTGTGTTGTAAAATATTATTATGGAAGTAGGTATTCCGGCAAATAGGAGAAGAGGAGGTGGGATGTCCCAGTGAAGATGGATTCTGAATGTGATTCATGATGTTAGCTTGAGGAAACTGAGGTAGCGTATCTGGTCTATATGAGAAAGATAGATTTCGAAGTGCTGTTTGGAAGTCAAAAGTTCTGCTCACGACAAGCTATTGGATGATGATGATGATGATTGTAATGATGATTTAATTGATGTGATTTATTGATTGATAAATAATTAATTGACAGAATAATCATCATTGCAATTCGGTGAACAGCCACATGCGTTCTGACCAGAAGATTTTGAGCAGTAGGGCACGTTGGTAGCGTCTATGGCTTAGGGAATAGTGAATCTGTCTATTAACTCCGACGTTCTGGGTTCGAATCACGCTGCGGATAGTTTGGTTGCAAATTGTTTCGCGTGGATCTTTACAAAAGGATGATGGCACCACTCGTTCAGAAAGCAATGGCAAACTACTGAACGTAATAATGCCTAGAACAATTACAGACAGCGTTAAAAATCTGGGGTTGATTTCCCAAAATCATTTCAATGATACTGGCCATTTAGGAGCTCACGATGTCCAGGTCACAGCCATCCGATCGTGTTCCTCGGATGATCGCAGCCAGTTTGCTCTGGAGAATCTGTTGAATTCTGTGTATGGTACCTTTGCGACCACGTGGGCTCAACATATTACATTCCTATGCTTCTTAGTACTTTCTCTTCCCATGCCTTGTAATCTGTATGGGTATATGTTGCATGTATTCAAGTTATATATTTACTAGATTTTTCATTGTTTCTCTTCCATTCTATTTCTAATTTTTATGTGAGTTTTTTTATGTTACATTTACTTCGTTATTCGTTTTTATTCCCAGATTTTCGTTTTTATTCCCAGATTTTCATTAGAAACGTTTGTTTTTGGTCGTCCATTTGTTTTTTTAAAATTTGTCACTCCTGTTGTTATTTGCTTGATAAAGGCCTTGTTGGTCGAAACGTTGCTGTATTTTGTCATTGTTTTTGTATTTGTAAAACTACAGTACTTTGTGATTACGGGTTGATTTCCGAGTCCTGTAAAGGATATGCAATTAACTAGTGCACGTACTCCGCATAATCGGAAATGGTCCCTGGTTTGATTTTACGATGACAAAATTTGAGCTAATATTTGTATTTTCAATTATCTTTATGAATTTTGCACGTATAGCTACTTTGCAACCAAGTCTTATCGTATTTAAACTGTAATAAGTTCGTTTCAGTTTGGAATATCTTCATTGCACTCCGGACATGTCCATAGGTGTCCGATCTCCTTCGCAGTATCTCCATCAGCGTCCAGCGACTGACCGTACCAGTTCTATTTTGATTGATGAGCCTACTCTTATACCTGTTGTACCGTTCTTTCTTGCCACCAATCTTCAAACCCAATTCTCGCAATCTAGTAGTTGACGTGGATTGTGTAATAAGTTCGTATGCGTTCTCAACTTGAATACGTAACTTACTTGCGTGTATTAAGAAGGACTAGGAACTCGATCGGATTTGAAAAGAGTACAGCAAGAAGTGGAAACGTAGCCCGATTGTTTCTTTCGGAAAACAAACTAAACACTATTTGAGTGAGAAGCGATTACCGTACTCCTACACAAAGAACCCCCACATACTGTGTTTAAATAGAACTAAGTGGTTATTGAACATTTAAAAAACGTAGACATGAAATGTTGTATTGAAATTATATCGTCTGGTAATTTCCATTTCATTTCTGAAGATGTTTTAGTTGCGTTATATAAACATGAACAATAATGATGTGAGTTAAAAGTAAACGTACTTTAAAGAAATAATAACAAATCATAGAAAACAACACAAAAAAAAGAATTGTAACAAGTTAAAATAAAATGTAAATATTTATAAAAAAGAATTGTAACAAGTTAAAATAAAATGTAAATATTTATAAACACGTAACAAATTTCAGGAGGTTTTCTGATAAAATACGATATCTAATATAACATGGGAACTGCTTAAGTGTCAGTAAAAGGAATGAATTATGAACAACATATACGGTAAAACTGTTACTTTCTGCAGGTGAAAGTGTGAAGTGCTTGTGTGGTTTTCAAATAGAAATTAGTAAACAAAATATTTCATTTGAAAGTTTCTAGTTAAACTTACGACAATTGTTTCATTTAGAATGAGAATGACATCGAGATGTGTAGATGTGATGTGCTGTCATCGGTAATGCCTCAAGTCTCGGGTAAGAGTTGTGTAGAAATACAGACTGCCAAATACTTGACATGCTCTACACAGTACCAGGACATAAGTTCCCAGCCAAGCGTGCACGGGAGAGACCATTGTGGTGGATGAAAACACTGAAACTAAACATATATGATAAGAAGCGGTTTCACTACCTATCTTGAATGATTACTTTAAAGTATGAGAATGAATACTTACTAATGAACGTTACTTCTTAAGTATGAGATTAATGTTCCAATACGAGTATTTTAATATAGTAAAGTATAATTGACTGCTCATAACTAAGGGGGATGAATTTGTGAAGATTATAGTTATGCATTAGAGATTTATAGATCAGAATACTAAGAGCACGCATATTCCCAGTGGCAGCGTATGGGTGTGAAGCATGGACATTTAACAAGGCGGAGGAAAAATATATATGGGCTTTTGAATATGTTACAGAAGAGTCCTTCGTATATCATGGAAAGAGAAGAGAACAAATAGATCAAATCCAGAAAGAACTCAAAATCAGGAAACTGGCTAATGCTACAAATAAGAATGAAAAAGTTGAGGTATTTTTTACATATAAAAGTACGAAGATCTGGAGAGGAACATCATGGCATGAGGCATACCGGCAAAGAGAAGAAGAGAAGACCACGGAGAAGATGGATTCAGGATGTAACTGATGGTTTGAACATGACGGCTGCAGAGGCAGGACATCTGGTCTATGAGAGAAAGAAATTCCGAAGGACTGTTGGGGTGGTAAAGTTCTGCTCAGGACAAGCTATTTGATGATGATTAAAGGATTATTGAGGGAAGATCACTTTTAAACATAGTATGATACGTATAAAGATTACTTCCAGATTATAGATTAAATATCTAAAGATTACTTCTAAATGAATGATGAATGTTTGAGATTTGCACCTAAACTCTGAGGTTACTGTCTGAAGATTAAATCTATGTATTTTGTTGGAATTATTAAAGATTGGTTATAAATAATTAGTAAAATATGTAAAGATTAATTCTAAAAACTGTGTTCAATGCTTAAAGATTAATTCTAATTAATTTGTTGGAATGTTTAGTTCTAACTGATTAATTCTAGAAGATGATTAATTCTAAATATTTTGTTAAATTTTAAAGATTACTAACTCTAAATTCTTTATTAAATGTTTATTTATGTATATAAATATTTCGAATTATTTTGTGAAATGTTTCAATATTAATTATATATACATTTGTGAATGTCTGAAGGAAAATAATTGAAAATGTTTTAGATGAATGTCCGAAGATTAGTCCCAAAAAACTGTAAAGCAAGTATTAAGATTAACTTGTAAATTACCGGGAACATAATTCAAAAGCTACATCTAACTACTAAGAAGCATGTGCAATATTACAGATACAATAGGAAAAGTATGTGTGAATACTACACATAAACCAAAGTGAATTATTTCTTAATATGATAACTAACGGCGATAAAGTACCACGGAAGTTTACATCTAAATGCGAGGAAGTATCTTAATTATAAAATCATTGTATGTTTGTGCATCACCGAAAAATTAATTCTAACACATACTCTGAACTTATATAATTTGGCCAGTCTATTCATACATACATTTGTAACTCAATGTGAGATTGTTTAACGCTCTAAGTGCTTTCTTTACCAAGTTATGAATTAGTTATGATGGTTTGAAACAGTATGCACTTTACGTCATGTTTAGTCACGCAATTACACTTGGTCATTTAGCATGCGCAGCGGTAAACAAGGAAAAACGTAGTTGCACCATTTTTTAACGGGAAATATCAATTTTAAAATTGGATCAACATATTTCTGCTGATCAAAACACATGAGAAAATTTAGTTTTTCTCCTTTGTTTATCATGAAAACATATATTTCTGTTATAATTGTGTGTTTTTTATATAATGAAGTGCATATCTTATAAACCAAAAAAAAATTATACAAGAACCCGTTTTCATATCATGAGGTATATTGGTGATTACGCTGTTAGTTCCGTATTTTCTTTGACCTACCCTACACTGTGGGTGACTAGGACAAAATAACGTCAGTCACTTTTACAGCCCAGGATTTCTCTCGTACCCATTTGAAGCTGGGTAGGTTTAAGAACCGTTAGGGTTGAAGAATATCCACACGTAAATCATATGCGACTCTTGGTAGTAAAGCAGTATTTGAATGCACGAGATTGGATTGCAGCTTGGAGGAGCACGAGAAGAACAGCACGAAAGACATATGAGTATATTCATCAATCAACATCGAACTGGTACTGTTAGCCGTTGGATGCTAGTGGAGATATTGGCGAAGATTATCTGAGCATATATGGACATGTCCACAGTGCAATGAAGATATTCCAAACTCAAACTTCAGTGAACTGAGCTAGTATTTAAATATAACGTATAAATATTATGATTTTTTTCTTTCTCAATATTGCTTTAATATTTCTGTAATTTATCTTAAGATGCAAGCATTTGTGGTGTTGTCATCTGGATGTGTGGTGTTGTCATCTGTATGTGTGGCGTGTCACCTGTAATGTGTGCTGATGTCATCTGTATGTGGATGTGTCATCTGTAGTGTGGTGTTGTCATCTGTATGTGTAGTTTGTCATCTGCATTGTGGTGTTGTCATCTGTATGTGTGGTGTTGTCATCTGTATGTGTGGCGTTGTCACCTGTATGTGTGGTGTTGTCATCTGTATGTGTGGTGTTGTCATCTGTATGTGTGGTGTTGTCATCTGTATGTGTGGTGTTGTCATCTGTATGTGTGGTGTTGTCATCTGTATGTGTGTTGTTGTCATCTGTATGTGTGTTGTTGTCATCTGTATGTGTGGTGTTGTCATCTGTATGTGTGGTGTTGTCATCTAAATACGTTGCAGTGCGATTTAGTGTTGTTATTTCAAAGTATACAGAACAGTATTGGAACCCAAATCTGTATTTACTCATCATTATTATCGTGTGTTTACTATTATATGGTTTTAGTTCTTGTATCTTGAAAAATAACTAAGCCATCATTTCTGAATTTACACACAAAATATTTGTTTATATTCAATTGTCTCTCTAGCGTGTTTATCAATGGTTTCTCACTTGTGTGTTTTTTTTTGCAAGAAAGCATGCTCGGAAGAGATGTATACCTACTCATTGACTAACATAATATGAACTAAGATTTGATTACTAGCAAATTGGTTATCGATTCGACGTCATTATAGTTGGAGCATAACCTTCGGTGTTCAGTCTCCTTGAGCAAATATCTAAGATTGTGCGAGCTGATGACTGCTATGGCTCACTTGTTAAGCAAAAATGTTGTTTCTCTCTGGCGTTCAGCTCTACTTCAAGAATTTGTGATTTCAATCTTCTTAAAACGTTGCATGGACTCAACATCAATTTCCTTGTTCTCATTGTTTCTTCCTCTTCGAACGCTCCATAACGATTACTTGTTAAACCAATCTTATCATTTGTATGTGATCTGAGCCTAAAAGCGATTGCACATTGTGCCAGTTATGCGTTTTCAAGTTGGCCAGCATATCCTATTTCAGCGACGCTGTTTATTTACTAAGATAGCTTCCCTAGGCCCCTACTGAAATTTATTTCTTACGACATGCCTTGTAGGTCGTAGTACTATTCGTTGCTCCCCTTGCAAGCCCCAGCAACACAAAGACTATATAAACTTTACTATTCTATTGAATGCTTTTCTCAATTATTTAGTTTATTGTGAATAGGGGATCGATGCAAGAATTTAATTTCCTGAAGCCGGTCTGTTCTTGTCTTATGTCACAATCTAGTGCTACAGTCAGTAACTTGAGAATGGCACATCTAACGATCTTACTTGTTACTAAAAGAAAAGTGATACCTCTCAACTTCTCACACTTTTCCTTATCCACTTTCTTTAGTAGTGTGATCTCCTACCTACCATTTCCTTCCTACCATTTTCTGTGGCTTCTTCTTTCACACAGATATCTTGAAAAATCTTGCAGAAAATAATTGGTGTCTTTTTTCGTTAGTTTAAACATTTCAAAAACCGATATTGTCACTTGGGTTTTTGTTAATCTTTTCATCCTTTTAAATCTTCAAACTTCTTTTACGAGATGGCCTGAAGATTTACATCCTTCCCTACTTTATGTATCGGAAAGTATAATTGCTTTTATACAATGTAGTAGCTGTTGAAAATTGTGTTTTTCCATCGCTCCACCTTTCCTTTCTCTTTCATTTCTTTGCTTTTACAAAAACACATTTTGAAAAGAAACTTTTTCTTTTATTTTTATAGTTATGTTGGACAACCGCTACGTGTTTTGTCTGTTTGTTGTTACTTTCTATTCTGTTAACAGCTTTTCCAAATATTTATGTTTATCCATTCTTCTTTTTGTTAAAACTTCTGTAAACGTATAGACAAATTTGGCAGAAATGTTGCTCTTTTTTACCATCTAGTTGTGTACTTCGCATCTTGCATCTGTATTTCGTTCCGTTGCACAATTTTATATAAAGTTTCCTAATAAATCCATTCTTAATGTTTAGATATTCTATCCCCTAATATGATTTTATTCACAAAGTTTTACTGATTTCAATCTGATTTTGTCAAATGTTGAAGTTGTATTTGGAAGCTAGTCTGAGCTGTTGATTATTTGCAAACTACAGTTTAACCACATTCATTCGATACTTTTTTCGTTCTCCTAGTTTTGTGTTTCTTAGTCTCAACGAAATATTCGAAAATTAATAATTTGTGGTGACAAACTAAGAAGAGACCATATAAGAAATGAGGAAATTAGAAGAACAGTCGGAACAACACCTGCTATTAGATTTATTGAAAAACAGAGACTCAAATGATTTGGCCACTTGGTCAGAATAAACCCGAATACACCAGTTGCAAGAGCGTACAACCTGAAAATGGAATCATCAAGAGGAAGAGGCAGACCAAGCAAATGATGGATTGATGGAGTTACAGACAAATTAAAACTCCACAATACCACAGCTTACACTGACCGAGCGTGCACTATCTCGGAAACCAATCATCAGTTAAACCTGTTACGCCAAACAACAAAAACGTAAAGAAGGACAAAAGACGGAAGAAAGAAAAAGAAATATGACAACCTATATGAGACACGTTGTTAATCTTACAAAGAGCTCCATATTCCATTTATCTTCTTCTTCTTTGCGTTCGTTCTTTACGACCAATTTTAATCATTCTTTGTGATGTGTTTGAACTTTGCCAAGAACGTGTTGCACATTGGTTTGGTAGGCCCCTAAATGCATAGACTTCTACACGTTTAGGACACATGCATCCGATTCAGTCAAACCTCTTCAGTCGCTACTTACGACATGCGTGGCAGGTAGCATAGGCTCTATTCTTTGCACCCCAAATTTGGGCCCCAGTGACCACTCTATGTGACAGCTATGTTAAATCTATATCTCTGAATGTTCAACTAAAGCACTCCAAGTCAACTTATAGATTGTTGAGTTAAAAAAAAGAGTATCTCTTATTATCATGCTGTTTGTTGTATAATCTTCCTCCTTTGATAGTCATTTTTCTAATTTAAAGTTCTTCTATTGTCCGTGCTCTACCTAAATTTTCATTTCCTAACTTTGCATTGAAATCTCCAAGGATTTTTGCTTGCACATCATGTATCATGATATGTTATGTCTTCTAAATCTTCTTGCAGATTGTCATAAAAGCTATCTTTTGTTTTCTTGTATGCACCTTCATTTGTTGCAAGACAGACTATAATACAGGATTGTGAAAATGTTCCCTTAAATATGGTATTTAAAATGTATTCACTTTTGTTCTACATTCCAATAGTGTATTATTTTGCACAATATGTTTTATAAGTGCAACTTCGTCTCTATGTTGTCGGTCTGTTGTTTCGGAGCTTGACTAAATAGTTTGGTCTTCTCGAGGTCATACACTCTTTACCAACTCTTGTAGATAATGATTCCTTTTGGTTTAGAATGAATGATTTGTGTAAGTTGATCACAGGTGAGTTATGTGAAAATTTGTCGATTTGATACAAAGTTCTCGATGTCAGAGGAGCAACAATTTTAAAGTGTCAGTTCAGGGACAGTGAGCTGGCACTGATAAAAACATTGCTTCCTCTACTCGTGGTTTTACTGGAAGAAGAACGTTGAAGTCTGAGTGAGTAGTGATGGAGGATGAAACTTTATGGGAAATTCTATAGAACGCTGAAGTCTGAGTGAGTAGTGATAGAGGATGAAACTATTCATGAGAAATTCTATAGAACGCTGAAGTCTGAGTGAGTAGTGATAGAGGATGAAACTATTCATGAGAAATTATATAGAACGCTGATGTCTGAGTGAGTAGTGATAGAGGATGAAACTATTCATGGGAAATTCTATAGAACACTGAAGTCTGAGTGAGTAGTGATAGAGGATGAAACTATTCATGAGAAATACTATAGAACGCTGAAGTCTGAGTGAGTAGTGATAGAGGATGAAACTATTCATGAGAAATACTATAGAACGCTGATGTCTGAGTGAGTAGTGATAGAGGATGAAACTATTCATGAGAAATTCTATAGAACGCTGAAGTCTGAGTGAGTAGTGATAGAGGATGAAACTATTCATGAGAAATACTATAGAACGCTGAAGTCTGAGTGAGTAGTGATAGAGGATGAAACTATTCATGAGAAATTCTATAGAACGCTGAAGTCTGAGTGAGTAGTGATAGAGGATGAAACTATTCATGAGAAATTCTATAGAACGCTGAAGTCTGAGTGAGTAGTGATGGAGGATGAAACTATTCATGAGAAATTCTATAGAACGCTGAAGTCTGAGTGAGTAGTGATAGAGGATGAAACTATTCATGAGAAATACTATAGAACGCTGAAGTCTGAGTGAGTAGTGATAGAGAATGAAACTATTCATGAGAAATTCTATGGATCGCTGAAGTCTGAGTGAGTAGTGATAGAGGATGAAACTATTCATGAGAAATTCTATAGAACGCTGAAGTCTGAGTGAGTAGTGATAGAGGATGAAACTATTCATGAGAAATTTTATGGAACGCTGAAGTCTGAGTGAGTAGTGATAGAGGATGAAACTATTCATGAGAAATTCTATAGAACGCTGAAGTCTGAGTGAGTAGTGATAGAGGATGAAACTATTCATGAGAAATACTATAGAACGCTGAAGTCTGAGTGAGTAGTGATAGAGAATGAAACTATTCATGAGAAATTCTATGGAACGCTGAAGTCTGAGTGAGTAGTGATAGAGGATGAAACTATTCATGAGAAATACTATAGAACGCTGAAGTCTGAGTGAGTAGTGATAGAGAATGAAACTATTCATGAGAAATTCTATGGATCGCTGAAGTCTGAGTGAGTAGTGATAGAGGATGAAACTATTCATGAGAAATTCTATAGAACGCTGAAGTCTGAGTGAGTAGTGATAGAGGATGAAACTATTCATGAGAAATTCTATGGAACGCTGAAGTCTGAGTGAGTAGTGATAGAGGATGAAACTATTCATGAGAAATTCTATAGAACGCTGAAGTCTGAGTGAGTAGTGATAGAGGATGAAACTATTCATGAGAAATACTATAGAACGCTGAAGTCTGAGTGAGTAGTGATAGAGGATGAAACTATTCATGAGAAATTCTATAGAACTTGTCACTTCTATCGAAAGGGACGGAGCCATATAGAAACGCGATGCAATGAAGTCAATCTTCGTGTTGAATCTATTTTATAACTTCAGTCAATTTTGTTACGCTATAGGACTAAAATCGAGGCATAAAAAGCCCATATAATACCTCGTTTAGTTAACAAATTGTTTCACTATACTAAATAACACATTATTTTCTTTAAATATTTCAAGCTACTACTCATTTATTTGATAACTATCAAAGACTCTACAGTGCTGATAAAGGAAGGTGACACAAGAAAAGTGATATCTATTCTAGATCATACTAATATTTAAGATTTCTAAACTAGATGTGCAGTGTCAATAATGGATTAACTATACTTGATAAAATAATCATGAATTAGCGACAACAATAGCCACAAGCTTGCAACAAAGACAATGTTGAATACATCACTGAACACGTACAGTGTTTATACAGTCATATACACAGCATGAATGAACACAATCACATTAGAAAATAACAAATAAATAATAATTATGTTATAGCTTTTGTTATTAAGCTCAAATATTACTTGAATTTGCTATATTGATTAATTGATTGATAGGATCATCATCATTGCACTTCGGTGAGTAACCATGTGTGTTCCAATCTCTTTCTTACACAGAAAGATCTCATATGAAGTGCACGAGCTCCGTGTAGCACCGGCGAGGGTCCCCGGTGCAATTTTGAAGATGGTGAAGATATTTTTGTAAAAATGTTAATCTTTTCTAACGAATTTTGCCACTTTCATCGACTTTCCAGCCTGCTCTTCTCGATTTCAAACTGCCAAGGGTTCTCTTACCTGCTCAAATTAAACACGGCACCTATGTTTTGTCGTCCTTCTACTATAGGACTAGGAACTCGATCTCACCTACATTGAGATCAGAAATATCTGTAAAATTATCTAGATAGCTATATTATTTGGTATGTAATTATATTAAATGTAAACGTCTGCAGCATTAACAATAATTGTGTATGTAAATTCGAGAGCACTTAACTCGAAACTTAAAGTCGGATATTGAACAATTCGAATTAATCATCATATTAATGATTACTTATTAAACGCGGAATGTTTTTTTTTAAAATTTGCAACGATATATTCGAATTAACATGAACAAACTTTCTAGCTTCGAAATCTGTATGTATGTTTGCACGAATGTGTGTATTTGTTTAGGTGTGCTTGTGTGCGTGTTTTTTTTACATGTGTATGTGTGTATGAGTCGCACTGACTTGTGTAGTTTACTAAGTCTATTTCTGTATCTTTAAAGTTGATATCTTGTTTGTATTTTCAATTTAGTGAACACATGTTGCATGTTGTGTTTTTTGTGCGCATTTCTTGCTGGATAAATAAAGTCAGTATAAGCTTTACGTAGATAATGTTTCTGTTCCTTTTCATTACTTTCATAAAATAAATAGGAATACTATGTCCATAGACTTTTCATTACTTTCATAAAATAAATAGGAATACTATGTCCATAGACTTTTCATTACTTTCATAAAATAAATAGGAATACAATGTCCATAGCCTTTTCATACACTTAATGTATGAAGTGCCTGTCATTTCCAATTTCTATACCCTAGTATGCAGAAGGTAGGAGATTCAATAATTTCTGTGCACATATGTGGAACGTCGAGTGAGGGATATAATCCACAACACATGAGGTGTCCAAATCAATAGACGAACGCCTATGCATTACGATAAGCCGCACTACCACTATTTTCATAATAATGTTTAAAGCTTGAATTTGTTCTTGTTTATATCAGTTAACATTTGTTTATAAACTTTAGTCTTCCAGACAGCAACGTTAACAGCATAACGAAATAAAACATATGTATAACTAGTTTCTTCAACAAGAGAAATGTTGACTTATTACTTTACGTTTCTCGTAGAACATAGAAAACATGTCCCTGTTTCTGACAAATAATTCTGAAGAATAATGTCCCAAGACATATCTTATCTTCTTATACTTACGCTCCATATCGATCACTTAAACCACTCTTTCCGATTTGTATGTGATCTGAGCCTAAGAGCGATTGTACGTTGTGCCATTTATGTGCCTACAAGTAGATCAGCATGTCCAAATTCTGCGATACATTTTATTTACTAGGTAACTTCCTAGGTTCCTACCTCCGTCGCCTCTTACGACATGTCTTGTAGGTCGCGGTGTTACTATTCTTTGCTCCCCTTGTGAGCCTCGACAACACACGAGCGATCCTCTCTTCACAAACTATGAAATCGAGGAGCAGAAGCTGCAACATCATTATATTTCTTAACGCAATTATCTTGAAAGTCAATACTTCCATCTCCAGGCAAGATGGCGTTCACATCATATTAGACATCCTATTAGCTTACATGTTCTAGACAAGATTGAGGTCTTACTTCTAAGTTGAACTTTAGTATTTTAATGGTTTACTTCTTCATTCATTTCAACACGTCATTTTATTTTTTGATAAAGTCGATGCAACATCATGATCAAGTTTCAGGTTGAAAGAAATAAATTGACATTCATCATTTTTCTAAATTCTGTACTGCTATAATTAATTTGCTAACATATGCCAGAGAGAGTTGGAAAATGACTAAAAATATAGAAAGCACGTTGAACGCATTTGAAAATAAATGTCTGCGAAAAATAATGAATATAAAATGGAACGAATTCAGGAGAAGTGATTAAATCAGAGAAATGTCTGGTCAACCACTAGTGACAACTGTTATAAGAAAGAGAAGATGGAGATATGTTGGGCACACCTTGAGAAGAAATGATCAAAGAATATCAAAGCAGGCACTGAAGTGGGATGCAAAGGGTTCAAGAAAGAGGAAAACGACCTAAGGAGACACTGGAACGAACTTTGCTGAGGCAAGAAATATCGGACTCAGTTCCAAGGAGGTGATTGAGCGAGTTGACCAGGATAGAGCGGTATGGAGAAATTGCTTGCAGGCCCTATATAACGTTTAACAGTACGAGTTCAATTACTATTATGATTAATTTAATTACTTATTCAACTCCGCTCTTCATGGATCATAGGACCACAACAGTTGGTCGGTATTTTTTCCCGTTATCTGTCTGTTTGTTTTTAATGGCGTCCCAGAATAGGCAAAAATGTTTTAATTACTCAAGACAACTTCGTATCCAGGTCTGTTAAGACTATCCCCTTATCCGTTTACCTTGCGGGTCCTCTAAAGTGCTTTCTGGTGAGACTTGACTGTGTCTTCCGCAGGGTATGCCTTACCCATGGCCGTTTTCTAAACTAACATGGTTAGCTAATCATAGAGTTCTTTTCTTACCCACAGGTCTGTGTTTGCAACTATGTCATACTACCTTAGTTTGACATTATGCCGAAAACATATGTTGACAAAGATCTGAATATATTTATATTTAACTTCAATAATTGCCACGTTTCCTAGCCATACCAGACATATTTCAAATTTGAGCTGAATATCCTCAGCTTTGTTTTAATAGAGATGGCAGTAGATGTCCACACTGTGTACAAGAGAGCAAATCCTTACTAGACTCCTAATGGCAATAGATGACCACACTGTGTACAAGAGAGCAAATCCTTGCTGGACTTCTAATGGCAGTAGATGACCACACTGTGTACAAGAGAGCAAAGCCTTACTGAACTTTTAATGGCAGTAGATGACCACACTGTGTACAAGAGAGCAAAGCCTTACTGGACTCCTAATACTGTTGTTAATGTCCTCAACACAAATATTGTTTACAATAAAATTATCATAATTTTAGACTGCTACGACTGTTTTTCATGTTAAGTTTTTATGAAGTCTAAGTTCTCGTGCTTCAAATTTTTCATCTTGAAAATTGACTTTTAGCAATGTGTCAGATGCTGTAGACGTCATTCAACACAACAATACTTTCCCTACTCTATAATAATAGCAAAACACATAAAAGTACTATACTTTTAGAAAATACAATAACAATGCACAGCAACGTTTCGACCAAAATGCCTTTATCAAGCGAAAGATACAAGAGAAGTGAATAGTGAAAACATTCGTTTTTAGTCACAGTTTTCATTTTATTAGAAACTTATTCTTTGATTCTACATGTTGTGTGTTGTGTGAGAAGTGAAACTCTTCATTTCTCTTGTTTCCTTTGCTTTATAAAAGCCTTTTGGTTGAAATGTTGCTGTGTACTGTTGTAGTTTTATGTAATTTATAAAACTACAGTACTTTTTTATGTTTCGCCATTGCTACATAGTTTGACTGCAGTCTTTCCTTATATCGATAATACTCTATACAACACTGTCTTGTAGATAATAAGTATTCAGACATTGTTGGATCATAAAGGCTCAGTAAGCATTGGAAGAAGAATACTTTCCAACCTCAGAGCTGCTAATGATTTATATGAAATTAAAGCAAGTAATCATAACTATTTTCTTGCTGTTCAATGAAATATGTGAAAGAAATCCCAAAATATGAGAGATTTAATAAAGTTAAAGAAATGATAGATTGAATATTCAATTGATTGATTGAAAAGGTCATCATCTCTACATTTAGATGAATAACCATGTGGGAACTAATCTCTTTTCTACATAGTAAAATTTCAGTCTCTGTGCACGAGTTCCGTAGCAAGGCGAGGATCCTTGATGCAATTTTCAATAAGGTGAAAATATTTGTAGGAACTATTATATTTTTTAAATTTATTTTGCACTTGACAGGGTTATACAGCTTGGTCTTACAGATGTTTAGAGGTTAATGTAGTGGCGGCTCGTCATTAAGGGCCAGTGGGGCTGGGCCCACACCAAAAATAATGTATAACGTGTATTTATTATTTTATAAATTAAAATATAGCAACCAAAACCATGATTTATCCGGGGAAAAAATGTCTGGCCCCACCAACAAAAATGATCACGAGCCGCCACTGGGTCAATGGTTCTTTTACTGTCTCACCTTGAACACGGGAAATATGATTTACACTTCTACCATTAGCCAGCTTTTATACTGTGTCTAAGATGTGTTTCATAAGGACATTTTCCCTGTATATCTTGTTTATTTTCATGTCCTTAACAAATATTGAAATATAACTATTTGTTAATACTGAATTTTGACAAGCTTACCTACGAACTGAATAACAAAGTAAACAACAGATGTCAACATGCACATCCGAATGACATCCCTGTCTTGTGAGCTTAGTGTCATCCAGTACAACAATGACAGACCTGCATGGAGAAACAAAAAAGACATAAAGACAGAAAAGAAATGTAATTTTATATTTTTTTTGGTTTGTTTGTTTGCATTACAGCGTAGATTCCCAAACGTTTTTCGGCCCACCACCCACTTTGCATAACGATAAAACATTTGATAACTTTTAACCTTTGTAACATCCCCACCACCCACTTTGCATAACATAAACTTTGTAACATCCCCACCACCCACTTTGCATAACATACTTGTAACATCCCACACCACTTTGCATAACATAAACTTTGTAACATCCCCACCACCCACTTTGCATAACATTAACTTTGTAACATCCCCACCACCCACTTTGCATAACATTAACTTTGTAACATCCCCACCACCCACTTTGCATAACATAAACTTTGTAACATCCCACCACCCACTTGCATAACATAACTTTGTAACATCCCCACCACCCACTTTGCATAACATTAACTTTGTAACATCCCCACCACCCACTTTGCATAACATTAACTTTGTAACATCCCCACCACCCACTTTGCATAACATTAACTTTGTAACGTCCCCCTCCACATTATAACAGTTTACCAACGCCCTCCCCCCACCCCCACCCTCACATACATACATACATGCTCTATTTTCTTTGACATAGAAAATTGATATATATTTCTGTCATACATTGTCAATTTTCAAATTATATGCATGAAATAGAAAATTGATGAAAAAATAGATTGTGTAAGACGGGCATAAGATGAATTAAAATGCAGAATTCCAATTTTAAATGATTATTCAATCTCACAAGTAAGAAAATAATTTATTTTAAAATATATATTATTAATTTCTTCTTTAAGGAGCCACGACCCTAATCGTCTGAACACCCCCAAATTCTTTTGAACCCACTATCGAACCCTAAAACGCTTCAGCGCCCACTGGGGGCGGTACCACCCACTTTGGGAAAATCTGCATTAGAGCATATCAATCGAGTTAAACACTATTTGTTATCTGCGTGTTGTGTGTGTTGTGGGTATTCGGTTAAAACTGATGGTTTGGTTTGCTGGACATGATAGAGGTGCGTCTGACCGAATGGATTAGATCGCGGCTTCTATTCGGGAGCCCCGTATTCAATCCACGGTATGGTCAAGGAATTTTTCTGTTGTGGGAATAAAAGAAAACTCCTAACCTGAACAGCTTCGCGGCGACTGTATTAGCCATGCGGCCATTAAATGCCACAGGTTCTTGTCTCAGCTGTCCTTCACCGCCCTTAAATGCGGTACAACAGTCAGAAACAACAGGTTTTAACTACCTGACTATTTCAAACATTTTGCGCTTGTTCTGGCACTGAATGTCTCTCACTCTTTATTGCTCCCTTCTCAGTCATGCACTACATCTTGTATGGTATCTGAACAGAAGAGCATGAGCTACGTTGTCACTTTTTCTGACGTAATTTGATCGTTCTTGACAAGAAACATTTCAACGGTTTTTAAATATGTATTTTTGTATGGTCGCCTGTGGTCACTTGTTATTTAATATTCTACGCGACTTTAATTTCGTTTCTTAAACTCTCTATTTTTTCATAATTAACCCGGCATATTTAGACCCTACACAAGAAATATCCGCACTACTGTCTGTTTATTTTTGCCTGACCCACACACTCAAAATTCAACATTTTCACGCAAACAAATACACATGCACACACAAGTAAAAATTCTCACAAACACGTTTACACACACGCAAACCCAAACACACATATACGTACATGGATAAACATACACACTTGAATACCTGTCAAAGTGCGTACATAGAACCACAATTAAATATATATATAACTTACTTAAAATAGCGCCACCATACAGTCTTCCAGGTAATGCAACCGAATCATCTCCAGTTTCTATCGGAGCTGAACGAAACAGATGGGATGGGAGAATCAATGCCTGGATAGAAAAGCATATTGATTAGTTTGTGTATCAATGACCCTTGCGATGTACTTGTGTTTTTTCGTATGTTTTAATTACATTCAAGAAACACTCCTACCAAGTAATACAGTATTCATATTGTGGCATAATCCATACAGGACGTCACCATTAGTTAGTTAGTCTTTCCTCTTGGGCCTGTGGGCGGCGCATAGGGCAGAGGTCATAGCTCTCCATGTCTCGCGGTTCGTTGCTATCTGTTTTAGGTCTTTAATGTTTGCTAGGCCCATTGTTGAGCCTTCTCTGGTGATGGTTCTACGCAGAGTCTCTCTTGGTCTTCCTCGTTTTCTTTTTCCTCTGGTGTCCATATGAGGGATTGGTAAGGGAGTCTTCTCATCCATTCTAAGTGTGTGGCCGATGTAATGACGTCACCATTAACTACAGTAAAGAGTTGTTGATTTTCTAGACACCGTGTATACATTCAGTAGTTTGTCATTGCTTAGTTCTAGACACCTCGTATACATTCAGTAGTTTGTCATTGCTTAGTTCTAGACACCTCGTATACATTCAGTAGTTTGTCATTGCTTAGTTCTAGACACCTCGTATACATTCAGTAGTTTGTCATTGCTTAGTTCTAGACACCGTGTATACATTCAGTAGTTTGTCATTGCTTAGTTCTAGACACCTCGTATACATTCAGTAGTTTGTCATTGCTTAGTTCTAGACACCGCGTATACATTCAGTAGTTTGTCATTGCTTAGTTCTAGACACCTCGTATACATTCAGTAGTTTGTCATTGCTTAGTTCTAGACACCTCGTATACATTCAGTAGTTTGTCATTGCTTAGTTCTAGACACCGCGTATACATTCAGTAGTTTGTCATTGCTTAGTTCTAGACACCTCGTATACATTCAGTAGTTTGTCATTGCTTAGTTCTAGACACCTCGTATACATTCAGTAGTTTGCCATTGCTTAGTTTTAGACACCGCGTATACATTCAGTAGTTTGTCATTGCTTAGTTCTAGACACCTCGTATACATTCAGTAGTTTGTCATTGCTTAGTTCTAGACACCTCGTATACATTCAGTAGTTTGCCATTGCTTAGTTTTAGACACCGCGTATACATTCAGTAGTTTGTCATTGCTTAGTTTTAGACACCTCGTATACATTCAGTAGTTTGTCATTGCTTTCTGAACATTGAGATCTATTTTTACCATTCATAAAAATCAACGAGAACAAATTTGCTTCCAAAATGTACACCTTGGAGCTTGAACCAGGTTCTCTTAGGGTTGTGATGGAGCTCACTACAGCTAAGACACAGACGCACACCCAGTAATACAGAAGAATAAGCTGCCCCTTATAAATTGAATTACAATTGCGGATATAATGAATGGATGAAGAAGGTCTAACTTTACTTGTGGGATCAGACAGAGCTGCTGCAGTAGAGTAATGAGTTGTCATTACCAAATGAAGGTAGAGAGACATATATGACACAGTGAGGGATTGATGTGATACTTCCAAGAGAAGATAGAGGGAAAGTGTTGATGTTGTTGCAGAGATATTAGGTTCCACGACAAAGAGGGTGAGATAAGTAACTATAGAGTGTAACGTATCAATTTCATAAGAGAAGCTAAACATGCAGATGTTGTACATTTGAGTTATTCATCAATTGTGGACAAACACATGCAACTACATACACACACACACACACACACATATATATATATATATATATATATATATATATATATATATGGCATGCTCAGCAGTGGACGACTAAGGTGGTTGGGGCATCTGAGGAATGGAAACTTGTCGGATACCAAAACAAATGTTCTGTGAACCTTCGGAGAGTAAGAAGCACCAGGGATGACCACTGCTCAGATATAAAGATGTCTGCAAGGCCTCAATGACGAACTTTTCTATAGGTCCCAGTACATGGGAAACACTAGCTGATGACAGAGTTGTGTGGAAAACGATATTGCGCAAGGGCGCAGAGTCTTTTGAATCGAGACTTATGGATGAACTGAAAGACAAGATAAACGCGAAAACTCAAAGGTTGTCACAGTGAAACACTTACCAATTGACCGTCTGTAAAGAAGAAAAAAAGGTCATACATACATAAATATATAGATGGTGAAGAGAGAGAAAACTACCAAGCTAGAAAGACAGAATGACTGATATAACATTCTCTAACTTCTATCATTTATCTCATTCATTTATCGTTTTGAAATCTGGTGTCTACAAAGTACATTCTCTACGTCAATGCTATATTTAGACACTTGCCATCTGTCGTCATTCAGTGACAAACTCACTGATAAGGTCTTAGCTGCTTCGGGAGTCATGACAACGTTGATATATCGCTTCCTGTATCTTGTGTCCTCCTTTGTTTTCAATGTGATTTCCCAAATAAATCTGCGACAAATATCAACTTTTCTTAATTGCGTGATGTATTGCACGTTTGTGAATTAGAAAATATTAACAAATAATAATAAACTACGTTCAATACTAGATCTATCGTAGAAAGGTTGTTTATAATATCACATGACAAATTGACAAAATGAAAATAAATTATGATTGATTGATTTATTTATTGATTGATAGGACCAACATCATTGCACCCTCGGTGAGTAACCATATGTGTTTCGATCTCTTTCTTACACAGGAAGATCTCAGCCGGAGTACACTAACTCCGTAGCACCGGCGATCGTCCCCGATGTAATTTTAAAGATGTTATGTAGATATTTTATTTTTGACCTTATCTAAAGAATTTTGTCTGGGCAGTGGTTTGTCCAGGCTGCTCTTATTGATTCAATTTTGAACTGCACAACGGTTCTATGATTCTCAATTAAGAACTATTAATATCCTTGTAAATCTAGCTAAACTGTTGTTCTTCGAACGCCCCATATCAACCACTTGTTAATCGCTCTGTTTGATCTGTATGTGATCTGAGCCTAAGAGAGATTGTACATTGTGCTAGTTATGCGCCTACACGTAGGTCATCACATCCGATTTCTTCGACTCATTTTATTTACTAGCGTAGCTTCTCTAGGCCAATCTGTCGCCTCTTACGACATGCCCTGTAGGTAGATGCTAAACTGTTCTAAAAGTTATTATACTGTGTCATTCTGCAACCATTAATGTATGTGAAGAACAATGAAACAAAACACTGAGGATTGATAAATAAATAAATAAGAGACAAATGTTGGAAACGACAGAAAATTGACACAATTCAGAAGAAATGAAATCGAAAAAAATAAAATAGGAAAATAAATCTTTGAACAGGCAAAAATAAAAGGATAGCTCATGGACTTACGCAAGTAAGATTTTACCGCACAATATACCCTTTGTCGTAGACAATATATAACGACATAAAAATGCAAGTATGTATAAATCACATACAAAATACATCACGTATGTATAAATCACATACAAAATACATCACGGTATACTCACCCATAATCCAGTAAAAGTAAACATGACAGCCATAAACAACTGCCATAACCGTAGTCCATATGGTAGTCTGATGTATAGCTGATCACTGTGACCCAGGATCTGGCTGAGCTGAAAGTAAGATATACAACAGCGTTATATTAATTATATGACAATATCTCAAGACAGATCAGCCTGGAGCACACTTCTTTAACACGGTTCCTCGGCCTGCGAGGCAGGTAGAACAGCACGGATGGAACAAAAACGTCAAAGTAGAAGGCAGTAAAACTTCCCACAAGTGCAAGTATACCTTGCCCACACTGTACAAGAACATTTCAAGCCCGTATCGGGCTCACTAATCATCTACGCACACACAGACAAACATAACGCACTTACATTCCAGTGGATGAAAATGTGTGTGGTCATCATCATCCGTGATGGACGAGCATCATTAATTAATACATTCTATTTTTTGGTCTTTTGTCTTACCCCAGGTGGATGATGGAAATGGTTGTTTACTCTTGCCGTTAAGTGTAGGGGTGGGAGCTTTAATTTGCGTTCTAGGGCCAGATAAGTCTCCCTTGTGTAATATCTGTGTTCATTTAGTGTTGTCTTGATATTGACTGTCCATCTTTTTCTTGGTCTTCCCTTGGCTCTAGTACCTGATCTCTTTTATTGTATGCTGTTATTGGTGGTTGTATACTAATATGGGTGGCGCCTGTGGCTTAGGGATAGTGACTAGTTCTATTAACCCCGACATTCTGAGTTCGAATCAAGCAGCGGACAGTTTGGTTGCAAATTGTTTCGAGTGGATTACAAAAGGACGATAGCACTACACGTTCAGAAAGCAATGACAAACTGCTGAACGTAATGCCTAGAAAAATCACAAAGAGCGTTAAAAAGCTGGGGTTGATTCGCAAATTTCTGTAAAGGATATGCAATTAAAAATACTAATATATTCAATCATACTAGATGGTGCTGAAGAAAAACCAATTACTTACAACAAACATTAGTTAAAACTAATGAAGCTTGACTGAAATTGGATGCACATGTCCTAAAACGTGTAGAAGTCTATGCGTTTAGGGGCCTACCAAACCAATGTGCAACGCATACACGTTCTTGGCAAAGATCAACCATATCACAAAGAGTGATTAAAATTGGTCGTAAAGAACGAACGCAAAGAAGAAGAAAACCAATGAAGTCCTTGCAGATGTGATAGATATACAAACGAGAATGCTCAATTTTAAGTGCACAAAATCGCATAGAGTGGTTACTGTAAAAATTCTGAATGATGAAATAATCTTAATTAAAAAACCTATTTTCTGTTTGGAATAGGTAATATGGAATAGGTAAAAAGCAAACAGATCTATTCAATGAAAACTAGAATTGGAAGAATATTGGTTGATGACAAAAACATCAATTTGAGGAAATGAAAGTTTGCTGAATCTATAGATACATAAAAGTTTGAAAGAACACTTTTGAGGAGAGGCATTTCCGGATACCGAAGTGCAACACAACCGATGTAAAGAAGATGATATATTTTATTATTCCTCTCATTCCATTATACATTACAATCTCAAGCAATGCCTCCATACCAATTATCCTGGGAAACTCGTTCAAATTTTTCTATAGAATTTTTCACATCTCTCAGTAAAGTAGTAGAGGATGTGTATTAAAATACAGACACTTAAATTAGCTGAACGGTGCCAAGGATCTTACTGGGAAACTCAGGCTGCATAGGCCATACTCTATGAGGGCGTTCAAAATATCAGCTCTATCCATTGACTGGCCCTCTGATATGGTGGCAGAGCCAGTCAGCCTGTCTGATCTCATTGCCAACGACACCCATGTGCCCTGGAACGAAGATAAGTGTGATTCTGCAAATTGTTGAAGCTTGTAGTGACTCAGTCCATTGCCTGCGCACCGAACCAGCCTCTACCTTGCGGATCATACTCAATGAATCACTCAGAATGCACGCATGAGTGCAGTTTTGTGACTCCAGCCAACGTAAAGCATTAGTCACCCCCAGTACCTCCATTGGCATGCTGCTTGTTGTCATATGAAATGTACCGCTGGCCTCATGGCCATTCTGCCACATGAGCTTGCAGAGAAGGCCCATGCGGACTTTTCCTGACGAACTACCGATCCATCCGTGTAAATCACAACGGCACCTTCATTGCAATTTTGATCAATGATAGCCTTAACGTCTGCATCGAGCATCAACATAAGAAACAACGAATTGAATGAATTGAATCCTCTCAAAGAGCACGAATAACAATCACCCAAGCCACCAGAACAGCGCAAGACAAAAACAGAAAACCACGACACAGAGCAACAACCAGGTAACAGTGTGACGACAAAAGAGGACGAAGATTCTCTTGAACTAAAGAGTTAGCAAGTTTAACCCTTTAGCTGCTAAGGACGTATATATACGTTTTCCCCATTCACTTCTAAAGACGGATTAACACGTTAGTTATTATCTCTTCCTCAGTGGCTAATGATGGTTTAACACGTTATACATTGCTACTGTCACTGCAATAGGCGTACATTCACGTTTGTGACCTAGAAACAAAGAGTAACTATTTATAGCTCAGCCTTCAGAAATTATGTAGCAGCGAAAGGGTTAAAATGTATCTGATTGAATGTAACAAATAATGAGCAAACAGATGACTATACTTTGTCATTTCATCATCATCAAATAGCTTGTCCTGAGCAGAACTTTGTCACCTCAACAGTCTTCCTGAATTCATCTCTCAGGCAAGATATCCTGCCTTTGAGCCGTAATGTTGAAATCATCAGTTACATCATGAATCCATCTTCTCCGTGGTCTTTCTCTTCTCTTTGCCGGTATGCCTCCTTCCATGATAGTTTTCTCCAGCCCGTAATGTATTTTTATATATCCAAAATATCTCAATTTTCTCCTTCTTATTTGTAGCATCAGTTTTCTTTGATTTTGAGTTCTTTCTGTATAGTTCTATTTGTATAGATCTATAGGACTTTACTGTAACAGTTATGTCCTTTAATTTATAGGAAAAAGAATTAAAGCTGAACGCTAGAGTTAGAGAAAATAGATTATGTCTGAAGTTACTGTCTGTGAAGTGTTAAAATTAACACTCTGAAATCTATTGATGTAACAAACAGAAAAAGCTTCTTTGTTGACTAGATAACCATAATTAAATAAAATGTCGTACAGAGAGATGTGTCTACGCCGTGAAATTATTGTTATTATTTGCGGTCTCTATTTTTGGTTGTTGTTATTAGAAACTTTAAGAAGATTCCGCACTAGCAAATTTGTTTTAGTTCGTGTTTTATGCTTGTTTGTTTCATTCTACGTGTGTATTTTACTTTAAAATTTCCATGAAATCTTCCCTGGCGTTATTATACTATTATTTACGTTAGCGATGTTCAACGCAGTGCCCGGGGGCGCCTTGGCGACAGCGTCATATATTCACTTACTTACTTACTTATTCCTCGACTCTTCTCGGGAAGCATAGGGCCTCAACAGTTGTTCGCCACTTATTTCGGTCTATGGCTGTTTTTTCTTTATGGTCTCCCAGGATAGTCAAGCACTCATCAGTTCCTCAAGAAGACTTCATCTCCATGTCTGTTTAGGTCGTAGTCATATATTTAAGGCGCTATATTTTACTCTGCCGACTTTAACATTAATCAAATTTCAAGAATATAATATGTTTTTTTAGTATTTCGTTGCACGTTGCATGAACACGATCTTTCCACTTTTGCAATCTTGCTTTATTTCGTAACCATTCTACTGACCTCTAACCTCAAACTTTGACTTATCACAGGAGAAAGAGTTTGCATCTTAACTATATTAATATTACTTTTGTTACTATTATTAGTATTAGTATTGTAATTATCACATGGCGCCCGCGTCTCCACAACTATCAGTTAGATGCGCTCCAACATACTCGTATAAAGCTCAATATGCCGTATGCAGTTATATTGTGAGTGCAGAAAGCTGGATTTTGTCATGATTGATGTTCCTTCGACAAGAATTGCAATTCAAGTGATGAACAGTTTTGTGTTGCTACATTAGCGACGGCCATATGCATTTTTAATGCGGTGCAGGTTGCTTTTGTGGCGGTACGCGGCTGTTTCATTCTGGAATTAGTTCACACAGGAAACATTTCACAGTTGTTAGCATTTCGTGTGATTTTCATTGGCACGGGAACGGAGCAATTATGGGGTGACCCGTTGCAGTGAAGTTGGAACTGTACTTACGAACTATGAACTATATAAAGTCGTTCGACAGCAATGGTGAACGTATTATAACGCAGGTACTTAAATTAGCTGAACTCAATCAGCACCTACTATGAGTGACATACCAGCTTGGACAATTACTACAACACCCAAAGATCAAGATAGAAATGAAAAGAAAAATGATTAAAAAGTATGTTTCTACCAACACTTGTGACCAGTGCCAAACTTGGTCTCTGACAGCAACACGCCACAGAAAGGTCACCATGTGTGAAATGTAATGCTTGAGGAAGGCATCGCGGGTAGCAAGAAAAAAATAGAATACGAAACGAGGACATCAGAAGCTGAATGGGCATAACTTCATGCACCGAATACATTGAAAGACAACAAATGCAGTGGTTTTGACATTTAATGAGAATGGAATACAATCAACCACCAATAACAGCATATAATAAAAAGTGATACGGTACTAGATCCAAGGGAAGACCAAGAAAAATATGGATATACAATTTCAAGACCACACTAAATAAACACGGAAATAACACAAGGACGGCTCATCTGGCCCTGGAACGCAAATTAAAGCTCCAACACCTACGCTTAACGGCAAGAGTGGACAACCAATTTCATCATCCACATGGGAAAAGACAATAGGCAATAGACCTACTGGGAAACCCTGAGTGCTTAGACTTCAATCACTAAACAAGATTAGCCTGAGCATCTCTTTAACGTTTTTTTAGTAATGTGTGTAAATTTGAATAATTCTTCTTCTTCTGCGTTCTCACTAGATTGGGATTTCAGATTATCTAATAAAGACAGCCGTCTGCCTCAGATTATCAGCCACGCCTTACGGTTTGTCTTGGACGCTAGTGTTAGTGGGCCACCTCCTTCTTCTCAAGTCTGCATACTGGTGGCAGTTATGTAGGATATAACTCCTATGATTTCTGCTTCCCGTTTGTGCCGACCTCTTCCAGCAGTAAGTTTTGGCCACCCTCGTGATGGTAGCTCTGACATTCTTACTGCTTGGCTAAATCTCCGAGGCAGATGGAAGACCGTAGAATCCGTTCCTCATTGTTAATGGTCGTTGCACCATGTTATGCGCCTTACGGCCTGGTGCATTCGTTTGTTTTCTGCAAGCATTTGTTTCGGGTTAGCATTCCCTAGTGGACACGTGCATCCAATTTCAGCTCTATGGTGAAGGGGCTAAGACGTCTCCTTAGGTTCTGAAGGTTCTGTGTGCGAATCGGGACGAGTCTCATGTGCAATTTGTTTTATGAGATCCCTATGATTGTTACTGGACAGCACATTCAATTTCTGCCTCGCTTTTTATTTACTAGGGTAGCGTCCTAGGCCCCTACCTCAGTCACCTCTTACATCATGCCTTGTAGATCGCAGAGTTACTATTCTTGGCTTCCTTGAGCCCTGGCAAAAACGGGTGTATATCGTAATAAATTCATTCAACAAATTCTTTGTTGTTTTAATTTGTATTCTACTCTACAATAAAAGCGCAATTGGAAAATTTGAAACCTCTTGTTTTTAATGCAAGCTTTTGTTCGATTAACGAATTTGAGAATATATTTTTGTTTAGCATTCACTAATATTGTTCAGGTAAAGGTCAATTCTGACACGATCTCACGTACTGGAATATAGTCATACTGTGGATGTTGTTATTGAAAAATAAGTTAACAAATAAATATTAGTACCGTTTATTGATATTTAGTTGTTTTGCGTAGTCGTTGCACATTCCTGTTGCATGTTTGTTGATGCAAGATGAAGGAAGTTATAGCTTTGTATTTCAATGTTAAAAGAAGTTGAGAAATGGACTACGGCCGTGTGTTGCAGAGACTCGCAAGATGAAATGGACTACGCCCGTGTGTTGCAGAGACTCGCAAGATGAAATGGACTACGCCCGTGTGTTGCAGAGACTCGCAAGATGAAATGGACTACGGCCGTGTGTTGCAGAGACTCGCAAGATGAAATGGACTACGGCCGTGTGTTGCAGAGACTCGCAAGATGAAATGGACTACGGCCGTGTTGCAGAGACTGCAAGATGAAATGGACTACGGCCCGTGTGTTGCAGAGACTCGCAAGATGAAATGGACTACGGGCCGTGTGTTGCAGAGGCTCGCAAGATGAGAAAATAATTGTAACACTTCTACCTACAATCCATATCGTAAGAGGCGACTGAGGTAGGGACCTAGGTAGCACCTAATCAATAAAATGGTCGTAGAAATCGGATATGTTGGCCTACTGTAGGCGCATAACTGGCACAACGTACAATCGCTCATAGGCTTGGGTAACATCAAATAACAAAGAGTGGTTAACAAGTGGTCAATATGGAGCATTCGAAGAAAAAAAAGAAGCTCTATTCAAGGATCAACAAGTAAATATTATCAATTACTGATTGCCATTTATAGATCAATTATTGTCAAACGGCATCAATCGATATATGATTTATTTTCACAAAGCTATATGTCACTCTTATCCGATTTCAGATCTTATGGCACAGTACCGCAAACAAAATGAAACTGGCTAGAATCGATTGCATATCCACAGGACTTCCCCTACCGGGCTCTTTTCTTTTCATTCTGTTAAATGTGCTAGATTCAAATCAATCACATGCACAGTAGCCCTTGCTACAATTTCAAATATTACTCCAACTCAGAACTTTCAATCGCACGTGTTTTGTTGAGTGGTTTAGGGAATCAAGAGCATCGGGAATTGAATGTTATTGATTTATTCTAACGTTCTAATCACAACGAGTTGTCGATTCTCATACCATTGTAGCCTGAAAGATAGTGCACCAATGTTATAGTTTGTATATTTTTCATTTTTTTCACATTATAGGTTGTACCTTCTTCTTCTTCTTCTTCTTCTTCTTCTTGCGTTCGTCTGCTATGAATTCAGGTGTAGTCAGGTCGAGTCTGATATGTCGCTTCAGATTTTTACTTCAAGGCCTACTTTTCCTATTATCAGTGTCTCCAGCCATACAGGCGGGCCTTCTCAGACTTCCGAGGTGACAGGTTTGATATATATATGGGACCATATTAAATTGATTACTGTCAATGTATTTAACGAGATCATATTTATGTCAGCATGGGTGGACAGAAAAAACCACTTTAAATACACTCTTAAAGTGTCTCTGAAATACTTCAATATAGACACCACGTGATGGGAATTCCTGACGCAAGATCGCCAAATGTGGCGCAGTAACCACACAAGAGGAACTCACACAGCTCAGAATCGTCGTGCCGTTGAGGCACAGAGAAAACGAGCTACGCGAAGAAAACAGAACACACAACCCCCACCTGTCTAAACTTGATCATGTATGCCCCACCTGTGGTAGGGAATTGTGTTCTAGGATTGGGCTCTACAGTGACCTCCACAAACACCAGACAGGTGCAACAGCACACGTATGAGGCTGTTGTAATCATCGATGCGATGGACGGCTATTATGACAACAAGTGTCAGCTGTCACGTAACTTTAAAATCAAGACTTATGGAACGAAATTGACAATTTACTGTCAATTTTACCACACAATCACTGCGGTCTGTGTTTGCTAAATGTATTCCTATCTAAATGTGTTTGTGTAGTGATTCCCTTGAGAATTGCTGCTGCAGTTGTTTGATTGTTACTTTCTTGTACAGTCCGTTACATTAGTTTATGATGTAGTTACTTGCTTGTTAAGTTCTTCAATAGGACAATGAACAAGCAATCAATATGATCATTGGAAGCCACACACTCGTGTGTTGCAGAGGCTTGCAAGGGAAGCAACAAATAGTAACCTACAAGGTATGTCGTAAGAGACAGCTGAGGCAGGGGCCTAGGGAAGCTACCATAGCAAATAAAAAGCGTATCTGAAATCGGATGTGCTGGGCTACTTGTAGCCGCATAACCGGCACAGCGTACAATCACTCTTAGGCTCACATACAAATCACAAAGAGTGGTTAACAAGTGGACGATATAGACCGTTCGCTGAAGAAGAAGAAGAACATTTGGAAGCCACAGAGGTGTAGTTTTTCAGAAGAATTCTGAAAACTCCATGGACAGCGAAGAAAATAAATGAGATTTTAAACAGGCCTGCACACAAAAGAAAACTTATCAAAAGAATATGAATCAGACAATCAAGGTTTTTCGGACATATAATGTGAAGAAGAGGTATAGAACATTTGGTGACAACAGGTAAAATTCAGGGAAAGAAAGATTGTAGAAGACGAAGGTAGAAAATGTTGGATGGTCCGACATCGTGGTTCGACAAAAGATCGACTCGTAACTGATTAACTTCACCAAGGTGAGAGAGTTGTGGAGAGACATGATCGCCTACGCTGGCAGGCATGGCACTTGATTGATTGATAGAACGTATAAATGAGTTTCTGTTGCGATAGTTTTTGTTACTTTGTTTAGCACTGTTTACATGTGAGTTTTCTATGCAGTGCAGTTATTGATTGGTTTCTTTTTCGTAAAGTACCTATATCTGAGTTTCAAACGCAGTTGTTTGCCAGTTACTTTCGTGAGCACTATTTACATGTGAGTTTCCGATACAGTTATTTATTTGTTACTTTTTCGTAAAGTTCTTACATGTAAGTTTGAGAAGTTGTTGTTTGCATGTGACTTTCTTGTATATTGCTTATAAGTGAGTTATTTTGTGCAGCTTTTGCCTCGAAATTTATTTAGTTATGTAATATTTTACACTTGTCTAAAATTTACATCGTAGCGATATTAAAGAGCATGGATTTTTCTTGTGGCAACATATGGGTGTGAAGCATGGACATTTAATAAGACAGTAGAAAAACATATATGTGCTTTTGAATATAAGTGTTACAGAAGAGTCCTCCGTATATCATAGACAGAGAAGGGAATAAATAGATCTATCTAGAAAGAACTCAAAATCAAAGAAAACTGGCTGATGCTACCAAATAAAAGAGAAATTAAAGTATTTTGGACAGGTAAAGAGAAGCGAAGGGCTGGAAAAGATGATCATGGAAGGAGGCATCCTGGCAAAGAGTAGAAGAGGAAGACCACGGAGAAGATGGATTCAGGATGTAACGGTGGTTTGAGCATGACCGCTGTAGAGGCATGACATCTGACCTATGAGAGGGAGAAATTCCGAAGGATTGGTTAAGTGGCATGAAGGTGGCAAAGTTCTGCTCAGGACAAGCTACTTGATGATGATGTTAAAGAACAAAGATTAACCCTTTTATTCATAAAACTAATATCATTCATTTTTCATGTCTCCAATTCAGTTTGATAAATTTCCTTCCAATTGAATAACATCTATTCTGTTGTCATCATTATTAACCCATTCGTACTTCTAAGCCGATAAACTGGCCGCAGTATTTTTAATATGACGCAAAACCCAGTATACTGACTAATTCAGTATACGTGGCAATATAAATGCGTCCAGCAGGTAACAAAACAAAAAATCACTACGGAGTAAACGTTAAATTGTTTTATATCTTCAATTATTGTGTAACTATAACACTTAATGAACCAACATAAACTTAATACGTTATATTTGCAGACCTCCATCAAGATTTGTATTTCAACCTCTCCTTCTCGTTTGTTTCTGACATCCTGATTCAGGAAAATCTCACAGAAGCAATGTAATTTTATTACTACCTAATTAGAACAGACTGCATAGGCTACCCATAGAATAGTTTCTTTGAGTGCAGAATCTATAATATACAAGACAAGCGTTGATATTTTATAATGTTTAGATGCTGACGATGGCAAGTGATTAGAATGTTAACACTGACATGTGGTTAGAGTTATGTCGCTGACAGGTGGTTAGAGCTATGTCGCTGACGTTGACAGTCGCTGACAGTTAGAGCTATGTCGCTGACAGGTGGTTAGAGTTATGTCGCTGACAGGTGGTTAGAGTATGTGCGCGCTGACAGGTGGTTAGAGCTATGTCGCTGACAGGTGGTTAGAGCTATGTCGCTGACGACGGTGGTTAGAGCTATGTCTCGCTGACAGGTGGTTAGAGTTATGTCGCCTGACAGGTGGTTAGAGCTATGTCGCTGACACGTAGGTTAGAATGTTAACCTGATACGTTGTTAGAATTACGTTGCTGACAATGACAATCGGTTAGAGTTACGTCGCTGACGCTGAGAAGTTATTAGAGTGACGTTGCTTAAAATGGGTTAGAGTTCTAACACTGACAATTATTCTTCTACTCCTCTTTGCCAGAATGTATCCTTTCATAAGGGTCTACTCCAGCCTTTCGTGTCTTTTATACATGTCCAATATACTGACATTTTCTTATTCATCATTATCATAGCCGGTTTCTTTCATTTTGAGTAATTTTCGATAGATCTATTTGTTCCCTTCTCTGTCCATGATACGCGGAGTACTCTTCTGTAACACTTATATTCAAAGGCACATATATGTTTTTCTACTATCTTGTTAAATGTCCACACTTCACACCTATAAGTTGTCACTGTCTTTTTCACTAGCGAGAAGTCCCCAGTTGACGTCTTCTTATGCTACTATACAACATAGCAAACATCGATCTTCTCAATGTACAGTAAGTAAAAAAAGTAAAGGAACCATTTATATCGTGGTATATAGGGCAATATAGTGTTAGGCCTGTATCATTCACTGACCGTCGGCACACGATGTGTGAGGTGGTCAGCATCACGCCGGCCATCTTTACTTTCCCAGAGCACGTCTGGTACCCAATTGAGGCTGGATCGACCTCACCTGGGAAAAATTTCAAGCCCACTACGGGAGTTGAGCCCGGACCACCAGCCTTGAGAAGCGAGTTCACTACAACTACACTACCGCGGCTCTCCAATGTACAGTATTCCTAAATAATAAGTATGCCTCTAGTCTTAAACGTACTGCACTGAAGGAAGACACTTCAGAGGTATTACCTTAAAGATTACCTCGTTAAACTTAAGAACCCTCAAGCTTTGCCGACAGCTCTTGTCCCAGTCTTTAATTTTTACTTATAATATTCTCTGAAATCTTTGTGCAGCCTCACGTGAGCGAGTCTGTGTGTTCATGGTGCGTACGGTGTGTGTGTCACACGAGCGCCCCAGAATGTACTGAAATATGTTTTAAATTCAAACTCACAACCTATGATAAGATTTGATGTTTTGTTAGAAGACTTAAACAAACTTAAATTTTGACTAAATGAACGCTTATATTTTCCGGGGTCAATGTACAAGTAACTAAATACTGAAATGTTGAAATACAAAATACTGAATGTATAAGTGGTGCTAGAAAATCGACGACTCGTTTACTGTTGTTGGTGTCTACGTCCTGTAAAAAGGATATGCCTTGACTTTCATACTTTACGGTGTCTCAAAAATAGCTGAGCAGCTTTCAACTAATTTAAAAATAGCGCAATGGAACAGTTACAGAGCACTTACACAATAGCGACTGTCAACGATTCCGAGATTCTCATGAAATCAGATATTTTGTATACCAATTACTCGCTGGATATACTATAGAAATTGCGATAGGTCAGCTCTAGCAACATCTATGACCACTCAGAGCCAATACTAGTCTATATTATAACTTATTAGATGTGGTACTAATATGTGGGATGTTAAATTTTGCACAAATCTTATTAGTAAACCATAAGTACAAATGATTGTCCTGAGTAATAATATTCTTTCCCTCCCTCCCCACCCCCCAACCTCCCCCATTCCTTTAGGGTGCAACTGAGACATCAAATTAAATGCACAATAGATTCAGACCTTTGTCAATGATATATATAGTATTCACAGATATATATAGTATTCACATAGATATATATAGTATTCACATAGATATATATAGTATTCACAGAAATATATAGTATTCACATAGATATATATAGTATTCAAACAGGTATATATAGTATTCACAGATATATATAGTATTTACAGATATATATAGTATTCACAGATATATATAGTATTCACAGATATATATAGTATTCACATAGATATATATAGTATTCACAGATATATATAGTATTCACAGATATGTATAGTATTCACAGATATATATAGTATTCACAGATATATATAGTATTTACAGATATATATAGTATTCACAGATATATATAGTATTCACACAGATATATATAGTATTCACAGATATGTATAGTATTCACAGATATATATAGTATTCACAGATATATATAGTATTCACAGATATATATAGTATTCACAGATATATATAGTATTCACAGATATGTATAGTATTCACAGATATATATAGTATTCACAGATATATATAGTATTCACAGATATATATAGTATTCACAGATATATATAGTATTTACAGATATATATAGTATTCACAGATATATATAGTATTCACAGAAATATATAGTATTCACAGAAATATATAGTATTCACAGATATATATAGTATTCACAGATATATATAGTATTCATAGATATATATAGTATTCACATAGATATATATAGTATTCACAGAAATATATAGTATTCACACAGATATATATAGTATTCACAGATATATATAGTATTCACAGATATATATAGTATTCACAGATATATATAGTATTTACAGATATATATAGTATTCACATAGATATATATAGTATTCACATAGATATATATAGTATTCACATAGATATATAAAGTATTCACAGATATATATAGTATTCATAGATGTATATAGTATTCACAGATATATATAGTATTCACAGATATATATAGTATTCATAGATATATATAGTATTCACAGATATATATAGTATTCACAGATATATATAGTATTCACAGATATGTATAGTATTCACAGATATATATAGTATTCACAGATATATATAGTATTCACAGATATATATAGTATTCACAGATATATATAGTATTCACAGATATATATAGTATTCACACAGATATATATAGTATTCACAGATATATATAGTATTCACAGATATATATAGTATTCACAGATATGTATAGTATTCACAGATATATATAGTATTCACAGATATATATAGTATTCACAGATATATATAGTATTCACAGATATATATAGTATTCACAGATATATATAGTATTCACAGATATATATAGTATTCACACAGATATATATAGTATTCACAGATATATATAGTATTCACAGATATATATAGTATTCACAGATATATATAGTATTCACAGATATATATAGTATTCACAGATATATATAGTATTCATAGATATATATGGTATTCACACAGATATATATAGTATTCACAGATATATATAGTATTCACAGATATATATAGTATTCACAGATATATATAGTATTCACAGATATATATAGTATTCACAGATATGTATAGTATTCACAGATATATATAGTATTCACAGATATATATAGTATTCACAGATATATATAGTATTCACAGATATATATAGTATTCACAGATATATATAGTATTCACAGATATATATAGTATTCACATAGATATATATAGTATTCACAGATATATATAGTATTCACAGATATATATAGTATTCACAGATATATATAGTATTCACATATATATATAGTATTCACAGATATATATAGTATTCATAGATATATATAGTATTCACATAGATATATATAGTATTCACAGATATATATAGTATTCACAGATATATATAGTATTCACATAGATATATATAGTATTCATAGATATATATAGTATTCACATAGATATATATAGTATTCACATAGATATATATAGTATTCACATAGATATATATAGTATTCACAGATATATATAGTATTTACAGATATATATAGTATTCATAGATATATATAGTATTCACATAGATATATATAGTATTCACATAGATATATATAGTATTCACATAGATATACATAGTATTTACATAGATATATATAGTATTCACAGATATATATAGTATTCACATAGATATATATAGTATTCACAGATATATATATAGTATTCACAGATATATATAGTATTCATAGATATATATAGTATTCACAGATATATATAGTATTCACAGATATATATAGTATTCACAGATATATATAGTATTCATAGATATATATAGTATTCATAGATATATATAGTATTCACAGATATATATAGTATTCACAGATATATATAGTATTCACAGATATATATAGTATTACAGATATATATAGTATTCACAGATATATATAGTATTCACATATATATATAGTATTCACAGATATATATAGTATTCATAGATATATATAGTATTCATAGATATATATAGTATTCACAGATATATATAGTATTCATAGATATATATAGTATTCACAGATATATATAGTATTCACAGATATATATGGTATTCACACAGATATATATAGTATTCATAGATATATATAGTATTCACAGATATATATAGTATTCACAGATATATATAGTATTCACAGATATATATAGTATTCATAGATATATATAGTATTCATAGATATATATAGTATTCACAGATATATATAGTATTCACAGATATATATAGTATTCATAGATATATATAGTATTCACAGATATATATAGTATTCACAGATATATATAGTATTCACAGATATATATAGTATTCATAGATATATATAGTATTCATAGATATATATAGTATTCACAGATATATATAGTATTCACAGATATATATAGTATTCATAGATATATATAGTATTCACAGATATATATAGTATTCACAGATATATATAGTATTCACAGATATATATAGTATTCATAGATATATATAGTATTCATAGATATATATAGTATTCACAGATATATATAGTATTCACAGATATATATAGTATTCACACAGATATATATAGTATTCACAGATATATATAGTATTCACAGATATATATAGTATTCACAGATATATATAGTATTCATAGATATATATAGTATTCACAGATATATATAGTATTCACAGATATATATAGTATTCATAGATATATATAGTATTCATAGATATATATAGTATTCACAGATATATATAGTATTCACAGATATATATAGTATTCACAGATATATATAGTATTCATAGATATATATAGTATTACAGATATATATAGTATTCACAGATATATATAGTATTCATAGATATATATAGTATTCACAGATATATATAGTATTCACAGATATATATAGTATTCACAGATATATATAGTATTCATAGATATATATAGTATTCACATAGATATATATAGTATTCACAGATATATATAGTATTCACAGATATATATAGTATTCACAGATATATATAGTATTCACAGATATATATAGTATTCACAGATATATATAGTATTCACAGAAATATATAGTATTCACACAGATATATATAGTATTCACAGATATATATAGTATTCACAGATATATATAGTATTCACAGATATATATAGTATTCACAGATATATATAGTATTCACAGATATATATAGTATTCACAGATATATATAGTATTCACAGATATATATAGTATTCACAGATATATATAGTATTACAGATATATATAGTATTCACAGATATATATAGTATTCACACAGATATATATAGTATTCACAGATATATATAGTATTCACAGATATATATAGTATTCACAGATATATATAGTATTCACAGATATATATGGTATTCACATGAATATATATAGTATTCACACAGATATATATAGTATTCACAGATATATATAGTATTCACAGATATATATAGTATTCACAGATATATATAGTATTCATAGATATATATAGTATTCACAGATATATATAGTATTCACAGATATATATAGTATTCACAGATATATATAGTATTCACATAGATATATATAGTATTCACAGATATATATAGTATTCACAGATATATATAGTATTCACAGATATATATAGTATTCACAGATATATATAGTATTCACAGATATATATAGTATTCACAGATATATATAGTATTCACAGATATATATAGTATTCACAGATATATATAGTATTCACAGATATATATAGTATTCACAGATATATATAGTATTCACAGATATATATAGTATTCACAGATATATATAGTATTCACAGATATATATAGTATTCACAGATATATATAGTATTCACAGATATATATAGTATTACAGATATATATAGTATTCACAGATATATATAGTATTCACAGATATATATAGTATTCACAGATATATATAGTATTCACAGATATATATAGTATTCACAGATATATATAGTATTCACACAGATATATATAGTATTCACAGATATATATAGTATTCACAGATATATATAGTATTCACAGATATATATAGTATTCACAGATATATATAGTATTACAGATATATATAGTATTCACACAGATATATATAGTATTCACAGATATGTATAGTATTCACAGATATATATAGTATTCACAGATATATATAGTATTCACAGATATATATAGTATTCACAGATATATATAGTATTCACAGAAATATATAGTATTCATAGATATATATAGTATTCACAGATATATATAGTATTCACAGATATATATAGTATTCACAGATATATATAGTATTCACACAGATATATATAGTATTCACAGATATATATAGTATTCACAGATATATATAGTATTCACAGATATATATAGTATTCACAGATATATATAGTATTCATAGATATATATAGTATTACACAGATATATATAGTATTCACAGATATATATAGTATTCACAGATATATATAGTATTCACAGATATATATAGTATTCACAGATATATATAGTATTCACAGATATATATAGTATTCACAGATATATATAGTATTCACAGATATATATAGTATTCACAGATATATATAGTATTACACAGATATATATAGTATTCACAGATATATATAGTATTCACAGATATATATAGTATTCACAGATATATATAGTATTCACAGATATATATAGTATTACAGATATATATAGTATTACACAGATATATATAGTATTCACAGATATATATGGTATTCACATAGATATATATAGTATTCACACAGATATATATAGTATTCACAGATATATATAGTATTCACATAGATATATATAGTATTCACACAGATATATATAGTATTCACAGATATATATAGTATTCACACAGATATATATAGTATTCACAGATATATATGGTATTCACAGATATATATAGTATTCACAGATATATATAGTATTCACAGATATATATAGTATTCACACAGATATATATAGTATTCACAGATATATATGGTATTCACATAGATATATATAGTATTCACACAGATATATATAGTATTCACAGATATATATAGTATTCACAGATATATATAGTATTCACAGATATATATAGTATTCATAGATATATATAGTATTCTAAGATATATATAGTATTCACAGATATATATAGTATTCACAGATATATATAGTATTCACATAGATATATATAGTATTCACAGATATATATAGTATTCACAGATATATATAGTATTCACAGATATATATAGTATTCACAGATATATATAGTATTCACAGATATATATAGTATTCACAGATATATATAGTATTCACAGATATATATAGTATTCACAGATATATATAGTATTCACACAGATATATATAGTATTCACAGATATATATAGTATTCACAGATATATATAGTATTCACAGATATATATAGTATTCACAGATATATATAGTATTCACAGATATATATAGTATTACAGATATATATAGTATTCACAGATATATATAGTATTCACAGATATATATAGTATTCACAGATATATATAGTATTCACAGATATATATAGTATTCACAGATATATATAGTATTCACAGATATATATAGTATTCACACAGATATATATAGTATTCACAGATATATATAGTATTCACAGATATATATAGTATTCACAGATATATATAGTATTCACAGATATATATAGTATTCACAGATATATATAGTATTCACACAGATATATATAGTATTCACAGATATGTATAGTATTCACAGATATATATAGTATTCACAGATATATATAGTATTCACAGATATATATAGTATTCACAGATATATATAGTATTCACAGAAATATATAGTATTCATAGATATATATAGTATTCACAGATATATATAGTATTCACAGATATATATAGTATTCACAGATATATATAGTATTCACACAGATATATATAGTATTCACAGATATATATAGTATTCACAGATATATATAGTATTCACAGATATATATAGTATTCACAGATATATATAGTATTCATAGATATATATAGTATTCACACAGATATATATAGTATTCACAGATATATATAGTATTCACAGATATATATAGTATTACATAGATATATATAGTATTCACAGATATATATAGTATTCACAGATATATATAGTATTCACAGATATATATAGTATTCACAGATATATATAGTATTCACAGATATATATAGTATTCACAGATATATATAGTATTCACAGATATATATAGTATTCACACAGATATATATAGTATTCACACAGATATATATAGTATTCACACAGATATATATAGTATTCACAGATATATATAGTATTCACAGATATATATAGTATTCACAGATATATATAGTATTCACACAGATATATATAGTATTCACAGATATATATAGTATTCACAGATATATATAGTATTCACAGATATATATAGTATTACAGATATATATAGTATTCACAGATATATATAGTATTCACAGATATATATAGTATTCATAGATATATATAGTATTCACAGATATATATAGTATTCACAGATATATATAGTATTCACAGATATATATAGTATTCACAGATATATATAGTATTCATAGATATATATAGTATTCACAGATATATATAGTATTCACAGATATATATAGTATTCACAGATATATATAGTATTCACACAGATATATATAGTATTCACACAGATATATATAGTATTCACAGATATATATAGTATTCACATAGATATATATAGTATTCACAGATATATATAGTATTCACAGATATATATAGTATTCACAGATATATATAGTATTCACAGATATATATAGTATTCACAGATATATATAGTATTCACAGATATATATAGTATTCACAGATATATATAGTATTCACAGATATATATAGTATTCACACAGATATATATAGTATTCACAGATATATATAGTATTCACAGATATATATAGTATTCACAGATATATATAGTATTCACAGATATATATAGTATTCACAGATATATATAGTATTCACAGATATATATAGTATTCACAGATATATATAGTATTCACAGATATATATAGTATTCACAGATATATATAGTATTCACAGATATATATAGTATTCACAGATATATATAGTATTCACAGATATATATAGTATTCACACAGATATATATAGTATTCACAGATATATATAGTATTCACAGATATATATAGTATTCACAGATATATATAGTATTCACAGATATATATAGTATTACAGATATATATAGTATTCACACAGATATATATAGTATTCACAGATATGTATAGTATTCACAGATATATATAGTATTCACAGATATATATAGTATTCACAGATATATATAGTATTCACAGATATATATAGTATTCACAGAAATATATAGTATTCATAGATATATATAGTATTCACAGATATATATAGTATTCACAGATATATATAGTATTCACAGATATATATAGTATTCACAGATATATATAGTATTCACAGATATATATAGTATTCACAGATATATATAGTATTCACAGATATATATAGTATTCACAGATATATATAGTATTCATAGATATATATAGTATTCACACAGATATATATAGTATTCACAGATATATATAGTATTCACAGATATATATAGTATTCACATAGATATATATAGTATTCACAGATATATATAGTATTCACAGATATATATAGTATTCACAGATATATATAGTATTCACAGATATATATAGTATTCACAGATATATATAGTATTCACAGATATATATAGTATTCACAGATATATATAGTATTCACACAGATATATATAGTATTCACAGATATATATAGTATTCACAGATATATATAGTATTCACAGATATATATAGTATTCACAGATATATATAGTATTCACAGATATATATAGTATTCACACAGATATATATAGTATTCACACAGATATATATAGTATTCACAGATATATATAGTATTCACAGATATATATAGTATTCACAGATATATATAGTATTCACAGATATATATAGTATTCACAGATATATATAGTATTCATAGATATATATAGTATTCACAGATATATATAGTATTCACAGATATATATAGTATTCACAGATATATATAGTATTCACAGATATATATAGTATTCATAGATATATATAGTATTCACAGATATATATAGTATTCACAGATATATATAGTATTCACAGATATATATAGTATTCACACAGATATATATAGTATTCACAGATATATATAGTATTCACAGATATATATAGTATTCACAGATATATATAGTATTCACACAGATATATATAGTATTCACAGATATATATAGTATTCAAAGATATATATAGTATTCACAGATATATATAGTATTCACAGATATATATAGTATTCACAGATATATATAGTATTCACAGATATATATAGTATTCACAGATATATATAGTATTCACAGATATATATAGTATTCATAGATATATATAGTATTCACAGATATATATAGTATTCACAGATATATATAGTATTCAAAGATATATATAGTATTACACAGATATATATAGTATTCACACAGATATATATAGTATTCACAGATATATATAGTATTCACACAGATATATATAGTATTCACACAGATATATATAGTATTCACAGATATATATAGTATTCACAGATATATATAGTATTCACAGATATATATAGTATTCACAGATATATATAGTATTCACAGATATATATAGTATTCACAGATATATATAGTATTCACAGATATATATAGTATTCACAGATATATATAGTATTCACAGATATATATAGTATTCACAGATATATATAGTATTCACAGATATATATAGTATTCACAGATATATATAGTATTCACAGATATATATAGTATTCACATAGATATATATAGTATTCACAGATATATATAGTATTCACAGATATATATAGTATTCACAGATATATATAGTATTCACAGATATATATAGTATTCACAGATATATATAGTATTACAGATATATATAGTATTCACAGATATATATAGTATTCACAGATATATATAGTATTCACAGATATATATAGTATTCACAGATATATATAGTATTCACAGATATATATAGTATTCACAGATATATATAGTATTCACAGATATATATAGTATTCACAGATATATATAGTATTACAGATATATATAGTATTCACAGATATTATAGTATTCACAGATATATATAGTATTCACAGATATATATAGTATTCATAGATATATATAGTATTCACAGATATATATAGTATTCACAGATATATATAGTATTACAGATATATATAGTATTCAGATATATATAGTATTCACAGATATATATAGTATTCACAGAATATATAGTATTCTAGATATATATAGTATTCACAGATATATATAGTATTCACAGATATATATAGTATTCACACAGATATATATGATTCACAGATATATATGGTATGAGAGAGTTGCAAACATAGAACTGTGGATAAGAACAGGATAGAAACAAATGACGACAGGTTACGAGATGAATTGGTTAATGTTTAGGTAAACATTGCGGCAAACACAGTCGAGTATCAATAGACAATCATTTGAGTGGAACCCGCTAGGAAAACGGAAAAAAGAACGTTTTAAACAGATCTGGAGACTGTGTTTTCTTGAGGAACTGAAGTATTCTAGACTATACTGGAAAGCCATAAACAAAACAGCTAGAGACCTGGAAAAAGTAGCGAGCAACTGTTGAGGCCCTATACTCCCCGAGAAGCAGAGAGGAATCAGTAAAAGTAATCATAGTAGTTTATAATTCTGAAAGATGTTGATTGTCAGTTATTTCGTCGCGACACTTGATAATGATGTTACGTCAATTTCTTTTCAAAAAACGAAAATGATACGTTAAAATGAATGAAGTAAGCCATTAAAATATTAAAGTTCAACTTAGAAGCAAGACCTCCATCTTGTCTAGAACATGAAAGCTAATAGGATGTCTAATATGATGTGAACGCCATCTTGCCTGGAGATGGAAGTATTGACTTTCAAGATAATTTCGTCAAGAAATATAATGATGTTGCAGCTTCTGTGTCATGATTTCATAGTTTGTAAAGAAAGGATACGGTCAGTGACATTACTGTACGGAAATATTAGTCACAAACAGGCGTTATGTGTGGTATTTAATAAGAATATTGAAGAGAAAATTGATAGAAATGAAGATTTGAAAATAATTGAAGAGAAAAGATGATGGCATACATAGAATAAATGAGAGAGAAAAATGAATCAGGCGAGTGTGAAAGATAAAATATGTGAATTGAAGATAATTTGGGAGATTTTGATAGAACAGAGTTGAGTAGGAGTCTCTAGGCGAGAATAGAAGAATACAGACTAGTGATGAAGATTACAGAGGACTGTAAAAGAGTAAAGACTAGGGAAGTACATTACGGATGATTGTCAAAGAGTATAGACTAGAGAAGAGGATTACAAATGATTCTACTGTATAGAGTACAGACTAGGGAAGAGTATTGCAGAGGATTGTAAAAGAGTACAGACTAGGGAAGAGTATTGCAGAGCATTGTAAAAGAGTACAGACAAGGGAAGAGTATTGCAGAGGATTGTAAAAGAGTACAGACTATGGAAGAGTATTAGAACTGATTGTAAAAAAGTACAGTCTAGGGAAGAGTATTAGAAATGATTGTAAAAGCATACAGTCTAGAGAAGAGTATTACAGAGGATTGGTAAAGAGTACGGACAAGGGAAGAGTATTGCAGAGGATTGTAAAAGAGTACAGACAAGGGAAGAGTATTGCAGAGGATTGTAAAAGAGTACAGACAAGGGAAGAGTATTGCAGAGGATTGTAAAAAGTACAGACTAGGAAGAGTATTAGAAATGATTGTAAAGAGTACAGACTAGGAAGAGTATTAGAAATGATTGTAAAAGCGTACAGACAACGGAAGACTATTAGAAATGATTGTAAAAGCGTACAGACAACGGAAGAGTATTAGAAATGATTGTAAAAGCGTACAGACAACGGAAGAGTATTAGAAATGATTGTAAAAGCGTACAGACAACGGAAGAGTATTAGAAATGATTGTAAAAGAGTACAGACTAGGGAAGAGTATTGCAGAGGATTGTAAAAGAGTACAGACAAGGGAAGAGTATTGCAGAGGATTGTAAAAGAGTACAGACTATGGAAGAGTATTAGAACTGATTGTAAAAAAGTACAGTCTAGGGAAGAGTATTAGAAATGATTGTAAAAGCATACAGTCTAGAGAAGAGTATTACAGAGGATTGATAAAGAGTACAGACTTGAGTAGAATAGCAAAGAAAAATGTAGATTGTAGATGCTATAAAACAGCGTTTCTCAAAGTGGGCGGTACCGCCCCCAGTGGGCGTTGAAGCGTTTTAAGGGGGCGATAGTGGGTTCATATGAATTTAGGTGGTTTTCAGGTGATTAGGGATCAGTGGCTCCTTAAAGAAAAAATTAATAATATATATTTTATAATAAATTACTTTCGTGATTTTGCGATTAAATAATTATTTAAAATGTGAATTTGCATTTTAATTCATCTTATGCCAGTCTTACACGATCCATTTTCTCATCAATTTTCTATTTCATGCATATAATCATTTGAAAATAGACAATGTATGACAGAAATATATCTCAATGTTCTATGTCAAAGTGAAAATAGAGAATGCATATATATATATAGTGGCCGAGCTCACTATTGCTTAATGCTACAGACGCCATCTCATTACAAGCAGCCTAAAAAAATATTTGATTTTAACTAGTTTTCCCGCGTTCTTCGTGATTTTTCTGTGATTTTTCTGTTTCCTGAATTTTTGCTGCCACCGTCGTCTTGGTCGTGCCCTGCATCGTCTTCCGATAACCATGCATCCACTATTGCTACTTAAAACTCTGTGACGTTTAATGGGACCCAAAAAATTTCAGTTTTCAACAAATTATATTGTTTTCGAATAAATTTTTCTCGATGTTCAGTTCCTGTAGTATGGCTGTAGTGTCCTTTTCTTTGAGCAGGACGTTCTAGTAACTTTCTTGTAGCACTTTGTTTTAACAAAATGTATATTTCCAAACTTAGTATTTCTGACTCATTTCCATATGTTGCTACAGGTAAGATACATGACCCTACCAAGTTTTACCTGTATCTGCTTGTCTGTGTTATTCCTTCCTTTCTTCACAGTGAAAAAAAAACGTTGGTAGTGAATAATAAACTAAGGCATTCACAAACTAGATAAAAAAACATTGGTAGTGAATAATAAACTAAGACATTCACAAACTAAATAAAAAAAACATTGGTAGTGAATAATAAACTAAGGCATTCACAAACTAAATAAAAAAACATTGGTAGTAAATAATAAACTAAGGCATTCACAAACTAGATAAAAAAACATTGGTAGTGAATAATAAACTAAGACATTCACAAACTAAATAAAAAAACATTGGTAGTGAATAATAAACTAAGGCATTCACAAACTAAATAAAAAAACATTGGTAGTGAATAATAAACTAAGGCATTCACAAACTAAATAAAAAAAACATTGGTAGTGAATAATAAACTAAGGCATTCACAAACTAGATAAAAAAACATTGGTAGTGAATAATAAACTAAGACATTCACAAACTAAATAAAAAAACATTGGTAGTGAATAATAAACTAAGGCATTCACAAACTAAATAAAAAAAACATTGGTAGTGAATAATAAACTAAGGCATTCACAAACTAAATAAAAAAAACATTGGTAGTGAATAATAAACTAAGGCATTCACAAACTAGATAAAAAAACATTGGTAGTGAATAATAAACTAAGGCATTCACAAACTAGATAAAAAAACATTGGTAGTGAATAATAAACTAAGACATTCACAAACTAGATAAAAAAAACATTGGTAGTGAATAATAAAAAAAGGCATTCACAAACTAGATAAAAAAACATTGGTAGTGAATAATAAACTAAGACATTCACAAACTAGATAAAAAAAACATTGGTAGTGAATAATAAACTAAGACATTCACAAACTAGATAAAAAAACATTGGTAGTGAATAATAAACTAAGACATTCACAAACTAAATAAAAAAACATTGGTAGTAAATAATAAACTAAGACATTCACAAACTAAATAAAAAAAACATTGGTAGCGAATAATAAACTAAGACATTCACAAACTAGATAAAAAAACATTGGTAGTGAATAATAAACTAAGACATCCACAAACTAGATTAAAAAAACGTTGGTAGTAAATAATAAACTAAGGCATTCACAAACTAAATAAAAAAACATTGGTAGTGAATAATAAACTAAGACATTCACAAACTAAATAAAAAAACATTGGTAGTGAATAATAAACTAAGACATTCACAAACTAGATAAAAAAAACATTGGTAGTGAATAATAAACTAAGACATTCACAAACTAAATAAAAAAAACATTGGTAGTGAATAATAAACTAAGACATTCACAAACTAGATAAAAAAACATTGGTAGTAAATAATAAACTAAGACATTCACAAACTAAATAAAAAAACATTGGTAGTGAATAATAAACTAAGACATTCACAAACTAGATAAAAAAACATTGGTAGTGAATAATAAACTAAGACATTCACAAACTAGATAAAAAAAACATTGGTAGTGAATAATAAACTAAGGCATTCACAAACTAAATAAAAAAAACATTGGTAGTGAATAATAAACTAAGGCATTCACAAACTAAATAAAAAAAACATTGGTAGTGAATAATAAACTAAGGCATTCACAAACTAAATAAAAAAAACATTGGTAGTGAATAATAAACTAAGGCATTCACAAACTAAATAAAAAAAACATTGGTAGTGAATAATAAACTAAGACATTCACAAACTAGATAAAAAAAACATTGGTAGTGAATAATAAACTAAGACATTCACAAACTAGATAAAAAAACATTGGTAGTGAATAATAAACTAAGGCATTCACAAACTAGATAAAAAAACATTGGTAGTGAATAATAAACTAAGACATTCACAAACTAAATAAAAAAAACATTGGTAGTGAATAATAAACTAAGGCATTCATAAACTAAATAAAAAAACATTGGTAGTGAATAATAAACTAAGGCATTCACAAACTAAATAAAAAAACATTGGTAGTAAATAATAAATTACGGCATTCACAAACTAAATAAAAAAAACATGCACGTCGAATGGAAAATAAAAATAATAAAAACATCATAATAATTTGAGACACAACATTGTGATTGTTACCGATCCAGTAACAGTGTGGTCTGTAGAATATTTTGATCAATATTACGCGTTGCATTGTCATGTATTCTGTGGATTTCCTGTCCACCAAGTTGTATTTTTTCTACAACAGAGTGTCTTGATTGAAAATACTTGTTTGTTAATAATGAGATAAGGTTTGGTAGAAATTTGTAATTATTTTGAAATTGTGCACAGGATTTATAATCTGCTTGTACTGAAGTTTCATCCGTCCTGAATAAATTAACCTGTTCAAATTGAACAGGTTACCTAGATTTATTTCTTGTTTCCGATCAAATTATGCAAGCATTCTCATGTATCCTTTTTTTTTTTTATCCAGAAGCACTTGAGCTTTTCAGCTCTTCGGCTCGGTGTCATGGACATCGTAACCCTTCAGTTCGGTGCCACGAACACCGTAAATTTTGAGAACCTGTGGCTTTTTCTGCCAGCCCGCAGAATTGAACCCGCACTCACAGAGGGCTTGTCACACCGTCGTACAACGCGCTACGAACACGCTGGGCAGGCGGGTTCATGTATCCTTATAGATGTGGGTCTCAACATGGGAGATGAACTTCTCCGTGGAGGCGTGAGACAGTATCAGGAAAGGTGTGAAACATTATGCAAATTTAGTGAATTTTGTATTTTAATAAGCTTGTATATTTTAACAACTTATTTTTGGTTCAGTTAAAATACGTTTTCTCAATAAAATAAGAAACGTTTAAAATGTATTTTAAAAAAAAGCAAAAATATCATAATTTTGACTCATGTTGTCATTATTCTCAGATTTATCGTCCGTCCGAGTGGTTACCGGGGCCCAAATTTGGGGTGTAAAGAATAGAACCACTGTTACCTGCCACGCATGTCGTAAGAAGCGTCTAAGGAGGTTTGGCTGAAATCGGATGCATGTGTCCGCTAGGAATGCTAACCCGAAACAAATGCTTGCAGAAAACGGATGCACCAGGCCGTAAGGCACATAACATGGTGCAACGACCCTCACAATGAGGAATGGGATAACGGATTATACAGTCGTCAATCTGCCTCGGAGATTTAGCCACGCAGTAAGAATGTCAGAGCTACCATCACGAGGGTGGCCAAAACTTACTGCGGGAAGAGCTCGGCACAAACGGGGAAGCAGAAATCATAGGAATTATATCCTACAGAATTGCCCCAGTATGCAGACTGGAGAAGAAAGAGGCGGCCCACTTACACTAGCGTCCAAGACAAACTGTATGGCGTGGCTGATAATCTGAGGCAGACGGCTGTCTTTATCAGACAATCCGAAATCCCAATCTAGTGAGAACGCAGAAGAAGAAGAAGATTTATCGTCAAAAATTAGTTTTTGTTTTATATTTTTTACTTCTCTTTGTCAATGTTATTGTGTTTAGAGGAACGTGTTTTGCTGTAACGCTCATAGTGAGAAACATTATTTTTTCTTTTCTTCGGAGAGGGGAAAAAAAGTAAGAGGAACAATAAGGATGGTGCATGGAAGTTTAATCTCATCATCAAATGTGAGCACCAATTGATAAAGGTTGAGAACCACTTATATAGAGATATGGAAGCGTCTACGCAGAATTCTGGAGGTAACAAGAAGAGACCGGTTTAGAAATGAAAACATCACGGAAAAAAAGTGGGTACAACATCAGTACTGAAAAAGAATTAAATGGTTCGGCCACATAAGCAGATTACCAACAGAGAGTGCGCCACAAAGAGCAATGTTACTTTGATTAGTGGATGCAAAGGAAAAGACCGGCACGTAAAAGGTGCACCTCGGAGATAACAGAAACGACAAAATCACTGTTCAGGAAGCGCATACAATAACCCGTTCTAGAAATCTCTTCTTTCCCTGAAGCTGTGAGGCAAATCAGGATTGGAGAAGAGAAAGAAAGACAAGGTGCATAGAGAGGCTCGCTTCATATGTCTCCTTTTCGCCCTGACGCTGAAAGGCACAACAGGATTATAGAATAGATAGATATAACTTAAGTCTTAGAAAGTACACCAAATCAAGTCAGAACATAATACAATCATAATTTCAATTTGCAATAATCGTGATTCCACTCCCGATGTGTTCGTATATGCTTCTATCTACTTGTCAATATCTCCAACAGTTCCCAGCAACTAGCAAGATCAGTGTGATAGTGAGTGGTGAACCTACTCATACTCATGGTGTGCTACTCTTTTCTGGTCACCCTAATCCTCAACCCAAGCTCTTTCAATCTAGCTATTGACATCGATTGGATTAGATAACATTTTTGCAGCCACAATCTCTGAGAGCGTTCAGAATGTCAGCTCTATAGATTGACTAAAAATACAGACGGAACCAGAAAAACATAGTAGTTAAATATATAATAGAAGAAAGACTTACAGTGAAAACATGTATACAAAATTAGGACATACAAAACACAAATTAGTTGATTCGAAGAAATTTAGTAAATGTAAAAAATCAAATAATGAGATGGTGGAAAAAATAATTAATCTCAAATGAAAAATCTTACCTTAGATCTGTGAATGTCGCCATCATCAGTCTCACCAACACCCAACAACTTTCTAGTTTTTAGTCTGCTGTGCAGGTCACCGCTACTGTGCTTTCTGGTAGAAATAAGAAAAATATGAATAAATGTATAGTTTGTCGAGGAACGTCTGGTCGTATGGATTAGATCGCGGCTCCCATGCGGGAGATCCGTGTTCAACACACGGTAAAGTCATGGATTGTTTTCTGTTGTGGGCATAAATGAAAAATGGTAACCTGAACAGCTTCACGGCGACTGCACTAGCCATGCGACCATTAAATTCCTCACGTTCTCGTACCACCTGTTCTACACTGCCTTACAAAGCGGTACTTTTTATAGTTTGTTACTTCTATTTAACTGACATCAGAATATGTGGATACGTTTTAGGTATATCAGTGATTCTCACAGCAGTATATTCGAGTAGTCTTATTTTAGTATGAAGCCTTCAACTCTTTCAAATACAGAAACTTTAATCCAGTTACAAAACTTGTCTTGGAATATGATAACGAACTGTTGATGGTAGTAGCTATTTTAAACTAGTTGAGAACCTTTATCTATTGAAAACCTAGTTTTAGAATATGCTTTCTTTTCGTTTTGAATTCAGATGTAGTCATTGCGCATATTATGGCACATTTGACTGATTTGTGCGTGAACGCTTCATTTTCGTATTACCAGTATCCGTTGTCCTTCAGTCGAGCCTTACTTTGACTTCAGAAGTTCTTGTAATTTAGATTCGAAGTTAAAGATAAGAGTTTTCTGTAGTCCAACCGTTTGACATCGCTGTCTTTGTCGTTTGCTTGATACTTTATGGAATGACCATGCAACAAACAAACGAGTGCTTGAAAAAGCAGAAATTTAAAACGAGAACACTCTCCTCAGAAAATATACGTCTCCGTTGGCTAGGTCACATAATGTATCAACCGTCATGTTAATATTAATGCCATCTAGTTATTTGTTGTAATAAAAGGAAGAGTCATCAGTGTCCCATTAGCAGGTAGAGTTGATATACTGACATACAGAATATGGATGAAGTAATATGGTTACTTCGCTCGACTGAGTACGGGGACCGAAATTAGAGTTGAAAAGAATAAAACCACTGTTACCTGCCACGCATGTCGTAAGAGGCGTCTAATGAAGTTAGGATTGGGGCTAGCTACCTCACGCCGTAAAAATTACTAGATAGCTACAGAAATCACAACCAGGAAAATTCATAGCTTGCCACCTGAGGCAGAAGGACCCCAAGGAGGACTCATGGCAAGAAAATGTGGAGATAGTGTAGAGATCTGGAGAAGATCACATTTGATAGGCGGACTTGGAAGGCCTTGTTTGTAGACCTATGCCTTCCTAGGGACAAAGGATGAAGAAGAAGAATGTAGTTACATGGAAATCTTATGTTTAACACCTTGGTCCTTCTGATCCCATACACTGGTTCAATGTATTTTTGAAGATGAATCAATGCTTAACAGTTAAATTAGTAAACATTGTAATAGAAATATGTCCTGAGGTTAAAAATAAAACAGAGTGAAAGAGTTAATTAGAACACAGCAATTGATAATATAGAATGTTTAAAAATCACCGTGATCTGGATTTGAAAAAAAAAAGTATATGTGTACGCGTTCTTACTAATCCGAAGGTAGGCATTAAGTCACGGATGGTGCGGATGTGGTCATAACAACCTGTGTCCTGAGATCTAGTGTAAAGCATTAGTTAGTATACCGTTGCTAGCTGAAGGGGTAACTTAATTTGTGAACGAGTATGATGTTCTTAATGGCAAATATAGTAATTTCTTTGCAGCATTTGTCTCGTATTGGTGAAGTATTGAGTACCATAAGTCGTATGAGCATAACTACATATTGTTTAAAGAAAGCGTAAACACATATCAATAATGTACTAATATTCTTGAGCGATTCATAGCCCAGCTTATTAGCCTGACATTTAAGAAGATTGGTTCCAGCTGGATGGCACAGCTGCAAACACAGCTGCAACACCTTTAGAGATCATCTTGCAAATCGCATAGTTTTTATTTGGATTCTAACAAACTCATTCTTTAGATCTAACCCCACCGGGATATTATCTGTGGTGTACACAGACATAAAAGGTTTAAGAGAACAATCCACAACAGTTGATTAGCTAAAAGCACGAATCATCACAGATACTCAAAAGATCTTCCCGATCAACAAGCAAGGAAATGTCTTCTGCAACATAGAAAGCTAGCTCAAAAATGGCTTGAGATTTGTAGTGGATATTTGCAACATCTTCTAACGCGTATTCAAACATCTCTTGAGATTTGTATTGGATATTTGCTACATCTTCTAAAGCTGACTCAAACATGTCTTGAGGATTGTAGTGGATATTTCCAACATCTGCTAAAAAAAGCATAACTCCATCATGTCACGTGCTACTATACCGTACCCCCGACAGATGGCAGTAGTAGTGCTTGAACAATTTCCCACACCAAAGTGACACATTTTTAACCGTCTGCCGAATCTCATTTAATGTGAATATAATATCTTACAACCTAAAGCAACTGCACAGAGACTTGATAAATACCCTTTATTGATAATGTGTTTAAAGGAATTTGAAAGAAAAAGTTGCACAAGTAGAACAGTAAACATACTGTGAATATAATAAATGGGTGTCGCTAACGAGCCAACCACATAAATCATTGGTATGAAAACCCATTAGCATATGCCAGGAAATATGAGGTCAGCCCGAAGAGGTAACCAGGTCGGGTCAATAATTAATTAGGGGAATTTGTAGATAAACATTTAAGTATGTAGGTGGGTGGTTGAAGTTATTTCATGTTTCTACTTAATTTATTATGTGGGCGTATGTTATTAGTTAATGAGATAAATGTGTCATGTATTCTGTGTATATGTGTAGATTTATGACTTCCTACACGATTGTAAGCCAGCAAATGTCAAACAGTTAGGGGATTCTAACACGAAACAAATGCTGGCAGAAAGCGCCTACAAGTAGGCGAGCACATCAGATTTCTCCTACGCTTTTTATTTACTAGTGTAGCTTCCTACCCCTTACGTTAGTCTCCTCCTACGACATGCCTTGTATGTCGCAGTGTAATTATTCGTTCCTCCACTTGTGTGCTTCGGTAACATACGGTTGTGAGTAATTATTCTTTCCTCCACTTGTGTGCTTCGGTAACATATGGGTGTGAGTGTGCTTCGGCAACATATGGGTGTGAGTGTGCTTCGGCAACATATGGGTGTGAGTGTGCTTCGGCAACATATGGGTGTGAGTGTGCTTCGGCAACATATGGGTGTGAGTGTGCTTCGGTAACATACGGGTGTGCGTGTGCTTCGGTAACATATGGGTGTGAGTGTGCTTCGGTAACATATGGGTGTGAGTGTGCTTCAGTAGCATATGGGTGTGAGTAATTCAAACGTGTCAGTTGGTTTTGGGGGGGTCTCTTTGGTGTGCAAGTAATGTGCTCGCCTCTCGCTACAAAGGTACTCGGTTCGTTCCCCGTGGAGCGGTAGGGAATATTTAGTTTGATCCGTGATCTCAATGTAGCTGAGATCAAGTTCATAATCATATAGGAAACGAACGATAAAATGAAGAAACTGTTTATACGTCGAACACGTAAAAGAACTCTTGTCATTTAAAAATAGATAAGAGTATACTACAAAGCTGGTGCCCAGGCAACATTTGTTAGACAGATTTCAATAAACCTTCCAACTAAATTCTTACCATTCCCAAAATTACATCGGAAGTCCACACCAGTAAAACGAAGCTCGTACTTTGCGACTGAAATCTTCCTGTGTAAGAAAGAGGTCAGAGAACCACATGGTTATTCACTAAAGTACACTGATGATGGCCAAATCAATCAACAGTTTAGTTTTTGTAAGATGTTACATATAATGTGGTATCTGACAGTAACACATCACAGAAAGCTCACCACATGTGAAATGAAATGCTTGAGGAAGGTAGTAGATGTAACCAGGAAAGATATGTTACAAAATCAGAACATCAGAAGCATATTGGGCATAACTTCATGCACCGAATACATTGAAAGACAACAAATGCAGTAGTTTGAACATTTAATGAAAATTAAATACAATAACAGCATATAATAAAAAGAGATGAAAGGAAAGACCAAGTAAAAGATGGATAGACAATATAAAGACCACACTAAATAAACAACGATATAACACAACAAGGGTGACTCATCTGGCCCTGAAACGCAAGTTAAAGCTCTCACGTCTACGCTTAACGGCAAGAGTGAATACCCAATTCTATCATCCACCTGGGGAAAGACAATGGATAATACATATCTTTCACTCAGCAACTTTCAACAAAATATGAGCGTTTCTAGCTCAAACGGTAGTGAACTCGATCACGAACCCAAGCGTATCTGGTTCAAACTCCACGGTGGGCAAGTTTGGAAGCAAATTCATTTCCGTGGGATTTTTACACAAGGTAAAAATAGACCTCACCGTTCATAAAGCAATGGCAAACTACTGAACGTATAAGTGGTGCCTAGAAAATCAATGACTCGTTTACTGTGGTTGATGGCTACGTCCTTTAGGATATGCCACGATTTTCATAAAATTTTTCAGTAGTAACATATTTCAGACTGTTGTGCTTTTTTAAGTCTTCTTTTATGCGTGAGCATTGTACTTTACTTCGATACAGATGGGAGAAATAAATACTTAAACGCCACATTAGCTTGACTAAGTTAGACATTTTAGCTCACGAGCTCTATTTCAAATTGTATTTGTGGAAACCATATGTGGTAGAAATGAGAAAATTAGAAGAACAGTCGAAACAACACCTGCTATTAGATTCATTGAAAAACAGAGACTCAAATGCTTAAACCACTTGGTGAGAATGCACCCGAATACACCAGTTGCAAGAGCGTACAACCTGAAAATGGAATCATCAAGAGGAAGGAACAGACCAAGAAAAAGATGCGTTGATGTAGTTACATACATCTTTAAACTCCACAATATCACAGCATATAAAGCGACCGAGCGTGCATTATCTCGAAACCGATCATCAGTTAAACCTGCTACGCCTAACGGCAAAAACGCAGAGAATGACAAAAGAAAGAAAAAGAAAGAAAGGTATGTGATAGACGATTTGTACAGGGCAGTATCAGCAGCTGATGGTGGAGAAGGAGGGGGTCTGGCCTATGAGATAGAGAGAAATTTAGAAAGACTATTTAGGGTTCAAAGTTATGCTCTTGACAAATTATCCAGTGAGATTGAGTTATTGATTAACTCATTTATAGATTAGCTGATATGGCCATCACTATTGCACTTCAATGAATAGTCATGTGTGCTACGATCTACTTCTTACACAAGAAGATATCATCGACAGTGCACGAACTTCGTAGCATTGGCAAGGGTGTCTATATATTCATCCATCTCACACTCAATCCCCTATATTTGCGTACAACGAATACAATGCAGAATCGAATATTTAATCCGATTTCCACTCTGACTAAGAATCCATATTGTGTTGTGTTTCAATGTCTCTTTCTAGCGTGACAAAAACATATTCATGTCTTATAGTTTCGAATGTTTATCTAAACAAAGACATGCCGGTTCAATACAGTTTAGTAGTTACGTGCTTTCCAGGTACTTTCAGAATTTAGAAAAATTCGGTACTTTTGCATCGAATACTCGTTATTGTATAAATCTGTCTATCTATTCTCTAATCATGTTTTGCCTTTCGGCTTCAGGTCGAAAAAGAGACACATGGAGCCAGCCTCTTTATGCGCTTTATCTATTGTCTGTCTTCAGGTGGATGATGGAATTGGTTGTCCACGCTTGCCGTTAAGCGTAAGGGTGGGAGCTTTCATTTGCTTCATATGGCCAGATGAGTCACCCTTGTTGTGTTATATCAGTAGTTATTTAGTGTGGTCTTGATATTGTCTATCCATCTTTTCTTGGTCTTCCATTGGCTCTAGTACCTGAACTCTTTTTATTGTATGCTGTTATTGGTGGTTGGTTGTTTCTCATTCTCATTAAATGTTCAAACCACTGCATTTGTTGAATTTCGATGTACTCGATGGATGAAGTTATGCCAATTCTGCTTCTGATGTCCTCATTTTGTACTCTATCTTTCATGGGGACACCCATTGCCTTCCTCAAGCATTTCATTTCCCATTTGGTGAACTTTCTGTGGTGCATTGTTGTCAGAGACCAAGTTTGGCACTGGTAACAAAGTGTTGGTAGGAAAATACTTTTTATCATCTGTCTTTTCACTTTCATCTTGATATTTGGGTGTTGTAGTAATGGTGCCAGTTGGTAGGTCACTGCATTTGCTTTTTGGCATCTTTTCATTATACATTTTGGTATTAAAACTGATCGTTTCTTTTACAAGTATGACTATGTATGTGACCAATAACCAGAACCGAGTATAGATATTATTGACTGTTATAATATTACAATATTGAAGAAGTATTATAGTAGAAATAAAACAATTTCATGGCACCAAGTTTTATCCCATATGGCTCGGTCCCTCTCCGCAGAAATGGTACGTCACCTGCCGAGAGTATTGCACAAAGCACGAACTCCGGCAACAATCCTAGGGTCTCTGGAAAAAACTGCACTCATGAACAGAATTCGAAACCATGACCTTTGACTCGAAAGGCAAAGGGCTTAACCACTCAGCCACAGAGACCCCCGATAATAATAATAATAATAAAACAAGTATAGACAACAACAAGGAGCATGACTATGAAGATGACCGCCCCATCCAGGACACTCTCATATTTTCAAACACTTCAATAATTTCTCTTTAAATAAAATTGATAGATTGGATGGAGACAGAGTGTGCAATCTGCAGTTTCCATGTACAGAGCGACAAATAGTTGAATATTGTAGATTAGATGGAGAGAGTGTGTGCAATCTGCAGTTTCCATGTATAGAACGACAAATAGTTGCCATTTAACATATATTCATCAAGTAATTAACACTTTTAACTCAATAGTTCTCGTTTCTAGAACAACCAAACAGTAACTGGTATTTGAGTAACGGATACTAACTATTCGCATATCACTACGTTCTGAAGGTTAGAAACGGAAGAGAACGACGTTGGTTTAATTTAAAGTTACTACATTATTATCGGTGTTTTCTTTAATTTAAACAAGATAGCCATTTGTGTAATCGAATTTTATTACAATGCTACTGTTCCGCAAAATGGAGACACGATACACGTCAGAGAGAATTTTTATGAAATAAACTAAATTGAAGTTAAAGGAACAATAAAGAAACAATGTAAGAATTGAATTTGAACTAGCTTAGTTGTTTATCAACATCGATATCGGATATCCAATGGGAATAGTTATTACTTTAAATGTCAGAACTTGAATTGAACTAGCTTAGTTGTTTATCAACATCGATATCGGATATCAATGAATAGTTATTACTTTAAATGTCAAGAACTTGAATTTGAACTAGCTTAGTTGTTTATCAACATCGATATCGGATATCCAATGGGAATAGTTATTACTTTAAAGGTTTTATCTGTTCAGTTTTGTACTAAACTTTTCTGATACATTTTAGTGAATATACAGAGTGGAACATCCAAATTGTCTTGTACGAACCTATATGTTTTAAAAATCTTGTGTGTCATACATCGAAGCGTAAACTTTCGGTTCCCTGGCAGATTGGTTTCGAGATCGCACATACGATACAGTTCCCAAAACGGTTTAAAATGTTCCCTATAAGGAGTTACCCAGAGTCAACTATAAACTTATGGGCCTTCTGACTCAGGTAAGAATTATGGGAAATCAGACCCCAACTACAACAAATGACCCCGTATTCCAGTATTGTTGTATATAGACGAATTCATTTTTAAATCAACACAAAATGCTAAATCGAAGTTATATTATGCAACAAGTTAAGTTTAACAATAAGGAATACACAATTCTGAATATTTTTCACCAATAAATAACCATAGACTCACAGAATTGAGTAAAATTGCAAAAGCGTGCAGTGTTCTATCAAACATATACAAATTACAGCTCCTCGCTCTGATCTAGGTCAGGTGTTTCCCCGTCAGTTGTCTGGCCTAGTTATCTAGAGTTGGCTGTGAGTGACCTCACCAAGTCAGGAAAAAAGAGACAAAGAATGAACATGCTCTTTGTCGTAGATGCTAAACATGCTGCATAGAGGGCCTGAAAATGATAAGTACAGAGTACAGGATGTTCGGAAAGGGAAAAAAGAATGAAATATGCATGGCCTGGGTCTATCCTATCCAATAAACCCAGTCCTTACCTTATACGAGAGCCGCGGTAGCGTAGTTGTTAGTGAACTCGCTTCTCAAGGCTGGTGGTCGGGTTCAGCTCCGCAGTGGGCGTGGAATTTGTGTGCTATGCTTAGTGCTGCAGAAATATCCAACAGCTCCAGACGTGTAGTGCTATGCTTAGTGCTGCAGAAACCTCCAACAGCTCCAGACGTGTAGCGCTATGCTTAGTGCTGCAGAAACCTCCAACAGCTCCAGACGTGTAGTGCTATGCTTAGTGCTGCAGAGACTCCTACCCAGGAAGAGTTCATTGATCATCACTGCAGTATTCTCTCTTTTCTAGTGCGGTTAGAGCTCTAAAAACATCACTTATTGATCCCATGTGATTATAGTGCAGGAAGAGAGAGATATAGGTTAAACCAAGCTAACCAAACAGAGATGTACACGTCAGTTACTTCAAATCTACTAGAGCTCCGAAACATATTCACCACTTTATATTGTATAAGTGGCAAAACACATTAAAAAAAAGTACTGTAATTTTACAAAATACAAAACCAATAACAATTCACAGCAACGTTTCGACCAAAAAGCCTTTATCAAGCAAAGGATTTAATCTTTTGCCATTTTATAAAACTATATTACTTTCTTTTTATATGTTTCACCATTGCTACATAGTTTTACTGTAGTTTTCCCTTATATCGATATATTGTATAAGCAGCAGCTACAGAAACTTTCTGCAAACACTGGCCAACACGTATATCCGATAAAATCTGTTGAAAACATGTTCACAAATAACGTAAGCTTCCTGAAAGCATCACGGCTTTGAGAGCGTTCACATGATGTCAGATGCCAGGATAGAATTTGCTATAGTTTCTCGGTCAGGGCACTTAACATCGCTATTCGAGATTCGTGAGGTCAGAGAGGAAAAAATTGTTTTGATAATCTCACGGAAAGGAATGTAGAATTAAATTATTTCCCGAGAAACAGATAAATGGCATGGAATACGGACTACATGATGGTAGAAACGAAAGATCAGAACAAAATAGCATGAACAGTACACTTGTATTTGTAAATGACAATGATTATTATATTTCAGTTTTCGTTTGGAATATCTTCTTTGCACTCCGGACTTGTCCATATGTGCAATTCCCTCCACCTTCGCAATATCTCCCAACAGCGTCCAGCGATTGACCGTTATCATCATCAGGTGCCGTACCAGCTGGCGTAGTCGACCATTGATCTCCACAAATATTTGTCTCTGGTGTTTGCTAGCATCTCAGAAGTTGACGCTCTATCGTGCCATGAAGTCAGGCTATCTATTATTTTCTCTATCTGTCTTCCACTGTCTCGTCTACCCTCGATTTTACCGGTCGTCACAGTGTGTTATAAACCTCCCTTTCTCATCACATGTCCGAAAAATGATGACTGCCTCTTTCTTATATTGATGATAAGCTTTCTCTATGTTTTGATCTCATTCAACACCTCAACATTAGTTATTTCAGCATTCAAAAGTGGGTACAACAGCAGTAATAAATTCATAAAGAAATATCAAATTAAAAGGTAAGGCCAAATAAGGAGATTATCAACAGCACGTTACAAAGGGTAATGCTGATCAGAAACAGTGGATACAAGACGAAAGATGTTCCAAGCAAAAGGTTCACAAAAACAAAAGAGGCAATGAAAGACACTATGTATGAAGCGCACAAAAGAGTAGGTTCTAGAAATCTCTTCTTATACTGACGCTGTGAAGCAACTCAGGATCTAGAGACAAGAAGAAAGAAGAAGAAGAAGGATGTTTAACCGATCACAAAATATCAAAAATTATGTACCAGAAAGCATGTCAATACAACATTATCGAACTAGTCATCACCACCAAATAGCTTGTCCTGAGCAGCAGAACATTGCCACCCCAACAGTCCTTCAGAATTCCTCTCTCTCATAGGCCAGGTGTCACGCCTCTGCAGCTGTCATGTTCAAACCATCAGTTACAATAAATACAAGTATGAAAATACAAGGCATACGAGTCATATACATGTGGTGCAGTAATCTGTACACATTTACTAACATGGTGGTGTTTCAATCATCGTTAATAATTTTCAGTAATATTTGAAACAATGTTTAACTGGGTTCGTATATCATGGACAGAGAAGAGAACAAATAGATCTTTCCAGAAGGAACCTAAAATCAAAGAAAACTGTCTAATGCTACAAATAAGAAAAAGAAAATTGATGTTTTTGTAAACATAACAATACACGAAGGGCTGGAGAGAACCATCATGGAATGAGGCATATTCGCAAGGAGAAGAAGAAGAAGAAGACCACGGAGAAGATGAATTCAGGATGTAACTGATGGTTTGAACATGACGGCTGCAGAGGTGGAACAGCTGATCTATGAGAGAGACTAATTCCGAAGAACTTTTGGGGTGGCAATTTCTGCTCACCACAAGCAATTTGATGGTGATGATCTCTCTCTCTCTCTCTCTCTCTCTCTCTCTCTCTCTCTCTCTTGTGATCACCGCCCAGATCGATGTACCCGATTTCCCCATACATTCTATTCATGTGGAAATATTCATGCAGCCTCAGCATTGGTGTGTTTTATGTCAAATCTTCAACACCATTTGGAGCTCTGGTGCTTATCCTTCGGCGATGTGTCATATGTCAGCCTGCGTTTACTCGGTTCTCTCTCCGTTCTGTAGCCATCTAGTGTTTTTACGGTGCGGGGTAGCTAGCCCCCAAGTCCAACCTCCTTGTCGTCTCTTACGACATGCGTGGCAGGTAACAGTGGTTCTATTCTTTACACCCCAATTTGGGCCCAGGTAACCACTCGGGCTGGTGATGATATATTTATGTTTCCTTCCACACTTATAATGATTTCATTTTTTGTTGTAGCTTTGAGTAACGGTGTTGGTCTCTCGCTATAAATCTACTTGATTCAAGACCCGTGTTAAGTATTCAGGTTTGTTTTCCTGAGGATCCCTGATCTCAGTGAAGATTAGATAAGAATTCCTAGTTCTACCGGATACAGACTATAAGACCTAGATTTCGTGTTCAAGTCAAGTTAAGCATTAGTAAAGCCCTTAGAATCTAAAACTCGATATGAATAGACTGGAAAGTCGATGACTGGAAAAAAGTATTTCTACTATTTAATTTGTTTTTTAAATGTCTATAAATTTTCACAATCCTCAAATTTACATTGGAAAACCTTTGTTTGTGCTACGGAATTTGTGTTTTACCGTATTGATCTTTCTGTGTGAGAAAGAGATCACAGGACATATGTTTGTTCATCGAAATTCTATAATAATCTTCATATCAATCAATCAATAAAATTATTTTGATATTTTCCAATCAAACCTATATTAACCAGCACTTTCTAGTGACATTTTATGTATTTTAAGTGTTAAAATATATTTTTAATAAACACATTTTTTCTCTATAAAAGTTTCCGTATCTCCTTGTTTTGTTTGTATATGTTTCATATGTTATAATATGGAGGGGACAAGAGACAGGGAAAGACAGAGATAACATTTTTGATAGCCTAACTTCATGGCACGGAAGGGAAGAGCATCAACATCTGAGATGACAGCAAACACCAGATACATAAATTTGTTTGAAATAAATGATCGCCTACACCAACCGGCACGGCTCCTCATGATGATATGTTTCACTGAAATAAGCTCTATTCTTAATACTATATTATTAGATGTAAGAAATAATATCAATAGCCATAATGAAATACACACACACACTGGCAACAGAACAACATAATAGGCCAACAAAGATTAGAGCATAGATTCTCAAACTTTTTCGGCCTACTTTGCACAACATAAACTTTGTAACGCCCCCTCCACATTTTAACAGTTTGCCCCCTCCATATATATATATACATGCTCTATTTTCTCTTTGATAAAGAAAATTGATATATATTTATGTCCTACATGGTCAATTTTCAAATGATTATTTGCATGAAATAAAAATTAAAGAAAAATAATTTGTATAAGACGAACATAAAATGAATTAAAATGCAGAATTCAAATTTTAAATAATTATTCAATCACAAAATCACGAAAATAATTTATTTTAAAATATACATTATTAATCTGTTCTTTAAGGAGTCACCGACCCCTAATCGCCTGAACAACTCCCCAAATTCTTCTGAACCCACTATCGCTCCCCTAGAACGCTTCAGCGCCACTTGGGGCGGTACCGCCCACTTTGGTAAACGCTGGATAAGAGGAACTATAATGTACGTTCACCTGAAGAGATGAATGTTGTTGCGTAACTATGAATTTAATAAAAAAAAAGAATAAGTATTACACTAAGAAACACGGAGAACTGAAGGACAAAAATAGAATGATAATCACAAGTAGAAAATGAAATACAGAAGTCCTTGGAAAGTTGAACTTTACCCAGGTAGTAACAATGGAGCAAGACTGTCTCAAGAAGGAAATTCGAATCATTCGCTCTGGCGCTTTACATTTCGATAAACACTAGTCTATTATTACTACTATATTATAAAGTTATTTTTAGATAATCGAAGTTCTAAGCGTTTAGAGAATATCATCTGTAATGGTATAACATCACTTTGACAACTTAGATAGAGTGATTATATCGGAAACATACACTGTGGTGGTTTTGTGTGTTTCTTTGCAAAACGGAACAGCACAAAGTGGATACAAAGCAAAAGGCCGGCAACGCAAAAGGTAGATCTTAGAGATAACAGAGGCGACGAAAGACACTATTTATGAAGCACACAAAAAAGCCCGTGCTAGAAATCTCTTCTTACACTCAAGCTGTGCGGCACGTCAGAATTGGAGAAGAGAAAGAAAGAAAGAAAGAAAGCATAGTGAGGCTCGCTCCAGAAGTGTTCTTTTTTCGATCTGACGTTGAAAGCCACAACAGGATTAGAGAATAGATTTTTTTTGTTTCCTAAATCTAGAAGCACTTGAGCTTTCAGCTCTTCGGTTCGGTGCCATGGACATCGTAACCCTTCGGTTCGGTGCCACGAATACCGCAAATCTAGAAAACCTGTAGCTTTTCGGCCAGCCCGCGGAATTGAGCCCGCACTCACAGGAGCTTGTCATCCGTCGTTCAACACACTACAAACACGCTGGGCAGGCGGGCAATTAGAGAATAGATAGATTGAACAGCCCACTATTTAACCATATCATATAAAATGATAAGAAAAATTACAAAATGTATTTTTTTTTAAGGACAAATCTTTAAAAATGTTTTTGCAAAATATTTTAAGAGAATATAACGTTAACTTATTCTCCTCACTCGCTGATGTTCAATATGTCTACACAATGAGTCCGGTTTTCTGTGTGTATGTTGATGTGTTTGTTAGTTCATCAAGACTTAGAAACAGGCTTGTGTAGATGTCTGTCTCTATAATATAAAGTTATGAAAATATCATAGCGTTGATAGTGAAGTCAATAACACACTTCGCTAATAACCACGTCTAGTGCTAATTCCTGGGATTCGAGGCCAACTTAGGCCCAAACAAACATTTCGGTGTGCACATTGTACGAGGTTGCACTACATGTTTCCTGATCGGTTACTTTTAGATCTAAATTACAAGTACATCAGAAGTCGAAGTAAAGCTTGCCTAAATGGCGATAGACGCTGATCATAAAGAAAACAAGCTGGTTTGTAGAGAAGTGAACCGAATTAAAGGCATGCAGAAACCAGATGTGCCGGTCTACCGATCTGTAGGCGCCTAACTGGCACAAAGAACTCACTCTCTAAAGGTACAAATCCCATACAACCACAGGTATAACAAGTGGTTGATTTAGAACCAAGAATACGAAGAAGGATATTCTACATATGTCAAACCCTTCACAAATACAATGTAATGCTTTCATATCGTCATTGTTTTTGTGATATCACTTTTCTTATCGCGTGTTCTGTCATCGTTAACGTGTTGTTAAGAGCATGACAGACACGATATATTAACCTTATATGAACAAGATTTATTGTTATCGGCAATGATATCTCAAACCGCAAAATAATTCCCAAACTTCCTGTTACCTTAGCAATAATTTCAGAAACTGGTTGACAACACTGGGACTCTGAGAAGTAGATGAAGAATCCGATGACAGTATCGTTGATGTTGAAGACTGGGCCACGGAATCATCTTGTTCATTTTCCTTCACTTCATCCGATATCATCTTAAATCAAATCTCACAACGTATGAATATAAACTTAAATTTCTCTTGAAAATCCTGCTGGACAAATAGTTTAGTTCCCGTATAACAGTTGTTTCACCCGAAAATATCTAATACAATCTAGTTAAGTCTCAATCACATTAGTGTCAATGACTTTCAATTGTGATGATCGCTTTTTAAATGAAATAATCGCTTTAGACAGTGTCAATAACTTAAGACAGTTTCAAAAACGGTAAACAGTGTACATAACTTTCAAAAGTGTTAATGAATTTCTACAGTGTCAATTACTGCATGTATATATATATATATATATATATATATATATATATATATATATATATATATATATTTTATGACAAAGAATGATACAGTGTACTAGGGACTGTATACAGTGTCAACGACTTGATACAGTATTAATGATTTTACATTGTCTAAGTCATGTTAGAATTGGTCTCAATAATTGTATACTGTGTCAATAGCTTCATGATGTCCCAAACACTTTACACTGTATCAATATCTTCATACCATCTTAACAAATTGTACACTGTGTAAGTAGTCTCAAGCTTCAATCACTGTATACAATGTAAATAACTTTACAAAGTCTCGATCACGTTTCGCGGTATCAATAACTAACTTTCATCAAATAGCTTGTCCTGAGCAGAACTTTGTCACCTCAACAGTCCTTCGGAATGTCTCTCTCTCTAAGCAGATGTTTCGGCTTCGGCAGCCGTCATGCTCAAACCATCAGTTACATCCTGAATCCATCCTCTCCGTGGTCTTCTTCTTCTTCTCTTTGCCGGCATGCCTCCTTCAATGTTGGTCTTCCCCAGTCCTTCGTGTCTCTTTATATGCCTAAAATACTTCAATTTTCTCATTCGTATTTGCAACATCAGTCAATTTTTTTATATTTTGAGTTTCTTTCTCCATAGATGTATTAACTAACTTTTACATTGTTTTAATTACTTTGTACAGTGTCAAGAACTTTGTACTATCTCAGTCACTATACACACTATTAAACAATTAACAGACTCATTCATTTTTCACAGTGTCAATACACTGTCATTTTTCACAGTGTCAACACATTCTCATTAATTGTACACAGTGTCAATAATTTTACAGTCTCCATAGTTCTAATAGTGTCTTTAACATTTTACAGTCCCTACAGCTTTAACTGTTTCAACAACTTTACACAGTCTCAATAATTTTACGCAATGCCAATAAGTTTTACAGTCTTACACAATATCCATCACTTTACACGGCCTAATTCTACAAAACTGTCTGATTGCATTTGCACTACATTAGTCACGCTTTACTACATCAACATTTATATAAACCACAATTATAGATCTCTGTAATCTCATTGTTTGGATTCGATCAACTTCACTTCGCGTTTAATAACAATGTCTCAAAATGTCTGCTTTTGTTAATACTTTTTACAAGTCACTTTTGAGCTCAAGTTTTTAGTCATATATTTTTACTTTGCGAAACACGTAAAATCAAAGTACTGTAGTTTCACAACATACAAAAACAATAACAATATACGCCTGAGTGGTTACCGGGGCCCAAATTTGGGGTGTAAAGAATAGAACCACTGTTACCTGCCACGCATGTCGTAAGAGGCGACTAAGGAGGTTTGGCTGAAATCGGATGCACATGTCCTAAGCGTGTAGAAGTCTATGCCTTTAGGGGCCTACCAAACCAATGTGCAACGTATACACGTTCTTGGCAAAGATTAAACATATCACAAAGAGTGATTAAAATTGGTCGTAAAGAACGAACGCAAAGAAGAAGAAGAATAACAATACACAGCAAAGTTTCTACCACAAGGCTACAAAGGATCAGGCAAAGGATACAACAGAAGTGAAGACATTCACTTCTTACGGGCACTACATATAGCATCATACAATAAATTCCTAACGTATAACCTCGTTATTCGTTTTTTAGTCACATATTTTCATTTTAGTTCCGTTAGAAATGTATTGTCTGGTTCTATATGTAGTGTGCCACGTACGAAGCGAATTTATTCCCTTCTGTTGTATCCTTTGCTTGATAAAGGCCTTTTGGTCGAAACGTTGCTACGTATTGTTCTTGTTTTTTTTTTGTTTTTTAATACAGTACGTTGTTTTTACGTGTTTCGCCATTACTACATAGTTTTACTGCAGTCTTCAATTATCATACTATTGTATCTATATTTGGACTGAACCACTTTACCTACGTTTGGAACACACTATTGTATCTATATTTGGACTGAATCACTTTACCTACATTTGGAACATACTATTATATCTATATTTAGACTGAATCACTTTACCTACGTTTGGAACATACTATTGTATCTACATTTTGACCGAAATATGGTATCTACGTTAAGAACTATCAGTATTATCTACATTCAGACAGAACTAACTTATTTGTATTAAGATTGAACTTTCTTACCTAAAAGATCCTACCCACATTGTGACTAGTCCATTTTACCCACATTTTGATTAATCTAGCTCATTCACATTGTGAGTAGTCTATCTCACTCACATTGTAACTATCTTACCCACATTGGGACTAAGCTGTCTTAACCACATTCTGACTAATCTTTCTCACCCACATTCGAATGGACTCCTAACTATACTTGAGACAAGAACAAAGTGAATTAAAAGAGAGAAGACAACAAAAACATACATCACAAAAACAAACATTCACCCCTAATATATCAAACAATATGACAAAATACTAGAATCGTATTTCAACCTTGAATACTAAACATATATGTACCCTAAAGTTAACAATATTGGAAATGTAACCAACACTGCACACGTTAATCATATTGTAATAATTCCGTAAAAAGAATAATATCAAATCATATATTAGCTATATCTGAACAAAATTCAACACTGTAAAGAATGGTGTTCGTGCATTGTTCCTATTTGTTAATGGCTTGTTTACATTCTGTGTGTCCACGCCAGGAAGAAAAGCCGATTGTATCAGCTCATGAGCCAGTTCCATAAACCGCATGTGCACCATCTCTTGTTAATGTTCTCTGTAGTTAGTCGATATATTTATTACCTTGTCAAACTTCTACTTTCTACATTAGTTTTGTTGTCTACAACCTCTGTGTATGCTTCTCTTTATCTCTCTGTAGTTATCTGTGCTTCTCTTTGTATCTATATATCTTTGTCTAAATAGCTCTTAATGATTTCTAGTTTATTTCCACCAACTTATCTCTGTCTCTCTCTCTCTTGTTCTCTCTCTTGTCTCTCTCTCTTGTTCTCTCTCTTGTTCTCTTGTTCTCTCTCTCTCTCTCTCTTGTTCTCTCTCTTACACGAGTCTCTGTGGCGTAGATGTACAGTGCTCGTTTCTGGTTCCAAAAGTACATGGTTCGTTTCCCACGTGCAGAAATCGGCGTATTATTCCAGAGATTCTGATTTCAATGTAGGTGAGATCGAGTTTCTAGTCTAATTGGATAGGGATGATACAACGGAGGTTCGCTGTTCAGGTCGAGCGTGTAAAAGAACCCTTGGCATGGGACATTCGATAAGTTTAGATTGCAAAGTCACTGTCCGGGCAAAATTCATTTTTTTTAAAATTAAAATAAAATTCCTACAAAATGTCCACCATCCTCAAAACTACCCCGGAACCCGCCGGCATTACGAAGTTTGCGCACTTTAGCTGAGATCTGCCTGTGCAAGAAAGAGATCGAAGCACACATTCACCGAAGTGGAATGATATTGATCCTATCATCAATCAACTAATCTCTTACGTTTCATGTTATGCTACTATCTCCATATATCTATCTTATTTCTATACCTCCAACCACTCATTTCTTTCTCCTTACTCGCGTTGCTTCTCAGTGCATTTATAAACTGTTATCACTTCTGTGTATGTTTGTCTTACGTTCTGAGAGTGGTGGGTTCGAACAGCGTTACTCTGTTCACAAGTGGGTTTATTTTTCAGACATTGCATAGAGTTGTTGCTGAGTATAGGTCCATTGTGTGCTTTGTATAACACTCCCGACAGATTGCTTGCTAGATCAATTTTGTGCTTTGTATAACACTCCCGACGGGTTGCTTGCTAGGTCAATTTTGTGCTTTGTATAACACTCCCGACAGATTGCTTGTTAGGTCAATTTTGTGCTTTGTATAATACTCCCGACGGGTTGCTTGTTAGGTCAATTTTGTGCTTTGTATAACACTCCCAACGGGTTGCTTGTTAGGTCAATTTTGTGCTTTGTATAATACCCCCGACGGGTTGCTTGCCATTTTTGCGGAGAGGGACCGAGTTGTAAGTGGAAAGCTGGTATAATGAAATCAATCCTACGCCTTTAGAAGCATTGAGGGGGACTCTTGGCATAGTGGTTTACATCTCGCTTGCGTACCGAAGTTCGATGGATCGAATCCAGAACTAGCTACGGGTGCATTTTTGTCCAGAGACTCCTAAGATTGTTATCGGAGCTAAGGAGTTTGGACTTTGTGCAATACTCTCGGTAGGTGGCGTGCCATTTCTACAGAAATGGACTGAGCCAGATGGTGTAAAACCCGATGTAATGAAGTCAATCCTTCTGCTTTACACCCTTTAGTCCCTTAGAAGCCATTTTTGCCTTAGCCATCCAATAGAGTTTACTACTTCTTATAACAAAGCATCTTGCAATAAAGTTAAATAGATTAATTTCAAGAGTTATCTATTAAAACCAAAATATAGATGAGACTGCAGTAAAACTATTTGATTGGCGAAACACGTAAACAAAGTACTTTGTAAAACTACAGTACTTTGTTTACGTGTTTATCCACACCAAACTGTTTCTTGATTCAAAGAGGAAGTTGTTGCTTTATCACGAACTGTTCAATCTTCTATGAATTTTTTCAGTAACTTCTATGACTTCGATGTTTTTGACGATGAAAAGATTTATTCTTTTGCCAAACAGACATGTCCCCAGGTCTCCAGAAGACGGTTTTATTTCCAGAGTATGTTAATCCTAATTTGCTAACCAGACCAGTATGTTTCCATCAAGTCGCACGGAGGAGTGAAGCAAGATCTAATTTTCTAACCAGACCAGTATGTTTTCATCAAGTTGCAAGGAAGAGTGAAGCTAAATCTTGGTCTTCTTTTTCAGAGATCTCTGATCATGCGGTTAGTTTACAAGATGGGCATTTAGCTTCAAGTCTTTCAGGTTTCCTAAACCTTAGTTTGTTAGGTCGACTGGATGTAGTCACATGTTGCTTCTTAGCTCACACTGGAGATGAAAGTTTTGCAGAATTTGCTCCAATGTGTGTTCTGCCTGCTGACACTGTCAGGGAGCTGTTTGACTTACTCCTAGTCTATTTAATTATCTGTTGAGTCTGTAGTGTCCAATACGTAGACGAAATAAAATGCCCAGTCCTGTTCTGTGTAAGTCTTTGAGAAGTCCTTTCCATAATCATATCTAGCGTTTGTCTTCCAGTCTACTAGAGGTGTTCTCTTGATGAGAGTGTTCACCCCTTACGAAGACAGTGGCTGGTAAATTTGCTCTTTGGCAATGTTCTGTCATTTCCCGTGTGCTGCCTCTTTCTGAAACGCATGCATCTCTTCCACCATCTTCTTCGAACGCTTCATATCGACCACTTGTTAACCACTCTTTGTAATCTGTATATAATCTGAGCCTAAGATCGATTGTACGTTGCGTCGGTTATGCGCCTACTAGTAGACCAGCACATGCTATTTCTGCTACGCATTTTATTTACTAGGGTAGCTTTGCAATGCTCCTACCTCAGTCGCCTCTTACGACATGCATTATAGGTCGAAGTGTTACTATCCCCCTCCCCACCACCTGAGGACCACACGGGTGATCTCTTCTACCAATTTCAAGAGTGGCATGAATTTACGAGTAATTAAAAATATATATTAACATAAAACAGCAGTTATAAGAGCAGGTAAACAGGTGAAGATTTCCTAGCTTATCAAACATGGGAGATATGTAATGATATACTATCTTCTTAACTCTTCTCTGTACATAATGAAGATATCTTAAAGTAAATAAACGATGTGGTTAGATTAGTATTATGGGGAAATGACACTTTAAAAATGTGAAATAAAATATAGATGCTAGATAAGTGGTTCCTAAATGATAAGAGAATAAGGTGAAAACATCAAGACGGCTATTACATTCAATAAGGTATTAATACAAATATGTAAACATACACCGTACAAGGTTAAATGAATTTAGAGTAGAATCATCATCATTGGCCTCTTTGTCTCAGAAGACAATAGGTGTTGCGTCACGTAGTATGTTCTGCGCTGAATCACGTGTCTTGTGGCTGTAATGCCCTGTTCTGGAGTGGCAATCCTTGCCACAGTTGTTGCAGAGTAAAATAGAATGGTACTAAATGTCTGAAGATGTGTTTTCAATACATTTTGTCGCTATGAATTCAAGCGTAACCATGGAGTTTTACATGGCGTCTCTGACTGATTTTTGCGTGAAACTTCCTTTCCCTATCACCAGTATCCCTCGTCATTCAATCGAGCCTTACTCCGACTTTAAAGTGATTTGTTATTTAGATCATAAGTCAAGGATCAGGGTTGCATGTAACTCAACCCCATGCCGTGCGCAGAACGAATTGTTTTTGTCCAAGATGACGTTAAACCTCAGGGTTTCCACCACACGTGGACACTAGAGCAGCGTGTTACCAATTTCGTTATCGACGACGTCTTCTAAGAATATAAATTCAAGGGTCACTATCAATAAAAGTTTGACTAGCTAAGCTCAAGGAGTTCACTCAACAAACAAAATAGACACGGACAACAGTTAAAATAATGCATCTCAGTCTAAAAAACAAACCGGATTAAATCAATAACTCTATTTTCACATTATCATATACAGACAGGTGTAATAGTTCGTGAGACTAGTACATGGCTCCAGGAAAGTAGAGATAGAAAAGGATTTTAAAAAACAGAAGAATAAACCAAGGAAGTCGAATAGTGAACGCTGGTATAGTATAATCTACCTCTAAGTCTGACACCTGACAATCGACTACATTAATTTCACACAAGGCCGTCTAAACAACTTATACAAAGTTTATTGGTATCTAAACTGGTAAATGTACATACATACTCTCTCAACTGATATGAGACTAAAAGTACATAAATACCTTTTCCGCAATAAAATGTATAACATTATGTCCGCTTCTCTACTAATTAACAGAAAATTCAAGGAATCCTCTGTCGGGGTTTTCCACATCTATCACAAGATATAAATCAAATAACACTTCAAGGAATCCTCTGTCGGGGTTTCCCACATCTATCACAACCTATAAATCAAATACACTAGTTCAGCATCTCAACTACTAGGCAAAGTCCAAGAATCCTCTGTTGTGGGTTCTCACATCTATAACAACATATAAATCCAATAACACTAGTTTAACTTAGACTGTTGTGGGTTCTCACATCTATAACAACATATAAATCCAATAACACTAGTTTAACTTAGACTGTTGCGGGTTCTCACATCTATAACAACATATAAATCAAATAACACTAGTTTAACTTAGACTGTTGTGGGTTCTCACATCTATAACAACATATAAATCCAATAACACTAGTTTAACTTAGACTGTTGCGGGTTCTCACATCTATCACAACATATAAATCCAATAACACTAGTTTAACTTAGACTGTTGTGGGTTCTCACATCTATCACAACATATAAATCCAATAACACTAGTTTAACTTAGACTGTTGTGGGTTCTCACATCTATCACAACATATAAATCCAATAACACTAGTTTAACTTAGACTGTTGTTGGTTCTCACATCTATAACAACATATAAATCAAATAACACTAGTTTAACTTAGACTGTTGTGGGTTCTCACATCTATAACAACATATAAATCCAATAACACTAGTTTAACTTAGACTGTTGCGGGTTCTCACATCTATCACAACATATAAATCCAATAACACTAGTTTAACTTAGACTGTTGTGGGTTCTCACATCTATCACAACATATAAATCCAATAACACTAGTTTAACTTAGACTGTTGCGGGTTCTCACATCTATCACAACATATAAATCCAATAACACTAGTTTAACTTAGACTGTTGTGGGTTCTCACATCTATCACAACATATAAATCCAATAACACTAGTTTAACTTAGACTGTTGTGGGTTCTCACATCTATCACAACATATAAATCCAATAACACTAGTTTAACTTAGACTGTTGCGGGTTCTCACATCTATCACAACATATAAATCCAATAACACTAGTTTAACTTAGACTGTTGCGGGTTCTCACATCTATCACAACATATAAATCCAATAACACTAGTTTAACTTAGACTGTTGTGGGTTCTCACATCTATCACAACATATAAATCCAATAACACTAGTTTAACTTAGACTGTTGTGGGTTCTCACATCTATCACAACATATAAATCCAATAACACTAGTTTAACTTAGACTGTTGCGGGTTCTCACATCTATCACAACATATAAATCCAATAACACTAGTTTAACTTAGACTGTTGTGGGTTCTCACATCTATCACAACATATAAATCCAATAACACTAGTTTAACTTAGACTGCTGCGGGTTCTCACATCTATAACAACATATAAATCCAATAACACTAGTTTAACTTAGACTGTTGTGGGTTCTCACATCTATCACAACATATAAATCCAATCACTAGTTTAACTTAGACTGTTGTGGGTTCTCACATCTATCACAACATATAAATCCAATAACACTAGTTTAACTTAGACTGTTGCGGGTTCTCACATCTATCACAACATATAAATCCAATAACACTAGTTTAACTTAGACTGTTGTGGGTTCTCACATCTATCACAACATATAAATCCAATAACACTAGTTTAACTTAGACTGCTGCGGGTTCTCACATCTATAACAACATATAAATCCAATAACACTAGTTTAACTTAGACTGTTGTGGGTTCTCACATCTATCACAACATATAAATCCAATAACACTAGTTTAACTTAGACTGTTGCGGGTTCTCACATCTATCACAACATATAAATCCAATAACACTAGTTTAACTTAGACTGTTGTATTCTTCGCTGTCATTGAAGTCGTTCTCCTCTTCGGCTTACACGCTCAAGTGTTCAAAAAAACTAGTCTTCTCCGCTCAAGAGATTGTGGCTTACTGTCCAGCTCAAACGCTTCGTGCTTACTCTTCCGTTGATCTGTTCTAACTGTCTATTATGTCCAACTAAAAGTCCCAGCTGGCCCCTACCCTGGTCTCGAGATCCCCGACTTAACGGGAGTCCTCGCATAGTTAGTTTGTTCCTTTCGTGCCAAAGGCGGCACATAAGCAGAGGTTTTAGATCTCCATGTGATACGGTTCTTTGCTAGCAGTTGGAGATCTTGTATGATTTTACATCCCAATAGTTTACTTTCTTGTTGGGTGGTTCTTCGAAGAGTGGTCTTTGGTCTTCCACGTTTTATTTTCCCAACTGGTGACCACATAAGGACTTGTCGATTTAGTCTCTTTTCGTCTGATCTAAGAACATGACCTAAATATTTCCACCTTCGTTTCCTTATAATATTTGATACGGTTGTTGGTGTGTTCTATCTCTCACTGTGTTGTTAGAAACGAAATCACTCCATTTTACTTTTAATAATTTTCGTAGACATTTATTCTCAAAGCTGTCCAGTTTATTATCAATTTTCTTTTTTGATTTCCAACTTTCCCAACCGTAGGTCAGTACAGGAATCACACATGACCTAAATAATTTAACTTTTGTGCATATACTAAGGTCTTGAGATTGTCAGATATTCGTTAATTTAGTGAAGGCACTAGCTGCTATAGCAATACGAGAGTTTATTTCTTTCATCGTGTCTCGTTGTTTGACACTTTACTACCCAAATATGTAAAATGTTCAACTTTCTCCAGTGTTTGGCCATTTATTACGATGTTGTTTGTCGAGTTTGTGAGGTCCATAATTTTGGTCTTGGCAGAATTAATCTGGAGACCAACCTGTCCTCGCATACCCGGGGTTAAATTACTTTGCTTGAGTTTAATACTCTACTGGTCAGCACTTGGGACTGGTAAACAATTTATTTAATACCAACTTGGTCAAGGACGCCAAGTGCAATAAAGGGGTTTTGGGTTGACCTCCGACTCTACTCCCTAACTAACAGTGAAACTGTTACACAGGGGTCAAAATAAAACATAATAAATCATTACATTGGATTATCAAGTAAAATAGAGAGACTGAGATAATGCCATAATATTACGAACGATGAACTCAGATAAAGAACTAAGCAGATACCGGTGAAAAACGAGCTAAGAAAGAAAGGGATAAAACACACATTGAGAAGGCCGACCAGAAGCACTGCAAGACAAGCACTGTTTTGAAACCCAGAGGAAAGAAGAATAGGGAAGGTCTAGAAGAACCCGGAGAAGAGTTCTAAAGACATTTTAAAAAGATAGACAAGACGTGAAAATAATTGGAATTGGTGGCAAGAGAGAAAGTGCGGCTGGAAGAAATTTGTGGAAAACCTGTACTCCGTTGGAAGCTGAAAAGTGAATAAGAAGAAGAAAAACATGACATAGTCTGAATAGGTAAATAGAAATCCAGATCACACCTTCCTTTTCTAATGTCGCAAGTCAACAAGTTTGAAATATATCTCATACTTTATCAATGCACGCCCTTACACAGAAATAAAGACGAGTGATAGCACATTGCAACAAAATTAGGTTTTTGAAATTGAAAATATCAACACAAAACCAGCACTAATATGTGTAGATGTTTAGTGATCAACACTTTTATTATACCCAAATTTCATATACACATCAAACATGCTTAGTTCACCAGCTCAAAAACACTGACAGAAATATACTTTAATATCAGAAGCTGTATTTTTCGATAAACAATGTTCGGTACTTAAATGAAAACATTAAGGCAAAATATTAAGAAATGCAGAATTACCACACAGTACTTGGAAATGAAACTTCAGACAAGAAGAATCAAATTAGTAGAAAAAATAATAAAACACAGAAGAATACACATTGTCTTCTTACTACATCTTTCTAATCCAGTTTTGTCTCATTTCATCAGAATATCTATTGTCACTTTCGTATATTGGACTTGGTATATGAAAGCTATGCATTGTAAAAGAACACAATGACTAACTATTTATAGTAATTTGTTTCCCTTTCATCGACTTTTGTATGAAATTATACTGAGCATGAATGGAAAAATTACTTCAACAAAAACTATACGTGGACATGTTATCGTATACAAGAACCGTCATTAGTGAATAAGATATTTTTTTTCAGATATTATTTAATAATAGATTATTCCGAAATACTTCGTAACTTACACAGAACTCGAGTACCGCAACCCAGGAAATGGAATCCAACTATAAAGTTTTATTTATCTTCACATCAGTTACGTAAACAAAACCTGATAAATCGCAACATATAAAAACTAGATGCGGACTAGGGCGTGGGTTCAACTCTGGCTTCAGACAATTGCTGGTGGCTTCTGTGGCGCAGTGGTAAGGTGCACATCTATCGTTCCAAAAGTACTATATTCGTTTCCCGTGTGGAGATCTGGGTATTTGTTCCAGAGATCCCTGATCTGAGTGTAGTTGAGGTCGAGTTCTTAGTTCTTAAGGAGACAGACAATAAAACGTAGGTCATGTGTCATGCATGGTAGGGTTGTTGCAGAGTATACAGGACAACTACTTCCAGTATGAGGATGGAGGTTGAGGCAGTTACTGCTGTCCTCCATTGACTCTCTGATACTGTTTACTGGGGCCGTTGTTATTTCCAACTTTCAGTCTATGCTTCAGAAGATAAAGAATGGCAGATTGGGTAGGAATGGGAGTCGTCTATAGATGTTTCCAACCTCCAGAGACTCACGTGGAGCTACTGTTCTGGTTATGAAGGTATTCGCGGCAACGAGAGAGTGAAGCATCGATTGTTGGAGAGTTTAGAATGGATAAGGTTGAAATTCTTATGTCTCTTGACGATCTACTGTTGGATGAGGACACAAGAATAGACGTTGAATCAATAGAGCGACTTAAGAAGTGAGGAATTACACGTTGCATAAGTAGTGCTGGTTGTTTGAGGGGTATAGGAGAGAGATAATAGTGGCCAGCGAGCCACAGGAACCATCATCATGCACATCCTTCGAAATCTCTTGGAAGAGACTGAGCACTTATTGGTCTGCCCGGAGTGCTGTGACGCCAGTTCATTAAATAATAACCAATCAATAAATTAATCCAATCTGTAATAATGTACACAACATGACCTTAAGAGATAAGATAGATCTGTGTTGTGTATGTTTTTTAAAAATAAATTAATGATGTTGTAACGTTGTGTATACTGTTCAGTCATTCATCGTGATAAATTTCCATCGTGTTTCTTCTATTATATCTTCTTTTTTTACATGTTTGTTCTAGTGGAACATTCATTTCTTTCGGACTATTGTTTATGTGTGTTCTAGTGGAACATTTCTCTTCTTTGGGCAATTGTACATGTGTGTTCTAGTGGAACATTCTCTTCTTTGGACTATTGTATATGTGTGTTCTAGTGGAACATTCTCTTCTTTGGACTATTGTATATGTGTGTTCTAGTGGAACATTTCTCTTCTTTGGGCTATTGTATATGTGTGTTCTAGTGGAACATTTCTCTTCTTTGGACTATTGTATATGTGTGTTCTAGTGGAACATTCTCTTCTTTGGGCTATTGTATATGTGTGTTCTAGTGGAACATTCTCTTCTTTGGGCTATTGTATATGTGTGTTCTAGTGGAACATTCTCTTCTTTGGGCTATTGTATATGTGTTCTAGGGAAGACTGCTCCTTTGGGCTATTGTATATGTGTGTTTTAGCAGAACACACCTCTCTCTTTGGTTATTGCAATATGTAACCTGGACGCTGACACCAAATGATAGAAGAAAACTAGTCCCGTTAGGGACTGATGGAGGTAGAAGAATAATGATAGAAGAATAATTGGGATAATAAGAAGAGACCGGTTGAGAAATGAAGACATCATGAAAACAGTGGGTACAACATCAGTACTTAACTTCATCAAGAAACAAGAAATAAAATGGTCCGACCACATAAGCAGATTACCAACAGACAGTGCATCACAAAGAGCAATGGTGCTCCGATACAATGGATACAAAGCAAAAGGCCGGTACCCAAAAGGTGGACCTCAGAGAAAACAGAGACGACGAAAGACACTATTTATGAAGTGCACGCAAGGACTCGTTCTAGAAATCTCTTCTAATCCTGACGCTGTGATGCAAAAAAGGATTGGAGACAAGAAAAAGACGTAATATGTCTTTCCGTGAAACAATATTTTCTTTTGTGATATTGTACACCGGTGTTCTAGTAAAACATTCGTTTTTGGGGGGTCCATTTCACATTTACATGCATCTGTTGTTATCTAGACAAACCATTAAAACAGAAGTTTTAACGTGCTGAAACATCCTTTAAAAAACACAGATGCTAAGCTGGTTTGAATCAACTTAACAGTGAAGATACAAATCGAATTCTTTAAATGCACCAGCTATTATTTATATCTGGCTTATCCAGCTTAAACTTAGATGACCCACATTTAACACAGGATCTGAGAAGAACAAAGTATGAAAAGATATTATGTTGGCTAGCATATGCCATGTTATGTAGTTTCAGAAAGTATATTGAGTGTTGAGTATGATGGTAGCCTTACGTTCCAAAAGTACTCGGTTTGAGTCTCGTGTCGAGGGATCAAGCTATTTCCCAGTGTACCTGATCTAAATGTAGGTGAGAACAAGTTACTAGTCTTATCAGAGACATAGATAAAATGTGGAAGTTAGCACGTGAATGAACTCTGTGGCAATGAATTAATTATACGAGTAGTGTGGACAGTTTCTGTCCTGGCACAAATTAGTAATAACAATGAAGAATAATATCGTACACATTTCCACCCCTAACAATTATATTCGGGTTCCTCCCTGGTATTACAGAGTTCGCGCACAGCCGCTGAGACTTTCCTATGTAAGAAAAAGATTGAAGCACACATCCTTATTCACTGAAGTGTAATGATGATGGTACAATCAATCAATCAATAATTTCACGAGTGCAGTTTTTCCAGAGACCGCTGGGATTGTTGCTGGAGCTATGGAGTTCGGGCTTTGTGCAATACTCTCAGCAGGTGGCGTGCCATTTCTGCAGAGAGGGACCGAGACGTATGGGGTATAACCCGGTGCAATGAAGTCAATCCTTCGGCTTTTTTAATCAATAAATTAAATAACGATATTTTCTAAATTAGTTACGTTGAAATTGATAACGTCTTTTTTATATATATATTTTGTGCATGTTGTGATCGATCTTACATGGTTCAGCAACGCATGTTGTGATCGATCTTACATGGTTCATCAACGCATGTTGTGATCGATCTTACTTGGTTCAGCAACGCATGTTGTGATAGATCTTACTTGGTTCAGCAACGCATGTTGTGATCGATCTTACATGGTTCATCAACGCATGTTGTGTTAGATCAATAAAATGCTTATATTTAGTGTTAAGAACATAAGATGCAAAAAAAAAAAAAGAAGCAAAAATCCACTTATGCGACGGTGCTTGAAGGACAAATGATGTGGTTGTCTTACGTTGCCGTGACTTTCAAAGTCAAAGATTATGTCAGCGGACAAGAATAAAAGAGCGACGAAAGTGCTATAAAATAGCTCTTAATGACAGATGATTCTCTATGGACTAGCAGGAGTTTAGGTATGTATTTCAACGCTAGATGCTACTCTACAGATACGTTAGACATTTCTCCACTGCTGAACAGTAGTTTAGTTATTTACGTCAATGCTAGACGTTTCTCTACAGTCGAAGAGTATTTTAGTTATGTACGTCAATGCTAGACGTTTCTCTACAGTTCAACCGTATTTTAGTTATGTACGTCCATACTAGACGTTTCTCTACAGTTCAACAGGAGTTTAGGTATGCACGTCAATGCTAGATGTTTCTCTACAGTTGAACAGTATTTTAGTTATATACGTCCATGCTAGACGTTTCCAAACGTATAGACTTTGTCTTTCCTTTGGAAAAAACAGTAGGGTAGAGAGGGTTTGTGCAAAATGGGCAAGGCACATTCTCCATATCAGCCGCCCAGGCTAGGCACAAAGAGAGAAGACACTTCATCTTTTCTTTCGGCTCGAGCACAACACGGTAAGCAACAGTTCCAGAGACACAAGACAAATAAACCTCTTAGATTTGGCACATGGAACGTAAGGACCATGTGTCCTGGACTTGTCAACCTAGACCGACGAAAAAAAAAGACATCAGGAAAACAGCTGTTATAGACAGAGAACTTGAGAGACTGCAGGTAGACATAGCCGCGCTACAGGAAACCAGGCTTCCAGACTGTGGTTCAGTAAAAGAAAAGAATTACAAATTCTTCTGGCAGGGCCTAAGCACCAATCAACCTAGACTGTATGAAGTCGGCTTTGCCGTGCACAATAGACTTGTGAAAGCTATTCATACACCAGTAGCTGCATCAGAACGAGTAATATCACTACGACTCAATGTAAAAGTGGACTCCTAAACATCGTATGTGTCTACGCACCAACCCTAGCAGCGTCTGCAGAAGATAAAGACAAGTTTTATGACTCATTACAGAATGTCGTTAATTCATTTCCAGTAGATGAGCAACTGTTTATATTGGGCGACTTAAATGCACGCATAGGATCTGATCACCAGTCATGGCCAGTATGCCTGGGTCATCATGGCATTGGAAATATCAGCGATAATGGTCAAAGACTGCTTGAATTCTGCTCCCAAAACAACATGTGTGTGACAAATACGTTTTTTCTGTCAAACACAGACACAGGGTGTCATGGTGCCACCCAAGATCAGGTCACTGGCACCAGCTTGATTTTGTACTCACACGCAGACAACACATCAACACAGTGAAAATCACACGTACTTTCCACAGCGCGGACTGTGATACAGATCATGCACTAGTTATCAGCAAAGTCAAAATACTTCCAAGGAAAACCTATTCAACAAGAAGACCACCCAAACCTAAAGTCAGCGTCACCAAAATGGGGATGACAGAGAATAGGTAGACTTTCAGAAAGGCTTTACTGCTCTCTGTGAGAATGAAATGGAAGAATGTAGAGTAGACGAAAAGTGGAACATTCTAAAATCTAACATATATGACTGTGCCATTGACTCATTTGGCACCAAGAAATTCTCCAACAAAGACTGGGTAGAACAAATTGAAACAACCCTAAGCCCTCTACTTGAGGAAAAGAAAAGAGCTCTAATAAATCACAAAAATAAACCCTCGCAAAGTTCAAAGGACCATCTTCGACACACAAAATCAGTATTGCAACGAGAGTCAAGGAGGTGTGCAAATGAATACTGGTCAAATCTGTGTTCTGCGATACAAAATGCTGCAGATATGGGCAACACCAAGGCAATGTACGAAAATATCAGAGTAGCTCTGGGACCAAACATAACAAAAATTGCACCACTAAGATCAGAAACAGGTGAGCCAATAACAGATATGACCAAACAGCTCGAAAGATGGGTGGAACACTATTCCAATCTTTACTCTGTGGAGAAACCAGCACACCCAGTCCTCGATCAGATCATACCGAAACATCATGACCAAACCGAGCTGGATACCGAACCCACGGAGCAGGAACTTTCCGAAGCAATCAACAAACTTTCAAATGGCAAGGCATCAGGACTAGACAACATTCCTGCAGAAATCCTCAAATACAATAGGAATGTCCTGCTGCCCCACCTCTACAATCTCCTTATTCAGTGCTGGAGAGGGAACACTTCCCAGGACATGAGGATGCAAAGATAGTGACACTCTATAAAAACAAAGGGATAAGGGGATTGTAACAACTACAGAGGCATCTCCCTTCTAAGCGTAACAGGCAAAGCTTTGCACTAGTCCTTTCAAAACGACTACAGAAACTGGCGGAGCGTGTTCTTCCAGAGTCACAATGTGGATTCAGAGCTAGACGGTCAACAACTGACATGATATTTACCCTTCGACAGCTACAAGAGAAGTGCAGAGAGCAGAGCAAGCCTCTATGTATTGCTTTCGTGGATTTGACTAAGGCATTCGACACAGTCAGCAGGCCAAGTCTTTATAAAATATTGAAGTATATTGGTTGTCCCCAAAGTTGCTCCAATTGATTGTTTCCTTCCATGAGGGCATGAAAGCCAGCATACAGTTCGATGGCAGCACATCTGATAGTTTTGAGGTTAAGAGTGAGTCAAGCAGGCTGTGTCCTTGCCCCACTCTCTTTGGTATCTTCTTCGCAGTCCTTTTGAACCACGCCTTAGGGGACGCTGATGGTGATGTTTTCATCCGCACTAGATCTGATGGTTCACTGTTTAACTGGGCTCGCTTAAGAGCCAAGACAAAAACGACGGAATACTTCTCAAGGACCTCCTTTCGCTGACGATGCTGCCTTAGTCGCCCACAGTGAGACCACACTGCAAAGTCTAATTAATAATTTGTCAAAGGCATGCGACCTCTTTTCTCTGACAATAAGTGTCTCCAAAACAGTTGTATTATGTCAGGGAGGTAAGACATCAAACATCACTTTAAATGGCGACCATCTAACACCAGTGCAAAATTCTGCTATCTTGGGTCCACGGTCACTGCCAGCCTTTCTCTTGACGAGAAAATCAACGCTCGTATAGGGAGTGCCGCTACTACATTCGGCAAACTATCAAAGCGAGCGTGGGACAACAAAAAATTGACATTGCAGACGAAGACTCAAATATATCGAGCCTGTGTAATTAGTTCTTTACTATATGGCTCAGAAACATGGACAGCCTACTCAAGACACGAGAGGAGACTTAACATCTTTCACCTTCGATGTCTCCGCAAGATTATGAACATCAGGTGGTACGACAAGATAACCAATACTGAAGTACTACAACGTGCAAATCTGCCTTCCATCATGGGCATGCTCAGCAGTAGACGACTAAGATGGTTGGGACATGTGAGAAGAATGGAAACTTATCGCATACCAAAACAAATGTTGTTCTGTGAACTTTCGGAGGAAGAGGCACCAGGGCAGACCACTGCTCAGATATAAAGATGTCTGCAAAACCTCAATGAAAAACTTTTCTATAGATCCCAGCACATGGGAGGGACTAGCTGATGACAGAGTTGTGTGGAAAGCCAAATTACGGAAGGGCGCAGAGTCTTTTGAGAAGAGACTTATGTACGAGCTGAACAACAAGAGAGAAAAGCGAAAACTCAGAAGTTGTCACAGTAAAACACTTGCCTATTGACCGTCTGTAAAGATGAAAAGGCCATAAGTGTACACTTGAAGACATTGATCCCGGTGAAGAATGGATACCAGTGCCAAGAGCAATCGCTACATCCTTTTCTGTATGCATCGAACTTGATAAAGAATGCAGGCAACGCAACCCACTTGTTGTGGAGGCAGAGGTTCAGGTTAATTTCTGAGAACGCATCTGAGCATGATGTAATCATTTATACGGATGGTTCGGTGATTCGACATGTGCGGAGCTCGTGGCCTTCACTGCTCAGGTCGGAGGTGATGTTGTGAAGGAAGACAGTGGTGGTTTTGCCGTGACTACAAGCAGTCTCACTATGAAAATCATGGCGGTTACCAAAGCGATGATTTGGCTAGAATCACAGACTTTATCCATGCATGTTTTCTCAGTGACTCAATGAGTATGCTCAGGAAGATTGAAACAGGATGGGCTAGGAGACATTGGATAGAATCGCTGGGGAGGTCTAAGCTGACAAGGATCAGTTTTATTTTTGTGCCAGGGCATGCAGGTGTAAGGGGAATGAACGTGCGGATAGGCTTGCAGGTATGGCTGCTGTCCAAAGCGGACGAGCAATGGACCAGGCTGATATTATAAATTCCTTAAGGGAGAGAGGCGTGTACATGATTCAGGTGATAGCGGTGAATCACAACACTAACCAGACTGCAAGAACTCAAAGTTAAGTGTGGTGTAGCTCGACAAGAACGCTATGCTGGCAGACAAAGAAGAATTGTAAACCAACAAAGAACCGGTGTCGTTAGTCGCCACACGCTGATGGACATACTGAGGGAGAGATCGGAGCACTTATGGACTAATTTGTTCGACGTGCAGTGATGGTGATCCGACGACTAAACTAAACTAAACTACAGTCGAAGAGTATTTTAGTTATATACGTCAATGCTAGACGTTTCTCTACAGTTCAACCGTATTTTAGGTATGCACGTCAATGCTAGACGTTTCTCTACAGTTCAACAGTAGTTTAGGTATGCACGTCAATGCTAGACGTTTCTCTACAGTTCAACAGGAGTTTAGGTATGCACGTCAATGCTAGACGTTTCTCTACAGTTCAACAGTAGTTTAGGTATGCACGTCAATGCTAGACGTTTCTCTACAGTTCAACAGGAGTTTAGGTATGCACGTCAATGCTAGACGTTTCTCAACAGTCGAAGAGTATTTTAGTTATGTACGTCAATGCTAGACGTTTCTCTACAGTTGAACAGTATTTTAGTTATATACGTCAATGCTAGACGTTTCTCTACAGTCTAAGAGTATTTTAGTTATATACGTCAATGCTAGACGTTTTCTACACTGAAGAGTATTTTAGTTATATACGTCAATGCTAGACGTTTCTCTACAGTTGAACAATATTTTAGTTATGTACGTCAATGCTAGACGTTTCTCTAGAGTCGAAGAGTATTTTAGTTATGTACGTCAATGCTAGACGTTTCTCTACAGTAGAACAGTATTTTAGTTATGTACGTCAATGCTAGACGTTTCTCTACAGTCGAAGAGTATTTTAGTTATATACGTCAATGCTAGGCGTTTCTCTACAGTTCAACCGTATTTTAGTTATGTACATCCATGCTAGACGTTTCTCTACAGTTGAACAGTAGTTTGCTATGTACGTCAATGCTAGGCGTTTCTCTACAGTTGAACAAGAGTTTAGGTATGCACGTCAACGCAAACTATCTAATGGTCGAGATGTTTATTTTATACGTGGTTTTCATCAAAGACATATGTAAGTATAACATAAAACATGATGCTGAATATTATCAGTGCAGGTAAGCAGCCTTGATATACTCTGTGTGAGACATGATAGCGTCCTGATAGTAGTAATCATGAAATACAGACAAAATAACAAAAGAACGTGTTACAAACGCTCGTTAATTGTGATGAACAAAGAAAACTTAGGTGACCATCATTTCACCATTACCATTCCTGAAAGATCCTTTTTTAATCTTAAACAGATGTATGTTTACCTCTGCTTTATTTTATCCTACTCAATCTGCGCCTTGAGAATATGCTCATAAGAAATGTCATGATTATTTATTGCTTTACGAAAAGAAAAGTTAATAAATATTTGTTTGATGATTATGGACTTTAGAAGATCATCAGTGGCATTGACTTGACATTTCACATCTTTTACTAATGGTTTTTTTGCACCTGGTCATGTCACCCAAGCCGAACCAAAGATGTTCAGTCATATCACCAGCCAACAAAGATGTTCAGTCATATCACCAAGCCGAACCAAAGATGCTCAGTCATATCACCCGCAACAAAGATGCTCAGTCATATCATTCAAGCCGAACCAAAGATGTTCAGTCTACCTAACAAATGTCGAGGAGTATTCATACTGAAGGTTCCTGTTGCTCGCTGGCTAAACACACTCTTCTATCTCCCTCTCATGCATTCAGTTCTATATGTACAACATGTAATTCCAAACTCCTTGAATCGCTGGATAGATTCAACATCTATTGTATTGTCCTAATCCAACAAGAGGCCGCAAGTGACCAAAGAAGGTCCCACTTATCCATCCCAAACTCCCTTGACAATCGATGCTCTGTCGATGCAAGCATGTCCGCTCTCTCGCTGACGCGAACACCCGCATGCTGATTACTGTATATCCACGTGAGCCTCTAAAGGTTGAAAACCTCTATAGACGACAGAAACTCATACCACAACCTGCCATTCAGGATCACCCTGAACATCGACTGAAGAACCAGATATTCGTCCCGCAGATGTATGCACAAAAGCCGAGGCTGCACGGGCAACAATAATCTTCTATCCTAACATGGTCAAAACAGCGTTTTACTGAGGACACTAGCAAAAGATAGACCTCATAAATAACAAAATAGGTGAAAGACATCCCAAATACAAAGCTCCTGTTTTATAAATCTCCTATTATCTGGACTCTGCGAGAAAGAGCACGATGAGAGAAAGATTAGATGGAAAAAAGAAACTGGCATCATCACACAATGTCGACAAAACACCGGAAGCAGTACACGGTTTCCAGGCAGGGTTGCCAGATTAAAATTGAGATTTTAAGCCAGATAACAGTATTAAATAGCTAGGATAAAAAAAAAGCCAAACACATTTCAAGATATTTTCATATTCAGATTACGTGAAAATTTTTTAATTTGGTTCATTAATGTCATCGTTATTTGAAGGGATGGTCTATAGAACAAGTGTATAAAGTATCTTGCATTGTTTCTTTTGTTCTTCTCTGCTTTTTTTGTCATTAGGCTTAACAGGCTTAACTGATGATCGCCTTCCGAGATAGGTCGCTTGATATGGTGTGGTATTGTAGAGTTTTAAGATGTCGGTAACTCGATCAATCCTCTTTTTCTTGGTCTGCCCCTTCCTCTTGATAATTCCATTGCACTGCCGGATGTAAAATCTTGTATCGTGTGTGTAGATATATTGCATTTGTTTCAAATCAGTAGTTGTTTTTATGATTCTCATGATAACATCAAGAAATTTCTACTTTAATTTTATTTCATACTTTTGTTTTACCAGATTTGACAAGAGACAACATTTTCTCAACTGTATTCATTCATTAAAAAGCTTGTCCTGAGCAGAACTTTGCCACCATAACAGCCTTCGGAATTTATTTCTCTCATAGGCCAGATGTCCCGCCACTGCAGCCGACATGCTCAAAACATCAGTTACATCCCGAATCTATCTTCTTCGTGGTCTTCCTCTTTGCCGGGATGCCTTCTTCTATCATGGTCTTCTCCAACCCTTCGTGTCAATTTAAATGTCCAAAATATTTCAGCTGTTTTCATTATTATTTGTAGCATCAGCAAGTTTGTTTTTTAAATTTGATAACTTTCTAGATAGATCTATTTTGTCACTTCTCTGTCTATGATATACGTAAGACTCTTCGGTAAACTATTATTCAAAAGCACATATATTTGTGTTACTGCCTTGTTGAATATCCATGCTTCACAACCATATGTTGCCACTTGAAATATGCATGTTTTTAGTAGTCTGATCTTTGTTTTCTTATCAGTTCGGTTCAATTCCGTTCTTTAGTTGTTTAATGTTTTTTATACGGCCATGTTTGTTCTTCTTTAAATTTCCTTCTATGTCCATGTACCAAATGCATGAACTTAGTCTAATTTCATGTTTCTAGATTAGATAACTAAACGGGAAGTGATCGATGTTTCCTTAAACAATACAAGACTACAGTTATTAATTCGCCGTGTTCCGACGGATTTACTGAAGATGAGAACTGACCGTCGCCTTTGCTACGGAGTTTGTGCACTGCGCTGACAGAGACATTCGTGTGTAAATAGGGGGATCGAACATAGTTAATCACTGAAATACAATGATGATAGTCATATATGTCAATCAATTAATCGAGACCGGAGGGCTCAACACATGTACCACCCGAATTCAAAAACACGGAGTGGCCGAATTAATTTGTTATTTAACGTTTCCATCCTTGGATTTATATGCAAATTAAGTTGAATATTTCTTTTAGATTTCAATAGCTTGATTTGAATTAATTATATATTGTTTTATAGAGAAATAAATTAACTATTATAAATGACTAAAAGAATGATACATGCAGATTTTTTACAATAATTTAATATGATTTACAGTCAAAACATTCTGTACAAATTGGATTAACTTGTTATGGTTTGGTAACCTGCTTCAAAAATATATAAAACTTATCAGTTAACAGATTTTAACTAAACTCTCGATCGGACCACGATATAGAAATAGATAGCTTTGCTGTAGATGAAAAACTGGTAATTGTATCAGAATGCCTTGACATACATTTTGAGCCAATTTAACACGAAATAACGCTTGACGCAGTGTGCGACAGTTGGGTTATTTTAATATTGACGGTAACCTATTCAATCTTCGGAGGTTAAAATCCTCCACAAAGGTAAAAGAATCAACTATCTCAAACCTGTTGTTTGTTGATGACTGTGCCCTCGCTACCAACTCTGAGGAAGAAATGCAGACTTACATGGACAAGTTCTCAATGGCCTGTGATAGGTTTGGCCTCACCATTAACACCAAAAAACAGAGGTCATGTTCCAGCCCGCCCCTAGAGAACAGTATTACGATCCAGTCATCAACATTAAACACCAGCGTCTCCAGTCAACGGACAACTTTGCTTATCTTGGCAGCCTCCTATCCAGATCGGCAAACATAGATTCTGAGGTCCACAATAGGATATCCAAAGCCAGTGCTGCGTTCGGAAGGTTACGTGTCACTGTGTGGGAACGGAAGGGATAAGCATAGTCACAAAGCTGAAAGTTTACCAGGCCATAGTGCTAACCACGCTGCTGTACGCAAGCGAGACATGGACAGTGTATAGCAGACACGCAAGAAAATTAAACCATTTCACACAAGCTGTCTACGCAGAATACTAAAAATAAACTGGCAGGACAAAATTCAGGACAGCGAAGTCCTCACAAGAGCAAAGATCCCAAGCGTCAACACCCTGTTGCAGAAGGCCCAACTGAGATGGGTCGGTCACGTTGCTCGAATGCCTGATAAACGCATCCCAAAACAGTTGATGTATGGCGAGCTTGAAGGGGGCAGACGTTTAGCTGGTGGACAGAAAAACGCTTTAAAGACACTCTTAAAGTGTCTCTGAAATGCTTCGATATAGACAATACGTGCTGGGAATCCCTTGCGCAAGATCGCCAAATGTGGCGCTGTAACAACAAAGAGGAACCCGAATAGCTGAGAATCATCGTATTGTTGAGTCACAGAGAAAACGAGCAGCGCGAAAGACAGAGCACACAACACGCACATGTCTAACCTTGATCATGTATGCCCCACCTGTGGTCGGGATTCTGTTCTAGGATTGGACTCTACAGTCACCTCCGCACACACCAGAGAGGTGCAACAGTACACGTCTGAGATTGTTGTCATCATCGCTTGCGATGGACGGCTATTATTTTAATATACATTATTGACTCTTATTGTGTCAGTTAGTATAGAATGAGCTAAAACTCTGCGTACAATGAGAATGATCTAATGACTAGATATAGATGGATAGAACGAATATAAAAGATGAGTAAATTATAGCAAGTAATATCATATTTACAACAATAAAATCAAGAGAAAGGTTTGAGAAAGCGTGAATAAAGTGTATGAAAATACAACGATGAAAGCCTACCTCACTGATAGACAAGAAGAAAGTCAAAGTGGAAGTTGAATGACACACACACAATAATGAAAAGAACCGAAAAAGAAACAAATGAAATAATTTAATGAAAATGAAGGGAACGAATGGAAAGAAACAATTGAATTTATGATAATTGTAATGGAGAAGAACGATCGAAAACATGAACCAAAAACGTAACAAATAAGAAGCTATATATTTTCACGAGTTAACTTAGTATTACATCTATTTATTCTTTTCAACACAGAATCTCACAAGCAGCGATAGAAAGGAAGAAAAAGAATGGGATTTAGTTAGCATGCCTGTCAATTTGATTACGTTGGCGTCCATATGTGAATTTTCTCATGTGTGTAGTCTTGCGTGCAGGATAGGAAAAATGGTATTGTAAGTTAACAAAACAAAAGAGAGAAACAAATACAACACTGAAAAATCAATACCGGAGCACGGATACTTTTATTTTCTAATGATTTTTTCTTCTTTCATCTGTTTATTAATTATGCAGTTCCACTAACATGACGTGTACATAGACATGAGCAATTTATAGGGTACAGACAGAAATAGACAGACATAAGTATAGAGATAAACAATTAACAGACAAATAGAATGGCACACAGAATCTGACAGATGCGATAACTATTATCGAAATACCGGAAGATTGCAGTAAAATATGTAGCAATGGCGAAACACGTAAAAACAAAGTACTTAATTTTACAAAATACAAACAAACTAACAATACATATCAACGTTTCGAACAAAAGACCGTTATCAAGCAAAGGATAAAACAGAAGTGAAGAATTTCACTTCTTTCACAGCACATTACATATAGAATACAACAATTAAATTCTAACGGCCCTAAAATGAAAATATGGGACTAAAAACAAATTATAAATAAACACACAAATAATTATTAAAGAAAACAAAAATTAGATAAAATATTTGCTATCACTGAAACATAACTCAAAGACGTGTCTTAGACGGGGTTTTAGTTAACGGAAAAGGCACAACATCTTCAACATGGTCCTGCCACAAACGCAGATTCAGTTTTCTATACGTACAGCCGCCGAAAATGTCAGTTCCACGTTGATTAATCAATATTTTTGTATATTTTGTATGTCGTTCTTTTCAGAATAATAAGCAGATTACCAACAGACAGTGTGGATCAAAGATCAATGCTATTCTAATGTGATAGATACAAAGTAAAGTGTCGTCCACTCAAACGGTCTACCACAGAAATAACAGAGAATGTAAAAAAAAAACTATTATAAGCCCTTCTAGAAATCTTATCCTGACGCTGTAATCAACAACAGGATTAAAGAAAAGTAAAGAAAAGAAGAAGAAACAAGATGAGATACAGACAGGGGCGGCTCGTCATTAAGAGCCAGTGGGGCCCGGTCGCACCATTAATCGAAAGGGGAATAACTTCCCGAATAGACAAATGATAGTAAATACTCCCAAAACTGAGAGCCGCGGTATTGTTAGTGAACTCGCTTCTCAAGGCTGGTGGTCCGGGTTCAACTCCCGCAGTGTGTGTGGAATTTTTCCCGACCGCGACGGCTCTCAGGTCGACCCAGCCTCAATTGGGTACCAGACATGCTCTATGAAAGTAAAGACGGCCGGCGTGATGCTGACCACATCACCCGTCGTGTGCCGACGGTCAATGAATAATACAGGCCTAACAATGTATTGCCCTATATACCACAAGGTATGAAAAGGTTCTTTTACTTTTTCTTTCTTTTTACTCCCAAAACCATAATTTTTCCGAAAATGTGTGTCTTGCCCCACAAATTAAAATGACCACCAACCGCCACTGGATACAGACATGAAAAAATATGGAGGAAGCATACCAAGAACGACAGAGATATAAAGACAGATGAACATTCGTTTTTGTGGGAGTTACAGAGAAAAGGAGAGAGACAGAAGTGAGACACAAGACTCTTATTTCAGTTTCTTCTTCTTCTTCTTTAGCCTGTTACGCCCTTGGCGTTTAGGGCAGCAACAAACGCACACCATTCTTCCCTGTTCATGGCCTTCCTCTGTATTGTGTTCCAGCTATGATTCATTTCCTTCAGTTCTTGCTTTATCATTCTCCTCCAGGTCGTCTTGGGTCTTCCACGCTTTCGCCTACCCTCTGGTAGTTTCAGTTTAAAGGGTTTTAAAGTTGACGGATTAACTTCATTGCACCGGCTTTTACCCCATCTGGCTCGGTCCCTCTCAGCAGAAATGGCACGCCACCTGCAGAGAGTATTGCACAAAGACAAACTCCGTAGCTCTAGCAACAAACCTAGGAAAAAAAATTCGGATTCGAACCCACGACCTTCGACTCACAAGACAAAGGGCTTAACCACTTAGCCACAGACCCCATTCATTGTCATCTTACTGTCATTCATATTTCAGTAAGATTCGAAAGTAGTTCACGAGTTGTACCGACAGTAAGTAAATTTAAAGAACCAGTTTTCATACCATCAGGTTCATTTAAAAATATGTTGTTAGATAGTTTTCTTTCTTGAACCAACGTCTCACAATGGGTGATGTTGTCAAACTCATACCGGTTACTTTTGTTTCACATTGTTTACCTGTTACCCACATGAGACTGTCATTCTGAGAAATGTTAAGATCCCCAAAATCCCACTCCAGCTTGGGAAATTGATCGTGGGACCAAATGCGTATGTAGTAAGTGCACTAACCACTATACAGTGCCCGCTTGCCCATCGTGTTCGTAGCGCGTAGGACCACGGGTGACAAGCTCCGGCGAGTGCGGTTCAATTCCACGGGCTGGCAGAAAATCCACAGGTTCTCCAGATTTACGGTGTTCGTGGAACCGAACTGAAGAGTTACGATGTCCATGGCACCGAGCCGAAGAGCTGAAAGCTCAAGTGCTTCTGGATCGAGAAAAAAACACCATCATACAGTTGCAGTTCTTAATCACAATCAAGTGCGCTGGATTAAATAAACAAAGCACTGGCTTCAACTTCCAAATGATCTCTTTCTCAGTTTACTCAGCTTATATACGGCACCTGCACTTTTTTTAATTTCTATAAATGTATTTAACGAAGACCAGGGTGTTGTCAATGCCATACCATGTGGTCTCCGGGATGCGAAGAATTGAAATGTAAATTAGTAAAATGGTAAATGTTAATCAGAAGACGCAATCATCAACACGGGAATCAATAATGATAAATGAATTATCAAAAACCAATAATAAAATACACTTTACAAAGAAATCATTATCATCATTAGGTGTAGTCTCCGCAATGAAAGTTGACTGCAATTGATCTCCAACATTTCCTATCTCTTGCTTTGATGTTGCACTCTGTCTGTAATGTGTTCATCTCTTGATCTTTCCCTTCCACTCCTGTATCGTTCTTCTTCTTGCTCAACGTTCTTCATATTTTCTCTCTTATAAGCTTTTCATCTCTTTGTTATGTTTCTCTATGTGTTCTCAATATTGTATATGTTTAATTGTATTTCTTGTAGTAGTTATTTCTTCATTCTAAGTTTTCTTATGAACTTCTTGATTTGTATGTTTTTCTTTCCTTGATAAAACGATTAATTCTTCTGTCTATGCACAAACCAAATGCATTAATTATGTCTTTTAAACTGTTGTTTCTATAAATGGCCAAGCACGTAAAAACAAAGTACTGTAGTTTTACAAAGTTAAAAAGAATATACAGCGAAGTTTCGATCAAAAGACCAAACAAAAGATGCAACAGAAGAGAAGAAATTCCTATACGGCAGACATAACATATACAGCTAGAGTATACATTCTTAACGGCGGTATTTGTTCACATTTTTTTTTCGATCCAGAAGCACTTCAGCTTTCAGCTCTTCGGCTCGGTGCCACGGACATCGTAACCCTTCGGTTCGGTGCCACGAACACCGTAAATCTGGAGAACTTGTGGTTTTTTTGCCAGCCTGCGGAATTTAACCCGCACTCACAGGGGGCTTGCCACCCATCGTTGAACGCGTTACGAACACGCTTTGCAGGCGGGCTATTTGTTCATATACAGAAGTAGCAACAAGTAATTATTCACAAATAACATTAAACTTACTATCTAGAAATAAAGTTACTAACAATATTTCAGAAATATACAAATACTACAAATGTTACAATTAAAGAAAATCAATAGATTTGAAGAATTCCCACATCATATATCTATCTATATATATATATATTGTGGATGACAAAAGCTAGCAGATGATCACGTTATATGGAAAACAGCATTACGCAAAGGTGCAGAATCTTTTAAAAAGAGATATAGGGATGAGATGAAAGACATGAACAGTCAAGCGAAAACTCAAAAGTTGACACAGTACAACACTTACAAATTGACCGTCTGTAAATACGAAAAATACCATATATCTTATATATATATATATATATATATATATATATATATATTAGTTAAAGTACCAATTACTTACGATTGTTCCTCATTATTAGTTTGTCTGGATCCAAGACTGTGCGTAACCTGTAGCTTGTCTGTCATAATGATAATAGTACTGCTATAAAATCAATGTTTTTGATCTCCTACGAACACTAAGGGGTCTGTATATTATCGATCCTTAATCCTGAGAGAAATTCACTTTTACTTGGTTTATGAAACTATTTTCTTAGTTATGTGAGGTTTCCAGCCTTCACTTCCAGCGCCCTCAATAATCACTCAAGCAGGGCAGAGATGTGTTTGAGAAGTGATTCACAAAATGGAGTACAGCGATGCTTGGAATGCGGAGTTGAGTGCCCTCGTGTACTCATTTATAAGTATATGGATTAATTGTTGCTCTTAAATGTAATCAACTTTACTTTACTTTACTTTTTGTCTTTCAAACCAAAGTTGGGTCATAGTCTATTAGTGACTCATGAGCATTTATTGTTAGTTGAATTTTTGCGCAAATGTTTTTTTAACAATTGAGGTAGCCAGCCCCCTCTCTCTCTATCTATATATCTCTATCTATCTATCTCTCTCTCTCTCTCTTTCTCTCTCTTTCCCATCCCATGCCAAACCGGACAATAGTCGAGTGGTAAACAACTATAACCCTTTCACTCCGTATTTTTTTTTCCTCCGGACGCATTTACTTTGCAGTGTATACGAAGTTAGCCAATATACCGACGTTGTGTCATATTTAAAAAATACTGTGAGCCCGTGTGTAGGCTCCGAGTGTCGAATGGGTTGATAAAGAGCTATTTTAAACTACCAGCTATATAAACACAAAAAAACCGTAAAGGATTACCAGATAATTTTTAGTTTAATACTGTTTGCAATTTCAGAGAAAATAAGAGAATTTTCTCCTTTTATCGCTATGTCAGATCTTTTGGAGTTATTCTTCGCCCTGAAATCAAGCTGATTGATTGATTGTTTGTTGGTAGGTTCATCATGATTGTATTCACTGTGATAAATAACCATGTGTGCATCGATCTCTTTCTTATAAAGAAAAATCTCAGCGGCAGTGTACGAACTCCGTAGCACCGGAGAGGATCGTGAATTAATTTTGTAGATCGTGAAGTTTTTGCAGGAAATTTGTTTTTAATGTTTCAATTAATTTTTTTTTCCGGGGAAGCAGCTTTGCAGTTTACTCTTAGCGATGTTCCACTGACAGGGTTCTTTTTCCTTCTTTCTCAACGTGAACTCAAGACCTACACTTTATCGTCTGTCTTTGATAGGACTAGAAACTCGATCTTCACTACATTTATTTCAGAAATCTCTGAAAGAATATCGAAATCTTTCCAAGTGAGGAGCGAACCGAATACCTTGTGAGCGAGAGGTAAACATCTTACATCCATGTTACAGAGACTCCCCCACACCCCCACCTCATCCCATCCCAATTAACCATTGTTTGGATGTATCATTGCATTATATTAATTTATGTGAATCGCTCTCTCAGTTGCTGTCTTTATCTGTATGTTTTTTATTGGTTTCAGTTCAAATAATATTTAGTCTTCATCATCAGCATGAGCCGTCTCCATATCGAAGATTGATTGTGATTGATGTTCATTAATTTATGTCCATTTATGACCATTTATAGAGACAATAAGAAGACATCCAAACTCCACAGTATAGAGAGTCCTCTACAACAGAACATCAGGAAAGAAGGGGAGAGGCAGACCACGAAAAAGATGGTTAGATGGCATAGCAGAATCCTGTCAAAGAGCAAAAATAACAATCACCCAATCCACCAGACCAACACAAGACAAAAATTGAAAAGCACAACACTGGGCAACAACCAGGTAACAATGTAACGACAAAAGAAGGATATAAATATGTTAGATGAATGAATAAAGAAAAAAAAACAGAGGCAGAATATTAATTTCTACTAAGGCTGTAAGTCTTAGGGTTTAATATCTAGAAATTTCTAATGATCTAGATCCCTTAGTATCTTATATGTGTCTGAGATGGATTTCTAAGTAAATGTACTCTACTCCTGGTATGAATTACCCAGTATCGATTGCGTTCATACTAGTCTTAGTAAACTGAGTCGGGAGATCTCATCAACGCAAGGGGAAAATGTACTATCGATTCACATTCAGTGATACATGTACACACACACACACATATTGCCATCATCAGAAAGTGATTTTATAGCAATATGAAAATATCGATCATTTCTTTGATAATACAAGTTAAAGAGCAAAACTGAAATGTCATTTTTAACGATGTATTAATTTCTTCTTCTTCTTCTTTGCGTTTGTTTTTTACTTCTTCTTCTTTTGTCGTCACACTGACACCGGGTTGTTGCCCAGTGTCGTCACACTGCTACCGGCTTGTTGCCCAGTGTCGTGGTTTTCTATTTTTGTCTTGCGCTGTTCTGGTGGCTTGTGTGATTGTTATCTTTGCTCTTTCACAGGATTCTGCTACGCCATCTAACCATCTTTTCCGTGGTCTTTCTCTTGCCTTCTTTCCCGATGTTCTGTTGTAGAAGACTCTGTATGCTGTGGAGTTTAGATGCATTCTTATTAAATGGCAAAACCACTTCATTCTTTGTTTCTCTATGTAATTCAAGCACGGTTTTGTGCCAACTTTCTTTCTTATGCTGATGTTGGTGATGTTTGTTCTTTACGACCAATGTTAATCACTCTTTGTGATATGTTTGATCTTTGCCAAGAACGTGTATACGTTGCACATTAGTTTGGTAGGCCCCTAAACGCATAGACTTCTACACGTTTAGGACATGTGCATCCGATTTCATCCAAACCTCCTTAGTCGCCTCTTATGAAATGCATGGCAGGTAACAGTGGTTCTATTATTTACACCTCAAATTTGGGCCCCGGTAACCACTCGGGCGATGTATTAATGTGTTATTCACCCTTTGGGGTTTTTTCTGAATAGCGATGTATTGAATGATTAACATTAAACTTATATCCACAAGTTCCAAAGGTCAAGGATTAACCTCATTGCACCGGGTTTACCCTTATCGCTCATTCTCTGTCGGCAGAGATGACACTCCACCTACGTAGCTCCGGCAACGATCCTAGGGTTCTCATGACAAAAATTGCACATGTGACTCGGTCCGGATTCGAACCCACAACCCTTCAGAACAACAGGAAAATGTCTTAGCCACTTCGTCATCGAGACTCCTTACATAATACGTCTTAGCTACTTCGTCATCGAGACTCCTTACATAATATGTCTTAACTACTTCGTCATCGAGACTCCTTACATAATATGTCTTAGCTACTTCGTCATCGAGACTCCTTACATAATATGTCTTAGCTACTTCGTCATCGAGACTCCTTACATAATATGTCTTAACTACTTCGTCATCGAGACTCCTTACATAATATGTCTTAGCTACTTCGTCATCGAGACTCCTTACATAATATGTCTTAACTACTTCGTCATCGAGACTCCTTACATAATATGTCTTAACTACTTCGTCATCGAGACTCCTTACATAATATGTCTTAACCACTTCGTCATCGAGACTCCTTACATAATATGTCTTAACTACTTCGTCATCGAGACTCCTTACATAATATGTCTTAACCACTTCGTCATCGAGACTCCTTACATAATATGTCTTAACTACTTCGTCATCGAGACTCCTTACATAATATGTCTTAGCTACTTCGTCATCGAGACTCCTTACATAATATGTCTTAGCTACTTCGTCATCGAGACTCCTTACATAATATGTCTTAACTACTTCGTCATCGAGACTCCTTACATAATATGTCTTAACTACTTCGTCATCGAGACTCCTTACATAATATGTCTTAACTACTTCGTCATCGAGACTCCTTACATAATATGTCTTAGCTACTTCGTCATCGAGACTCCTTACATAATATGTCTTAGCTACTTCGTCATCGAGACTCCTTACATAATATGTCTTAGCTACTTCGTCATCGAGACTCCTTACATAATATGTCTTAACTACTTCGTCATCGAGACTCCTTACATAATATGTCTTAACTACTTCGTCATCGAGACTCCTTACATAATATGTCTTAGCTACTTCGTCATCGAGACTCCTTACATAATATGTCTTAGCTACTTCGTCATCGAGACTCCTTACATAATATGTCTTAGCTACTTCGTCATCGAGACTCCTTACATAATATGTCTTAACTACTTCGTCATCGAGACTCCTTACATAATATGTCTTAGCCACTTCGTCATCGAGACTCCTTACATAATATGTCTTAACTACTTCGTCATCGAGACTCCTTACATAATATGTCTTAGCTACTTCGTCATCGAGACTCCTTACATAATATGTCTTAACTACTTCGTCATCGAGACTCCTTACATAATATGTCTTAACTACTTCGTCATCGAGACTCCTTACATAATATGTCTTAGCTACTTCGTCATCGAGCCACCTTACATAATATGCCTTAGCCACTTCGTCATCGAGACTCCTTACATAATATGTCTTAACTACTTCGTCATCGAGACTCCTTACATAATATGTCTTAGCTACTTCGTCATCGAGACTCCTTACATAATATGTCTTAACTACTTCGTCATCGAGACTCCTTATATAATATGTCTTAACTACTTCGTCATCGAGACTCCTTACATAATATGTCTTAACTACTTCGTCATCGAGACTCCTTACATAATATGTCTTAACTACTTCGTCATCGAGACTCCTTACATAATATGTCTTAGCTACTTCGTCATCGAGACTCCTTACATAATATGTCTTAACTACTTCGTCATCGAGACTCCTTACATAATATGTCTTAGCTACTTCGTCATCGAGACTCCTTACATAATATGTCTTAGCTACTTCGTCATCGAGACTCCTTACATAATATGTCTTAGCTACTTCGTCATCGAGACTCCTTACATAATATGTCTTAGCTACTTCGTCATCGAGACTCCTTACATAATATGTCTTAACTACTTCGTCATCGAGACTCCTTACATAATATGTCTTAGCTACTTCGTCATCGAGACACCTTACATAATATGTCTTAACTACTTCGTCATCGAGACTCCTTACATAATATGTCTTAGCTACTTCGTCATCGAGACTCCTTACATAATATGTCTTAACTATTTCGTCATCGAGACACCTTACATAATATGTCTTAACTACTTCGTCATCGAGACTCCTTACATAATATGTCTTAACCACTTCGTCATCAGACTCATTACATAATATGTCTTAACCACTTCGTCATCGAGACTCCTTACATAATATGTCTTAACTACTTCGTCATCGAGACTCCTTACATAATATGTCTTAACCACTTCGTCAACGAGACTCCTTACATAATATGTCTTAACCACTTCGTCATCGAGACTCCTTACATAATATGTCTTAACTACTTCGTTATCGAGACTCCTTACATAATATGTCTTAACTACTTCGTCATCGAGACTCCTTACATAATATGTCTTAACTACTTCGTCATCGAGACTCCTTACATAATATGTCTTAACTACTTCGTCATCGAGACTCCTTACATAATATGTCTTAACTACTTCGTCATCGAGACTCCTTACATAATATGTCTTAGCTACTTCGTCATCGAGACTCCTTACAGCTACTTCGTCATCGAGACACCTTACATAATATGTCTTAACTACTTCGTCATCGAGACTCCTTACATAATATGTCTTAGCTACTTCGTCATCGAGACTCCTTACATAATATGTCTTAACTACTTCGTCATCGAGACTCCTTACATAATATGTCTTAACCACTTCGTCATCGAGACTCCTTACATAATATGTCTTAGCTACTTCGTCATGGAGACTCCTTACATAATATGTCTTAGCTACTTCGTCATCGAGACTCCTTACATAATATGTCTTAACTACTTCGTCATCGAGACTCCTTACATAATATGTCTTAGCCATTCGTCATCGAGACTCCTTACATAATATGTCTTAGCCACTTCGTCATCGAGACTCCTTACATAATATGTGTGCGCAGGCAAATGTCTTAGCTACTTCGTCATCGAGACTCCTTACATAATATGTCTTAGCTACTTCGTCATCGAGACTCCTTACATAATATGTCTTAACTACTTCGTCATCGAGACTCCTTACATAATATGTCTTAACCACTTCGTCATCGAGACTCCTTACATAATATGTCTTAACCACTTCGTCATCGAGACTCCTTACATAATATGTCTTAACTACTTCGTTATCGAGACTCCTTACATAATATGTCTTAACTACTTCGTCATCGAGACTCCTTACATAATATGTCTTAACTACTTCGTCATCGAGACTCCTTACATAATATGTCTTAACTACTTCGTCATCGAGACTCCTTACATAATATGTCTTAACTACTTCGTCATCGAGACTCCTTACATAATATGTCTTAGCTACTTCGTCATCGAGACTCCTTACATAATATGTCTTAGCTACTTCGTCATCGAGACTCATTACATAATATGTCTTAACTACTTCGTCATCGAGACTCCTTACATAATATGTCTTAACTACTTCGTCATCGAGACTCCTTACATAATATGTCTTAGCCATTCGTCATCGAGACTCCTTACATAATATGTCTTAGCCACTTCGTCATCGAGACTCCTTACATAATATGTGTGCGCAGGCAAATGTCTTAGCTACTTCGTCATCGAGACTCCTTACATAATATGTCTTAGCTACTTCGTCATCGAGACTCCTTACATAATATGTCTTAGCCACTTCGTCATCGAGACTCCTTACATAATATGTCTTAACTACTTCGTCATCGAGACTCCTTACATAATATGTCTTAGCTACTTCGTCATCGAGACTCCTTACATAATATGTCTTAACTACTTCGTCATCGAGACTCCTTACATAATATGTCCTAACTACTTCGTCATCGAGACTCCTTACATAATATGTCTTAGCTACTTCGTCATCGAGACTCCTTACATAATATGTCTTAGCCACTTCGTCATCGAGACTCCTTACATAATATGTCTTAGCCACTTCGTCATCGAGACTCCTTACATAATATGTCTTAACTACTTCGTCATCGAGACTCTTACATAATATGTCCTAACTACTTCGTCATCGAGACTCCTTACATAATATGTCTTAGCTACTTCGTCATCGAGACTCCTTACATAATATGTCTTAACTACTTCGTCATCGAGACTCCTTACATAATATGTCTTAACTACTTCGTCATCGAGACTCCTTACATAATATGTCTTAACTACTTCGTCATCGAGACTCCTTACATAATATGTCTTAACCACTTCGTCATCGAGACTCCTTACATAATATGTCTTAGCTACTTCGTCATGGAGACTCCTTACATAATATGTCTTAGCTACTTCGTCATCGAGACTCCTTACATAATATGTCTTAACTACTTCGTCATCGAGACTCCTTACATAATATGTCTTAGCCATTCGTCATCGAGACTCCTTACATAATATGTCTTAGCCACTTCGTCATCGAGACTCCTTACATAATATGTGTGCGCAGGCAAATGTCTTAGCTACTTCGTCATCGAGACTCCTTACATAATATGTCTTAGCTACTTCGTCATCGAGACTCCTTACATAATATGTCTTAGCCACTTCGTCATCGAGACTCCTTACATAATATGTCTTAACTACTTCGTCATCGAGACTCTTACATAATATGTCTTAGCTACTTCGTCATCGAGACTCCTTACATAATATGTCTTAACTACTTCGTCATCGAGACTCCTTACATAATATGTCCTAACTACTTCGTCATCGAGACTCCTTACATAATATTACTTAGCTACTTCGTCATCGAGACTCCTTACATAATATGTCTTAGCCACTTCGTCATCGAGACTCCTTACATAATATGTCTTAACTACTTCGTCATCGAGACTCCTTACATAATATGTCTTAGCTACTTCGTCATCGAGACTCCTTACATAATATGTCTTAGCTACTTCGTCATCGAGACTCCTTACATAATATGTCCTAACTACTTCGTCATCGAGACTCCTTACATAATATGTCTTAGCTACTTCGTCATCGAGACTCCTTACATAATATGTCTTAGCCACTTCGTCATCGAGACTCCTTACATAATATGTCTTAGCTACTTCGTCATCGAGACTCCTTACATAATATGTCTTAGCCACTTCGTCATCGAGACTCCTTACATAATATGTCTTAACTACTTCGTCATCGAGACTCCTTACATAATATGTCTTAGCTACTTCGTCATCGAGACTCCTTACATAATATGTCTTAACTACTTCGTCATCGAGACTCCTTACATAATATGTCTTAACTACTTCGTCATCGAGACTCCTTACATAATATGTCTTAACTACTTCGTCATCGAGACTCCTTACATAATATGTCTTAGCTACTTCGTCATCGAGACTCCTTACATAATATGTCTTAGCTACTTCGTCATCGAGACTCCTTACATAATATGTCTTAGCTACTTCGTCATCGAGACTCATTACATAATATGTCTTAACTACTTCGTCATCGAGACTCCTTACATAATATGTCTTAACTACTTCGTCATCGAGACTCCTTACATAATATGTCTTAACTACTTCGTCATCGAGACTCCTTACATAATATGTCTTAACTACTTCGTCATCGAGACTCCTTACATAATATGTGTGCGCAGGAAAATGTTACCGTGTGTACATAAATGTGTATATTTGTTTGTGTTGCGTATATTTGACATGTAGACACATTAGTTTTCAATAACATAATATCTGATCATCTCAAGCGATGACCACAACAGCCTCAAACGTGTGTGCTGCACTTCTCTGGTGTGTGGGGAGGGAGGGGGGAATGTAGAGTCCAATCCCTTTTGGGCACAATCAAGTTGATCAAATCAAAGTTGCACATATGGGCGTTGTGTGTTCAGTTTTTTCTTGCAGCTTGCTTTCTATGCACCCCAACAAAGCGACGACTATAAAAGTATCTCTTGTGTTGTTACAGCGCCACATTTGGCGACCTTGAGCAAGGAATTCCCAGCAAGTGGTGTGAATATATATATATACATTTGATAAATAATTTAAGAATGTTTTTGATACGTTTTTTTCTCTCCACCAAATGTACGTCTGCTCCCTTCAAGCTTGATATACATCAATTGTTTTGGGATGCGTGTATCAGGCATCCAAACAACATAACCGGCCCATCTCACTTGAGCCTTCTGCAACAGTGTTTTGACACTTGAAATCTGGTCTCTTATGAATACTTCGATATCTGGAAGTTTGTTCTGTCGTTCTATTTTGAGTTGTCTGCGTAAACAACTTGTATAAAAAAGGGTATAGTGTTCTTGTGTGTCTGCTATACACTGTCCATATTTCGATGTAACATACATATCTTGGAACGGATTAGCGTAATGGTTATGAGTTCGCTGCACGAGTGGTTACCGGGGTACAAATTGGGGTGTAAAGAATAGAACCACTGTTACCTGCCACGCATGTCGTAAGAGGCGACTAAGGAGGTTGGTCGTGGAGCTATCTACCCCACCTCGTAAAAATACTAGATTGCTACAGAAACCACAACCGGGGAAATTCAGATCGCCACCCGAGGAAGACGAAGGAATGGTCTTGGATAGGCGGGCTTTGAATGCCTTCTTTGTGGACTTATGCTTCCCTAGGGTCGAAGGGTGAAGAAGAAGAATATGAGTTCGCATATCGACTCAGAGACAAGAAGGAATAGGGATCAATCCCATACTTGATGTTCCAGACGTGAGAAAAGGAATTTGCTTCCTACCTCCTATACACTATAAAATAAGTACAACTTCCGTAACCTTTTAGACCTTAGGGTATGTGGTACCTATCACTTCACTTTTCTAGATCCTAGTATGCGGGAGGTAGGAGGGACAATTCCTAACCACATGTGTGGAACGGGGAGTGTGGGATTAAACCCACAACCCTCTTGTGTCCAGGTAGATATACACACCTCCTGTGCACTATGACATAGAAATGTGATAGAAATTATACCCTACTGTCTGAAAAGGCTGGTGGCAATTTGCTTTATTAACATACAAAACGACAACATACATAGTAAATAAAAGTCAATGTACTATGTGCAATCTCATATGTGTTTAATCTGTTTTGTGAGATGCAGTTGGATTCAAGTTGTGAGCAAGATCCAGCAAAATACTGTTTCTTCTTCTTCTTCTCCGTTCTCATTAGATTAGGATTTCGGATTCTCTAATAAAGTCAGCCGTCTGACTCAGATTATTAGCCACGCCATACAGTTTGTCTTCTGCGTTCTCACTAGATCGGGATTTCGGATTCTCTAATAAAGTCAGCCGTCTGTCTCAGATTATTAGCCACACCATACAGTTTGTCTTCTGCGTTCTCACTAGATTGGGATTTCGGATTCTCTAATAAAGTCAGCCGTCTGTCTCAGATTATTAGCCACACCATACAGTTTGTCTTCTGCGTTCTCACTAGATTGGGATTTCGGATTCTCTAATAAAGTCACCCGTCTGCCTCAGATTATCAGCCACGCCATACAGTTTGTCTTGGACGCTAGTATAAGTGGGCCACTTCTTCTGTATACTGGGGGCAGTTCTGTAGGATATAATTCCTATGATTTCTGCTTCCCCGTTTGTGCCGACCTCTTCCCGCAGTAAGTTTTGGCCACCCTTGGAGATGGTGGTTCTGATATTCTTACTGCATGGCTAACTCTTCGAGGCAGATTGGACCGTAGAATCCGTTATCCCATTCATCATTGTGAGGGGTCGTTGCACCATGTTATGCTCCTTACGGCCTGGTGCATCCGTTTTCTGCAAGCATTTGTTTCGGGTTAGCCTTCCCTAGCGGACACGTGCATCCGATTTCAGCCAAACCTCCTTAGTCGCTTCTTACGACATGCATAGCAGGTAACAGTGGTTCTATTCTTTACCCCCAAATTTGGGCCCCGGTAACCACTCGGGCGAAATACTGTTTTACAGCAGATGAATTCAATACCACGAAACACATACAATGTTAATTATGTAATGAGAGCAGCATTAGTGTAGTGGTTAATGCTCTTGCTTCTTAGGCACATAGTCCAGGTTCATGTTTACAGTCTGATGGTATTTTAACCATTACTGCTCCCAGGTCGATCCAGTCTCAAATGTAGTAGAGGTTCATTTGTACAGTCTGATGGTATTTTAACCATTACTTCTCCCAGGTCAATCCAGTCTCAAATGTAGTCCAGGTTCATTTGTACAGTATGATGGTATTTTAACCATTACTTCTCCCAGGTCGACCCAGTCTCAAATGTAGTCCAGGTTCATTGTTACAGTCTGATGGTATTTTAACCATTACTTCTCCCAGGTCGATCCAGTTTCAAATGTAGTAGAGGTTCATTGTTACAGTATGATGGTATTTTAACCATTACTGCTCCTAGGTCGATCCAGTCTCAAATTGGTAACAGAAAAAGCATTTACTAATTCTTCTTCTTCTTCGTTGATGTTTTTTTCGGACATTTTGATTATTCTTGTTGTGATATAAAGAGCCTTTGAGAAAAGAACGGTTTTTTTATGTCACATCTTCAGCAACTTTTAGAGCTCTGATGCTTATTCTTCGGCGATGTGTCCAATTTCAGCCCGCATTTTATTTACTAGGGTAGCTTATCATAGATTGTACAAGTCCTACCGATCCTTTGTGCCATTTACTAATTCAACTATCGTGGGTCGATGGTCAAGGAAAAATACGAGCCTAACCCCATATTACCCAATATACTTCATGGCATGAAAACGAGTTATTGTAATTATATTATATGATATGCGTGCCAGTGCCATCTCAGGTGCTTCATCTGTTACCGTATGAGGGTAGATGGTATCATCTGCAATTGTCAAACTCGCTGCCTTATGGTGGGATCGAGTGAACTAGATGAGTAAATCATTGTAGAAAATGACTACCGCTTTGTGGATCAGCACAGTTATACAAAAGACTAGAGGTGTAAACCGTGACCACAAATTCAGAGGAAGATGCGCTAAGGCAGTTGATGGTTAGATGAATTTCATTCCATTTTCTGGCATCCCCTTTTAATTTCAAACAAATTGACTTGTTTTTCCTGTGGATGATAGGGGATTTCTGCCAAATGGGAACCCATTTCCCATGTTAGCTGCCTAGAATAGGCAAGTAACATAAATGAAAATAACACTTCATCCTTGCTTTCGTCTCGGACATAACATGGAAAGCGACATTCAAGGGTTATAAGTCCTCCCAAATTGACGACGGGCACTGCGCCACTGTTTTTGTGTTTTTTTTCTGTTTTTCTTTGACGTCTTGAGTAGTTATGAGAAATTGAAGGATGAGTTTGAAGGAGTTGGTATAATATGCATAGCCTTTAACTAAACTAACGTTTAATTAAACTCGTATATATGATCAAAGAAGCTGCATACATGAACAACAAGTCTATCCACATAATGAACAAACTATTACAAAAGCAAGAAAATTTGTAACATCAAATTATCTAATGTATACATAGCAATCAATGGGAAATAACTGGTAATGAATTAATTTTTATGTTAGTCTCCTTAACAAATCACATTCAATACATTGTCTCCGTCCAACACCAAACTTATGCAATGTTATTTGTTTGTTATCTAGGGGAGTAGATCCTCTTTACGTCACGGCACGACACTTTCAACCTTAACGACAACCTTGTTTTGGTTATATCAGAGCGTGTAGGCCAACAAACATGAAAATAATTAACTCTTTGGCGAGAATCCAAGTTTATTAATTCCTCTGTGGAGAAATGTTTTTTTTTTCGATCCAGAAGCACTTGAGCTTTCAGCTCTTCGGCTCAATGCCATGGACATCGTAACCCTTCAGTTCGGTGCCACGAGCACCGTAAATCTGGAGAACCTGTGAACAAGCACTCACAGGGGGCGTGTCACCCGTCGTCCAACGCGGTACGAACACACTGGGCAGGCGGGCGTGGAGAATTGTTAAGGAATAACAAACATATATTATTTAAATACAATATAATAATTGTTCAAGTTTGTTAGTTGTTGAATCACATTTTGGTTAGGCACACTTTTTTTTTTACTCTTGTCTTCTCTGACAAACATGCGTACTAACCTTTCTTGATTTTCAATCATGCCAACGTCTTCTGTAATCACCACAGTTAATATAGAATTTCTTTGAAAGTTGTTACGAATGTGTTATTGTTATCCGTTTGTATTTGTTACTTCTTATATGGTTTGTTAATCTCCCTAGATTATGTGTCTGATTCTCCAGCTGCTGGTTGGTGCTGCTACCTGTTTTGACGACCCTTTTCCTTTTTAATGTGTCCTGATTTTGAATTGTTAATCGGTAAATATCCTTCTTATTCTTCAGATAATATAATGGCATTTAGAACTGTATAAAAAAAAATTACACACTTCACTTTGAATCGAATTCTTATCTAAGCGGATCCTAAATTTGAACACTAATAAACACAACAATAAGTATTAGTGCTTATTAACTCTTTGTGGACCAGGGCAAAAGCTATGTTTTTACAAGCCATTTCTTTTTAGAATAAAATACGTACTTTAGTGTGGCTCCTGGTAAAAGGCTTCTACCCAAAGCCACATAGTGTGGCGTTTGGTTCAAGAAGAGTTAAACACTACGAAACCCCTAAAAATGCAAACACAAAATTCACAGAACATATTGAGTGTAATAGAGACTATGGCACACTGTTGAACGTATAAGTGGCGCCCAGAAAATTCACGACTGGTTTACTATGGCTGATGGCAACGTCCTGTAAAGGATATGCCACGATTTACCACAGTCGCTATCAGCCGTTGATTTTCTAGGCACCACTTATACGTTCAGTAGTTTGTCATTGCTTTCTGAACGGTGGGGTATATTTTTACCATTCGTAAAAATCCACGCGGACAAATTTGCTTCCACATTGTCGGCCTCAAGGTTTGAACAAGGTAAGCTTGGGTTGTGATCAAGCTCACTACCGCTAAAGCTACAGACGCCCCACCAAGACGCTCAAGAAGATTATACAAGATAGAATAGACAATAAATATACAACGACGCAGTGGTTAGGTGACTGGAAGAACAATTGTTTTCCTTTAATAATGAACCATAGAACAAAATACTTTGTACAATTCTGGCATCAAATAAATTCAAGTAAACACACTCTACACTTCGGCCTCATAGCTTCAATAAAGAACCATATTAAATATGCGTGGTTTCAAGGCTGGAACAGATGGAACACACCTCATCATGAACAGTAATTTATACAGAGAGCAAGCAACGTTACAGTTGTCAGCATATTCATCACAACAGGTTCAGTAGTGTAGTGGTTATCACGCTCGCCTCACACGCGAGAGGTCCTGGGTTCAATCCCCAGCTGAACCAAAATTAATTTTTTTTGGATATATTTTTAACGTTCAATATTATTTTTCTAAAGCGCACCTCATCATAATGTAGATGGTATATACATTATAGATAGTATATGGCCCTAGTCATATCGGACAAGAACGAAAAATGTAGGTCTAGTGTTCAAGATAAGCGCGTCCCTTGGCAGATCAAAATTGATCACAATAAGTTTGCAAAGTCGCTAAACGGGCAACATTCATTAAATATATTAACCCTATCAGTTCGTAACTGTTTACTATCTCCAGACGCATTCATACCGCAATACATACTGAAATAAGATAGTGAACTGGTTTTGCGTCATCTTAACACATATTGCGAGCCGGTATATCGGTTCAGAAGGGTGAATGGGTTAACCTAAAAATGTCGACAAATTTGTTAACATCCCTTACATCTCCTTCTTCTTCTTCTTCTTCTTCTTTGCATTCGTTCTTTACGACCAATTTTAATCACTCTTTGTGATATGTTTGATCTTTGCCACCAAGAACGTGTATACGTTCCACATTGGTTTGGTAAGCCCCTAAACGCATAGACTTCTACATGTTTAGGACACGTGCATCCGATTTCTGCCAAACATCCTTAGTCACCTATTACGACATGCGTGGTAGGTAACAGTGGTTCTATTCTTTACATCCCAAATTTGGGCCCGGTAACCACTCGGGCGAGGATATGTTTCATTCAAGCCTCCTTAGTCGCCTCTTACGACATGCGCGGCAGGTAATAGTGGTTCTATTCTTTACACCCCAAATTTGGGCCCCGTAATTACTCGGCGATCCCTACATAACTATACCGGAAACACTTGTTTAGTTTCTCACACTGTGGGTCAACATGGAAATCGTAACTTTTCTTTGCTGAGTCAAGCATTTGGCAGTGGTTGGTTTCGAAAAGTATTTCTTTAGTTTAGTTAGTAGTTTGGTTTGTGTTTAGTTAAGTTTAGTTTAGTTTTAGTTTGGTTTAGTTGTTTAGTTTGTTAGTTTGTTTAGTTAAGTTTAGTTAGTTTAGTTAAGTTTAGTTAAGTTTAGTTTGGTTTAGTTAAGTTTAGTTAAGTTTAGTTAAGTTTAGTTAAGTTTAGTTAGGTTTAGTTTGGTTTAGTTAAGTTTAGTTAAGTTTAGTTGGTTTAGTTGTTTAGTTAAGTTTAGTTGTTTAGTTAAGTTTAGTTAGTTAGTTAAGTTTAGTTAAGTTTAGTTTGGTTTAGTTAAGTTTAGTTAAGTTTAGTTTGGTTTAGTTAAGTTTAGTTAAGTTTAGTTAAGTTGAGTTTGGTTTAGTTAAGTTTAGTTTGGTTTAGTCGACAGATTACCATCACTGCATATCGAATGAATTGTTCATAAGTGCTCCGATCTCTTCCTCAGTATATATTTCTAACGGGTCTAATGTCGAAAGATTGACTTCATTACACCAGGTTTCCCCACATGGCTCCGACCCTCTCGACAGAAATGTCAAGCCACCATCCAAGAATGTTTCACACAGCACAAACTCCGTATCTCCAGTAATAAACATAAGAATCTCAGGGAAAAAATGCGCATGGGAAATTAACAGCCCGTTACAGATAGAAACCTACAGCATTCAAAGCGCAAAGCGAATGTCTTAACCACTCCGTTACAGAGACCCTCAGTATGTCCTTCATCGTACGACAACTAGTAACACCAGTTCTATGTTGGTTCGACTTCCAGTAAAGTTCTCCTGTCTAGGTACACTTTTTTTACTCTCTCTCTCGTGATCACCTAAAAACCGATGTACAGATCTCTCCATGACTTCATTCATGTGGAAATATGATTCATGCAGCCTTAGCATGGGTGGGTTTCGTCCTATCTTCAGCGCCACTTGGAGCTCTGGCGATGTGTCCGGATTCAGCCAGCGTCTACTAGGTTCGCTCTCCGTTAGCTTTTGACTGTCCCCAGCCGTCCTGCAAGGCAGCAGTTGACTTCTACACATTTAGGACGCGTGCATCCGATTTCAGCCAAACCTCATCAGTCACCTCTTACGATATGCGGGGCAGGTAACAGTGATTCTATTCTTTACATCCCAAATTTGGGCCCCGGTAACCACTCGGGCGACGTCTTCTGATTTTACATTTTTGCATTATGGTTACTTTTGCAGTTTCACTTCCATTTCTTTAATCGTTTACACTTTGCTATTATCTAAATTAAAATGGTTCGGTCACCAAATGAAAATGAAACAAAATCTATTACCATCACGCGCTTATAACAACCGACAACTCGGATGTAGAGCCAGATGAAGACCAAGAACCAGATGAAGACCAAGAACCTTATGAAGACCAAGAACCAGATGAAGACCAAGAACCAGATTAAGACCAAGAACCAGATGGATAGATAAAATCACAGATATCCTGCGATATCAAAAACTAACAACCACAGATGCAAGACGCCTGGCACAGAATATAAAACTGAAACTCCCCACGCGCTTCTCGGCACATCTGGATAAGACAAGACTGTCTAACCAAAGGCCTCTTGGGCTTCCTCACACACTTGGGCTTCCTCACACTTGGGCTTCCTTACACTTGGGCTTTCTCACACTATAAGATTATATCCTTTCCTCTAGTATGGTCCTTAATTAGCCAAGAAAAAATAATGTATTTTTATTACATGTGTATCACTACATAACACTTAGAAATCTCTGCAAATAGAGATCGATTATCAATGACTAAATAACAGTCGCAGCGGTCTGTAATTATTAATTATTATATTACTATACTATTCTATCTATCAAACTATAGCAACATATTCTCTATACAAATCTTATTGATATAAGAAAAGAAAAGAGTAAAATTATGTAGCAATAGCGAAAAACGTAAAAACAAAGTACTGTGGTTTTACAAAGTACAAAAACAATATAACAGCGAATTTTTGACCAAAAGAGCTTTATAAAACAAAAGGATACACAAGAAGCGAGGAAATTCAGACTTCCTGTACTTTAGATATACAATTTGCAACCAGAGAATAGATTCCTGATGGCCCTAAACTGCTTAGTGTCGTTATGGATTTATTTGTATTTTTTTTTTACTTTGTTTAATTACAGTAATTTGTTTTTAAGCAGTTCGCCATTGCTACACAAGTCTTGAGAGTCGTAATAGCGTAGTTGTTAGTGAACTCACTTCTTAGGCTAATGGTACGGGATCAATTCCAGAGTGGGCGTTGAATATTTCCCAACCGTAACGTCTCTCATGTCCAACCAGCTTTATTTGGATACCAGGAGGAAAGCACTAGAAAGTAAAGTCGGCCGGCGCGATGTTGACCACATCACCCATCGTGTGCCGACGATCAACATAAGATACGAGCCTAACACCGTAAAACTCAACATACCTCGAGGTACCAAAATGATTCTTTACTTGTACACAAGTCTTACAAAATTCCTCACAAAAACGTTACTACTAATGATCATATTTCCTCGTGTGGCCATATATTTAAATACTCACATCGCCCATCTGTCCAGAGTGTTCGTAGCGCGTTGGACTACGGGTGACTATCCTCTGTGTGCGCGGGTTCAATTCCGCGGGATGGCAGAAAAAGCCACAGATTCCCCAGATTTACGGTGTTCGTGGCACCGAACCGAAGGGTTAAGATGTCCATGGCACCGAGCCGAAGAGCTGAAAAGCTCAAGTGCTTCTGAATCGGAAAAAAAAAAAATCACATACTCACATAAAAACTCACATACCACAGTAAGTAGAATAGAAACAAATGAAGTAAGATTCTGCATCAACAACTTTCTATCGTGTTAAGGTAACTAAAATTAAGAATATTTATTTCACCAAATGTCAGCACTCATCACTAACGCACCAACAAACAAAGTGTTGAATCTCACAGAAACAATCCAAGTGAAGTTAAGAAAGAAAATCCCACTGAAAATGGTGACTAGTTTCGAAATTTGACATTTTTAGTTAAATGCATTTTTGGAAAATACAAGCATTAGACTATTTTTTTACATAGTTGTAAGCATTAGACTATTTTTTTACATAGTTGTAAGCATTAGACTATTTTTTTACATAGTTGTAAGCATTAGACTATTTTTTCACATAGTTTTAAGAATTAGACTATTTGTTTTACATAGTTTTAAGCATTAGACTATTTTTTTTTACATAGTTGTAAGCATTAGACTATTTTTTTTACATAGTTGTAAGCATTAGACTATTTTTTTACATAGTTGTAAGCATTAGACTATTTTTTTACATAGTTGTAAGCATTAGACTATTTGTTTACATAGTTGTAAAGCTTACATTTCCACATTCTGAACTAATTTCTGGTCTTTTTTATCTACACTACATCTATTTATTTCTACATCCTAGTCAGATCGGGAGTTTGGTAAGATGTGCTCATTTGATGAAACTTATAAATCTTTCCAGTTGGAAAATGTGAACAAAAATTCATCCGATCACAGATTGTTTTTTTTTTTTCAATTTGTTAGTGAATGTGTAAAAACTGTCTTTGCTGTTTAATATTTTAAAGAATTTGTGTTTTCATTATAGCGAAACATGAAAAAAACAAAGAACTGTAGTTTTACAACATACAAAAACAATAACAATACGCAGCAATGTTTCGACTAAAAGGCCTTTATCAAGCAAAGGTTACAACAGGAGTGACGAACTTCAATTCCTGCACAGCACACTACATAGAGACTACGACAAAAACATCCTAATGGCCCTAAAATGTTATCATTATATGCATGTTTATGTGATAACCTTTCATATAATTTTCATTAGCAACCATTGTTTACACTTAGTTACAGTGTCTACACATCCCATCTAAACAATTCCAACGAAAAAGTGCGAAAAGTGAAGAAAGTTTTTAAAAAGGAGTTATAACCACTGCCCGACACTGAATTATTAATCCTCAATCAAAAACAGTGTTAAGTTTTACAAGAGCGACTTGTAAATGATATAGTTACACGCCGTGTTAATGGTTTCACAAAATGCTATTAAGAACTTTAGTTTTGGAGAGATAATATCTCAGTTTTGGCAACTTGTAAGCTATTTCTTTAACACTTAATACGATGTCAAGCTGTCTGCAGGTATGACATATTGCAAACTATAGGTTCCCAAAGTGGGTGATAACGCCACTCCCAGGGGCGCTGAAGCCTTCTAGGTGGGAGAGGGGAGGCAAAGTGGGTTCAGAAGCATTTGGGGAACGTTCAGTCGAATAGGGGTCGGTGTCTCCTTAAAGAACAAATTAATAAGATATACACCCGTGTGGTGCCGGGACCCGCGAAGGAAGCAAAGAATAGCACCACTGCAACCTACAATGCATGTCGTAAGAGGCGATGATGTAGGCCCTAGGGGTGCTACCCTAGTAAATAAAAAGCAGCGCAGAAATCGGATGTGCTGGCTTACTTTAGACGCATAACTGGCACAACGTACAATCGCTCTTAGGCTTAAATCACATACAAATCACACAGAGTGGTTGACAAGTGGTCGATATGGAGCGTTTGAAGAAGAAGAAGAAGAAGTTTTAAAATAAATTATTTTCGTGATTTTGCCATTGAATAATAATTTAAAATTTGAATTGTCCATTTTAATTCATCTTATGCCCGTCTTACACGATCCATTTTTTCATCAATTTTCTTTTTCAGTTATATAAAAGGAACTCTTTCATACCTCGTGGTATATAGGTCAATACAGTGTTAGGCCTGTATTTTTCATTGACCGTCGGCACACAATGGGTGATGTGGTCAGCATCACGCCAACCGCCTTTACTTTCACAGAGCATGTCTGGTACCCAGTTGAGGCTGGGTCGACCTGAGAGCCGTCGTGGTCGGGAAAAATTCCACGCGCATTGCGGAAGCTGAACCCAGACCACCAGCCTTGCGAAGCGAGTTCACTAACAACTACGCTACAGCGTCTCTCTTTCAGTTATATAATCATTTGAAAATTGACCATGTATTAAAGAAATATGTATCAATTTTCTATGTCAGAGAGAAAATAGAACATGTATATATGTGGGAGATATGGGGAGATGGCAAACTGTTATAATGGATGGAGGGAGAGGGGGTGGGGGGGTGAATTACAAAGTTTATGTCATGCAAAGTAGGCGGTAGACCGAAAAAGTTTGGGAACCGATGTTGTAAACGAACTCCAGGTCAGAAATTGTGACATTCAGCCAGAACATGGAACATCTGAAGCTTCTCACAAGCAAGAAATGTCAAGCTAATTAGGAAGAATGTTGTTGATCAGGATTGTCTCTGGTAATCTTGTGTAGACATTTAACTTCATTGCATTTTATAACTAGAAATGTTATTAGAGGCAGAATTCGTTCAAGAAGATTTTAAATACAATTCCTACAAAATTATCTTCAGCATCTTCAAAATGACATCGGGGACCCTCGCCGGTTCTACGGAGCTCGTGCACTGCAGCTGAGATCGCCCTGTGTAAGAAAGAGATTGGAGAACACATGATTGCTCACCGAAGTGCAATGATGATGGTCCTATCAAATCAATTAATCATTAGAGGTTTTCTGTGGCTAAGTAGTTAAGCCCTTGCCCTTCGTTTCAAAAGACATGGGTTCGAATCAGGACAACGCCGTTCTGTTCACTTGTGCATTTTTTTCATAGACGCCTAGGATTGTTGCAGGAGCTAAGGAGTTTGTGTTTTGCGCAATGCTCTCGGCAGGTTGCTGTCATTTCTGTGGAGAGGGACCGAACCGTGCAAATAAGTCAATCCTTCGGCGTTAGACCCTTTTCGACTATTTACGTTATATGCTGTGTTACCAAAATAAAAATAATTCTAAAATATATGCTTTCTCGCATAGATATATATATATATATACACACACATATCGCAGAATTAGTCACATTAGATTTCCAAAGTAATTATTGGGAAGATTGCTGGGTGGAAAAAACTAACTAAACATGAAGATTTACAGCTGAAGATCAAAGAAAATGCAGATACGATATGACGTATGGTAACAGCTATTAAAATCAAACATGACTTTGGATAACATCTACAAGATTACACAAATGTGGAGAAAATATAAAACATATGGCTGGGAAAACGAGCGTAGAATCACGTAACCCAGAGTCAAATATGCAGAGCTAATCCCTGATGACCCAACCCAGGTTAAGAATTGAAAATGGCGAAAAGTTGGATACATTCTAAGGAACACTCAGTCGAGTGACAATATACAAGCACTTGAGTGGAACCCACGAATGAAAACGGAAAAAGGACGTCCTAAACAGACCTGGAGACGGAGTTTTCTTGGGGAATTTGAGGATGCTGGACTATCCATAAAGAAAACAGACAGATACCGGGAAAAGTAGCGAACATATTTTAAGACTCTGTACTTCACAAGAAGCAGAGAGGAATAAGTCAAATAAGACAATATACAGAACTGTATATAAAACGGAAATAATTATAAAACAGTGCAAAACATTTTTTGGAACAGTATTATTTAAACCTGCATAGACATAACGATAATTAATATACTGTTGGTGGATACAATTATGAAATGAATGACAGTTGCTAAGAAAGAGATTAGTTATATGAGATTTATCAATATAGCACTCCGGACATGTGCTCTGATACCAGCCTCAATAAATCCACCAGTGGCCAGTGGTCAAACACGCCGGTTCGAAATTAATTTTTCACTCTTTTTGCATATTTGATATTTCATTCTTTTTAGCTGTATTAATGTCAACACGCACCTTTCTCAATAGGATCAGCGCGTTTTATTCACAACCCTGAAACGGCCTGTGCTTGTATAGACTCTCTCAATGCAATCAGAATGTCATGTCGGTACATTGCAGAATATCATTTCGTAATCTGATTTATTCCAACCACCAAGACGACTATCAAAACGAAAATGATGATGGCACTGTCTGTACAAGATACCACAAGTCTTCTAATGTACTACAGCTGGTAATCTCTAATCGATCAACCATGAACCATCACCGATTCGAGGGCTGGATGTAATGACTATCCAACAAGCTTTGTCCATTGCCCTAACGGTACACTTCTCCAGACACTTGATTGTCTACTTCTTAATGCTCCCTTCCCTTTTTTATCTATGTATTTCACGTTGCTCTCCTGTTTTCTACCATCCCTGTCAAGATGGTTTCAACAGTATCACCAACATATCTCTTATGTCTACCTTCCCTGTCAAGATGGTTTCAACAGTGTCCCCAACATATCTCTTATGTCTACCTTCCCTGTCAAGATGGTTTCAACAGTGTCCCCAACATATCTCTTATGTCTACCTTCCCTGTCAAGATGGTTTCAACAGTGTCACCAACATATATCTTACTTCTTCTTCTTCGATCGTTCTAGGCCTGTTTTAATCATTCTCATTGTGATATATAAACAGCCAAACGTCCGAACGTATTGTACGTGCACCAGCCTTCAGCACCTATTGGAGCCCAGTTGCTTATCCTTCGGTGGGGTGTTCGTTTTCAGCCAGCTTTTGATTTACTAGGGTGAGCTTTCCTAGGGTACGATCCGCTTTGCCGTATTTTTGGGCTTTGTGATCTACGCCGGGACAGTGAGTTACGCTGTTCATGCCCGTTCTGACTGAGAAATATTTCTCGGGGCTTGTAAGCTTATCCTCGGACGGCGTCTTACTCGTATAAGACACCGTGTAAAGTATCGGCCTTCGCCAATGTTCAGACCCGGACTTCCTGTCAGGTCCGTACATTGTCGGCCTTGCTTTACCGTACATTTTGAGTCTGATCCGGAGAAGGAACATTCTCAGCCTTTTCTAGACGCGCATTGGTACGTGGCAATTTGCAATTAACGTCGAAAGCACTGGCATGGGGCCGAGTACAAACAATGTAGAGGGTCGTTTCAGTCGGCGCTATCAGCGTAACTGTGTATTTTTTCGCTCGCCGCCATCACCCGCCCCAGTTATTCCGGGGATGTTAGTTACGACTGCAATCGAACATTGCCCGGTTGCCCCATGGCTGGCAGTCCCGTTAGGAATCACCAACCTCAGTTCTTCCGGGGATGTTAATTTTTAGTCGCACAGTACCTTGCACGGTTTTCCCAGGGCGGGTAGTTACGTTATGCACTAAACGCAACTTGTTCTTTTGCGCTCGGCAAACCTTGCCCAGTACATGTCTCTGCACCAGGCTACCAATGCTAGGTCAGCTGCAATCTTCTCTCGCACCAACACGAGGGTAGACTTTTATTCGTTACGGTCCTGTCTTATTTATTCTTGCCGACGGGCTGGCAATGTTGCCCCCTCCTCAGGGCTTCGAGCTTCGCCCTACGTGGGCATACGTTTGGTCACTGGATGCACTTCTCATCCATGTCTGAGACGTTTCGTTGCTGTTTCTTTGCGTTCAGGGACTTGGGCAATATCTTGTTGGACATCGGTCAGGAGATTAGTGCATTTTGTTTGTATGTATCTTTATCGTGTTTCCGTACTTGCACTGCTACCACTACCAGTAGTTTTCTCTCCCCGATCCCTGCCCTCTTAGCCAGACCGGAACCAGAGTCTGTTTCCAGGGTCACCGCGTGGAGGTTAGGGCAGGGTCTTGATTAGCGCCGCCCTCGCTAACCCTGGCTCATGTTACCACCATGACCTCATGAACCTTTGACCCCATATCTCTTACGTCTAACGTCCCTTTCAAGATGGTTTCAACAGTGTCACCAACATATCTCTTATGTCTACCTTCCCTTTCAAGATGGTTTCAACAGTATCACCAACATATCTCTTATGTCTAACTTCCCTTTCAAGATGGTTTCAACAGTATCACCAACATATCTCTTATATCTAACTTCCCTGTCAAGATGGTTTCAACAGTATCACCAACATCATCTCTTATATCTAACTTCCCTTTCAAGATGGTTTCAACAGTATCACCAACATATCTCTTATATCTAACTTCCCTTTCAAGATGGTTTCAACAGTATCACCAACATATCTCTTATGTCTAACTTCCCTTTCATGATGGTTTCAACAGTATCACCAACATATCTCTTATATCTAACTTCCCTTTCAAGATGGTTTCAACAGTATCACCAACATATCTCTTATGTCTACCTTCCCTGTCAAGATGGTTTCAACAGTGTCCCCAACATATCTCTTATGTCTACCTTCCCTGTCAAGATGGTTTCAACAGTGTCACCAACATATCTCTTACGTCTAACGTCCCTTTCAAGATGGTTTCAACAGTGTCACCAACATATCTCTTATGTCTACCTTCCCTTTCAAGATGGTTTCAACAGTATCACCAACATATCTCTTATGTCTAACTTCCCTTTCAAGATGGTTTCAACAGTATCACCAACATATCTCTTATATCTAACTTCCCTGTCAAGATGGTTTCAACAGTATCACCAACATATCTCTTATATCTAACTTCCCTTTCAAGATGGTTTCAACAGTATCACCAACATATCTCTTATATCTAACTTCCCTTTCAAGATGGTTTCAACAGTATCACCAACATATCTCTTATGTCTAACTTTCCTTTCATGATGGTTTCAACAGTATCACCAACATATCTCTTATATCTAACTTCCCTTTCAAGATGGTTTCAACAGTATCACCAACATATCTCTTATGTCTAACTTCCCTTTCAAGATGGTTTCAACAGTATCCCCAACATATCTCTTATGTCTAACTTCCCTTTCAAGATGGTTTCAACAGTATCCCCAACATATCTCTTATGTCTACCTTCCCTTTCAAGATGGTTTCAACAGTGTCACCAACATATCTCTTATGTCTAACTTCCCTTTCAAGATGGTTTCAACAGTGTCACCAACATATCTCTTATATCTACCTTCCCTTTCAAGATGGTTTCAACAGTGTCACCAACATATCTCTTATGTCTAACTTCCCTTTCAAGATGGTTTCAACAGTGTCACCAACATATCTCTTATATCTACCTTCCCTTTCAAGATGGTTTCAACAGTGTCACCAACATATCTCTTATGTCTAACTTCCCTTTCAAGATGGTTTCAACAGTGTCCCCAACATATCTCTTATATCTAACTTCCCTTTCAAGATGGTTTCAACAGTGTCACCAACATATCTCTTATATCTAACTTCCCTTTCAAGATGGTTTCAACAGTATCACCAACATATCTCTTATGTCTAACTTCCCTTTCAAGATGGTTTCAACAGTGTCACCAACATATCTCTTATATCTACCTTCCCTTTCAAGATGGTTTTAACAGTGTCACCAACATATCTCTTATGTCTAACTTCCCTTTCAAGATGGTTTCAACAGTGTCCCCAACATATCTCTTATATCTAACTTCCCTTTCAAGATGGTTTCAACAGTGTCACCAACATATCTCTTATATCTAACTTCCCTTTCAAGATGGTTTCAACAGTGTCACCAACATATCTCTTATATCTAACTTCCCTTTCAAGATGGTTTCAACAGTGTCACCAACATATCTCTTATATCTAACTTCCCTTTCAAGATGGTTTCAACAGTATCACCAACATATCTCTTATATCTACCTTCCCTTTCAAGATGGTTTTAACAGTATCACCAACATATCTCTTATATCTAACTTCTATTTCATTGAGCAGTTCTTTCTTCACTTCTAGTTGTTGGGGTATATGTTTATTGGTGCTCTTCTCTTTTCATGATATTCTTCCTAGGAACTCGATCTCACCTGCACTGAGATCAGGGATCTCTGGAAACAAATATCTCGATGGCTAGACGAAGGAGCGAACAGAATACATTTGTAACGAGAGGCAAACAGTTAACCTCTAGGTTACATAGACAAAGTATATTACAACCTGTAAACAGCAGGTTTCATTAAGACTACAAAAAACATGTATATTATGTTAATGATAAATCATGTTTTTGTTTCTTATGCATCACAATCAACGACATAGTGTGCTACCAAGAGACGTACAATACCAATAGTACAACGCTGCCCGTATTTGTGCCGGGGCCAGCAAGAGACGTACAATACCATGTACAACGCTGCCCGTATTTGTGCCGGCCAGCAAGAGACGTACAATACCAATAGTACAACGCTGCCCGTATTTGTGCCGGGGCCAGCAAGAGACGTACAATACCAATGTACAACGCTGCATTTGTGCCGGGGCCAGCAAGGAGTACAATAATACAACGCCGCCGCATTTGTGCCGGGCCAGAAGGAAATACAATACCAATGCCGCTGCCGTATTTGTGCCGGGGCCAGCAAGGAAATATAATACCAATAGTACAACGCTGCCCGTATTTGTGCCGGGGCCAGCAAGGGAAATACAATACCAATAGTACAACGCTGCCCGTATTTGTGCCGGGGCCAGCAAGGGAAATATAATACCAATAGTACAACGCCGCCCGTATTTGTGCGCCAGAGGGAAATACAATACCAATAGTACAACGCTGCCGTATTTGTCCGGGCCAAAGGAAATAAATAATAGTAACACTGCCACCTACAAGGCATGTCGTAAGAGACGACTGATATATATAACCTAAGGAAACTACCTTAGTAAATAAAAAGCATCGCAAAAATCAGATGTGCTGGCCTACTTGTAGGGGCATAACTGGCACAACGTACATTCGCTCTTAAGCTCAGATCACATACAAATCACACAGAGTGGTTAACAAGTGATCGTTATATAGCGTTGGAAAAAGAAGTACAACGCAATGATAACAAATACAAGCAGCGCAGTACAAGATCAGATAATACAAATTAAAACAGGCAGACTGTTAGTGAATACAAATAACTCATATAAAAATATATATATATGTTTGTATTTATACACATGTCTTGTTAATCTGTGTTTTTATGAAAGAATTGATTGTGTACGGTGTTTGTTTTCTTTCGTTGTCTCCGATAAAATACGGCTGGCGGGCTCAGGTAAAAATTGTCGGTAATCAGACCACAACAGTCGCGTGACATCGCATTCCAGTATTGTTAGATAAAGACTGGCCAAGTGGTTACCGGGGCCCAAATTGGGGTGTAAAGAATAGAACCACTGTTACCTGCCACGTATGTCGTAAGAGGCGACTAAGGAGGTTGGACGTGGGGCTAGCTACCCCACACCGTAAAAAAACACTAGATAGCTACAGAACGGAGAGCGAACCGAGTAAACGCTGGTTGAAACCGGACACATCGCCGAAGGATAAGCACCAGAGCTCTACATCGTGCTGAAGCTGTGACGTAAAACGCACCAATTCTAAGACTGCATGAATCAGATTTCCACATGAATAGGATTTATGAGGAAATCTGGTACAACCGTCTGGGTGGTGAGAGAGAGAGAGAGAGAATAAAGACAAATTCATTGTAAATACAACACAACACTCTAAATCAAGGTTATATTATGTTACAAATTAAGTTTAACACTCAGGAATATCAATATTATTAACATTTTTCATCAATAAATTACCATAGACTAGTATAATTTTGTAAAACTGCTGAAAACTTTACAGTCTTCTATCAAACTCTTATAAAACCAGCACCAATTAAGCAGAAATTTTGGTTTTCTCATCCAAGCTAGTAGGTCTTATGTTGGAGGGGGGGGCTGGGGTCATTTTTGTCATACTCGCGTTTGAATATTTCTTACAGTGGCAACAAATCTTCTGTTGACGTCTCTGTGCGAGGAGGTTAGAATCTTGCACTCCGAACAGTACTCGGTTCTCTCACACGTGGGGCCATCTGAATAATTCTCCATAGATCTCTGATCTCAGTGTAGGTGAGATCGAGTTCCTAGTCCTATCGAGACGGAAGATAAAAACGTAGATCCCGTGTTCAATTTGAGCACGGAAAAGAACCCGCGGCAGTTCAAAATCAAGGAAAGCCTCTGTCCGGGTAAAATTCATCAGAAAAATTTTTAAATAATATTGCTAGAAAATATATTATAGACCCTCGCCGGTGCTACAGTGCTCGTCCACTACCGCTGAGATCGTCCTGTGTAAGAAAGAGATTCGGAGCACACACGATTACTCACCGAAGTTCGATTATGATGGTCCTATCAATCAATCAATCAACACTAAGCGACTATGATTTTCCTTACGTATGAAGTGATTTTGGTACTGGTACACAAAAATAAGACACCTGTATGCTCAATATCACGCATAAATAGCAAGTAAGAGGCACTATAAAGAAAACATTATCAAATCTGAAAAAGACGGAATGTGCTATCAGCGGTTTAAGCATTGGAATACATTATTTAACACACGCAAATACTAGGATATAAATATGCAACAAATCTATTTACCGTCTGTGCGTTATTTATATCTGCTACAATATATAACTATAAATACGCAATAAAACAGATTTATCTTATGTGCTGTGTTATCTTCTACAATATAGAAATATAAATATGTAATAAAACAGATTTATCTTATGTGCTGTGTTATCTCCTACAATATAGAAATATAAATATGTAATAAAACAGATTTATCTTATGTGCTGTGTTATCTTCTACAATATAGAAATATGAACAAGCAGAAAACAGATCTGTCTTCATAGTTCTAGTTCATTGTACTTCCAACTTTATGCAAAGTCATAAATTGCTCCAGATGTTCCTGGGCCAATGAAAATCATATGAAATGCAAACCACTGTCTCATGTATGTGTGAACTAATTCCAGAATGAAACAGCCGTACCACCACAAAAAGCAACCTGCACCGCATAAATGCATATGGCCGTCGCTAAAGTGTTAACACAAAACTGTTCATCACTTGAATTGCTATAGATGTCGAATGGAACATCATTCACGACAAAATCCAGCTTTCTGCACACGTAATATCAGTGCATACGGCAGATTGAGTCCGTTCGTCATAACCGCTGTACGCCATTTTTTTAATATCCACAACAAAAGCACGGTTGACACAGCATAAAGCATTCCATGTAACATTCATAGCTCACAGCGTTGCTCAATCACTAACTCAGTAGCTCGGCAAACGAAACCGAAAAATACCCGACCAAACAGGGTGGAATTGCGCTAGCAAAGTTGTGTCCAGAATCAAACAGTCCTGATTCTGAATGGCCCTCCTGCATTCCGCCATTGCTGGCCAGATTTTTTCCCCTCGTCTTACAAATACTTATAACTTACATATACTTAACTTATAACTTACACAAACTTATAACTTACTTATAACTAACACTTACTTATAGCTTTACATATACTTAAAACCTATGGACATGTCCGAGTGCTATGATGATAGTCCTCATATAACTGATAACTGATAACTGATACTTAAAACTTAGACATACTTATAACTTACTTGTAACTTACAGATACTTATAACTTGCAAATACTTATAACTTACACATACTTATATCTTACATTTACTTATCTTTTTCTTCTTTGCGTTCGTTCTTTACGACCAATTGTAATCACTCTTGGTGATATGTTTGATCTTTGCCAAGAACGTGTATACGTTGCACATTGGTTTGGTAGGCCCCTAAACGCATAGACTTCTACACGTTTAGGACACATGCATCCGATTTCAGCCAAACATCCTTAGTCGCCTCTTACGACATGCATAGCAGGTAACAGTGGTTCTATTCTTTACACCCCAAATTTGGGCCCGGTAACCACTCGGGCGACATATACTTATAACTTACACAAATTTATAACTTACATATACTTATAACTTTACATATACTTATAACTTATACATATTTATAACTTTACAGATACTTATAACTTACACATACTTATAACTTACTTATAATTTACACATACTTATAACTTTACACATATTTATAACTAACACATACTTATAACTTTACACATATTTATAACTAATACATACTTATAACTTTACATATACTTATAACTTACACACATACTTTTAACTTACTTATAACTTACACATACTTATAACTTACAAATACTTATAACTTACAATACTTATAACCTTATGTATCAAGAGACTACACACAGCAATAACAAGCACATAACTGATTTTTAAGAAAGATAAAGTAATAACTTTCAGATCCTGGTGTCAACAGAAACATATCTTACTGGTCTACGTTTCGTGGTTTGCATCTCTTATCAACTTTGGACGGCCTCCTTGCTCTAACATATACACCCATTCTTACATGTTTATAAACGAAAGAACATTCACTCTGGCTAGCAAAGTTTCTTTTTGCATTCCTTGCTCGCACGTGTGTTCACCTTACACAGATTGTATACTGCTGAACTGATTTGGTCGAACTTGTTTGACACTTATATTACGCATTTACCAATTTGTTATTATATTATATATTTTAATATTAACTGTACCGCCATGTGCGTCCATAAGTTAAAACAAGGGGGGGTGCCTCTTCAACTCCTCCCCCTTTTAATCTCCTGGAAAATGACTTTTTCTGAAATGTTTCATGAGAAACTGTATTTCTCCTAAAAGAGAATCTCATTGAGAACGATTGACTTCCCTGCACCGGGTTTTACACCATATGGTTCGGTTTCTCTCAGCCAAACTGGCACGCCACATGCCAAGAGTATTGAACAAAAACACGAAATCCGTAGCTCCTGCTACAATTCCAGCGATATCTGGGAAAAAAATAAAAATGCACTCCTGAACAAATTGACGCGGTCTGGACTCAAATCCACGACCTTCGAACACAAGAAAACGGCTTAGTCATTAAGCTACAAACCAACCCATTTGCATACATAAAAAGTACCAACACTGGATTTTGGGCAAATGTTTGAAGATTTAAAGAGTATCACCAGTGAAGTTTCAACTAAAGAACATAAACACTGAAAATGTGAACTAAAGTTTGAAGTGATGAAGTGTACCAAACTAAAATTGAACTAAAGTTTGAAGTGCTAAGTGTACCAACACTAAAATTGAACTAAAGTTTGAAGTGCTGAAGTGTACCAACACTAAAATGTGAACTAAAGTTTGCAGTGACTGAAGTGTACCAACACTAAAATGTGAACTAAAGTTTGAAGTGCTAAAGTGTACCAACACTAAAATTTGAACTAAAGTTTGAAGTGCTGAAGTGTACCAACACTAAAATTTGAACTAAAGTTTGAAGTGCTAAAGTGTACCAACACTAAAATTTGAACTAAAGTTTGAAGTGCTGAAGTGTACCAACACTAAAATTTGAACTAAAGTTTGAAGTGCTGAAGTGTACCAACACTAAAATGTGAACTAAAGTTTGAAGTGCTGAAGTGTACCAACACTAAAATTTGAACTAAAGTTTGCAGTGCTGAAGTGTACCAACACTAATATTTGAACTAAAGTTTGAAGTGCTGAAGTGTACCAACACTAAAATTTGAACTAAAGTTTGCAGTGCTGAAGGGTACTGACACTAGAGTTTAAACTCTTTAATAATTGCAGAATTAAACTACACCGTCTTTAAGAATGCAAGGATTGAAGTTAAACACGACTCTAACTTGTGGACTCTCAAAGAATAGCAATATTAAAATTGTAATTTGACAATAATACCAACAGTGGAACTCTAATTATTCACGAATAGCAAATGTGGTATCCTGGTTATTCAAGAATAACAAATGTGGTATCCTGGTTATTTAAGAATAACAAATGTGGTATCCTGGTTATTCAATTATAGCAACATTAAACTCCTAATTCCTTTAAAGGTAAAAACATGCTAGTCCTTATAATTCAGGATTATTAACATTGAAGTTGTATGATTTCACACGTAATAACATTGTTAGTTTCATCCTTTAAAAGTAACAATATTGGCGTTGCAATTCTTCAAGAGCAACAGCACTGAAATTGTAATTTTTCAAAAATAAAAGCATTGAAGTTTATCTACTTTCAGGAAAAGTTGTAATTTGTTCTCGAAACACGTAATAACAAAGTACTGTTGTTATTACGTGTTTCGCCAATCAAATAGTTTTACTGCAGTCTCATCTATATTGTGATAATTGCTTTCTCCAGACTCTGCATGTTGAAGAATGCGTCCTTCAAAAACAAAATTATTGAAGATTTAAAATGCAAGATCTCGTTCCCGAGTGTTGCCATGGCTCTCAATGGGAGCTAAGAAAAGTAATTATGTGACCTACAAGTCATACCGTAAGAGTCGACTGAGGTAGTGGCCTAGGGAAGCTACCATAGTAAATAAAAAGCGTCGCAGAAGTCAGATGTGCTGGCCTACTTGTAGACGTATAACTGACACAACGTACAATCCCTCTTAGGCTCGGATCACATTAAAATCACTAGTGGTTAACGAGTGGTCGATATGGAGCGTTTGAAGAAGAGAAGAAAATGAAGATCAACAGTTGAACAGTAAGAATAATGAGAAATAGAAACTAGAAATCTCATCTGGGAACTTGGTATGGTTTAGTTCTGTGGAGGTTGTGTTTAACAGAGAAAACATAAGGAGAGAATGTGGAAATAATAAATGGAATATGTCAAACCAGTGACAGAAGAAATTCAGCTCAGATTAAAGGCCAACTGTAAAGCTGAAAGAGAACTCATAAACACGGCTTAGAACAGACCCAAGAAGAATGTGTAAACAGAAAATAGTTTGAGAAATTATGAATAACAAAATTAGAAAGAACACAATACTATTTTTCCTATCCCTTTTGTTTCAATAACCATTCTGATTTCTCTCTCTCACTCTCTCTCTCTCTCTCTCTCTCTCTCTCTCTCTCTTCTCGCCTTTTTAACGGATTGGGGCATAGGCCCTAAACCAACTCATGCCAAGTCTTCCTATCTCTAGCTATCTCCTGCAGCTAACTCCAGCTATTCTTTAGTTTGTTGATCCCTGCCTCCAAATCCCATCTCCATGTATTTCTCGGCCTGCTTTTCTTTCGCTATCCCTGTGGGTTCCAGGAAAGAACCCTTCTTGTTATATTCCACTCACGTTTTCGCAAAGTGTGTCCGATTATAACTAGGACATAGAAGCTTTTGTAGTCTTGATTTAACATTATAGTTTTGTTAGTTACTATTTACTGAACCGACGTCATAGCATTCAATCCAGCTCCATAGTTGCTCAGTCTCCTCTAACAGATGTCAAAGGGTATGCATACTGATGGTTACTGTCGCTCGCTGGTTAAACACACTCCTCGCTCTGTCCCTCAGACATCTAGTTGTAATTGTAGTATAGCAATTTGGAATATCATTTTGATTTTCACAATCAGATTAGAACAAGTACCATTTCCACATCGTGGTCGAACTGAATGAGTCTCCAACATTTCTTCTGTCTCTTGTAAAGTAGTGAATTTTATCTGGCTATTATTTCCTTCCTCTTCTTCTTCTTCTTATTTTAATTGAAGACGATCAAACATAACAGTTCACAGGAAACGTCTCCTTTTTCTATATGGAATACTATGGCAAATATGGATCACATTATGTTAGTCTGAAAATCATTATATTTCCTTATAAAATGTATTGTGAGCATAATGCTTCCTTGTTTTCTCAAGTTATTTTCTACACTGGACACATAATCTTTATCTGTTGTTAGCCATTTTTCTAGTTCCATGTTTATTATCCATTGTTCTTGTTCACCTTGTGTTGTAACTACTTACTCGTGGATTGAGCTAGCTAATTGTCTTCTTACGGGAGTACTTCTTTAGTGCTAGGCAATATGTGCCGTAAGGAATAGAGGTTGGTGATACGAATCCTGTGTTTTGTAATTTGTTTTTTTTTTCCTACGTCCCTAATACTTGACCACTGTCTATTTATTGATAATATTCATTCAATCCAGTCTTAAACCTTTCTATTCTTCTGTTACTTGTGTACTGAAATCTTCAAAGGAATATTCGTACATTATGCCTTTAGAATATCGTCTTCAGCTTTTTGATAAACTGTCGTCAAAACAAACTTGTGTTTCCCTTTCTGTATTCCCTGTTGTTGCATGCCCTACTATAATAGGTAATTATTCCAACCTTGAGAAGAGGAGTTGACTTATTGATTTCCACGTTAAACGCATATTACTTATGATTATTTCTATAATAAATGCAAATCTTCACTATGATAACAGTCTATTCAGTTTGATTACCATTTTTTTACCAGTTCCTGTGTATTATGTCTTTTCGTGATGCCAATATGTGCACCTTACAAAAATGCATCTTATGTTGAACCTGTGCAAAAGTACAATGTTCAAAATACCAGTAATGTATAACACGTGCAGCATGGTCCGCAGACGCCGTGTTGGTAAGCGCTGCTATATAGCATATCTTTGAGTTAAATTACATAGGTCAAGTGTAAATGTGCAAGGGATATAATCGACATAAATACTGCACTCCTGTTAGTATATAAATTAACTCCCCTTTACTAAAACAAAATCACGATACGCTTATTAAAGACATGACAAACGGTTTATAATTTCCTCATTTCTCTGTCAAACGAGATGCTATTTATCATGTAGTACCAGAGTGGTCTGAGATAAAAAATTATATAACTTTTACAATAATTACCTGCCGGGTTGCATGGAAATGGCGGCCATGTTGGATTATAAACACTAAAATAAGTACTCGAAACTCATCATCATCAAGGTGAGTATCCTTTATAGGACGTTGCTCTCTTTGCAGCACATCTGAAATTCACTCTGTCTCTTACCAGTTCACCCACTTCGTCGATGGTCATGTTCATGGTTTCTTTAATATCTTTAATAACTCGAAACTAGATCAAATTAATGAACTTTTTTAAATTGAACTACTTAAATAAGCCAAATTGTAGGTACCAAGAAACTTTAAATTGTTCTGGGACATATAACAAACAGATAGAAGTGCAACGAAAAGACATACACAATTTTACCAAATAATAGAAACTTCTGGATACTAAAAAGATCATGTTTAAAAATATATTTGTCAAAACTGTTATTTCTTTAGCTTACTGCCTACAGGATTGGAAGATCTATATGTGTGCTAAATGTCATATAGATTAACTTGAAAGGTTACTGAAACTAATTTGCTCTATATGTGTGCTATATTTCATATAGATTAACTTGAAGGGTTACTGAAACTAACTTGCTCTATATGTGTGCTAAATGTCATATAGATTAGCTTGAAAGGTTACTGAAACTAACTTGCTCTATATGTGTGCTAAATGTCATATAGATTAACTTGAAAGGTTACTGAAACTAGCTTGCTCTATATGTGTGCTAAATGTCATATAGATTAACTTGAAAGGTTACTGAAACTAATTTGATGTATATGTGTGCTACATTTCATATAGATTAACTTGAAGGGTTACTGAAACTAACTTGCTCTATATGTGTGCTAAATGTCATATAGATTAACTTGAAAGGTTACTGAAACTAACTTGCTCTATATGTGTGCTATATTTCATATAGATTAACTTGAAAGGTTACTGAAACTAACTTGCTCTATATGTGTGCTAAATGTCATATAGATTAACTTGAAAGGTTACTGAAACTAGCTTGCTCTATATGTGTGCTAAATGTCATATAGATTAACTTGAAAGGTTACTGAAACTAACTTGCTCTATATGTGTGCTATATTTCATATAGATTAACTTGAAAGGTTACTGAAACTAATTTGTCTATATGGTGCTATATTTCATATAGATTAACTTGAAAGGTTACTGAAACTAACTTGCTCTATATGTGTGCTAAATGTCATATAATTAACTGCAGGTTACTGAAACTAGCTTGCTCTATAGTGTGCTAAATGTATATAGATTAACTTGAAGGTTACTGAAACACTTCTCTATATGTGTGCTATATTTCATATAGATTACTTGAAAGTTACTGAAACAAACCCTTGCTCTATATGTGTGCTATATTTCATAGATTAACGAAAGGTTACTGAAACTAGCTTGCTCTATGTGTCTAAATGTCATATAGATTAACTTGAATTACTGAAACTAATTTGCTCTATATTGTGCTATATTTCATATAGATTAACTTGAAGGTTACTGAAACTAATTTGCTCTATATGTGTGCTATATTTCATATAGATTAACTTGAAGGGTTACTGAAACTAGCTGCTCTATATGTAGCTAAATGTCAATAGATTAACTTGAAAGGTTACTGAAACTAATTTGCTCTATATGTGTGCTATATTTCAATAGATAACTTGAAGAGTTACTGAAACTAACTTGCTCTATATGTGTGCTAAATGTCATAGATTATTTGAAGGTTACTGAAACTAATTTGATGTATATTGTGTACATTTCATATAGATTAACTTGAAGAGTTACTGAAACACTTCTCTATATGTGTGCTAAATGTCATATAGATTAGCTTGAAAGGTTACTGAAACTAGCTTGCTCTATATGTGTGCTAAATGTCATATAGATTAACTTGAAGAGTTACTGAAACTAACTTGCTCTATATGTGTGCTACATTTCATATAGATTAACTTGAAAGGTTACTGAAACTAATTTGCTCTATATGTGTGCTATATTTCATATAGATTAACTTGAAAGGTTACTGAAACTAACTTGCTCTATATGTGTGCTAAATGTCATATAGATTAACTTGAAGAGTTACTGAAATTAATTTGCTGCAAACGTCTTAGATGAATTAAAATTATAATTGTGAGAAAACTGCAATTTAAAAATATTGTTGGTGAAATAGGAAAAGATCTTTAACTCATCAAAGAATTTCCATATAAAACGCTTGTATGATTGACAGAACATGCGTCCCGTATGGTTATATGTTGTGTTTTTTGTTTGCTTTTTCCGTTCCAGAAGCACTTGAGCTTTCAGCTCTTTGGCTCGGTGCCATGGACATCATAACCCTTCGGTTCGGTGCCACGAACACCGTAAATCTGGAGAACATGTGGCTTTTTCTGCCAACCCGCGGAATCGAACCCGCACTCACAGAGGGCTTGTCGCACCGTCGTCCAACGCGCTACGAACACGCTTGGCAGGCGGGCACGGTTATATGTTAAATCCACCTGCATTATATGTGTCTCCTTCCTTCTGAGTTCTCTCTTGTTCAGCATGTGGAGCATGAGAGAACTATCCTTTTTTATATAGGCAAATATTGAGATAAACTAATGAGAGAACTACCTATGTCTTTGACAATTTGACAATCTTAGTTAGAAGATTAATTTGCCTCTACAAAAGCTTTGGAATCTACATCACAGAGCCTCCAGTCATAAACAAGTTGTCTCTTTCTCACTGATCTGTCAAAAATATACTTTATTGGCTTCAGTTTCCATAGCATTGGATGAACCCTTAACATTTCTCTAACACTGTCACTTCACAACGATATATAATTCGATATGTCTTATAGGCTAGAGATGCCTATCACTAAGTACCAACCAAACGGTATTTCTAGACATTGTCTGTAAAAATACGTTAAATCTCCGAGATGGTGGGCTGCTTAAAAACAGATTTTAAACCTATTTCTTTAAAAAATCAAAACTCTTCATGGATTTCGATTCTAGTGATATGAAATTAAGAAAATAAAACGAATTTGGAAAATCGATATTTATCAGAAAAATATGTCATTTCGTGACTATTGCAATGACTGCAAAACAGTGACAGATTAGCAGTAAAACTTTTGTGGAAATAGTGTGTCTAACGAAGAGAATATAGATAGAAAAGTTGTAATATATTGTGAAATAAGTGAGTGGGGGTTTCAAACTATCATCTGGGTTTCAAGACAAACCACTTGTTGCGATATGACACAAATCTATCGTTGTGATATTAAACATCCAACGTATTGTGATTTGAAACTAAGAACTCGTTGTGATATTTAAAAAAAGATTGTTGTGATCGGCAACGAAACAATGGTACTGGTCTAAAACATTGTATTATCTGGTACAATCCTACTAAATATTTGTACAATTTACTGCTACATCATCCAAAATCTCTCATAGCATGAAAACATGATCTCACTTGCTTCACACCTCAGGGGCTGCTGTGTGATGAAGACGCGCAACTTAGCGGCAGGCAATCATCAATTATCAGATTCCGATTGGTTGCATTTATTTATACTTGAATGCTTCCATTTTCTCAATCTTCAAGACGTCTTCCACCAGACTGATCTATTTTGTTTTGTACTACAATTGTGTTTATTGATTCAGATGTTATGCTACACTGGACATCTACACCCCAGGGTAAAAGTAAAGGACGTGAAGTCACTGAGTAACGCTACATTAGATGTCTACATTCTATGATAGTCGTAAGTTATTGAATAACGCTACGCTATCATCTACATTCCATGGTAGACGTGAAGTCACTGAGTACGCCACATGTCATCACATTCCATGTAGACGTGAAGTCACTGAGTAACGCTACATTAGATGTCTACATTCTATGATAGTCGTGATGTTACTGAATAACGCTACGCTATCATCTACATTCCATGGTAGACGTGAAGTCACTGAGTAGCACTACATTAGACATCGACCTTCCTTGATAGTCGTGAAGTTACTGAATAACGCTACGCTATCATCTACATTCCATGGTAGACGTGGAGTCACTGAGTAACGCCACATTATCATCTACATTCCATGGTAGACGTGAAGTCACTGAGTAGCACTACATTAGACATCGACCTTCCTTGATAGTCGTGAAGTTACTGAGTGACGCTACATTAGCTGTCTACACACCAGGGTAAAAGTGGAGGAACTGAGTAGATGGACATTTGATCACTATACATTTCATGGATAGACGTAAAGCCAGTGAGTGACCTACATTTAACATCTACATTTCATGGTAGACATGGAGACACTGAGTAACGCTACATTTAACATCTACATTTCATTGTAGACATGGAGACACTGAGTGACGCTACATTTAACATCTACATTTCATTGTAGACGTGGAGACACTGAGTGACGCTACATTTAACATCTACATTCCATGGTAGACATGGAGACACTGAGAGTGACGCTACATTTAACATCTACATTCCATGGTAGACATGGAGACACTGAGAGTGACGCTACATTTAACATCTGCACACTCGGATAAAACTAATTAAGTGGTGCGAATGTTGACACTTACATATCAGCTTGAAAGTGGAGTGACTGATACATTTTACATCTAAATACCATGGTATGCTGGGGTGACTAAGTGACTTAACATTTGACATGTACACCTCAGAGCAGAAGTGGAATCTCACCGAGTGACGCTATATTTAATATCTACTTTCTAGAGTAGAAGTTAAATCACAGAGTGACTCTATATTTAATATCTATTTCCTGAGTAGTAATTTAAATCTACTCGAGTGACAGATCTATATTTAACATCTACTTTCCAGAGAAATGAAGTGGAGTTATCGAGTGACGTACTAAGTTTAACCATCTATTTCTCAGAGTAGAAATGGAGTCATTGAGTGACGCTACAGTTAACACATACATCCCAGAGTAGAAATGAAGTCATTGAGTGACGCTATATTTAACATCTACTTCCCAGAGTAGAAATGGAGTCATTGAGTGACGCTACAGTTAACACACACATCCCAGTGAAGCACTTCGGACATTGCTTGTGCTATATGTGGCTTGTACATACTAGCGTAGGCAGCGTCTGGCTGAATGGATTAGGGCGCGGCTTCCATGCGAGAGACCAGTGCGCAATCCACGGTAAAACCAATAATTTTGTTGTGTCAAAGGCATTAAAAAAAGGTATAACCTGAACAGCTCCGTAGCGACTGCACTAGCCATGCGGTCATTAAATTCCTCAGGCTCTCGTACCACCTGTCCCACACCGCCCTAAACAGCTGTACTTCTTCTTCTTTATTCTTCTTCTTTTGTCATCACACTGCTACCGGGTTGTTGCCCAGTGTCGTGGTTTTCTGTTTTTGTCTTGCGCTGTTCTGGTGGCTTGTGTGATTGTTATCTTTGCTCTTTCACGGGATTCTGCTACGCCATCTAACCATCTTTTCCGTGGTCTTCCTCTTGCCTTCTTTCCCGATGTTCTGTTGTAGAAGACTATGTATACTGTGGAGTTTGGATGGATTCTTATTAAGTGGCCAAACCACTTCATTGTTTGTTTATCTATGTAATTCAAGCACGGTTTTGTGCCAACTTTCTTTCTTATGCTGATGTTGGTGATTCTGTCTTTCTTGTGTTGTTGGTAACTTTTCGCAGGCAACGCATTTCACATGTAGTTATTTTTGTGACTGCGCTTTGCTCAATGTCCATGTTTGGCTCTGGTAACACAAAGTAGGTATAAAAATGCTGTTGATCATCTGTTGCTTAGCAGCCTGTGAAATTTTTGGGTGCCTTAACAGACAGCAAAGACAAAGACAAGAAAGACAGAGAATAGTTTATTTGAGGAAAACAAAAATCTAGCTAAGTCAAGAAAAATGTAATAGAATGTATATCATTGCACTCATGACATCCCTCACTATTCATAGTTCTGTCTCTTCTAGCTGTTAGAGATATACATCTTTCTTTCTGTTCTCCAATCCTGCAGTGCGGCATGGAAGACGCGCTCTAATCCATTCTATGTCTAGTACTTCAAATCTGTGGATTATTCCAAATTAGAATGAAACTAATACATTCTTTGAATGTCATTCCGATCGTATCTCTTTGACTAAGTCTCTGAACGTGAAACAGATAAGAAAGTTCATATTTGAGTAGGCTCAATCCTGGGTCAGACAAGAACAGCCGAAATCTTTGTTGATTCTTCTTCTATGTCTCTTAAATCGCTAAAAAAAACATACGAAACACGTCAAGGTAAAGTACTATAGTTTTACAAGTACAAAACAATATACAATATAAAAGGCATTTAGGGCCGTCATGGATTTATTGTCAGAATGTTTATGTTATATTTGCCGTATCGAAAGTCTGAATTTGTCTTTGTTTTAAATCTTGCTTGATAAAGTGTTTATTTCGAAACGTCACTGTATATTGTTATCGTTTTTGTACTTTGTAAAACTACAGTGGCAGTTGCTCGATCACAATTTACGTGTTAATTAATAATTCCTCTCTAACCGTTATACGTTACATACGGCCTGCAAGCAATTTCTCCATACCGCTCTATCCTGGGCAACTCGCTCAATTTCTTCCATGGAACTGAGACCGATATTTCCTGCCTCTCTCAACAAAGTTTGTTTCAGGGTCTCCTTAAGTCGACCTCTCTTTCTTGAACCCTTTGCATCCCACTTCAATGCCTGCTTTGATATTCGTTGATCATTTCTTCTCATGGTGTGTCCAACATATCTCCATCTTCTCTTTCTTGTAACAGTTGTCACTAGTGGTTGATCAAACATGTCTCTGATTTAATCACTTCTCCTGAATTCGTTCCATTTTATATTCATTATTTTTCGCAGACATCTATTTTCAAATGCATTCAACTTGCTTTCTATATCTTTAGTCATTTTCCATCTCTCGCTGGCATATGTTAGGATTGATACAACATTTGAATTGAAAATATTCGTAATTTAGTTTTAATACTATATAACTTGCAGTTCCATATTTTATTTAGACTTTTAAAAGCTGATGTTGCTTTGCCATTTCGTATCATAATTTTGTTTTTAACATTTCCTGTACAATCAAAATTGCTACCCAAATAGGTGAACTGCTCTGTTATTTTTATCATTTTAGATTCCAGTGTGATATCTGCATTACTTGGCATAGGTGTCTTCATTATATTTGTTTTTTCATAGCTTATCTGCAGTCCAACTTTTGATGCTATAGATGACAAGTTGTCTGTTTTTCTTTGCATATATTGGTTGTTTCTACTTAACAAGGCAATATCATCTGCAAAATCCAAATCTTCTAGTCGACTATTTTCTACCCAATCGATGCCAGTTTCACCCCTGCAACATTTTCTCATCACCCAGTCAATGGCCACTCCAAACAATAGCGGAGATAAAAACAGCCTTGCTTTACTCCAGTTTCAATTATATAACCTACGTGTACCTGGTTCAAACTCCACGGCGGGCTAGATTGGAAGGAAATTCGAATCCGTTGGATGTTTACGATAGATAAAAATAGACCTCACCGTTCAGAAAGCAATGGCAAACGACTGAACGTATAATTGATGCCTTTAAATTCAACGGCTCGTGTACTTTGGTTGATGGCTACGTCCTGTAAAGGATATGAACGATTTTCAATTTTCAAAAATTACAGTACTATGTACATGTTTCGCCAATACTACATAGTTTTAATGCAACTTTCCTAATATGGATAATAAAACACACACAAAAACAGATTGTGTGATACAGAAATGAAGTGATCATTTGGTAAAGAATTAAAATTTGCTAATTATTCATGCATTGTTTTTACATTTAGATAAAACAAAATATACACGACAAAATAAATGGATTAGCCATAGAAGCATTAAAAACATGACTAATATAACAAAAGTTAATAGAGCTAAGAAATGAGTTATGAGCACCAAAATCTCAGCAAGTTTAATTATTATTTGTTGAAGTGGGGGGGTTGTAGCGAATTTGTTAAGTCGTATGCTTTGCGTTCTGAAAGTTATGGGTTGGAATACGGATAGCGTCGCTTAATTAATATGTGATTTTTTTTTTCCATGGAATCCTAGACATTTTGCTGAAGCTACGGAGTTCAGACTTTGTGCAGCATTCTTGGTAGTTGGTTTGACATTTATGCCGAGGGGGATGCAGATATAAAAGAGAGCCGTTTCAATGAAGTCGGTCTGTTGCTGTTAGACCCTTATGTCGCACTAAAAGTTCCAGCTGTGAGACAAGAGTCCATGAGAAGGAAGGTTAACACAACATTGTGTAATGAAGTTAGTCCTCAAAGACAGTAAGATTGTGTAGGAAACCATGATGGGTTGCGTCATATACGTTTTAGAATTACGTACTTTGCGTGGCATTGTTATTTTTTACCCTTATGTTGTCCTATAGGTCAAGTGTTGGCTTTTGTGTCGATTATTTTTATGTCCCTAATTTTGTAAAACTACCTTTTCATCTATTTTCGTTCATATTTTCCCTTAGCAAACAATCACTTCCAGTGGCAACATATGGGTGTGAAGCATGGACATTTACCAAGGCAGTGGAAAAACATATATGTGCTTTTAAATATAAATGTTAGAGAAAAGCCATCCATATGTTATGGACAGAGAATAGAACAAATAAATATATCCAGAAAGAACTCAAAATCAAAGAAAAATACAAATAAGAATGAGAAATTGAAGTTTTTTTTACCTATAAAAAGACGCGAAAGGCTGGAGAAGATCATCATGGAAGGGAGGTATCCCGGGAAAGAGGAAAAGAAGGAGACCACGGAGAAGATGAATTCAGGATGTAACTGATGGTTTGAGCATGACGGCTGCAGAGGCAGAACATCTAGCCTATGAGACAGATAAATTTCGAAGTACTGTTACTGTGGCAAAGTTCTGGTCAGGACAAGCTATTTGATAATGAACAATTGTTACTTTAGCTTCACACGACCTGTCACGGGATGAGCAGCATGTTAGCATGACACCAATAAAACTGAGTTCAAGATGTGGCAATTGCTCGTACGAGCAATAACTGTAGATGTCAATATCAAGATTAACAATAACAGATAGAAGGGCACATTTTTATCAACGCAGAGGTATTCCTCCTACAAACACAAAGATGTACATTCTACCAACACAGAGATGTGTATACTATCAATACAGAGATATGTATACTATCAACACAGAGATGTGCATCCTACCAGCACAGAGATGTGTATCCTACCAGCATAGAGATGTATCCTACCAGCACAGAGATGTGTATCCTACCAACACAGAGATGTGTATCCTACCAGCACAGAGATGTGTATCCTACAACACAGAGATGTGTTTACTATCAACACAGATGTGTATACTATCAACACAGAGATGTGATACTATCAACTACAGAGATGTGTATCCTACCAACATAGAGATGTGCATCCTACCAACAAAGAGATGTGTATCCTACCAACAAAGAGATGTGTATCCTACCAACACAGAGATATATCTACTACGACCATAGAGATATACCACCTACAAACACAAATCTCTCTCTTCAAACTTCGATCTTGTCTGTATTGGACAACAATGTAAAAGTACTACCTTATAGACTCTGAAACTATAATGTGTCCAGAAATAGCAGTCTAAACTGCAGGGTATCCGTAATTGGTTTACGAGTGGTATAATTCTTCTCAGGTTGCCAGACAAAATAACACGTACAGACAACTTGAAGATAGCCAGAGAACAATCATATTTATTTTAGTTAGCCAGTTATGAATACAGGCGTAGTCATGGCGCCTAATATGACGCCAGCTAATATGGCGACTCTGATTGATTTTTGCGTTGAGGTTTGTTTCTTATCACCAGTGTTCTTCACCATTCAAGCAAACCTTACTTCCACTTCAGAAGTACTTGTAACTTCGATCGCCAAGAAAAGAATCAGGTTTTCCTTTATACCAATCGAATACCACGTGCACACATAATTTTTTGGAATCGAAACTTGAATTTCCCCGGAACGTGGTCACTAGAGGAATGGGCTATCGACTTCACTATCTTCGACTCCAACAACCAATATTGCTGGTGTCTTCGTCTAAGTGATGCCAGGCCCGCAAGGGAAGCAAAGAATAGTACCACTTCGAACTACAAGGCATGTCTAAGAGGCGATTGATGTAGGACCTAGGGACCCTAGTAAATAAAAAGCATCGCAGAAACCGGATGTGCAGGAGCATAACCTTCACAACGTACAATCGCCCCTAGGATCATATCACATGCAAATAACACAGAGTGGTTAACAAGGGATCGATACGGAGCCTTCGAAGAAGAAGAAGAAGAGAAGCTGGCATCTTAACAAAGAAAGATGTGGTTCATATACAGAGTGTTCAAGATAAAAGTAACCCGAATGGCAAGTTTTCATTTGCCACTTGGGCTACTTTTATCTTGAACACCCTGTATAATGATCTTTAAAAAATGGTTTTCAAACATAATCAAATATGTCTTGATTGGAGCACACAACAGACATGAAAGTAGTTGGGAGTTCTAAAGAGATATCTAAAGAGAATAAATATGGTAGTCATTCAACACCATGTGTTTCGAATAATTTTTTTTCTTCCTCGAAAGCTCCATATTAACCATTTGTTAAACCACTCTCTATGATCCGTATGTGATCTAAACATATGATGCGGTTGTACACTGTGTCTAAACATATGAGCGGTTGTACGCTGTGCTAAACATATGATGCGGTTGTGCGCTGTGCTAAACATATGATGCGGTTGTACACTGTGTCTAAACATATGATGCGGTTGTACGCTGTGCTAAACATATGATGCGGTTGTACGCTGTGCTAAACATATGATGCGGTTGTACGCTGTGCTAAACATATGATGCGGTTGTACACTGTGTCTAAACATATGATGCGGTTGTACGTTGTGCTAAACATATGATGCGGTTGTACGTTGTGCTAAACATATGATGCGGTTGTACGTTGTGCTAAACATATGATGCGGTTGTACGCTGTGCTAAACATATGAGCGGTTGTACTTGTGCTAAACATATGACGCGGTTGTACTGTGCTAAACATATGATGCGGTTGTACGCTTCTAAACATATGATGCGGTTGTACGCTGTGCTAAACATATGATGCGGTTGTACGCTGTGCTAGTCATGCGTCAACAAGTAAGCCAGCACATCCTATTTCTGCGACGGTTTTTATTTACTAGGGTAGCTTCCTAGGCCCCTACCTCAGTGGCCTCTTACGTCATGACATGTAGGTCACAGTATTACTATTCTTTGCTCCCCTTGTGAGCCCTGGCAACATACAGGCGGTGATCAATTTATATTTCCAGATTCATTTTGTTGTGTAATCTTTTCAATGTGAAAATTAAGTTATTTGCAAAATATAACAAGACACAAAGAGTTGGAGAACATTATAGAAGGAGACATGCCAACAAAAAGGAGAAGAGGTTGATCACGGAGAAGACGATAGTTCAGGAAGCACTTATGATTTGAGCATGGTTGCTGCAGAGGCGGAACATCTGACTTATGAGAGATATAAATTCCGAGGAACTGTTAGTGTGGCAAAGTTCTTATCAGTACAAGCTTTTTGATTAATGAATTTCTCCAATTATTTCTAGCCTATGCTACGAAGCACATGCACTGTCGTTTGGTTCTCCAGCGCATAATGAAAGGAAAATTATATCGTAAACTATGAAAACTAATTTGTTTGTAGCGACTTCATCTGTGTAATTCAAAGTAACCAACATGAAAAGATATTCAAGTTATAATTAATCTTAACTTCTTATTGCTTCTTTATTTTCTGTATTGATCGATAATTCAAAAGAAAATATGACTGGTAGTATTTATTAATTGTCGAAATATGTGTTGCAATATCAACATTTTTATGATAAACCTCAGAAGACAGTAAAGAATCATTGAAAACCACAAGCTTCTATGAACATGAAAATTCTCAGATTCGTTATGTAGTTTTAGAGAGGGGGACAGAAAAAGTAACTTTGTGTCATTATCAGAAAAACGTGTCAGCACTAAAATACCAACAGACTTTCCAAGGGCATATAACAAATTGTCTGAAGTGTTGCTCTCCTGTCCCGAGAGATATATATCAAACTAAACTAACTGAAGAGCGACGTATCCTACTCTTCAATCTTAAGAAGTAGAAATCAAGACGGTACCTCTCTATACGCCTCTGGCAATATTTGAAGTAATGAGCAGGTCGAATTTAGTCGATATGATAAGGCTAATATATATATATTGCCTTAATATATATACATATATATATGTATATATATCAGTGTTTGCGAGTGAATGCGTGTGTTTGTCTGTTTGTGTGTACACTGACTTACTCGTTTTCGAATGGCATTTACTTTCTTGTATATATAGACTGTTCATTCCGTTATATTCCCCTCTCCCCGAACCCTAAAAATAAATAATAGCATTATAGAAAATAACCAAAGCTAAAGTACTTAATTAAATATTCGGATGAAAAGCAGTTTTTCAGTCTCAATCTTGGCATACATGTCAACCAAATAGTGATACAGTAACTGTCGGTAATTTAACAATGTTCTCATTCAATCTCATCATCAACCAGTAGGTGTAATACAACATTTCTGAAACTCTTTTGTTGAATTTATTTTATATGTATGACTAATTTTGACTTAGCATGTCCATTCTCGCTACTGTTTCATAAAAGGTATACGTCTATGTCATACTTTTGATCTCATTGTTACACCCATAAAATGAGAGAGCGGATAGGCTTGCATCAACAGCATCGATTGTTGAGGAGTTGAAGATGGATAAGGGGATGTTCTTCGGTCTCTTCGCGACTGTCTGTTGGATGGGGACACTAAAATCGATGTTGAATCGATAAAGCGATTTAGGTAGTTTGGAGTTATCCGTTGTACAAGTCGAACTGGATGCCAGAGAGGCAGAGTGAGAGGTGTGTTTAATCAGCGAGCCACGGAACTATCAATATGCATACTTTTCGATATCTATTGGGGGAGACTGAGCATTTATGGGTATGCCCGGAGTGCAATAACGTCAGTTTAGTAACCAATTTTTATTTTTTTTCGATCCAGAAGCACTTGAACTGAAAGCTCTTCGGCTCCGTGTCATGGACATCGTAACCCTTCGGTTCGGTGCCACGAACACCGTAAATCTGGGGAACCTGTAGCTTTTCTGCCAGTCCGCGGAGTTGAACCCGCACATACAGAGGACTTGTCACCCGTAGTCCAACGCGCTACGAACACGCTGGGCACGCGGGCGAACCAATAACCTATACAAATTTAAAAAACATACCGTGTTTTTAGATTTGTTTTGTAAACATCTAATTAGATATGATTTTCTAAACTAATTTTCCTCGTTCACAAATGGTGCTATTAAGTTTCCACATAATTTAACTTTCTGCTGTGCGTGATCATGACCTAGAAACAACTGCTTTTTTCAGATCCAGAAGCACTCAGTTCTTCGGTTCGGTGCCATAGACATCGTAACCTTCGGTTCGGTGCCACGAACACCGTAAATCTGGAGAACCTGTGGTTATTTCTGCCAGCCCGCGGAATTGAACCCGCATACACAGAGAGCTTGTCACACCGTCGTCCAACGCTCTACGAACACGCTGGGCAGGCGGACAGAAACAGCTTCTTAAACACTCTATGATATATATCCACCGTAAAATTGTTTAAACTCATAAATCGATAAAGAAACAGTTTGAAGAGTTGAAAAAGTCGCGTTGATCTACAAATATCTACATGATTAAGATGTCCTGTCAACATTTCATAATTTCAGAGTTTGGCTTTCGAAAGTGTACAAGGTACATTCCCCATGTACATTACTTCAACCTTACTTTTGGCCTGGGCACAACACGGATAGCAACATACACGAGAGACTTAAGTATGAGATGAAAGGTAATAGAAACAAGCGTAAACTCAGAAGATGTCACAGTAAAACACTTGCCAATTGAGGAAAGCAATGTCTGTAAAGGCGAACATTGCCATATATATTAAAAGGAAAATTAAGAGTCCAACGTTTTACACGGCATGGAGATAGGAAGAGCAAAATAAACATATCCTTTTCTAACTCACTTTTTCATCTGCTGAAAAGTTTGCACCTATTTCTTTTCTTTTATAGATGTTGTTCATTATAAATTTATATCCTACTTGACTCTTTTATCTTTTCTGTCGATATTTAATTTATCTAACGTTTTGATAAAATCTAGGTGATTCACCTTGTTGAACATCGTGCTGCAATCTATAGCACTCAGGTATAAATGTGTTTTATTTATATTAAATTGCATGTATATGTGCCAGCCATTCATGCCAGGTCAAAGTGCTTGTTGATGTCAAAGCATGATCTTAGGATCGGAAACGAATGACATAGCAAATGAAGTATCCGAGAGTTATTAAAGGCAATCAAGAGCTGTTTCAATTTATTTGCATTTCAAGCAGTAGTTCTCAGCCTGGGAGACACGCATCCACGAAGTGGCGCGAGGCAGTATCGGGAGAGGCGTGAAACTTTATGAAAATGCAGTGAATTTTTTGTCTTATAAATTTTATACTAGCTTGTTTATCCATCTTACATTATTTTATTCATTAAAACTTCAAATTTCAAAACTTCATTAAAAATAAATAAGAACATCATTGATTTTGATTTATGTTGACCTTTTATCTCAAATATCTTGTCCAAGATTATTGTTTAATGTTTACATTTCTCATTGCCAATGTAACAATCACACAAGCCACCAGAACAGCGCAAGACAAAAACAGAAAACCACGACACTGGGCAACAACCCGGTAGCAGTGTGACGACAAAAGAAGAAGAAGAATGTTGTATTTAGGGGACAGTGCTGTTTTAAAGCTCTGTGTGAAAAAATGTATCTTTTTTCGTTCGCTTCTTGAAAATTGCAAATTTAGCTCGGTGGTAAACATTGGAAACAAATTGAGGGGCAAGAGAGTCTTGCCTCATCTTCAAGGAGCGCTTCATCTTCTTCTTCGCCTTTCAAGTCCCAACGAAGCACAGGTCTTCAACATACTTCTCCCAGCGCTTCCTCTCTCTTTCCATCCCTTCCAGTTCTTTCCATGTTTTACCTATCGTTTTCATATCAGTCTCCAACTCTCTTCTGCAGGTATGTCTATGCCTTCCCCTACTCCTCTTTTCCTGCGGGTTCCAAAATATTACCTGTCTTGCAATGCTTCCGGTCGATCTTCTCATTGTGTGTCGTATCCATCGCCAGCGTATTTTTCTTAGCTCTTTCTCCATTGCTATCTGCTTAGTTCTTTCTCTGACTTTCTCGTTTGTAATCTTATCATACCATCGCAGTCCCTCTATTCTACGTAAGCATACATTTATGAAGGAGGGCTGTAGTTTTCTGGTGGTTTATTTTGTTGTCCTCCATGTTTTCAAGCCATAGAACAGCACTAACTTCACACTTGAGTGTAAGATTCTCAGGTTTGTGTTTGATATGATCTCATTTGACTTCCATATTTTATGCAATGTAATAAATTGTCCCCTTGCTTTTTGTATTCTTATTTTGACAACTTTATTGGCTTCCCTTGGTAAATCTGCCATTACGCAGCGTAATGGCTGTTGTTAGTTGTTGTGCTGTAGTCCGAAAAACACAAATTTCCTAATGAAATTAGAACTCGTGTCTTGTACTAAAAGATCGGTGCACTTACCTACTCATTACATTATATATATATATATATATATATATATATATATATATATAGAGAGAGAGAGAGAGAGAGAGAGAGAGAGAGAGAGTTAGAGAGAGTTGGAACCCACCAGACAAGAAAATAGATATGTTTATAAAAAGACTTCCGAAAAGTAACTTAGGCAAGGACGTGTATTATTATTGCTTGAACTGTTCTTTCTGTTCAATTAGAAACGTTTTCAGATTAATAAATGAAAGATGTCTGGGAACAGTAGTAGGTGGATAAATACGTTATAATAACTCCAATATAAATTATATATTTGTTTGTTTGTTCTTTATTATTTCCTGTATTTTGCTGATATTGAATTCTAGTACTGTTATGACAGCAGTTTCGAATAGATTTCCTTGCTTTTTCCTTAAAACTTGAAAGTTCAAAGAAAGAACACATAATTAACCATATTAAAAGCAAGTTGTTTATAAAGCATCTGATTATTGCTTTTTTCTGCCATATGTTTATTACATAGGTGTAATGTTTTTGGGAAGAGCCAGCAATAATTCTACTGGCTTTATTTGAGGGGTTGATAGGCTAGATCAACGTTTCCCAAAGTGGGGTACCGCCCCAGTGAGCGCTGAAGCGTTCTAGGGGCGGGGCAATTGTGGGTTCAGAAGAATTTGGTGGGGGAGGTGTTTAGACGATTAGAGGTTGGTGGCTCATTAAAGAAGAAATTAATAATAAATATTTTAAAATAAATTATTTTCGTGATTTTGCGATTGAATAATTATTTAAAATTTGAATTCTGCATTTAAATTCATCTTATGCCAGTCTTACGCAATCCATTTTTTCATCAATTTTCTATTTCATGCATATAATCATTTGACATTCTTTTATGTCAAAGAGAAAATAGATCATGTATATATGTGAGGAAGGGGGCGTTGGCAAACTGTTATAATGTGGAGGGGAACGTTACAAAATTTATGTTGTGCAAAGTGGGCGTTGCACCGAAAAAGTTTGGGAATCTATGGATTAAATCGCTATATTCCAATCGTTAAATGAATGGAAAAAACCAAACGATTAAGAATGGTAAAGAGAGAATACACTGACAACTTAATGTGGTGGCATGGATGAAAGACAACAACAGAATTAGAATCATTAAATTGTATGTTAAACATGTTGATGTTGTTGTTGCTATGTTCTGCACTTGCCAGCAGGCAATGTTGATGAAGATGTGATGATGATACAGTGGAGAATAGCGTAGCTTTGATTATATTGTTGATGATAAAGATGATGATGTGAAGGCGGATTGTGTTTCTGAGGTTGGGGCAGTGAAGGAGAATGGTAATGTTGTTGATATTTACTTTGATGAGGATGATGATGGTGGTTCCGTTATGATGATGATGACAAGGAGAAGGGAAGATGGTGATGGTGATGTTGATGGGGAGGAAGATGGCGATGTTATTGGTGATGTTGATGTAGAGGAGAGTAATGATAGTGATCCTGTTGATGATTTTGTTGACAATGGTGACGGGTATGTTACTATTGATAATGATGGTGATAATGTAACTTTTCTTTAATGTAATAACAATAAATGGGGCGTCTGTGGTTTAGCGGAATTGAGCCCTATCACAACCCAAGAGTACCTAGTTCAAATCCCTCGGTGGGTAGGTTGGAAACAAATCTGTTCCCCTGGAATTTTTCCAAAGGTAAAAATAGACCTCACCGTTCAGAAAGCAATGACAAACTACTGAAAGTATAAGTGGTACCAAGAAAATCAACGACTCGTTTATTGTAGTTGATGGCGGCATCCTATAAAGGAGATCTCACGATTTTCATTTTCAATAACAAATAACAATTAATCTCTCTTTATCCTAGCAATATCTGCAGAAAATGCCCAGAAGTGATTACTTCATGAAGTCCAGACACGAGATGTTTGCGCAAAGTGACCAGAAAAACTGCCGCCAACTGTAACAGAAATCCGACCAGCGTATTCAGGAAAACAGCAATTTCAGTCGAAGTTGGCTATCTTTTACATGTGATTGAGAGACAGGTGTATGATTGATTACAATTTTGCACGATTCTATCCAACCGTGATTACTTATTGATAAACAGTTTGTACATCATATTATTTCTTGGTGTCAAATTTAATTGGATCACCTGATACAATCCTTGTTTTCGTCTGTTTCGCCATTTTTTCAGAATAAATTCGTTTTGATCTATGAATACTAGAATGCACGTGTCAAGAGATGTCAGAAGAATTAATTGCGAGTATTCACACTTAACCTTGGGGCATTGCTGACAAATGACGGGAATGCTATAAAAGAAATTAAAAGAAGACTGAGCATTGCTTTGCAAAAACTAATAGAACAAACTAACCTATGGAAGGAAACTAACATAAGAACAAAAATCAAGTGTTTAGAGCCTGGGTTTCCTTGGCAACATATGGTTGTGAGACATGGAACATTGACAAAGCAGCAGAGAAGACCATTAACCTCTTTGAATGCAAATGCTACAGACGAATACTTAGAATATCATGGACAGAGAAAAGAACAAACGCTTCTGTTCTGCAACAGCTTGATATTTAAGAGAGTTGGCTATTATAAAGCATAAAAACAAGGAAAATAAAATATTTCGGACACATCAAATGACAGGACTGCCTAGAGAAAATAATTTTGGAAGGAATGGAGCCTGGTAGAAGAATGAGAGGAAGACATAGAAGACGATGGATGCAAGATATCATTGAGGATCTGAGAATGACTGCTGCTGATTCCGGCCAACTTGCACAGAACAGAGAGTTTTTCAGGACTGCTGTCATGGGAGCCAAGTTCCGGAAGGGACAAGCTGCTTGATGATGATGATGATTCACACTTAATTGTTTTTATTGATTTTCTCTTCTTGTTGTTTTCCTCGTTATGAATTTATGAGTAATCATTACGTTTAATATAGCAGCTCTAACTTTTTGCGCAAAGACTTGCTTTCCTTATCCCTACTGTCCCTCGTCTTTCATGCGAACCTTTCTTCTACTTGAGAGATTTTCCACTGTAACAATTCGGTCGCCCGTGTGTTGTCGGAGATCTCAATGGGAGCAAAGAATAGTAACACTGGAACCTACAAGGGATGTCGTAAGAGGCCACTGAGGTAGGGGCATAGAGACGCTACCCTAGTAAGTAAAAAGCGTCGCAGAAAATGGATGTGCTGACCTACTTATAGGCGCATAATAGGCACAACGTGCAATCGCTGTAAGGCTCAGATCACATACAAATCACAAAGAGGGGTTAACAAGGTGTCAATATGGAGTGGAAGAAGAAGAAGAAAATGAAGAAGCTAGTCGATATTATGCTACGAATGACAGTACCAAAAAAAACCATTTAACATGTTCGCACTGGGAAATACTTAACCTCAGTAATGTCTAAATTAGAAAGCAGACATTGAACTGACTAGACTCTATTTTATAATCGAACACGTACATTAAGTAAACAGTGACAGCAGTAAACGATAATTGAATGACTCCAAGTTATAGGTTTTATTATAGTAAAGATATCGATCTAATAGGTAATCGATATTGAAAACGAGAAGTAACACTAATGAAGGATATATAATGTCATCATCATCTTCAGCTGCCGTGCCGGCTAGCGTAGGCGATCATGGATATCCACAAACTCTGCCCCTGGTATTTGCTCTCATCTCAGAAGTTGACGCTGTTCCATGCCATGAAGTCAGGCTGTATAAAATGTCTTTCTCCGTCTTCCTGTGTCTCGTCTCTTTTTTCTCTCTCTCTCGATCACCCCCAGACTGATGTACTAGACCTCCCCATAAATTCTATTCATGTGGAAATCTGATTCATGCAGCCTTAGCATTGGTGTGTTATACGTCACATCTTCAGCACCATTTAGAGCTCTGGTGCTTATCCTTCGGCGAGTCTCCTTTCGATTTGACTGGTTGTCATAGCGTGTTTTAATATTCCCCTTCTCACCACATGTCCGAAAAATAATGACTGCCACTTTCTTATATCGGTAATACTTGTTCTCTGTGTTTTGTCCTCATTCAACACCTCCATATTCGTCATTCTACTTCATTCTCCACTTCAGTAACTTTTGTAACAACATAATTTAACTCTTTCCACGCTTTAAGCCGCATACGGAAGTCCGTTGCACGCTTTAAGTCGTACACTGTGCCAAGAGTTGCTTCCTTATAAGAAGTCTTTCGAGTTTTACTTCTAATATTTTACTTCTATGTACTACTTTTCAACCTTGTTATTCTAATAGGTTATCCAGTTTTCTTCAGTTTAGTATGTAATAATATATATATGTTTATTTATTGACAAGTAGTTGGGATCGTTTATTTATTACGTTTTTATACTTACCTTGAATTAACTGCTTAACAATTGAGGAAATAACTGCGCGTGGAAAGAGTTAACACTAAAAAAGCTTAAATTGATATTCATAAAAGAAAAGTAACTTAAAACCTAACCAGTACAACACAGCGTACGTGTCTTTTCCTTGCAGTCGATAATTTAAGCTATATCGACAATAGTCGATAGAGAAAATCGAGCACTCGATTCTGGAAGTTGGATTATAACGACAACTGTCGAAAGGGTAAAGTGTCACAAGTCGAAGTGTTGCTATATCATCATCATCATCAAGTAGCTTGTCCCTTCAGGAACTTGGCTCCCATGATAGCGGTCTTGAAAAAACTCTCTGTTCTGTGCAAGTTGACCGGCGTCAGAAGTAGTCATTCTCAGATCGTCAATGACATCTTGCACCCATCGTGTTCTATGTCTTCCTTTCATTCTTCTTCTAGGTACCATTCCCTTCAGAATTATCTTCTGTAGGCTCTCATGGAATAGAAACAAGAGTGCGTCAGGGATGTCTTCTATCACCTTTGTTGTTCTTACTGACAATAGACTGGATTATGAAGACCACAGTAACTAACACCAGAAATGGAATCCAATGGACTCTGACAGAGCAACTAGATGATCTGGACTTTGCTGATGATATAACCCTTCTGTCACATACACGAAATCAGATGCAGGATAAGTTAAACACACTGAATCAAAGGTCCCAGCAACTAGGGCTGAACATTCATAAGGGAAAGACAAAGATATTGAGAATTAACCAAGCAAACGACAACTCGATCTCCTGGGAAATCCACTTCAAGAGTAGAATCATACACATATTTGGGCAGCAACGTAGACAAAGAGGGTGGAACAGATAGAGATGTTAAAATAAGAATACAGAAGGCAAGAGGAGCTTTCATTGCACTGGGAAACATTTGGAAGCCCAAAGAAATCAAATCTAGAACAAAAATTAGGATATTTAACTCTAATGTTAAAGCAGTTCTACTGTATGGGTCAGAAACATGGAGAACAACTAAAACAATAGCTCATAAATTGCAAACATTCATCAACTGGTGTCTGCGCAGAATAGAGAGAATAAGATGGTATGATAGGGTCACACATGAGGAACTTATGGAGAAAACAAGACAGATTCCAGTGAACGAACAGGTTAAAAAAGACGCTGGCGCTGGATAGGACACACTTTGCGAAAACCGGAGGGAATATAACAAGAAGAGTCCTTGCCTGGAACCCGCAGGGACAGCGAAAGAAGGGAGGCCGAGAAATACATGGAGACGAGATTTGGAGGCGGAGATCAACAATATAAAGAAGAGCTGAAGGGAGCTGCAGGAGATAGCTAGAGATAGGAAGACTTGGCATGAGTTGGTTGAGGGCCTATGCCCCAACCCGGGTAAAAAAAGGCAAAGAGAGAGAGAGAAAGAGAGACTCTCATGTTGTTTGATGTATCCAAAATATGTAATTCTCCTTGATTTTATGCTCTTTAATAGCCAACTCTCTTTAATATCAAGCAATTGCAGAACAGAAGCATTTAGTGTTGCTATGTACGTTGCAAATAGTGTTGCTATATACGTTTATAAAATAATAAGAGCAGCTGAGTGATTTCAATATTATCATAATGACCATCTTAGAGATAGTCATCATATTGCGACAGACATTAACTAAATATTGAAATTTGAATTTAATCGTTACAACTGCAAAAATTAACGGCAAAAGATATAGGAAATGACAATAGGGACAAAATACTAAACAACTTAATGCTGTACTATGGAAGTGAAGTAAATAGCAACACATATTAGCATCACTTGTAAAAAAAAAAGTAGTTATATTCTATATGCCAGCTCATAGTGACTCATAAGAGAGCTTCATATACATATTTTACTGAAAAATAAATAAACACAGAAATATCAGTAAATCCAAGAGTGTGTAATGGATAGTAACTCTCCGTGAGACACAGAAATATCAGTAACTCTAAAAGTGTGTAATGGATAGTAACTCGACGTGAGACACAGAAATACCAGCAAGTCCAAAAGTGTGTAATGCATAGTAACTCGCCGTGAGACTCCACCACGACTTTTCTTTATATGCCCTGGGGCTATTAGATTCCCCTTGCTGAAATTTCCCTAGATAACATTTTCCAGGCATTTATTTTCTGATCAAGGCTTTTCAACGGAACATATTTTTGTTTGTTATCTCTAGTTTATGGAATGAGGAAGACACTTTAAAAAAATGTCGAGATGAAATGCGACAGAGGCAGTATTTAAGATGTCCACGAAGTTGGGAGACAAGATTTGACATGAAAGAAAGAGAGGGAGGGTGATACATAAAGAGAGAGAGATCACGTGACAGAAAGATCGATAGAGACAGCTCGATAGAGAATGATTGAGAGATATGTACTTTGTTAAGGAAGTTAATAAACAGAAAAATAACTGAAATATTCTGAGAACATATTGATGTTCGTTGATTACAGAAACACTAATTACAATTTGTTTTCTCCTCACTTCTGTTTTCAAAACAAACACGTCTCCATGCTGTATATGATTTATGCGAGAGAAACTTGTCATTTATTAAGGGAATATTCAGCTGGGAAAGACTAAGATGGATGGAACATGTGAGAAGAATGGGTTATGCTGCACACTCCAACAGCGGGTCCTTGTGGCTAAGTGGTTTAGCCCTTGCCTTGCTAGTCGAAGGTCGTCGGTTCGAATCCGGACTGAGCCTTTATGTTCATGAGTGTATTTTTTTCCAGAGACCCTAGGATTGTTGCTGGAGCTACGGAGTTCGGGCTTCGTGCAATACTATCGGCAGGTGGCGTGCCATTTCTGTGGAGAGAGACCTAGCCATATGCTGCAAAACCCGCAGCAATGAAGTCAATCCTTCGGCTAGAAAGCCATTGAAACCCCAACAGGGGCTGTTCTGTGAACTTAAGGAAGGACAGAATCAACAAGATCAAATACTACTCAGAGATAACGATATATGCAAGGACTTGGTGAAAGACTTTTTTATTGGTTCCAACAAATGGGATAATCTAGCTGATGATCGGGTTATATACGAGAAAACAAATTTACGCAAAGGTACAGAATCTTTCAAAGAGAAACTTACACATGAGCTTAAAGGCAAGAGAAACACGCCCAAACTTAACAGTTTTCAAAGTTACACACTTCACAAATGATCGTTTACAAAGATGAAAAAGGTAATGTATTTTATACCAGATAAATACCTTTCATATAAGAGTAATAATAACAAGGAACATCAGTCACTTACTTCAGAGATAAACATCAGAGACAAACTTACATCAGAGACAAACTTTTGCCTCTAATCTTGTTTTGCATCACAAATCAAGATTAGCATCAGAAATCAACTTTTCAAATATTCTCTTGTTAGTTACAAACAATCATATTTTTTATTACAAAATATTTAATCAATGCGGCACAAAGAAAAGAAAATATCAGTAGATATGATGAATCAGAATGAGAAATATATGAATGAAGATGTAGTGTAGACGATATGAAACTCATAGAATGATGATTCATTCATATAATATCAAGTATCGAAATGGAAAGCGTAATGTATACAAACGAATAAATCTGACTTTGATTCATTTAGCAGCAAACACAACTCAAGTCTGCATTCACATCATAATGATGTTTGAAGAAATAATACATATATGACTTTGAGATGGAACTGGAAGACAAAACAAGCATCACTTAAAGTCTAATAGTGTTGGATATATATGTTATATGAGCGTCGTTAGCTTAAGCAGTAGTGAACTCTATCATACCCCAAGCGTACCTGGTTCAATCTCTGCGGCGGGCAAGTTTGGAAGCAAATTAGTTACCTTGGATTTTTAAGAACTGTAAAACTAGACCTCACCTCTCCAAGAGATCAATCTCAAGACAAAGCTACAATTGATGTGGTAACTTTCTGGTGTCTTCTCCGTGGGGTCAGTCTCAAGACAGAAACTACAATTGATGTGGTAACTTTCTGGTGTCTTGTCCGTGGGGTCCACCCCAAGACAGAGCTACAATTGATGTAGTAACTGTCTGGTGTCTTTTCCGTGGGGTCAATCTCAAGACAGAGCTACAATTGATGAGGAATCTCTATAGTAACTTTTCCGTTGGATCCATTTCACTGCACAGCTACAGTATATGTAACTGTTGTATTGTGTTCTCCTTATACTTGTATACATTACATAAGGTCTGCAACAACTTCTGCACACCGCTCTATCGTGTACAATTAGATTACTACATTCTATGCAGACCTATATCTCTCACGTCTCTGTCAGTAAAGTTAATTACAAGATTTCTCTCTTGCAGCGGTTCCCAAACTTTGCATTACTGCAGACCTTCTTTTAAATACATTTTACTGCTGCGAACCCCCAAAAGTTTATATGTATAAACATCTTCTAGCGATGGAGTTATTATTACACTACACCAATAGTCATGCTGGCTCCTATTTCTCAGACTGCGAGAAGATTAAAATGATCTGTCATTTAGTCCTGTCCGACATTTAGACTCCGGATCATTTGATTTCGCAGTGGAGCTATTCTACCACTGTTTTTATACTTTTTTCTAAATGTATTTTTCTGTTTGAAATGTCAAAGATCATAATATTTCTTCAAGCGCTTGAGGACACTCTATGAGTATCTCGCGTAGACCTGATGGTCCATAGACCTCAGTTTGGGAAACGCTGATCTAGTACATGTTCTATTTTGAACCGGTTGCTTTCAACATTAATATCCGCTCTGTGACTCTTTGATTATAACTAGTGAATAAATTAAGCTGGAATCAAATCTCGATCAAAATGCCAGCTAAATTAGAAAGCTGTTCAAAAAGCATGAGGGATATTTATTTCTGAAACATCGAATGTATTCACAGAGTAATCAACGTGTCAGCATAGATTCAAGCTTGTTACCTACAGCAACAAAAGCGATTGATGCAATGATTATATGGGGTTTTCTTTCCATTTCGTGTAGGTTTTTCCTCCCGCTTCTGCCAATACAAACATCTTGCCACAAGTAAAATATAGTTTATTCTCATGATTGTTGACTTGGTAAATAATTAATAATAATAGTTAACATAGTGTGTGCGTTATGATTGAAGTAACTGTGTCGTAGAGGTAAGTGCTCACTTCTCGTTATGATTGAAGTAACTGTGTCGTGGAGGTAAGTGTTCACTTCTCGTTATGATTGAAGTAACTGTGTCGTGGAGGTAAGTGCTCACTTCTCGTTATGATTGAACTAACTGTGTCGTGGAGGTAAGTGTTCACTTCTCGTTATGATTGAAGTAACTGTGTCGTGGAGGTAAGTGTTCACTTCTCGTTATGATTGAAGTAACTGTGTCGTGGAGGTAAGTGTTCACTTCTCGTTATGATTGAAGTAACTGTGTCGTGGAGGTAAGTGCTCACTTCTCGTTATGATTGAAGAAACTGTGTCGTGGAGGTAAGTGTTCACTTCTCGTTATGATTGAAGTAACTGTGTCGTGGAGGTAAGTGCTCACTTCTCGTTATGATTGAAGTAACTGTGTCGTGGAGGTAAGTGTTCACTTCTCGTTATGATTGAAGTAACTGTGTCGTGGAGGTAAGTGCTCACTTCTCGTTATGATTGAAGAAACTGTGTCGTGGAGGTAAGTGTTCACTTCTCGTTATGATTGAAGTAACTGTGTCGTGGAGGTAAGTGCTCACTTCTCGTTATGATTGAAGTAACTGTGTCGTGGAGGTAAGTGTTCACTTCTCGTTATGATTGAAGTAACTGTGTCGTGGAGGTAAGTGTTCACTTCTAGTTATGATTGAAGTAACTGTGTCGTGGAGGTAAGTGCTCACTTCTCGTTATGATTGAAGTAACTGTGTCGTGGAGGTAAGTGCTCACTTCTCATTATGATTGAAGTAACTGTGTCGTGGAGGTAAGTGCTCACTTCTCGTTATGATTGAAGTAACTGTGTCGTAGAGGTAAGTGCTCACTTCTCATTATGATTGAAGTAACTGTGTCGTGGAGGTAAGTGCTCACTTCTCATTATGATTGAAGTAACTGTGTCGTGGAGGTAAGTGCTCATTTCTCGTTATGATTGAAGTAACTGTGTCGTAGAGGTAAGTGTTCACTTCTCGTTATGATTGAAGTAACTGTGTCGTAGAGGTAAGTGCTCACTTAGTGTGTGCGTTATGATTGAAGTAACTGTGTCGTGGAGGTAAGTGCTCACTTCTCATTATGATTGAAGTAACTGTGTCGTAGAGGTAAGTGCTCACTTCTCATTATGATTGAAGTAACTGTGTCGTGGAGGTAAGTGCTCACTTCTCATTATGATTGAAGTAACTGTGTCGTGGAGGTAAGTGCTCACTTCTCGTTATGATTGAAGTAACTGTGTCGTGGAGGTAAGTGCTCACTTCTCGTTATGATTGAAGTAACTGTGTCGTGGAGGTAAGTGTTCACTTCTCGTTATGATTGAAGTAACTGTGTCGTGGAGGTAAGTGTTCACTTCTCGTTATGATTGAAGTAACTGTGTCGTGGAGGTAAGTGCTCACTTCTCGTTATGATTGAAGAAACTGTGTCGTGGAGGTAAGTGTTCACTTCTCGTTATGATTGAAGTAACTGTGTCGTGGAGGTAAGTGCTCACTTCTCGTTATGATTGAAGTAACTGTGTCGTGGAGGTAAGTGTTCACTTCTCGTTATGATTGAAGTAACTGTGTCGTGGAGGTAAGTGCTCACTTCTCGTTATGATTGAAGTAACTGTGTCGTGGAGGTAAGTGCTCACTTCTCATTATGATTGAAGTAACTGTGTCGTGGAGGTAAGTGCTCACTTCTCGTTATGATTGAAGTAACTGTGTCGTAGAGGTAAGTGCTCACTTCTCATTATGATTGAAGTAACTGTGTCGTGGAGGTAAGTGCTCACTTCTCATTATGATTGAAGTAACTGTGTCGTGGAGGTAAGTGCTCATTTCTCGTTATGATTGAAGTAACTGTGTCGTAGAGGTAAGTGTTCACTTCTCGTTATGATTGAAGTAACTGTGTCGTAGAGGTAAGTGCTCACTTCTCGTTATGATTGAAGTAACTGTGTCGTGGAGGTAAGTGTTCACTTCTCGTTATGATTGAAGTAACTGTGTCGTGGAGGTAAGTGCTCACTTCTCGTTATGATTGAACTAACTGTGTCGTGGAGGTAAGTGTTCACTTCTCGTTATGATTGAAGTAACTGTGTCGTGGAGGTAAGTGTTCACTTCTCGTTATGATTGAAGTAACTGTGTCGTGGAGGTAAGTGCTCACTTCTCGTTATGATTGAAGTAACTGTGTCGTGGAGGTAAGTGCTCACTTCTCATTATGATTGAAGTAACTGTGTCGTGGAGGTAAGTGCTCACTTCTCGTTATGATTGAAGTAACTGTGTCGTAGAGGTAAGTGCTCACTTCTCATTGTGATTGAAGTAACTGTGTCGTGGAGGTAAGTGCTCACTTCTCATTATGATTGAAGTAACTGTGTCGTGGAGGTAAGTGCTCATTTCTCGTTATGATTGAAGTAACTGTGTCGTAGAGGTAAGTGTTCACTTCTCGTTATGATTGAAGTAACTGTGTCGTAGAGGTAAGTGCTCACTTAGTGTGTGCGTTATGATTGAAGTAACTGTGTCGTGGAGGTAAGTGCTCACTTCTCATTATGATTGAAGTAACTGTGTCGTAGAGGTAAGTGCTCACTTCTCATTATGATTGAAGTAACTGTGTCGTGGAGGTAAGTGCTCACTTCTCATTATGATTGAAGTAACTGTGTCGTGGAGGTAAGTGCTCACTTCTCGTTATGATTGAAGTAACTGTGTCGTGGAGGTAAGTGCTCACTTCTCGTTATGATTGAAGTAACTGTGTCGTGGAGGTAAATGTTCACTTCTCGTTATGATTGAAGTAACTGTGTCGTGGAGGTAAGTGCTCACTTCTCGTTATGATTGAACTAACTGTGTCGTGGAGGTAAGTGTTCACTTCTCGTTATGATTGAAGTAACTGTGTCGTGGAGGTAAGTGTTCACTTCTCGTTATGATTGAAGTAACTGTGTCGTGGAGGTAAGTGTTCACTTCTCGTTATGATTGAAGTAACTGTGTCGTGGAGGTAAGTGCTCACTTCTCGTTATGATTGAAGTAACTGTGTCGTGGAGGTAAGTGTTCACTTCTCGTTATGATTGAAGTAACTGTGTCGTGGAGGTAAGTGCTCACTTCTCGTTATGATTGAAGTAACTGTGTCGTAGAGGTAAGTGCTCACTTCTCATTATGATTGAAGTAACTGTGTCGTGGAGGTAAGTGTTCACTTCTCGTTATGATTGAAGTAACTGTGTCGTGGAGGTAAGTGCTCACTTCTCATTATGATTGAAGTAACTGTGTCGTAGAGGTAAGTGCTCACTTCTCATTATGATTGAAGTAACTGTGTCGTGGAGGTAAGTGCTCACTTCTCGTTATGATTGAAGTAACTGTGTCGTAGAGGTAAGTGCTCACTTCTCGTTATGATTGAAGTAACTGTGTCGTAGAGGTAAGTGCTCACTTCTCGTTATGATTGAAGTAACTGTGTCGTGGAGGTAAGTGCTCACTTCTCATTATGATTGAAGTAACTGTGTCGTGGAGGTAAGTGTTCACTTCTCGTTATGATTGAAGTAACTGTGTCGTGGAGGTAAGTGTTCACTTCTCGTTATGATTGAAGTAACTGTGTCGTGGAGGTAAGTGCTCACTTCTCGTTATGATTGAAGTAACTGTGTCGTGGAGGTAAGTGCTCACTTCTCGTTATGATTGAAGTAACTGTGTCGTGGAGGTAAGTGTTCACTTCTCGTTATGATTGAAGTAACTGTGTCGTGGAGGTAAGTGCTCACTTCTCGTTATGATTGAACTAACTGTGTCGTGGAGGTAAGTGTTCACTTCTCGTTATGATTGAAGTAACTGTGTCGTGGAGGTAAGTGTTCACTTCTCGTTATGATTGAAGTAACTGTGTCGTGGAGGTAAGTGTTCACTTCTCGTTATGATTGAAGTAACTGTGTCGTGGAGGTAAGTGTTCACTTCTCGTTATGATTGAAGTAACTGTGTCGTGGAGGTAAGTGCTCACTTCTCATTATGATTGAAGTAACTGTGTCGTGGAGGTAAGTGCTCACTTCTCATTATGATTGAAGTAACTGTGTCGTGGAGGTAAGTGCTCACTTCTCGTTATGATTGAAGTAACTGTGTCGTAGAGGTAAGTGCTCACTTCTCATTATGATTGAAGTAACTGTGTCGTGGAGGTAAGTGCTCACTTCTCATTATGATTGAAGTAACTGTGTCGTGGAGGTAAGTACTCATTTCTCGTTATGATTGAAGTAACTGTGTCGTAGAGGTAAGTGTTCACTTCTCGTTATGATTGAAGTAACTGTGTCGTAGAGGTAAGTGCTCACTTAGTGTGTGCGTTATGATTGAAGTAACTGTGTCGTGGAGGTAAGTGCTCACTTCTCATTATGATTGAAGTAACTGTGTCGTAGAGGTAAGTGCTCACTTCTCGTTATGATTGAAGTAACTGTGTCGTAGAGGTAAGTGCTCACATAGTGTGTGCGTTATGATTGAAGTAACTGTGTCGTGGAGGTAAGTGCTCACTTCTCATTATGATTGAAGTAACTGTGTCGTGGAGGTAAGTGCTCACTTAGTGTGTGCGTTATGATTGAAGTAACTGTGTCGTGGAGGTAAGTGCTCACTTCTCGTTATGATTGAAGTAACTGTGTCGTGGAGGTAAGTGCTCACTTAGTGTGTGCGTTATGATTGAAGTAACTGTGTCGTGGAGGTAAGTGCTCACTTCTCGTTATGATTGAAGTAACTGTGTCGTGGAGGTAAGTGCTCACTTAGTGTGTGCGTTATGATTGAAGTAACTGTTTCGTGGAGGTAAGTGCTCACTTAGTGTGTGCGTTATGATTGAAGTAACTGTGTCGTGGAGGTAAGTGCTCACTTCTCATTCCAAATGTAATCGGTTTGTTCCTCTCGTGGAGCGATAGGGATATTTTTCAAAGATCCCAGATCTCAGTTGATGTGAGATTGAGTTCTAGTTCTATCGAAGACGGACGATAAAACATAGGGCATGATAAACGACAGATAGCCTTTATCAGTTCAAAATCAATTAGAATATATTGTAATGCCTAGGTAATTTTTTAGAAAGATTAAAATAAAATTACTTCAAAGTGTTTTTACAATTTTCAAAATAACACCTTGTATCCTCGCCGGTTCTATCAAGATTTTGCACTGCTGCTGTGATCTTCATGTGCACGAAAACAACAAGAGCAAGACCACCATAGTTACTCCCAAAGTGCAATGATGATGATTATATCAATCAATGTTACTCCCCATAGTGCAATGATGATGATTATATCAATCAATGTTACTCCCCAAAGTGCAATGATGATGATTCTATCAATCAATGTTACTCCCCACAGTGCAATGATGATGATGGTTCTATCAATCAATGTTACTCCCCAAAGTGCAATGATGATGATTCTATCAATCAATGTTACTCCCCAAAGTGCAATAATGATAGTTCTATCAATCAATGTTACTCCCCAAAGTGCAATGATGATAGTTCTATCAATCAATGTTACTCCCCAAAGTGCAATAATGATAGTTATATCAATCAATGTTACTCCCCAAAGTGCAATGATGATAGTTCTATCAATCAATGTTACTCCCCAAAGTGCAATAACGATAGTTCTATCAATCAATGTTACTCCCCAAAGTGCAATGATGATGACACTATCAATCAATGTTACTCCCCAAAAGTGCAATGATGGTTCTATCAATCAATGTTACTCCCCACAGTGCAATGATGATAGTTCTATCAATCAATGTTACTCCCCAAAGTGCAATGATGATGATTCTATCAATCAATGTTACTCCGCAAAGTGCAATGATGATGATTCTATCAACCAATGTTACTCCCCAAAGTGTAATGATGATAGTTCTATCAATCAATCTTTTTTTGGTGTCATCTATGATAACGATAATCAGATCTGCAAAAAATGTTTTCAAGAACATGAGAATGATCACGAATTTATTCAAATAAAAATGACATTTTCAATGAGATTCACAAAGTTTAATACATGTTTTTGTATTCCTTGATTGCTTTATGGCAAAGAAAGTTTTCATCTCAGTCGCTGATCAGATTGAGAGAGATTGGTGTCTATATTGGTACAGCTCGAAAATAACGACATACTAAATATGCAAAACGATTGATTAATCAACATCGAACTTGTATGTTGGGCCGCTGGACGCTGCTGGATTTGATGAGGCGGAGATCGGAACCCATATGAACATGTCCGGAGTGCTATGATGATAGTCCTTATATAACTGAAAGAAAGTTTAAGAAGCAACCAGCAATGAACTAATGAGATTGAAGACTCTGAGATGTGGATAAAGCGTGGTTAATAATTATTTTGTGGCACGGATTTGCTTAAGACGTAAACGTTGATCTATCTACTAGAATACAAGAGGTTTGTGGCACGGATTTGCTACTTAAACGTTCATCTATCTACTAGAATACAAGATGTTTGTGGCACGGATTTGCTACGTAAACGTTCATCTATCTACTAGAATACAAGATGTTTGTGGCACGGATTTGCTTAAGACGTAAACGTTGATCTATCTACTAGAATACAAGAGGTTTGTGGCACGGATTTGCTACGTAAACGTTCATCTATCTACTAGAATACAAGACGTTTGTGGCACGGATTTGCTACTTAAACGTTCATCTATCTACTAGAATACAAGACGTTTGTGGCACGGATTTGCTTAATACGTAAACGTTGATCTATCTACTAGAATACAAGAGGTTTGTGGCACGGATTTGCTACGTAAACGTTCATCTATCTACTAGAATACAAGAGGTTTGTGGCACGGATTTGCTACTTAAACGTTCATCTATCTACTAGAATACAAGATGTTTGTGTCACGGATTTGCTACTTAAACGTTGATCTATCTACTAGAATACAAGACGTTTGTGTCACGGATTTGCTACTTAAACGTTCATCTATCTACTAGAATACAAGACGTTTGTGTCACGGATTTGCTACTTAAACGTTCATCTATCTACTAGAATACAAGATGTTTGTGTCACGGATTTGCTTAATACGTAAACGTTCATCTATCTACTAGAATACAAGACGTTTGTGGCACGGATTTGCTACTTAAACGTTGATCTATCTACTAGAATACAAGACGTTTGTGGCACGGATTTGCTACTTAAACGTTGATCTATCTACTAGAATACAAGATGTTTGTGGCACGGATTTGCTACTTAAACGTTGATCTATCTACTAGAATACAAGACGTTTGTGGCACGGATTTGCTTAATACGTAAACGTTGATCTATCTACTAGAATACAAGAGGTTTGTGGCACGGATTTGCTACGTAAACGTTGATCTATCTACTAGAATACAAGATGTTTGTGGCACGGATTTGCTACTTAAACGTTGATCTATCTACTAGAATACAAGACGTTTGTGGCACGGATTTGCTTAATACGTAAACGTTGATCTATCTACTAGAATACAAGAGGTTTGTGGCACGGATTTGCTACTTAAACGTTGATCTATCTACTAGAATACAAGACGTTTGTGGCACGGATTTGCTTAATACGTAAACGTTGATCTATCTACTAGAATACAAGAGGTTTGTGGCACGGATTTGCTACGTAAACGTTGATCTATCTACTAGAATACAAGATGTTTGTGGCACGGATTTGCTACGTAAACGTTGATCTATCTACTAGAATACAAGATGTTTGTGGCACGGATTTGCTACTTAAACGTTGATCTATCTACTAGAATACAAGAGGTTTGTGGCACGGATTTGCTTAATACGTAAACGTTGATCTATCTACTAGAATACAAGAGGTTTGTGGCACGGATTTGCTACGTAAATGTTGATCTATCTACTAGAATACAAGATGTTTGTGGCATGGATTTGCTACGTAAACGTTGATCTATCTACTAGAATACAAGAGGTTTGTGGCACGGATTTGCTACGTAAACGTTGATCTATCTACTAGAATACAAGATGTTTGTGGCACGGATTTGCTACGTAAACGTTGATCTATCTACTAGAATACAAGACGTTTGTGTCACGGATTTGCTACTTAAACGTTCATCTATCTACTAGAATACAAGACGTTTGTGGCACGGATTTGCTACTTAAACGTTGATCTATCTACTAGAATACAAGATGTTTGTGGCACGGATTTGCTACGTAAACGTTCATCTATCTACTAGAATACAAGACGTTTGTGGCACGGATTTGCTACGTAAACGTTCATCTATCTACTAGAATACAAGACGTTTGTGGGTTCCATACCACACTCGACATTCCACACTTGAGAAAAGGAATTAGCTCTCCTACCTTCTACTCACTATACATAAAAATGTGAAGTGACAGGTACTTCATATCCTATAGTCAGAAAAGAATACGAGAAGTTTTATTTTATTACGTTAATTTTGTGTTAAGACACAAGTAAGTTATGGAAGCAATATGTATGCAATGAAAGATAGAGAAATAGACCAAATCAAAGAAGAAAATATGTATGCAATGAAAGATAAATAAATACTCTAGATCAACGAAGAAAATATTTGTAAACTCATATAGAAATAGTATATACTGATTCAAGTTGCTGTGGGTGATTCAGCCTTTTTTCTTGCGTTCCGAAGGTTATGTATGCTAGCATTGTCTTTCAGTTCACAGCCTCTATTTTTTCGGAGATCTCGAGTATTTTTGACGGACCTACGAAGCCCGTGAAGCCGCAAGCGCAATAATGTAAAGATATATACAGTGGCGCCAGGGTCAGTGAGCTGGCACTGATCAAGATCCTACCCCACCCCAAAGTGGTGGTCCTGGTAACAGACTAATGTCTAGCTAAGTAGATAGGGATCGAAGAAGATCTACTTGGAATTGGTAGTAGGGTAGAAAACGTCTGATATGATATCTGATTGCAATATAGATGATGAGAATCTTAACACATGCGCCTACACGTCTCTTCTGTCCAAAAATGAGTCCAAGATGATTCATCATACAAATCAGACTCCCGTGTGGTTAGCGGGGCCCAAATTCGGGTAAGTAATAGAACCACTAACACCTATCACATACTATATACGGTGAAAGTGGAGGTTTGGCGTGGGAGTAGCTACCCCATCCAGTAACAATATTTAGCTATAAAACCGTAACCAAATGCACGTGAGCATGCAAGGCCTTGGTTGGGGACCTATGCCTACTTTAGAACGAAGGATTAGAAGAAGAAGACAAAGCCCGTGCTTTGTGCACTACTCTCGGCGGATGGCGTAACATTTCTGTGGAGAATGGCTGGGTTGTATGGAGAAACCGGGTGAAGGAGAATCCTTACTTAGACTTTAAACGTCTATACCCGATGACTAGATAATGTCAAAGAGGCTTTACTCAACGACATAACAAACAAAACAATAATGGACAAATAACATTTTATCCAAATGTCCCATCACACCAAGACATATAAAATGTTGGAGATGCTAACATAACCAGACTTAGAATATGAGATAGTACTTGATAAGTTCTGATTTTAAGTCAAAATCGCGAGAGATGCTGAAATGATACATAATTACGAATAAACAGATCTGTCAACATTGTACTCAATTTTATATTAGCTTTGCTAGAAGAGAAACCTATTTCAGGGGGAAGCAATCCTATAAATGATGTTCATGATAGCCTATTTGGACTTAAGTATTGCGGATAGTATGGGGCAACTCAAGTCAAATCTCCAAGGACGATTCTCTCTGGAGTTTATGTTGCTCATAATAAATTGTTACTTTTGTTTGCGCTTGAGATGAAAAACTTGAGGGAATGTACATTTCTTATTTTATATTGGACATTTTAAATTTCTTAATAATATATGGGGCGTCTATAGCTTAGAAGTAGTGAATTCGATCACAATCCAAGATTACCTGGTTCAACTTCCCGAGTGACAAATTGGAGCAAATTTGTTCACATGGATTTTTACGAACGGCAATAATAGACCTCACCGTTCATAAAGCAATGACAAATTACTGAATTTGTGGGCCCGTGTGTTGCCGGGGCCCGCAAGGAAAGCAAAGAAAATAACAAAGCAACCTACAAGGCATGTCGTGAGAGGCAACTGAGGTAGGGTGCCTAGTGAAGCTACCCTAGTAAAGAAAAAGCATTGCAGAAATCGGATATGTTGGCATAACTGGCACAATGTACAATCTCTCTTAGGCTCGGATCACAGACAAATACAAAGACTGGTTTGCAAGTGGTCGATATGAAGCGTCGAAGAAAAAGAAAAAGAAGAAGTTGAGATAGTAAATTATGTAATCAAAACAAATTTACATATCAGATAAAACTTGATGAATAATTATTAATTTTAAAAAATTGTTTATATAATTAAGTCAAATTTACATACAAGACCCAAAAAAAAATTTGATTCTATCATTCTGAATTAAATATTTTTTTAAATCATTGAATCTCAAAATCAAATAATTAGGTGTGTCACATGCAAAATTAAGCAAAACAATGTGGAGGAGAACAGTAGAACAAAAACTGATCTAAATGAATGAACATAACCTGGAACATAATACAGAGGACGGACAAGAATAGAGAAGAATTGAATGCATTTCCGCTAGAGTGGTTTCCGGGGACCAAATTTGGGGTGTAAAGAATAAAACCACTGTTGCCTGCCACGCATGTCGCAAGAGGCGACTAACGAAGTTTGGATAGAATCGATGCACGTGTCCTAAACGTGTATTGTCTATGCGTTTAGGGGCCTACCAAATCAATGTGTAACGTATACACGTTCTTGGCAAAGATCAAACAGATCACAAAGAGTGATTAAAATTGGTAGTAAAGAATAAACGCAAAGAAGAAGAATGCATGTGTTGCTGCCCTAAGCGTCAGGGGCGTCACAGGATAGAAAAAGGAGAGAGAGTAACATGCCCATCTGGAATGTGAACATTTAAAATAGCTGTATGTGATACATTTTCATAAAAGTATTCTAAAACCTTGCCAATTGCTTGCACACATTTTTATTAATCATTGAAAAAGTGTTAAAGGAGAAGGATTGCACCGGGTGTTCCCATACGGCTCGATCCCTGTTGGTAGAAATGCTGACAGTCTTGTACAAAGTATGAACTCTGTAGCTTCAGCAACAATCCTAGAGATATCATGATAAAATTGCACATGTGACTCGGTCTGGAATCGAACACACAACCATCAGAACGACAGGTAAACGTGTTAACCACTTCACCATTGAGAACCCCTTTATGAGATGTATCATTAGTCAGTAGTGTTATAAATGTTAACATTCACCAGTTGAGAACTCCGCCTTTATGAGATTTATCATTAGTCAGTAATGTTATAAAAGTTAACCACTTCACCATTGAGAATTTTGAGATGTATCATTAGTCAGTAGTGTCATAAAGTTAACCACTTCGCCATCATTGAGAACCCCTTTATGAGATGTATCATTAGTCAGTAGTGTCATAAAAGTTAACCACTTCACCATTGAGAACCCCTTTATGAGATGTATCATTAGTCAGTAGTGTCATAAAAGTTAACCACTTCGCCATCATTGAGAACCCCTTTATGAGATGTATCATTAGTCAGTAGTGTCATAAAAGTTAACCACTTCACCATTGAGAACCCCTTTATGAGATGTATCATTAGTCAGTAGTGTCATAAAAGTTAACCACTTCGCCATCATTGAGAACCCTTTATGGATGTATCATTAGTCAGTAGTGTCATAAAGTTAACCACTTCACCATTGAGAACCCTTTTAGATGTATCATTAGTCAGTAGTGTCATAAAATTGTTTCAGCAAAATTAGATGCGGTAAAAGTTGTTCACTTTCCAGCACATCTAGATATGTAGTTTCAATTAATACTTCACAAATCTGCTTTGAAAATGGAAATGTTATTGTGTATAAACCGTAGAATTTGTTTATTTTATGGGGGGAAATGTACAGACAAAAATTAAGGTTGAACTAACAACTTGTGGTCAGTGGCTATCAGGTACATATGTATTTCGTCTGCTGCTGCAACCTCACCAGGCCTACCACCTCTTTAAGGATGTCTTCTTTTCTAGGTTCTTTAGTACAAAAACTTTTACTTTTAATTTATGTCGCTACCGCCTGCAAAACTGCTTTTTATGTGATGCAGAACACTGGGGACATGTGTCTGTAGGAGTTAAGGGACACGTGGCTAGTGCAATCGCCACGGAACTGTTCAGGTTAGCATTTTTGTTTATGCCACCGAGAGAAAAAAACTCATAGGCCTTACCGTAGATTGAACTTGATCTCCCGCACAGGAGCCGAGCTCTAATCTATTCGGCCAGACGCTCAACTTTTGTAGCCAGCTCTTATTCTTTCCTAAAGTCGAGAATGCTGCTAGTGTCATTTTGTTTTCGAAAATGAATAGTGTAAACTTTCCAATATGTGAATGGGTCTATTTTGTTTCATATGGACCCCAGTGTAGTAGAACCATCATTATAATTACAAACTGTATCTGTTACACAATGTCTATGTTCACACAAGAATATCAACTTGCTGTCACGTCCTTTCCTTCTACTTGATTAAGCTTGACCAAACTACGACAATGTGCACACACACCACAATCTGTGAGATTATATTCTGATTCAACATGTCAATATCTATTATTCTGCTACATTTGCATTCATCAGAAATATGTGCATTTATCTGCATGTGAAAGACGTTCACATCATTGTTACTCGAACTATTTGTAACGTCAATACAAGTCATACAAATTATGATTTGAGTTAGTGCTAGTAGGTATATCACTTTCTTGATGACGTTGTTGCAGTTGTTGTACTAAATCGAATACTGACTACATTATGTTATTGCGTTGTTGGATTTTTTTGTTGGCAAATTGATTACTATGAAACGTTTGATTTTATTGACATTTACACCGGAAATTCATGTCAGAAAACATTGTTATAAATCAAATAACTTTAAAATCTTTTATTTAACAAATTAGAAGATAGTTTCATGATAATGTATTGATATATTCAGCAATTTGCACAAAAAAGGTCAATTTGATAAACATGGGGAAATTCCTATTGACAGATTTCCAAGATCTTGTCTTTATTTTTGACCTTTTCTTCAACAAAATTCAGATTTGAATGACAGCTCTCTACCTACTTTAAATCAAAGTAATACACAAACTTCAACAGATAAAAATACAATTTATACTGTGTTTGGATATAATAGCTACGCAGTTTTCATATTTAGGAAATATAATTTTTTTTTTTTTAACTGTTGGAAGTTTTGTTTTCGTTGTCTTCCTGATCGTTCTCTGTCTCATCTTCCAGCACCGGCGTCGTCCATTACTGTTCTTTCATCAACTATTGTGTCTTTTAATGTTTGGTTATTCATCTTTTTCTTCACCTTTCAACTCCCAACGGAGCACAGGTCTTCAAGAAACTTCTTCAGCTCTTTTCTTTCACTCCAACGGGCACAGGTCTTCAAAACTCTTCGCTTTTCTCAACTCAGGAGCACAGGTCTTCAACAAACTTCTTCCAGCTCTTCTTTCCCTTTCAACTCCCAACGGAGCACAGGTCTTCAAGAAACTTCTTCCAGCTCTTCTTTCCCTTTCAACTCCCAACGGAGCACAGGTCTTCAACAAACTAGTTCTTCTTTCAACCCAGCAGGTCTTCAACAAACTTCTTCTCCTACCATCCCTTCTAATTCTTGTCATGTTTTACCTATTCTTTTAATATCAGCTTCCAGCTCTCTTCTCCAGGTATGTCTAGGCCTTCCTATACTCCTCTTTTCCTGATGGTTCCAAAACAGTGTGTGTCTTGCAATGCTTCCGGTCGATCTTCTCAATGTATGTCCTATCCATCGCCAGCGTCTCTTCCTGACTCTTTCTTCACTGGTACCTGATTAGTTCTTTCTCTGAGTTCCTCGTTGGTAATCTTATCATACCATGTTTGTCATACAATGTTTCGTTACATACATGTTAATAAATATTATACACTACGTATACGTATGTGTTGGCGTGTGTGTGTGTAATGAGATTGTGTGGGTGAGATTATGTGGGTGAGATTGTGTGGGTGAGAAGGTGTTTTGGAGTGCGAGTGTGTGTGAGAAAGGAAGTGTGTGAGAGTGTGTGTGTGTAAGAGTGTGTGAGTAAGTATGAGTGTAAGAATGGGTGTGAGAGAGACAGTGTGTGAGAGTATGAATATGCGTGAAACAATGCGAATGTCAGAGTACGTGATCGATTGTGTAAATGTGTGAGTATGCGTGAGTGAATGTTTGTGCTTGTGTAAATGAGTGAATGTTTAGGAGGGCGTGAGTGAGTGATTGCGTGCGAGAGTGTGTGTGTGAGTGTGTGTGTTTTGTATGTACACTTCAATAATAACTGCAAAAATAAAGAATCACAAGAAACAATAACAACCTGAATTCAAAACGAATAAACAACGAAAAAATACAGCAATAAATGTCGTCCTTTAATCTGTTTAATGTTAGACAAAACTCGTGTGCAAATATTCACTTGAAAATGTATATTAGTTCTGGCAAGTTTAATTATAACACTCATTTGTTATCAAATATGTATATCTAAATAAAAATGATAAAGTCTAAGGATTTACTTTATTGCACCGGGTTTCCCGATATGGCTCCGTCCCTTTGGCAGAAATGACATCCTACGTTGCACATAACACGAACTCCGTAGCTACAGCAACAATCCTAGGGATCTCTAGAAAAATCGTTGACTCGTTCCGGATTTGAACCTACAGCCTTCAGAACACTAGACAAACCCTTCGCCATAGAGATACTCCGAATTTGTTTGTCAATTAACGTAAAACGTAAAACATAAATTTCAATTGTATTTTCTTATTAGTAGGAATATATTAGAACTGCATCTATGTAAGATAAACGAGGTGATGCCCCTGTAAGATAAACGAGGTGATGCCCTTGTAAGATAAACGAGGTGATGCCCCAGGTAATGTGCAGTGATAAACATGAATTTTAATGATGAAAGTTGTGAGAATACTGCTGTTACAACTAGCTGATATGAACTAATAGTAAAATATTATCTGAACGAGAGATAAGTTTTTATTAAAATTGTGCGTTATTGAGAAATATGATCCGAAAATAGATAGAACGAGACACGGTTTGAGTGTAGAGGGAAGGATTTTGGCAAATTAAGTGGCGATGTTAGGAAACAAAAACAGCGGAAGAAATCTCTAGAAATAAGAGAGTATTAGATGTAACAAATTAGAGATAGGGGAGAGAGGGATGAAATTAAGAAAAATGATATAGATACATGATTGATGATTATAATAATCTACTTCATCGTCTTCTCCTTTTCTTGCGTTTGTTCTTATCAATCAAGTTAACCACTCGTTGGCATCTGTGGATTGCTTTGTTCTTATCAATCAAGTTAACCACTAGTTGGCATCTGTGGATTGCTTTGTTCTTATCAATCAAGTTAACCACTAGTTGGCATCTGTGGATTGCTTTGAATGCGTGAGAATGTTGTGTCGAAGTTTATATTCTCCTACGGAATGTAGGACAAGCGCATCCAAATTTCGATCAAAGTAAAATTATAAATATGATTATGGTAATGATAATGATTTTGAAAGTGATGATGATGATAATGATAATGACTTTGAAAGTGATTATGACGGTAAAGATAATGATTTTGAAAGTGATGATGACAGTAAAGATAATGATTTTGAAAGTGATGATGACGGTAATGATAATGATTTTGAAAGTGATGATGATGATAATGATAATGATTTTGAAAGTGATGACAGTAATGATAATGACTTTGAAAGTGATGATAACGGTAACGGTGATGATAACATGAATGCCGATATTCATAATAATGATAACGATAGTTAAGATTATAATAATAATGATAGCAATTATGATGTTGATGAAACGCTTCCTGATTTTGACAGAATGCACACGAAACGTGACACGTAATCTCATCATTTCTTCCAAAGCCTTTCTCAGTGACAACAATAACCTTTCTCTCAGTTTCCTATCACACAATGTTATCAATACACTGAATCATTGCATTACCTCTCTGCTCTGATGGTGTTCAGCAATGATCAATAATACGAAACGATCGACCGCAGGACTAATTTCCAAACCCATAATCGCTGTGATGGATTCCACTAAAATAGCAAATAGCAGCAAAAATAGCTCCATTTGTCAATTCTAGCCCAAAAAAACTGTCCCTAGTTTTAAAAGTGGCAATTTTTGCTATGGAACCTTTGAATTAAACACATGTCAAGTTAATTTCTTGTTGTTTTGATGAGACCGGGAGTGTTGTGAAGAATAAATGTTCATCTTGCTCAAATGTAAGATAAGAAAACATGCAGTTCTAGGAAAAATACAAGTCTACCTTGTTGAAATGTAAGAAAAATATCTGCAGTATAAAGGATAGTACATGCCCATCTTGCTCAAATGTAAGTAAAATATATGCAGTGTTATGAAGATTACATGCCCATCTTGCTCAAATGTAAGAAAGATATCTTCAGTATTACGAAGAATTCAAGCCCATCATGCGAAAATGTAGTAAAAATATCTTCAGTGTAATGAATATTACATGTCCATTTTGCTCAAATGTAAGAAAAATATCTTCAGTGTAATGAATATTACATACCCATCCTGCTAAAAATGTAAGAAAAATATCTTCAGTATTACGAAGAATTCAAGTCCATCATGCAAAATGTAGAAAAATATCTTCAGTGTTGTGAAGAATACAAGCCCGTCCAGCTAAAATGTAAGAAACATAACTGCAGTATTGTGTAGAATACATGACCATCTTTTGTTGAAAAATGTACTACATGTAAACATTTGAGAGATGTATACAACATCATCAAAGCTTATTCTTCTCCTTCTGCGAACACCCCATATCCACCACTTATTAAGCCACTCTTTGTGGTTTGTATGTGATGTGATCTAAGAGCGATTGTGCTTTGTGCCAAGTTATGCGACTCTGGTGACTAAGCCAGCACATCCGATTTCTTGCCAGCATTTTTTTTATTAAGGTTACATTCGCTAAACTGTGCGACGGATAGGTTTGTCACTTGGACGTCAACTTACTAAAATAGAATGATCTGCGCCCGAAAAGTATCGTCTTCGCCAATGTTTGGGTTTGTATCGGTCAACCCTCTGCATTATCGACATTACTTCTCTATCCACGCCGAGTTTGTTCCTGACTCAGCCGTTTCGGGTCGCGCGTCGGCATTTGACAATTTGCAATGTCTACACTGCATTTTCCTGGCCCCGGAACACTGGACTGGAGCAGCACACAGATAATTTAGAGGGTCGTTTCATTCGACGCTAGCAACGCAACTGAAATTTTGCGCTCGCCAACATCACCCAGTCCAGTTCTTCTGGGGATGTTAGGTGTTAATGCAACAGTACCTTGACTGGTTATCCCAGGGATGGCAGTTTCGTTAGGCACTGGAACGCAACTTTAGGGTTTGCGCTCGGGAAACCTTATCCAATAAACGTATCTGCGCTTGGCCACTGATACGGAGTTTACTGTAATTTTCCCTTGTGTCGTCGCGACACGTTGCATCTTTTCGACGATTCATGCCTAGAGCTGGCAAATTGGGTGCGACCACTGTTTTGAGGGGACGTGCTTCCTAACGATTCGTACCTTGTCACTTTTAACGGTTCGTTTTCATTTCATTTATTCAGCATTTTCCCTTCGGCCGGGAGAGATGTGCAGAAATAGTTTCTCTTGGATTCTGTTCATCTGTGTTTCGGACAGATCTCATCAAACTTAACTGCATCTGTGCCACTACTTATACTAGAGTAGCCCACCCTCGATCACTACCCGCTTAGCCAGACAGGATCCTCTGTTTCCATCTTCACCGCGTGGAGATGAAATAGGGTTTTGCTTAGTGCCAGTTCACTAAACCTGGCGTGACGCTGTTCCTATGAATGCGCCATTGACCCATCATCAAAGCAAAGAAATTAATACAGCGTCGATTCAATCACTAAAACAAAGATAGAATACAAACATCAATAGAACAAAAATGACAACTGTAATTATCTTCATATATTTTAAGCTAATATGGTAATCAATGGACAGAAAAAAAGAAAGAACACTGATGTCCTGAAAGAACTAAATGTTACAGAGAATTGACTGATAAACAACATACTATACAGAAAAATTAGATGATTTGGTCACATCAAGCATCACGATGGCCTGGAAAGAACAATATTAGAGGGCAGGATTCCAGAAGGCAGAGGCAGACCAAGAAGAAGATGGCTGCAAGATATTAAAGAAACCATGAATATGACCATCGACGGAGTGGGTAAACTGGTTAGAGACAGAGTGAATTTCAGATGCGCTGCAAAGAGAGCAACGTCCTATAAAGGATACGCACCTTGATGATGATGATGGTAATCAAAATTCGATCTCCCTGTGTGAATTCCCAGGTAGAATCAAGAGGTAGAATCATACACATATTTGGACAGCAATGTAGACAAAGAGGGTGGAACAGATAGAGATGTCAAAATAAGAATACAGAAGGCAAGAGGAACTTTCATTGCACTGGGAAACATATGGAAGTCTAAAGAAATCAAATCTAGTACAGAAATTAGGATATTTAACTCTAATGTTAAAGTAGTTTTGCTGTATAAGTCAGAAACATGGAGAACTACTAAAATAATAACGCATAAATTGCAAACATTCATTAACTGATTTGGATAACAAGAGTTTCGTATCTAAAATATACCAAGTTGCTTTCATTAAAACAATCAGTCCCTCAAACATGCTAGAACAGGGCTGTCTAACATGGTGCCCGAGGGCGCCATGACGCCTGCGTTATTATTTCCTGGCGACCCAGATTAATGTGCTGGCTTTAACGTTGATAAGAACTTTAACAGGGAGAAAAAGCATTTATGAGTCCTTTATTTTTGTCACACCACTCCCAGAATAATGTCTTCTCTCTATTACAATCTTGTTTTATTTTGTAATCATTCATTTAGTACAGTCATTAAGTACATTTAAAAACAATTAATCTCTAATATTATGACTTAGAATATTATGGACAGAGAAAAGAACAAATGCTTCTGTTCTGCAACAGATTGATATTAAATAGAGTTGGCTATTAAAGAGCATAACATCAAGGAAGATTAAATATTTCGGGCACATCAAACGACATAAGTGCCTAGAGAAGATAATTTTGGAGGGAATGGTGCCTGGAAGAAGAATGAGAGGTAGACCTAGAAGACGATGGGTGCAAGATGTCATTGACGATCTGAGAATAACTGCTGCTGACGCCGGTCAACTTGCACAAAACAGAGAGTTTTTTAGGACTCCTGTTATGAGACTCAAGTTCAGGAAGAAACAAGCTACTTCATGATGATGATAAATATTATAACTCAAGATTTGGTTTTCATCTGTTATTAATTTTTATTAATAATACTGATAAGACATTTCAGAATAAATGTTTAAGAAGAATAGTGCAAATTTTTTTGGCCAAATAGCATAGCAAATGAAGAGCTGTGCATCCTTGGTGACCATCATTAAGAGATGAAGTAGAGGTGGTTTGGACATGTGTGTTGTATCCCAGAGGGGTATTGGCTAAGACAGCTCTCATGTGGACAGCGGGTGGGAAGAGAAGGCCTGGACGTCCAAATGAAACATGGGGAAGAACGGTAGCGAGAGAGTTGAAGGAGTGTGGCCTGACGTGGGAGACGGTTGGTAGAAAGGCAGCAGAAAGGCAACAGTGGAAGTATCATGTGAAAGCCTTATGTGTCAATCGGGACACGAAGAGGGATATAGAATAGATTAATACTGTGATTATTATTTAGTACTATTATTATTGTTTATATTATTAATATTACAATCGTCACATGGAGCCCGCGCACCCCTAACCATCAATCAAATTCTCCCCAGTGTACAAAAATAGTAGGCGCACTGTGCTAGAGGCTAAGATATGAGACTTGAACGAATGTATGATATCACCCACGTTGCTTTATATTTACATAAAAAAACGCTCCCACTAGGCACAAATCTGGAATCAGACAAGATCAAACAAGGATGAGGATCAGTATCGATACACTCAATAATTTCTCTTTAATCCTAGAGACGTGAATCAATTTACAACTGCATTAGCTGGAGTACTGACGGTACCTAGCTATGACTTCAGTACTTTTAGTTAAGTTGAAAGCTTCTTAGCCCACTTAGTTACTTCGGTATCTTCAAGAAATGAGATGTCTAAGGTTAAATACCGTGTTCTCGTCAAACCATGTAGTCTCATCGTCACCCGTGTGGTGCCGAGGCCCGAAAGGGAAGCAAAGAATAGTACCACTATAACCTATAAACTGTTGTAAAAGGCACTGATGTAGACCTAGAAGCTACTGTAAATAAAGCATCACAGAAATCGGATGTGCTGGCTTACTTGTAGGCGCCATAACTGGCACAGCGTACAATCGCTCTTAGGCTCAGATCACATACAAATCACACAGAGTGGCTGACAAGTGGTCGATACGGAGAGTTCGTCTTAGAAGAAGAAGTAGCATAGTTATTTATCATCATCATTTCATATCCAAAGTCACGTAACGCAGAGACTAGCACAATTTAGACTGAATTCGAACGTGTACCTTTCTCTCTACCACACTGTTACGTTCACATCTTCAGAGTTTTATTTTTGGGGGTTTTCTTTCTGTTTCTGTGCATGTAGATGTTTTCTTTTCTGTTACAAAGTGGGTCCCAGTCCCACACAAATCTCACTTACTCGCCTTTTACAACATGCAAGAGAAGACAGTAGTTACTTTGTCTTCGTTACCATGGAAACACAACATGGTGGATGGTTATTTATATCCCTTTTATAGATCTAGGACGTGTATTAAAATGATTGCTGTTGATCAGCAAATCGATTGATTGATTTACTTATTGCTATAAACAAGTAGATATAAGAAAGAAATTGATCATTAGATGTATACAAAATGTTGACTAAATCATTCAATGTCCACATTTTTTTTTCTTTCTCACTCCATCTTAGGAATACGATTTTATACCCTTGCGATGTGGTAAGCATCACACCCGCAACTGTACACAATGTGGGAACCACTCCATCTTCAGTGGAACACGATATGGAAAATACTCCATCTTCAGTGGAACACGATATGGAAAACACTCCATCTTCAGTGGAAAACGATGTGGAAAACACTCCATCTTCAGTGGAAAACGATGTGGAAAACACTCAACTGTCACTGGAACACGATGTGGGTAACACTCCATCTTCAGTGGAACACAATGTGGAAAACACTCCATCTTCAGTGGAACACGATGTGGGAAACACTCCATCTTCAGTGGAACACGATGTGGAAAACACTCCATCTTCAGTGGAACACGATGTGGGAAACACTCCATCTTCAGTGGAACACGATGTGGAAAACACTCCATCTTCAGTGGAACACGATGTGAAAACACTCCATCTTCAGTGGAACACAATGTGGGAAACACTCCATCTTCAGTGGAACACAATGTGGAAAACACTCCATCTTCAGTGGAACACAATGTGGGAAACACTCCATCTTCAGTGGAACACAATGTGGAAAACACTCCATCTTCAGTGGAACACAATGTGGGAAACACTCCATCTTCAGTGGAACATCAATGTGGAAACACTCCATCTTCAGTGGAACACAATGTGGGAAACACTCCATCTTCAGTGGAACACAATGTGGGAAACACTCCATCTTCAGTGGAACACAATGTGGAAAACACTCCATCTTCAGTGGAACACAATGTGGGAAACACTCCATCTTCAGTGGAACACGATGTGGGAAACACTCAACTGCCACTGGATCACGATGTGGTGAACGTTTCACCGAAAGTGGTGCGTGTCCGTGCGTGTGTGTGTGAGCATGTGTGTATGTGTGCTTGAGTGAGGTAGTATATGAGTGTGTTCGTACGAGATTGTGTGCATGCGTGGATGTGAATAAAACAACAACATAATGGAAGACAACACGTCGTGAAGAAGAACAACTCTCTTGATATTTCAAACCAACATAAACAGAGCCAGACACGATCCACTTCTACCTAGTAAAGGAATACCAGAGAATGTTTCTAGTAGCCACGATTAATCGACTGACTATTAACTTCGGAGTTACAAGTATCATCGTCGTTGATTCGATTGAGTAATCAAAAATGTAATCTTTATTAACATTGCAAAGTCATTTTGTGTAGTAACTTATTGTTCTAGCATTTCAAATATTATTTTTTCTCTACTTAATTTCCACTGTTCTTCAGACATATAATGCGAAGAGGAGGTTCAGACATTTGGTAACAACAGGTAAAATTCAGGAAAGGAGAGATCGTGGAAGATAGACTGAAGATGTTGGATGGTCTGACATCGTGGTTTGACAAAAGATCGACGTCAGAACATCTTCTTCTTTGCGTTCGTTCTTTACGACCAATTTTAATCACCTTTGTGATATGTTTGATCTTTGCCAAGAACGTGTATACGTTGCACATTGGTTTGGTAGGCCCCTAAACGCATAGACTTCTACACGTCTAGGACATGTGCATCTGATTTCAGCCAAACCTCCTTTGTCGCCTCTTACGACATGCGTGGCAGATAACAGTGGTTCTATTCTTTACACCCCAAATTTAGGCCCCGGTAACCACTTGGACGATCCAACGTCAGAACTGATTAACTGTACCAATGAGAGAGCTGTGGAGAAGCATGATCGCCTACGCCAGCAAACACATTTTGTATATGTAGTTAATCAAGTGGGAAGATTAGCGTAATGCGTAAGCGTTTGACAATCGACTAGGACACAAGTGGAATGTGGGCTTACTCCCACAACGTTCAACTCGTGAGAAAACGAATGAACCCTCCTACCTAATGCTCACTATGGCCTAGAAATGTGAAATGAAGTGATTTCATACCCTAAGATCAGAAATCGGACACGTCGTTGTAGGACAAGCATTAGAGCTCCAAATGGAACTGAAGATTGTGACGTAAAACAAACGTTCTTGGCAAAGGCTGTTTATATATCACAATAAGAATGATAAAAATTGCAGAAAAGAACGATCAAAGAGGGGAGGAGAGGAGAGAGAGAGAGAGAGAGGGGATACCCTAAGATCTGAAAGGACTACGAAACATTTGTTAATTATTATTTATTAGTTACTCAAACTGAATTTTTAAAAGGGCATTATCAAAAATCACGAAATTAGTATCATCATTGAGCATATACGACAGAACAAAAAGTTTTCACTCAGTTTGATCCTGTACCTTATTCTCTCTACTTCTAACATAATCTTATGCATGGCTTTGTGCTCTGCTTCTAAAGTTAGTTTCAATATGCCCATATGCTTCTTTTTTACGCTGCTGCACTTAAATTAAGCTAGTCTACGACATACACATTTTCTTGGACTTTCCAAGTTTGCCTGATATCATGCCCCCCATAACGATATTCTCCATAGAATCATGTTATTCATTTTGTATGTACAAAGTAAATTCTTTTTATGTGGTCACCAGTTGGGAAAATAAAACGTGGAAAATCTAAGACCACTCTTCGAAGAACAATCCAACAAGAAAGTAAACTATTGGGATGTAAAACCATACAAGATCTCCAACTGCTAGCAACGAACCGCATCACATTAAGATCTAAAACCTCTGCCCTATGTGCCGCCTTTGACACGAAAGGAACAAACTAACTAACTAAATACTTTTTTTCTTATTGATATTTTTTATCGGCCACTTCTCTTCAATTTTAAGCTGTTGTAAAATAAACATTTTGTTATCCTTTCTGTCCATGGTATTCTGAGAACTAATCTGTAGCTCTTATATTAAATGATACTCTAATCGATATTTGTTTACTGTTTTATCATTGAGTCATGCTTCACTTTTATATGGAAAAAATACAGGCTCTTAAGAATACTAGTTTTGTCTTTATATCTTCTTCTTCTGTAAACGCTCAACACAGACACCACTCTTTGTGATTTTTTTATGATCTGAGGATATGATCGATTGTACGTTATGCCAGTTATGCACCTACAAGTAGGCCAGCACATCGTAGTTTGGCTTTTTATTTACTAGTGTAGCTTCCCAAGGTCCCTACCTCAGTCGCCTTGTAGGTCGCAATCTTACTATCCTTTGCTCCCTTGCAGCCGCGGCAATACACTGGCGGTCTTTATGCCATTTCTCTTCCATAGGTTTTGTAGTTTTCCTTATATGTACCCTGCTATCTTTTTTTTCCAATTTAATAATGAAGTCTCCCTCTTTATCGCTACCACTCATCCTTTTCTGATTCAGATTTTAGCAAAGTTTCAAATTTTATTTTGTGTCACAAATATTTCATTTACTCTTATTTTTGTTTAAATCTATTTCATTGTCTTTTTAACCGTAACTTCACCAGAGATACTGTCTTTGTTTGTTATCTAGTTGAAGACACGAACCTAACTCATCCATAAATCCATATGTTTGTCTTGGAAATGTTTGTTTAGTTTCCTGGTTACCAGAAACAAGATCCTATTTAATCCAAACGTCATTTCTGCAATTTCTGATCATTTCATCACTGGTGTGTGTGCGTGTCCGCGTGTGGGTAAGAGATTCTATGTATGTGAGTGATTGTGTACTTTTGTGTATGTCAGAGTATAAAGATGGGAATGTGTGACGTTGTAGCAAAAATATGAGCAGATAAAATAATTAACTTCGCTTCGTTTTAAATTAAATCGGGTTGATTTAATTAAAACAAATGCAAATATCTGTGTGTTTACATTTTCAGACCTCTATTTTTATTCAATTTTTCATCTCCTCAGCACCCTTATCAATATCGTTTCTCGTACACTAGCTTCTCAGCACCCTTATCAATATCGTTTCTCGTGCACTAGCTCCTCAGCACCCTTATCAATATCGTTTCTCGTACACTAGCATAAATTCGTATTTGTTTGTTCTATATGCAAAAAAAGAACATAGTGGGGATGCAACTTACTCATGTACTCACGCAATCCACACAGATCCCAGACAGTGGTTAGCTTGGTTGATAATCTCACCATATATTCTCTCATCCTGTTTTGCCTGTCACCGTCAGGTCGAACAAGGAGACACCTGGAGCGAGTCTTTCTATGCGACTTGTCTTTTTCTTTTCTCCAGTCCTGATTTGCTTCACAGCTACAGGTAGGAAGAGATTTCTGGAACGGACTTTTGTGGGCGCTTCATAAACAGTGTCTTTCCTTGTCTCTGTTATCACTAAGGTCCACCTTTTGCGTAGTAGGCCTTCTGATTTGTATCCACTATTTCTCTCTCTCGCTCTCTCTCTCTCTCTCTCTCTCTCTCTCGCGATCGTTCCTATGCCGTTTTTATCATTCTATTGTGATATATAAGCAGCCAAACATCAAGAACGGATGTACGTGCAGAGCCTTCAGTGCCTATTGGAGCTCCAGTCCAATAGGTACTGAAGGCTGTGCACTTACTTCGGCGGTGTGTTCGATTTCAATCAGCGTTTGCTGGGTTCGCTCTCCGTTAACCTTTTGCTGTCCCCAGCAAAAAAACCCACAAGGCAGCAGGTTGCTATTTTCTTTCAGGACAGCGACTCGTAGACGACCTGCCCTCCCGGGCTGACGAGCGTCATCTGCCCGGCTATACCCGTCTTTTTATGAACTGCTTGGTTTGCCTACCGTCCAGGTTTGTGTACGGTTTGCTCCGTTAGCCTTTGATTGTCCATAATCAAACTACAGGGCAGCAGTAGTTCCCTGCGAGCGGAAACGTGCACTGGCTTTACCTCTGCTGGGCTTTCCAGTTGTTCTGCACATTCGGGTGGTCGCACATCCTCTCGCCTGCTGTGAATGCCATGCCTGCCGTACCTGCCGTGCTATGCTTTTTTTGTCCTCCTGTGGGCACACTCATGTATCTTCGGTATGCTTGCTCGCGCTGCCCTGGTGTCTACTTCCCCATTTCCGCCAATTCCAACCGTGCGCACATTTGATTGGGCTGTCCCCGCCTGGGGCTCAACCCGGGCCCCCACCCTGTGATGGGGCACTGGTTTCGCCCCATGTGGGTCCACCCAGTCATCGTTTGACGTGAGTGTTCACTCTGCCTGGTGCCTTCCTCACTATTTCCTCAATTTCCACCATGCTCACATTTGCCTGGACTGTTCCTGCCTGGGGCTTAACCCGGGCCCCCACCCCTGTGATGGTGGCCCGAGTTTCGCCCCGTGTGGGCCCACATGCAGCTCAGCTCGACTCCCAGTATATTCGAGCTCAAGAGAGAGAGCTCAAGAGAGAGCATGCACGGGCACCGAGTTTCGTCCACGTCTCTTCGATGGATGCACCTCTCATCCTGTATGTTTATCCTTCCAGCTTTTCCCATCGACCGGAAGAGACGAGCATTAATAGTCACCCTGGGCATTCGCTCGTCTGTGCTGTGAGTGGATCCCATCTAGCGTGACTACCTTTGAATCTCTACTTGCACCAAATTAGCTCTCCCACAACATCTGCCCTTTTAGCCAGACCGGAACTACCGTCTGTTTCCAGGGTCACCCCGAGGAGGTGAGAGTAGGTCTAGGTTATAGTGCCAGCTCACTCATCTTGGCGCATTGTTTTCCCCTTGCGCCTTTGACCCCATCCACTGTATCTGAGCAGCATTGCTCTTTGAGCCGCATTGTCTGTTGGTAATCTAATTATGTGGCTGAATCATTTAATTTGTTGTTTCTTGATGAAGTTCAGTACTGATGTTGTATCCACTTTTTCCTGATGTCTTCATTTCTAAACCGGTCTCTTCTTGTTTATTCCAGTATTCTGTGTAGATACTTCATCTCTGTCGTGACTATTTTTCTTCTGTCATTTAATATCAGTGTCCAGGTCTGGCACTGATATTATAATGCACGGAGAAAGATGGTTGAACTCTTTTGTGTTCATAGTGACATGTTTGCATTTTTAAATTGGTGCCATTTGTCCTACTGTTTGATTTGCTTTGTTACACCTATGTTAGATTTCGTTAGTAATTATACCGTTTGCTGAAAAATGTTGCCTAGGTATGTAAAGTCTTTGACCCAATTTTTAATGGGCTACTGTCTATGGAGATATTGCTAGTGTTTTCCTCTCTATCGAATATCCTTACTTCAGTTGATTAATAATAACGAAACAAAAACAAACAATATTATTCGTGTCATCCTCCCTGAAGTTCTTCTTTTATCTTCTTATATTTTCCTTTTAGCCATGCAACGTTCTAAAGCTATCTTTACACTTTCGCATAGCTAACATGACACACTCCTAATCTGAACGATTTCAAGTATACACTATACAGTTGCTAAGCTGATTTGTTTCCGTTGAGGGGCTACACACATAACGTGTAGCTTCCTATAATTCTAAAAATGGGACAGATCATGAAATGCTCGTAACTTTCAAACTTTTAAGTAAGTTCGAGATTAAAGGAATTAAGGCGTGTCAGTCATTTCCTGCGCTAAGCAAGTTTCAATTATTTTGTAAATTATAATAAATATGTAATCATTATAATAACAAAAGAGAAAATTAAATACGAAAAATTAATAACTTTTAAGACGGTAAGTATAATTAGTAAGACCAAGGGAAATGATTACATTTTTGCACTACCAAATGTCACAAACTACTTCATAAACCATAGTAAAAATATTTCATAATTGTAGTGTCCATTTTACTTAACATAGACTAAAAGCATAAGGTTAAAACGCCCGTATGTTGCCAGGGTCAGCAAGGAAAGCAAAGAATAGTACCACTACGACCTACAAGGCATGTCGTAAGAGGCGATTAAAATAAAAACCTGGGGAAGATACCTTAGCCAAAAAAAAGCATCGCGGAAATTGGATGTTGTGGCCTACTTGTAGGCGTATAACTGACACAACGAACAATCGATCTTAGGCTCAGATCACATACAAATCACACAGAGTGGTAAACAAGTGGTTGATATAAAGCATTCCAAGAAAAAGAAGAAGATTTGGTCAAAAGATAGACTTTCTTCTCTATGATAAATACAAATATCTCTTTATTTAAATTTCCAGACATCAATTTTTGCTCCTTTTTCATCTCCCAACACCCTTATCAATATCGGTTCTCATGCACTAGCATAAATTCGTATGTATTTGTTCTATATGCAAAAAAGAACATAGTGGGGGTGCAACTTGGACGCCTGGACGCTGACATTAAATGACAGAAGAAAACTAGGAAAAAAGTGGGTACAACATCAATACTGAACTTCGTCAAGAAACAACAAATTAAATTGTTCAGCCACTCTTAATGTTTATGCAATTTTGTTTTGTTTTCTTGTAGACAGTTATTGGTTACTTTTGTTGCGTAGCCCGTTTGTGTTCAGTCCGTTTTCGAGAGTTTTCTTAAGTCGTTCTGTATTTTGTATATATTTTAGCAGGCGATGTCTTAATTTCTAGATTCATCATCATCAGAACTTTGCCACCCCAACAGTTCTTCGGAATTTCTCTCCCTCTCTTATAGGCCAGATGTCCCGCCTCTACAGCCGTCATGCTCAACCCATCAGTTACATCCTGAATCCATCTTCTCCGTGGTCTTCCTCTTCTCCTCTTCGTGGGTATGCCTAATTTCATGATGGTCTTCTTCAGCCCCCCGTGTCATTCTATATGTCAAAAATACCTCAATTTTCTCTTTCTTATTTGTAGCATTAACCAGTTTTCGTTGATTCTGAGTTAAATGTCTAGATTGAATGACATAATACTAAGCATGATAACATTAATCTGTTTGCATATATCTAATCTATTCGTGTTGCAAACATGTTCATCATCCAGAAATTCCCATAATGTGTTTCCAATTGAAGTCCACGTATTCTATATGCTATATATTTGTCGAACTAGTCTTGTTTAATTTAACGTACATTGATCAAAATAACATTACAAACTCATTATGGAAATTTCCAGTTCGCCGTGCATATTGTATAATGATTACAATAGATCAAGAACAAGCCAGGAAAGAATTGTGACACTTTCCCAATTTAGATCTTTGCTCGTTGTATATTACTTAAGATGATTACCAAAGATCAATGAAAAATTAGAATAATATGTTGATCAAGTGTATCATTCTTCTTCTACTTCAAACGCTCAATATCGATCACTTGTCAACCACCCAGTGTGTTTTGTATGTGATCTGAGCATAAGAACGATTGTTCGCTGTACCAGTTATGCGCCTATAAGTAGTCCAGCACATCCGACTTCTGCGATGCTTTTTATTTACTAGGGTAGCTTCACTAGGTCCAACATCAGCCGCCTCTTACGACTTGCCTTGTAGGTTGCAGTGGTACTATTCTTTGCTTTCCTTGCGACCGGCCCGTCACCACGCGGCCGGTGTATCATTGACATGTATATATATATATATACCACATTAATGTAAATACTGATAGATCTATATGACAAAACGTGTTATAGAATACAATGCACAGGAATGTTTTTTTAAACTATTTAATTTAAACTATCGTTACTGCCTGTTGTACCGCTTGATAGGGCTGTGTGTTTTTTTTTGTGTTTTTAATCCAGAAGCACTTGAACTTTCAGCTCTTCGGCTCGGTGCCATGGACATCGTAACCCTTTTGTTCGGTGCCACGAACACTGTAAATCTGGAGAACCTGTGGCTTTTCTGTCAGCCCGTTGAATTGAACCGCACTCACAGGGAGCTTCTCACCCATCGTCCAACGCGCCACGAACACGCTGGACAAGCGGACTTAGGGATGTGTATACAATGGATCTCAGGGACTCGGCAGCCTGCACCTGTGGAGCACCAAAGCAGTCCCCAGAGCACATCCTGTAAGACTGCCCTAGTCTGAGTAGTGAGAGATTGGAGATCTGGCCAACAGAAACAACACTACAATACAAACTATGGGGAACAGGTGAAGACCTCAAGAGCACCGCACTGTTTATGACACATACCGGAGTAGTCGCATAGCAAAGTTGATCGCAAAAGAAGACAAAGAAGGGATGTGTATGACAGGTGGGACATGAGACTGATAAAATTAATAACCGCATGGCTAGTGCAGTTGTTGAGAAGTTGTTCATGTTAGGATTTTTCATTTATGCCCACAACAAACACAAAATTATTGGCCTTAACGTGAATTGAACATGGGTATCACGTATGAGAGCCGCATTCAAGTCCATTCGGTCAAACTCTCCTCCAGGAATGGCATTGATAATTAAGACTGGAATTAATATGATTCGCATGTCATGAGTTCGTACGTTTTATTTTCTTTCTATGTAATCATGGTTTTATTCTCAGTGTCATTGTTTTCACAGTATACTGCTATATTCAACTTGTATGTGTAAATTTCTGTTCTCACAGTAAATTGCTATATTCAACTTGTATGTGTAAATTTGCAGTTTCTGTTGAAGGTTAATATATAATGAAAATACAAATCGTGACATATCATTTACAGGACGTAGCCATCAACCACAGTAAATGGGTCGTCGATTTTAAAAGCCTTCGATTTGTTTAGTAGTTTGCTATTGATTTCTGAACGATGTTGTCTATTTTTAACGTTCATAAAAATTCTACGGAAGCAAATTTGCTTCTGAATAGTCAGCCGCGGTGTTTAGTCTTCTTCTTTGCGTTCGTTCTTTACGACCAATTTTAATCATTCTTTGTGATATGTTTGATCTTTACCAAGAACGTGTATACGTTGAACATTGGTTTGGTAGGCCCCTAAACGCATAGACTTCTACACGTTTAGGACACATGCATCCGATTTCATCCAAACCTCCTTAGTCGCCTCTTACGACATGCGTGGTAGGTAACAGTGGTTCTATTCTTTACACCCCAAACTTGGCCCCTGGTAACCACTCAGTGTTTGAAGCAGGTACACTTTGATTGTGATCGAGCACACCATCGCTAAGGCACAGACGTCCACAACAATAAATCGGTTATTGGTTACTACGTTGACGCCATAGCACTCCGGGCAGATCCATTGGTGCTCAGTCTTCCCTAACAGATGTCGAAGATTATGCATACTGATGGTTCCTGTGCCACCCTGATTAAACACACTTCACATTCTGCCACTCAAGCATCCAGTTCTACTTGTACTTCGCAACTCCGGAAGTAGATACTTGAGAGCAAGTTTATCTTTTTTTCTATACCATCTCTGTCCATCTCGCCTCTTACGACCACTTCTCATCTCTCGTCTGCATTTTTTTCTATCCATATATTTCCTCGTTTGATCAACTAGAGGACTAGACAATAGTGAACAAACTCCGTAGCACCGGCTGGAGATGATTGTGGGAATTACATATAAGACAACAATGTAAAAATGGAAACAATCAGCATTAATATTATATTTGATGAATACAATCATATCTATTCAACTGAAAATTAAAAATGATTGCGAGTTAAGAAGCATAGTGGTAGTTACCTGAAATTAGTCACAAACAGAATGTGTTCAAATCTCAGGATATGTGGGTTATTTTTATTTTTATAGACCCAGGTCAAATTGAGTGCATGCTTTTTTTTTTTAAGAAAAGAAAAATCTTGAAAAAACTTTGGGAGATACTGTATAAGTGCTCTGATGTCGAGACTTTCAGTAATAATAAAGTGACTTAACATATTTTCTTTACTCTGAGTCAACAAAGTAGAATCTTACACTTTTTCACTTTTTCAGTCTTTTACCCTTTTCCGTCACTCAAATTTTACGGAAATTTCATTCAAATAGTGAAGACAAAAAATGTCCCCATTATGCAGAGAAGAACAGAACACACTTTGAGAAAATGTAGCTGTAAAGGGCATTCAACGAACCAGACTAGAAGCAACTTGACGTCGAAGTAACAAATCAGATTATAGATCTAGAAGTAGCTTGCTCATACAAAACCTAGAACACTTTGTCGGGACTAATAGTTACTAAATGTGTTTACTTTTGGTTATCAAAGAGTGTTCGTTTGTTAGAAAGAAAGAAAACTGTCTTCTCTCGAGCAGAAAAATGGTGTTTGTGTCTTTCTTCTTTATGTTCAAGAACACAGACCCATACAATGGGATGGAGTAGGTTGTATATACCATATTGTTAAATCTTCTTCTTCATCGAACGCTCCATATCGACCACTTGTTAACCTCTGTGATTTGTATGTGATCCGAGCCTAAGAGCAATTGTACATTGTGCCAGTTATGCGCCTAGAAGTAGGTCAGCACATCCGATTTCTGGGACGCTTTTTATTTACTAGAGTAGCTTCCCTAGTCCCATAGCTCAGTCGCCTCTTACGACATGCCTTGTAGGTCGCAGTGTTACGTTCTTCTCCTTACGAACCCCGGTAATACACGGGCGATAATGTTTATATATTTGTTTCCGATCCAGAAGCACTTGAGCCTTTCAGCTCGGTGCCACGAATACCGTAAATCAGGGGAACCTGTGGCTTTTCTGCCAGACGGGGAATTGAATCCGCACTCACAGAGGGCTAGTCACCTGTAGTCCAACGCGCTACGAACACGCTGGGCAGGCGGGCAATGTTAATTAAAAATGTTTGCTAAGTGGACACTATTGTATATTTTAACCTTTCCATACCATTGCCCATTGAATGGTATAGAACCATTTCTTTCGTTTCTTTTCTCTAACCTATTTGGTTTCTTTCTCTAACTCTATTTTGGTTTCTTTTCTCTAACTCTATTTTGGTTTCTTTTCTCTAACTCTATTTTGGTTTCTTTTCTCTAACTCTATTTTGGTTTCTTTTCTCTAACTCTATTTTGGTTTCTTTTCTCTAACTCTATTTTGGTTTCTTTTCTCTAACCCTATTTTGGTTTCTTTTCTCTAACTCTATTTTGGTTTCTTTTCTCTAACTCTATTTTGGTTTCTTTTCTCTAACTCTATTTTGGTTTCTTTTCTCTAACTCTATTTTGGTTTCTTTTCTCTAACTCTATTTTGGTTTCTTTTCTCTAACTCTATTTTGGTTTCTTTTCTCTAACCCTATTTTGGTTTCTTTTCTCTAACTCTATTTTGGTTTCTTTTCTCTAACTCTATTTTGGTTTCTTTTCTCTAACTCTATTTTGGTTTCTTTTCTCTAACTCTATTTTGGTTTCTTTTCTCTAACTCTATTTTGGTTCTTTTTCAACTCTATTTTGGTTTCTTTTCTCTAACCTATTTTGGTTTCTTTTCTCTAACTCTATTTTGGTTTCTTTTCTCTAACTCTATTTTGGTTTCTTTTCTCTAACTCTATTTTGGTTTCTTTTCTCTAACTCTATTTTGGTTTCTTTTCTCTAACTCTATTTTGGTTTCTTTTCTCTAACTCTATTTTGGTTTCTTTTCTCTAACTCTATTTTGGTTTCTTTTCTCTAACTCTATTTTGGTTTCTTTTCTCTAACTCTATTTTGGTTTCTTTTCTCTAACTCTATTTTGGTTTCTTTTCTCTAACTCTATTTTGGTTTCTTTTCTCTAACTCTATTTTGGTTTCTTTTCTCTAACTCTATTTTGGTTTCTTTTCTCTAACTCTATTTTGGTTTCTTTTCTCTAACTCTATTTTGGTTTCTTTTCTCTAACTCTATTTTGGTTTCTTTTCTCTAACTCTATTTTGGTTTCTCTTTCTCTCAACTCTATTTTGGTTTCTTTTCTCTAACTCTATTTTGGTTTCTTTTCTCTAACTCTATTTTGGTTTCTTTTCTCTAACTCTATTTTGGTTTCTTTTCTCTAACTCTATTTTGGTTTCTTTTCTCTAACTCTATTTTGTCTCATAGACATCAGGATAATAAGACATTTCTAGAACGGTATTTTGTGTGCCACGATAGGGTTTTTCAACGCCTCTGTTATCTCTGACGTCCACCGTTTGCGTGAGCAACTTTTTGCTTTGCATCGATTGTATCCTTCCATGATGATCTTCGCCAGAAATTCATGTCTTTTTATATGTCCAAAATCTTGAACTTTCTCTTTCGTATAGAACTTTTCGTATCGAAATTTTTGTATCGAAATTTTCATATAGAAATTTTGGTATCGAAATTTCGTATCGAAATTTTCGTATAGAACTTACAGTAGTAAAAGATCTGAAAGTTTTAAAAACGTTGTTATTCTAAAAGACAAGATTACTGGCTGTTTACTTACTTCTCAAGTTTATGAAGATGTGGCATCCGATTTGAAACAGATGATCCAGTTGCCGCCATCAGTGAGGCCAAATGAGGCTCACTGGATGATAAAGTTGAATTGTAACCAGAGTTGAACTTTGATAAATTGTTCATGTTGTTTTTGCCAACATTAGATCTGAATATGGGAAGTGAATTATTGATGGTTGAAGAAATGTTCTTGTTAGATGATGGTGCAGTTGATAATGATGTTTGTTTTGATGATAATAATCCCGATGTTTTCTCGATGAAGGATGAATGTTCGTTCTCAGTCACATTGTCCTCGCAATGTTCTTCTATGTTTTCCATTGTTGTGTAAACTTGTAGTTTCTTTTAAATGTTAACATCTAACGCACCTGAAGACACACAAAAAATCAGTTTAGTTAAAGAATTCACAATCAAATATAATTTCTAGTCAAAATCAATTTTTTTTTAAAAACAAATTGTAATCAGATCGTATACAATCGCAATATGTTCTCAAACAATCTTTTCGTAAAATGTGACTTCTTCTTCTTTGAACGCTCCATATCGACCACTTGTTAAACCACTCATTGTGATTTATATGTGATCTACAGGGTGGCCCAAAAAACAATGAGAACATCGCTTAAAAAGTAATATAATGACATCAATTTTTTTTTTAACTGTATCCATAATAGCTTAAGTTATTTACTCATTTACTAACTTACCTATTTAGCTATATGATGTTTTTATTTCGACAATTTCCTGGCAAAATCTTTGATTTTTAATATGCCAATTGTTAACATCTGCAGGTTTAAATGTGTTACCAAGAATGAAAAAAATTACTGCGGAAGACCATATTCTGATTAAACGAGTGGCGTCGATGTTTAGAAAAATTGAACAAGATTTCTGCTTAGTTAAATACTTGGTAAACAAAATTACATGAAACAATGTAATTAAATAAAATAACATTTCTAAATAAGCTGCACTAGGCACCTACCTCAGTCGCCTCTCACGACATGTCTTGTAGGTCGCAAAGTTACTATTCTTTGCTCCCCTTTCGAGCCCCGGCAACACATGGACGCCAAAGGTGACTAAGATGGGTAGAAAGAGAGACTAGTGACTGTAATCTACCAAGATGGGTAGAAAGAGAGTCTAGTGACTGTAATCTACCAAGATGGGTAGAAAGAGAGTCTAGTGACTGTAATCTACTAAGATGGGTAGAAAGAGAGACTAGTGACTGTAATCTACCAAGATGGGTAGAAGAGAGTCTAGTGACTGCAATCTACCAAGATGGGTAGAAGAGAGTCTAGTGACTGTAATCTACTAAGATGGGTAGAAAGAGAGTCTAGTGACTGTAATCTACCAAGATGGGTAGAAAGAGAGTCTAGTGACTGTAATCTACCAAGATGGGTAGAAGAGAGTCTAGTGACTGCAATCTACCAAGATGGGTAGAAAGAGAGTCTAGTGACTGTAATCTACTAAGATGGGTAGAAAGAGAGTCTAGTGACTGCAATCTACCAAGATGGGTAGAAGAGAGTCTAGTGACTGTAATCTACTAAGATGGGTAGAAGAGAGTCTAGTGACTGTAATCTACTAAGATGGGTAGAAGAGAGTCTAGTGACTGTAATCTACTAAGATGGGTAAAAAGAGAGTCTAGTGACTGTAATCTACTAAGATGGGTAGAAAGAGAGTCTAGTGACTGTAATCTACCAAGATGGGTAGAAGAGAGACTAGTGACTGTAATCTACTAAGATGGGTAGAAGAGAGACTAGTGACTGTAATCTACTAAGATGGGTAAAAAGAGAGTCTAGTGACTGTAATCTACTAAGATGGGTAGAAAGAGAGTCTAGTGACTGTAATCTACCAAGATGGGTAGAAGAGAGTCTAGTGACTGTAATCTACTAAGATGGGTAGAAGAGAGACTAGTGACTGTAATCTACTAAGATGGCTAGAAGAGAGTCTAGTGACTGTAATCTACCAAGATGGGTAGAAGAGAGTCTAGTGACTGTAATCTACTAAGATGGGTAGAAGAGAGACTAGTGACTGTAATCTACTAAGATGGCTAGAAGAGAGTCTAGTGACTGTAATCTACTAAGATGGGTAGAAAGATAGTCTAGTGACTGTAATCTACTAAGATGGGTAGAAAGAGAGTCTAGTGACTGTAATCTACTAAGATGGGTAGAAGAGAGTCTAGTGACTGTAATCTACCAAGATGGGTAGAAAGAGAGTCTAGTGACTGTAATCTACTAAGATGGGTAGAAAGAGAGTCTAGTGACTGTAATCTACCAAGATGGGTAGAAGAGAGTCTAGTGACTGTAATCTACCAAGATGGGTAGAAGAGAGTCTAGTGACTGTAATCTACCAAGATGGGTAGAAAGAGAGTCTAGTGACTGTAATCTACCAAGATGAGTAGAAGAGAGACTAGTGACTGTAATCTACCAAGATGGGTAGAAGAGAGTCTAGTGACTGTAATCTACCAAGATGGGTAGAAGAGAGACTAGTGACTGTAATCTACCAAGATGGGTAGAAAGAGAGTCTAGTGACTGTAATCTACCAAGATGGGTAGAAAGAGAGTCTAGTGACTGTAATCTACCAAGATGGGTAGAAGAGAGTCTAGTGACTGTAATCTACCAAGATGGGTAGAAGAGAGTCTAGTGACTGTAATCTACTAAGATGGGTAGAAGAGAGTCTAGTGACTGTAATCTACCAAGATGGGTAGAAAGAGAGTCTAGTGACTGCAATCTACCAAGATGGGTAGAAAGAGAGTCTAGTGACTGCAATCTACCAAGATGGGTAGAAGAGAGTCTAGTGACTGTAATCTACTAAGATGGGTAGAAGAGAGTCTAGTGACTGTAATCTACCAAGATGGGTAGAAGAGAGTCTAGTGACTGTAATCTACTAAGATGGGTAGAAGAGAGTCTAGTGACTGTAATCTACTAAGATGGGTAGAAGAGAGTCTAGTGACTGTAATCTGCCACCCAAAAAAATCTACAGAAACAGGTATCTAAAAATATGCAGTACAAAGATTTAACCAGCAGTACAAAGATTTAACCAGCAGTACAAAGATTTAACGAGAAGTACAAAGATTTAACCAGCAGTACAAAGATTTAACCAGCAGTATAAAGATTTAACCAGAAGTACAAAGATTTAACCAGCAGTACACAAATTTATTCAAACCTGCTCATTATGTGCCCATGGGCTCGAGAAGGACTGACTGATGATGATGATAATGTGATTCCCCATAATTGATTTATTTTGGCGAAACCAAGAGCTGGATTTATATCACAGCTATTGTGTAGTAATCTCCTAGATCGATATCCCATCCAACGTCGTCTGTTGGTCAAAGTAACGAAGCAATGATTATCTAACTGAACGCTTCTGTGAATATATTATACACAAGCAACGTTCATGTCCCATCGTCTGTGCTGTCTCATTTGTAGGGAACACATTCTTATAACACAAAGCGTATGAATGTTTGGAAACTGTTGAGAAAAATCTTACGAATACGAGTTGCAATAAATTTCAGTTTAAGCTCAAAATATAATTACAGAAATTACATCTGATCTCGATAAATAACAAATCATTTCAGCTAAACTCGACACAGAACAACAAATATTTCAGTCAAATTCGATTGAAAAAAAAATTCCAGGTTAACCTCTATGAAATAACAATAAATGTTAATCACATCATAAATAATAATAATAATAATTCATCTCGCACTGTTATATGTTACATAGAGTCTGCAAGTAATTTCTCCATACCGCTCTATCATGGGCAACTCGTTCAATCTCTTCCATGCAATATATACCGATCTTGCCTCTCTCAGCAAAGTTCGTTTCAGAGTCTCACTAGAGCGTAATCTATTTCTTGGATACGTTGCATCCCACTTAAATGACTGCTGCGGTATTCTTTGAAAATGTTTTCTTAAGGTTTGTCCAATATATCTCCATCTTCTCCCTCTTATAACAGTTGTTACTAGTGATGACCAGACATTTCTCTGATTTCATCCCTTCTGAATTCTTCCCATTTTATATTCATTATTTTTCGCAGACATCTATTTTCAACTTTCAGCTTGCTATCTATATCTTTAGTCATTTCCCAACTCTCGCTGGCATATGTTAGGATTAATACAACATTTGAATTGAAAATTCATAATTTAGTTTTAATACTATATAACTTGCAGTTCCATATTTTATTCCTTGTTTTCCTATAACTCTCTCTACCCCTACATTATCACATCTAATCTTGGCATTAAAGTTCTCCCATTACTAATATCATCATACCAGAGCTTATATTAATCTTTCTTTTTTTTTAATGAGATGATTATAGCCTGTGTAATAAAATAAAAACAAGAAGCAATTTTATTTATATCGAAATAAAATATGGGGACCACATTAATCTATTCAATGTACGAGTAATTTACTAATAAAAATCATATTTGATTATCAATAATAATGTCAAATTTATGAACATTTACATACGACATTGCTAGCAAATTACAGCGTATGGTTTAATGTTCTGTAATAAGCACAATCCTTATGCACTGAAAAATATGAGCTTAGTTATGTTTTTATCCTATTGACAACAGACAGAAATAGCAATAGAAAGAGAGAAAAGCTAGTGTAAATATGTTTGATCTCAACAAACGAAGTTCGTGATCCTGAGCACGGTAAAAAAATGATCTTGGGGAAAAAAATAGAATTCGAATTATTAGCCGTCTTCTTTCTTTTCTCTAGTCCTGTTTTGCCTCACAGCGTCAGGATAATAAGAGATTACTTACTAGAACGGGCTTTTGTGTGAACATAATAAACTGTGTCTTTCGTTGCTTCTGTTATTTCAGAGGTCCGCCTTTCCACTATTAGCAGTAGAAATGAGAAACGTCAACATTTAAAATATTGTATAAGGTTATTTTCAAGAGGAAACTGTAACATATAAAATATTATATAAAGTTATTTTCAAGAGAAACTTTACACATATAAAATATTATATAAAGTTATTTTCAAGAGGAAACTTACATACATATAAAATATTATATAAAGTTATTTTCAAGAGGAAACTTTAACATATAAAATATTATATAAAGTTATTTTCAAGAGGAAACTTTACCATATAAAATATTATATAAAGTTATTTTCAAGAGGAAACTTTAACATATAAAATATTATATAAAGTTATTTTCAACTGAAAACTTTAACATATAAAATATTATATAAAGTTATTTTCAAGAGGAAACTTTAACATATAAAATATTATATAAAGTTATTTTCAAAGAAAACTTAACATATAAATATTATATAAAGTTATTTTCAAGAGAAACTTAACATATAAATATTATATAAAGTTATTTTCAGAGGAAACTTTAACATATAAAATATTATATAAGTTATTTTCAGAGAAACTTTAACATATAAAATATTATATAAAGTTATTTTCAAGAGGAAACTTTAACATATAAAATATTATATAAAGTTATTTTCAAGAGAAAACTTTAACATATAAAATATTATATAAAGTTATTTTCAAGAGAAAACTTTAACATATAAAATATTATATAAAGTTATTTTCAAGAGGAAACTTTAACATATAAAATATTATATAAAGTTATTTTCAAGAGAAAACTTTAACATATAAAATATTATATAAAGTTATTTTCAAGAGGAAACTTTAACATATAAAATATTATATAAAGTTATTTTCAAGAGAAAACTTTAACATATAAAATATTATATAAAGTTATTTTCAAGAGGAAACTTTAACATATAAAATATTATATAAAATTATTTTCAAGAGGAAACTTTAACATATAAAATATTATATAAAGTTATTTTCAAGAGGAAACTTTAACATATAAAATATTATATAAAGTTATTTTCAAGAGGAAACTTTAACATATAAAATATTATATAAAGTTATTTTCAAGAGGAAACTTTAACATATAAAATATTATATAAAATTATTTTCAAGAGGAAACTTTAACATATAAAATATTATATAAAGTTATTTTCAAGAGGAAACTTTAACATATAAAATATTATATAAAGTTATTTTCAAGAGAAAACTTTAACATATAAAATATTATATAAAGTTATTTTCAAGAGAAAACTTTAACATATAAAATATTATATAAAGTTATTTTCAACTGAAAACTTTAACATATAAAATATTATATAAAATTATTTTCAACTGAAAACTTTAACATATAAAATATTATATAAAGTTATTTTCAAGAGAAACTTTACCATACATATAAAATATTATATAAAGTTATTTTCAAGAGGAAACTTTAACATATAAAATATTGTATAAAATTATTTTCAACTGAAAACTTTAACATATAAAATATTATATAAAATTATTTTCAAGAGAAAACTTTAACATATAAAATATTGTATAAAATTATTTCAAAGAAAACTTTAACATATAAACTATTGGATACGGTTATTGACAGAAAAGCACACGGATGAGATGCGATTTATGAATCAGAATAACTAATAGAGAAGACTAATAAGGATGCAGGATTAGTGAAGGCATTATATAATAGATGAATCATTTAGTAGCCTGTGTGGTGCCAGGGGAGCAGGGGAGCAAAGAATAGTATTATTGAGACATGCAAGGCATGTCGTAAGAGGTTGCTGATAAAGAATCTAGGAAAGCTACCCTAGTAAATAAAATACATCGCAGAAATCGGATATGCTGGCCTACTTGTAGGTGCATAACTGGCACAACGTATAATTGCTCGTAGATCACATACAAATCACACAGAGTGGTTAACAAGTTGTTAATATGGACCGTTCAAAGAAGAAGAAGAATTTATTAAAATAACAGAATCTTATAAAGATTGATAAAAGATATTTACAGAAAAATATGAAGAAAAATAAACAAAAGCGCCGTATAATAACTTTGTAAATTGGATTTTCTTCATAGAATCTACATCTGTACATTAATAATCCCCTCAAATGTCCACTTAGTCCTCAGTACTTTTCAGCTAGATGAAAGTGTCAGCAGAAAGAGAATTTAAACAATAGCTCACACGATACTTCTGAAATATTACCCCAACTAATATCATGTCAGGAAATAAGTTGTCGAATGGGGGAACTGTAGAATCCACTGCACCGCGAGGTAAACACAATATTCAGACAAAATTCATGTAGCATTAGATGAAGTTCAGTCATAGACCATTACACTAAACACCAAAGAACAAAATAAAAGCGTTTGAAACAAAGTGCTACAGAAAGATTCTTAGAACGCTCTGAACAACCTTCTGCCTTGCAGGTTGGATGGGGACAGTCAAAGGCTGACGGAGAGAGAATCCAGTAAACGCTGGTTGAAATCGGACACTTCACCGAAGGACAAGCACTAGAGCTAGAAATGGTAGTGAACGATGTGATGTAAAATTGCGTTCATGACAAACGCTGTGTATAAATCACAATAAGAATGTTAAACATGACCGGAAAATAACGATCGCGAGAAGAGAGACGCTCTATACATAGATCAAGAAAAATACCAACTGTACCACTTGTTTTTAAAACAGCTATTTTTAGATACCGACACATATGTTCAGTGTTTATCTTAATGAAAAATAGTGGAAATTAGGTAACAAGTTGGGACAGCACAATTAATACACTAAAATACAAGCCGCAGATTTAATTTTACAATATACTTAACACATAAACTCAATTAGCAAACGATACTTCTATTGTATTCTTTGTTTGGAAAAGGCATTTTGGTCGAAACGTCGCTGTCTTTTGTTTTTGTACTTTGTAAAACTGCAATACTTTTTTATTACATGTTTCACCAATACGCAAAACATGACACATCACTCACCGATACAATATTGGTTAGAATATACTGGCCGACTGAAACATTGCAAGTGAGTTCGTTAAGCTTACTTTGATGCACTATAGTTTCGTGAAATTAGGCTCTAATGATACAAGACGCAGTCTTTAATCTAGACTTGCATTGAGTTTGTTGCTGCACTTACTTTTTTATTAAGATATCTAAAGAAAAACTCTCTTCACTAGTTAGTAATCCCCAATCATCATTTGTTAATATGGGCTAGTTTTGAAGTGTTTCCATTCATCATTATCATTAGAGCCTGCTTTCATGAAACTTCACTTGAGAGGTACTGGGTCGAGCCGGGGGAAACATACGTCAGATTTATAAAAATGTCCACCGCATTAGATCAAACCCATTATTTCTTATTCTTCTTATTTTGTGGTCATTCTGTTAATGGGTTGCTGTCAAGTGTCTAGTCATATCACTATGACAGGATACTCATAAACAGTTTGAGTTTGTTTGTTTATTTCTGTGTCAGTTTGATGTTTTACGATGTAGGTCGATGGTTCCCCTGCCACCCCTCTTAGACGTATTTCACAATATGTGAAAGAAACAGGGCTATATTTTTCGTTACCCAGAGAACCACATGGTAGTGTCTCCACTACTGGTGATTCAAACTTAACAATTATTGTTCCAAACTAACGTTTTTCATTTGTTTACTATTTTTGTATTGTCTACCATTACCGATTATTTGTCGCAAGCCACTGAATAGCTCAGCGCGTACCGCAGGGGTAGGCGTTCCCTGGTTGGTAACCGATGGTGTAGAAAATACGTATAATTTGAACGGATGAATACTTTCTATTTGTCACATTTATTTTGACAGCAGAGGTCTTTCATTTATCGTGTGATATTTGTAAATAGCATTTATGTTACTAGTATTTTACTTAAATAACAGTCTTTCAAATATGTAGTGCGCTCAAAATTAAATTAAATGGTGTGGAAAAATAAAAGAAATTAGACACTTACATTTCTTAATTCTTGTGTAGACGTCACATGAACCGTTTCTATTGAACTTACTAACAATTATATACACTTTTATCACAGACTAAACAATCTTCGATTAGATTTCACTTACTCTAGAAGCGATGCTTCAAACATGCACGAAAATCAATGTTTAATTTATTGTTTTCAAACGGGTTACTTGGATCGAAATTCTTGAATATTGATTTCAGTATCATTTACATTTTCAGCGTCGGCGTCTCGCTGAGTGACACTTTACATAGATATCGGTGATAAGTTGTTATAGAAAATGTTTATGTTGTTTATTTGTTTCATATACAAAGTGTAATATACTGAGACAATGGCATTTAACAAGACAGTATATTAACACATGAGAGCTTAGGCAGCGTAGTGGTTCCATAGAAAGAGCGGTATGGAGACGTTGCTTGCAGGCAGTAAAGTTTAACGGTAGGAGAGAAAAATAATAATAACAAATAACGACTCTCTCTCTTTCTCTATTTCTATTTCTCTTTTTCTTCTTCTTTCACTCTTTCTCTAGCTGTGATGCCTTGGCGCTTAGGGTAGCAAAAATACACACCTTTCTTCGCTGTTCTTGGTCATTCTTTCTATGATTCATTTCTTTCAGTTTTTCTTCTACTGTTCTCCTCCAGGTCGTTTTGCGTCTTCTGCGTTTTTGTTTACCCTTTGGTGTCCATCTCAGTGCAGGTTTCGTGAAAGAGTAGGTCTTCATGCGTATCCCATGTTGGCTCCATCTCTAGCAACTCTTTTGGATGATGATGCTTATATTCTCTTGTTGACACTGTGTACGCAGTTTTTGGCTTAGAAATAGTAATTTTCTCCGACTAAGCGTAAGATCTTTCGTAAACAAGTTGTAAGAAAGTTTAGACATATCTTGTTCTATCATTCTGCAACATTCGAATCCGTTAAAAAAATTGATAGCACACATATGCGGTTTATATTAACATACTGCCAGTCTGCCCAGTGTGTTGGTAGCGCGTTGGACTACGGGTGACTATCCCTCTGTGTGTGCGGGTTCAATTCCGCGGGATGGCAGAAAAAGCCACAGATTTCCCAGATTTACGGTATTCGTGGCACCGAACCGAAGGGTTACGATGTCCATGACACCGAGCCGAAGAGCTGAAAAGCTCAAGTGCTTCTGGATCGGAAAAAATTAACATACAAAACCAAGAGTAATATAAATAACATGCCCTCCGTTAGCAATGTCTTTGTTACAAAAATTGCAATGAACAATTGACATTTAGGATTTTAGCAATATTAACAAATATTCGATTTTAACAATATTAACAAATATTCGATTTTAACAATATTAACAAATATTCGATTTTAACAATATTAACAAATATTCGATTTTAACAATATTAACAAATATTCGATTAGAAGCTGGATTTTAAAAATTAAATAAATGTTTTGATGAGTTTCAGAACTATGAGTTATGTTTAACTGAAAATGGAATTTAATAAGAAAGAGACAGAGATATGAAGAAAAAGAGCAATATCTACTAAATAAATGCATAGAGCTCGATGAAGTATACAGCCCAGCTCGTTTTACTGTACTACTCTCAAATACTGAGTCAAGTACCCATCTAGTTTATGAAGGACCTTGGAAAACTACCCAGTTTAAATGTGTTGCTTAGAGAAAAATGTTCTAAATCTCTATATCTAGCTGTAACTTCAAATTTCATCGTTGTGATCAAGGGTTATATGTCTTTTTCGATCAGAGCACTGAGCTTCAGCTCTTCGGCTCAGTGCCATGGACATCGTAACCCTTCGGTTCGGTGCCACGAACACCGTGAATCTGGAACCTGTGGCTTTTCTGCCTGCCACGGATTGAACCCACCACAGAGGGCTAGTCACCCCAGCAGCGCTACGAACACGCTGGGCACGCGGGCGTTATATTCTTAAGCCCTATCTCGTATTATAAATCAACCATCATTTATTTGAAAGTACAAATGTTCAGTAGTGTAGTGGTTATCACGCCGCCTCACGCAAGAATCTGGTTCAACCAGGTGAACCAATACTTTTTCCACGTTTTTCCTCGACCGCATTTGAGTGATTTATCGCTTGATTGCTTGATTGATGGTACGAAGTTTGATTATTGAAGAGGTACGGAGTTCATACATTGCACAATAATCGCAACAGGTCATATGAGATGGATGTGGGAGATAGATTGAGTTCAATCGAAACCGGGACCGCAAGGTAAGCAAAGAATAATACCACTGCGACCTACAAGGCATGTCGTAAGAGGCGACTGAGGTGCACCTAGAGAAGCTATCCTAGTAAATAAAATGCATCGCAGAAATCGGATGTGCTGACTTACTTGTAGGCGCATAACTGGCACAACGTACAATCGCTCTTAGGCTCAGATCACATACAAATGTCATCAGAGTGGTTAACAATTGGTCAATACGGAGCATTCGAAGAAGATAAAGAAGAAGAAATAGAGAAACCCGGTTCAATGAAGTAAATTCATTTTCAACCGATTTTCTTCCTTAAATCAAGTGTAATTGTCCATGTTAAATATTCATATGTAACAGCAGAAATTACGCATGTCCTCATAAATTTTTCTTTATATATTCTTATACAGGGTGTTCAACTTAAAAGCAGCCTGTGAATGGAGCTATTCTGGCATATATGTATGGAAATGAGAAGGTTCAGTATAACGTAGTATAGGTCAAGGTTGTGTGATGGTGTGTAATTGTAGTGCGGGAAGGGACGATGAACAAATATGACGTAGGACAAGCTAGTCAGAACCGGTTTAAATAGTAAATAGACGAGATGCAATGCGTACCTGGCAAATTTATATTTATCACTGGGGCTGCTTTTAAGTTGAACACCCTGTATATTTTCATCATGTACAGCTGGCGTATGACGATCCTAGATCTTCACCAAAGACTGCACGAGTTCGGGCAAGTAGTTCAGATGTTTACATTTCACCGCGCCATGAGAACAGGCTATTCATAATTTTTTACTGTCTTTTTTTTCCTCTGTCTCACTCCCCATTAACTGATTGACATAGACGGAATGAGATACGTGTATGACACACATTGAGAAGACGGGCCGAAAGCATTGCTAGACTGGCATTGTTTTGGAACATCAGAGAAAGAGGAGTAGAGGAAGGCTTAGAAATACCTTGGGAAGAAACTAGACACATTAAAAAGATAAGTTGACAAGAGAGAGGAAGAGCTGAAAGAAGGCTGTTGACCTGTGCTCCGACGGGAGTTAAAAGTTGAAGATGAAGAGAAAATTGTATGCATTCAACATGTACTACTCTCCAAATATTCAAATCCAGGATCTCCGATGTATTGAATCCATTGAAACTTGCACTTCTACCCACGTATTCAAATCCACGATCCGCCTATGAAAACCACGTGACTGTGTATCTTGAACAAGTCATGACAATTCGATTCAGATAATGTTTGAGTATTGTGACAGCTTGTTTTCTATGTGTATTCTTCCTCCCTAATTATACATTCGTATGTGACAATCATCTATTTTTTCTAGTTCAGATTATCTGACATACTTGACAAACTACAACAGTACAGTCTGGATTTCTCTCTCTCGCGCGATCACCGCCCAGACAAATGTACCATAAATTCTTCTTCTTTTCTTCTTCTTCTGCGTTCTCACTAGATTGGAATTTCGGATTCTCTAATAAACGCAACCGTCTGCTTCAGATTATCAGCCACGCCATACAGTTTGTCTTGGACGCTGGTGTAAGTAGGCCACCTCTTTCTTCTCAAGTCTGCATACTGGGGGCAGTTCTGTAGGATATAATTCCTATGATTTCTGCTTCCCGTTTGTGTTGACCTCCTCCTGCAGTAAATTTTAGCCACCCTCGTGATGGTAGGTCTGACATTCTTACTGCATGGCTAAATCTCCAAGGCAGATTTGCGACCGTAGAATCCGTTATCCAATTCCTCATTGTGAGGGGTCGTTGCACCATGTTATACGCCTTACGTCCTGGTGCATCCGTTTTCTGTAAAGCATTTGTTTCGAGTTAGCATTCCCTAGCGGACACATGCATCCGATTTCATCCAAACCTCCTTAGTCGCCTCTTACGACATGCATGGCAGGTAACAGTGGTTCTATTCTTTACACTCCAAATTTGAGCCCCGGTAACCACTCGGGTACCATAAATTCTATTCATGTGGAAATCACTTCACCCAGCCTTAGCATTGGTGTGTTTTACGTCACATCTTCAGCACCATTTGGAGCTCTGGTGCTTATCCTTCGGCGATGTGTCCGGTTTCAGCCAGCGTTTACTCGGTTCGCTCTCCGTTCTGTAGTCATCTAGTATTTTTTACAGTGTGGGGTAGCTAGCCCCACTCCCAACCTCCTTAGACGCCTCTTACGACATGCGTGGCAGGTAACAGTGGTTCTATTCTTTACACCACAATGTGGACCACGGTAACCATTTGGGAGAGTCTGAATTTCAATAGCGCCCATGTGTTGCCAGGACTCGCTATTGAAAACAATGAATAGTAACAATGCGAACTACAAGGCATGTCGTAAGAGGCGACTGAGGTATGGCCTACGGAAGCTACCCTAGTAAATAAAAAGCATCGCAGAAATCGGATGTGCTGGTCTACCTGTAGGAGCATAACTGGCCCAACGTACAATCGCTCTTAGGCTCATATCACATACAAATCACAAAGAGTGGGTTAACAAGTGGTCGATATGGAGAGTTCGAAAAAAAAGAAGAAGAATTTCAGTAGAAAGTTTAAATTTCTATTTTAATAACACGTTTTCCAAGCGCTTACAGGCAAAATAGTTCAGACAATTATCAAAATTAAAAGAAATAAAAAATAGCTGCGGAATGGTATTTTCGATGAAGCGGTGATCTAACTTATAAAAACGCGCTGAATCAGGATAACCATATGGTGTACACCTTTTCAAATAAGGTTATAAAGGCAAAGGATTACCTGTTTTGTCCTGGTTTGCACTGGTTTGTCCTTAGACACAGAAGGCAAAACAAGCAAAGATGTCAAGATATGAATACAAAAAAGCAAGAGGAAACGTTATTGTATTGAGTAAGATATGGAAGTCAAAGGGATAAAAATCAAACACAAAGCAGAGAATCTTTCAATCAAAGGTGAAGTCAGTGCTGTTCTATGGCTCGGAAACATGGATGACAACTAAAGAAACCACCATAAAATTACACACCTTCATAAATGGATGTTTACGTAAAATAGAGGAACTGAGATTGTATATCATTACGAAAGACGGAATACATCAGATACCATGGAGATACAACTACATGAGAACAGCAATACCATGAGAGAATAAGAGACAAGATACAACTAAGCACGGAAGTACTCAGTGGAGTATAGCAGTACGTGGAGATCAACAGCAGGTACCAGTGGAGATACAACTTAGCAGATACCAGTGGAGATACAACTAAGCAGATACCAGTGGAGATACAACTAAGCAGATACCAGTGGAGATACAACTAAGCAGATACCAGTGGAGATACAACTAAGCAGATACCAGTGGAGATACAACTAGCAGTACCAGTGGAGATACAACTAGCAGTACCAGTGGAGATACAACTTAGCAGATACCAGTGGAGATACAACTTAGCAGATACCAGTGGAGATACAACTAAGCAGATACCAGTGGAGATACAACTAAGCAGGTACCAGTGGAGATACAACTAAGCAGGTACCAGTGGAGATACAACTTAGCAGATACCAGTGGAGATACAACTTAGCAGATACCAGTGGAGATACAACTTAGCAGGTACCAGTGGAGATACAACTTAGCAGATACCAGTGGAGATACAACTAAGCAGATACCAGTGGAGATACAACTTAGCAGATACCAGTGGAGATACAACTAAGCAGATACCAGTGGAGATACAACTTAGCAGATACCAGTGGAGATACAACTTAGCAGATACCAGTGGAGATACAACTTAGCAGGTACCAGTGGAGATACAACTTAGCAGATACCAGTGGAGATACAACTAAGCAGATACCAGTGGAGATACAACTAAGCAGATACCAGTGGAGATACAACTAAGCAGATACCAGTGGAGATACAACTAAGCAGATACGTGGAGATACATAAGCAGGACCAGTGGAGATCAACTGAATACAGTGGAGAACAACTTCAGATACCAGGGAGATACAACTTAGAGGTACCAGTGGAATACAACTAGCAGGTACCGGGTGGAGATAACTAACAATCAGAATACACACGGCTGGAATCAAAGATACCGTGGTAACAGGTACCGTGAATACAACGATACAGGAATACCAGGTCCAGTGAATACAACGCGATACCGTGGAATACAACAGCGATCCATGAGATAACGATACAGTGGAAACACAGATGTGAGAAGAACTAGGAAGATGGCATGGATGGACACATGAGAGGACGACTGAACATCAAACAATCACGTGAACCGGAAAGAGTACAATCCCTGGCAGATCACATACAAACCACAAGTGTTAAGTGGTCGATATGGAGCTTTCGAAGAAGAAGAAGAAGCTGAATCGTGTGAAGGAGCAAATTCAATCAGGCAACTGGTTTCATGAAAGGAGAACTAGGAATAGAAAGGTGAGAGATTAGTGTCTCACGTGCGAAACAAATGGTAGAAAGTCGGCAGAAAGGAAACAATGGAAGTTTTTTGTGGAAGACTTATGTGTCTTCTTATTTGATGATCCAGTGAAACTTGAGCTTCCATTCTTGCTTCTTCTTCATTGATCAGGAGACACTTGGACCTTCGTCCTTTGGTCCAATGCTATATAATGTTATATGCATATGTTTGTAAGTTGCCCTTTTGTTCCGTATAATGTGTTCTTTTATCTGGCCTTGATGAAAGAAAAATCTCCCTGACATCGTCCAGCGCTTGGCCTCTGAAGAGGTGATGGTGGACGGTTTCATAATGATAACCTTACGGAGGGGCGTCTCGTCATTAAGGGTCAGTGGGGCCTGGCCCCACCAATAATCGAAAGGGAGAAACTTCCGGGAAAAGACAAATAATAGTAAATACTCCAAAAACTATGATTTTCCCGAAAATTTGTGTATGGCCCCACCAAGAAAAATCACTAGAGTCGCCACTGACCTTACGTATCAAACGAGATACGAAGAAAATATAGATAGATAGATCTAAGATTCCACAGAATACGTCTACTTACTGCTAGTACTGCTATTCTAGAAAACACAAATGTAAGGTTACTAAGCTCAAAACATAACTAGTTTTCGTGTAACGAAATGGTACTAATCGTTCATCTCATGTTGATATTATGGAGTATTTATAGAGTAGCATACAGTAATCTGAGAGCCGCTGTAGCGTAGTTGTTAGTGAACTCGCTTCTCAAGGCTGGTGGTCTGGGTTCAACTCTCGCAGTGCGCGTGGAATTTTTCCGACCGCGACTGCTCTCAGGTCGACCCAGCCTCAACTGGGTACCAGACATGAGACATGCTCTGGGAAAGTAAAGGCGGCAGGCGTGATGCTGACCACATCACCCATCGTGTGCCGACGGTCAATGAAAAATACAGGCCTAACACTGTATTGTCCTATATACCACGAGGTATGAAATGGTTCCTTTATACAGTAATCTAATGTAATTTGAAAAATATGAATATTCTTCCTCTATACGGTCGGTTTCATATATTCGGTCTACGCTATGAAATGGGTTGCCTCTATGAAGCTGCATGTCAGTTGGAGTTTCTTGTGGGTTCCTCATACCGTGCTCTGTAAGATTCGCTCATGATGCCATGTTTCGCTGGAGGAGGTATGATGGACAGGACTACAGGATGAGATCTGCAGTAAGTGTTTCGGTCTGATATGCATAATGTGCAGTCTGAGCAAGCCCTATTATTTGCATTTGGTGGTCGAGTCTGCAGTGTTTTGTTTGGAGATGAAAGATTGTGTTATTTTCCCTGTTGAGTCCTGTTGAATGGTGGCTTGTCGGTGTCTGCTGTTGGAATATATGATCTTTTCGTCTTTACAGACGGTCAATTGGCAAGTGTTTTACTGTGATAACTTCTGACTTTTCGCTTTTCTCTCTTGTCGTTCAGCCCATACATAATTCTCTGCTCAAAAGACTTTGCGCCCTTTCGTAATTTGGCTCCCCATACAACTCTGTCATCAGCTAGTCCTTCCTATGTGCTGGGACCTATAGAAAAGTTTTTCATTGAGACTTTGCAGACATCTTTACAACTGAGCAGTGGTCTACCCTGGTGCCTCTTCCCTCCGAAAGTTCACAGAACAACATTTGTTTTGGTATGCGATAAGTTTCCATTCTTCTCACATGCTCCAACCATCTTAGTCGTCTACTGCTGAGCATGCCCATGATGGAAGGCAGATTTGCACGTTGCAGTACTTCAGAGTTGGTTATCTTGCTGTTGGAATACGAATCAAATAAACAAATACTCGCAAAGAACGAGTATTGCGGGGATAAGGAATGAGTAGTGGTAAAATAATTAGTACTTTTTGTTTTGTCCCACTCGTTACTTTATACTAGGGACACTCGCTATTTTCGGTCTAGTTAATAACACAGAATCAAGAAAAGAATCGTTACTATTCGAACATCACAATTTCCAATCACAGTGTGTAGACACAGCCCTACTGCGCATGACTTATTATTATTGATGTTTTCTGCTCTATTTGCATTTGATTTTATCCTGAGTGTTCCAAACTGCAAATACTTTTGTCATTGTTTATCTTATCTTGAGTATATCTATATTCTTTCAATTTAGTTGTGTTTATTTATGTTTATTAGGTTTTATATTGCATTTGTTAGATGTTATACATGATTGCTTTTATATATTTAACTAGTATTGTTGAATGGGAAAGTCATCTATGTGACACATGATTGCTTTTATATATTTAACTAGTATTGTTGAATGGGAAAGTCATCTATGTGACACATGATTGCTTTTATATATTTAACTAGTATTGTTGAATGGGAAAGTCATCTCTGTGACACATGATTGTTTTTATATATTTAACTAGTATTGTTGAATGGGAAAGTCATCTATGTGACACATGATTGCTTTATATATCATTTAACTAGAATTGTTGAATGGGAAAGTCATCTCATGTGACACATGATTGCTTTTATATATTTAACTAGAATTGTTGAATGGGAAAGTCATCTCTGTGACGCATGATTGCTTTATATATTTAACTAGTATTGTTGAATGGGAAAGTCATCTATGTGACACATGATTGCTTTTATATATTTAACTAGTATTGTTGAATGGGAAAGTCATCTCTGTGACACATGATTGTTTTTATATATTTAACTAGTATTGTTGAATGGGAAAGTCATCTATGTGACACATGATTGCTTTTATATATTTAACTAGAATTGTTTAATGGGAAAGTCATCTCTGTGACACATGATTGTTTTTATATATTTAACTAGTATTGTTGAATGGGAAAGTCATCTATGTGACACATGATTGCTTTTATATATTTAACCAGAATTGTTGAATGGGAAAGTCATCTATGTGACACATGATTGCTTTTATATATTTAACTAGTATTGTTGAATGGGAAAGTCATCTATGTGACACATGATTGCTTTTATATATTTAACTAGTATTGTTGAATGGGAAAGTCATCTATGTGACACATGATTGCTTTTATATATTTAACCAGAATTGTTGAATGGGAAAGTCATCTCTGTGACACATGATTGCTTTTATATATTTAACTAGTATTGTTGAATGGGAAAGTCATCTCTGTGACACATGATTGCTTTTATATATTTAACCAGAATTGTTGAATGGGAAAGTCATCTATGTGACACATGATTGCTTTTATATATTTAACTAGTATTGTTGAATGGGAAAGTCATCTATGTGACACATGATTGCTTTTATATATTTAACTAGTATTGTTGAATGGGAAAGTCATCTATGTGACACATGATTGCTTTTATATATTTAACCAGAATTGTTGAATGGGAAAGTCATCTCTGTGACACATGATTGCTTTTATATATTTAACTAGTATTGTTGAATGGGAAAGTCATCTCTGTGACACATGATTGCTTTTATATATTTAACCAGAATTGTTGAATGGGAAAGTCATCTATGTGACACATGATTGCTTTTATATATTTAACTAGTATTGTTGAATGGGAAAGTCATCTATGTGACACATGATTGCTTTTATATATTTAACTAGTATTGTTGAATGGGAAAGTCATCTATGTGACACATGATTGCTTTTATATATTTAACTAGTATTGTTGAATGGGAAAGTCATCTCTGTGACACATGATTGCTTTTATATATTTAACCAGAATTGTTGAATGGGAAAGTCATCTATGTGACACATGATTGTTTTTATATATTTAACTAGAATTGTTGAATGGGAAAGTCATCTCTGTGACACATGATTGCTTTTATATATTTAACTAGAATTGTTGAATGGGAAAGTCATCTCTGTGACACATGATTGTTTTTATATATTTAACTAGTATTGTTGAATGGGAAAGTCATCTCTGTGACACATGATTGCTTTTATATATTTAACTAGAATTGTTGAATGGGAAAGTCATCTCTGTGACACATGATTGTTTTTATATATTTAACTAGTATTGTTGAATGGGAAAGTCATCTATGTGACACATGATTGCTTTTATATATTTAACTAGAATTGTTGAATGGGAAAGTCATCTATGTGACACATGATTGCTTTTATATATTTAACTAGTATTGTTGAATGGGAAAGTCATCTCTGTGACACATGATTGCTTTTATATATTTAACTAGAATTGTTGAATGGGAAAGTCATCTCTGTGACACATGATTGCTTTTATATATTTAACTAGAATTGTTGAATGGGAAAGTCATCTCTGTGACACATGATTGCTTTTATATATTTAACTAGAATTGTTGAATGGGAAAGTCATCTATGTGACACATGATTGCTTTTATATATTTAACTAGTATTGTTGAATGGGAAAGTCATCTATGTGGCAGAAGATAAAAGGATAGCCGCTCGCTCCAAATGTGCTTGGTCGTTCCCAGGATATTTTACCAAAGACTCCTGCTCTCGATGTAGATTGATTTCCTTGTGCTATCGGAGACGGACGATAAATTGTAGGTCCCGTGTTCAGTTTGAGCACGTAAAAGAACACTTGACGGTTTAAAACCGAGATGAGTAGGCTGAAAAAGTCGCTGACCTGGCAAATTTCATAAAGAAAATTTATAATAATAGATCGTAAGCAATGTTTTGGAACCGGCAGGGAAAGAGGAGTAGGGAAGACCTAGAAAAACCTGAAGGAGATGAAAAGGGTAGATAAAGCATGGAAAGAATTGGAAGGGATGGCAAGAGAGAGGAAGAGTTGGAAGAAGTTTGTTGAAAACCTGTGCTCCGTTGGGAGTTGAAAGGTAAAGAAGAATAATAAAAGACCATGCAGATCCTCATGAATCAAGAATGTCGACGTAGCTAAATGTAGTTAATTAGATCACGATAACGTAGCATATCCTTTGTAGATAGAAAATCACTCTCATCACTGCCCATTCAAAAGACCCGATCTCTCGTAAGTTATGCAGCTCTACAAAGTTTATTATAGTACGTTGTATCCTTCTTCTTCTTCTGCGTTCTCACTAGATTGGGATTTCGGATTCTCTAATAAAGGCAGCGGTCAGCCTCAGATTATCAGCCACGCCATACATTTTGTCTTGGACACTAGTGTAAGTGGGCCATCTCTTTCTTCTCAAGTCTGCATACTGGGGGCAGTTCTGTAGGATATAATTCCTATGATTTCTGCTTCCCCATTTGTGCCGACCTCTTCATGCAGTAAGTTTTGGCCACCCTCGGGATGGTGGGTCTGACATTCTTACCGCGTGGCTAAATCTCAGAGGCAGATTTGCGACCGTAGAATCCGTTATCCCATTCCTCATTGTGAGGGTCGTTGCACCATGTTATGCGCCTTACGGCCTGGTGCATCTGTTTTCTGCAAGCATTTGTTTCGGGTTAGCATTCCCTAGAGGACACATGCATCCGATTTCAGCCAAACCTCCTTATTCGCCTCTTACGACATGCGTGGCAGGTAACAAGGGTTCTATTCTTCGCATCCCAAATTTGGACCCCGGTAACCACTCGGGCGCGTTGTATCCAAGAGGTTGCAACGTTCCTTGTACAAATATAACATTATTTTCACGAGCAGAGTCCGATCATAAGAATGAACACGACAGTGTATGGTTGTGAATTGAATATCACGACGGACTCGAATAGTCTTCTTCTTCAAACGCTCCATATCGACCACTTGTTAACCACTCTTTGTGATTTGTATGTGATCTGAGCCTAAGAGCGATTGTACGTTGTGCCAGTTATGCCTACAAGTAGGCCAGCAAATCCGATTTCTGCAATGATTTTAATTTACTAGGGTAGCTTCCATAGCCACCTATCTCAGTCGTCTCTTACGACATGCCTTGTAGGTTGCTGTATTACTATTCTTTGCTCCCCTTGAAGACCCCGGCAAGTCGAAAGGGTCTAAAGGTGAAGGAGGGACTTCATAGTACCGGGTTTCCCCATATGGCTTCCTCCCTGTCGACGGCGACAACATGAGCATTGCACAAAGCATGAACTCCGTAGCTCCAGCAACAATTCTATGGATCGCATGAAAAAATTGCGCATGAGTCTCGGTCCCAGATTCGAACACATAACCTCCAGTACCACAGGCAAACGACTTAACCATTTCGCCATTGAGACCCACCATTGAGACGCGAAAAGTGCTACGATCGATTCCCCAGCTTACCCAGCAGAACATATTAACAACGCGTTCTGAGCTAGATAACAATATGAGTTCGTTGCTGGAGCAACCGTTCAAGTACTCTGCATCTGACCTTTCCAACATGATGAAATGAGCTAAGCATCTTGAAATAGATTCCATGATTGTTGTAATGTAATTTATAACCTGTCTACGTGAATTTATTCACTGCTTTGTTTTATTAGTAACATTGGCAGCTCTAATGAATAGATTTAAAAAATCTAAAACAATAAAAAGAAACATTCAGGTTATTGGTTCTCATGTGTTTGGTGTACATCTATCTCTATCTCGCGATCACCGCCCAGACCGATGTACCAGATCTCCCATAAATTCTATTCATGTGGAATCTGATTCATGCAGTCTTAGCATTGGTGTGTTTTACGTCACATATTCAGCACCATTTGGAGCTCTGGTGCTTATCCTTCGACGTTGTGTCCGGTTTCAGCCAGCGTTTACTTGGTTCGCTATACGTTCTGTAGCCATCTAGTGTTTTTACGGTGTGGGGTAGATAGCCCCACGCCCACCTCATTAGACGCCTCTTACAACATGCGTGGCAGGTAACAGTGGTTCTATTCTTTACACCCCAATTTGGGCCTCGGTAACCAATGGTTGGATGTACATCTGATCTAGTTGACTAACATGTTATCATATCCACCATTATCCTCATCAAAATCAGTTCGGTGTTCCTCTTCCTCTTCTTCTTCGTCTTCTTCGAACGCTCCATATCGACCACTTGTTAATAACTTTTTGTCATTTGTATGTGATCCGATGCTAGGAGCAATTGTACGTTGTGATAGTTATGTACTTACAAGTAGGCCAGCACATCCGATTTCTGCAAAGCTTTTTATTTACTAGGTAACTTCTCTAGGCCCCCACCTCAGTAGCCTCTTATGACATGTCTTGTAGGTCGCAGTGTTACTATTCTTTGCTCCCCTGACAGCCCCGACAATACACGGACGGTTCATCTCTAGCCTGGCAGCCAGGTTGTCCCTGTCATATTGTCAACCTTCCTTTCAACATGTATCCCAATGTGTACGTATTAATCTATCATCAAGACGAGTTCCATTGGTATACAGCGTGGCATTTTTGGCATTCTCTTTCATATAGTATTCTATACACACAAAATCCGCCTGGAAAACTTTTCATTTTGTCGAGATTAATTCAGACGCAGTCATTGCGCCTAATATAACACATCTGATTGATTTTTTGCGAGAATGCTTCCTTTCCTTATCATCGGTGTCTCTCACCATTCAGACGAGCCGTACTTCACTTAAGAGGTACTTGTAATTTAGATCTCAAAGTAAAGGATCATTAATATAATAGAAGACTGCGGTAAAACTATGTAGGAATGGCGAAACATGTAAAAACAAAATACTGTAGTTTTACAAAATAGAAAAACAATAACAATACACATCAATGTTTCGAATAAAAGGCCTTTATCAAGCAAAGGATACAAAAGAAGTGACGAAATTCATTCTTAACGGCACACCACATATAGAATAAAACAATACATTCTTAACGGCCATAAACTGTAAAAGATCAAGGTGTCTTGTACTCCTAAACAGCGTATCGTGTACATACCGATAATTTCTTGCCCAAGTTGGTCTCAAACATCAGTATAACCACGCACGAGGTGACTAGCGCCCGAGTGCTATCAACTTTGCTGTTGGCGACCTATATTGCTTCATCGAGTTCAAATAATCTGCCACCTGAGGCATCTACCTCATTGCATCATATACATGACGATAACATGAGTATTGAACTTTGCCACCTGGAGGCATCTACCTTTCTATTGCATGCATATACATTGACGATAACATGAGTATTGATCTGCACCTGCATCTACCTCTGCATGCATATATTGACATCATGGTTGATGCCTATATTCGCATCATTTATGCAATTCGCAACCTATAACTGATCTACTTTACAAAAGCACGACTTTCTAGTAGGAGTTTCTAGATGTGAATTAGACACATCACACACTGCTTATTTGGACCAGAGCAACTATGTCCACGGGGCAGATGAATATGTACAGCATCACATCATGCCTGTGTGGTGCCGGGGCTCGCAAGGGGAGCAAAGAACATTACCACTGCGACCTACAAGGCATGTCGTAACAGGCGACTGATGTAGAACCTAGGGAAGCTATCCTAGTAAATACAAATCATCACAGAAATCGGAAGTGCTGGCCCACTGTATGCGCATAACTGGTATAACGTACAATCGCTCTTAGGCTCAGATCACTTACAAATCACTCAGTCCGTCGATATGGTGCGTTCGAAGAAGAAGAAGAAAAAGTTATGAATCAATGTTATCACAATAGTAAGAGAAGAAAACCAATGTTATCACAATAGTAAGAGAAGAAAACCAATGTTATCACAACAGTAAGAGAAGAAAACCAATGTTATCACAATAGTAAGAGAAGAAAACCAATGTTATCACAATAGTAAGAGAAGAAAACCAATGTTATCACAATAGTAAGAGAAGAAAACCAATGTTATCACAATAGTAAGAGAAGAAAACCAATGTTATCACAACAGTAAGAGAAGAAAACCTATGTTATCACAATAGTAAGAGAAGAAAACCTATGTTATCACAACAGTAAGAGAAGAAAACCAATGTTATCACAATAGTAAGAGAAGAAAACCAATGTTATCACACCAAACAGTAAGAGAAGAAACCAATATTATACAACTAGTAAGAGAAGAAAACCAATGTTATAACAATAGTAAGAGAAGAAAACCAATGTTATCACAATAGTAAGAGAAGAAAACCAATGTTATCACAATAGTAAGAGAAGAAAACCAATGTTATAACAATAGTAAGAGAAGAAAACCAATGTTATCACAATAGTAAGAGAAGAAAACCAAAAATATTTTTGCAAACCAACAACTAAGACAAGTGAAAGACCACGTATTTGAAAAGATTGATCGATATCAGCAGTTGGAAGAATCAATATCGATATACAACCAAAATACAACAAAACAAGACAAATCGACGGTCAAATGACACTGATAATCAATTGCAAACAGACATCTCCACGTACAAAACGAGGCTTGTACACCACGATCCCCGTCCCAACTTTGTACTGCCAGTGACAAAACTGGACACTAACAGAAAATTTAAAAAGGAAATTGTTATAACGGAGATTAACTATCTGCGGAAAATAATGGAGGCGGTAGCAAAAGAGATAAGATTTTGTTTTAACGATACTATTGGAAAAATGGTAAAAATAGCAATAGTGTTGCATGATATTAAGAAATAACAAACTCAATGATCCTGGCATGTAACACTATTATCATACAGTACCCGACAACTAGTACTACTATTCATTTTCAACGGTTTTAATTCTAAATCTGTTTTTTCTCTTTTACCTTTCAACTTCCACCGGAGCACAGGTCTTCAACACAAACTTCCTCCAGCTCTTCCTCTCTCTCTCTTGCCATCGCTTCCAATTCTGTCCATGACTTACCTATCCTTTTATTATCAGTCTCTAGCTCTTTTCTCCATGTATGTCTAGGCCTTCCCTTACTCCGCTTTCCTTGCGGTTTCCAAAACAGTGCCTATCTTGCAATGCTTCAGCTCGGTCTTCTCAATGTGTGTCCTATCCATTGCCGGCATCTCTTCCTTAGCTCTTTCTTCCCTGGTAAATGTTTAGTTCTTTCTCTGAGTTCCTCGTTCGTAGTCTTATCATAACATCTCAGTCCCTCTATTCTATGTAAACATCTATTTATGAAGGTATGTAGTTTTCTATTGGTTTTATTTTTTGTCCTCCATGTTTCCGAGCCATTGAACAGCACTAACTTCACCTTCGATTGAAAGATTCTCAGCTTCGTGTTTGTTTTGATCTCCTTTGACTTCCATATCTTACTCAATGCAATAAAGTTTCCCTTGCTTTTTGTATTCTTATCTTGACATCTTTGTTCCTCCTTCTGTGTCTATGTTGCTACCAAGGTATGTGTATGATTCTACATCCTGTAGAGCTGTTTCCTCCAGCATAATATAGTTTCAAATCACTCCCATGCAAATCATAGACAGCAGAAATATGAGAAACGCTAGAAACCATCATATACGAGGCTCACTCGGGGACACTTTCTATAAGTTTTCGAATACCCTAACACTAACATGTATAACAGAAGCAGAAGACAGAAATGAAAAGAAAGAGAGAAAAAATTAAACACAGTGTCTACCATGATACCAGCCCCTGAGGTGCTTTTCATTATCAAGTAGTTTATCTGTGTTTTTACCATCTCTCTAATAAGCTCACATAACGTGTGGTTTACTAATTCGCTTCAGAAATGACGATATATCCAGGATGCTGTTAGCTTCTGTAGAAAACGAAATAGTTTGTGGAAACACTGTAGAACAAAAGTCGAAATATGTATAAACAAAATAATACAGTTTTACAAAGTACAAACACAAGATGTGCACTGTGTCAGTTATGTGCCTATAAGTAGGCCATCACATCCAATTTCTGCGACGCTTTTTATTTACTAGGATAGCTTCCTAGGCCCCTACCTCAGTCGCCTCTTACAACAAACCTTGTAGGTCGCAGTATTACTATTCTTGTAGGTCGACGTTTCGAATAAAAAGCCGTTATCATGCAAATAGAACAAAAGAAGTGAAGAAATTCAGACTTCCTATAGGTTATTGGTTCTCATGTGTTTGATGTACATCTATCTCTATCTCGCGATCACCGCCCAGACCGATGTACCAGATCTCCCATAAATTCTATTCATGTGGAAATCTGATTCATGCAGTCTTAGCATTGGTGTGTTTTACGTCACATATTCAGCACCATTTGGAGCTCTGGTGCTTATCCTTCGACGTTGTGTCCGGTTTCAGCCAGCGTTTACTTGGTTCGCTATACGTTCTGTAGCCATCTAGTGTTTTTACGGTGTGGGGTAGATAGCCCCACGCCCACCTCATTAGACGCCTCTTACAACATGCGTGGCAGGTAACAGTGGTTCTATTCTTTACACCCCAATTTGGGCCTCGGTAACCAATGGTTGGATGTACATCTGATCTAGTTGATTAACATGTTATCATATCCACCATTACCCTCATCAAAATCAGTTCGGTGTTCCTCTTCCTCTTCTTCTTCTTCTTCTTCGTCTTCTTCGAACGCTCCATATCGACCACTTGTTAATAACTTTTTGTCATTTGTATGTGATCCGATGCTAGGAGCGATTGTACGTTGTGATAGTTATGTACTTACAAGTAGGCCAGCACATCCGATTTCTGCAAAGCTTTTTATTTACTAGGGTAACTTCTCTAGGCCCCTACCTCAGTAGCCTCTTATGACATGTCTTGTAGGTCGCAGTGTTACTATTCTTTGCTCCCCTGACAGCCCCGACAATACACGGACGGTTCATCTCTAGCCTGGCAGCCAGGTTGTCCCTGTCATATTGTCAACCTTCCTTTCAACATGTATCCCAATGTGTACGTATTAATCTATCATCAAGACGAGTTCCATTGGTATACAGCGTGGCATTTTTGGCATTCTCTTTCATATAGTATTCTATACACACAAAAATCCCGCCTGGAAAACTTTTCATTTTGTCGAGATTAATTCAGACGCAGTCATTGCGCCTAATATAACACATCTGATTGATTTTTTGCGAGAATGCTTCCTTTCCTTATCATCGGTGTCTCTCACCATTCAGACGAGCCGTACTTCACTTAAGAGGTACTTGTAATTTAGATCTCAAAGTAAAGGATCATTAATATAATAGAAGACTGCGGTAAAACTATGTAGGAATGGCGAAACATGTAAAAACAAAATACTGTAGTTTTACAAAATAGAAAAACAATAACAATACACATCAATGTTTCGAATAAAAGGCCTTTATCAAGCAAAGGATACAAAAGAAGTGACGAAATTACTTCTTAAACGGCACACCACATATAGAATAAAACAATACATTCTTAACGGTCATAAACTGTAAAAGATCAAGGTATCTTGTACTCCTAAACAGCGTTTCGTGTAATAATAATAATTCCTCTCGTACCGTTATACCTTACATAGGGCCTGCAAGTAATTTCTCCATACCGCTCTATCCTGGGCAACTGGCTCAATCTCCTCCATGGAACTGAGACCGATATTTCCTGCCTCTCTCAGCAAAGTTCGTTTCAGGGTCTTCTAGGCACAGCCAGGCTCTAGTTAGGCTATAGCCTGGCTGTGCCTTAGGTCGACCTCTCTTTCTTGAACCCTTTGCATCCCTTTGCGTATCGTGTACACACCGATCATTTCTTGCCCAAGTTGGTCTTGAACCCCGGTATAACCACGCACAAGGTGACTAGCGCCCGAGTGCTATCAACTTTGCTGTTGGCGACCTCATATATTGCTTTCATCGAGTTCAAATAATTCTTGCCACCTGGGGGCATCTACCTTTCCATTGCATGCATATACATTGACGATAACATGAGTATTGAACTTTGCCACCTGGGGCATCTACCTTTCCATTGCATGCATATACATTGACGATAACATGAGTATTGAACTCTTGCCACCTGGAGGTATCTACCTTTCTATTGCATGCATATACATTGACGATAACATGAGTATTGAACTCTTGCCACCTGGAGGTATCTACCTTTCTATTGCATGCATATACATTGACGATAACATGAGTATTGAATTCTTGCCACCTGGAGGTATCTACCTTTCCATTGCATGCATATACATTGACGATAACATGAGTATTGAACTCTTGCCACCTGGAGGTATCTACCTTTCCATTGCATGCATATACATTGACGATAACATGAGTATTGAACTCTTGCCACCTGGAGGTATCTACCTTTCTATTGCATGCATATACATTGACGATAACATTAGTATTGAACTCTTGCCACCTGGAGGCATCTACCTTTCTATTGCATGCATATACATTGACGATAACATTAGTATTGATGCCTATATTCGAACATCATTTATTTGCAAATCGTCGCAACCTATAACTGATCTACTTTACAAAAGCACGACTTTCTAGTAGGAGTTTCTAGATGTGAATTAGACACATCACACACTGCTTATTTGGACCAGAGCAACTATGTCCACGGGGCAGATGAACATGTACAGCATCACATCATGCCTGTGTGGTGCCGGGGCTCGCAAGGGGAGCAAAGAACATTACCACTGCGACCTACAAGGCATGTCGCAAGATGCGACTGATGTAGAACCTAGGGAAGCTATCCTAGTAAATACAAATCATCACAGAAATCGGAAGTGCTGGCCCACTGTATGCGCATAACTGGTATAACGTACAATCGCTCTTAGGCTCAGATCACTTACAAATCACTCAGTCCGTCGATATGGTGCGTTCGAAGAAGAAGAAGAAAAAGTTATGAATCAATGTTATCACAATAGTAAGAGAAGAAAACCAATGTTATCACAATAGTAAGAGAAGAAAACCAATGTTATCACAATAGTAAGAGAAGAAAACCAATGTTATCACAATAGTAAGAGAAGAAAACCAATGTTATCACAATAGTAAGAGAAGAAAACCAATGTTATCACAATAGTAAGAGAAGAAAACCAATGTTATCACAATAGTAAGAGAAGAAAACCAATGTTATCACAATAGTAAGAGCAGAAAACCAATGTTATCACAATAGTAAGAAAAGAAAACCAATGTTATCACAATAGTAAGAGAAGAAAACCTATGTTATCACAATAGTAAGAGAAGAAAACCAATGTTATCACAATAGTAAGAGAAGAAAACCAATGTTATCACAACAGTAAGAGAAGAAAACCAATATTATCACAACAGTAAGAGAAGAAAACCAATGTTATCACAATAGTAAGAGAAGAAAACCAATGTTATAACAATAGTAAGAGAAGAAAACCAATGTTATCACAATAGTAAGAGAAGAAAACCAATGTTATCACAATAGTAAGAGAAGAAAACTAATGTTATCACAATAGTAAGAGAAGAAAACCAATGTTATCACAATAGTAAGAGAAGAAAACCAATGTTATAACAATAGTAAGAGAAGAAAACCAATGTTATCACAATAGTAAGAGAAGAAAACCAATGTTATCACAACAGTAAGAGAAGAAAACCAATGTTATCACAATAGTAAGAGAAGAAAACCAAAAAAATATTTTTCGCAAACCAACAACTAAGACAAGTGAAAGACCACGTATTTGAAAAGATTGATCGATATCAGCAGTTGGAAGAATCAATATCGATATACAACCAAAATACAACAAAACAAGACAAATCGACGGTCAAATGACACTGATAATCAATTGCAAACAGACATCTCCACGTACAAAACGAGGCTTGTACACCACGATCCCCGTCCCAACTTTGTACTGCCAGTGACAAAACTGGACACTAACAGAAAATTTAAAAAGGAAATTGTTATAACGGAGATTAACTATCTGCGGAAAATAATGGAGGCGGTAGCAAAAGAGATAAGATTTTGTTTTAACGATACTATTGGAAAAATGGTAAAAATAGCAATAGTGTTGCATGATATTAAGAAATAACAAACTCAATGATCCTGGCATGTAACACTATTATCATACAGTACCCGACAACTAGTACTACTATTCATTTTCAACGGTTTTAATTCTAAATCTGTTTTTTCTCTTTTACCTTTCAACTTCCACCGGAGCACAGGTCTTCAACACAAACTTCCTCCAGCTCTTCCTCTCTCTCTCTTGCCATCGCTTCCAATTCTGTCCATGACTTACCTATCCTTTTATTATCAGTCTCTAGCTCTTTTCTCCATGTATGTCTAGGCCTTCCCTTACTCCGCTTTCCTTGCGGTTTCCAAAACAGTGCCTATCTTGCAATGCTTCAGCTCGGTCTTCTCAATGTGTGTCCTATCCATTGCCGGCATCTCTTCCTTAGCTCTTTCTTCCCTGGTAAATGTTTAGTTCTTTCTCTGAGTTCCTCGTTCGTAGTCTTATCATAACATCTCAGTCCCTCTATTCTATGTAAACATCTATTTATGAAGGTATGTAGTTTTCTATTGGTTTTATTTTTTGTACTCCATGTTTCCGAGCCATTGAACAGCACTAACTTCACCTTCGATTGAAAGATTCTCAGCTTCGTGTTTGTTTTGATCTCCTTTGACTTCCATATCTTACTCAATGCAATAAAGTTTCCCTTGCTTTTTGTATTCTTATCTTGACATCTTTGTTCCTCCTTCTGTGTCTATGTTGCTACCAAGGTATGTGTATGATTCTACATCCTGTAGAGCTGTTTCCTCCAGCATAATATAGTTTCAAATCACTCCCATGCAAATCATAGACAGCAGAAATATGAGAAACGCTAGAAACCATCATATACGAGGCTCACTCGTGGACACTTTCTATAAGTTTTCGAATACCCTAACACTAACATGTATAACAGAACCAGAAGACAGAAATGAAAAGAAAGAGAGAAAAAATTAAACACAGTGTCTCCCTATGATACCAGCCCCTGAGGTGCTTTTCATTATCAAGTAGTTTATCTGTGTTTTTACCATCTCTAATAAGCTCAATAACGTGTGGTTTACTCATTCGCTTCAGAAATGACGATATATCCAGAATGCTTTTAGCTTCTGTAGAAAACGAAATAGTTTGTGGAAACACTGTAGAACAAAAGTCGAAATATGTATAAACAAAATAATATAGTTTTACAAAGTACAAACACAAGATGTGCACTGTGTCAGTTATGTGCCTATAAGTAGGCCATCACATCCAATTTCTGCGACGCTTTTTATTTACTAGGATAGCTTCCTAGGCCCCTACCTCAGTCGCCTCTTAAGACAAGCCTTGTAGGTCGCAGTATTACTATTCTTGTAGGTCGACGTTTCGAACAAAAAGCCGTTATCATGCAAATAGAACAAAAGAAGTGAAGAAATTCAGACTTCCTATACGCCAGACGTATATAGTCGTCCATCGTAAGCGATAATGACAATAGTTTCAGACGTGGGCTGCTGAACCTCTCTAGTGTGTGTGCGGAGGGGACTGTAGAGTCCAATCCTAGAACAGAATCCCCTACCACAGGTGGAGCATACATGATCAAGATTAGACATGTGTATATTGTGTGTTCTGTCTTTTCGAGCAGCGCGTTTTTCTTTTGCCTCAACGGCACGATAATTCTCAGCTATGCGGGGTCCTCTTTTCTTGTTGTAGCGCCACATTTGGCGCCAGACATAATACATAGTCAGACAATGAATTCCTAACGGCCTAAAAAAGAACATATGTAACTAAGAATGAAAAACTAAACAAATGTGAAAACCTAGAAATTGAAAGAAGATAATACAAAGAATAATCAAATATATACATAACATTTATACGTTTATCACTAGTGACCACTAGTGACAACTGTTATAAGAAAGAGAAGATGGAGATATGTTGGGCACACCTTGAGGAGAAATGATCAACGAATATCAAAGCAGGCATTGAAGTGGGATGCAAAGGGTTCAAGAAAGAGAGTCGACCTAAGGAGACCCTGAAACGAACTTTGCTGAGAGAGGCAGGAAATATCGGTCTCAGTTCCATGGAGGCGATTGAGCGAGTTGCCCTGGATAGAGCGGTATGGAAAAATTACTTGCAGGCCCTATGTAACGTATAACAGTACGAGATAAATTATTATTATATTATTATGTATACGTTTAATATATACACGTATATTATAGAGCATGAGAGGAGACAGTATTAAGAAGAACAGAAATGTAGTGCGTTCATCCCATGAGGTCGCAAGGTAATATATAAGGATATAAAACGATTTTATAGAGCAATGATAAAGGCCCTTTTTGTCGAAACATCGCTGTATCTTGTATTGGTACTTTGTTAAACTATATCTCTGTGTTTTTACGTGTTTCACCTTTGCTATATACATAGTTTTACCTCAGTCTTCTCCTTATATCGATAAGGATAAAAAAAACCTTGAAAATAACAGATTTAACAGATACTAACAATTTTGAAAATAATCTGGTCCTTATTTTGTATCTTTTATGTTTGTTTTGATCGTCATGTTTAAGAGAGAATAATTTGAGCAAACAGATATGCGTTTTACGCTTGTTTTGTTGACACGAATTATCGAAATCTGGGTGCTCTAGGCTTGCTTTGCGCGTCACAGTTTATGGAGATCTCTTTTGCACAAGCAATTTTCTATTTTGGATTTCTTCATCCCGTCACGATTTATAAGGATCGCTTTGCAGAAATATTTGTGTGTTTTCCATTTTCTATTTTTTAATCACCAATGTTTATTTTCTCTTTTCTTTCTCTCTATCTCTCTCTCTCTTTCTCTCTCTCTTTCTCTATTCATGTTCTTCATTTTCTAATCCTAACCAATATACACTTTTACATATTTTCTCTTTTTGTTCCTTATCTCTCATTCTACCCACGATCAATGACATTGTTTATGCAAAATAAGGTAATGATATAGACTAGACCGATGCTACATTCGTGTGTTGCTGGGGCTCCTCGCAAGCGAAGCAAAGATTAGTAGCAGTGCAACCTTCAAGACATGTTAAAAGAGACCACTAAGATAGGGTCTATGGAAGTTTCCTTAGTAAATAAAAAGCATCGCAGAAATCGGATGTACTGATCTACTTGTAGCGCAATGTCAATCGTCTTAGACTCAGATCACATACAAATCACAAAGTGGTTTAACAAGGTCGATATAGAGCGGTCGAAGAAGAAGAAGAAGAACAATGCTAACAAAATGAGGTAATTCTTCTTTTATTTCTTCGGATGCTTCATATCGATCACTTGTTAAACCTTGCTGTGTGATTTATGTGTGATCTGAGTCAAAGAGCGATTTTCCTTGTCCCATTTATGCGCCTACAAGTAGCGTAGCTTCCCTAGACTCCTACCTCAGTCGCCTCTTACGACATGCCTTGTAGGTCGCAGTGTTATTATTCATTGCCCCCCGGCAAGTCCCGGCAACACACGGGTTTATGATGCAATGTTATATGAATGCTAACAAGATGACGTAATGTTACACATCCTATCAACGCTATTATTATATTGGCGTGTAAATTTGTTTATGTAATCACGTTGTATTCCCAGTACGTGTCCTTCCTGCAGGAAAGTAATGTCATCACTCTCAGACTCGGTTGTAATTTCTTAATGTCCTATTATCTTTCTTTATATTTTCCTTCTTTATTTGTTCTTTCTTTTAGACTGAAATTCCGGATTCTTGATATAGTTTTCTCTTCAGGAGTTCATGTTCACCGCACATTTATTCTTTTTTGCTTGCTATTAATTCATGCGTACTAATGGCGCCTAATATAGCAACTCGGGCTTAGTTTTGTCTTATATATATGTATATGGACATGCTCGTGTCCGTGCGTATACGTGCGTGAGTGTGTATCTCCGATTGTGTGTTCGTACACGATTGATTATCATTCATGAAGTCAAAACTCGAACTGATGATAAGCTGCTATGTGGAAAATTGGTTAAACCGTTCGCCTTGCGTTTCGAAGTTCGTTAGTTCGAATCTGGACTTGTTCTGTTCACGGGTGTATTTTTTTCCAGAGTTACTTATGATTGTTTCCGGAGCTATACGGAATTTCTGCTTTATGCACTATTCTCTAAAGGTTTCGTGCCATTTGTGTTAAGTGGACAGAGCCGTACGATTAAACCTCAATGCAATGAAGGTAATCCTTTGCCCTTTAGACCATTTCGTATTCAGAACTAGTTTTAACCCATTAATGATGCTGGCGTTTATAGGATTAGATCTATCTTCTTCTTCTTCGAACGTTCCATATCAATCACTTGTTAACTACTCTTTGTGATTTGTATGCGATATGAGCCTAAGAGCGATTGTGCATTGTGTCAGTTATGTGACTATAAGTAGACCATCACATCCAATTTCTGCGACGCTTTTAATTTACTAGGGTAGCTTTCCTAGGCCCCTACCTCAGTCGCCTCTTACGACAAGCCTTGTAGGTCGCAGTGTTACTATTCTTTGCTCCCATTTGCGGGCCCGGGAACCACATAGGCGGGTTCGAATCCGGACTATGTTCTTCTGTTCACGAGTGCATTTTTTCCAGAGTTATTTATGATTGTTTCCAAAGATACAGAATTTTTGCTTATGCACTATTCTCTAAAGGCTGAGTGCCATTTTTGAGGAAGTGGGCAGAGCCGTACGATTAAACCCCGATGCATTGAAGTCAATCCTTCGCATTTAAATAATTTAGTATTCAGTACTGGTTCTATCCATTAATGATACCTACATATTTTGGGTTAGATCTATCGAACTACTTACTTAGACTTAGAGAAACATGGAAACGAACTGTAAACAGAGAAAGAGACGAAGCGGGAAAGGCCTGGACTGAATTACGCTAGCTAGCTCCATACAGATCTGTTTGGGGGAAATATGTTGGTGCCTTAAAAGAAGAACTAGTTACTTTCCTATCACTGCAATCAAGGAATGATTGACAGTCAATCTTGATTTACACATTGATACTATCCAAGTTGTCTTCCTCTTCTTCTTCTTCGAACGCTCCATATCAACCACTTGTTAGCCACTCTTTGTGATTTGTAAGTAATCTGAGTCTAAGAGTGATTGTACGTTGTGCCAGCTAAGCGCCTACAAGTAGGCCAGTACATCCGATTTATGCGATGCTTTTATTTACTAGAGTAGTGTCACTAAGTCCTACATCAGTCGCCTCTTACGACATGCCTTGTAGGTGGCAGTGGTACTATACTTTGCTTCCCTTGCGGGCCCCGACACCACACAGGCGATCCAAGATGTAATAATATTACTTTGAACTGTCTATGTAGCATTTACCATTGTGACCTATGAACCTGTTTATCCGAGAATAACTTCCAGGCCTCTACGTGTTATAAAAGAGAAGATATTGATCAACAATATGCAGATAAGAGGCGCGGCACAACACGCACGATTCTTACGTCGATAACATCATGCAACAACTAACGTGGAAGAAACTTACGTACGACGATACAAATCTTTATTCTAAATTTGAATTAAAAAAAGAAAGAGAATTACTGACATAATATATAAATGTTAAAAATGATTTCATTTTTAATTTCTTTCCCCAGCTGGAGGATGGAATTGGTTGTCCGCTCGAGTGGTTACCGAGGCCCAAATTTGGGGTGTAAAGAATTGAACCACTGTTACCTGCCACGCATGTAGTAAGAGGCGACCAAGGATGTTTGATTGAAATCGGATGCATGTGTCCTAAATGTGTAGACGTCAACCTGCTGCCTTGCAGGTCGGCTGGGGACAGCCAAAGGTTATCGGAGAGCGAACCCAGTAAACGCTGGCTGAATCCGGACACATCATCGAAGGATAAGCACCAGATCTCCAAATGGCGCTGAAGATGTGATGAAACGCACCCATGATAAGGCTGCATGAATCAGATTTCCACATGAATGAATTTATGGAGAGATCTGGTACATCGGTCTTTTAGGTGATCTCGAGAGAGAGAGAATTGGTTGTCCACTCTTACCGTTAAGCGTAGTGGTGGGAGCTTTAATTTGCGTTCCAGGGCCCTTGTCGCTCTTGTTGTGTTATATTGGTGCTTTAGTGTGGTCTTGATATTATCTATCCATCTTTTTCTTGGTCTTTCCTTGTCTCTAGTACCTGATCTCTTTTTATTGTATGTTGTTATTGGTGGTTGATTGTATTTCATTCTCATTAAATGTCTGAACCACTGCATTTGTTGTTTTTCAATGTATTTGGTGCATGAAGTTATGCACACTCTGGCTTTGATCTCCTCGTTTTGTAGTTTATCTTTCCTGGTGACCCTCACCATCTTCCTCAAGCATTTCATTTCGCATGTGATGAGATTTCTGTGGTGTGTTGCGTTCAGACCAAGTGTGACATTGGGTTTTATTAAAATTCACTTCGAAATATGAATTTAACAAGAACATACAGAAATATGAATATATGTAACAAAAGCCCGTGGGTTGCCAGGGACCGCAAGGGGAGAAAAGAATAGTAACACTGCGACCTACAAGGCATGTCGTAAGAGGCGGTTAAGGAAGAGGTCAGCCCGAGTGCTGCTGTGGCCTAAAAGGGGAGGAAAGATTATGCAGCAATGTGTACTTGTCAAGCATATCGTAAGAGGCGTCTCAGGATGGTTGTGTGTGAGGATAGCTACCTTACCCGTAAAAAGATTTGCTGAATAAACTTCAACAAACATTGAAAGTACAACTAAAAGACCTGGAAACTGATATTAAAAGGAAAGGCAAGACCATGAGCGACCATGAGTGCTTCAATCTTTTTTTACACTGGAAGATTTCAGCGGAAGTGTGCGAACTCTGTAGCACAGGCGAGTTTCCCCGACGTAATTTAGAAGATATTGCAAATATTTTGCACGAATTTTAAAATATTTTTTTAATGAATTTTGTCCAGGCATCGGCTTTCCAGCCTGCTCTTCTAGATGTTTGAACTGCCAAGAGTTCTTTTACGTCCTCAACTTGAACACGGGACCTACGTTTTATCGTCCGTCTCCGATAGAACTATGAACTCGATCTCACCTACACTGAGAGCAGGGATCGCAGGACAATTATCTCGTAGCTCTACGAGGGAGCGAATTTAGTATCTATGAACTGAGAAGTGAGCAGCTAACATGTACGCTACAGAGAGACTCTCTCTATGGTTAACTGTTGTTCAATTAAACTAAATCATAACAAAATATTTTCCTAATTGAAATACACATACATACAGTGGCGGCTACTGTTCATTTTTGTTGGTGGGGCCAGACACAAATTTTTGGAAAAATCATGGTTTTGGGTTAGGTTATATTTTAATTTATAAAATAATAAATACACGTTACACATTATTTTTGGTGGGCCGGCCCCACAGGCCCTTAATGATGAGCCGCCACTGCATACATATATACAACATATATATATACAACATATATGTTGTATCATATGAGCGTCTGTAGCTTAATCGGTAGTGAACTCGATCACAACCCAAGCGTACCTGGTTCAAACCCCGCGGCAGGCAGCTTATAAGCAAATTCGTTTCCGTGGGATTTTTACGAAAGGTAAAAATAGACCTCACCGTTCAGAAAGCAATGGAAAACTACTGAACGTTATTTGATGCCTAGAAAAATCAACGACTCGTTTACTGTGGTTGATGACTACGTCCTGTAAAGAATATGCCACGATTTTCATTTTCAACATATATACGACAGGCACATATAGACATCGTTAAGTGCGACTGCACAGACATATATACGACGAGCGCAGATACACAGCGCTAATGGCGACATTCTAGAAATATAATTTTGAATTATGTGATCGTTAAATTGAAACTTACATCAGTGAAAAAAATGTGCACACGCTACATTTTTTGAAAATTCGAAAACATGAAACTTTTAAATAGAAACGAAACGAAGTTAAATGGTTTTTTTTCCACGTTAGAATAATTGAGACGGGAAAAAGAAAAACAATCTACTAAATATTGGTTTTTTTTTCATTTATTGTCGACTGTATGCTGCCGGGGCCCGTAGGAAAGTAAAGAATAGCAACACTGTGATCAACACGGCATGTCATAATAGGCGACTGATGTAGTACCTAGGAAGCTACCTAGTAAATAAAAGCGTTGCAGAAATCGGATGTGCTGGCCTACTTGTATAGGTGCATAACTGGCGCAACACACAATCGCTCTTAGGCTTAGATCACATACAAATCACACAGAGTGGTTAACAAGTGGTTGATATGGAGCTTTCGAAGAAGAAGAAGATATTTATTGTCATGACTTTGATTCAATTTTTGGAGATTCAAAATAACGTCAATTTAATATCGTTTTTGTCGTTAAAGATACTGAGGTAAATTATATTGTTTATTGTCTAGTATTATAGTGAATGAATAATTAGCACTAGTGAGTATAGTTAATTACAATAAATGATGATATAGTTTATGGGTTAGTATTATAGTGAAATGTATATGTTAATTAAAATGAGAAAGTGATGAGTATAGTTATTACATGAGAAAGTGATGAGTATAGTTAATTAATAATGAGAAAGTGATGAGTATAGTTAATTAGCAATGAGAAAGTGATGAGTATAGTTAATTAGCAATGAAAGTGATGATATAGTTAATTAATGGAAAGTGATGAGTATAGTTAATTAAATGAGAAAGTGATGAGTATAGTTAATTAGCAATGAGAAAGTGATGAGTATAGTTAATTAGCAATAAGTGATTATGTTATGAGAAAGTGATGAGTATAGTTAATTAAAATGAAAGTGATGAGTATAGTAATTAAATGAAATGAGAGTATAGTTAATTAGTAATGAGAAAGTGATGAGTATAGCTAATTAATAATGAGAAAGTGATGAGTATAGTTAATTAGCAATGAGAAAGTGATGAGTATAGTTAATTAACAATGAGAAAGTGATGAGTATAGTTAATTAATAATGAGAAAGTGATGAGTATAGTTAATTACAATGAGAATGATAATGTGATGAGTATAGTTAATTAATAATGAGGAAGTGATGAGTATAGTTAATTAATAATGAGAAAGTGATGAGTATAGTTAATTGAGAAGCTTAATTAATAATGAGGAAGTGATGAGTATAGTTAATTAATAATGAGAAAGTGATGAAGTAGTGAGCAATAATTAATAATGAGGAAAGTGATGAGTATAGCTAATTAAATGAGAAGTGATGAGTATAGTTAATTAACAATGAGAAGTGATGAGTATAGTTAATTAACATGAGAAAGTGATGAGTATAGTTAATTAATAATGAGGATTAGTTAGAAATGAAAGTGATAGTATATTTAAATTTAATTGAGAAAGTGATGAGTAATTAGCATATAATTAATTTAATGAGAAAGTGATGAGTATAGTTAATTAACAATGAGAAGAGTAGATAACAATGAAGTGATGATATAGTTAATTAGCAATGAGAAAGTGATGAGTATAGTTAATTAACAGTGAGGAAGTGATGAGTATAGTTAATTAGCAATAGAAAGTGATGAGTATAGTTAATTAGCAATAGAAAGTGATGAGTATAGTTAATTAGCAACGAGAAAGTGATGAGTATAGTTAAGCATCAACATCAAATAGCTTGTCCTGAGCAGAACTTTATCACTCCAACAGTCCTCCGGAATTTTTCTTTCACATATCCCAGACATCAGTCTCTGCAGCTATCATTTTCAGACCATCAGTTACATCCTGAATCCATCTTCTCGTGGTCTTCCTCTTCTTCTCTTTGCCTGTATGTCTCTTCCATGATGGTCTTCTCCAGCCCATCATGTCCTTTTATATGTCCAAAATATCTCAAGTTTCTCTTTCTTATTTGTAGCATCAGCCAGTTTCTTTGATTTTGAGTTCTTTCTGTATAGATCTATTTGTTCTCTTCTCTGTCCAAGATATACGAAGGACTTTTTCTATAACACTTATATTCGAAAGCACATATATGTTTTTCCACTGCTTTATTAAATGTCCATGCTTCACACCCATATGTTACCACTGGGAATATGCATGCTCTTAGTATTCTGATCTTTGTTTTCTTATCAATTCCGTTTCATATTGTTTTGAGTTGTTTAATTTTTGTATAAAGCCCTGTTTGTCTTCTTTTAATTTCCTTCATCCCATTTCCATTTGTTAGAGTGAACCAAGATATTCAAAACTGTTCACATTTCCATCTGTTGTTAGCAGTGACCAAGATATTCAAAACTGTTCACATTTCCATCTGTTGTTAGAGGGAACCAAGATATTCAAAACTGTTCACATTTCCATCTGTTGTTAGTAGTGAACCAATATATTCAAAACTGTTCACATTTCCATCTGTTGTTAGAAGTGAACCAAGATATTTAAAACTGTTCACATTTCCATCTGTTGTTAGTAGTGAACCAAGATATTTAAAACTGTTCACATTTCCATCTGTTGTTAGTAGTGAACCAAGATATTCAAAACTGTTCACATTTCCATCTGTTGTTAGCAGTGAACCAAGATATTCAAAACTGTTCACATTTCATCTGTTGTTAGCAGTGAACCAATATATTCAAAACTGTTCACATTTCCATCTGTTGTTAGCAGTGAACCAAGATATTCAAAACTGTTCACATTTCCATCTGTTGTTAGCAGTGAACCAATATATTCAAAACTGTTCACATTTCCATCTGTTGTTAGTAGTGAACCAATATATTCAAAACTGTTCACATTTCCATCTGTTGTTAGTAGTGAACCAATATATTCAAAACTGTTCACATTTCCATCTGTTGTTAGTAGTGAACCAATATATTCAAAACTGTTCACATTTCCATCTGTTGTTAGTAGTGAACCAATATATTCAAAACTGTTCACATTTCCATCTGTTGTTAGCAGTGAACCAATATATTCAAAACTGTTCACATTTCCATCTGTTGTTAGCAGTGAACCAATATATTCAAAACTGTTCACATTTTCATAGTTAACTAAAACTTTAATTGCATATCCTTTACAGGGCTTTGCGAATCAACCCCAGCTTTTAACGCTGTTTGTGATTTTTCTAGGCATTATTACGTTCAGTAGTTTGCCATTGCTTTCTGTACGGGTGGTGTCATCGTCCTTTCGAAAAATTCATGGAAACAATTTGCAACCAAACTGTCAGCAGCGTTTTCGAACTCAGAACGTCGTGGTTAATAGACCGAGTCACTATCCCCTAAGCCACAGACGCCACCCATAGTTAACTAGCAATGAGAAAATGATGAGTTTAGTTAATTAGCTAGTATATATATGACTAGCTAATATATATAGATGAGTTAGTATAGATAATTACAAAATGAAAATCAATATTCAAAAGAAAGAAGTCATGACTATAAACAGAGAACATAAAGATATCAACATACAAATAAATGACCAAACACTAAAGCAAGTGACAGAATTAAAATACCTTGAAAGTATCTTCACATCTGATAGTAGACTTGACAGAGAGATCGAAACTAGAATCCAACAAGTCAACAACATTACATACCAACTTACCCCAATCTTGAAACAGACATCTTCAAACTTTCCAATACCACAGCATATCATGCGACCGAGCGTACACTATCTCGAAAACTGAGCTTCAGTTAAACCTGCTGTGCCTACCAGCAAAAAAAGCAGAGAAGACAAACGGAAAAGAACGTCATCAGTATGACGGATTGCCCGAGTGATTACCAGGGCCCAAATTTGGGGTGTAAAGAATAGAATCACTGTTACCTGCCACGCATGTCGTAAAAGGCGTCTTAGGAGGTTTGGCTGAAATCGGATGCACATGTCCTAAACGTGTAGAATTCTATGCGTTTAGGGGCCTACAAAACCAATGTGCAACGTTTACACGTTCTTGGCAAAGATCAAACTTATCACAAAGAGTGATTAAAATTGTTCGTAAGGAACGAACGCAAAGAAGAAGAAGAAGAAGTATGACGGATTATCGTAATGTTGAAGCGTTCGCCTGTCGACTCGGACACCAGAGGGTTGCAGGTTCAATCCCACATCGACGTCCCACACGGGAGGAAAGGAATTGGCCTCCCCCTCCTGCACAATATGGGCTAGAAATGTGACGAGAAGTTACTTCCTACCCTAACGTCTGAAAAAGCTAGGGGAAATTTTATGTTATAGAAATATATTATATATGTATATATGTCATCACATAAGAAAGAAAACAGAGCCATCCGCTTACATAATACGGTCAACAATATGTAAATATATAACATAGAGACTTGAGAAACATCAGTCGGATGATTGACATAACTAAGAGAGTAGTGAAGTTTATTCAAGATAGAATATGAAATAACAAGACAGCGAGGTGCTATGAAATAACAAGACGCAGGTGCTATGAAAAAACAAGACAGCGAGGTGCTTGAAATAACAAGACAGGGGTGAAAAATATACACAAGATGCTTGGTGCTGTGAAATAACAAGACAGCGAGTGCTTGAAATAACAAGACAGCGAGGTGCTATGAAATAACAAGACAGCGGTGCTGAAAAACAAGACGCGAGGTGCTTGAAATAACAAGACGAGGTGCTGAAATAACAAGACGCGTGCTGAAATAACAAGACGCGAGGTGCTATGAAATCAAGACGCGAGTGCTGAAAAACAAGACAGCGAGTGCTGAAATAACAAGACGCGAGGTGCTGAAATAACAAGAGCGAGTGCTGAAATAACAGAGAGGCGAAATAAAGACGAGTGCTTAATAATAAGGCAGCAGTGTGAAATACAACAGCAGTATATAGACAATAACATAGACGGAGTGACTATGACATAACTAAGACAGTAGTGAGGTTTATACAAACAGCGAGGTCATGAAATAACAAGACAGCGACGTGCTATGAAAGAACGATCTTACTTTCTTTTAAACAATGAACCAAAGAACAAAGACACAAATTTGTTAATAAAAATTCAGGAGAAAAAATATTCCAAGTCCAAATACTTTATTTTCGTAGATTATATGCAATATTTGATAAAGAATCATATTAAATATGCATGGTTTGAATAAATAAGGGCAGGTGAAACTGACAACAGCTAATCAGTAATTTATCTTGAGAGCAAGTAACATTAAGGACTTTAGTCTACTATATTCATCTGGTTCAGTAGTGTAGCGGTTATCACGCTCGCCTCACACGCGAGAGGTCCTGGGTTCAATCCCCAGCTGAACCAAATTTTTGGAGTGTCCCAGCGTGGAACAATCATATATTTTTATTATAATGTATGTTTATAGCCCACCTTACGCTATCGTCTATAGGGGTCAGAAATTTGCTAGGAGTTAAATGTTAACAATTCCTGATACAAGTGCAATATATCACTAACGACATATTTCTAGTTTCTGTCAAGTACCAGTTAGGAAAACGTTTTCTGTGAAATGATTTAGAAACACAATCTGATAGTGGTAATATAATTATCATTGTTAAGAAATTAATAAGTTATAAATCTTTGGACGATTAATACTTGGTATCTCAAAATGATTTTTTAAAATATATATATATATATATATATATATATATATATATATATATGGTGTGATGGTGACTTGCGATGATTGGGTTTAAAGTGAGAAAGTGTTTCCCAGTTCATCGATCTCACTCTCTCGCCCTATTCCTTCTATGCCCAGTGACAGGACAAAGTCAAGACGGCTGGAGAAGGATCCGATATATATATATATACGTAGAGTCTCAGTAGCGTAGTAGTGAACTAGCTTCTTAGGCTAATAGTTCGGGTTCACTTCTCGGTTCAACGGCTCTCAGGTCGACCCAGCCTCAATTGGGTACCAGGAAAAGCGCTGGGAAATAAAGGCGATTGGAGTGATGTTGACCACATCACCAATTACATAACACAATGTTAACCACATCACCAACTACATAACACATGTTAACACATCACCAACTACATAACACAATGTTAACCACATCACCAACTACATAACACAATGTTAACCACATCACCAACTACATAACACAATGTTAACCACATCACCAACTACATAACACAATGTTAACCACATCACCAACTACATAACACAATGTTAACCACATCACCAACTACATAACACAATGTTAACCACATCACCAACTACATAACACAATGTTAAGCAAAATACCTCGAGGTATGAAAAAAGGTTCCTTCCTAACATATAAATAATTAAAATAAAAACAAACTAAAATAAAATTATTTCTACGTCTTGCCTACCCTGGAAAAAAATTGAAAGGGATGGCAAGAGAGTAAGTGCCTGAAGAAGTTTGTGGAAGACCTGTGCTCCGTTGGGAGTTGAAAGGGGGAAAAAAAGAAAAGAAAATTACTGCAGGTAACATCATCCTCATAATTACATCGGGGGGCCCTCGTCCTCATCAGTGTTACAATGTTTGGGAACTGCTGCTGAGGTATCCCTGTGTAAGAAAGAGATCGAAGCGGTCAACAAAGCGCAATAATGATAGTCCAATCAATCAATCAATTTCTTTATGCAAAAGACAGGATCAATGTAGCTGACTGATTACCTCCCATTCTATCTGCATTCTTGTCATCTGTCGACATCTCGGACAATAATGTAATTGTCCCGTTGTTTCAGCAGTGAATGTTTCCAATGGCAACAGACGAAATGTTCTCTGGTCTACTAACTAAAAACAAACTGGCACCGAGCCGTGAAAGATCAACATTTGAATCCATCAACAACACTAACCGACAGATAATTATAGAGAGAAGTGATCACCAACGTCAATCAATAAAGTTTACTAAGAATGAATATTGCCTTCCTTATAAGAACACTAATCAATATTTATCCAACAGTTTAAGGGTCTTCTACTTCGAAAGCTCCATATCGACCACTCTTTAACCACTCTTTGTGATTTGTATGTGATCTCGCTCTGTGGTGCCGGGGTCCGTAAGGGAAGCAAAGAATAGTACCACTGCAACCTAGAATGCATGTCGTAAGAGGCGACTGATGTAGGCCCTATGGCTCCTACTTAGTAAATAAAAAGCAGCGCAATAATCGGATGTGCTGGATTACTTGTAGGCGCATAACTGGCACAACATACAATCGCTCTTAGGTACAGTTCACATACAAATCACAAAGAGTGGTTAACAAGTGATCGACATGGAGCGTTCGAAGAAGAAGAAAAAACTCCAAAGAAAAAATATCAAAACACATAGCAATCCCAAAATAGACGACACTCACTCCTCTCTCCTTCGCCCTTTTTGTCTCTTAACATAACATAACGTCATGCCATTTATGTGAAATTAATGTATAACCTGTCGGCTTATATTCAACACTACATTAAATCTATGTCTAAATACGCGCCTGCATGTACTCCATCACAACCCTTGTTCATTACAACACTGATGCAAGAATAAACGCAAATTGAGAAAGCAAGAGGTAGACATTATACAGATTAGCGAGACAACAAGCAAATCAACGCAAATACAATCAAGCCTATGCGACCACAGTTTCTGCAAACATCCATTAACGCATCAATCACAAATAGACAGATGAGAATTACAAGGAAGAACAGAAGATCTGCTGAAACCAGAGATTTCCAAACGAAATACAACACTGACAAAAACAAAAAGTGTAACAAAGAAAACAGAACTGTATTGCTTTGTTTCTATAAAATAATCATTCATCATCAGTGGTATGCGGACTGGTTTCGGTTATAGGTTCTTATTGAATTTCGTAAACGTCTGTTCCTTAAACGTATTAATTCCTTTCATTTCATTTTATTTTTAATAATAAGATATCACCTAGCATTTTTATCTGGATAGATATATATATATATAGTCAAAGAGGATAGTAATGTTTTTGCAGTGACTACGAGCAGTCTCACTATTGAAATCATGGCGGTTACTAAAGCGATGGTTTGGCTGGAATCACAGACTTTTATCCATGTATGTTTTCTCAGTGACTCAATGAGTATGCTCAGGAAGATTGAAACAAGATGGGCCAGGAGACATTGGATGGAGTCGCTGGGGAGGTCTAAGCTGACAAAGATCAGTTTTATTTTTGTGCCACGACATGTAGGTGTAAGGAGGAATGAACGTGCGGATAGGCTTGCATGTATGGCTGCTGTACAAAGTGGGTGAGCAATGGACCAGGCTAATATTATAAATTCCTTAAGGGAGAGAGGACGTGTACATGATTAACGTAATAGCGGTGAATGTACAACTCTAACCAGACTGCAAGAACTTCAAGTTAAGTGTGGTGTAGCTCAGCAAGAACGCTATACTGGCAGACAAAGAAGAATTGTAAACCAACAAAGAACCGGTGTCGTTAGTCGCCACACGCTGAGGGACATACTGAGGGAGAGATCGGAGCACTTATGGACTAATTTGTTCGACGTGCAATGACGGTGATCCGACGACTAAACTAAACTAAACTAAAAGAGGAGATTCTGGTCGAATGGATTAGAGCGCGGCTCCCATCCGGGAGAGCCATGTTCAATTCACGACAAGGTCAAGGATTTTTTTTTTATGGGCATATATGAAAAATAATAACCTGAACAGTTTCGTGGCGACTGCACTAGCCATGCAGCCATTAAGTTCCCTAGGCTCCCGTTCCACCTGTTCTACACCGCCCTAATAAGTGGTACTACATACAGTAACGACAGTTTTTTGGTTTTATTTTATATATAGTCAAGTATTATCTATGCTCACACGGTACGCGATTAGACTACATGAGACCCTGATCCTTTTCTGCCATTTATAAATTCAGACGTAGTCATAGTACTTAATATGGCACCTCTGTTTTTGAGTAATGGTTTGCTTTCCTTACCACCAGTGTCCCTCACCATTCAGGTTTACTCCGACTTCAGAGGTACATGTAATATAGATCCCCAAGTAAAGGATCATGGAACCTGTAGCCCGACTGCGTACCGTGTGCACACCAAGTAAAGGATCATGGAGCCTGTATGGATTGCTTACCGTGTACACACCAAGTAAAGGATCATGGAGCCTGTATGGACTGCTTACCGTGTGCACACCAAGTAAAGGATCATGGAACCTGTAGTGCGACTGCATACCGTGCGCACACCGATAATTTTTTTTTTTGAGGCCCAAGCTGGCATCTAGCATTATAAATTTCACGGTTCGTAATCTCTAGAGCAGATTGTTATCGACTTCGCAATGAGCGACCCACCTTTATCCTTTAATCACTAGATTAGTCTGATGGATCATTGCAAGTAATGGAAACTGATGGTAACATGTAATGCACAAATGATAATGGAGTTTTCACCCATGATGGATGTTAATTCTAGTCTCTTATGATACGTTTGATTTCAGCTAGTAGTATTAGTCCGGTGGCGTCTGTGACTTAGGGGAAAGTGACTCGTTCTATTAACCACGACGTTCTGAGTTCGAATCACGCTGCAGACAGTTTGGTTGCAAATTGTTTCTCGTGGATTTTTACAAAGGACGATGGCACCACCCGTTCAGAAAGCAATGGCAAACAACTGAACGTAATAATGCCTAGAAAAATCACAAACAGCGTTAAAAGCTTGGGTTGATTCACAAAGTTCTCTAAATGATATGCAATTAACTTGAACTTAGTATTAGTCCGGCTCCACCAGTTCTCATACTCGTTTTCAGAGCCTGACTTCAGCTGAATCTGTCCATAGCCAACTATAAACTTATGATATTTCGGACTCAGGTAAGAATTATGGGAAATCAGACCACAACTACACCACGTGACCTCGCATTCCAGTATTATTATATATAGACGAAATCATTTTTAAATGAACACAAAATGCTACATCGAAGTTATATTATCCAACAAGTTAAGTTTAACTAAGGAATATCAATATTATGAATATTTTTCACCAATAAGTAACCATAAACTCACAGAATTGAGTAAAATTGCAAAAAGCTTGTAGTGTTCTATCAAACATATATAGATTCCAGCCCCTCGATCTGATCTAGGTCAGGTGTTCCCCCGTCAGTTGGCTGGCCTAGTTATCTAGAGATGTCTGTGATCAGTCCCTGGAAAACTCCACCCATTTTTTTGAATTCGTGTCAAGATACTTAAGGTCACGCTTGCATACGTCTTTATAATGAAGGAAGGATCGACTCACCTTATTTTGCCAGATGTCATCTCCCATAAACTAAACTTATAAAGTTGACATTTGAACAAATTCAATACTCAAAAATGTTTTTGGTTTTTTTTTGTAATTGAAATATGTCATTTCCAGTTTGCTGTAATCTTTTCTTGTTTCACAAATATAATGTAAATTGTTTTTCAGTCCTTGTAGATTGTCTGTAAATTGTTATTCAGTCCTTGTAGATTGTCTGTAAATTGTTCTTCAATCCTTGTAGATTGTCTGTAAATTGTTCTTCAGTCCTTGTAGATTGTCTGTAAATTGTTCTTCAGTCCTTGTAGATTGTCTGTAAATTGTTCTTCAATCCTTGTAGATTGTCTGTAAATTGCTTAGTCCTTGTAGATTGTCTGAAATTGTCTTCACCTGTATTTTGCAAATGTTTATCTTCCATTTAAATATCTTAAATGTTATAAAGTTGAATTTTGAAATTTTTTCAGTCCTTAAATGTCTGTTGTTTTTTTGTAATTTTGAAATTGTTTTCAGTCCTTGTAGATTGTCTGTAAATTGTTCTTCAGTCCTTGTAGATTGTCTGTAAATTGTTTTCAGTCCTGTGTTCAGCAAATTAATTCTGTAAATTGTTCTTCAGTCCTTGTAGATTGTCTGTAAATTGTTCTTCAGTCCTTGTAGATTGTCTGTAAATTGTTATTCAGTCCTTGTAGATTGTCTGTAAATTGTTATTCAGTCCTTGTAGATTGTCTGTAAATTGTTATTCAGTCCTTGTAGATTGTCTGTAAATTGTTATTCAGTCCTTGTAGATTGTCTGTAAATTGTTATTCAGTCCTTGTAGATTGTCTGTAAATTGTTATTCAGTCCTTGTAGATTGTCTGTAAATTGTTATTCAGTCCTAGTGTCTGTAAATGATTAGTCAGATTGTCTGCATATGTTAACGCATGCGGTGAAGAGAAAACTTGCTTAAAGATTTCTTAAAATTTTAAACAGCAAAGAAACAGTATATTTTACAGTTGCTGCATTTTTTCCCAGACATGACTACCACTTTACGTAATTCAGACACAGACAATACAAGGTTTAGTATGGGCCAGCTCTAACTACCTCCCTATGAACAATCAGATCTGATATCATGCTACAGTATAACTCCAGATCTGATATCATGCTACAGTATAACTCGATCTGATATCATGCTACAGTATAACTCCAGATCTGATATCATGCTACAGTATAATTCAGATCTGATATCATGCTACAGTATAACTCCAGATCTGATATCATGCTACAGTATAACTCCAGATCTGATATCATGCTACAGTATAACTCCAGATCTGATATTATGCTACAGTATAACTTCAGATCTGATACCATGTACAGTATAACTCCAGATGTGATATCAGCTACAGTATAACTCCAGATCTGATATCATGCTACAGTATAACTCCAGATCTGATATCATGCTACAGTATAACTCCAGATCTGATATCATGCTACAGTATAATTCCAGATGTGATACTTTAAAGTGGAGTTTTCTTTTGTTCGTAAAATCTTAAAGAAACTCGTCTGTACAAATGTGTACTTTTGGATATATGCCTACACTTCGACCTAAATTTGGATGCGGCTGTCTCTCTCTCTCTCGCTGATCCCCGCCTAGACTGAGACCAACTTTTATCATGAATTTTACTGCAGCTTTTAGGGCCTCCGTCCCTCCGTACAGCTTTTCGCGAGCTCTGTGTTATCGGGCCAAGTTTCTTTTCTCAGGGCTGCTAACCGCTGGCAGTCTTGCAATACGCGTTCTGCCGTCATGTCCGCCTTTTCACAATGGCACAGGCTAGTTGTGCCAATTTTGAATTTGTTGATGACATCTGTCTGACAGTGCAGTGGTCTATGGGTTGCAAAGTGCACACGTTCTTGGAGCAAACGACACAGATCACAAAAAGGTACTAACTTGGTTGATAAGAACGACAGCAAACATACAATCAAAGTTTGAATGTGTGACTTACACAGCAATAGAACTGTTGGATTCTCCAAAATGAGTTTATTTTTATTGTTCATGTTTTTTGGCCTACACTGTCTGATATAATCAATACAGTTGATTGGTTGATTGATTGATTGATCGATTGATTGATTGAGTGATTGATAGATCCATGATCATTGCACTCGATGAGTAAATGTGCGCTCCGTTCTCTTTCTTACACAGGAAGATCTCAGCTGCAGTGCAGAACTCCGTAGCACCGGCGAGGTTAACCGATGTAATTTACAAGATGGTGAAGAAATTTTTATACAATTTTATTTTTAATCCTTTTCTAATGAATTGTGCCTGGGCAGCGGCTTTCCAGCTTGCTCTTTTCCAAGCTCCTCTTTTCCATTTTGAACTGCCAAGGTTCTTTTACGTGCTCAAATTGAACACGGGACCTAAGTTTTGTCATCCGTCTCCGATAGGACTAGGAACACGATATCACCTACTCTGAAATCAGGATCCCTGGAAAATATTCAGATGGCTTCACGAGGGAGCGAACCTCTGGTACATTTAGCATGAGAGGCAAACACCTAACATTTACGTCACAGAGATCAACAAAGATAACCAATAAAATGTTTGTCCTTAGGTTGAAAGGGCACAATTACGCAGCTAGAAAACATGCATCGACTGACATTCTAAAAGAGAAAACTGCTTGCGCACAATTATCTTTGCAAGACATGTTAGAGCTATTAGCCTCGATCGTTGCAATTTTGAAAATCCAACATTACTAGAGTTGAAACCAGCAGTAATTTTACTTCCAATCGTTTTCATGAAATTGTCAAAAAACAAATGTTTCTCTTCGGCTGAATATTCTGAATCGTTATGTCGTTCTGTTCATGGGTGAATTTTTAAAAGAGACCCTAGGATTGTTGCTTTAGCTACGGAGCTCATGATTTGTTCAATACTCTGGGCAGGCGGCCTGCCCTTTCTGCAGAGATGAACTAAGTCTTATTTTTAAATTTTTATTTTTTTACCGATCCAGAAGCACTTGAGCTGTCAGCTCTTCGACTCGGTGCCGTGGGCATCGCAACCCGTCGGTTCGGTGCCACGAATACCGTGAATCTGGTGAACGTGTGGCTTTGCTGCCAGCCTGCGGTATTGAACCCGCACTCCCAGGGAGCTTGTCACCCGTAGTACAACGCTACGAACACGCTGTGGAGACGGGCAGCCATATACTTAAAACCCGGTGCAATAAAGTCAACCCATTGACTTTAGATTCATTTTTTAAAATTCTGAATTGTTACTTGTAATTTGTAGATGTTTTTGTATATCAAATTTGTACTTCCGGTATGCACTTCAAGTGGCAAATAGCGTTAATAAAATACAGTTTCTACTTCTTCTTCTTCTTCTTCTTTGCGTTCGTTCTTTAGGACCAATTTTAATCACTCTTTGTGATATGTTTGATCTTTGTCAAGAACGTGTTACGTTGCACATTGGTTTGGTAGGCCCCTAAACGCATAGACTTCTACAGATTATGACACATGCATCCGATTTCAGTCAAACCTCCTTAGTCACCTCTTACGACATGCATGGCAGGTAACAGTGGTTCTATTCTTTACACCCCAAATTTGGACCCGGTAACCACTCGGGCGAAAATACAGTTTAAATCTTGAACTAGTAAATCTGCAAATTTCAGGGACATCCAGAATATGATGCATGAACAATATGACCCTACTGCAGAAGCACTCAAGAAGCATTGTCTGTACACTTACAATAACTTCGTGACAACAAATATGAAAACATATCTGTGTTTTAGTTAAAGTGTAAAAACTGACTTCATATACCTATAAACCTTTTTTTAAATAACATTGCAGAAATTTGAGTATGTTCACTGTTCTTGATAAACGCGTCTAAGATGGTTGATTCTTTCTTCTTCTTCTTCGATCGTTCTGGCCTGGTTTAACCATTCTATTGTGGATATATAAACGGCAAACGTCCAAGCGTAAGTACGTCACCAGCCTTCAGCACCCGGTGTGAGCCCAGTTGCTTATCCTCGGTGGGGTGTTCTGTTTTCCAGCCAGCTTTTGATTTACTAAAGGGTGAGCTTTCCTAGGGTAGATCAATTTGCCTGCTTTTTTGGCTTTGTGATCTACGCCGGGACAGTGATTACGCTGTTCATGCCTCGTTCTGACTGAGATTTTCTCGGGGCTTGTAAGCTTTATCCTCGGACGGCGTCTTACTCTATAAGACACCGTGTAAAGTTCGCTTCGCCAATGTTCGACCTGGACTTCCTGTCAGGTCCGTACATTGTCGGCCTTGCTTTACCGTACATTTTTGAGTCTGATCCGAAGAAGGAACATTCTCAGCCTTTTCTAGACGCGCATTGGTACGTGGCAATTTGCAATTAACGTCGAAAGCACTGGCATGGGGCCGAGTACAAACAATGTAGAGGGTCGTTTCAGTCGGCGCTATCAGCGTAACTGAGGATTTTGCGCTCGCCGCCATCACCCGCCCCAGTTATTCCGGGGATGTTAGTTACGACTGCAATCGAACATTGCCCGGTTGCCCCATGGCTGGCAGTCCGTTAGGAATCACCAACCTCAGTTCTTCCGGGGATGTTAATTTTAGTCGCACAGTACCTTGCACGGTTTTCCCAGGGCGGGTAGTTTCGTTATGCACTAAACGCAACTTGTTCTTTTGCGCTCGGCAAACCTTGCCCAGTACATGTGTCTGCACCAGGCTACCAATGCTAGGTCAGCTGCAATCTTCTCTCGCACCAACACGAGGGTAGACTTTTATTCGTTACGGTCCTGTCTTATTTATTCTTGCCGACGGGCTGGCAATGTTTGCCCCTCCTCAGGGCTTCGAGCTTCGCCCTACGTGGGCATACGTTTGGTCACTGGATGCACCTCTCATCCATGTCTGAGACGTTTCGTTGCTGTTTCTTTGCGTTCAGGGACTTGGGCAATATCTTGTTGGACATCGGTCAGGAGATTAGTGCATTTTGTTTGTATGTATCTTTATCGTGTTTCCGTACTTGCACTGCTACCACTACCAGTAGTTTTCTCTCCCCGATCCCTGCCCCTCTTAGCCAGACCGGAACCATAGTCTGTTTCAAGGGTCACCGCGTGGAGGTTGGGGGCAGGGTCTTGGTTAGCGCGCCCCTCGCTAACCCTGGCTCATGTTACCACCATGACCTCATGAGCCTTTGACCCCAGATGGTTGATTCATTTGTGCAGCATGAAGAACCGCGAGATTCGTGAGTATAATATACAGGGTATTCAAGATAAAAGCAGCCTGTGAATGGAGCTAATCTGGCACATATGTATGAAAATGAGAAGGTTCAGTTATGACGTAGTATAGGTCAAGGTTGTGTGACGGCATGTAATTGTAGTGCGGAAAGGGGCGATGAACAAATGTGACGTAGGGCGAGCTAGTCAGAACCGGGTTACATAGTAAATATACACCACGCAATAGGTTAACTGGCAACTTTCGATTTCTCAATGGGGCTGCAATTATCCTGAACACCCCGTATAACGGAAACTGGCTTCTGGAACAAGAAATGTGAAAAAACTCTTCCTTCTCCTCAAGGGCGTATACAAAGGAGGCCTGAAAGTAGTACATGGTGATCATGTATCTCGAAAATTATTATGATCGTTTCCCTTGAAGAGCGAGATGTGAGCATTTTACCTCTATGCCATAGAGACCCTCCAGTTTGTATGTACCAAACACAAATATTTTCAAGATATTTAGTTGCGCAGTTGTTAGGGAACTCGCTCCTTATGCGTGTGGTCCAGGTTCAATTCCACTGTAGGTTTGGAATATTTTTCTGACTATAACAACGAATAGGTGGATCCAGCCTCAGCTGCGTACCTGGAAAAGCACTAAGAAGTAAATGCGGCCGACGTGATATTGATCACATCCCCCATCGTGTGCCGGCACACACAAAAAACTACGAGCGTAACGTCGCATTCCCCAATAAACCTCTAGGTATAAAAGAAAAAGGTTCCTTTATTATAAAAACTAATCAGTTGTCAGTCACAAAGTTTCTAACGTTCATCATCATCAAGTAGCCTGTCCTTTCCCGAACGTGGCTTCCATGACCATGGTCTGAAAATATGTTCTGTGCAAGTGACGGCGCCAGCTGGACTTTGCCGTCAATGACATCTTGCACCCATCATCTTCTAGGTCTTCCTCTCATTCTTCTTCCAAGCACCATTCAATCCAAATTATCCTCTCTGGTACTCATGTCGTTTGATGTCCGAAAATATTTAAATGTCCTTGGTTTTATGCTTTTAATAGCCAACCTATTTAATATCAAGCTGTTGTATAACAGAACATTTATCTTTCTCTGTCCATAATATTCTAAGTACTCTTCTGTAGCATTTGCATTCAAAGGCATTAATGATCTTCCGCCGCTGTGTCAATGGTCCATGTCTCACAACCATATGTTGTCAAGTGAAAAACGCAGACTCTTAAACACTTAGTCTGTAACGATTCGCCTGTATAAAAGAAAAACGTTTCCGAGACAATATTTCTTGTAAAACATTCCATGCAACGTAAAAAAACGAATTTTCAAACATAACACTAAAGTATTATAAAAGTATTATAAAAGTATTATAAAAGTATTATAAAAGTATTATAAAAGTATTATAAAAGTATTATAAAAGTATTATAAAAGTATTATAAAAGTATTATAAAAGTATTATAAAAGTATTATAAAAGTATTATAAAAGTATTATAAAAGTATTATAAAAGTATTAACAAATCGACATTTGATTGAAAACTATATTCTTCTTCTTTGAACGCCCCATATCGACTACTTGTTAACCACTCTTTGTAATTTGATGTGATCCGAGCCTAAGAGCGATTGTACGTTGTGCCACTTATGCGCCTACAAGTAGGCCAGCACATCCGATTTCTACGACGCTATTTATTTACTAGGGTAGTTCCCCTAGTCCCATACCTTAGTCGCTTCTTACGACATACATTGCAGGTCGAAGTTTTACTATTCTTTGCTCCTCGTGAGAGTCCCTGCAAAACACAGGCAGAAAAACGACAATTGGCATGCGTCTTAGTTTGTGATACACCATTTTACATCTAGATTAGACTGGATGTTCACTTTACGTTTCTATAATTTAACATCGGTTTTCTTGATCCGATTTTCTTGTCAAGTTTGATGTGAACAAATATCAGACATATATAAGTGTGATCCTTATAAACAAATGGGGTTTTTTAATACAAGCACATTTTGGTGATTAAAGAATGTTCGTATTGATCTGGTACGTGTTCAGACTTTGTCTCGTGATATCTGAGACGGTGGAAACTAAGCTGTTACAGAGACAGTCGGATTTTTCAGGAATAGTTTGCAAGAAGATGACTGCGCATTCATCAGGAAGGAGAGAATGTGTGGAATGGAAAGAATGTTTGAGAAGCAGCAAAAAGAAAATGAAGAAAATGCTGTAGAAAAAAGTTGGATGTTGTGTGAGAATCAAGTCAAGTAGTAGCATGTCACTTGCGGAACGTTACTTTCATCACAGTCTACAAGAAACACTCTCTGTCTCTTGCAAGTTCTCCCGTCTCTTCCAGCGTCATGTTCATTTGTGAGAATATATTAGAGAAATCAGACAATTATATATATATATATATTATGACCGTTATATTCTCTACCCTTATACGTATATGTATACATATATTCAACTGAATGACTAGAATATGTATACATATATTCAACTGAATAGACTAGAGAATATGTATACATATATTCAACTGAATAGACTACAGAATATGTATACATATATTCAACTAATAGACTAGAAATGTATACATATATTCAACTGAATAGACTAGAGAATATTTATACATATATTCAACTGAATAGACTACAGAACATGTATACATATATTCAACTGAATAGACTAGAGAATATGTATACATATATTCAACTGAACAGACTATAGAATATGTATACATATATTCAACTGAATAGACTAGAGAATATGTATACATATATTCAACTGAACAGACTATAGAATATGTATACATATATTCAACTGAATAGACTAGAGAATATGTATACATATATTCAACTGAATAGACTAGAGAATATGTCATATTCAACTAAAGACTATAGAATATGTATCATATTTCAACTGAATCGACTATATATGGAATGCATTGGAATGTTAAAACCCGTACTTTGGTGACTTACTTGGCTTATTCCTCTCTGCTCCTCGTGGAGCATAGGGTCTCAACAGTTGTTCGCTACTCTTCTCGGTCTCTGGCTGTCCTCTTTATGGTCTCCCAGGACAATTCAGCACTTTTCAGTTCCTTAAGAAGGCGTCTCCGTCTTTTTTTTTTTTTTGGTTGATCCAGAAGCACTTGAGCTTTCAGCTCTTCGGCTCGGTGCCATGGACATCGTAACCCTTTTGTTCGGTGCCACGAACACCGCAAATCTGGAGAACCTGTACCTTTTCTGCCAGCCCGCGGAATTGAACCTCACTTACAGGGTGCTTGTCACCCCTGGTCCAACGCGCTACGAGAACGCTGGGCAGGCTGAATCCTCCATGTCTACTTAGGGCGTCCTCTTTTTCGTTTTCCTTGCGGGTTCCATTCAAGTGATTGTCTAGTGACACTCGACTGTGTCTTCCGTAGGGTATGACCGATCCATCTCAATTTTCTCCTCTTGACATGTGTCTTCATGGGTTCCGTACGTTGGTACGTTAAGTAAAAAGTGCACAAACATTTTCTATACTCACTACGCAACTCAACGGCAATGACAGTTTCCATTAGTTTTTTTTCTGGAAGTTATTACTTCCCATTTAATCTCTGTCAACATATGACTTTCTTTTTAATCATTCATCTCACACGATGCAATTTATATCTTGTCAGCCTTGGATAGGAACAATATCTGAGACAATGTTATCCGATATTATTTGTCCTCTTTCACAGATTGCACATTCAGACTAAATCATTTTTAGTTATATTCTCTTTTCCAGATCGATTTTCTGACACATTGGACGTGTCAACATTGTTCTACGTTCTACAAAGCAGTAGCTATATTAATGTTCTTTCACATTATTTAGTGGCGTATCTTTCTCTCTCTCTCTTTCTAATCTTGGGGTCTCAATGGCAAGTAACTAAGTCACTTACTTATCATATTGAATGTTGTCAGTTTGAATCCGGACCGAGATACCTGTGCAATTTGTTCATGAGTTTCCTAGGACTTGTGTCGGAGCTACGGAGTTCGTGCTTTATTCAATGCTCTCGGCAGATGGTATGCCATCTCTGCCAACAGAGGCGAGGCCATATGGGAAACACGGTGCAATGAAGTTAATGCTTAGCCTTTAGACCCTTTTCTTAGATCCTCGTTCTACTCTACATACAACATCGTTTTGCTTTTGCGACTTTCAACCTCATTCTTCTTCTTCTCTTCCGCCCGCTATAAATTCAGGTGTAGCCAGGGCGTCCAGTATGGCGCTTCTGACTGATTTTTGCATGAAGGCTTGCTTTCCTTTTCTTTCATCGGTGTCCCTCGTCATTCAGGCGAGCCTCCTCCGACTTCAGAGGTGAACCTACATTTAAACCTGAAGTTTTGATGCTTCTGATTATCTTTTCATATATGTAATGTAGTTGGCTTTTGCGATGTGCCATGACAGATGAGAGTAGTAATATGTGCCATGACAGATGTGAGTAGTAATATGTGCCAGGACAGATGACAGTAGTCATATGTGCCATGACAGATGTGAGTAGTTATATGTGACATTACAGATGAGAGTAGTAATATGTGTCATGACAGATGCGAGTAGTAATATGTGCCATGACAGATGAGAGTAGTCATATGTGTCATGACAGATGCGAGTAGTAATATGTGCAATGACAGATGAGAGTAGTCATATGTGCCATGACAGATGAGAGTAGTAATATGTGACATGACAGATGAGAGCAGTAATATGTGCCATGACAGATGCGAGTAGTAATATGTGCCATGACAGATGAGAGTAGTCATATGTGCCATGACAGATGAGAGTAGTCATATGTGCCATGACAGATGAGAGTAGTTATATGTGACATTACAGATGAGAGTAGTAATATGTGTCATGACAGATGCGAGTAGTAATATGTGCCATGACAGATGAGAGTAGCCATATGTGTCATGACAGATGCGAGTAGTAATATGTGCAATGACAGATGAGAGTAGTCATATGTGCCATGACAGATGAGAGTAGTAATATGTGACATGACAGATGAGAGCAGTAATATGTGCCATGACAGATGCGAGTAGTAATATGTGCCATGACAGATGAGAGTAGTCATATGTGCCATGACAGATGAGAGTAGTCATATGTGCCATGACAGATGTGAGTAGTCATATGTGCCATGACAGATGAGAGTAGTCATATGTGCCTTGACAGATGAGAGTAGTCATATGTGCCATGACAGATGAGAGTAGTAATATGTGCCATGACAGATGAGAGTAGTCATATGTGCCATGACAGATGAGAGTAGTCATATGTGCCATGACAGATGAGAGTAATCAACAATCTAATTAAATACAAATAAGTCTCAGGCTTTTATCTACAAATTTTGTCGGTGGATTCTTTCTCTCTCTCTCTCTCTCTCTCTCTCTCTCTCTCTTGCCATCCCCAATCGGATGGATTCAAAGACTGAGATGATATGATAAATGACAAAGGAACAAACACAGAGCTGTGGATAAGAACAGGGCATGAGCTCATGTTGACCCTGATCAGGATATGAAAATGGAGGTAAGTCATGTATATCTTTTGGAAGAAACAGTCCGGTGTCACTAGACAAGCACTTGAACCAACAAGGGAAGTTCAATGGGGGATACCCCAAACAGACCTGGAAAAGGTGTCTTCTTGTGGAACTGAAGGATGCTGAATTACCAGAGAAACCATAAAGTGGTCAGTGGAAAGCATGAAATGCGGTCAACATAACGCTGAACGTCTTTACTTTCCATTGCTTTTCTTGGTACTCACTTGAGGCTGGGTCGACAAGAGAGCCGTTACGGTCGGAATAATATTTCCCATCTAATGAGGATTAAACCCAGACCAGAAGCGAGTTCACTAACAACTACGCTACTGCGGCTATCATATATATATAATTACATCTATGTCTTTGTGTTTAGTCCTATATTTTCATTATCTAGAGCTGTTAGTAATCCGTTTTGTGTGTTAATCGGGTCTATTGTGACTCTCTATAGGTCTGAAGTCTTGTATCCCATAATGTTTTTTCTATCCTCTGTTTGAGAATAGTATTTTGGTCGAATCGTCACTGTATCTTCCTTTAGTGGTTTGTAAAACTGCATTAATTCGTGAATACTTATATCCCTTTTTTATGCATAGTTTTTCTGCAGTCTTCACTTGTATCCATTACAAATCCTGCATCGCAAATGATTTATCACTAAATAGTGACGTGGGATTAGCTACCCCACACTGTAAAAGCACTCAGCTATAAAAACCATAACCAAGCCAACGAGAGCTTGCTAGGCCTTGGGGACCTATACCTCCTTAAAGGCAAAAGGTAAGGAAGAAGGAAAGAAGTACATTACCAGAGCAAATACAGTACACGGTTTTATCACAATACATCATTACTACAATGGTACTGGTGTATCAACAAATATTTAGAGAAGATATATCGAAGAGGAACTGATAGGAAAACAAAGATCAGAATACTTTCTTTCTCGAATCCTGTATGCCTCACAGCGTCAGGTCAGGAAGAGATTTCTAAAACGGCCTAGTATGCGCTTCGTAGATAGTCTCTTTCGCCTCTGTTATCTTTGAGGTCCATCTTTTGCGTGGCCGGCCTTTTGCTTTGTACCCATTGTATCGGAGCAGCATTGCTCTTTGGGGTACTCTGTTTGATGGTAATCTGCTTACGTGGCCGAACCATTTAATTTGTTGTTTCTTGATGAAGTCAAGTACTGATGTTGTACCCACTTTTTCCTGATGTCTTCATTTCTCAACCGGTCTCTTCTTGTTACACCCAGCATTCTGCGTAGAAACTTCATCTCTGTTGTGACTAGTTTTCTTCTATCGTTTGTTGTCAGCGTCCAGGTTTGGCACTGGTAACATAAATCAGAATACTAAGAGCATGCATATTCCCAGTGGCAACGTATGGATGTGAAACATGGACATTTAGCATGGCAGTGGGAAAATATATATGTTATTTTGAATAGAAGTGTTACAGAGGAGTCCTTAGTATACCAAGGACAGAGACAAGTAGAGAGATATCCAGAAAGAACGTAAAATAAAAGAAAAAATAGCTCATACTACAAATAAGACTGAGAAACATGAGGAACTTTGGACATTTAATTTGGCACAAAGGGTTTGAGAAAACTATTACGGGTGGAGGCATCCCTGCAAAGGTGAGAAGTGGAGGACGAAGGAGAAGATGGGGTCAGGATGTAACTGATGATTTCAGCATGACGACAGCAAAAGAGAACATCTTGCCTATGGAAGAGAAATTCTGAAGGACTGTTAGAGTGGCAAAGTTCTGCTAAAGACAAACAAGTCGATGATGATATCGAAGTGTACAGTTATCTCACACCAAAAACAAAACCCCCCCGCAAAAAAAACATTAGTTTTAAACAAAATCTACTTCCACCAGAGTGGGCGTCTCGACAGGGACAATCTAAGATTGGTTGATTGGTTGATCGATTTTATCGTATCGATTTTGTACAGCCAAAGGTTCTTTTGTGTGCTCAACGTAAACACGAGACTTACGTTTTATTGTCCGTCTAATATAGAACTAGGAACTCGATCTTACCTACACTGAGATCATACATCAGTGGAAAGATAGTTAGATCGCTTCAAACAGGAAACAAAGCGTCCATGGAGCGTTAGACGAGCACAGGATCTCACATTACAGAGACTCCATTATCATCTTAATCACGTGTCATACCGGCTGATGTCGTCCATCATGCATCTAAAAAAAACGTGTTTCCTGAATAATAACTATCACTTCGGATAATTGCTTTTTCTGTGCTATGAAATTATGTACACAAATATTCTTCTCTGCCGTCCCTTGTTTGTCCACAATGTCATTTTGTTAGCTGTCACTATATAATCTAAACGGTATTTTTTCCAGCTCAGGCACGAAAATTGATGACAATCTCTTTTTTATGCTGTTATTGGTCTTAACTGAGATGAATTCGTGTAATATATAATAGTTTGTCTATCGACTAGGACACTAGGGTGATGCAGGGCCAGTCACTCATTTGACGCTCTACGCGTAATGAAAGGAATTGGCTCTCATACCTCCTGCACACTAGGAGATAGAAATGTGAAGTGACAGGCACTTCACACATTTTTTCTTCTTCCTCTTCCAACTCCTAACGGAGCACAGGTCTTCAACAAACTTGTTCCAGCTCTTCCACGCTCCTGCCATCCCTTCCAATTCTATCCATGTTTTACTTATACTTCTAATATAAGTTTCCAGCTCTCTTCTCTAGGTATGTCAAAGCCTTCCTCTTTTCCTCTTTCCCTGTAGGTTCCAAAACAGTGCCTGTCTTGCTATACTTTCAGTCGGTCTTCTTAATGTGTGTCCTATCCATCGCCAGCGTCTCTTCCTTAGCTCTTTCTCCACTGGTATCTGCTTAGTTATTTCTCTGAGTTCCTCCTTTGTAATCTTATCATACCATCTCAGTCCCTCTATTCTACGTAAACATCCATTTATGAAGGTCTGTAGTTTTCTGGTGGTTTCTTTTGTTGTCTTCCATGTTTCCGAGCCATAGAACAGCACTGACTTCACATTTGATTGAAAGATTCTCAGCTTTTTGTTTATTTTGATCCCCTTTGACTTTCATTTCTTACTCAATGCAATAAAGTTTCCCTTGTTTTTGTATTCTTACCTTATCTTTGTTTGTTCCTCCTTCTGTGTCTATGTTGCTACCAAGGTATGTGTATGATTCTACATCTTGTAGATCTGTTTCCTCCAGCATAATCTGGTTTACCTTTACTGCATTTATTCTCATTACATTGGTGTATTCTCTGTGTATGTTCAAACCTAGTTGCTGAAACTTATTATTTAGAATATTCATTTTATCTGTAAACTGTGCGTGATTGTGGGACAGCAATGCCAGATCGTCTGCAAATTCTAGGTCTTCTAGTTGTTTCATAATTGTCCATTGTATTCCAAATCTGTTATCTGTTGTTGTTTATTTCATGATAGATTCTATGGCCAGCAAGGAATGGTGAAAAGAGGCATCCCTGTGGCACCCCCGTTCTTATCACAAAGATTCCGTCAATTGGCCTTCATGGATGACTTTGCATTTCATTCCTTCAAATGTTTCCTTTATTAACTTTGCAATCTTGGGAGGAACTCCAAAGTATTTTAATTTTTTCCACGATTTTTTTATTTTTGAGTTTTTTCTGGATATATATATTTGTTCTCTTCTCTATCCATGATATAGGAGAACTCTTCTGTAAAACTTATATTCAAAATAAAAAAGCACATATATATTTTTCTATTGTCTTGTTAAATGTTCATGGTTAACACCCATAGGTTGCCTTTGGGAATATGCATGCTCTTAGTATTCCGATCCTTGTTTTCACATCAGTTCCATTCCATTGGAAACATTTAAGTGGACGCCCATGAACACTGCCGTACCACGACCTGAACTCGTGCATACACAGATGGAACACCAGCATATGTAAGTGCGAATGAACATTTCTGAACCACACATACGTAACACATAACTGAATGACAGTGGCAACATAAAAATTCGCATGCAACTTCAAGTCAAAGACATATACATTGATAACTGCAGCTGCTGACCAAGTTAGAATTAACACCAGAGGCAGAGAGATATATGGAGCTTTTCACGGATGATCTATCATTTAAAAGCCAATCAATCAAGAACTCATTATCTAAGAGAAACACTTTAGTTGCTCTGTCAGAACTCTCAGATAGTTGTGATAGAGTAGATTTTCTCTCATTGAGATATATATATATATACATAATCTGGTATTGCAGAAATGAAACCGCCTTAAGTGCTTTCCATTGAAGTTTGTTTGTGTTTTCCTATTTTTCAATCGGCCGCTATGAATTCATGTGTAGTCTTTGTGCCTGATATTGCGCTTCTGACAGATATTTGAGTGAAGGTTTGTTTTCGATATCACCAACCGATATCAGCAACGTGTGCTTCTGGGGATCTCAAAAGGAGCAAAGAATACTAATACTGCGACCATCAAGGCATGTCGTAAGAGGCGACTGAGGTACAGGCTTAGGGGAAAAAACCCAATTAAATTAAAGCGTCACAGAAATCTGATGTGGTGGCCTACTTGTAGGCGAATAACTGGCACAATGTACAATCGCTCCTAGGCTCGGATCACAGACAAGTCACAAAGAGTGGTTAACAAGTGGTCGATATGGAGCGTTCGTTGAAGAAGGAGAAGAATATCACCAGTGTCTCGCGTCTTTCATGCGCGCTTTACTGTGACTTCAGATGTATTTTGAATTTAGATCATCAAGTCTCGTACTCACAATGTGTCTCGTACTCACAGCGTAAGCACCGAGAGTGTTTGCCCAAGCTGGACTTGAACCCAGGAATTTATACTGCACGTGGTAATTAGCGCAGTGTTGTTCGATATCAACTACCCCTACCGTGATGTAATGTAACGGATTGCTTGTTTTCATAATGCTAACACGTATTTTGGCGGAAACCTTATGCTCTAGGCAGGATCAGCACCGTCGAACAGGTTATAGAGGAGAGGTCAGATAAAATGAGCACACCTTTCACTGGTATCGAATACAACCTAGAGCATGACAACATAAATATATTAAACAGAAAAACGCAGACAGGAGACTTCTGACTTACAACGGAATATTACAGTCTCAGAGCAAGCCTCCATAAAATGGGCCTCAGAGACTTAGTTACCCGCACCTGTGGAACACCAAAGCAGTCCCGGAGCACATCTTGCAAAACTGTTCCAATCTGATCAGTGTGAGATTGGAAATCTGGTCAACAGAAACAACCCTTCAGAACAAACTATAGGGGCAGGGAAGACCTCAAGCGCACCGTCATGTTTATGACACATATTGAAGTAGTTGAATAGCAGAAGTGTATCGCAGAAGAAGAAGAACATGTTTGGAACTTTGTGTTAGGAATGACAAAACCTGAACAACTAATAGTATAACAAAAACAGAAACTAAAACTAAAACAACATTAGAACCAAGTCTGAAAGAACACTTGCAGATGACACATATCTAAATGGCTTAAAGTCGAAGGATTGACTTCATTACACCGATACTTATGCAATACGGTTCGGTCCCTCTCCGCAGAAATGACAAGCCATCTGCGGAGAGTACTGTATAAAGCACGGACTCTGTAGCTCCTGCAACAATTTTAGTGGTTTCCGTAAAAAATGCACCCATGAACACAAATTCGCGTTTCAGATTCTAACCCACGACCTTGTGAGCGTAAGACCTCATCGCTTAACCACTTAGCTACAGATTGACACATATATGACGATGCATGATTAAAACGATCTAAAGAAAGTCAAATTGTCGGCAATTACGGTGTCAACGAAAGAAATAATTAAAAACCCACAAAATGAAATGTGAAAGCACTACAAGAAACATTGAGCTATGTACAAGTGACAAGAGAAATGAGATGCGACAAACAATCTGGACATTTAGCTATGTACAAGTGACAAGAGAGAAATGAGATGCGACAAACAATCTGGACATTTAGCTATGTACAAGTGACAAGAGAGAAATGAGATGCGACAAACAATCTGGACATTTAGCTATGTACAAGTGACAAGAGAGAAATGAGATGCGACAAACAATCTGGACATTTAGCTATGTACAAGTGACAAGAGAGAAATGAGATGCGACAAACAATCTGGACATTTAGCTATGTACAAGTGACAAGAGAAATGAGATGCGACAAACAATCTGGACATTTAGCTATGTACAAGTGACAAGAGAGAAATGAGATGCGACAAACAATCTGGACATTTAGCTATGTACAAGTGACAAGAGAAATGAGATGCGACAAACAATCTGGACATTGAGCTATGTACAAGTGACAAGAGAAATGAGATGCGACAAACAATCTGGACATTTAGCTATGTACAAGTGACAAGAGAGAAATGAGATGCGACAAACAATCTGGACATTGAGCTATGTACAAGTGACAAGAGAAATGAGATGCGACAAACAATCTGGACATTGAGCTATGTACAAGTGACAAGAGAGAAATGAGATGCGACAAACAATCTGGACATTGAGCTATGTACAAGTGACAAGAGAAATGAGATGCGACAAACAATCTGGACATTGAGAAATAGGACAGAACATACATGAAGCTAGAGAAAATATAATCTATTCAGAAGAAGACGAAATAGATGCTAATGCTGGGGATACCTTTGTGATCACACCAGAAACCTAGAAAACACGCATAGAATATGAAACACATAACAGACATAAATAAAACAGCACAATTTGATTCAAAGGGGAAAATGCCACCATGATTAAATGTTATACCAGACCAAAAATCGAAGTCGAAGAAGAAAAAAAATAATTACATTTCTTTGACAAACTCTAACAATGAACAAAGCACAAGGAGGGACAAATTAAGATACTTCAAAGAAATGTAAATACAAATGATGAGACTGGTAATAGTAGCTATAAATTTATTATTTGCAAAAACGGAATTGGAAACATAAAACAAATTGGTGAAATCTTTGTAAATGTCTGTGAACTACCCTTGCTGTACTGTCGTGATTAAGTCTACGTCTTCTAGGGGCGGTATGAGTTCCATCCAGGATATCAAGTCTGAATTGGGGCATTACTGTCTTATGACGCTATACAAATTGTTGGGGGATGGTTATATGTAAAGTAAGTAAAGTAAAGGAACCCTTTCATACCTCGTGGTATATGGGTCAATACAGTGTTAGGCCTGTATTTTTCATTGACTGTCGGCACACGATGGGTGATGTGGTCAGCATCACGCCGGCCGCCTTACTTTCCCAGAGCATGTCTGGTACCCAGTTGAGGCTGGTCGACCTGAGAGCCGTCGTGGTCGGGAAATTCCACGCACATTGCGGGAGCTGAACCCAGACCACCAGCCTTGCGAAGCGAGTTCACTAACAACTACGATACAGAGGCTCTCATGGTTATATGGCGAAGTGGTTAAAACGTGTGCTTGTCGTTCTTCTTCTTCTTTGCGTTCGTTCTTTACAACCAATTTTAATCACTCTTTGTGATATGATTGATCTTTGCCAAGAACGTGTATACGTTGCACATTGGTTTGGTAGGCCCCTAAACGCATAGACTTCTACACGTTTAGGACACATGCATCCGATTTCATCCAAACCGCCTTAGTCGCCTCTTACGACATGCGTGGCAGGTAACAGTGGTTCTATTCTTTACACCCAAACTTGGCCCCTGGTAACCACTCGGCGGGCCCGGTAACCATTCGGTCGGGCTCCGGTAACCACTCAGGCGGGCCCCGGTAACCACTCGGCGGGCCCAGGTAACCACTCGGGCGGCTTGTCGTTCTGAAGGCTATGGGTTCGAAATCAGACATTGCGAGGGACCGAGATACAACCGGTGAAATCAAATCAGACATTGCGAGGGACCGAGCTACAACCGTGAAATCAAATCAGACATTGCGAGGACCGAGATACAACCGGTGAAATCAAATCAGACATTGCGAGGGACCGAGATACAACCGGTGAAATCAAATCAGACATTGCGAGGGACCGAGCTACAACCGTGAAATCAAATCAGACATTGCGAGGACCGAGCTACACCGGTGAAATCAAATCAGACATTGCGAGGACCGAGCTACAACCGGTGAAATCAAATCAGACATTGCGAGGGACCGAGCTACAACCGTGAAATCAAATCAGACATTGCGAGGGACCGAGCTACAACCGGTGAAATCAAATCAGACATTGCGAGGGACCGAGCTACAACCGTGAAATCAAATCAGACATTGCGAGGACCGAGATACAACCGGTGAAATCAAATCAGACATTGCGAGGGACCGAGCTACAACCGGTGAAATCAAATCAGACATTGCGAGGGACCGAGCTACAACCGGTGAAATCAAATCAGACATTGCGAGGGACCGAGCTACAACCGTGAAATCAAATCAGACATTGCGAGGACCGAGCTACAACCGTGAAATCAAATCAGACATTGCGAGGACCGAGCTACAACCGGTGAAATCAAATCAGACATTGCGAGGGACCGAGCTACAACCGGTGAAATCAAATCAGACATTGCGAGGGACCGAGCTACAACCGGTGAAATCAAATCAGACATTGCGAGGGACCGAGCTACAACCGTGAAATCAAATCAGACATTGCGAGGGACCGAGATACAACCGGTGAAATCAAATCAGACATTGCCAGGGACCGAGCTACAACCGGTGAAATCAAATCAGACATTGCGAGGGACCGAGCTACAACCGGTGAAATCAAATCAGACATTGCGAGGGACCGAGCTACAACCGGTGAAATCAAATCAGACATTGCGAGGGACCGAGCTACAACCGGTGAAATCAAATCAGACATTGCGAGGGACCGAGCTACAACCGTGAAATCAAATCAGACATTGTGAGGACGAGCTACAACCGGTGAAATCAAATCAGACATTGTGAGGGACCGAGCTACAACCGGTGAAATCAAATCAGACATTGCGAGGGACCGAGCTACAACCGTGAAATCAAATCAGACATTGCGAGGGACCGAGCTACAACCGGTGAAATCAAATCAGACATTGCGAGGGACCGAGCTACAACCGGTGAAATCAAATCAGACATTGCGAGGGACCGAGCTACAACCGTGAAATCAAATCAGACATTGCGAGGACCGAGCTACAACCGGTGAAATCAAATCAGACATTGCGAGGGACCGAGCTACAACCGGTGAAATCAAATCAGACATTGCGAGGGACCGAGCTACAACCGTGAAATCAATCAGACATTGCGAGGACCGAGCTACAACCGTGAAATCAAATCAGACATTGCGAGGGACCGAGCTACAACCGTGAAATAAAATCAATCAATTGATATGTTCTGTTGTCATTTAGACACTTTAGATCAAAATACAGAATGTTCTTCATTTTCGTAGAAGCTGTTTTTGTGTACATACGCAAACATATTTGACCGAAATACGGTTGTGTAAGTCCTACAATCCATACGGTGCACATCGTACTCATGTTCTAGGCGCAAACCATACAGATCACATAGAGTGGTTAAGTTGGTTGATAAGAACCAAAACAAACAAACAGCGTAATACTACACACAATGAATGCAAACAAAATAACAAAGGAAATTTTCGAAGACTGTAAAGCACTGCTGTCCATCTCGGTGCCCGCGGACGCCATTCGGCCCGTGTGATACATCCCTCGCGCTTTTTTTTATTTCTCCGTCTTTAACTTTAATCATAATTTTTTTTAAACAAAAATGTGTTTCTGATTAATAATATGTATTTTAATGAACAATATTTTTTAAATTAAATTTGCAATCAGGATTAAGTTTCCATCTGTTATTATTTTTATAAATGTTAATATTACTACTACTTCATAATTTTTATAAATGTTACTTTTAATATTACTTTATAACTTGTATAAATGTTAATATTACTATTACTTTATAATTTGTATAAATGTTACTTTTAATATTACTTTATGCTATGAAGAAGCAAAAACCATCGTCAAATGGTACTACAAAGCTAACTGGGATAAAGAATACCTAAACACAAAGACGATGGATATTACCAACTGTCCAGAAGGGACCAGACATCCAAACTTCACCTCCGGGCGGGTCATAACAGAATGAGACATCACCTGTACACTAAATTCAAGATAGGTACCAACGACCTGTGCCCCTTTGTCTTGGCGAGTATGACAACAGAACATATCCTACAAAACTGCCTCCAGTGTGCAGACCTGAGAAGAAAGAGGTGACTCACTTACATCAGCGTCCAAGACAAACTGCATGGCATGGCTGAGAATCTGAGGCAGATGGCTGAATTTATTAGAGAATCCGAAATTTCATTCTAATGAGAACGCAGAAGAAGAAGAATATTTTAATTATAATTTTTAACCTTATAATTTTTTGTGCTATTAGTATTATTATTACAATGTCTGGCCAACCAGTAGTAACAACTGTTATAAGAAGATGGAGATATGTTGGACACACCTTGAGAGGAAATGATCAAAGAATATCAAAGCAGGCATTGAAGTAATACGGAAAGGTTCAAGAAAGAGAGGACAACCTAAGGAAACCCTGAAACGAACTTTGCTGAGAGGGCAAGAAATATCGGTCTCAGTTCCATGGAAGAGATTGAGCAAGTTGTCCAGGATAGATCAATATGGAGAAATTGCTTGCAGGCCCTATGTAAGGTATAACGGTACGAGGTGAATTATTATTATTATTATTATTACAACTGCCCCATGGCGACTGCACCTCCACATTCATTAGTCAGACGTGCTCCAATATATAAAAACATTGAATATCACTGGTCTGAATTGATCTCACGTCTAGACATTGTGCAATGCTAGCCACTAAAATAATCTTGTGTTGTCAATAAGTTCATACGTGTGTGTTATTTACGTTGTGTTCTTCTTCTACGTACGCTCCATATCATCTACTTGTTAACTACTCTGTGTGATTTCTATGTGATCTGAGCCTAAGAGCGATTGTACGGTGTGCCAATTATGCGCCTACAAGTAGGCCAGCACATCCGATTTCTACGATGCTTTTGTTTTATTAAGGTAGCTTCCCTAGGTCCTACATCAGTCGCCTCTTACGACATGCCTTGTAGGTTGCAGTGGTACTATTCGTTGCTTTCCTTGCGGACGACGGCATAACACGGGCGACGTTGTGTTCTTAATATCGTCTCCATTGAAGCATGTCCACTCCGCTATCAATCCATTTATAAGTATTTCTATCTTTCCTGTTTTCTTTTCTATAGTTCCTTGACGGACAGATTTGGTCAAACACGGCGCCCGTATGTTGCCGGTGTTTGCAGGAGGAGCAAGGAATAGTAATACTGCGACCTACAAACCTAGGACCTAGGAAAGTTACCCTAGTAAATAAAAAGCGTCGCAGAAATCGCTGGCCTACTTGTAGTGCATAACTGGCACAACGTACAATCGCTCTTAGTCTCAGATCACATACAAATCACACAGAGTGATTTAACAAGTGGTCGATATGGAGTGTTCGTAGAAGAAGAAGAAGAAGACTAGGATATTTCAAGCAATCAAATATTGTTCAGTTAAACAGTTTCATTGGGACTCAACAGTAGATGATCAAGGAATCAAATATTGTTCAGTTAAACAGTTTCATTAGAGCTCAACAGTAGATGATCAAGGAACCAAATATTGTTCAGTTTAACAGTTTCATTAGAGCTCAACAGTAGATGATCAAGGAATCAAATATTGTTCAGTTTAACAGTTTCATTAGAGCTCAACAGTAGATGATCAAGGAACCAAATATTGTTCAGTTTAACAGTTTCATTAGAGCTCAACAGTAGATGATCAAGGAATCAAATATTGTTCAGTTTAACAGTTTCATTAGAGCTCAACAGTAGATGATCAAGGAATCAAATATTGTTCAGTTTAACAGTTTCATTAGAGCTCAACAGTAGATGATCAAGGAATCAAATATTGTTCAGTTTAACAGTTTCATTAGAGCTCAACAGTAGATGATCAAGGAATCAAATATTGTTCAGTTTAACAGTTTCATTAGAGCTCAACAGTAGATGATCAAGGAATCAAATATTGTTCAGTTTAACAGTTTCATTAGAGCTCAACAGTAGATGATCAAGGAATCAAATATTGTTCAGTTTAACAGTTTCATTAGAGCTCAACAGTAGATGATCAAGGAATCAAATATTGTTCAGTTTAACAGTTTCATTAGAGCTCAACAGTAGATGATCAAGGAATCAAATATTGTTCAGTTTAACAGTTTCATTAGAGCTCAACAGTAGATGATCAAGGAATCAAATATTGTTCAGTTTAACAGTTTCATTAGAGCTCAACAGTAGATGATCAAGGAATCAAATATTGTTCAGTTTAACAGTTTCATTAGAGCTCAACAGTAGATGATCAAGGAATCAAATATTGTTCAGTTTAACAGTTTCATTAGAGCTCAACAGTAGATGATCAAGGAATCAAATATTGTTCAGTTTAACAGTTTCATTAGAGCTCAACAGTAGATGATCAAGGAATCAAATATTGTTCAGTTTAACAGTTTCATTAGAGCTCAACAGTAGATGATCAAGGAATCAAATATTGTTCAGTTAAACAGTTTCATTGGGGCTCAACAGTAGATGATCAAGGAATCAAATATTGTTCAGTTTAACAGTTTCATTGGGGCTCAACAGTAGATGATCAAGGAACCAAATATTGTTCAGTTTAACAGTTTCATTGGGGCTCAACAGTAGATGATCAAGGAACCAAATATTGTTCAGTTTAACAGTTTCATTGGGGCTCAACAGTAGATGATCAAGGAATCAAATAGTGTTCAGTTAAACAGTTTCATTGGGGCTCAACAGTAGATGATCATTATATGTTATCATTGTTATGGGAGATCTAAATGCGAAGGTCGGACAAGACAACACGCATAGTTATAGAACTATGGGAAAATATGGATGTGGTATGATGAACGAAAATGGGGAACGTTTAGTAAACTTCTGCAGCATGAACAATCTCGTTATAGGAGGAACCCTATTTCAACATTTAGATATCCACAAATTAACATGGTATTCCCTAATGGCAGAGATAAAAACCAAATAGACCATATAATGATCAATGGACCCTGGAGACGCTCGCTGCTAGATGTTGTAGTCAAGAGAGTTGCAGATGTTGGTAGTGACCACCACCTAGTCACAGCTTATGTCAAACTTAAACTAAGAAAAACAGGACAACAGAAAAACTTCCAAAAGAGGTTCGATGTGGATAGACTAAAGACACGGAAGTAAGGGATAAGTTTATAATGCAGATAAAGAACAGATTCCAAGCCCTAGAAAGTAATGAAACTACGGATGAAACTGACAACATAGATAAAACATGGGACAACATAGCATCTATATATAGCAAGAGCAGTGAAACATGTCTAGGCTACCGCACAAAGAAAAGAAAGAATGGATAACACCAACAACATGGAAAATAATAGACAGCCGAAGAATATTAAAAGAAATTGTTAGAAGCAAAGTCCGAAAGACTGAAGCAAGATACCAAGAACAGTACAAAAGCGCAAGTAAAGAAATCAAACGGGCTGTGAGAGCCGACAAAAGAATGTATGTTGAAGACCTGGCAGTACAGGCAGAAGAAGCAGCAAAAAAGTGTGATCAGGGAACAGTGTACAAAATTACAAAGCTAATAAGCGGGAAACATTACAGAAGATCAAATACTCTAATAAAGGATAAGAATGGAATACTATTGACAACGGAAAAGGAACAAGAAATACGATGGACAGAGCATTTTAAAGAATTGCTAAACAGACCACCTCCAACGGTAGTAGCAGACATACCAGAACCAACAGAGGAGTTAGAAATTGGCATTGAAACACCCAGCCAGGATGAGATCATTACAGCAATTAAATCTCTTAAGAATAACAAGGCACCAGGGAATGATAACTTAAACGCAGAACTATTCAAAATAGACCCAGAACTTGCAGCTAATATATTGCAACCCTTGTTTACTACTATATGGAATGCCCAAATAATACCTGATGCATGGAACAGAGGAGTCATCATCAAGATACCCAAAAAGGGCTCCTTGCCGATTGTAATAATTGGCGTGGAATAACACTGCTTTCTGTCCCAGTAAAATCTTAAGCAAAATCATCGTACAACGTATTACTGACGCTGTGGATAAGAAACTGAGAAAGGAACAAGCAGGATTTCGCAAAAGGACGGAGCTGTATAGGCCAAATATTTGCTCTTAGAAATATCATAGAACAATGCACAGAATGGCAAAGCAAACTCTATATCAACTTTGTAGATTTTGAAAAGGCTTTTGATAGCATACACCGCGAAAGTCTATGGCGTATCTTAAGATGGTATGGAATCCCATTGTGTTTTATAAATATTATAAAAAGCTGCTACAGCAAGTTTGCATGCAGTGTTGAAACTTCAGAACTAAAGTTTGAGGTAAAAACAGGCGTGCGACAAGGATGTGTTATGTCAGCCCTATTATTCAACACTGTCATAGATTGGGTGATGCGTAAAACAACGGAAGATAAGGCAAGAGGTATTAGATGGACGCTCACATCCACTCTGGAAGACCTAGATTTTGCAGATGACATCGCACTCCTATCTCATACACATAGAGATATCCAGGAAAAGACCAGCCGCCTTAACCAATATAGTGAGATGGCTGGGCTGAAAATAAATCAGAAGAAAACTGAAGTAATGACTCTGAACATAGCAACCCCAGCACCAGTCAAACTAGAAGGTAAAACCCTCCGAGATACAACCGCTTTCACATACCTTGAAGTGTTATTAGCAATGAAGGAGGCGCTGGATCTGACATTAAAAACAGACTGAGTAAAGCACGCAGTGCATTCATGACCCTTCAGACCGCCTGAAAATCTGCCCAATACAGCATCAGAACCAAGACTAGTATCTATAACAGCTGTGTGCTGTCAACTTTGCTGTATGGATCGGAATGCTGGAGAATGACAGAACAGGATATGTCCAGACTCTCCGCCTTTCATACAACTTGTCTGCGAAAAATCTTACGCGTGTACTGGCCGACTACTATCTCGAATCAAGAATTGCTTGCACGATGCCAACAAGAGAATATGGGCACTATCATCCGAAGACGACGCTGGAGATGGATTGGACATGTGATGCGCATGGAGACTGGCTCCGACACGAAAACTGCACTGAGATGGACTCAGAGGGTAGGCGAAAGCGTGGAAGACCCAAGACGACCTGGAGGAGAACGATAGAGCAAGAGCTGAAGGAAATGAATCATAGCTGGAACACAATACAGAGGAAGGCCATGAACAGGGAAGAATGGTGTACGTTTGTTGCTGCCTAAACGCCAGGGGCGTAACAGGCTAAAGAGAGAGAAACAGTTTCATTGGGGCTCAACAGTAGATGATCAAGGAACCAAATATTGTTCAGTTAAACAGTTTCATTAGAGCTCAACAGTAGATGATCAAGGAATCAAATATTGTTCAGTTTAACAGTTTCATTGGGACTCAACAGTAGATGATCAAGGAACCAAATATTGTTCAGTTAAACAGTTTCATTAGAGCTCAACAGTAGATGATCAAGGAATCAAATATTGTTCAGTTTAACAGTTTCATTGGGACTCAACAGTAGATGATCAAGCAATCAAATATTGTTCAGTTAAACAGTTTCATTGGGGTTCAACAGTAGATGATCAAGGAACCAAATATTGTTCAGTTAAACAGTTTCATTGGAGCTCAACAGTAGATGATCAAGTAATCAAATATTGTTCAGTTAAACAGTTTCATTGGGGCTCAACAGTAGATGATCAAGCAATCAAATATTATTCAGTTAAACAGTTTCATTGGGGTTCAACAGTAGATGATCAAGCAATCAAATATTGTTCAGTTTAACAGTTTCATTGGGGCTCAACAGTAGATGATCAAGCAATCAAATATTGTTCAGTTAAACAGTTTCATTGGGGTTCAACAGTAGATGATCAAGGAATCAAATATTGTTCAGTTTAACAGTTTCATTGGGGCTCAACAGTAGATGATCAAGCAATCAAATATTGTTCAGTTAAACAGTTTCATTGGGGTTCAACAGTAGATGATCAAGGAACCAAATATTGTTCAGTTAAACAGTTTCATTAGAGCTCAACAGTAGATGATCAAGGAATCAAATATTGTTCAGTTTAACAGTTTCATTGGGGCTCAACAGTAGATGATCAAGCAATCAAATATTGTTCAGTTAAACAGTTTCATTGGGGTTCAACAGTAGATGATCAAGGAACCAAATATTGTTCAGTTAAACAGTTTCATTGGAGCTCAACAGTAGATGATCAAGTAATCAAATATTGTTCAGTTAAACAGTTTCATTGGGGCTCAACAGTAGATGATCAAGCAATCAAATATTGTTCAGTTAAACAGTTTCATTGGGGTTCAACAGTAGATGATCAAGCAATCAAATATTGTTCAGTTAAACAGTTTCATTGGGGCTCAACAGTAGATGATCAAGCAATCAAATATTGTTCAGTTTAACAGTTTCATTGGGGCTCAACAGTAGATGTTAATTTGTATTGCTCGTTATAATCTCATGGAGAATAAAAATAGACGGGAAGCTGTTCTACTCAACATTTTCTGACATGAGTGATAATTCACATTTACAAATGTAAAGCTGTTCTACTCAACAGCATCTGACATGAGCAACATGAGAGAGAGAGAGAAAATAGATAGCGAGACAATCACACATATAAAGCTGTTCTGCTCAACACTTTCTGACATGCGTGACAGGCGTGGTATTCAAAGATAAACAGCTGTTCTTCATAACACTTTCAAATACCAATAAAAGACACACATTCACAGACAGAAATATTGTATATCCAACACTTTCATATACCAATAAAAGACACGCATTCACAGACAGAAATATTGTATACTCAACACTTTCATATACCAATAAAAGACACGTATTCACAGACCAAAATATTGTGTACTCAACACTTTCTAATACCAGTAAAAGACACGCATTCACAGACAGAAATATTGTATACTCAACACTTTCTAATATCAGTAAAAGACACACATTCACAGACAGAAATAGTGTATACCCAACAGTTCCTCCATAAGTAACAAAAAGTTGCACATTCAAAGAAAAACATATTTGCTGCACGAAATTGTCTTGTCGTGTATTGATCGGTATATTGACATTTACTTGACATTTGAAAAGCTTCTACAAATTGAGATGTCGTATTTTCTGTCTAGGAATAATATATGGGTACAATGTAATGTCACTATAACTAAGACGAATATAGAATAGTATTAATGGAGGTTCGTGTGTTGGGACAGATGCAGTATTCCTAACATGATAATATTTTGGCAAATTATGTAATATATACTACCATATATGTCCTGTATGATATCATTACTTTGGTAAGAAACAGATAATCTTGTGTTGTTCTGTTGTTTTAATGTTGTCTCTGTGTTTTGTTTTTCGAATGTTTTGGTGGTGTCTAAGTTTGGTGGCAGGACAAAGACAGGAAAATGTAGGTTTAATTGTTGTATCACCATCACCTATGAAGTTGGAGAAGGCACGCCTCCGCAGTATGCGGGGACACTGGATTATAATGAAAGCATAGGTAAAGTAAAGGAAAGGAACCCTTTCATACCTTGTGGTATATAGGTCAATACAGTGTTAGGCCTGTATTTTCATTGACCGTAAGCACACGATGGATGATGGGGTCAGCATCACGCCGGCCGCCTTTACTTTCCCAGAACATGTCTGGTACCCAGTTGAGGCTGGGTCGACCTGAAAGCCGTCGCGGTCGGGAAAATTCCACGCACACTGCGGGAGATGAGCACGGACCACCAGCCTTGAGAAGCGAGTTCACTAACAACTACACTACCGCGGCTCTCAATGAAAGCATGCCTTCGCGCAAATATCAGTCAGAAGCGCAATACAAGGAGCACTGACTACGCCTGAATTCATAGCGGGAAACGCAGAAGAAGAAGAAGAAGAAGAAGAAGAGGTTTGACCATCAAATTTTCAGATTGTGTATGTACCGATATGTAAACAAATAGAAGGACAATCTCTGGAGGCCACAGAGATGTGGCTTTACAGAAGAATGATGAGAATCCCATGGACTTCTAGAATAACTTATTCTTCTTTAAACGCTCCATATCGATCACTTGTTAACCCTCTGTGTGATTTGTATGTGATCTGAGCCTAAGAGCAATTGTACCCTATGCCAGTTATGCGTCTAGAAGTAGGCCAGCACATTTGATTTCTGCGATGCTTTCTATTTACTAGGGTAGCTTCCCCATCAGTCGCCTCTAACGACATGCCTTGTAGGTAGCAGTGGTACTAATCATTTCTTCCCTTGCGGGCCCAAACAACACAGGCGATATGTAAACAATAAGATGGAAAAATCTCTGGAGGCCACAGAGATGTGGTTTTACACAAGAATGATGAGAATCCCATGGACTTCTACAGGGTGTTCAAGATAATTGCAGCCCCATTGACAATTCGAAAGTTGCCAGGTACAAATTGAGTTGTGTTTATTTACTATTTAAACCGGTTCTGACTAGCTCGTCCTACGTCACATTTGTTCATCGCCCCTTCCCGCACTACAATTACACACCGTCACACAACCTTGATCTATACTACGTCATAACTGAACCTTCCCATGTCCATACATATATGCCAGATTAGCTCCATTCACGGGCTGCAATTATCTTGAACACCCTATAGAATGACGAATTTGGAGGTGATGAATGAGATCAAGACGCAGACAAATTATCAATAAAAGAAAGAAGCAGTAATCATTTTTCGGACATGTGATGAGAATGGGAGGTTCATTACACATTGTGAAAAAATGGAAGGAGACGAGACAGAGTAAGACAGACAGAAAAAAAGGTAAACAGCCTGACTTTATGGCACGGAAGAAAGTCAACACAGCTGAGATGGTAGCAAATACAAGGGACATATATTTGTGGAAATCCATAATCGCCTACGCCATCCGACACGGTACCCGATGATAATGGTGATCTATTCATATATAGTTGACTGCAAAGTGAAATGTTGCATGTATAAGTTTCAATCAATGAAGCATTTGCCCTGACACTGCTGAAATGTTGTGTTAAATGTTGCAGACAGAAAGAAAAATCTGAAATAACGATTTGCATATATACAGTGGTTTAGTCGTAAAAGCTTCTTCTTCTTCATATTGACCCCTTGTTAACCACTCTTCGTGAATTGTATGTGATACGAGCCTCAGAGCGATTGTACGTTGTGCCAGTTATGCGCCTACAAGTAAGCCAACACATCCGATTTCTACAACGCTTTTAATTTACTAGGGTAGCTACCTTAGGCCCTACCCAGAGCCAATTATAAACTTACGGGCTTTCGAACCAGAGCCAACTATAAACTACTGGGCCTTCGGGCTCATGTAAGAAGTGTGGGAAATCAGACCCCAACTACACCACGTGACCTCGCATTCCAGTAATGGTGTATATAGACGAATTCATTTTAAATCAACACAAAATGCTAACTCGAAGTTATATTATGCAACAAGTTAAGTTTAACAATAAGGAATATCAATATGCTGAATATTGTTCACCAATAAATAACCATAGACTCACAGAACTTAGTAAAATTGCAAAAAAGCTTGCAGTGTTCTATCAAACAGCTATAATCTCCAGCCCCCTTCTCTGATCTAGGTCAGGGATTCACCGGTCAGTTGTCTGGCCTAGTTATCTAAAGTTGGCTGTGCCCTACCTCAGTTGCCTCTTACACCATGCCTTGTATATCCCAGTGCTACTATTCTTTGACCCCATTATGAGCCTCGGCATCACACATGTGAGTGGTAAAATAAAAACTACTTGAGTATTTCCTTCCTTTCGTTCGCTTGAAATATGTCTATATATTCAATGTTGTCTCTTGTATGAACTTCACTGTCTTTTGTAGCTCACACAGAGGTCCGTGTAGCACTACTGGAGTACTTTCGTACTTTGCGTAACCAAACCAATGTTCGCCTTAGGTTGAAAAAGGCGTGCCTCGATTTAAAGATATTCTAATCCACTACTGAACAAACAAAACAAATCGCACTATGTATACAACATTATAAAGACAGCAAATACTCATTATAAATATTTTTATCTAGACAATATTATGTCACAGATGTCACCATTGTGTAAGAAGATTATAAAGTTTTAAAACAGAGCAGCACAAAAACTAGACATATAGCAAAGCACTTGAAAGGAACCAGTAAAACAAATTATTTGAACCAACTATGCTGATAAATGAGATGTAATTACTAGCGGAACCGCCGGAGTGGTTACAGGAGCCCAAATTTGGGGTTTAAAGAATAGAACCACTGTTACCTGCCACTCATGTTGTAAGAGGCCACTAAGGAGGTTTGGCTAAAATCGGATGCACGTGTCCTAAACGTGCAGAAGTTCATGGTTTGGGGAATACCAAACCAATGTGTAACGTATATACGATCCTGGCAAAGATCAAACATTTCACAAAGAGTGATTAAAATTGGTCGTAAAGAACAAATGCAAAGAAAAAGAAGACAAAGAGTGATTAAAATTGGTCGTAAAGAACAAACGCAAAGAAGAAGAAGAAGACTAGCGGAATAAAATTTATGTTTATACATTAAGTTCGACAATTATTTTTGTTAAAACTCTTGAGGTCGGGTAGATACGAACACCTGCTTGCAGTCATAGTGAAAAGTGTTCAAGTTTCAGTTAAGATCTACATGTTTTTCCTTTCAAGTGTTTTAAAAAAGAAGATACCAGCTTGTGAACTGATTATTGAAAGAAACGACTCGTTTGTCTTTAAATTTGCAAGTCTATGAATATCTTCCAGCTTTTTTACTACCATTGTAGATTCAGTTAATACATTACTTTTCTTGGCTGAAATCGGATGCACGTGTCCTAAACGTGCAGAAGTCTATGCGTTTAATCCAATGTGCAACGTATACACGCTCTTGGCAAAGATCAAACATTTCACAAAGAGTGATTAAAATTGGTTGTAAAGAACGAACGCAAAGAAGAAGAAGAAGAGGTGGACAATACTTATCCATCCTTCTTTTTATCATTCCCATCCACCATACACTCTTCTGTCTGTGTGTATGCCGTTTAATATTTCTATTTTTTTTTTTTTTATCTTTGCTTTGGATACAATCTGACTTTATTTTGTGCATGAACATTGCGCTTGGTACCTCTACTATATAACAGAAAATGTCACTGGCATTTTATTGTTTCCATCTCTTAGTTCGCCATAGAAAGGATGTCCTAGGTAAACACTAAAACGAACTTTACTGAGAGGTGCAATAAATATTCCCACTCAATTCCACAGAAGAGATAGAGCGAGTTGTCCATTACATAGTAGTGTGGATAAATTACTTGCATGCACTATATAACGTGTAAGGGTATAGGAGGAATATAAGAATAAAATACAATATCAGGGAGCGTCTGATCGAATGGATTAGAGAGCGGCTCCCATACGGTAGACCCGTGTTCAATCCACGGTAAGACCAAGGGTTATTTTCTGTCGGGGGCATAAAAAAATCCTAACCTGAACAGTTTCGTGGCTACTGTACTAGCCATGTGGCCATTAAATTCATAAGGCTCTCGCCTCCCCGCCCCCGCCCCTGTCCTACACTGCCCTAAAAGCGGTACTAGTGGCAACAACGACAGTTTATCTTTATAAAAATAAAAAATCTTAGTTCAGAATTTATATTTATAGTGGTTTTTTTATATAAACACTCAAATATTATAGCTCTAGAATAAGCAATGTGTTAGTTAGAGAGCTAGCGTAGACAAGTGTATTGAACGTTGCTCTAGACAAGTGATAAGAGGGCAGGATATAGAAATGTTTATAGCAGTGGAGTAGACAAGAGGTCAGAGTGTCAAGGAAAACAAGTGGATAGAGAAATCTTGCCAAATTCACAAAAATGATTACATGTGCGTCCACAAAAATTGTTGCTACGTGGAAATTGCGTGTGTGTTGCAAGGGGCTCTCAAGGGGAGCAAAGAATAGTAACACTGCGACCTACAAGGCATGCGTAGAGGCGATTGAGGTAGAGACCTAGGAAGCTACCCTAGTAAATAAAAAGCGTCGCAGAAATCAGATGTGCTGGCCTACTTGTAGACGCATAACTGGCACAACGTACAATCACTCTTAGGCTTGGATCACTTACAAATCACAAAGAGTGGTTAACAAGTGGTCGATATGGAGCGTACGAAAAAAAAGATTACGCGGAAATGTAGGTGACCTGATTAGCATAAACTGATTTATCAAAATCTAGTTTCCAGGAGGGTAGAGGAACATTGCCCCCATTGCCTTAACGTAGACACGCCTATAGAATATTAATGTAATGTTACGATAGTAGCAATGCCCCAAGTCAAACGGTCTTCTTATAATAGTACCATTGCGACCTACAATGCATGTCGTAAGAGGCGACTAATGTAGGTCCTAGGAAAGTAACCTTAGTAAATAAAAAGCATCGCATAAATCGGATGTGCTGGCATACTTGTAGGCATATAATTGGCACAACGTACAATCGCTCTTAGGCTCAAATCACATACAAAGCACACAGTGTGGTTAACAAGTGGTCGATATCGAGCATTCGAAACAGAAGAAGAATTTTTTTAAAATGGCGACCATATCTACTTTCTATTTTTTTTAATTAACAAATAGCTGTCATATCCACTGTGGGACTGATTAGCGTAATGTGTTAGATGTGGACACAAGAGTGTTGTTGGCTGATTAGCGTAATGTGTTAGATTCCGACACAAGAGGGTTGTTGGTTTAATAATACACTCGACTTTCCCCGTGGGAGGAAAGAAATAAGCCCTCCAACTTTATGCACAATAGAAATTTAAAATGGTGAAGTGACAGAAACTTCATACCCTAAGTTCTGAAACTGCCACGGGAAATTTTAAATATTTATTATCATATTTGTTATCTATTTTTGGAATTAAAAAACTGGTTACAGTATTTACATTTTATTTTATTGCAAAGCAACTGATTATCATATCTCCAATAGTTCAATTCAATAATAGCAGAAAATTCTAGGGGCATCACCATTTCATCATCTTTAGTCTTCGTCGCACCCAGGGGGACATAGTAGAGAGAAATGAAATGTCCTCAAAAATCTTGCCTCCTACTAAACAAACATGATAACTCTGTTCAAATAGCATTGCTCTTTTCCCTACTAAACCTAAAAAACTCTGCTTAAAAGCATCTATGTCTCGTTTCTACTAAACTAAACTATACGCTTCAAAAATAGGCATCTATGTCTCCCGTTTTCTGCTGTGCATGCGATCTCCACTGCATTGCATGTCCTTGTCGACTTTCTTTTCTTATCCTTATGATATTGCGCTGGATTGGACTTTTTTCAAATATATCTTCTTCTTCTGCGTTCTTACTAGATTTGGATTTCGGATTCTCTAATAAAGCCAGCCGTCTGCCTCAAATTATCAGCCACTACATACAGTTTGTATTGGACGCTGGTGTAAGTGGGCCAGCTCTTTCTTCTCAAGTCTGCAAACTGGGGGCAGTTCTGTAGGATATAATTCATATGATTACTGCTTCCCCGTTTGTGCAGATCTCTTCCTGCAGTAAGTTTTGGCCACCCTCTTGATGGTAGGTCTGATATTCTTACTTCGTGGCTAAATCTCCGAGGCAGATTGGCGACCGTAGAATACGTTATCCCATTCCTCATTGTGAGGCGTCGTTGCGCAATGTTATGCGCCTTAAGGCCTGGTGCATCCTTTTTCTGCAAGCAATTGTTTCGGGTTCGCATTCCCTAGCGAACACGTACATACCATTTCAACCAAACCTCCTTAGCCGCCTCTTACGACATGCGGGGCAGGTAACAGTGGTTCTATTCTTTACACCCCAAATTTGGGCCCCGGTAACTACTCGGGCGTTTTCAAATATATACATAAATATATAAACGACAATCACTAGACAAACCCTTTTTGTATTTATATAAACTTGATGTCTTTAAAATAAGAAAATTTCCAATCCATATAGATTATATATAAGCGTTTGCTATGTGTATCTCTCTCTCTATCTCTCTCTATCTATCTATCTCTCTTTCTCTCCCTCTCTCTCTCTGAATCTCTGGGGTTTATTTCCTCTTGTCTCCAATCTCTTAATGTCCGATCGAACCAATATTTTTTCATTTTTTAACACCAGTAAACTTTTATCCAAGAGAAATATGAATGAATTTTTGAGACTCAATTGAATCAATGTTACCAAATCTCTTAAGCCCTTTTATTATTCCTTCCGTTTTTTTTGTGTGTGTGTTTTTTTTTTGTATCGCTGTATCTTGAACCAAATTTGTTTTCTTTTAACATAAAATTCTTTATTACTTTTATACAAGAAAATATTATTGGCAAATTCTTTTTATTCTGCTAAAAGCCAAATATATTCTTCTGTTTCTTCGAACGCTCCATATCGACCACTTGTCAACCACTCTGTGTGATTTGTATGTGTGATCTGAGCCTAAGAGTGAGTGTACGTTGTGCCAGTTATGTGCCTACATGCACATCCAATTTCTGCACTGCTTTATATTTACTAGGGTAGCATTAATAGGGCCTACATCAGTCGCCTCTATGTGCATTGTATTCTGTACTTTTTCTTCCTGCTGCCTGGCACCACACGGGATAAAACATATCAGAATGAAGTAAACACAAAAACATATCAGAATGAGTAAAGCATAAAAACATATCAGAATGAAGTAAAACACAAAAACATATCAGAATGAAGTAAAACATAAAAACATATCAGAATGAAGTAAAACACAAAAACATAGAATGAAGTAAAACACAAAAACATATCAGAATGAAGTAAACACAAAAACATAAGAATGAGAAACAAACATCAGTGAGTAAACACAAACATATCAGATGAAAACAAAACATATCAGAATGAAAACAAACATATCAGAATGAAACATTAAACATATCAATGAAGAAACATAAACATCAGAATGAAACACATAAAAGATGATCCTGCTATTAGAAGTTGTGGGTGAATACAACATTCATAAAATGCCAGATGAAAGTATTTAAGGTTTTAACTCGAACGTTTGTTGCCAGGGCTTCAATAGAAAAGAATAGTAACACTGCAACCTACAAGGCATGTCGTAAGAGGCACTGAGGTGGGGACATAGGTGATATACCCTATTAAATGTAGTTAATAAAAAGAGTTTCAGAAATTGGATTTTCTAACCTACTTGTAGGCACATAATTGACACAACGTACAATCGCTCTTAGACTCAGATCACATACAAATCACACAGAGTGGTTAACATGTGGTCGATTTGGAACGCTCAAAGAAGAAGAAAGAAAGATTTTTTAAATATATATTCTTTCGTGTTAATATTCCTTTAAAAACCTATCGTTACTGCCTGTCGTACCGCTTTTTGGGGCGGTGTAGGACAGGTGGGCCGAGGGGAAATTTAATGGTCCGCATGGCTAGTGCAGTCGCCGCTAAGCTGTTCATTATTAGAATTTTTCATTTATGCCCATAAGAGACAAAAATCCTTTCCCTTGAATTGAACACGAGGTTTCCCCACATGGAAGCCGTGGAAGCCAGTGGAAGCCATGGAAGCCGTGCTCTAATACATTCAACCAGACGCTCCTCTTTCCTTTATATTTCCTCATTTATAACAAATAAATGATTGAAATATAATAGTGGACCGGCAATGGCGCCGCTTTCTTCTCATAAGCATTTAGTTTCTCGTGGGTTTTTTATGTCCTAGTCTTTTGTTGTCTGTGCGTGATGCTTTTGTATGCTTTATGGAATTTTTTTGTAATTTAAATTATTCCTATCTTTTACTTGTTATCAGTCCTTCCTTCCTTTCGTTCGCTTGAAATATGTCTATATATTCAATGTTGTCTCTTGTATGAACTTCACTGTCTTTTGTAGCTCACACAGAGGTCCGTGTAGTTTTCTGTCGAGTGTTGTTTCGTTACTTGTTATCAGTTTCAGACGTAGAGCTATACGTGTAATGTAATAAGGGGATTATACAGCAAAAGATAAGTACGCTGGCACCAACCAAGACCTTATTTGACCTCCTGTGGTGAACCTTGACACAGATTACTGCCCTGTAGTTTGAGAAAGCTGATAGAGACCAAAGTATTAGATAGTAGTGTAAGTCTAGTTGCGAATAGTATGATATTTGATCGCATAACAGATGAGTAATATCTCAGAGTGAATGTGCCGACACGTATCTCTTAGCCGACGTCCGAAGATTGATAGTCCGGACAGAAGACGAGTTACGAGATTACGAGATACTGGTTCCTGCAATCACTCCAAAACAAACCCTCCTTTACAGAAGAAAGTCATGTCACCCAAAGTCAAGCTGGTTGGTCGTACCAGAATCACCCGGTTAGACAAAACTCTGTTAAAAAGCAGAGTTTTCCGTACTGGTACCAGACACAAAAAACAGAGCCAATAAAGCATATTGACCGGACCTGTCAGTATTGTTAATATAACCATATCTGGCTTGTATCCAACGTTTCCATTTCCCTTACAGGAAAAGATATATGTTACGAAATGGTTGTCAGTGTTCTTTATGTGGAGGCGGCCTTGCTGCGTCCCACAACATGACATATGTTTACATTCACGTTGGCATAGATTATATCCAAATTTCAAGGTAGGGTTAAGAAAGTGTCAGTTTAGTGTAAGCGCAAACTAGCGCCAGTATTAGCAAATTGTGATCTTTCGTAAGGGTCTACATATGGTGGATATGTAGACCGCCATCGTACATCTACGCCACAGACCTCGAATTTTCATTTATTTCTATGCATTGATTGCGTTTTGTATTATCCATATTTTTCACACGTTTATTAAAGTACATCATACTTAATTTATCTCCCCCTATTTCTTCCACATAGTTATGTTATTTTTCTTATTTAATTTATCTCCGTCTATTTGTTTCACATAGCTATTTTACTTTCTTACTTAATTTATCTCCCATATTTGTTTCACATCAACTGGTGTCTGCGCAGAATAGAGGGAATAAGATGGTATGATAGGGTCACAAATGAGGAACTTATGGAGAGAACAAGACAGATTCCAGTGAACGAACAGGTTAAAAAGATGCTGGCGCTGGATAGGACACACTTTGCGAAAACCGGAGGGAATATAACAAGAAGGGTCCTTGCCTGGAACCCGCAGGAACAGCGAAAGAAGGGGAGGCCGAGAAATACATGGAGACGAGATTTGGAGGCGGAGATCAACAATATAAAGAAGAGCTGAGAGGAGCTACAGGAGATAGCTAGAGATAGGAAGACTTGGCATGAGTTGGTTGAGGGCCTATGCCCCAACCCGGGGTAAAAAGGCAAAGAGAGAGAATTTGTTTCACATAGCTATTTTACTTTCTTATTTAATTTATCTCCCATATTTGTTTCACATAGCTATTTTACTTTCTTACTTAATTTATCTCCCCCTTTTTGCTTCACAAAGCACAATTTTTCTAACTTAATTAGTCGCCCCTCGTTTACCCTGCGGGGATAAAGTCGCCAGGATAGAATGTCACATGATCTGTCTTGTCTTCCTTCCGGTCAGGTTCCAGTCAAGCCGGTGGTTCTTCAGGGACTGTCTACTGTCTTCACAAAGAATCCTAGATCGTTCTGGTGATATATATCTCTGACGTTTGTCCTCTATGCTCCTTGTAGCAATCGATTCTTCGTTATTCTGTAGAGGTGACCTAACTATCTTAAATGAGTTTCCTACGTTCTAGTCTGAAGGTATTGAACTTCGTGATATTGACGTGTTGTTCGACAGTCACTGTACTTTTTCTATTTGCTGATATTTCTTTGAAATTCTGTTTTATTTTTGCAAATTTATCATTTTTCTATTTTTTATCTATTTTTTATTTATAACACTAACTTTGCGTATTTCTTCTTCTTCTTCACGTTCATTCTTTACGACCAATTTTAATTATTCTTTGTGATATGTTTGATCTTTACCAAGAACATGTATACGTTCTACATTGGTTTGGTAGGCCCCTAAACGCATAGACTTCGACACGTTTAGGACACATGCATCCGATTTCAGACAAACCTCCTTAGTCGCCTCTTACGACATGCATGGCAGGTAACAGTAGTTCTATTCTTTACACCCCAAATTTGGGCCCGGTAACCACTCGGGCGACTTTGCGTATAATTTGGCCCGTGTGTTGCATAGTCCCTCATGAAGAGCAAAGAATAGTACCACTGCGATCTACAAGGAATGTTGTAAGAGGCGACTCGTTCGTGTGGTGCCAGCCCGCAATGGAAGCAAATACTAGTACCACTGCTACCTACAAGGCATGTCGTAAGAGGCGACCGTTATAGGAACTAGGGAAGCTACCCTAGTAAATAAAAATCATCGCAGAAATCGGGTATGCTGTCCTACTTGTAGGCGCATAACTGGCACAACGTAAGTCACCCTTAGGCTCAGATCACATACAAATCACACAGAGTGGTATAAAAAGTGATATATATTTTGCGTTCAAAGAAGAAGTAGAAGAAGAATATCTTCGCCGGAGTGGTTACAAATTTGGGATGTAAAGAATAGAACCACTGTTACCTGACATGCATGTCGTAAGAGGCGACTAAGGAGGTTTGACTGAAATCGGATGCATGTGTCCTAAACGTGTAGAAGTCTATGTGTTTAGGGGCCTACCAAACCAATGTGCAACGTATGCACGTTCTTGGTAAAGATCAAACATATCACAAAGAGTGATTGAAATTTTTCATAAAGAATGAAGGCAAAGAAGAAGAAGTATATCTTATTCAAACACAACTTTTGATTGTTTTTGTTTCCTCAAGACAAAATTACAATTAACCTTCAGTTTGCAAGTATTTGTTTTTTTTAATATAAAATAAATCTGAGTGAGACAACGCTAAAGACCACACTCTTGACATCCGTCTATAAAACTGAAATGTGAATTTGGCAAGTGAACACATAATATGTCATCTTGTGTGAACTTTACACAAATATCACAACAGCTAAACTTGTTTCTACTACTAATGAAATAATGACGCAGTTCTATTTGCAACCTTGACTTATTGTCAGGAAATAATACTGTCCCTACCATCACATCAGTTAAAAATTGAAAGGTGTTGTTTAACTCTGATTGGATTCTCCACGAGGAGTAACATTCTTTTTTTTAAAATATGTTTGCTCAGAGCTAAGAAAAAAAAATATACAATTTTTGGTCTGATTCAACTAAACAAGGCTTTGCCCTAAGGTCGAAAGAGGTTTTAATACCGTATATAAGACAAAACAAAACAAACTGTAATTGGATTCTCCCAAGAGTTCATTCTAATTTTTTATGTTTGTTGGTCTACATCACATTCTGATAGAACTTGAGTTCCCAAAGTGGGCAGTACTGCCCCTCCCCAGTGGGTGCTGAAGCCTTCCATGAGGAGGGTGGATCGTGGCACAGAAACATTGGGGGAGGAGTTTTTCGTGATTTTGCGATTGAATAATCATTTTAAAAATTTGAATTCTGCATTTTAATTCATCTTATCCCCATCTTACACGATCCATTTTTTCATCAATTTTCTATTTCATGTACATAATCATTTGAATATTGACCATGTATGACAGGAATATATATCAATTTTCAATGTCAAAGTGAAAATAGAGCATGTATATATATATATATATATATATATATATATATATTTATATATATATATATATATATATATGTGTGTGTGGGGAAGCGTTGACAAACTGTTATAATGAAGAGAGTGATGTTACAAGGTTTATGTCGTGCAAAGTGGGCGGTGGACAGAAAAATTTAGGAATCTATGTGATAGAACTAAAAATGGCTTGTCCATAGTTTCTTCTTTTTCTTCTTCGAACGCTCCATATCAACCACTTGTTAACCACTCTGATGTGATGTGTATGTGATCTGATTCTAAGAGTGATTGTACGTTGTGCCAGCTATGCGCCTACAAGTAGCTTGAACATTCGATTTCTGCGATACTTTTTATTTATTAGGGTTGAACAGACACTTACACCGACTAAAACTAGTTCCATCACCCACATGTTCTTGTGGACAGACCGCACAGACAGCTGAACGCATCTTGCAAGATTGTCAAATGCGGAAAGAACATTGGCTAAGAGAATCAATACCAGGCATACAAAAAAGGGGCAGCAAGCAAACTGCGAAAGGAGAGCGGTTACAGAAGACATCCACACAAAGCTGTTTGGAAGCCTTGATGAACTAACAAACACAACATACATTCAGAGAACTGGACTCATTGTGTAGACATTGAACATCAGCGAAGGGAAGAAGATTTATTAGGGTAGCTTCCCTTGGTCCTACATCAGTCGCTTCTTACGACAGACCTTGTAAGTCACGGTGGTGCTATTCTTTGCTTCCCTTGTGGGCCTCGGCATCACACGGGCGGTCTTCAGTTTGAAAGAGGCTTTCGCCCGTGTGTTGTCGGGGCTCGCAAGTGGAGCAAAGAATAGCAACACTGTGACCCACACGGAATGTCGTAAGAGGCGACTGAGGTAGGGACCTATGGAAGCTACCCTAGTAAATAAAAAGCGTTGCATAAATCGGATGGGATGGCATACTTGTAGGCGCATAACTGACACAACGTAAAATCGCTCTTAGGTTCAGATCACATACATTTCACAAATAGTGGTTTAACAAGTGGTCGATATGGAGCGTTCAAAGAAGAAGAAGCAGAAGAATCGCCCTATATAACAAACAAACAGAACTAACAAGTAACTTTAATTGGATTATCCGCAAGGAGTTCATTCTTATTTTTACGTTTGTTGGCCTACACGGTCTGATATAACCAAAATAATGTTCGTCCTTAGGTTGAATATGCATGACACGGCTTAAGGTGGCTTTAATCTGCTACATAACAAACAAACAAAATAAACTCTAATTGGATTCTGAGCAAGGAGTTCTTTCTTATTCGTTATGTTTGTTGACCTGCATCACGTTCTGATAGAACTAAAAAAAAAGCGTGTCCTTAGTTTGAAAGAGGCTTTAATACAGTATATAAAAAAAAATTTGTGAATGTTTGCAACCATATATACATAGTGCTATATTGAACCAATACTTATATATGGCTACGAATCATGGATAATGCTCGATAAGATAGCTCGTAGCGACACAGAGATGTGATTTTACAGACAAATGTTTAAAATATCATGGATTTTTTTAATTTTGTTTTCCGATCCAGAAGCACTTAAGCTGAAAGCTCTTCGGCTCGGTGCCATGGACATCGTAACCCTTCGGCTCGGTGCCACGAACACTGTAAATCTGGGGAACCTGTAGCTTTTCTGCCAGTCCGCGGAGTTGAACCCGCACTTACAGAGGACTAGTCACCCGTAGTACAACGCGCTACGAACACGCTGGGTACGCGGGCAAAATGTCATGGATAAGGAAACAAAAGATAAATATTAGGTTCTAACAGAAGCTTTCTCACAACAACACTTGATAAACATAACAAATTAGGCTCTCAATATCTTCGGACACATAATGTGAAAAAGAGATTTTAAACAATTGATGACAACTGGTAAAATACAAAAACGAGATATAGGGAAGCCAGATTGAGAAGATGACGATATTCTACAACGTGGTTCAACAAGAGATGGCGTCAGAAGTGATAATCTACATAATGGGGAGAGAGAGAGAGAGAGTTGTGGAGAGACAATATCGTCTATGTTGACAGGTATGGCTCGATTTGTTGATTGATTGATATATGCTATCAATGTGTGTACTTCTGTGTGTGTGTGTGCGATTGTATGTGATTGATTGATGTGTGCCATTGATGTGCAATTCCTTCTATTCAACAGATCTCCATATAGGATCTTATCTGGTCAACATTTTTTTTAAAGTAAATTCATCCTTTTTGTACCACGAGGTATATATGGTAATGAGGTTTTGAGCTCATATTTTCATTAACGTCGGCACACGATAGGTGATATGGTGAACATCACGCCGGGCGCATTTATTTCCCAATACTTTTCCTGGCGCCCAATTGACTCTGGGTCGACCTGAAAGCTGTTGCGGTCAAGAAAATTGCACATGCATTGTGGAATTGAACACAGAACCAGTCTAAGAAGTGAGTTCACTAATAACTACACTACTGAGGCTCTATCTGGTCACCACCATACATTATGGATTCTCTCAAGATATTTGTTTTATAAAGAAGAGTTTAGTTATGTTATGTAATATATGAAGTCACTTTTCAGCACTTCCTAATTATTTAGCAATAGTCCGCCTGTGTGGTGACGAGGTCCACAAGGGAAGCAAAGAATAGTACCACTGCAACCTACAATGCATGTTGTAAGAGGAGACTGATGTAGACCATAGGAAGCTACCTAGTAAATAAAAACGTCGCAAAAATCAGATGTGCTGGTTTACTTAACTGGCACAACGTAGAATCGCTCTTAGGTTCAGATCACATACAAATCGCACAGAGTGGTTGACAAGTGGTCGATATGGAGCGTTAGAAGAAGAAGAAGAAGAAGAAGAAGAAGCAATAGTGTATTACTTTTATATATTATGAGTTGGTCTTCATCTTAAATACTTTTTAATAACGAAAATAAATATCGAAGTACAATGGCACTTTGATCGTTCGTCAAAAAAAATGTTCTTCACAAATATTTCAGTAACACAGTTCACATGAAGACACAATAATCTGAAGAACGAGGTCATATTACTTTCAAAGAAAACATGAGACACCGAATTTTTGTCAAGTTTTAATGCTAGACTAGACAAGAGACCAGATGAAGAAATAATAATAATAATGACTGAAAGCAGGATAAATACAAGAACTGGAATGGGGGAGGGGACAACAATAATAATAATAAAAGTAAGTGAAAGCAGAAGAAATATAAGAACCGGATGGGGGGAAAAACAATAAATCCATGGGCGGTTACCACACATGAATTGCGAAATAATCTGCAATCAAGAAATCGGTCAGCGTGAATGGGCATGATTGAATGTCTCTGATCAGGAGAAACCAAGTCAACAGTGAAAAATTTATCAAAGGTATCGGTGTGTCGGGAGTGTTTGATCGCGAATTTCAATCAAACTATGCGATATAAACAAGGACTTTGGTGGTCAACAAGATATCTTCGAATGAATGAACAAAGCCACACTAGTTTTTTGGTTAATCCGTACCAGATTTGAAGTTTCTACCAGTACAGTGCAGTAGCCAGAATAATATATATATAAATATCAATAAATATACGAGAATGGCTCGGAAACATGGAGGACAACAAAAGAAACCACTAGAAAACTACATACCTTTATAAATGCATGTTTGGTAGAATAAGGGACTGAGATGGTATGATAAGATTACGAACAAGGAACTCTGAGAAAGAACTAAGAAGATTCCAGTGAGAAAGGGCTAAGGAAGAGACACTGGCAATTTATAGGACACACATTGAGAAGACCAACCGGAAGCATTGCAAGTCAGTCACTGTTTTGGCTGTAGGAAAAGAGGAATAGGGAAAGGCCTAGACATACCTGGAGAAGAGAGCTAGAGACTGATATTAAAAGAATAGGTAAGTCATGGACAGAATTGGAAGGGAGAGGAATTGGTTGAAATCGGATGCATGTGTGAAGACCGTGTCCAAATGTGGAAGTCTAGCATTTAGGGCCTACCAAACCAATGGCAACGTATACACGTTCTTGGCAAAGATCAAACATATCATAACAAGTGATTAAAATTGGTCGTAAAGAACGAACGCAAAGAAGAAGAAGAAGAGAGAGGAAGAGCTGGAAGAAATTTGTTGAAGACCTGTGTCCGTTGGAAGTTGAAAGGTGAAGAAGAAGAAACATACGAGAGTGTGTCCCTGATGTTTTGCAATATGAGGTGCTGCATCTATTAGGTCTCTATATGATTAAAGTTATATTTTCAAGTCAACAAAACAAAAAGTGGAGATTGAATAGGTACGTAGAGAAGGATTAGGCTGATAAGTCCATATTGCCAGATAAAAACATCAACAAAAGTAGCTGTGCCGGAGCGTTGTGGGCCTCTCAGTCGCCTCTTACGACTTGCCTTATAGGTCACAGGGGCACTATTCTTTACTTCCTTGCGGGCCCCGCACCACACGGGCAACATCGTAATTAAATTTCTAAATAAGTTATCATTTTTGTGTACATCGTTCATGTGTTGCCGGAGCTCAGGAGACTTAACTCCCACCACATGTATGATAGAATGAACGGATTGGGAAGGGGTAAGTTAAAGAGATCCAGTTTTGCGAAAAGTGCCAAAGCACTGATCCAAGACGATCCGGTCCTAGCCAACTGTAAACCCAGACTTATACCGACAACCGACAAGAACCCGCCGTGGGAAACGATGCCAGAGCTAAGAGAATCAATACCAGACATACAAAAAAGGTGCAGCAAGCAAACTGCGAAAGGAGAGCGGTTACAGAAGAATTCATAGCAACAGAGTACACTGAGAGATCGTGGACACACGTGTACACCGACGGATCGGCAAAGACCGCGATTAGCGATGGGGGAGGAGGAATAGTGTTTAAACTCCCAAAGAAAGTGAAGGTCACGAAGTCGATAGCCACAGGAAAGTACTCAAACAACTATCGTGCAGAGACGGAGGCATTAAGAGTAGCCGCTGAAATGATCATAGAGGGAAGCAGCGCCTCACATAACAAAGTAGAGATATTCATGGACGCCCTGTCGGCCATCACAGCACTAAAATATCCAACCGGTACATAACTAAACGAGCTGAAAACGACCATCTGAGTGTTAACAAACTCATTCAAACACACAGTCATACAGTGGGTCCCATCACACTGAAATATAAGCGGAAATGAAGAGGCAGACAAACTAGCAACGACAGGAGGGCGACTGACGTAGACTGATTATGAAATTAGCTTCGAGAAGACTAAAACAACCATCAGATGGGAATATAGAGAGAAGTGGTCGCAAGACTACCCTTAACACAGAGCCAAAGATGGGTGCTACGGTCTTTCCCGTAGCAAACAAGTTGTCATATTCCGCCTCCTCTCCTTCTTCTTCTTCTTCAAGTTCGTTCTTTACAACCAATTTTAATCACTCTTTGTGATATGTTTGATCTTTGCCAAGAACGTGTATACGTTGCACATTGGTTGCAGGCCCCTAAACGCATAGATTTCACAAGTTTGGGACATGTGCATCCGATTTCATCAAACCTCCTTAGTCGCCTCTTACGACATGCATGGCAGGCTACAGTGGTTCTATTCTTTACACCCCAAATTTGGGCCCCGGTAACCACTCAAGGCGATTCCGCCTCCGAACCGGCCATAAAGACTCCGGTCCCACTTCACCACAAATTTAAAATTGACACAACTAGCCTGTGCCACTGTGAGAAGAAGGGCATGACAGCAAAACACCTACTGCAAGACTGCCAACTGCTTGCAGGCCTGAGAAATGAAACCTGGCCGAAAAATATCGAGCTGAATGAGAAGCTGTTCCCTAGAAACAACAGCAGAATTTATGAGGAAATCTGTGTACATCAGTCTAAGCGGTGATCGCGATATATATATATAACTATCTTTGGAAGATGAAAACAAAGATTTGTAGCCTGCTGATGAACTATGCTCTTGTAAGCCAACCCCACCTGTAGCCTGCTGATGAACTATGCTCTTGTAAGCCAAACCCACCTATCCCCGGTGCAGGTCATAAACTAATTTGTTTGAGGGTGAAGGCTAGCGAAAATCTGCAACACCATTAAGTGGACGTCTCCAGGTTTAAAACTTGGGCAAGTGGTGCTCACTAATCCAAGAAGACCGATCACACACGAGAGGAAAATCTATGTACAAATCCCCAGGAGACGAAGCTCGTGAACCAGGGAGAGCAGCTCATCTAAGAACAGTATCATCTCAGAAAAAAAGACGATCTTCTGCACTGCAGAAGTGTTGAAAGACAAAACAAAAGCCAAGGTATACATACATGCAAAAAAAATAGTGACGGAGATCGGATGTACTTGTCCGTAATGAACATAGTCAAATGTAATGTACCTCATTTGACTACTAAAGTGGTTTTTTTTAAAAAAAAACTTTAAATATGGTTCTCTGATTGAGAACTTCACTTAAGGCACATAATGTGTCGATGCCTCGAATGTGCTAACCCCAAACTGTTAGTAGTTCAGTCCCGCTTTGGAGAGCCACAAAACGGAAACAGTAGCAAAATAGCAACGACCAATCTCCGTTAAAGCCAAGAATGCTCAAATCAAATCATTATAATGACGAAGGAGTTTACCACATCATATCTACCCCTGATTACGTTCCCCTTTAAACAATCTTTACGTTCTCCTTAAACTATCATGGGGGTCAAAGGCGAATGGGGACAACGCCGCGCTAGGATTAGTGAGCTGGTACTAATCTAGACCCTGCCCTCACCTCCTCGTGGTGACCCTGGAAACAGACGGTGGTTCCGTCTGGGAAAAAGGGCAGGTGTCGTGGGAGAGCTACTTTGGTACAAGTAGATATACAAAGGTAGTCACGCTAGATGGGATCCGCTCGCAGCACAGACGAGCGAACTCCCAGAGTGACTATCAATGCTCAACTCTCCCGGACGAATCAAAACCATCGAATGGAAGCTGACCCGCTAACGGCAAAATTCGGAACCCACGCATGCTCTCTCTTGAGTCACTACTCTCTCTCTCTCTCTCTTGCGTTCCCCAGGGGCACTGCTCAAGGGCCGATGAGTATGCTGGGAGTCGAATCGAGTTGTACAAGGTCATCAAGGGGCGAACTCGACTTTGCCCCGTCGAAGTCGAAAAGCCCAGTTGGAATTGACGGAAATGGTGAGGTAGGCACCAGGGCAGAAAGAGCACGATAATGGGCCTCATCGAGGGGCAGGCCGGCACGGCAAGCTATGCAGCAGCGATCATGGCAGGCAAGAGGGTGTGCGTCCCACCCATATGAGCAGAACTGGGAAGCCCAGCAGAGGCTAACCAGTGCAAGCGCGGCAGCGTTGCATCGGGTGTGTGTCCTACCCAAATGTGCAAAACAACTGAAATGCCCATCAGAGGTAAGCCCAGTGCGCGTTCCCGCTCGCAGGGAACTACTGCTGCCTTGTAGATTGATTGGGGACAATCAAAGGCTAGCGGAGCAAACCGTAAACGAACCTGAACGGGCGGCAAACCAATGTGTTCATTAAAACGACCAGTTTGCTGGGAAGATGGCGCTCATAAGCCCGGGAGGGCAGGCCGTCTAAGGGTCGCTGCCCTGAAAGAAATAGCAGCCCACTGCCTTGTGGGTCTGGCTGGGGACAGTCAAAGTAGCGAATCCGCACACAATAGCTGGCTGAAATCGAACACCCCACCTAAGGATAAGCAACTGTGCTCAAATAGGTGCTGAAGGTTGGTGTACGTACTTTACGTTCTGATGTTTGGCTGTTTATATATCACAAAGAGAATGATTAAAACAGGCCTAGAACGATCGAAGAAGAAATAAGCCACGGAGGGCAGGCCGTCTAAGGGTCTCTGCCCTAAAAGAAAATAGCAACCTGCTGCCTTGCAGATTTGGCTGGGGACAGCAAAGGGCTAACGGAGAACGAACCCAGTAAACGCTGGTTGAAACCGAACAAACCACCGAAGGATAAGCTCCTGAGCTCTAATAGATACTGAAGGTTGTGTACGTACATTCGTTCTTGATGTTTTTGACTGTTTATACATCACATTAGAATGATAAAAACGACCTAAGAACGATAGAGAGATAGATAGAAAGAGAGAGAGAGAGAGAGAGAGAGAGAGAAACTATCATGGCTTGCTTTACTTATCACCAGCGTATCTCTACCTCTGAAGTCGATAAAGGCACGCATGTATGGCGGAGGACATTAATAAAAAGAAAATCAAGCCTTCATGCAAAAATCAGTCAGATGCGTCACACAAGGCGCCCGACTATTCCTGAATTCATAGCGGGAAGATGCAGAAGAAGAAGACGAAGAATGTGAATAACAAGTTGTTTGTGATGTGATTGTTTACTTACAACATGTAATATTTACCTGTATTATGTAGTTTTGGTTTTACAGGTCCGTCTATAACACTGTCTATAAGAGAAATCACACCTACAAATATTCAGGTATTAAACAGCTGTCACGAATTTCTTATCCTTGGCACTGAAGACACAAATTGTTAGTCCTGGAACAACACCTGGCAGTCTAGAGATTGCACGCACGTCTTGTATATTATTGAGGTCAGTTTGCCAGTTATCTTCTAGTTTCTTGCCAGTCTCGTACGTGTACCCACGTTTCCTGCTACTCAGCCTGGGATATTTTACGAGATGGCTGTCGCAAAGCGAATATAATGAATGACGGAGTGTATATAAAGATAACGGTGATTAGTTGTGCACATATAAAGTTTTAAAAAAAAGGAATCCTTTTATACCAAATGGTTTATAGGGGAATACAGTGTTAGGCCCATATTTTTCATTGACCATCGGTACATGATAGGTACATGTGGTCTACATCACGCCGGGCGCCCATACTTCCCACTGCTTTTCATTGACCATCGGTATATGATATGTGATGGGTCTACATCACGTCGGTCGCCCATACTTCCCACTGCTTTTCCTGGTACCTAATTAAAGTTTTCAAGCCTTCAGATTTACATTGTTCATATTTTATTTAAACTTACAGACATACAAGTACATGTATATCGCTTCTTTCTCTTTATGTTTAGCATACCGACGATGTTTTTCTCCCTTCTATTCTATGTGTTGTTTCTTACAAACACCCTTCCATTATTCTATCTAGTATCAACAGGAAGTGATCAGAATCAGGTACTCGTTTATATTTATATATGTATAATATACATTGTATATATATATAAATTATATAACACTTCCAAAACATAAGAAAATGACAGTTTTGAAGCTTTACCGACTAAATTAACAAACTCTTCGGCACTTTTTTCTTGCGAAACACGTAATAACAAAGTACTGTAATTTTACAAATTACAAAAACAATGACAATATACATCAACGTTTCGACCAAAAGGCCTTTATCAAGCAAACGAACAACGGAAGTGACGAATTAAAAAAAACACTACATATGGACGACTATATAAGGCTATTTTTATCAATGGAGAGAAAGTAGAAAATGTGAACAGTTTTGAATATCTTGGTTCTCTGCTACCAACAGATGGAAATGTGATGAAGGAAATTAAAAGAAGAACAAACATGGCTTTACAAAAATTAAACAACTCAAAACACTATGGAACGGAACTGATAAGAAAACAAAGATCAGAATACTTAGAGCATGCATATTCCCAGTAGCAACTTATGGGTGTGAAGCATGGACATTTAATAGAGCAGTGGAAAAACATATATGTTCTTTTGAATATAAGTGTTACAGAAGAGTCCTTCGTATATCTTGGACAGAGAAGAAACAAATAGATCTATCCAGAAAGAACTCAAAATCAAAGAAAACTGGCTGATGCTACAAATAAGAAAGAGAAAATTGAGATATTTTGGACATATAAAAAGACATGAAGGGCTGGAAAAGACCATCATGGAAAGATGCATACCGGCAAAGAAAAGAAGAGGAAGACCACGGAGAAGATGGATTCAGGATGTAACTGATGGTTTGAACATGATGGCTGCAGATGCAAGACATCTGGCCTATGAGAGAGAGAAATTCCGGAGGACTGTTGGGGTGGACAAAATTCTGCTCAGGACAAGCTATTTGATGATGAGATATGGAGACATTCAAACGTTTCTAATGAAAATCTGGGAATAAAAACGAATAACGAAATAAATGTAACACCAAAAAAAACACATAAAAACTAGAAATAGAAAAGAAGAGAAACAATGAAAAATCAAGTAAATATATAACTTGAATACATGCAACATATACCCATATAGATTACAAGACATGAGAAGAGAAAGTACTAAGAAGCATAGGAATGTAATGCGTTGAGTCCATGTGGTCGCACTTTACTTTTCCGATCCAGCAGTCATCTGAGCATTTGCCCTTCGACTTGGGGCCATGGCAGTGAATTTACAGGTCTGTCTGAGTTGTGGTGTGTTAGCATAGAGAGAGTTTTCAACATCTGGGTCTGGAGGTAGGTACTTGTGGTGTAGGTCATTGAGTGCAGGGCACTGGAAGAGATGGTGTGTGACAGTTTCTTCTGAATAGTCACACAGTTGACATTATGGGGTAATCTTTGGTTGAATGCGATGTAGGTGAACATTCAGGGGCACATGTTGTGTCCTAAGGCGGAAAATAATGATTTGTTCTTGTCGTGTGAGGTCATTTAAGGCATCTTTGGGATTTGGAGTGGTCATGTGTTTAAAAAGGGCTCTGCCTGTTTTGCCCATTGCCCACTCATTCATCCACTCCTCCTAAAGAAAGAGAAAATTGAGATATTTTGGACATATAAAAATACATGAAGGGCTGGAGAAGACCATCATGGAAGGAGGCATACCGGCAAAGAAAAGAAGAGGAAGACCACGGAGAAGATGGAATCAGGATGTAACTGATAGTTTGAACATAACGGCTGCAGATGCAGGACATCTGGCCTATGAGAGAGAAATTCCCGGGGGACTGTTGGGGTGGACAAAATTCTGCTCAGGACAATCTATTTGATGCTGAGATATGGAGACATTCAAACGTTTCTAATGAAAATCTGGGAATAAAAACGAATAACGAAATAAATGTAACACCAAAAAAAATGCGTTGAGTCCATGTGGTCGCAAGGTACCATACAACGAAACAAACCGATTCTCCAGAGCAAATCTACTACGATTATCCGAGGAACATGATCGGATGGCTGTAAACTGGACATTGTGAGCTCCTAAATGGCCAGTATAATTGAAATGGGTGGCTACATGGCTCACAGAGCATTGGCGTATATCGCGCAAGTGTTGGGCGAATCGGTCACTGATCCTCTTGCCTGTCTCGCTGATGTAAACCTTGTTACACCGCTTGCAGGTAATGGCAGAGATAAGATTACGGGACTCGCATGTAAAACCATCTTCAATAACAAATGTGGGTAAATGAAAAGATACAGTACGAGTCTGTATCACATAAGCACACGTATTGCAATGCTGACGGCCACACTGGACAGTGCCAAAATGACTCTGGATATTGGACTTAAGACACCTGTGTACCAACATATCCTTAAGACTTCTGCCCCGTCTGTAAGCCACCATAGGATAGTTAGGGAAGACTGAGCGGGTCTCAGGATCTGACTTAAGGATAGACAGATGACGGAATAAAACATTTTCACCAGTGAACTATGGGGTGGAAAGTTAAGATAAGTTTTACCCTGTCAGAGTTTGCAGCAGTTCTATGCTGGTTGATAAGGGCCTGCTGGCGAGTAATTTTCTGAACTCGATGCATAGCAGCTACAAGCCCCTTCTCCGGGTATAGGCGCCTGCGGAAGAAATCAAGCCTCTCGCGAGCTCTATCAAGAAAATCATCGTCCTCGCTACAAAGGCACTTTTTTCTGCATAATAACATCTAAAACAAAGGCACTCACATTTTGTGCGAGTGATTTGATGAATCGACAAAAATTGTTTGGCTGAAATCGGATGCACATGTCCTAAACGTGTAGAAATATATGCGTTTAGGGTCCTACCAAACCAATGTGCAACGTATACACGTTCTTGGCAAATATCACACATATCACAAAGAGTGATTCTTCTTCTTCTTCTTCTTTGCGTTCGTTCTTTGACCAATTTTAATCACTCTTTGTGATATGTTTGATCTTTGCCAAGAACGTGTATACGTTGCACATTGGTTTGTAGGCTCCTAAACGCATAGACTTCTACACGCTTAGGACACATGCATCCGATTTCAGCCTAACCTCCTTAGCCGCCTCTTACGACATGCGTGGCAGGTAACAGTGGTTCTATTCTTTACACCCCAAATTTGGGCCCCTGTAACCACTCGGGCGACAAAGAGTGATTAAAATTGGTCGTAAAGAACGAACGCAAGAAGAAGAAGACAAAATTGATTAGAAACAAGCTTCTTTTAGCTCTTTATCAACTTGCTTTGTGGCTCTCCAGAAGTTGTGCTCCGAACGGAAAAGCGCTCGTCTGCAGAACTAAGGAAATGGGCCGTAAGAAATTAAGAATTGTGGTTCGCATCTGTGTTTGGCAAATTGGTTTTCCCACTGGAAACTCTTACTTCTTGTTTACTGTCTCTTTATTTATAATATTCATGGCCCCAGTGCTTCCCTGTGGTTCGTGAAACTCCTTATTCACTTGTCAACTGTGAATAGACAATAATCGAAACCCAAGACTTCGTCCCATCTTAATTTGTACACTTTTTATAGCTACCAGGGGAACTTACTGTGCTCAGATACTTTAAACTTCCGGCCTTCCTTTTCTGAATTTGTCGCAATCGAGCAGGTTGGTTATTATAACTTTCACATAGTAATCTTTATCCATCCGTGATATTTTTGATTATTATTAGTAATCCTTTCTTATAGGTAATGTTAAGTACTTAAATATAACGTTTTATTTTATATTTGTCGAAAAGGGTTTATCAACAATGTATGTTTATAGTCATGTGAAACGATGATTCCGAGTTATGTCATAAAACTTTGAATAGCTGCTTTTTGATAACATCATTGTTTATTATTAATTGAAATAAACTTGATTTGTTCCATAGCGTCAAAATGCTGATTCCCAAGAAGAACAGAGTTGCCATATACGAGTACCTCTTCAAAGAGGGTGTTCTTGTTGCAAAGAAAGATCCATTTGCAGCCAAGCACCCTGATATCGAGGTTCCAAACCTTCATGTCATGAAAGCATTGACTGTAAGTTTTAACCTCATCTGTTTGTAGAATACATGTATCAAGCACACTCATAATGTATAATTGTCTATTTCAACCATGTGTTGCTTATTTGTTTAGATAATATATTATTTCGGCTTTGTGGTTATCAGTTTGGCAACGACTGATACTGATCCCTGAACTGAATGTATATATTTCAGCTCTCTGTACATCTGCTGTTTGAATATTATACACTAACTAGTGACTAAGTTACTGTAATTTGATGTACAGAAATTATCGATGTTACAAATTTGTGCAATCTTATATTGGTTCATCTTGAGAGCTGGTAAACCCGATGATGTCTTCACAGCTTAAAATGTGTACTTAAGAAATTGAAATCGCCACTGTTACTATATGAGTTAATTAATCAAGTCGCCAGTGGTTACAGGGCCCAAATTTAGAGTGTAAAGAATAGAACCACTGTTACCTGCCATGCATGTCGTAAGAGGCGACTAAGGAGGTTTGGATGAAATCGGATGCATGTGTCCTAAAGTGTAGAAGTTTATGCGTTTGAGGGCCTACCAAACCAATGTGCAACGTATACACGTTCTTGGCAAAGATCAAACATATCTCAAAGAGTGATTAAAATTGGTCATAAAGAACGAACGCAATGAAGAATTAATCAAGTTAATGGAAAATCCAAAAAGTAAACCTCTACACTAAGTACGATGCAAGAAAATCATTCTGTACAATTATGAATACAAGTATACACGAATGGATCACCAATGACAGCAGTTCATTGATAGGACCATCTTATTGCTATTTGGTAAATAGTTATAATCTGTCTTACATATGAAGATTACAGAGGCAGTATCCTCTCACGGAGAGGACTAGTATCTTGATCTCACATATATGGGTAAAAAATATCCTGATTTCATTCACGCAAGGAATGCAGTTAAGTATGTCGAGTGCATTTTATTTCATTAAAGTCGCCATGAAAAATTGGACATTCCTCACTGGTACATTTTACTTCATAACTGAGGTTCCAGGCAGGAAGGTAATTTGATTACGGGGAGAAATCCATGCATGCCGCAAGATAAAAGTAATCTACCCCACAATGATTATAATTCTATCAGCAGGATCATATCTCCATTCTTCACTTAAATAGTAGTAAAGGACTTGTTTGCACACCATGTGGATTAGTTATAGGCTCATATTCTTTTGTGACTGCATACTGTGTCGGTGGTCAACCATCGAATGTCACCTTTACTTTCCATTACTTCTCTAGTCTCCAATTGAGGATTTATTAACATAAAAGTTGTTTGTGGTTGGAAAAATTGCAACTGGAAACTTCAAACCGGTGTGCACCCATCTCTGCGCTACTACTAATCACCCTGACAGCATAACAAATTAAACAACACATTTATATTTATTGCAGCCTTTGACTATTTTGCGGTATCTGCATGTGTTTTGTAAGTTGTTTTGTTCCTGTTATTGGAGAAAGAATACTCTACATGACTTCGAGTGCTTTTCACATGTAGAAGTGATTGTGAACGGTTTCATGATGTTCTATGATTAAGTGGTATTTGTTAGGATCAGAGTCAAACAGTTGTACTCTTTCACACACCTGGACTTTCTGCAGAACATGTTCTCCACATTACTTTCCTTGTATATACAGTATATCAATTGTCTGGTCATAAAGCAAAACTTGTCTACACATTTTAAACAATCACAAGATGGACATGTCAGTATTTTGACTCCTGAGCTTTTGCTACAAGGGACTGACCCAGAAAACGAACTCAACAGAGCGTAAAATAAATTTTTGTGTGTGCAAAAACTAGCTACTGCCACTATGAAATTTGTCAGTATGAACCATATTACTCTTATAGATTATTGACCTGTGTTTCTAAGCTCATTGTGAATATCTATATTTCTTAGAGCCTGAAGTCAAAAGGATTTGTTCGTGAACAGTTTGCATGGCGTCATTATTACTGGTACTTGACAAATGAAGGCATTCAGTACTTGCGAGAGTTTCTCCATTTGCCAGCTGAGATTGTTCCAGCTACACTCAAAAGGCAGACACGTGCAGAGGCACCAAGACCAACCAGACCCAAGAGTAAGTAAATTTAGATTGTAATTCGTTTCATATATGCGATGTTGTCTGTAACCAAAATCAGGGACAAACAGGAAGCATTTGGTAGTAATTATACCTGTGACTTCTTCCAGGTCGATAGCACTTTCCAGATATTTCCTTTATTTTTAGCTAAGTTGTCTGTGTCTCTTACTTTTTTTTCTGCAAACTTATGTTAGTTTTGTGGTGATGGTTCCAGTGGTATTTTTGAGTATTTGATTTATTTCTAAATTTGTTTTAAATGGTTTTTGTGAATTGGTTACCCTGCTCAAGCGGTAAAATTGAAAATTATTTATTTTAAAAATGGGGTTTTATGTTTTTGTTGAAATTATGTGTTCCATCATATTTTTATCCATAAATGTCCATACAATCTTCCTAGTCTTTTCGTTCATTCTCATTCACTGCCCAATGTCTACACGATGCATCAGATTTTCTGGATGTATTTTGTGTTGGCCAGTGTTCTTGCCACAGTTGATTCATCAGGTGATAATCTTGCAGGATATGTTGTGCGATCTATGCATATGTGGGTGATGGAACCTGTCTTATAGTCTGTGTAGGTGTCTGTTCAGTGTCAAGACTGATATCTGGTCTTTCAATCTGACATTCATTTGTAGCAAGCATATTTGAGACCAGGATTACCGTCTCTTTGGATTCTTAACAGTGATGGATTCTGTTTGTTACCTAAGCTATAACTTGGAGGTAGAGTAGGGTCTTGATCAGTTCTTGATTTGTCATCTCATTCACAGTTTGTAATATATATCCCCAATAACAAAGTAAACTTATCGAGCTTACTTTTACTAGCTAAACATTGTAGATAATTCTGATCACTATAGTAAACTATAGTTACCACAGATTTATTATGTGTTAGCAAGTTAGCACCCTGCAGAGAAAATAAAATAGACATGCCCACCTACATACACACCTTGGAAATTGAAATATTTAGGACATTAAACATCACAGTGGTTTAGAAAGAGTGAGAATGGTTCTTCTAAGATGAAACAGAACATTTTTCTCTCTCGTGATCGTTTTTATCATTGTATTGTGATATAAATAGATATATATTCGGCATACTATCAAAGCGAGCGTGGGACAACAAAAATTGACATTGCAGACGAAGACTCAAATATATCGAGCCTGTGTAATTAGTTCTTTACTATATGGCTCAGAAACATGGACAGCCTACTCAAGATACGAGAGGAGACTTAACATCTTTCACCTTCGATGTCTCCAAAAGATTATGAACATCAGGTGGTACGACAAGATAACCAACTCTGAATATCTGCCTTCCATCATGGGCATGCTCAGCAGTAGGCGACTAAGATGGTTGGGGCATGTGAGAAGAATGGAAACTTATCGCATACCAAAACAAATGTTGTTCTGTGAACTTTCGGAGGAAGAGGCACCAGGGCAGACCACTGCTCAGATATAAAGATGTCTGCAAAACCTCAATGAAAAACTTTTCTATAGATCCCAGCACATGGGAGGGACTAGCTGATGACAGAGTTGTGTGGAAAGCCAAATTACGGAAGGGCGCAGAGTCTTTTGAGAAGAGACTATGTCACGAGCTGAGCGACAAAAGAGAAAGCGAAAACTCAGAAGTTGTCACAGTAAAACACTTGCCTATTGACCGTCTGTAAAGATGAAAGGAAGGTGTCTTCTAAAAAAAAAAAAAATATATATATATATATATATATATATATATATATATATATATATATATATATATATATATAAGCCCAACACCAAGAACGGTGTACATTCACAACCTTCAATACCATTTGGAGCTCTGGTGTTTATCCTTCGGTTGTAGAGAACATTTGAGATGACAGCAAGCATTAAAGAAACATTGAAAATGACGATGTAGGAATCTGTACTATCTAGGGATCAACATTTTCAGGTGGACCGATGACTGCAACATTCTGCAAAAGAAATGTTGAATAACAAGTAAAGGATAGAACTTATTGCTTGTTAAATTACATACTGTTGTGTAAACATCCCATCTAATGTCAATTCTTTCCACAAGTGAATATCTTCTACATATATAGTTTTCATCATTATTGCCAGTGGATCTAGCTAACTGAATATTTGCTATAACATGTTTTATCTTCCATTATTGCTGACATTTTCAAATCAACCTGTAATTTTGCATTAAACAGCATCTGAAGGGGGTCCTCGCTCTGGTGGCACTGATCGTCAAGAATACAGAAAGGCTACATCTGGTAAGTTAGGACATGCATATATACAGTAATAAATTGTCTTGTCGGTAGTCATACGAGCTTATCCAAACAATTTGTGATAGGCAGGGATCGAGTACTGACGAGATGTTGATATAACCCCAACAAGGTGGTAATCCCTAGAAAATATCACATATGAAACTTTAATTATATGCAAATTGTATGTTCTGATTTTTTTTTGTTTTCCTCTCCGTTTCACTTCTGATGCTAGTCTTTCTATATGTTACTTACAAATAATTATGGGACAGTCTTGTCTGACACATCTTTCAATCTATTTTTGGTCTTTCTGTAATTTGCCAGCTTAAAAATTAGGTAATTACCCCAACTGTTTTATATCGAGTTCCATGTTACTTCACAAATGTATTATTTGTCGCTTTGCTGTGGTTACTTGCTCCCCAAGCATTTGCCAAAAAAATAAAAACCAGGATATCACAGATACGGTTCTTCAGAATTCTTCCTAGTTGTCAATATAAACATCACAGGAGCAACGTGAATACCTTTTCATCCCTGAATATTAAAATAAATAGTCGCCCGAGTGGTTACCTGGGCCAAAATTTGGGGTGTAAAGAATAGAACCACTGTTACATGCCACACGTCGTAAGAGGCGACTAAAGAGGTGTGGCTGAAATCGGATGCACGTGTCCTAAACGCGTAGAAGTCTATGCGTTTAGGGACCTACCAAACCAATGTGCAATGTATACACATTCCTGGCAAATATCAAACATATCATAGAGTGATTAAAATTGGTCGTAAAGAACGAACCCAAAGAAGGAGATAATAAATAGTGTGAAGTTGTCATATGCATCCAAGTAGTAGAGTTTTCTGTAAATTATAATTCTTTTCTTTCCCCACAGGTGGCACTGACAAGAAGTCTGAAGTTGGCCCAGGTTCACAGCAGTTTGAATTTGTAAGTACTTTTATTGTAACTGAATATTGTTACTTGATGTATTACACAAGTGATATCTAGATTATGTATATTGAAATAAAATTGACATCTTAGACCCATTTCAAGATCAATGATCTTTGTGTCAGTTATATAGTTGTGGCCATTTCAAATGAACGTTCTGGCACAAACAACTTAGGATGACAGATAAAACATGGTTACCTTGTATTGTCTACTACCAAAAATGGTATTACCTGTTTTAAAAAAAACAACTCCTGATCATAATGTAATAATGGAAAGTTCCTACAGGTAATACAATTTTGAGAAGTACATACATTGTGTGATAACCCAGTAATTTCAGGCACCACATAGAAAATGTTTCAGTTGTCTTCTAATGCTCCACTTGTTAACCACCATATGATCTGAGCCTACGTCATGCTAGTTATGCGTCTACAAGTAGGCCAGTACATCAGATTTATGTGGCGCTTTTTTTTAAATTTAGAGTAGCTTTGCTAGGTCCTACATCAGTCACCTCTTAAGACATGCCTTGTAGGTTGCAGTGGTACTATTATTTGCTTTCCTTCTGAGCCCTGGCACCATACAGGCGATTTCAGTTTGTCTTAACTGGTCTATTGGTAGCCGTAATTATACATCTATTTTCATATCAGCAGCTCATAATGAACAAAATAGGCCATGTAAAAAAAAAGTTTCAGAAAATGATGAGCATTGTATGCGACAGTCTGTGTAAACTAAAAGGCTTCTTCAGTAATAGCTATTCAGTTTTTCTGCGTGGAAGTGAGTTGTGAACAAAATCACGATGAGACAAAATCTTACACGAGAAATATGTGGTTTTACGGGCGATTGCTTAAACGGTTGCTTCCTTGAAGTGCATTGATGGTGGTTATATCAATTAATTATGGTGCCAGATCTGATTGGTCATAGAGAACGAACGATACCAGATCTGTCTCATACCCATTGTGGACTTCAAATTAGAGACATTTCATACTGGTCTCATCTAAACTCAGTTGTTAAATGGGAATTTAGTGGTTCTTCTGCGTTCACCCACTATGAATTCAGGCCTGACCTAGTCAGGGCGCCTGGTATTGTGCTTCTGATTTTAGCAAGGCAGCATGGTTTCCTTATTAACAATGCCCCTCCCTCTATACAGGCATGCCTTCTCCAACTTATAAGTTATTGAGTGGATGTTTGTTATAGATTTTGATCTCATTGGCCGCAAAATTTGTTTTATTTCCCAGCTAAGAAATGTATTGATTGCATTATAAATCTAGTCATTTATATTCAGTGTTGGTTAGTGTAAATTGTGCTATTGTTGCATGGGATACTAGTATAATTTTCTGTTCTTTATTAGGTATATACATTTATTGAAATGATTTCAAATTTATTGCACATTCTAGTTTATAATGAGATACAACACAAACCTTTATAGTGCTGTGATGGGAGTTCTTGGGTGCTCCATGGACTGCTGAACTATGCAGGAAGGATCCTATTGCCCATGACAGCTTAAGCCATGCTGTACATGTTGTGGGGAGAAGATGTAGACCAAATTAGCAACCTGATCCACCAGTTTCAAGTGGAAGAATATGGACAATAACCCTATCTTCATTAAAATAATGAACTGTTGAAATAATGTGCAATCCCATTTGGTAGATACCTGGAACTTGCATGGCTGTTAATGTAGATCAGTCATGGGGCTGTGAACGGCTACAGACTGGTTATGATGAGAGAAGTTCATGTCTAGGGAAAATGTAAATAACATTTGTCATTTTATTTCTGTAGGGTTTAGTAGCATTGTACATAATGACATCGTATTGGAAATAATTTATCATGTTAATTATTTCTTATCCACAGAGAGGTGGATATGAACGCAGTGGATTTGGACGTGGCCGTGGTGGTACTGGTGGAGGTGCTCCAAGCGGCCAGTAAATATGTATGCCATGCAGACTTTGTGAATAAAATATCATAAATTTCTTAAGTGTTGCATTATGTTATATAAAGACATTTCTGTCTGTCTACTGTTGCTTCAAGAATTTGTGTGCATGTTTTTTTTCTTGCAGACTTATGAGTGAAGTTTTTTTCATTTATTAGTTTTTGTAGTTTCTACTTTGTTTACTATTTTGTGCGTTTTGCATGTTTGTTTGGGTCTTCTCTCTTTAGTTCTCATATATGGGACATGATGGTATCCACATTGTTCTAGTGTTAATCCCAAGGTGAAACCCACAAAGACTTAACACTTTCAGTGCCACCGACGATAAAAGTCGGCGAAGGTTTAACTCCCTTTCAGTGCCACGGATGACTTTTGTCGACCTTTGTCCTCGGGGAGATACAACTTTTTAAAACGGGTAGTTTTGCTTACCGTACACCGTTATTACATTACAAACTAGTTCCGTATTGTTCAGAGTAGCTTTCCAAAATGGCGGATCTAGCGAGCGCGTGTTAAAAATACAGCAAGTCCGATTTTTATTGAATTTTCGCGATCTTTCATAAGTAAACAACGATCTTCAAAATGAGCGATGTAGCTGATGTTAGTAATGTCCAAAATGACTCCGATTCTGACATTTTAGCCAGTGATAGTGACCAAACAGGATCTGAATGTGATACAGATTTGGACTTTGATTCACATGACAATATTTATAGATCGATCACGGATATTCCCAGTGGTGCAGGCGTAGGTGATGGACCCTCATCTCGAAACGGGCGTGGCACTGTCACTGCTAGACCAAATCAAGCAGAAAACAAATGGAATTGGACAGTTTTTGAGAGTGAAGATGTTTTTGAACAGAAGTGGGTTCCACAATATGGTCTTGAACAGGGCAGTCAAGTAAACACCACAAATTTTTCAGTGATAGATTATTTAAGACTGCACTTTACCGATGATGTAATCAGCCTAATTGTTCAAGAAACGAATCGTTATGCAGAACAACATGCTAACAGCAACAGCTATTCTGATAGATCCCGTAAGTGGAAGTCTACATCATTTGAGGAAGTTGAAGCTTTTATTGGTCTTCAAATTGCAATGGGATTGTGTAAAAAAAACCTGCATTATATGATTATTGGGAAACTACTCATTGGCTTACCCAGACGCCATTCACGAAATTCATGAGCAGAAACCGATACCAAATTCTGTGCACGTTTGGAGCGACGCCAACAGCAGTTGCAGCAATAATTCTTGGATTATATTGTAAATATAATGTACACACATACAGGTCAGTAGTACTGTACATGTCAAGACATAACTACATGTATTACTATCTTTTTTCACAATTTTTAGTTTGTGCAAAAAAATCAGACAACTTGTAGGTACACAAATGACACTAAAAATACATGCTACATATCAGATAAGCATAAAATAATGTTTCATGTCATCTAACATTTGATAACTTTCTCTAGTTTTGAGATCAATTATCTATTTCTTAAGAATTATTTTTGATTGTACCCTTGTTTTTGGCAAAAATAGGTTAAATCCAAGATGGCCGCCAAGGTCACGTATTCCAAGATCACACGATAATGTCCAAATCGTAAAGCCAATTCATATATGAACATTATACCAGAGTCTCAAAGTCCTATGTTTATTAGTTTATTTTATATGTTTTTTTTTGAAATTATCACCCTGAAAACTGATGATATCCAAAAATAGTGTGGCACTGGGCCAGACTTGGTTGAAAAAGGTGTGGCACTGAAAGTGTTAATACACCCCCGAGTAAAGTTTGCACCTTGGCATCACTTATTGATGGAGTACCAATACAGATGCTGTGTAGTCAAAACTACATATCTGTAATGAGAATTGTATGATATACACGATTAATGTTGAATCCTTGCAACGGTTTGTCATTCTATCGAAGTGCCATAACTGTTTGGCCAGTGGCCACGTATACATATCACCAGAGCAAAATTAAAATTAGTGGATGTAAGATGGTCTATAGTAGGTATTTGTTGAGTGACAGGTTTCCTCTATGCCGAGGTGGTTAAAGTGTCTGCATTCCGTTTAGAAATGCTATAAAGAGAGTACTTAGAATATCATGGACAGAGAAAAGAACAAATGCTACTGTTCTGCAACAGCTTGATATTAAATATAGTTGGTTTTTAAAGAACATAAAAACACGGAAAATTAAATATTTTGGACAAGTCACGCCCGAGTGGTTACCGGGCCCAAATTTGGGGTGTAAAGAATAGAACCACTGTTACCTGCCATGCATGTCTAAGAGGCGACTAAGGAGGTTTGGCTGAAATCGATGCATGTGTCCTAAGCGTGTAGAAGTCTATGCATTTAGGGGCCTACCAAACCAATGTGCAACGTATACACGTTCTTGGCAAAGATCAAACATATCACAAAGAGTGATTAAAATTGGTCGCAAAGAAGAGGACAAGTCAAACGATATGAGTGCCTAGAGAAGATAATTTTGGATAAACAATTACAACGAACAAATGATGCCAGAACATAGCATCTTAAAGATAAACCAACAATGAAAATTGTATTTGACAAAAAAATATTACCAATATTAAATCAGATAAATGCTGTTGTAATGGTGTGTAATTTTTGCTCTACGGATCGGAGTGTTGGAGGATGACCAAAGGAGTTTTCCACCACTCTTGTCTTCACAGAATCTTGGGAATCTTTTGGCCAGTAAAAATATCCAATAACCAACTACTCCAAGATACAAGACAAGAGGCAATGAATGACATACTCAAAAAGAGAAGATGGAAATGGCTCAGGGCATGTTAAGAGAATGAGACAAGAAATGCCTGCAAGGATAGCCCTCTCTTGCACACCGGAGGGAAAGAGAAAGAAAGGCAGACCACGGACAACATGGAGGCGCATGATGGAAGAGGAACTGGACACCGCATCTCTGACGTGGGGCTCTGCGCTGAAGGTTGCACGGGACAGGAGAGCATGGAAAGTCCTTTCTGAAGCCCCATGTGTCACTAGGCATGACGGGATTAAGTAAGTAATGGTGTGTAGTGTTCCTCGATTCCTGTTTTACTTCACAGCGCCAGGATAAGAAGAGATTTATAGAACAGGCTTTTGTGTGCGCTTCAGTGTTTTTTTTCCGTCTGCCATCTCTGAGGTCCACCTTTTGCTTTGTATTGTAATAACATTGCTCTAGGCGCACTGTTGGGAATCTACTTATGTGGCAGAACCATTTAATTTGTTGTTTCTTGATGTTCAGTACTGATGTTTTATCCATATTTTTCCTGTCTTTATTTCTAAACTGGTTGTTGGTTCCCTCCATTTGGAATTGTTTACCAGTTCTTGAAATCTCTTCATTATTCTACTAGCATAAATTAGAGAGTCTCTGTAGCGTAGTTGTTAGTGAACTCGCTTCTCAAGGTTGGTGGTCTGGGTTTAGCTCCCGCAATACGTGTGTAATTTTTCCTGACCGCGCCGGCTCTCAGGTCGACCCAGCCTCAACTGGGTACCAGACATGCTCTGGGAAAGTAAAGGCGGCCGGCGTGATGCTGACCACATCACCCATCGTGTGCAGACGGTCAATGAAAAATACAGGCCTAACACTGTATTGACCTACGAGTATATACCACGAGGTATGAAAGTTTTGTTTTTCTTAATAATAAATTAGATTATACGACAGTCAGCTTGCTAGGCCTGTCACAGTGACACAGAATCCCCTAGATGGGTCAATCACATAGTGCATTAGTCCATCCCATTCAGGGCCTATCACAGTGGCTTCAGAATCCCCTAGATGGGTCCCACAGTGCACTAGACTATCACATTCAGGCTAGAATACACAAATTCCATCTAAAGAAAACTGAAAATCGGCTGTGGCTAGAGGCCAGCTAAAATTCACATCCAGCGTGCCGCACCATCTTGAATATCTCATAGTACAATTAGTATTTGGATAAGAGGAAACCTCTCTTCCCGCATAATTTAAAGTAAAGGTAAAGGAACCCTTTCATACGTCGTGGTATATAGGTCAATACAGTGTTAGGCCTGTATTTTTCATTGACCGTCGGCACACGATGGGTGATGTGGTCAGCATCACGCCGGCCGCCTTTACTTTCCCAGAGCATGTCTGGGACCCAGTTGAGGCTGGGTCGACCTGAGAGCCGTTGTGGTCGGGAAAAATTCCACGCATATTGCGGGAGCTGAACCCAGACCACCAGCCTTGCGAAGCGAGTTCACTAACAACTACGCTACCGCGGCTCCGCATAATTTAACTTTATCTAAATCTTGGTGAGTACGGTAACTTTTTAGTTTAGATGAGTGTAGTGAAGATTGATTGATAGGACCAACATCATTGTACTTCAGTATTTAACGTGTGCTCCAATATCTTTCTTACAAAGGAAGACCTCAGCGGTAAAGCACAAGCTCTGTAGTATCAGCATGGGTCCCCGATGTACTTCAAAAGATTGTGACGACTGAAGATTTAACTGTCATTGTTGGAGCCAAGTTCAGACAGGGACAAGCAAGATGATGAAGATGTATAGAACATTTTGAAATTGTTTTTAACAGTATGTCAGTTTTTCATCGGTCTTAACTAGAGAGACCCACTTCCAATAGGATATAAATGTGGATATATGGGTGGGTTAGTGATAAAAGATTTTTAGGAACATAAACCTCATATTTTATAGTACTCTATGTACTGATTATACTGTAGTATATTGTCAGACCTCTCGGTCGTTTCTTAGGTCATTTTTATCATTCTAATGTGATATCTTCTTCTTTGCGTTCGTTCTTTACGACCAATTTTAATCACTTTGTGACATGTTTGATCTTTGTCAAGAACGTGTATACGTTGCACATTGGTTTGGTAGGCCCTAAACGCATATACTTCTACACGTTTAGGACACATGCATCCGATTTTATCCAAACCTCCTTAGTCGCCTCCTACGACATGCATGGCAGGTAACAGTGGTTCTATTCTTTACACCCAAATTTGGGCCCCGGTAACCACTCGGGCGTAATGTGATATATAAACAGCCAAACATCAAGAACGGATGTACGTGCTCAACCTTCAGTACCTATTGGAGCTCAGATGCTTTATCCTTCAGTGGTGTGTTCATTTCAACCAGCGTTTACTTGGTTCCCTCTCCGTCTTTTGCTGTTCCCAGCCGACCTGCAAGTCAGCATGTTGCTATTTCCTTTTAGGGCAGCGACCCTTAGACGGCCTGCCCTCCCGGGCTTATGAGCGCCAACAAACCGGTTGTTTTGTGGACTCCTTGGATTGCCGCCCGTCCAGTTTTGTTTACGGTTTGCTCCGCTAGCCTTTGATTGTTCCCAATCAAACTACAAGGCTACAGTAGTTCCCTGAGAGCGGAAATGCGCATTGGCTTCGCCTCTGCTGTGCTTACCAGTTTTTCTGCACATTGGTGGTCCGCACACCTCTGCTACGTGCCATGCTTTCTGTGGGCCCAACCGTGCATCGCTCGCATGTGTGCACTCCCCGCCCTGGTGCCAGACTCACTATTTCCGCCACTTCCCACCGGGCTCACATTTGTCTGCTGTTCCCGCCTTGGGCTCAACCCGGTCCCCCACCCCTGCGATGGGGGCACGGGTTTTGCCCCATGTGGGCCCACCCATGCATCGTCAGCATGCTTGCTCGCGCTGCCCTGGTGCCTTCCTCACTATTTCCATCGTGCTCACATTTGCCTGGGATGTCCCCGCCTGGGGCTTAACCCGGGCCACCACCCCTGCGATGGTGGCCCAGGTTTCGCCCCATGTGGGCCTCTTCAATGGATGCACATCCCTCCCGAGTGGTTACCGGGGCCCAAATTGGGGTGTAAAGAAGAGCCACTGTTACCTACCACGCATGTCGTAAGAGGTGACTAAGGATTTTTGGCTGAACTCCGATGAATGTGTCCTAAACATGTAGAAGTCCATGCGTTTAGGGGCCTACCAAACCAATGTAAAACGTATGCACGTTCTTGGCAAAGATCAAACATATCACAAAGAGTGATTAAAATTGGTCGTAAAGAACAAACGCAAAGAAGAAGACATATGGATATGAGTTGTGGACATTTTCAGGTGGGAATATCTTCATTGCACTCCGGACATGTCCATATGTGCTTAAATCTCCTTTGCAATATCTCCAACAGCGTCCAGGAACTAAACCTACTCACATACCTGTTGTGCTGTCATTTTCTGAACATTTCAATCCAAGCTCATGCAATCTAGTAGTTGACTAGGATTGGTTTAAAAGAAAATAAGCACATGAGCTCCAATTGGTACTGAAGGCTTGTGCACGTACATCATGTTCTGATGTTTGGCTGTTTATATATCACAATAGAATGATAAAAACGGTTTGAGAACGATCGAGAGAGAGAATCCGGACACATCGCCGAAGGATGAGCACCAGAGCTCCAAATGGTGCTGAAGATGTGACGAATTTATGGGGGTGGGTGTCTTGTACATCGGTCTTTTAGGTGATCGCGAGGAGAGAGAGAGATTCGGACACAAGAGGGTTGTATGTTCAATCCCTCACTCGACGGTTCACATCGTGGGGAAAGGAATTGGCCCTCCTGCACAATATGAACTAGAAATATTTTTTCTTCAAAAGCATATATATTTTTGCTTCGTTTCGATGTATTTGTTTCCCGTCTATTTTTCTTGTAGCTGTCACCGTCATTTAATTTCTTTCTTCCAAGACACTTACGTAATAGAGCATCACGTGATCGGGAATAAAAAAAACCAAAGCATGCTTCTCAAATTGAGGTCCCAAGAGTAATCTATGAAAAAGGATTGATTATCTAAACCCTTGTTCGCTTCTCACCGTCTCTACTCATGTGCCAGATTGTGTCGCAAATCTAAGAATAAAACCTCACTTCTTATCTAAACTTTGAATGTCCACTCAGATAAGGTTTTCTAGAATTCATCATGTACACAACATTCATTTTGTTGATGTGTTTTCTATCTTGTATGCTGTTCACAGCGTCCTCCTTACCTTTTTCTTCTTCTTTGCGTTCGTTCTTACGACCAATTTTAATCACTCTTTGTGATATGTTTGATCTTTGCCAAAACGTGTATATATTGCACATTGGTTTGGTAGGCCCCTAAACACATAGACTTCTACACGTTTAGGACATGTGCATCCGATTTCAGCCAAACCTCCTAAGTCGCCTCTTACGACATCCATGGCAGGTAATAGTGGTTCCATTCTTTACACCCCAAATTTGGGCCCCGGTAACCACTCGGGCGAGACTCCTTACCTTACATTTCCATCTCTCACGATTGATAGTGTTTACAAAAATAAAATAGATGTTTCTATGCAAATATATGATTTGAAGAAAGAAAAAGACAAAACACTTTCTCTACTGTCTGTGTCAACGCTTGTGGGGAGGATGGGGGAAGACATAAGCCTGAGGAATTTAACAGTCGCATGTCTAGTACAGTTACCGCAAAACTGTTTCTGTTGTTATTTTTTCTTTCTGTCCCCGACACAAAAAATCTCATTAAATTAAGCGTTCAGAGGATCGAATCCGGGACTCCCGATTTATCCTAGAGGGAGCTCGCGCTCTAATCCATTCGGGCAGAATCTCATCTAGTTTTGATATCAGTTGTGATTGTGCATAAAAACTACTCGCCCGCGCGTTGTCGGGGTTAGCAAGGCAAGCAAAGAATAGTGATGATGACCAGATGACTAAACTAATCAAGACCGACTATTATATATATGTCTTGTATTCACTTTTATGTCTAAACTCTCCAACTTTCATACAGATTGTCTGCGAAAAATCTTAGGCGTGTTCTGGCTAAATACTGTCTCTAACCAAGAACTACTCGCACGATGTCAACAAGAGAATATGAGCACCATCAGTGGCGGCTCGTCATTGAGGGCCACTGGGGCCGAACCCCACCAAAAATAATGTATAGCGTGTATTTATTATTTTATAAATTAAACATAACTCCAAACCATGATTTTTCCAAAAAGTTGTGTCTGGCCCCACCAACAAAAATGATCGCGAGCCGCCACTGAGCACCATCATTCAAAGACGACGCTCGAGATGGATCGGGCATGTGATGTGCATGGAGACTGGCTGTGCCACGATAACTGCACTGAGATGGACTCCAGATAGTAAGCGAAAACGTGGAATACCCAAGACAACCTGGAGGAGAACGATAGAGCAAGAACTGAAAGAAATGAATCATAGCTGGAACACAACACAGAGGAAGGACATGAGTAGGAAAGAATGGTTTGAAATTAAGAACGAAAATCCAGTCCTTCGAAACTAAATGCTACAGAAAGATCCTACGAATACCATGGACAGAAAAAAGAAAGAACACTGATGTCCTGAAAGAACTAAATGTTAAAGAGAATTGGCTGATAAACAACATACTATACAGAAAAATTACATACATTGGTCACATCAAGCGTCACGATGGCCTGGAAAGAACAATACTAGAAGGCAGGGTCCCAGGACGCAGAGGCAGACCAAGAAGAAGATGGCTACAAGATATTAAAGATACCATGAACATGATCATCGACGAAGTGGGTGAACTGGCAAGAGACAGAGTGAATTTTAGATGTGCTGCAAAGAGAGCAACGTCCTATAAAGGATACGCAACTTAATGATGATGGTGTGTGTTTGTTGCTGATCTAAAGACTTAACAGGCTTAAGAGAGGAGAGAGGTTGCATTCACTTTACTAAAACATATCAAAGAGCCATTTCACTCCAAATGCTACGAGAGCAATATCCCACCAGCACATGGACACATGTATTCACAGATGGCTCAGCCACAGATGCTACCAGAAAGGGAGGCAGCGGAATCTACATCACTCACCCTCAAGGAATCACAGAAACACACTCTCTGGCAGCAGGAGAAACATGCACCAACTTTAGAGCAGAGGCAACAGCCCTTCTTGCAGCCATACAGATTCTCAACGACCAGCAAGTGTCAGCAAAAATATTGCAGTCTTTAGCGACTCAAGATCCGTTCTCCAGGCTATCTCAAGTCCCAGACAAGACAAGCTCATTCAGGACATACGGCAAAATATCAGCTTGTTGTCAAAAAATCCGAACTGGTCTTACAGTGGATACCAACTCACTGTGGCATACCAGGAAACGAAAAGGCTGACAAACTCGCAAAGGTCGGGGGGAGCCTAACACAACACCACCCAACACAAAGTTTTACAGAAGCAAAGACTCTCCTGAAACAATCCAGGAAAATGATCTGGAGAAAAACAAATGGAGGATACAGGCCAGAGCACGACAGTATAAATACACTAAACAGAAAAGCACAGACCACAATCTTCAGACTTAGAACGGGACACTGCAGTCTCAGAGCACACCTCCACAGAATGGGTCTCAGGGACTCGGCGGCCTGCACCTGTGGAGCACCAAAGCAGTCCCCAGAGCACATCCTGCAAGACTGCCCTAGTCTGAGTAGTGAGATATTGGAGATCTGGCCAACAGATACAACACTACAAGACAAACTATGGGGAACCGGTGAAGACCTCAAGCGCACCGCCCTGTTTATGACACATACCGGAGTAGTCGCATAGCAAAAGTTGAACGCAGAAGAAGAAGAAGACTAAAACATATAAAAAAAACCCTTAACAGTTTAAAAACCGATAACAGTAGCATGGTAAGCAATTGCAAGGGATAACACAATTAATACTTCTTCTTTTGTCAGCACATTGTTATCGGGTTGTTAACCCAGTGTCGTGGTTTTATGTATTTGTCTTGCGCTTCTCTGGTGACTTGTGTGATGGTTTTCTTAGTCCCCTGGAAGAATTCAACTACGTTATCTATCCACCTTTTCCTCGGCTTGCCTCTCGTCTTCCTTCCTGATATTCTGTTGTGGAAAGCTTCATAGGCAGTTTGGTCTGTTCGCTTTCTTACTAAGTGACTAAACCACTTCATTCTCTGTTTCGCTTTATAATTCAAGCACGGTCTTGTTGCAACCTTTTCTCTGATGCTGGTATTCGTTACTCTGTCGATTCTTGTGTTGTTGGTGACTGTGCGGAGACATCTCATTTCGCATGGTGCTATTTTCTGTGAATGTTTCTTATTCATTGTCCATGTTTGGCATTGGTAACATAGAGTGGGTATGAAGTATGAAGAGTGGGTACAATTAATACTATTTTTTTTTTAAACTACGCAATTTTCTTATCCTCTAAGTTACATCATGGATTCTTGCTTGTGTTCCAGAGCGAGTTCACTGCTGTGCAATCGTTCTATACAAGGTATAGCTCGCAGCTATTCATCAAAGTGTGATAATTATGTTCTTATCAATAAAATAATCAAGCTATCAATAAGCATTACTAGTTTCTATTCTTACCTGCAATTTTTGTATTCAATGATCCAGCGGCACTTGAACTTTTGCACAATGCTAATTAGTTTTTTTTTTGTTTTTGCTCGCTCGCTGTGAATTGTGGCGTATAATATGGCATCTGACTGACTTTTGCGTGAATACTTGTTTTCCTTATTTTTAGTGTCCCGCGACGCCCATGTGTTGTCGGAGCTCGCAAAGGGAGACAATGATAGTAAAACTGCTACCTTTAAGGCATGTCGTAAGAGGCGACTGTTGTAGGGGCATAGGGAAGCTACCTTAGTAAATAAAAAGCGTCGCAGAAATCGTATTGATAGACTACTTGTAAGCACATAACTGACACAACGTACGCTTGCTCTTAGGCTCAGATCACATACAAATCACACAGAGTGGTTAACAAGTATTCGATATGGAGCGTTCGAAGAAGAAGAAGAATTGCCATAAACACAAATTATTGTAAATTAAACCCCGCCTCCTCAAAAACTGAAGCTTATCTTGTTCTTCTGTATAATTAACTAAAACATCATTATAAAGATAATATTATTTTCTTCTTCTGTATAATTAACTAAAACATTATTATAAAGTTAATATTATTTTCTTCTTCTGTATAATTAACTAAAACATTATTATAAAGTTAATATTATTTTCTTCTTCTGTTTAATTAACTAAAACATCATTATAAAGTTAATATTATTTTCTTCTTCTGTATAATTAACTAAAACATCATTATAAAGTTAATATTATTTTCTTCTTCTGTATAATTAACTAAAACATCATTATAAAGTTTAATATTATTTTCTTCTTCTGTATAATTAACTAAAACATCATTCATCATCATCATCAGGTGCCGTCTCCACATCGAAGGTTGGCTGCAATGAATCTCCAGCATCCTCTGTCTTTCGCCTTGGTGTTGCACACTGCCAGACTGTAACCTGTCCATTTCTTAAAGTTTCCCTCCCACTTATCTCTCGGTCTTCCTCTTGCTCTTCTCCCTCAACTTTCCTCTCTAGTAATCCCTTCTTCTGTATAATTAACTAAAACATTATTTTAAAGATAATATTATTTTCTTCTTCTGTATAATTAACTAAAACATCATTATAAAGTTTAATATTATTTTCTTCTTCTGTATAATTAACTAAAACATCATTATAACGTTAATATTATTTTCTTCTTCTGTATAATTAACTAAAACATCATTATAAAGTTTAATATTATTTTCTTCTTCTGTATAATTAACTAAAACATCATTATAAAGTTTAATATTATTTTCTTCTTCTGTATAATTAACTAAAACATCATTATAACGTTAATATTATTTTCGCCTTGGAGGGAAAAGATCTTCTTGACAACATCCAACATTAGACACTTAAAGAGATGATGGTGAATGGTTTCATGATTATGTGCACACTGGAGTGTGTTGTGGTTGACATTTGTTCATGTAATTATTAAGTGTTATGTGTTGGGTTTGAAATCGTAAAGTGTTTGATGTTATAATACTTTCTTGTTTGTACGAGACACAATCAGAAATATCATTCGTCGACATTTCGACATTGTACAAAGTCTCCTTCGGTTGTTATTAATTACAATTAGCTTCTGGAAAGAGGTGTGTAGTCTGCAGTGGCGGATCGTCATTAAGGGCTAGGGGGCCGGGCCCCACCAAAAATAATGTGTAACGTGCATTTATTATGTAACGGACTAAAATATAACCTAACCCAAAACCCTGATTTTCCCAAAAATGTGTGTCTGGCCCCACCAACAAAAACGATCACGAGCCGCCACTGGTAGTCTACATAGGACACCCACATTTTTGTTTAGTAATTTATCAGAGACATTTTGAGTGTTATAATTCTGTTGCTAATACGTAAGGCATCTCCTCAAACCGACTTAGGCAGTGGTTAGAAATAGCTAAGTATGTAATCCATTGGAGCAGCCTGTTACAAGTGTAGAAGTGCGTCTGTGATATGCCTTTCAAATTGGCAAACACACACACACACACACACATATATATATATCGTCGTTATTCTAATATTGTTTTGCCTCACAGCCTCATGATAAAAAGATATTTCTAGAACGGGTTCTTTTGTGCGCTTTATAACCAGTGTTTTTCGTCGCCTCTGTTATATATAATATCCCCTCTATTTCGTGGACTACTTTTTGCTTTGTATCCACTGTGTCGCAGTAACATTGCTCTTTGAGGCGTACTGTTTATTGGTAATCTGCATTTTTGTCGAACCATTTAATTTGTTGTTTCTTGATGCAGTACAGCACTGCTGTTGCACCCACTTAAAAAAAAACACATATATAAATATATATATATATACATATATATATATATATATATGCTCTTTATAATTAACTACGTATAGTCTACTAAAGGTTAAAGGGTTTTTAAGCCGAATGATTGCCCGCCTGCCCAGCGTGTTCGTAACGCGTTGGACTACGGGTGACTAGCCCTCTGTGAGTGCGGGTTCAATTCCGCGGGCTGGAAGTAAAGTCACAGGTTCTCCAGATTTACAGTGTTTGTGGCACCGAACCGAAGGGTTACGATGTCCATGACACTGAGCCGAGGAGTTGAAAGCTGAAGTGCTTTTGGATCGGAAAAAAAAGCCGAAGAATTGACTTCACTGCACCGGGTTTTACCCCATATGGCTCGGCCTCTCTCCGCAGAAATGGCACGCCATCTGCAGAGAGTACTGCACAAAGCACGAACTCCGTAGCTCCAGCAACAACCGTAGGGGTCTCTGGAAAAAACAGCACCCGTGAACAGAACGGCGTAATCCGGATTCAAACCCACGACCTTCGACTCCCAAGGCAAAGGGCTTAACCACTTAGTCACAGAGACCCCCAAGGTTAAAAGGTTATAAGGTTAAAAGACACTAAAGGTTACAAAACAAAAATGAAATGTTAGTTCTAAAAATAAACACGAATGTTTTTAAACTGTGAATGTAAATGATTCATCGATCACCCATATTGCACTCAATATATGTCAGTTGTCAACACGCTACATGTATTACTACCTGTCGCATACATGTTTTATGTTATGTATGAAATAAATTCAGTAATTAAAAGTGACTATATAACACCTGTATGTGTGATCTTACGTTCATGTTCCACCGTTGAAGTAGTTTGGTTCAGTCGCCGGATCATCATCACTGCACGTCGAACCAGTTTAGTTCAGTCATCGGATCATCATCACTGCACGTCGAACCAGTTGAAAGTGCTATTATCTCCCCATCAGTATGTTTCTCAGCGTGTGACGACTAACGAAACCGGTTCTGTGTTGGTTTACTACTCTTCTTTGGCTACCAGTATAGTGTTCTTGTTTAGCTACACCACATTTGATTTGGAATTCGTGCAGTCTGGTTAGTGTTGTAGATTCACCCATATTACTTGAATCATTTAAAACACACATCATCTCTCCCGTAGGAAATTCAGAATACCAGCCTGGCTCATTGTCCACCCGCTTTTTATAACAGCCATACCGGCAAGCGTTCATTTCCCTTTACACCTGCATGCCCTGGCACAAAAATAAAACTGATTATTGTCAGCCTAGACATCCTCAGTGACTCCATCCATTGTCCCCGAGCCCAGCCTGTTTCAATCTTCATTAGCATACTCAATGAGTCACTGAGAAAACATGCAGGAACAAAGGTCTGTGATTCCAGCCAACCCATCGTTTTAGTTACTGTCATGATTTCCATAGAGTGAGACATCGTAGTCACGGCAAAACCACCACTGTCGTCCTTCACAATATCCCTTCTGACTTGAGCAGTGAAAGCTCATAAGTTCCGCACATGTCGAATCACTAAATCATCTGTATAAATGATATCTTAGCTGTTGAAGTAAATGGTTTTAAATGCCCTACAGAAACTGGCTCACTGGTTTTGTTTTCACTTTTATTTATTATCAGTTATCAGATGACTATCATCATATCATTCCGGACATGTCCATATCTGCTCCGATCTCCGCCTCAACAAATTCAACAGCGTCTAGCGGCCCAACACTCGTTCGATGTGGAATAATCCATCTCTTTGCATATTTGTTATGTCGTTCTTTTTTTTTTGGGGGCTGTACCAATTTAATTGTTATCTCCTTCTATAACATTACTCTTTCATTTCCAGACTTGGACAAGAGAGTTCTGCAGATATTCTTGTTTCATTCCACGTAACGTCATGTAGAGTTGTTATACTCATCGATGCGCGTGGACTTGTCCAGAATTGATGTCAAAAACTATTATCAGCGTCGAATATTAGTATCTGCCTTAGCGATTAGTTGCTAGACGATATTGCGTTGTGGTTCTAATCTTCAACACTAAAAAAAAATGTCTCAAAAAGTGAATTATGGAAACACCAACGCAGAAACGACACAGCTTTTTGAACGTTAAATCAAATATGACAGCATCGATTATATTTGATTTTGTTTGATCATTTGTTTCGGAGAAATCAACAAGTGGATTAGGATACATTCATTACGAATTCAAGAATGTTTGGTAAGTACGAGAATCGAAGTAGAAACTCGAATTTCATTCATTTTATTTTGCTGCTACAATCCTCTATGTTTGTTTCAATAATTTATATTGGATTTTTTGCAAGAAGTTTAGTTTCATTTTTCATGTTTGTTGACCAACACGTTCTGATATAACTAAAAAAACGTTTCTAGGTTGAAAGTGGCGTGCCTCGGCTTAAGAAGGCTTTAATCCCCCTAACAAACCAAAATGTATCTCTCTCTCTCTCTCTACTTCTTGAATATTTGTATTAGTATTTTGAATCTCCACTAAGACTTGCCAGAGGCGTACACTCCGTTCTGAAAAAAAACAAGATTAGAGAGAGCAATTCTTCACGTCTCCAGTGTCTTGTGAGTAATGTTAATACGTGGCAAAATATCCACATGAAAACTCTACAATTTCCTGCAACCGAAAACGAAACGTATCAGGCATTGCTGCTCAGCAGTGGAATTGGAACATCTACATATCATACAGATAATTATAAATACAGCAGTGGAATTGGAACATCTACATATCATACAGATAATTATAAATACAGCAGTGGAATTGGAACATCTACATATCATACAGATAATTATAAATACAGCAGTGGAATTGGAACATCTATATATCATACAGATAATTATAAATACAGCAGTGGAATTGGAACATCTATATATCATACAGAGTAATTATAAATACAATGTCTGTTAGCGTATGAAACATGACACTTTCCTCCAAGTATATGGGATTAAATTATAGTGTCCAGGGATACACCCTGCATAAAAACCTGGATTGGTGAGCCCGGCGACAGAAAGCTGAAGTCAACTAGAGTAGGACGACTCCAGACAAACCCGGAAGACAAATCAGTCAGCAGGGGACTGCAACTATCTAGAGAACAAACTAAAAAAAAAAGATGTCCTCAGAAACGGAATGTGTCAATAATTATTGGAGGGGAGGAATCGACACATACTAACAACTCAATGACCATGCCCGTATGAAGTCACTTCACATTTCTAGGCCCTAGTGTGCAGGAGGTAGGATGGTCAATTTATTTCCTCAGGTTTGGAATTGAACCCACAACCCTCTTGTGTCCGAGTCGATAGATGAAAGCTAATGCACTACACGAATCCGTCCCACGATAGATAATTACTGCTCATATATATTACATGGAATAAAGTTGCTACTTCTTTATACAAGTCAATTATTAATGTGTTCATTTTTGTTACTATTTATTTATTCGTTACTTTCTATGTTATCTGTTTAGTTTCTGAAATCTTTTATATTTCGATGTAAATATTAAATACATTATAGAAACAGTATTCAACTCTGGTGGAACCTTTTACAAAAAAAATATATAAACAAGCTGGTGGACATCTATGACTTAGAAGTAGTGAACTCGATCACAACCCTTCACAACCCAAGAGTACATTGTTCAAACACCGCGGAGAATAGTTTAGAAGCAGTTTTGTTCCGTAGATTTTACGGACGTAAAAATAGACATCACCGTTCAGAAAGCAAAGACAAACTACAGCTGAACATAGAAGGGGTGAAAAGAACATCAGCGACTCGTGTATTGTGGCTAATGGTGACGTCCTGTCAATATTTGCCACAATTTTCATTTTTTTTCAAACAAGCTGATGTGTCACCATATATTTGTAGACCTACTTGTAGATTTGGTGTCATGTCGGAGTTAAACACTCTGTTCCTTTTCGAGGAATTACATACAAGTTGAATGGGCTTGTAGTAGTCAGCGAATCATAGCTGACTGCTGAGTTATAGATGACTGCTGACTGACTAAGGAAGAGGTGCTGGTGATGGATAGGACACACATTGAGAAGACCGACTAGAAGCATTGCAAGACAGGCACTGTTTTGGAACCCGCAGGGAAAGAGGAGTAGTGGAAGGCATAGAAATACCCGGAGAAGAGAGCTGGAGATTGATATGAAAAAGATAGGTAAAAATATGGAAAGAATTGGAAGGGATGGCAGGAGAGAGGAAGAGCTGGTAGAAGTTTGTTGAAGACCGTTGCTCCGTTGAGAGTCGAAAGGTGAAGAAGATATGGTATCAGTTCTGATTGGTAATAGAAAGGCCGTTCGTGCTGACTCATGCCAGTCTATACGGTCTCATCCCTTGTGTATTGTTCTCCCATATTTAACACACATTACGTTAATGATATTAGATTGGACTGTTTGACAGAATGTGACCACGGTAATGAATGCATCGTGAGTTTTGTTTCACGGGATCAGAAGTTTATGTGACTCTGCTAGAACGGTGGTTCTCAAAGGGTGTGCTCAGGCGCACTAGTGTGCCCGGTGACTATCCTAGGTGCGCCCTAGGAAACTCCAGATCAGGGTCGGCAACGCGGTGCCAGCGGGCACCAGTGTAAAAAATCGCTTAGACACATTAGGTCCATGCTTCTCATAGACATAAATTCTTCTTCTTCTTCCAACGCTCCATATCGACCACTTGTTAACCACTCTTTGTGATCTGTATGTGATCTGAGCCTAAGAGTGATTGTACGTTGTGCCAGTTATGCGCCTACAAGTAAGCCAGCACATCCGATTTCTGCGATGCTTTTTATTTACTAGATCAGCTTCCCTAGGTCCTACATCAGTTACCTCTTACCACATGCCGTGGTAGTGGTACTATTCTTTGCTTCTTTTGCTGGCCCAGGCACCACACGGGCGAGACAGAAATTAATGATGAATAAAAGTACGTAGCAGTTTCCAATTATTTCTGTATTTCTTTGTTTTTTATATCTTATTTATTCAGTTTTTGTGTATTTTTTTGTGCCTATGATTTTTTTGGTAGGATTTCTAGTGTGTCACGACTTCAAAAAGTTTGAGAACCACCGTACTAGAGGCTTTATTACCGTTCTTTATGGGATTCTGTTGTTACAGTTTTTCCGCTGTTTAACTGCCGGACTTGAACGGTAGTCAAGCAGACAATGAACAAAGGTTACGATTGATTGCAAAATCAAACATGGTTGTCTATTAGTACTAAACTTATTGATTGCAGTGCTGGGCGTCCAGGTCTAAACTGTTGTATAAAGTTGTACTTGTTTGATTGAGTGATATCACATTGGGTGATATCTGTTTTGTTTTCTTTTTAACATAGTGTAGTTCAACAATCAAACACCACGGTGGGCAAGTTTGGAACCAAATTCGTTTCCGTGGGATTTTTACTTCTTTTTCTTTTCATTTCTCGAATCCTGTTTGCCTCACAGCTTCAGGTCAGGATTTTTACAAAAGGTAAAAATAGACCTCACCGTTCAGAAAGCAATGACAAACTACTGAACGTATAAGTGGTGCATAGAAAAATCAACGACTCGTTTAATTTTGTTGATGGTTACATCTTGTAAAAGGTATGCCACGATTTTCATTTCAGTTCAACAATTAAAGAAAAAACAGTAAAATAAATGCTGGAATATAGAGAAATGATTTTCATTTCAGTTCAACAATTAAAGAAAAACAGTAAAATAAATGCTGGAATATAGAGAAATGATTTTCATTTCAGTTCAACAATTAAAGAAAAAACAGTAAAATAAATGCTGGAATATAGAGAAATGATTTTCATTTCAGTTCAACAATTAAAGAAAAACAGTAAAATAAATGCTGGAATATAGAGAAATGATTTTCATTTCAGTTCAACAATTAAAGAAAAACAGTAAAATAAATGTGAATATAGAGAAATGATTTTCATTTCAGTTCAACAATTAAAGAAAAACAGTAAAATAAATGTTGAATATAGAGAAATGATTTTCATTTCAGTTCAACAATTAAAGAAAAACAGTAAAATAAATGCTGGAATATAGAGAAATGATTTTCATTTCAGTTCAACAATTAAAGAAAAACAGTAAAATAAATGCTGGAATATAGAGAAAGGATTTTCATTTCAGTTCAACAATTAAAGAAAAAACAGTAAAATAAATGCTGGAATATAGAGAAATGATTTTCATTTCAGTTCAACAATTAAAGAAAAACAGTAAAATAAATGCTGGAATATAGAGAAATGATTTTCATTTCAGTTCAACAATTAAAGAAAAACAGTAAAATAAATGCTGGAATATAGAGAAATGATTTTCATTTCAGTTCAACAATTAAAGAAAAACAGTAAAATAAATGTTGAATATAGAGAAATGATTTTCATTTCAGTTCAACAATTAAAGAAAAACAGTAAAATAAATGCTGGAATATAGAGAAATGATCTTCATTTCAGTTCAACAATTAAAGAAAAACAGTAAAATAAATTTTGAAATAGGTAAAATGACTCACGTTCAAAGCAATGAAAATAGAACGTAAATTGTGTATAGAAAATCGATTTTCATTTCAGTTCAACATTAAAGAAACAGTAAAATAAATGCTGGAATATGAAAGGATTTTCATTTCAGTTCAACAATTAAAGAAAAACAGTAAAATAAATGCTGGAATATAGAGAAATGATTTTCATTTCAGTTCAACAATTAAAGAAAAACAGTAAAATAAATGCTGGAATATAGAGAAATGATTTTCATTTCAGTTCAACAATTAAAGAAAAAACAGTAAAATAAATGCTGGAATATAGAGAAATGATTTTCATTTCAGTTCAACATCTAAAGAAAAACAGTAAAATAAATGCTGGAATATAGAGAAATATAGAATTTAGTACGTAGGAAAAAAAAATGTTGTGAGAATAATCATTTGCTTAGTTGTGATATTCTGTTTCAGTTTCAGTTTGGAATATCTTCATTGCACTCCGGATATGTCCATAGGTGCTCCGATCTCCTTCGCAATATCTCCAACAGCGTCCAGCGACTGACCGTACACCATGATGAATAAAAGTACGTAGCTGGCCTACCTGTAGGCGCATAACTGGCACAACGTAAATTGCTCTTAGGCTCAGTTCACATACAAATCACAAAGAGTGATTAACAAGTGGTCGATATGGAGCGTTGAAAGATGAATTTCTGCCTATGAGAAGCATGGACCTGATGATGAATAAAAGTACTGACTGTGATATTTTTCTTCTTCCAACGCTCCATATCGACCACTTGTTAACCACTCTGTGGGATTTGTATGTGAACTGAGCCTAAGAGCGATTGTACGTTGTGCCAGTTATGCGCCTACAAGTAAGACAGCACATCTGATTTCTGCGCTGCTTTGTATTTGTTAGGGTAGCTATGTCCTACATTAGTCGCCTCTTACAACATGCCTTGTAGGTCGCAGTGGTACTTTCTTTACTCCTTGCGGACGCCGGCACTACACGGGCGTAGATGTGATAAAAAAGGAGTACATCCTCTTCTCGCCCATGTGTTGCTAGGGCTCACACGGAAGGCAAAGAATAGTATCACTGTGACCCACAAGGCATGTCCTAAGAAGTAGACCTAGGAAGCTACCTAGTAAATAACAAGCGTCACAGAAATCGGTGGGCTTGCCTACTTGTAGGCGCGTAACTGGCACAATGTACAATCGCTCTTAGGCTCGGACCACATACAAATCACAGAGAGTGGTTAACAAGTTGTTGATGTGGAGCGTTTGAGGAAGAAAACGACATCCTTTTTGTGTACGTACCATTTAACCCAAGATCGAGAACATAGAGTTGTTTTTTGCAAGTACCTAGGTAAAGCAACGGAAGCAAAGAGTATGATCAACAAATAAACAGTGTATAAGTATTAAGAATATGATCAACAAATAAACAGTGTATAAGTATTAAGAGTATGAGCAACAAATAAAAAGTGTATAAGTATTAAGAGTATGATCAACAAATAAACAGTGTATAAGTATTAAAAGTATGAGCAACAAATAAACAGTGTATAAGTATTAAGAGTATGAAAATGAAAATCGTGGCATATCCCAAAGGACGTAGCCATCAACCACAGTAAACAAGTCGTTGATTTTCTAGGCACCACTTATACGTTCAGTAGTTTGCCATTGCTTTCTGAACGGGTGGCGCCATCGTCCTTTTGTTAAAATCAACGGAAACAATTTGCAAGCAAACTGTCCGCAGCGTGATTCGAACTCAGAACGTCGGGGTTAATAGACAGAGTCACTAGCCCCTAGGCCACAGACGCCACAAGTGGCCACACACTGTAAGAGTATGAGCAACAAATAAACAGTGTATAAGTATTAAGAGTATGATCAACAAATAAACAGTGTATAAGTATTAAGAGTATGATCAAAAAATAAACAGTGTATAAGTATTAAGAATATGAGCAACAAATAAACAGTGTATAAGTATTAAGAGTATGATCAACAAATAAACAGTGTATAAGTATTAAGAATATGAGCAACAAATAAACAGTGTATAAGTATTAAGAGCTTTCAAAAAAACAAATTGACAAAACAGAATTCGAACCACTTATCCTTGATTCTTACGACAACCACTCCTTAGCCTAACAATACGAGCATTCTTACGAACATAACCAAAATGGCATTACTGTGGAGTGTCTTTCCCAAACGCTTCGTTTTAGTTAGAAACAGGGGTCAAATGCGCAGCCATGGGGACAAGGTCGAGTCAGGTTTAGGGAGCTGGCACTAATCAAGATCCAACTTGGTGACCCTGGAAACAGACAAAGGATCCTGTCTGGCTAAACGGGTAGGGATCGAGGGAAAGCTACTCTGGTATAAGTAGTGTTGCAAGAGTAGTTACGCTACACGAGATCTACTTGCAATGCAGACGAGCAGAATTCCAAAGTGAATGTCTCTGCATGTCTGTCCCGACCGATGAGAAAAGCTGAATAAATAAAAAACGAATTGTAAGAATTGACAAGGTTAGAGTCGTCAGGAGACTCATGTTCCCTAGAAACAATGGTCGCACCAAATTTGCCAGCTCTCGGACAGAATCGTAGGGAAAGATACAATTTGTCGTGATGACACAAGGGAAGATTGCAGTAAACTCCGTATCAGAGGCCAAGCGCAGATACGAGGGCGCATTGAAAAGTAATACCTCCAAGTCCATAACTTTGTTAATATACATAATTTACAAATGAAACATACATTTTCTGAAAGCTTGAGATGTCCACTACACAATAGAGTCATTATCACATAGTCACCTCCACGTTCCACACACACGCCAACGTCGAACTAGTTGTTGCATCCCGTCGAAGAAATAATCTGATGACATCAGGCGTGTCAGGAACACCTGATGCGATATGAACGAGAAGGCGATGACTTTATCTGCCGAATTGTCACTGGCGATGAGTCATGGTGCATCATTACGACCCTGAAAACAAGCGCCAGTCTATGGAATACAGGCACAAAACTCACCCACCCCAAAAAAATTCAAAACTGTCGCGTCAGTGGGAAAAGTTTTGATGACCATTTTTTGTGACTGCCAGGGCGTAATACACACAGAATTTTTGGAACGCGGCAATACTGTCAATTCTGATCGGTATGTTGAAACGATGAAGAAACTTCGGGCAAGACTGCTACGTGTTCGTCCTGGAAAACACGCAGTCCTTCAACATGACAATGCTCGTCCACACACCAGTAGACAAACAGCGGCAGCATTAGAGCGTCTCAATTTTGACGACATTTTAGCGCACCCACCATATAGCCCCGAATTGGCACCTTGTGACTTTTTCCTGTTCCCAAAGCTCAAGGAACATCTCAAGGGAAACAGATATGCTTCTGACGAGGATGTGGCAGCAGATGTGCGAACCTGGCTTCGTGAAAAATCATCAGATTTTTTCTTCGACGGGATGCAACAACTAGTTCGACGTTGGCGTGTGTGTGTGGAACTGGAGGTGACTACGTCGAAAAATAATGACTCTATTGTGTAGTGGACATCTCAAGCTTTCTGAAAATGTATGTTTCATTTGTAAATTATGTATATTAACAAAGTTATGGACTTGGAGGCATTACTTTTCAATGCGCCCGCGTACATCTATTGAGTAAGGATGACCGAGCGCAAATCTTAAAGTTGCGTTCCTGTGCCTAATGAAACTGCCTTTCCCTGGAACAACAGGGCACGGTACTGTTGCATTGACAACTAACATCCCCGGAAAAACTGGGGCGGGTGATATTGGCGAGTGCAAAATTTAAGTTGCACTGATAGCGCCTAATGAAACGACCCTCTGGATTATTTGTGTGCAGTCCCAGTCAAGTGTTTCCCGGTACCAGGAAAAATGCAGAGTAGAAACTGCAAATTGCCAAGTGCCGATACGCGTCACAAAAAGGCTGAGAATGTTCCTACTTTGGAATAAACTCACAGTGGCAAGAAAAGTAAAGCCGACAGTGTAAAGGCTTGACAGGTTGTCCTAATAAACTCACAGTGGCAAGAAAAGTAAAGCCGACAGTGTAAAGGCTTGACAGGTTGTCCTAATAAACTCACAGTGACAAGAAAAGTAAAGCCGACAGTGTAAAGCCGACAGTGTAAAGCCGACAGTGTAAAGCCGACAGTGTAAAGCCGACAGTGTAAAGCCGACAGTGTAAAGCCGACAGTGTAAAGCCGACAGTGTAAAGCCGACAGTGTAAAGCCGACAGTGTAAAGCCGACAGTGTAAAGCCGACAGTGTAAAGCCGACAGTGTAAAGCCGACAGTGTAAAGCCGACAGTGTAAAGCCGACAGTGTAAAGCCGACAGTGTAAAGCCGACAGTGTAAAGCTGACAGTGTAAAGCTGACAGTATAAAGCTGACAGTGTAAAGCTGACAGTGTAAAGGCTTGACAGGTTGTCCTAATCCAAACATAGGTGAAGGCCAAGACTTTTTACGGTGACCTAAACGGGTAGGATGTCATCCCAGACTCAGATCAAACGAAAGGTCAATTAAACAGCGGAAAACTGATCGAGCGCCTGACAAGCTTATGTGTCCCTAATGGCTAAAAATGTTCATAATCTGGAACGTCTTCGCATAGTCAGAAAGGACGCATAGTGTAGCTATACTCTTGGGCGAAGATCTTAAAGCCCAAATATACGGCAAAAATGATCGTTAAAGAGCAATGAACACACGAAGCAGCCGGCAAATGACCGTTCCAATGACCAGTCCTAATATGGTTGTAAATGTTCCTGAACCGGAACGACCTCACCCCAAGTCAGAAAATATGCAAAGTAGTAAATGCTCTTTGGCGTAGATCCAACCCGAAATATACTGCTTTAAAAAGATCATTAAAGCGTGTTTATCATACGATGCAAAAGGAACCCCGCACTTTTCGTCAGAAAAGGCTGCAAAGTACAAACCGCTCTTTGGCGTAGATCCAAGACCAGATATACGGCGATAAACGGATCATTAAAGACAATTGTACAGCGAAGGGAAGGAAAGTGTTTGACTGTCAGCAAGACAGACTCGAACATTTCCTAGGCCGAAAACTTCTGTTTCGAATGCGCTCGTCCTACATTAATTGGAGTCTAACGGGAATGCAACGTTCTAACCGTTCTTGGCAAAGACTGCTTATATATTACAATAAGAGTGATCAAAATGGTCGAGAAGTACAAACGAAACGAACAAACAAACACACAAACAAAAAACGAGCCAGACACAGAATAATCAAGTAAGGTTCGATCGAACAGTGTTTGCACAAACACATACTATAAGCTTATTGTGCCTGTATATATTTGAGACGAAACAATGTCATACAGACACACATGTATACACATATAACAAACATGTATACATCATTCAAAGTAGCTTCGAATGTATTGTAAGATGAGAACAAGAAGTTTTTTTTGCAAGAACCCAAAGAGAAGAAACGGAAACGAAGAATATGAACAACAAATAGATCGCATGCATCTGTATACATATGTGTATGTCTGATATTGTCTCGTCTCAAATATATACAATCAAATAAGCTTATAGCATGTCTTTAAGCAAACACTGTTCACCCTATCTGAATATTCTGTGTCAAGTTAAAACGAAGCGTTTGGTAAAGACACTCCACAGTAATGCCATTTGTTACAATGGTTCGCTGGTTGTGTTTGTAAGACTGCTCGTATTGCAAGCTAAGAGAGTCCTCAGAACTAGGGTAAGTGATTCGTGTTGTGTTAAGACTCGTTTGCAAGGCTAAAATGCTCAGAACTAAGGGTAAGTGGTTCGCTGGTTGTGTTTGTAAGACCGCTCGTATTGCAAGGCTAAGCAAAGTGCCAGAACTAGGGTAAGTGATTCGCTGGTTGTGTTTGTAAGACTCGTATTGCAAGGCTAAGCAAAGAGTGCCTAGAACTAAGTAGTGATTCGCTGGTTGTGTTTGTAAGACTCGATTGCAAGGCTAACAAGTGCTCAGAACTAGTAAGTGATTCGTGGTTGTGTTTGTAAGACTCGTATTGCAAGGCTAAAAGAGTGCCGTCAGAACTAAGAGTAAGTGTTTCGCTGTTTGTTAAGACCGATTCAACTAGCAAGTGCCGTCGAATGGTAAGGTCAATCTGTGTTTGTCAATTTGTTGTCGGAAGCTCTTAATACTTGTACACTGTCTTATTTGTTGATCACAACCTAAGATCGGAGTCTTTTCGATTATATCATAATGATTTACGTACCTTGAACTAAAATATCCCCACCTACGGCCGTGCGTTAGAAAGAGAAAGGTGCATTTAAAAAAAAAAAATTTCCTGATCCAGAAGCACTTGAGCTTTTCAGCTCTTCGGTTCGGTGCCACAAACACCGTAAATCTGGGGAATCTGTGGCTTTTTCTGCCATCCCGCGGAATTGAACCCGCACACACAGAGGGATAGTCGCCCGTAGTCCAACGCGCTACGAACACGCTGGGCAGACGGGCAGAAAGGTGCTTAGATGTAATCTTCTTTAGCTATTCAAACCTTTGAATCTCATTTCTGCAGATTTTACCTCCCTTCATTAATTTTTGCACTTAGACTTCTCTTCTCAATTGTTTACTCTTAGTATTTCTACTTCAATGTTATCACTACATCGTTTTCTTGGTCTGCCCCGTGGTCTTCATATTTTTGTAAATACAAATTTAGGCTCTCTGAGTTTTCTACCATTCTTTCAAACTTTGTCTTCTTTCTTATGTCCTTCTCTGCTTTTTTGACGTTAGGAGTAGCAGGTTTAACTGATGATCGGTTTCCGAGATAGTGCACGCTCGGTTGCTTAATATGCTGTGGTATTGTGGAGTTTTAAGATGTCTGTAACTCCACAACACATCTTTTTCTTGGTCTGTCCCTTCCTCTTGACGATTTCATTTTCAAGTTGTACGCTCTTGTAACTGGTGTATTCTGGTTCATTCTCACCAAGTGGCCAAACCATTTGAGTCTCTGTTTTTCAATGAACCTAATAGCAGGTGCTGTTCCGACTGTTCTTCTAATTTCTTCATTTCTTTCTTATATGGTCTCTTCTTGTTTTATTTACTGCTTTCCTTAAGCACCTTATATCACATGTGGTAATTTTCCTTTCTTGCTGTGTCAATATGTTCTAATATATATATATATGTCGCAGATGGTAGGTCAATATATTGAATATCTAAAGATGGAGGATTTACTTAATTGCACTGGGTCTTACCCCATATTGTTATGTGATTTTATTGTTCATCAGAGGATATGATTCAGTGTAGAGAACACGGGACATAAAGGTTTCTAATAAAAATAGGATCCAAGAGTTTGTGAATTAAATTATATAAGTCTGGATCAATGAATAAGAACTAACCAAAACAGTAATTGCCGTCTCAGTGATGGCCATGGTTAAAGGTTGCATCACTGCAGTCTGACTAATCGAGTAAGCATTGCACGGGAAAGGCAAGCCTGGTGCCAAAATTACCGTGCTGATTTCTTCTTCTTTGAACACTCAATATCGACCTCTTGTTAAACATTATTTGTGATTTGTATGTAATCTGAGCCTATGAACGATTGTACGATGCGTCAATTATGTGCCTACAAGTAGGCCAGCACATCCGATTTCTGCGACGCTTTTTATTTACTAGGTAACTTCCTAGACCCTACATCAGTCGCTTCTTACGACATGCCTTGCAGGTCTCAGTGTTATTAGTCTTTGCTTCTCTTGATTACCCTGACAACACACGAGCGTCCATGCTGACAACTTTCGACCAAAAGGTTCACATATTACAGTCTTTGTGTAAACTGTAACATCACATATACATATCTTTTTCATGGTTTACGATGCAGAACAAGAAGATGAGTAATAAAGAAAGATAAACAATTGTACTAACATTAGCTATGCCAACATCCATCGCAAGTCAACAAACATAGCAGTAAAGCTCGCTCACTATCAATGATTAGAACCAGTAATATGTTAGTATTAATCAATAGTGTACTAATATTTAAACAACACAAAACTTTCCGTAATGGGACAGACATGACAACACAATGAGAGCACTAAAAGCATGAATATGTTCAGTGATAACATCACCGTGTGTGCCGGGGTTCCAAGGGCAGAAATTAGGAACACTGTGACCTACAAGGCATGTCGTACGATGCGACTAAGGTAGGGGCCTAGGGAAGCTACTCTAGTAAATAAAAGCGCCGAAGAAATCGGATGTGTTTGCCCACTTGTAGGCGCATAACTGGCTCAATGTACAATCGCTCTTAGGTTCAGATCATATAAAAATCACCCGCAGTGGTTAACAAGTGGTTGAAATGGAGCGTTCGAAGAAGAAGAACACATGACCTACATGTTATCATTCGTCGTGGATAGGACTAGGAACTCGATTTCACCTACATTGAGATTAGGAATCTCATGGGAAATATCCCGATCGCTCCACGGGGGTACACGTAAAATAGAACAAATTAGCAGAGGTGATGAAATCTGAGAAGTGCATCAACCACTAGCAATAACTGTATACAAAAAAAATAGAACAAATTAGCAGAGGTGATGAAATCTGAGAAGTGCATCAACCACTAGCAATAACTGTATACAAAAAAAATAGAACAAATTAGCAGAGGTGATGAAATCTGAGAAGTGCATCAACCACTAGCAATAACTGTATACAAAATAGAACAAATTAGCAGAGGTGATGAAATCTGAGAAATGCATCAACCACTAGCAATAACTGTATACAAAATAGAACAAATTAGCAGAGGTGATGAAATCTGAGAAATGCATCAACCACTAGCAATAACTGTATACAAAAATAGAACAAATTAGAGAGTGATGAAATCTCGGAAATGATCAACCACTAGCATAACTGTATACAAAAATAGAACAAATTAGCAGAGGTGATGAAATCTGAGAAGTGCATCAACCACTAGCAATAACTGTATACAAAATAGAACAAATTAGCAGAGGTGATGAAATCTGAGAAATGCATCAGCCACTAGCAATAACTGTATACAAAATAGAACAAATTAGCAGAGGTGATGAAATCTGAGAAGTGCATCAACCACTAGCAATAACTGTATACAAAAATAGAACAAATTAGCAGAGGTGATGAAATCTGAGAAATGCATCAACCACTAGCAATAACTGTATACAAAATAGAACAAATTAGCAGAGGTGATGAAATCTGAGAAATGCATCAACCACTAGCAATAACTGTATAAAAAGAGAACATGGGATATGTTGGCATGCTCTGAAAGAGAACATGGGGATATGTTGGCATGCTCTGTAAAGAGAACATGGGGATATGTTGGCATGCTCTGTAAAGAGAACATGGGGATATGTTGGCATGCTCTGTAAAGAGAACATGGGGATATGTTGGCATGCTCTGTAAAGAGAACATGGAGATATGTTGGCATGCTCTGTAAAGAGAACATGGGATATGTTGGCATGCTCTGTAAAGAGAACATGGGGATATGTTGGCATGCTCTGTAAAGAGAACATGGGATATGTTGCATGCTCTGTAAAGAAATGACCAACGAGTTCAGAAAGCAGGTATTGAAATTGGAGGATATTAGTTTAAAAAATAAAGGACGCCATAAAGAAACCCTGAAACGAACTTTACTGTGAAATGTGAGAAATATGCGGACACAACTCCATAGAAAAGCGTGAGCAAGTTGCCCAGGATATATATATACCTCTCGTACCATTATACATTACATAGAACCTGCAAGTAAACCTTCATACCACTCTGTCCTGTGCAACTTCTCAATCTCTTCCATGGAACTGAGTCCGATATTTTGTGGATATAAGGATATAGAGAAATAATTTCCACGCCTTATATCTTTTTCTTCTTCTCATTCGAACACTCCATATCGACCCCTTGTTAAACCACTATTTGTGATTTGTATGTGTTCCGAGCCTAAGAGCGAGTGTATACTTTGAAAGTCATGCGTCTACACGTAGGCCATCGCGTCTGATTTCTGCGACGCTTTTTATTTGCTCAAATGGTAGCTTTCCTAAGCCCCTACCTCAGTCGCCTCTTACAACATGCATTGTTGTTACTACTCGTTGCTCCCTTGAGATCCCAGCAAAACACGGACGCAGACAGTATGTAACGTATAACGAAACAAGAGGAATGTAATAAATACAATTTAAGAGTCCCAGCAAAACACGGACGCAGACAGTATGTAACGTATAACGAAACAAGAGGAATGTAATAAATACAATTTAAGAGTCCCAGCAAAACACGGACGCAGACAGTATGTAACGTATAACGAAACAAGAGGAATGTAATAAATACAATTTAAGAGTCCCAGCAAAACACGGACGCAGACAGTATGTAACGTATAACGAAACAAGAGGAATGTAATAAATACAATTTAAGAGTCCCAGCAAAACACGGACGCAGACAGTGCAGTAACGTATAACGAAACAAGAGGAATGTAATAAATACAATTTAAGAGTCCCAGCAAAACACGGACGCAGACAGTATGTAACGTATAACGAAACAAGAGGAATGTAATAAATACAATTTAAGAGTCCCAGCAAAACACGAACGCAGACAGTATGTAACGTATAACGAAACAAGAGGAATGTAATAAATACAATTTAAGAGTCCCAGCAAAACACGGACGCCGACAGTATGTAACGTATAACGAAACAAGAGGAATGTAATAAATACAATTTAAGAGTCCCAGCAAAACACGGACGCAGACAGTATGTAACGTATAACGAAACAAGAGGAATGTAATAAATACAATTTAAGAGTCCCAGCAAAACACGGACGCAGACAGTATGTAACGTATAACGAAACAAGAGGAATGTAATAAATACAATTTAAGAGTCCCAGCAAAACACGGACGCAGACAGTATGTAACGTATAACGAAACAAGAGGAATGTAATAAATACAATTTAAGAGTCCCAGCAAAACACGGACGCAGACAGTATGTAACGTATAACGAAACAAGAGGAATGTAATAAATACAATTTAAGAGTCCCAGCAAAACACGGACGCAGACAGTATGTAACGTATAACGAAACAAGAGGAATGTAATAAATACAATTTAAGAGTCCCAGCAAAACACGGACGCAGACAGTATGTAACGTATAACGAAACAAGAGGAATGTAATAAATACAATTTAAGAGTCCCAGCAAAACACGGACGCAGACAGTATGTAACGTATAACGAAACAAGAGGAATGTAATAAATACAATTTAAGAGTCCCAGCAAAACACGGACGCAGACAGTATGTAACGTATAACGAAACAAGAGGAATGTAATAAATACAATTTAAGAGTCCCAGCAAAACACGGACGCAGACAGTATGTAACGTATAACGAAACAAGAGGAATGTAATAAATACAATTTAAGAGTCCCAGCAAAACACGAACGCAGACAGTATGTAACGTATAACGAAACAAGAGGAATGTAATAAATACAATTTAAGAGTCCCAGCAAAACACGGACGCCGACAGTATGTAACGTATAACGAAACAAGAGGAATGTAATAAATACAATTTAAGAGTCCCAGCAAAACACGGACGCAGACAGTATGTAACGTATAACGAAACAAGAGGAATGTAATAAATACAATTTAAGAGTCCCAGCAAAACACGGACGCAGACAGTATGTAACGTATAACGAAACAAGAGGAATGTAATAAATACAATTTAAGAGTCCCAGCAAAACACGGACGCAGACAGTATGTAACGTATAACGAAACAAGAGGAATGTAATAAATACAATTTAAGAGTCCCAGCAAAACACGGACGCCGACACGATGTAACGTATAACGAAACAAGAGGAATGTAATAAATACAATTTAAGAGTCCCAGCAAAACACGGACGCAGACAGTATGTAACGTATAACGAAACAAGAGGAATGTAATAAATACAATTTAAGAGTCCCAGCAAAACACGGACGCAGACAGTATGTAACGTATAACGAAACAAGAGGAATGTAATAAATACAATTTAAGAGTCCCAGCAAAACACGGACGCAGACAGTATGTAACGTATAACGAAACAAGAGGAATGTAATAAATACAATTTAAGAGTCCCAGCAAAACACGGACGCCGACAGGATGTAACGTATAACGAAACAAGAGGAATGTAATAAATACAATTTAAGAGTCCCAGCAAAACACGGACGCAGACAGTATGTAACGTATAACGAAACAAGAGGAATGTAATAAATACAATTTAAGAGTCCCAGCAAAACACGGACGCAGACAGTATGTAACGTATAACGAAACAAGAGGAATGTAATAAATACAATTTAAGAGTCCCAGCAAAACACGGACGCAGACAGTATGTAACGTATAACGAAACAAGAGGAATGTAATAAATACAATTTAAGAGTCCCAGCAAAACACGGACGCCGACACGATGTAACGTATAACGAAACAAGAGGAATGTAATAAATACAATTTAAGAGTCCCAGCAAAACACGGACGCAGACAGTATGTAACGTATAACGAAACAAGAGGAATGTAATAAATACAATTTAAGAGTCCCAGCAAAACACGGACGCAGACAGTATGTAACGTATAACGAAACAAGAGGAATGTAATAAATACAATTTAAGAGTCCCAGCAAAACACGGACGCAGACAGTATGTAACGTATAACGAAACAAGAGGAATGTAATAAATACAATTTAAGAGTCCCAGCAAAACACGGACGCTGACAGATGTAACGTATAACGAAACAAGAGGAATGTAATAAATACAATTTAAGAGTCCCAGCAAAACACGGACGCCGACAGTATGTAACGTATAACGAAACAAGAGGAATGTAATAAATACAATTTAAGAGTCCCAGCAAAACACGGACGCCGACAGGATGTAACGTATAACGAAACAAGAGGAATGTAATAAATACAATTTAAGAGTCCCAGCAAAACACGGACGCCGACAGGATGTAACGTATAACGAAACAAGAGGAATGTAATAAATACAATTTAAGAGTCCTAGCAAACACGGACGCAGACAGTATGTAACGTATAACGAAACAAGAGGAATGTAATAAATACAATTTAAGAGTCCCAGCAAAACACGGACGCCGACAGGATGTAACGTATAACGAAACAAGAGGAATGTAATAAATACAATTTAAGAGTCCCAGCAAAACACGGACGCAGACAGTATGTAACGTATAACGAAACAAGAGGAATGTAATAAATACAATTTAAGAGTCCCAGCAAAACACGGACGCAGACAGTATGTAACGTATAACGAAACAAGAGGAATGTAATAAATACAATTTAAGAGTCCCAGCAAAACACGGACGCAGACAGTATGTAACGTATAACGAAACAAGAGGAATGTAATAAATACAATTTAAGAGTCCCAGCAAAACACGGACGCAGACAGTATGTAACGTATAACGAAACAAGAGGAATGTAATAAATACAATTTAAGAGTCCCAGCAAAACACGGACGCAGACAGTATGTAACGTATAACGAAACAAGAGGAATGTAATAAATACAATTTAAGAGTCCCAGCAAAACACGGACGCAGACAGTATGTAACGTATAACGAAACAAGAGGAATGTAATAAATACAAATAATAACTTGTGATTATATGACATATCTTACAAGGGACGATCAATTTTAACAGGGAGACTGATACACAAAAATGCAACTATTTCAGTCACAGTTAAGTCACACGTGCAAGCATATATATATCTTGTACAAAATGTAACACAATTTAATTAGCCATTTGTCTTGTTGAAATCAATATCACCTTGTTCAAATCAATACTACTAGCAACGATTTAAACTATAGGTTATCACATACGTTAGGTAGTAGTAAAGTTCAGCGGTTATTAACATGTGGTCCACGGTCGTCCAGGGATCTGCGAGGTACTCTCTAGTGGTTCGCAAAGATTATTTAAGACATGTAAAGGATTTATATTTAAAGTGTAAATTATATAGAAAGTACTCGTATAAAGGAGGTAAACAAAGAATGAAAATGGCTATGCAGAAATTAAAAGAACTACAAAACCCATGGAAGGCTTTATCTTCTTCAAACGCTCCATATCAACCACATGTTAAGCCACTCTTTGTGATTTGTATGTGATCTGAGCCAAAGAGCGGTTGTACGTTGTGCCAGTTATGCGCCTACTCCATATTGGCCACTTATTAACCACGCTTTGTGATTTGTATATGATCCGAGCCAAAGAGCGATGGTACGTTGTGTCAGTTATGCGCCTACAAGTAGACCAGCACATCTGATTTCTGCTACGCTTTTTATTTAATAGGTAGCTTCCTAGGCCCCTACCTCAATTGCCTCTTACTACATGCTTTGTAGGTTGTAATGTTACTATTCTGTGCTTCCTAGGCCCTACCTCAATTTCCTCTTACTACATGCTTTGTAGGTTGTAATGTTACTATTCTGAGCTTCCCTAGGCCCCTACCTCAATTGCCTCTTACTACATGCTTTGTAGGTTGTAATGTTACTATTCTGTGCTTCCCTAGGCCCCTACCTCAATTGTCTCTTACTACATACTTTGTAGGTTGTAATGTTACTATTCTGTGCTTCCCTAGGCCCCTACCTCAATTGCCTCTTACTACATGCTTTGTAGGTTGTAATGTTACTATTCTGTGCTTCCCTAGGCCCCTACCTCAATTTCCTCTTACTACATGCTTTGTAGGTTGTAATGTTACTATTCTGTGCTTCCCTAGGCCCCTACCTCAATTTCCTCTTACTACATGCTTTGTAGGTTGTAATGTTACTATTCTGAGCTTCCCTAGGCCCCTACCTCAATTGCCTCTTACTACATGCTTTGTAGGTTGTAATGTTACTATTCTGTGCTTCCCTTGGCCCCTACCTCAATTGTCTCTTACTACATACTTTGTAGGTTGTAATGTTACTATTCTGTGCTTCCCTTAGGCCCTCGCTCAGAGATCCATAGTAAAGTCAGGGTTTACCTGTTGCTCACCATCAATCTGTTCACACTTTGCCATCCATATAACTGTGAACACTGTTTTCCATCCACAACCGTGTCATACCTGTTCCATCCACATACGTGTGCACGCTGTTGCCCAACCCAAAACCGTGTGCACGCTGTTGCCCAACCACATACCGTGTCACACTGTTGCCCATCCACATACCGTGTGCACGCTGTTGCCCAACCACATACCGTGTTCACACTGTTGCCCATCCAAATACCGTGTGCACATCGAAAAAGTTCGACGCGTTGCTTAACTCCACAACTTTCACAACTGTTCATCCAATAGCAGCGTGTAATCAAGCGACCCATACTCACTAACCAACAATTGCTTTCTCATTGATTTATCAGAACCAATACTCATACAGCTGTTCATTGATTATCTCTGGCATTATGAAGAATAAATGAAAGGATTACCTGTCATCATAATCAAATTTGTTTCATCGATTTTGTCCGTTGATCAATGTTTTTAAAATCATATCTCACTAGCAGTAATCTCTTATAAACGTTCGGTTAATTTCTGCGTCTGTGGATACACAACTGATCTGTTATTCTCACTGGATAGGTGGGCATATTTATAATATGAATCTTTGGGTAGAGTTTAGGTGTGTCGATACGATTAGAATATGTGGATGCACAGCCAACTCTAATATTAGACCGCATAACTGACCGGAAAACTCTGACCTAGTTTGAGTTGGGTGGCATAAATTTATATATTTTTAATAGAACACTGTAAGTTTTTTTTCAATTTTACTCAATTCTATGAGTCTATGGTTATTTATTGATAAAGATATTCATAATACTGATATTCCTTATTGTTAAACTTAACGTGTTACATAATATAAACTTGATTTAGCATATTGTGTTGATTGTAAAATGGATTCGTCTATATACAACAATACTGTAATGCGATGTCACGTGACGGCTGTGGTCTTGTTTTGTAGAATTTTTACCTGAGTCCGAGGGGCAATTGAGTTTATAGTTAGATAGGGTGCATGCAATTCATATTCGTGTTTTGGGGTACAGTCGGGATCTATAAATGAAAATTCAAGTTGTATGTGGTTACAATTAGTGTGTTTTGATAGGCGATTGAATAAAGACAGGTATATACAGTATTACATAAGTAATGAAAAATTAATGATTAGATATTAAAATAAATAGCATTCGACGTTTCGGTCATAGACCTTTATCAAGATAACAAATACGCCTGAGGGTTACGGGGCCCAAATTTGGGGTGTAAAGAATAGAAACTGTTACCTGCCACGCATGTCGTAAGAGGCGACTAAGGAGGTTTGGATGAAATCGGATGCATGTGTCCGCTAGGGAAAGCTAACCCGAAACAAATGCTTGCAGAAAATGGATGTACCAGGCCTTAAGGCGCATAACATAGTGCAATGACCCCTCACAATGAGGAATGGGATAACGGATTCTGCGGTCGCCAATCTGTCTCGGAGATTTAGCCACGCATTAAGAATGTCAAACCTACCATCACGAAGGTTGCCAAAACTTACTGTGGGAAGAGGTCGGCACAAACGGGGAAGCAGAAATCATAGGAATTATATCCTACAGAACTGTCCCCAGTATGCAGATTTGAGAAGAAAGAGGTGGCCCTCTTAGACTAGCGTCCACGACAAACTGTATGGAGTGGCTGATAATTTGAGGCAGACGGCTGCCTTTATTAGAGAATCCGAAATCCCAATATAGTGAGAACGCAGAAGAAGAAGAAGATACACAGAATACTTAATAAACTAAAACATAATTATAACTAAGAATGTCAAGAAATTGCTATTAGCATACGTACCTGTCTTCAAGCACGTGTTCGTACATCGCATGTTGTTTGATACAACTGGGATCTACCTGTAAATACAGTAAGTGTCTTTTGAAACAACTGGGATCTGTTTGTGAATACAATTAGTGTCTTTGAAACTACTGGGATGGGTTTGTGAATACAATTAGTGTCTTTTGAAACAACTTGCAAATAAATGCGAAACACAGAGGAGATTATGGTAGAGGGAGAAAAGATACAAAAAGTGGAAGAGTTCAAATATTTGGACAGCTATGTAACTATAGATGGAGATATAGAAAAAGAAATCAACGGAAGGATTGGAATGACAGGTGAAACATTCAGATCATTAGACAACATATGAATGTCATCAGTCTACAGTAAACTGACTAAACTCAATACATATAAATCAAAGGCGCTGAGTATAATTGAATTAGAGACATGGAAAACAAGTACAAAAGACAGGCACATAAGATGCTTTGAATGAAGATGTCTCATAAGAATTTTAAGAATTTGTTAGAATCAAATGATATATAATACTGATATCACTCGGCGAACAGGCTCCACCAATATCAATGAATAAATTATAAAAGGGAGATGGAAGTGATTGGGACATGTAGAAAGAATGCAGAAGATCAGACACTAACATGTGGCACTGAAATGGAATCCGTGAAGCAAGAAAGAAGTGGAAGACCTATGGAGACGAACTGTTGAAAGAGAAGAATTGGGAAGACCTGGGTTACACTAAGCTAATATGCTAAAGACAAATCTGGTTGCAGAAAATTTGTTGATGACTTATGCCTCAAGAGAAGTTAATATATGAAGAAGAAGAAAAGCAGAGAAAATAAGAAAGGGAGGTTTAGCGCACATTATAACAATCGGTAAAATCAATGCGAAATCAGGCAGAGGAAGATAAAGAGAAAAAAATGATGGCCATTCTGGCTTCATAACACGGAAGTGTCAACATTCGAACTGATAGTCAACACCAAGGATATACCTAGATGTTATATACACGGATATACAAGGATATACAAGGATGTTAATGTATTCCCGCAAGGGATATACATTTGGGGAGATCCATGATCGACTACGCCAGCTAGTATGGTTTATAATGGTGATAACGTATGTGGGTAACATTCAGGGCTGCATCTGTGCATATAATTAAGTTAAGCTTACAGGAATGCAATTAGAATTGATGTCATTGGATACATGCACATGTGACGCGGAATAAAAAAAATAAAGGATTTGTATGGGGATAAGTTTAGGATCGTTATATGTGGATGTCTCGATTGAGTAGTGGTTAGTGCAATCGCTTCATAGACGCATAATCCGGGTTCAATTTTACAGTGCGAGTGGAATTTATTTCCTATCACAACGGTTCTCATGTCGAGCCACCCGAGTGGTTACCAGGGCCCAAATTTGGGGTGTAAAGAATAGAACCACTGTTATCTGCCACGCATGTCGTAAGAGGCGACTAAGGAGGTTTGGTTGAAATCGGATGCGCGTGTCCTAAACGTGTAGAAGTCTATGCGTTTAGGGGCCTACCAAACCAATGTGCAACGTATACATGTTCTTGGCAAAGATCAAACATATCACAAAGAGTGATTAAAATTGGTTGTAAAGAACGAACGCAAAGAAGAAGAAGGAGAAGAAGAAGGTTGACCCAGTCTCAATTGTTTATCAGAAAATCACTGGCAAATAAAAGCGGTAGACGTGATGTTGACCACATCATCCATCGTGTGCCGACAATCAATGACAAATATGAACATAATACTGTATTCTCTAATAAAGCTCATGGTATGAACATGTGTTCCATATATAATTATATACCACCCATGTATTGCTGGGGCCCTCAAGGGGAGCATAGATAGTAACACGCTGACCAACAATGTATGTCGTAAGAGGCGTCTAAGGTAGGGTCTAGGAAGCTGCCCTAGTAAATAAAAAGCGTCGCCTGTATGGCGAGGGAATACTATTACGAGTACATTGAGCACACGGCTGCCAGTGTAAAGTAATTTACAATATGCACGCTGCTGCCAATGTAAGAAATTGGAAAACGGATTTTCACGCAAAAATCAGTTTCAGAGATGAAACTTCGTCTGAGTTGAAAGCGGACGAAAGGAAAAAAAAAAAAAAGATCCCATTTTCAAGTTGAGGACGTAAGAGAACCATTGGCAGTTCAAAATCGAGAAGAGCAGGCTGGAAAGCCCCTGCCCGGGCAAAATTCATAAGAAAGATTTAACAAAAATGTCTACGAAACATTTTCACTATCTTCTAAATTACATCGTGGATCCTCTCCCGTGCTACGGAGTTCGTGTACTGCCGCTGAGATCTTCTCGTGTAAGTAAAGTATCGGAGCACACATGATTATTCACAGTAGCGCAATCATGATAATCCAATGAATCAGTCAAATCAGATACGATTTTGAAAATGCATTGTGGGTGTCTATATCTCAAGCGTTAGTGAACTTGATCACAACCCAAGAGTACATGGTTCAAACACCACGGCGGGCACTTTGGAAGAAAATTCGTTCCCGTTGCTTTTTACGAACGGTAAAAATAGACCTCACCGTTCAGAAAGCAATGACAAATTACTGAACGTATAAGTCACCCCTGTGTCGCTGGGGCCAACAAGGGAAGCAAAGAATAGTACCACTGCGACCTACAAGGCTTGTCGTAAGAGGCGGCTAATGTATGACCTAGAAAAGATACCCTAATAAATAAAAGCATCGCAGAAATCGGATGTGCTGGCCTACTTGTAGGCGCATAACTGGCACAAAGTACAATCGTTCTTAGGCTCAGATTACATACAAATCACACAGAGTGGTTGACAAGTGGTCAATATGGAGCGTTCTAAGAAGAAGAACGTACAAGTGGTTCCTAGAAAATCGACGACTCGTTTACTGCTGTCAATGGCTAAGACTTGTAAAGGATATGCCACGATTTTCATTTTCATTAATCCATTTATTTATCTTTTCCACAAACTATCGCGTTTTAACACGATTCTATTGCAACTAAACTGCTGGAAAACTATTTAATGTAAATATGATCTAGCGATATGCCCATTATGATAAACATCACAAGCTGTGACTTTGATGTAACGCATGCATTTCTGATTGTATATACTAATATCACGGTAAGCTGGTATTTATTTAACCTTAATGATTCCATTATTTCTAAATAAAACTGTAGGAAATTTGATATATAAATTACACGTTTCTCACTCTAAAAACGTGCTAATTATATGTTTCTCACTCTAAAACGTGCTAAATATATGTTTCTCACTCTTAAAACGTGCTAATTATATGTTTCTCACTCTAAAAACGTGCTAATTATATGTTTCTCCCTCCATATTAGCCTACCTTATCGTGGTTGGAGGGTTTGTGTGCCTTTAGGATCCTTCAGGCTATGTCGGCGGGAGTCTAACTCCTGGCAGGTCTAACCAAGCCGAACAGACTGAAGGTGAAAGGCCAGACCAAAAGGCGGGGAGCAGGATGGGGCCTCATAAGGTGACAGTGCAGAACCCACCGGCGAGTGGTAAATGCTCTGGCTGCAACCAACCCATCCCCAGCTATGGGACAAATAGCACTTGTCCTCTCTCTCTTGAGGAGGACATCCTTTTTCTTGTCTTGTCTTCTACTTCTAACTTTCCCTTAAGCATAAGGGATTAAACTACAGTGTCCAGGAAGCACACCCTGCATAAAAGCCTGGGTTGGTGAGCCGGCAACAGAAGGCTGAAGTCATCTAGAGTAGGACGACTCCAGACAAACCCGGGAAGACAGATCTCGTCAGCAAGGGACTGCAACTGTCTAGAGAACAACCTCAAAAAAAGATGTCCTCAGAAACGGAATGTGTCAGCCATTATTGGCGTGGAGGAATCGACACATACGAACAACTCAAATGGCCATGCGCAAATATTTATATAACTGTGGTGCCACCACCATGGAAAACAGCCAGGTGGTGGTGGGACCGGACCCCATGCCTCGAAGGGGTCCACCCTTAGCTACTGGCGGCCCTGTTGATTCTTGCAAAGCCAGGGAGGACAGGGTATTACTACTGGCAGCAAGGACAAACTTTCACCCTCACAATTATGCAATGGAATGCAGAAGGGGTAACCAACAAAAACGAGAGCTAGAGGAACGTCTGCGAGCAGAAAAGATTGACATCTGCTGTATCCAAGAGACGCACCTTAATCCGGGAAATAGATTCAGCATTATAGGATTTGAAACCTTCCGTCAGGATAGAGAAAATAGACATAAGGGTGGAGTAGTAACACTAGTTCATAATTCCATACCGGCAGTTGAACTTCACAGGTCCAATCAGATGAGCACAGAATTCATAGCTGTTCAACTCCTTATCAACAACACTAAGATGACACTATACAATATATACTCACCACCCTCCATTCAAACTGAGCTGGAAGCTATCAAAGTTCAAGATGACAACTTACTTATAGTAGGAGACTTCAACAGCCACTCACCAAGCTGGGGATATGACACGCTAGATCCTCGAGGTGAAAGCCTTGAAGAATGGCTGATCACCAACAGTCTCACCATTCTCAACCACCCAGATGATCCTCACACATGTTACTCACGACGGTGGCGCACAACAAGCACCCCAGATCTGGCTTTTGCTACAGACGACATTCACAGGATAACAGAAAGGCAAGTCTGCGACCAGATTGGAGGTAGTGACCATAGACCAGTGAAACTCCTCATAAATAACATTAACAAGGAGGAACTTACAAACTCTGCCCCTAGTTGAATTACAAAAGGCAGACTGGAAGCTATTCCAAGAACTAGCAGACAAGTACTGTAAAGAAATTAATCAATCAGGAAAAGTGGACAGAGATGCACGTTCATTCAATAAAGCCATTTTAGATGCTGCAAAAAGGCTATACCCAGAGGGAGGAGAAAAACTACAAGCCATATTGGACACCAGAGATGGAAGTTCTCCATAGCTCGCTTTGCAGTGCCAGAAATACGATGGAACTCGCACCAACGGACCAAAATGTAATGCAACACAATAGAGCAAGGGCCCTTTATGTTAGAGAAAGAAACCAGCAGTGTAGAAAATCTTGGAAAGAAAAGACAGCCTCTTTGAACATGGAAAAAGATACTCAAAAGTTGTGGAGACTTACAAAAGCCCTGAATGATGACAACCCATCTAGAGAGAAAACAGTTCTCCAGCAAGGAGAACAACTTCTCACAGGAAAGCGAGCAGCCACCCTGATGGCCCAGTATTACAAGCAAGAAAGCTCATGCTCAATAAGTCAGGAGTAAGGGAAAGAAGTCAGAAGTGAGATAAATGCTACATTCAAAAAAGCAACAAGTGAACCCTGTATGGAGGTAGACATCACACTGACTGAGCTGCAGAGAGCACTGAAAAAGCTCAATCGTAAAAGGCCCCGGGACCAGATGGAGTATCAAACGACATGCTCAAACAAATAGGCCCAATAGCACAGAGTCTTCTACTCCAGATTTTTAACAATAGTTGAAGACAGGGGAGAGTCCCAGACATCTGGAAAATGCCACAATCCACCCAATTTTCAAAAGTGGAAAAGACAAAAGGATCCGCAGAGCTACAGACCTATAAGTTTGCTAAGTTGCACTGCAAAACTGCTGGAGAAAGTGATAACCACTAGACTCCAGTGGTTTTAGAATCCAACCATAAACTGGATCCAGCCCAGACAGGCTACAGGCAGCATAGAAGCACTGATGACCAAGTGGCATACCTCGCACAGGACATAGAAAATGGCTTCCAAGAAAGGAAGAAAACCCTCACTGTGTTCTTCGACATGTCTAAGGCCTTTGACAAAGTCTGGAAAGATGGTTTGCTACTCAAGCTCTTACGCATTGGAATACGGGGTAGAATGTACTATTGGATAAAAGACTTTCTTACCCATAGACAAGCATCTGTAAAATTGGATGGAGTGCACAGTCCCAGATTCAAATTAAGAGCAGGAGTCCCACAGGGCAGAGTACTGTCCCCATTGCTTTTCCTGGTATATATTAATGATCTGCCACAAACTCTGCCCAGACATGAATCACACTCTCTCCATGCTGATGATCTAGCTGTGTGGTACACCTCCGAGTTTCTGGGTCCTGCCATCCTTAAACTCCAGGCAAGCCTGAACAGCGTCATAATGTGGGCAAGTAAATGGGGTCTAGAAATAAACCGGAGCAAAACTATAGCAACGCTTTACTCATTGTCAACAAAGGAAGAACACTTCAGACTGAAATTTAACGATGATATCGTTCCCCGTTCCCATACTCCAACCTTTTTGGGAGTTAAGCTTGCAGTCGTCTGACATGGAAACATCACATAATGGAAACAAACAGAAAGGCTATGAGGAAACAAAGTGTGATGCGGAAGCTGGCTGGAACTACCTGGGGAGCTGATATTCGAATCCTGAGTCAGGTGTACACTGGTGCAGTTAGACCGACCCTGGAATATGCATCATCGACATGGATATCAGCAGCCCATTCAAACAAATCGATACTGGAAAAACACAAAACAGGTGTCTGCGTACTATTTTGGGAGCCATGAAATCTACACCAATTGTAGAAATGGAAAAGGCAGCCAACATCCAGCCCTTGGAAGACAGAAGAAGGAGAAAAGTGATTCTACAGACTGAACGGATCAAAAGAATGCCTCACCATCCACTGCATGAAAAAATGGCGGCTAGAACAAAGAACAGACTAAAGCGCACAAGTCTAAACCACAAAGCAAAAGAAATAGGAAAGTCATACTTGGAACTACTAAATCATAATTCCATACCTGAAGAATTGCTTTTGATCACTGGGAACCAGACTCAGTACCACTAAACTTCACAACCTCCATCCCTAAATTATTAAGCAAAGATGCCGAGCCTAATCTAGTGAAAAAGCAATTACAATGGAACATCTCCATTATTCAGTATATATATATGGAACTGCAGTAAAACTATTTGATTGGCAAAACACGTAATTACAAAGTACTGTAGTTTTACAAATTAAAAAAACAATGACAAACACAGCAACGTTTCGACCAACAAGGCCTTTATCAAGCAAACGAACAAACAGGAGTGACAAATTAAAATGAAACACAAATGGACGACCAAATACAAACGTATCTAAGGAAAATCTGGAATAAAAACGAATAACGAAATAAATGTAACACAAAAACACACATAAAAACTAGAAATAGAAAGGAAAAGAAACAATGAAACATCTAGTAAATATATAACTTGAATACATGCAACATATACCCATATAGATTACAAAGCAGGGAAGAGAAAGTACTAAGAAGCATAAGAATGGAATATAACATGAATACATGCAACATATACCCATATAGATTACAAAGCATGGGAAGAGAAAGTACTAAGAAGCATAAGAATGTAATACGTTGAGCCCGCGTGGTCGCAAGGTACCATACAAAGAAATCAACCGATTCTCCAGAGCAATCGACTGCGATCATCCGAGGAACATGATCGGATGGCTGTGACCTGACATCGTGAGCTCCTAAATGGCCAGTGTCATTGAAATGGGTGGCTACAGGGGTCACAGAGCATTGGCGTATGTCACGTAAGTGTTGGGCGAATCGGTCACTGAGCCTCTTGCCTGTCTCGCCGATATAAGCCTTGTTACACCGCTTGCAGATAATGGCATAGATAAGATTACGGGACTCGCATGTGAACCCATCGTCAATAAGAAACGTGCCTAAAGGAAAAGATACAGTACGCGTCTGTATCACATAAGCACACGTGTTGCAACACCGACGACCACACTGGACAGTGCCAAAATGAGTCTGGATATTGGACTTAAGGCGACTGTGAACCAACATATCCTTAAGACTTCTGTCCCGTCTGTAAGACACCAAAGGATAGTTGGGGAAGACAGAACGGGTCTCAGGATCTGATCTAAGGAGAGACAGATGACGGAATAAAACATTTTTCACCAGGGAACTATGGGGTGGTAAGTTAAGATAAGTTTTACTCTGTCAGAGTTAGTAGTGCTATGCTGACTGGTAAGGGCCTGCTGGCGAGTGATTTTCTGAACTCGATGCATAGCCGAGACAAGCACCTCTCCGGGTACAGGCGCCTACGAAAGAAATCAAGCATCTCGCGAGCTCTCTCAAGAAAATCATCGTCCTCACTACAAAGGCGACGAAGGCGTAAGAGCTGCGAGAATGGCAAAGAGTCACGACAAGCCCGGGGATGGGAAGAAGTATAGAGGATAAAACTATGTGCATCAGTAGGCTTGTAATATACTGATGTAGAGATAGCGGATAGGCGTAAGGTGATAGTAATGTCAAGAAAGTTGACACAAGTAGTGGAGATGTGAGAAGTAAAACGAATAGAAGGGTTGAAAACATTAATGAAATTAATGAAGCGTGACAAATCGGCTTCAGGCATATCAGTGATGCCAATACAGTCATCAATGTATCTGTGATAGACAGACGGAAGGGGCCATCATATGTAGTCCATACTAGGTGTTCAAGATAACCCATGAAAGACAAGCATAACTAGGTCCCATTTTAGTACCCATGGCAACCCCACTGATCTGCTCAAAGAATTGGTCATTAAACTGAAAGGAGTTAAGAATGAGAACTAGTTCCGCAAGACGAAGGAGAGCAGAAGTTGACACAAGTGAATTAGTTCTCCTATTGAGAAAGAACTGGAGAGCTATTCTGGAAACGTGTAACATCTCCATTACACGTTTCCAGAAGACAGCTGATAAGAATTTACACAGATGGATCGGCAATGGAGGCAACCATGAATGGTGGAGCAGGAGTGTACATTAGGCACCCAGATGCTACCACTGTGGCTCTAGCGGCTCCTACTGGAAGAATATGTTCCAACTACAAAGCAGAACTCATAGCCCTTCTGATGGCAGCACAGCACATGAATAAGCTGCAAGCACCTGCAGACAAGATGGTATTTCTTACAGACTCACTGTCAGCTATACAAGCCCTGGAGGCTAAATCCACTGACAGCACAGTACAAAAACTACAAAGAGAACTTGCTCAGCTTTCAGAAAAGGCAGAAATTCACTTGCAGTGGATTCCATCTCACTGTGGCATTGCAGGCAATGAGAGTGCTGATGTCTTAGCTAAGGAGGGCAGTGCCAAAGAGCAAATTTACCAACCCTTGTCTTTTCAAGAGGTCAAAACCCTCATACAGAGAAAATCTGCAGTAGACTGGAAGACAAACACTGGGTATGATTATGGAAAAGACTCCTCAAAGACCTAAGCAGAACAGACCAGGTCATTATATTTCGACTACGCACCGGACACTGCAGACTCAACAAACACTTATACAGACTAGAAATAAGTCAAACAGCTCTCTGCCAGTGTCAGCAGGCAGAACAGACACCAGAGCATATCCTGCAAGACTGTCCTCTTCTGTGTGAGCTGAGAAGCAACATGTGGCCACACCCAGTCGACCTGAAAACTAAGCTTTGGGAAACCTGACAGACCTGAAGCTGTCTGCCCAGTTTGTGGTCCACAGTAAATTAAGCGCATGACCAGAGATCGCTGAAGAAGATGAAGAAGAAGAATATGTTTCTCACTCTAAAACGTGCTAATTATATGTTTCTCACTCTAAAACGTGCTAATTATATGTTTCTCACTCTAAAAACGTGCTAATTATATGTTTCTCACTCTAAAACGTGCTAATTATATGTTTCGCACTCTAAAAACAATGCTAATTATGTTTCTCACTCTAAAACGTGCTAATTATATGTTTCTCACTCTAAAACGTGCTAATTATGTTTCTCACTCTAAAACGTGCTAATTATATGTTTCTCACTCTAAAACGTGCTAATTATATGTTTCTCACTCTAAAACGTGCTAATTATATGTTTCTCACTCTAAAACGTGCTAATTATATGTTTCTCACTCTAAAACGTGCTAATTATATGTTTCTCACTCTAAAACGTGCTAATTATATGTTTCTCACTCTAAAACGTGCTAATTATATGTTGAATTCTCTTCATTTTTCAACTCACAGCGGAGCACTTCTTCGCTGAACTCTCCATACTGTCAACTTGTTAACCAACCACTCTTTGTGATTTATATGTGATTCGAGCCTAAGATTGTACGTTGTTCTAGTTATGCGCCTACAAGTAGGCCAGCACATTCGATTTATGCGACGCTTTTTATTTATTCAAGGGTAGCTTTCCTTGGCCGCTACCTCAGTAGCCTCTTACGACATGCCCAGTAGGTAGCAGTGTTACTATTCTACTCTATGTGATTTGTATGTGATCTGAGCCTAAGAGCTATTGTACGTTGTGCCAGTTATGCACCTACAAGTAGGACAGCATGATGCTTTTTATTTACTAGGGTAGCTTCCCTAAGCCCTACATCAGTCGTCTCTACAACATTCCTGTAGGTCGCAGTGGTTCTATTCTTTGTTACCCAAAATTAAATCGTTCAGGTACATTTTCTACCGTCTAAGTAATCTTACTACGTGTTCTTGAGTGTTTACCTGGTGTCATCTAGCTAGTGCGTGATTCAAATGCGACCGTACCAAACAGGATGGCATAGGTGAATGTGCATGTACAGTTGAGAACATTCTTAAAGGTATGAGTTTATATAGAGAATATTAAATATCAGTTGAGCTTTGAAATAGAAAAAACTAAACCGCTGTCACACAATGAGATAGTTGAGGTGAGTTTCTCAAATATCTCAGTTTATAGACATGTGCTGGTTAATTTCAGCAGTTAACGTTTGAGATTAATTCCAGAGACTAAAAGACAGATTATAAATGCAATTTTCATACCAACACTATGCGACCAGTGCCAAATATGGGCACTGACAAAAGAACAAGAAAGGAAAATTGCCTCTTGTGAAATGAATTGCTTGATGAAAGCGGTAAATAAAATAAGAAGAGACCATATAAGAAATGAAGAAATTAGAACAGTAGGAACAACACCTGTTGTTAGATTCATTGTAAAGCACAGACTCAAATGGTTTGGCCACTTGGTGAGAATGAACCGAATACACGAATTGCACGATCAAACAAACTGAAAATGGAATCATCAAGAGAAAGTTGCAGACCAAGAAAAATGGATTGAGGGAGTTACAGACATCTTAAAACTCAACAATATCACAGCATATCAAGCGACCGAATATGCACTATCTCGGAAACCGATCATCAGTAAAACCTGCTACGCCTAACGATAAAAAGCAGAGAAGTACAAAAGACAGAAAGAATGTCTGAGGATGGGAATATTTTCTTTTGATGAATGTTAAATTGAGAAATATCATGTAATTAACTTGGGATGGAAACCCGATTAGTGTCATTGTCTATGCACTCGGGGTACCCCATTTAGAAATATGAAGTCACAAACATTTCTTACCAATGCTCTCTCTCGTCCCGTCTTACCAATGGTCTCTCTCGTCCCGTCTTACCAATGGTCTCTCTCGTCCCGTCTTATCAATGGTCTCTCTCGTCCCGTCTTACCAATGGTCTCTCTCGTCCCGTCTTACCAATGCTCTCTCTCGTCCGTCTTATCAATGGTCTCTTCTCGTCCTCGTCTTTACCAATGGTCTCTCTCGTCCGTCTTACCAATGGTCTCTCTGTCCCTCTGTTCCAATGGTCTCTCTCGTCCCATCTTACCAATGGTCTCTCTCGTCCCGTCTTACCAATGGTCTCTCTCGTCCCGTCTTACAATGGCTCTCGTCCTCACAATGGTCTCTCTCGTCCCATCTTACCAATGGTCTCTCTCTCTCTTACAATGGTCCTCCGTCCTCTTACCAATGGTCTCTCTCGTCCCATCTTACCAATGGTCTCTCTCGTCCCATCTTACCAATGGTCTCTCTCGTCCCATCTTACCAATGGTCTCTCTCGTCCCATCTTACCAATGGTCTCTCTCGTCCCATCTTACCAATGGTCTCTCTCGTCCCGTCTTATCAATGGTCTCTCTCGTCCCGTCTTACCAATGGTCTCTCTCGTCCCGTCTTACCAATGGTCTCTCTCGTCCCATCTTACCAATGGTCTCTCTCGTCCCGTCTTACCAATGGTCTCTCTCGTCCCGTCTTACCAATGGTCTCTCTCGTCCCGTCTTACCAATGGTCTATGGAACATAGACAACTGGACATGTTCATTAATTTTCTTTCCCCCGGTGGATGATGGAATTGGTTGTCCACTGTTGCCGTTAAGCGTAGGGGAAGGGGAGCTTTAATTTGCATTCCAGGGCCAGATGAATCGCCCTTGTTGTGTTATATTAGTGTTTCTTTAGTGTGGTCTGGATATTGTCTATCCATCTTTTTCGTGGTCTTCCCTTGGCTCTAGTATCCAATATCTTTTTATTGTATGCTATTATTGTTGACTGGTTGTTTTCCATTCTCCTTAATTGTCAAAAACACTGTATATTTTGTCTTTCAATGTATTCTGTTCATGAAATTATGCCCACTTTACTTCTTATCTCCTCGATTTGTAGTTTATCTTTCCTGGTGACCACCGCATTCCTCAAGCATTTCATTTCACACTTGGTGAGCTTTCTGTGGTGTGCTGCTGTCAGAGATCAAGTTTAACATGTTCATGAGCTTTCTGTGGTGTGTTGCTTGTCAGAGATCAAGTTTAACATGATCATGAGCTTTCTGTGGTGTGCTGCTGTCAGAGATCAAGTTTAACATGATCATGAGCTTTCTGTGGTGTGTTGCTTGTCAGAGATCAAGTTTAACATGTTCATGAGCTTTCTGTGGTGTGTTGCTTGTCAGAGATCAAGTTTAACATGAGCTTTCTGTGGTGTGTTGCTTGTCAGAGATTAAGTTTAACATGAGCTTTCTGTGGTGTGTTGCTTGTCAGAGATCAAGTTTAACATGTTCATGAGCTTTCTGTGGTGTGTTGCTTGTCAGAGATCAAGTTTAACATGATCATGAGCTTTCTGTGGTGTGCTGCTGTCAGAGATCAAGTTTAACATGATCATGAGCTTTCTGTGGTGTGTTGCTTGTCAGAGATCAAGTTTAACATGTTCATGAGCTTTCTGTGGTGTGTTGCTTGTCAGAGATCAAGTTTAACATGAGCTTTCTGTGGTGTGTTGCTTGTCAGAGATTAAGTTTAACATGAGCTTTCTGTGGTGTGTTGCTTGTCAGAGATCAAGTTTAACATGTTTATGAGCTTTCTGTGGTGTGTTGCTTGTCAGAGATCAAGTTTAACATGAGATTTATGTGGTGTGTTGCTGTCAGAGATCAAGTTTGACATGTTCATGAGCTTTCTGTGGTGTGTTGCTTGTCAGAGATCAAGTTTAACATGAGCTTTCTGTGGTGTGTTGCTTGTCAGAGATCAAGTTTAACATGAGCTTTCTGTGGTGTGTTGCTTGTCAGAGATCAAGTTTAACATGTTCATGAGCTTTCTGTGGTGTGCTGCTGTCAGAGATCAAGTTTAACATGATCATGAGCTTTCTGTGGTGTGTTGCTGGTCAAGAGGATTTTGTTTTGAAACATGTTCATGAGGCTTTCTGTGGTGTGTTGCTGTCAGAGATCAAGTTTGACATGTTCATGAGCTTTCTGTGGTGTGTTGCTGTCAGAGATCAAGTTTGACATGTTCATGAGCTTTCTGTGGTGTGTTGCTGTCAGAGATCAAGTTTGACATGTTCATGAGCTTTCTGTGGTGTGTTGCTGTCAGAGATCAAGTTTGACATGTTCATGAGCTTTCTGTGGTGTGTTGCTGTCAGAGATCAAGTTTAACATGAGCTTTCTGTGGTGTGTTGCTGTCAGAGATCAAGTTTGACATGTTCATGAGCTTTCTGTGGTGTGTTGCTGTCAGAGATCAAGTTTGACATGTTCATGAGCTTTCTGTGGTGTGTTGCTGTCAGAGATCAAGTTTAACATGTTCATGAGCTTTCTGTGGTGTGTTGCTGTCAGAGATCAAGTTTAACATGTTCATGAGCTTTCTGTGGTGTGTTGCTGTCAGAGATCAAGTTTAACATGTTCATGAGCTTTCTGTGGTGTGTTGCTGTCAGAGATCAAGTTTAACATGTTCATGAGCTTTCTGTGATGTTTTGCTGTCAGAGATCAAGTTTAACATGTTCATGAGCTTTCTGTGGTGTGTTGCTGTCAGAGATCAAGTTTAACATGTTCATGAGCTTTCTGTGGTGTGTTGCTGTCAGAGATCAAGTTTAACATGTTCATGAGCTTTCTGTGGTGTGTTGCTGTCAGAGATCAAGTTTAACATGAGCTTTCTGTGGTGTGTTGCTGTCAGAGATCAAGTTTAACATGTTCATGAGCTTTCTGTGGTGTGTTGCTGTCAGAGATCAAGTTTAACATGTTCATGAGCTTTCTGTGGTGTGTTGCTGTCAGAGATCAAGTTTAACATGTTCATGAGCTTTCTGTGGTGTGTTGCTGTCAGAGATCAAGTTTAACATGTTCATGAGCTTGCTGTGGTGTGTTGCTGTCAGAGATCAAGTTTAACATGTTCATGAGCTTTCTGTGGTGTGCTGCTGTCAGAGATCAAGTTTAACATGTTCATTTTCATCGAAAATCAAGAATAGACAAACGTAATCAGTGTAACAGGGGCATAGACAACCCGACTAAATGTTGGATGTAAAAATACCCTTTTTTCTTCAATGGTCTAGTGTGGTCGTCGAAACCAAGATTGATAACACTATGCGCTAGTAACCGCTAGTGTCGTAAAAATTCCAAGGTTCGAAACCAGCTTGCCAAGTAAAAAAACCAGCATGCTACGTGGTTTGACTAAAGGAGACCCTGATCCTTTACTTGAGAATCTAAATTAAAAACACCTCTTAACTCCAAGTTCGTCTACATGACGAGAGACACCGATAAAAATGAAAGCATGACTTCACTCAAAAAATCAGTCAGAAGCGCCATACTTAAAATGGCATATATGACAGATATTTAGTGAAGGCTTGCTTTCCTTACCAACAGCTTCTATCGTTATTCAGGGAAGCCGTACTCCGACTTCAGATGTACTTGTAATTTTAGATTCCCAAGTAAAGAATCAGGATTTTCTGTAGTCCAACCATTGCTGTGTGCACACCGACCATTTTGCACCTAAACTGGCCTCGAACTTTCGGGATTTCCAAGTAACGTGGCAACTAGCACACCGTGTTAACAACTTGTGAATCGGCTATCCCACTGAGCAAGTGATTTGTATGCGTTAACCCAGTGCCGGATTAAGCCAGCATGGGGCCTTTAGCAAATTTTAACAAGGGACCCTAGGTTTTGTATGATAATAAATAATAAAACACAACTTTTACAAACAAACTTGTTTCTATTTAATGTGAGCAAATTTAGAGATAACACTAGACAAATCAATTTCTCTAAGTAAATTACATTGAATGTCCATTCGCTCGAGTAGTTACCGGGGCACAAATTGGGGTGTAAAGAATAGAACCACTGTTACCTGCCACGCATGTCGTAAGAGGCGGCTAAGAAGGTTGGAGTGGGGCTAGCTACCCCACACCGTAAAAAACACTAGATGGCTGCAGAACGAATAGCGAACCGAGTAAACTGGCTGAAATCGGACACATCGCCGAAGGATAAGCACCAGAGCTCGCAATGGTGCTGAAGATGTGATGTAAAACACACCAATGCTACTAAGGTTGCATGAATCATATTTCCACATGAATAGAATTTATGGAGAAATCTGGTATATCGGTCTGGGCGGTGATCGCGAGAGAGAATGTTAATTAATGTGAGGTTATTTAGACGATCTTGTTCTATCATGTTCCTTAACTCACTTTTTATACGCTTTAATGTTGAAAAAGAACGTTTTCCCCTGCAGTTAGTAATCATTAAAGACAAGTAAATTCGTAAGACTATTTCTACATTTGGGAAACACGACTCTAATGAATTTTCCATTTTAAGTTTATAAAATTGCAGTTCAAGAGCTTCATGCTTTTCGATGTTAATAGCAGCAGCTACATTAGTTTTAGGAAGTTCAGCCAACAGCACAAGTTCGTCGCCTAGGGTTTCTTCTAAATCCTCTTGATAAGAGCTGACAATATTTGGAGTTCTTTTCAAGATCTCTTCTGTTGTAAGAGACTTCCAGTAACTGCCGAAGTATTCCAAATACGCCATTCACTCTACGGTACGTTTCCATGCGTTTAGCTAAGGCAGAGAGTACATTATTAATTATGACAATAAACGCCTGACTTTCATATTTTTGTTTGGGTGTTTGATTTTCTACAACTTCATCGAGCGTAGTAGAGTCACTGAAATCGTCGTACTTAGTATTTCGCTTGCGTCGTCTTGAAGTTTGTTGCTGATATTCTTCAGTCAGTTCGGATTTTGGCTTTGGCCTCAATATCTGAAAATGTAGGCCGCATTGCTTGAACGTACCCGTGTAACGATTCATAAGGGGCATATTCTGTGTTAAGGTCTTGATCAGGTGATTGTAATGAAGCGCTAGACGCTTGCAATCGTTCTATAATTCCGTTCCATAAAATGCTAACTATTCCCGTTTCCAACTTACTCATCTCCAAAACTAGCCCATACGCTTAATTACGACACTCTACCTTTTGATCCATGTTATTTGAGATGTCATCCAAAACGTGTTTGATAGTGGTAAAACCACATAAAAGTGCATTTGTCGCATTAGCTCGGGCAGATCACCTGGTGTCCGACAGTCTCTTCAAAGTCGGGAGTTGTGAACCTGTATCTTCCAGTGCTTTTGTAAGAATGCCCCATCGATAGGTAGAAGCGGAAAAGAATGTATAGAGGCTTTCAACAAAATTGAAAAAATGGATGCTTCTATACAACATTCTGCAGCACACTTAGCAACCAAATTCAGTGAATGTGCAAAACAGGGAATGTATTCTGCGTACTTATTTATCTCCTTAATGCGTGCTTGTAAGCCGTGGTATTTTCCACTCATGTTGCTGGCATTGTCATAGCTTTGACCATGACAATCTTTGATATCAATGCCATTTTCTTTAAAAATCCAAGTAAACTTTGGGCGAGGTGTTCAGCAATATGACCTTCCATATCCAAGAACTTCACAAACCTTTCCACTGGTCCAGATGGTAAGACATAGCGCACTATTAGAGTGAGCTGGTCCACATGCGAAATGTCTGGAGTAGAGTCCAGTGTTACTGAATAGTACTTGCATTTCTTAATTTCGCAAAAAATATGATCCAGTAAGCTTAATGCAATTAGATGGATACATTCCTCGCATGTTGTTTTTGATAAGTGTGATGTATGTCCCTTTCCTTTATTTGCATAAATATTTATATGCTGAGCTAGAAAAATGTCAAATTTTGAGTTTAATTTCAACAAACCTTAATAATTTCCATTATGAGGTGAACCAATAGTTCCATCTCTACCCCGAAATGCAAGACATCGTTCTGCTAAAAATTGAATAACTGAAGTAATTCGCTCTAAAAGTGTGAGCCAAAATTTTTGTTCGATCTCAATTTGGCTTACAAATTGAGAATCGACACGCGCGTCCTTCTTTTTTGCAAACTAACAGAGAAATGATCGCTTGTCTATGGGAGGTGCTTTCTTCATGTCTTTTCAAAAATTATTGGCGTTTTTACAGTCTCAAATCCTTCTTTTGTAAACCGTGACGAACAGCCCGAATCAGCAACTTTGCAAATAAAACAGAAAAGTTGTCCTTTAGTTTCTGAATAACACAATAAATCTCTCACATGAGTTTTGCTTGTGTTTATGTGTATATGTGAAAAACGACTTTGGACAAAATCGTGGATTGTTTTGTTTATGCTTTTGTTTTTAAGACAAGAAATCACTGTTCATATATTGCACTTCGATACTTCCTTTCGCAATCCAATAATCTCGATTGAAGTTGTTTGACCATTCACGAATATCGTTGGAGTACATTTTACTTTCGTTGCGTTTTTGGCTTGTAGAAGATGTTTCTACATTGGAAGCCTGTGCTGCGCTTTCTGCCTCTCTTTGGCTTGAAGATGATATAGCTAAATTGGGAGGATTTGCTGTACATTCGACTTTAGTTTGTCTTGTGGAAAATGTGGTTAAATCGTGAAGAGTTTCTGATCTTAATGGTAATATTTGTAATGATGATTCTTCTATAGCACTGAATTCATCTAGTACACAGTGAGACGCGACTTCTGTATTTTCTGCTTAGATTTCTTTGGTTTCAGCACCATCACACACGACATTAAAAAATTCAGACAGCTTGCGTGTTTTTCATATAACATCTTGGTTATTTTATTCCTGTGCTTTTTATCTTGTGCTTTACGCTTTGCACTACCAGAAGCGTAATGTCGACCCGTATCTCTGGCTCTGCTGCTCATGTTGACTATCCCGATCTGGGAAGAAGAGAAAAAGAATTTTAAAATAAAATGTAATTATCCTACATCCTATTAATATTACATATAAATGTGAAAGTTTGGACAGCGTTTTATGATATAACAATTTACTCACGATGATACTCGTACATTGTATACAGGGTGCTTCGTAAGTTAACCATTTAACATGACTATGACAATTTTTTGATTACTTGAAAACAAAAAGGGACAGCAACTATTTTTTTAAAAATGAATTCGTCACTGAAACATAAAATTAGCAATGGAAAATAAAATAATAAAATAACAAGATGGGAGGTTTTTTATCTTTGGCCGCCCTTGCATTATTTTCTGGAATATCTAGTCGATTGCAAAACAGTTTCTCACAAAAACCTGAATGACATGAGATTTATTTAGAAGTGTCCAGATCTGCTCATGTCATAGGTTAATATTTCATACGCCCACTTGCATTTATTTTAAACTAAGTTTCGCGCCAAAACTGCCGGGCAAACAGAAACCTAACTGGTCATGAGTAAAATTTAATGGTCCTTGGTTCAAGCTTTCAAGCCCGTTTATTAGCGCGTGTGCAAAGGGACACCCCTACACAAAATGTAAAAAACTGTAACTTGTTACTGAGCTCAACCTAAGAAAGACAAAATGAGGGCGGGGATATATTACCCACCTCCAACTTGGTTCCTTGTTTATGTCTAGGACAGCTTAACTCTCTACATAGGCGCGGGGCCCTCAGAAGAGCGGGCCTGTAGCATTTGCTCTTTTCTCGCGAGTGGTTACCTGAGCCCAAATTTGGGGTGTATAGAATAGAACCACTGTTACCGCCAGCATGTCGTAAGCACTAAGGAGGTTTGGCTGAAATAGGATGCATGTTCTAAATGTGTGAAGTCTATGCGTTTCGGGCCTACAAACCAATGTGCAACATAACGTTCTTGGCAAAGATCAAACATATCACAAAGTGTGATTAAAATTGGTCGTGAAGAACGAACGCAAAGAAGAAGAAGAAGCTACTTCTTAAAGGTAATCCGGCGATGCGTTAACCCTGAGTTAACATATGCATGGAAGTGTATGCCTGAACCTGTTATGTATGAGGGTGTATGCATACAACAACACACTTCATGTTGTAATTGTGCACGAACCAATTTACCACTTTGTGCGTGGGTATATGTTTATAGATATAACATGTGTTTGCCAGTGGTGGAATACGAATGAGCTTCAATTGTGTAGCGTGTACATATCTATACGTCTTGTATGCGTTTATAGATAACATGTGTTTGCCAGTGGTGTATAGGAATACGAATGAGCTTCAAGTGTGTAGCGTGTACATATCTATTCGTCTTGTATGGTCTTATCTACATGTGCCGTCAAGCGACGTGGGGAGTTTCAGTTTTCTTTCCTGTGCCAGGTGTGTTGCATATGTAGCTGTTAGTCTTTGATGTCGTAGGATATATGTGACATTATCTATCGATCTGGTTCTTGGTCTGTCGTAGGATATATGTGACATTATCTATCGATCTGTTCTTGTCTGTCGTAGGATATATGTGACATTATCTATCGATCTGGTTCTTGGTCTTCCTCTGGCTCTGCGTCCGGTTTGCCGGTTGTTAAGGACGCGTAATGGTAGTAGATCTGGTTTCATTCTCATTAGGTAACCGAACCATTTTATTTGTTATCTTCTAATATGTTGGATGTATTGTGGGATTCCAACGTCATTTCTAATATTCTTATTTCTCAATCTATCCCGTCTTGTAACACTTACGACTTTTTTTTAAACAGTTCATTTCACATGTTGTAATCTTTCTATCTTGTGATTTAGTTAAGGACCATGTTTGACATCAACAGATACGTGTTATGTATATTATGATTTAACAATGACGTATATATTAATTACCAATTTCTCATCTTTTCTGTGCAAGATTACCAATTTCTCATCTTTTCTGTGCAAGATTACCAATTTCTCATCTTTTCTGTGCAAGATTACCAATTTCTCATCTTTTCTGTGCAAGATTACCAATTTCATTTTTCATCTACCAAAACTTCTTTTCCTCTTTCTTCTTTATTTTATTTTTTTCTCGATTCACATTTCTTCTGCTTGTTTTACTTTTCTTTTTCTCTTCTTTCCTTTTTATTATTTTCCTTTTTATTATTTTTCTTATTTTCTTTATTATTATTTTTATTTTCATTTCATTTTTATATTCGAATTGCACATGTTATTTATTGGTATTTTAACACATCTGGTTGTTAGAGGAGAGCCTGGTCGAATTCATTAGAGCGTGGCTCCCATGCGGGAGACCTGTTCACGGAAAGGCCAATGATTTTGTTTATTCTTTTGTTCAACACATTATTCGATAAGTTTAGAATCTGAATACATTCAATTTGCCAATTGTTATTTGTCAACTGTCAATGGAATTCTAATGTATCAGCTTCTTCTGGTATGAGGGACATTTTAATCTTATGTGGTCAAGGGGACAAAGTTTTCCCACCAAGCATGGAGAGAAAACATATTGTTAATAATGGGAAAGCAGCCGATTTTTAGGGGACGGGGCATATCCTTTTAATATGCTCAGTCTCGCACTGTTTGGGACTTTAAAATTTCAGAAATGATACAATTTCATAGATCTATCAAAACCAATGACGTTAGAGATTTACGGTTGGAGAATGATAAGAACAGAAAAATGAAGGTCAGAAACATGGAGACAGAGGAGGAAAGATTAGTTATCAGGCTTGACGACAAGCGTCGGAGGAGTGTAAAGGCGATTGATGAGGAAACTAAAGCGGAACGACTTGGAAGATCAGCGGAAAAGGATAACAAATGTAACTTTAAAAGTGTTGAACATTACAACAAGATTGAAACTAAATTCCCTTACGAGGAAAGTACGTACATCTGCTAGTATATAATAAAACCATTGTTCTGACTATAGACTAAGTTTTCTCATGAAAAGATCCATGTATTTGTATATGTCTGCTATATTACAGCACACCTTCTCTACCTTAGCTGATATTTCAGTATTCTCAGTATTCACTCAGTATTCAGCAAATCACCTGTTACTATATCGGATTATATCAAATTAAGAAACACCTGTTCATTTTGTTATGTGTTGCTAATACTGAAACGTTACGAACGCGCAGCCAATCAAACTTAACTTTGGTTTTGTTTTATATATTAGCTGCTTTAGTTATATAATTTAAAAAGTGTGCAACATATCAGCATATACTTGAAGCTTATTTTTAATTGCATAACTGATGTAAAAGATATAGGTGATTACGTTGATTGACACCGGGAGTCTGCGGTCTCAGAGCGCACCTCCATAGAATGGGTCTCATGGATTCTGTTGCCTGTACCTGTGGAGCACTACAGCAGTTCCCAGAGAACATCCTGCAAGACTGCCTCAGCCTGAGCGATGTGAGAATGGAAATCTGGCAAACTGAAACAAGCTTACAAAACGAACTATGAGGGACTGGTGAAGACCCCAAAGAGCACTACGCCCAGCTTATGACATATACCGTAGTAGTCGCATAGCAGAAGTTGATACCAGAAGAAGAAGACGCAGTGTGTACAGGTGATTACGTTCATTGGCACAGTATTTGTGTATGCTTTTATCATTCTTTTTTCTTCCTCTTCTAGCGCTGCATATCGTCCACTTGTTATACCACTCTTTGTGATTTGTATGTGATCTAAAAGCTAAAACAAACGGGGATAAAACGAAACAGCACTGAATATAAAAACTGCTCAAGAGAAGTCAAGAAAGAAATCCGAAAAGACAAGAAACAACACGTAGTCACCTCATGCAATAAAATTGATGAATTAAGAAAACAAGGAAAAGAGAGAGAAATGTACAACGAAATTACCATCTTCTTCTTCTTTTTTGTGTTCGTTCTTCACGACCAATTTGAATCACTCTTTGTGATATGTTTGATCTTTGCCAAGAACGTGCATACGTTGTACATTGCTTTGGTATACCCCTAAACGCATAGACCTACACATTTAGGACACGTGCATCCTATTTCAGCCAAACCTCCTTAGTCGCCTCTTACGACATGATTGGCAGGTAACAGTGGTTCTATTCTTTACACCACAAATTTGGGCCCCAGTAACCACTCGGGCGGAAATTAATATAATGACACGTGACTTCATCCCATCAATACAAGTCATAAACAATAACAATGGCACAACATTAACAGAAAAGAAAGATGTACTAGAAAGATGGCGTGGGTACTGCAGAAACATGTATGAAGACACATCTAAAAATCCACATAAGATAACAGAAAGCGAAGAGACAGAACCAGAGCCCATGTTGGATGAAGTCGCCTGACCATCAAAAGCCGGAAGAGAGGAAAGTCACCAGGGTGCGATGCTATACCAGCGGAATTGATTCAAGCAGGTGGGGAGGCCAGTGTTCGAGTATATCATAAATTGTGCACAAAGATATGGAATAGCTCCTCCTGGAGAAAGGAATGGACAAGATCAGTATTTATACCTATTCCAAAGAAGGGAAACCTGAAACTATGCACCAACTATAGAACTATTGCCCTTATAAGTCATGCCAGCAAAATCCAACTAAGAATCATTATGAAGAGGATGGAACAAAAATTAGAAGATGAAATACACGAAGCACAAACAGGTTTCAGAAGAGGTAGAGACACTAGAGAACATATTTATAGCATGAGACTCATTATCCAGAAAGAATACAACATAGACCTGCATGCATGTTTCATAGACTATAGCAAGGTTTTCGACAATATACAACACCAGAAACATTATGAAAGACGCATTTTCCAACACACATAATACAAATCATAGAATCTCTATACCACGAACAACAGGCAACCATTAAAATAGGAGGTGAAATAGCTGAATGGTTCGAAATCCAAAAGGGGGTAAGACAGGGGTGTATTTTGTTCCCATACTTATTCAACATATATGCGGAGAACATCATGAGGAATGTAAAAGACGATGCCAACTATGTGAATTACGACCCTTTCAATATAGGCAGCACATCCATACCAGAGCTTAGATACGCAGACGATACAGTATTATTATCCACCAGAAAAGAAGGTTTGGAAAACCTAATCATGACGACCAAGAAACATAGTGAAGACAACATCTATATTTGAATACACAAAAAAACAAAAATAATGCAACTGACAAAGCAAAAGGCTCACCTAACATCCAAATACACAATATTAAGAGCTCCAACGTATAGAAAGCAACGGATATCTATGCTCAATAATTAACAATAACGGTGACTGCTTCAAAGAGATCTCCAGAATATTGGCAATATCAAGAAGTTAAAAATTATGAAGAACATGTGGCAAAGCACCAGCAAAATATTACAATTAAAAATATTGGGAACATGCATTTTTCCAGGGGCTACTTATGGTTGTGAATCATGGACTATTACACAAAAGCAAGAACGAAAATCCAGTCCTTCGAAACTAAATGCTACAGAAAGATCCTGCGAATACCATGGACAGAAAAAGAAACAACACTGATGTCCTGAAAGAACTGAAAGTTAAAGACAATTGGCTGATAAACAACATACTATACTGAAAATTAGATACTTTGGTCACATCAAGCGTCACGATGACCTGGAGAGAACAATATTAGAGGGCAGTGTCCCAGGACGGAGAGGCAGACCAAAAATAAGATGGCTACAAGATATTAAAGAAACTATGAATATGACGAAGTGGGTGAACTGGCTAGAGACAGAGTGAATTTCAGATGTGCTGCAAAGAGAGCAACGTCCTATAAAGAATACGCACCTTGATGTGATCTAAGCCTATGAGCGATTGTATATTGTTGCTTCGCAGTACTTTTGTCTTCTCTTGGCTGATTTTAAGACCGACCCGTTCCGCCGTTTCTGACAGGGGATCCACTTTTTCCTTCATGTCATTTAGTCTGTTTGATCACATGTGTGTTCCTGTGGTTAGCAAGGTAAGCAAAGAATAATAACACTGCGACCTTCAAGGCATGTCGTAAGAGGCAACTGATGTAGGCCCTAGGAAATTATCCAAGTAAATAACAAGCATCGCATACATCGGATGTGCTGGCTGACTTGTAGGTGCATGACTGACCCACCGTACAATCGCTCCTAGGTTCAGATCACATACAGATCACAAAGAGTGATTTAACTAGTGTTTCTTCTTCTTCTTCTTCTCGTTCGCCCGCTATGAAGTCAGGTGTAGTCAGCGCGTCCAGTATGACGCTTCTGTTTGATTTCTGCGTGAAGGTTTGATTTCTTCGTGAAGGTTTGATTTCTTCGTGAAGGTTAGTGTTTGATTTCTGCGTGAAGGTTAGTGTTTGATTTCTGCGTGAAGGTTTGTGTTTGATTCCTGCGTGAAGGTTAGTGTTTGACCTGCGTGATTTGATTCTGCGTGAAGGTTTTGATTCTGCGAGTATTTGATTCTCGAGGTTGTGTTTGATCTGCGTGAAGGTTAGTGTTTGATTCTGCGTGAAGGTTAGTGTTTGATTTCTGCGTGAAGGTTAGTGTTTGATTTCTGCGTGAAGGTTTGTGTTTGATTCCTGCGTGAAGGTTAGTGTTTGATTCCTGCGTGAAGGTTAGTGTTTGATTTCTGCGTGAAGGTTAGTGTTTGATTTCTGCGTGAAGGTTAGTGTTTGATTTCTGCGTGAAGGTTAGTGTTTGATTTCTGCGTGAAGGTTAGTGTTTGATTCCTGCGTGAAGGTTTGATTCTGCGTGAAGTTTGTGTTTGATTTCGTTGAAGGTTAGTATTTGATTTCTTCGTGAAGGTTAGTGTTTGATTTCTGCGTGAAGGTTAGTGTTTGATTTCTGCGTAGAATTTATGTTTCATTTCTGTGTGAAGGTTAGTGTTTGATTTCTGCTGAAGTTAGGTTTGATTTCTGCGTGAAGGTTAGTGTTTGATTTCTGCGTGAAGGTTTGTGTTTGATTTCTGCGTGAAGGTTAGTGTTTGATTTCTGCGTGAAGGTTAGTGTTTGATTTCTGCGCGAAGGTTAGTGTTTGATTTCTGCGTGAAGGTTTGTGTTTGATTTTTGCGTGAAGGTTAGTGTTTGATTTCTGCGTGAAGGTTAGTGTTTGATATATTCGAAGACAAAGTATGTGTGATCTGTGTGAGAGCAAAACAAAATCACCCGCCAAGTCCAGGTCCACTTGACATACGTCTTCACTAAATGCGTTTTCCATACCTGGTATATGCTGCGCGTGTAACCCAATGAAGTAGCACCAAGAAGAGGAAGGTGGAGAGCAGGAATCCTTGTCTAACACCTGTAGTGACATGAAATTCCTATAACAGTCTTCCATCGTAGATAACCTGACAAGCAAACCCCTCACACAGTTACTGAGTGATGTTAACATTCTTCTATTTTGTTATGTTTTTTTTTCTGATCCAGAAGCACTTGAGCTGAAAGCTATTCCGCTCGGTCCCATGGACATCGTAACCCTTCGGTTCGGTGCCACGAACACCGTAAATCTGAAGAACCTGTGGCCTTTCTGCCAGCCCGCGGAATTGAATCCGCACTCACAGTGAGCTTGTCACCCGTCGTCCAACGTGCAACGAACACGCTGGGCAGGCAGGCAACATTCTTCTATAATAGCCAATATTGTTTAATAATATTCCATATTGATTGCCTATCTATGCTGCTAAATGCCTTCTCTTCTTCTGCGATCGCCCGCTGTGAATTCAATCGTTAGTCATGCCTGATATTGCGCTCCTGACTGATTTTTGCGTGAGGCCTGCTTACCTTTATTTGGTATCTCCGCCATGCAGGCGAGCCTTTGCCGTCTTCGGAGGTACTTGAAGATAAGATCCTTCAAGAAATACTTTCTTGAAATACACAAAACACAAGTAGAGTGGAGCCACATCATTGTTTGTTACACAGTGATTCTCATGGGGATTATCTGGTCATTACAAAATCTATATTATCGGATTCCGGCCTGTTCATCTCTAAGCCTCTGGTCAATGGCCTCTTTCATTCTGTCCATGATAACTTAGTGAGGATTTTGTTGAGAATGGAAAGCAGCATCATCCCTCTCCATTCGTTGCATTGTGATAAATCTACAATCTTTTATAGTTTTACAGACATATCTTTCTTCATGTCAGTTAGAATCTTTTACAGTTTTACAGAAAGATCTTTCTTCATGTCCGTTAGGATCTTTTACAGACAGATCTTTCTTCATGTCAGTTAGGATCTTTTACAGTTTTACAGACAGATCCTTCTTCATGTCAGTTAGGATATTTTATAGTTTTACAGACATATATTTCTTCATGTCAGTTAGGATCTTCCCTCTGTTCTACACCAAGTTAAACTCCCCTTCTTCTTCTTTGCGTTCGTTCTTTACGACCATTTTAATCATTCTTTGTGATATGTTTGATCTTTGCCAAGAACGTGTATACGTTGCACATTGGTTTGGTAGGCCCCTAAACGCATAAACTTCTACACGCTTAGGACATGTGCATCCGATTTCAGCCAAACCTCCTTAGTCGCCTCGTACGACATGCATGGCAGGTAACAGTGGTTCTATTCTTTACACCCCAAATTTGGCCTTGGTAACCACTCGGGCGACCAAGTTAAACAATATGTGGAGCTGATTTGCCATCTCTTCTCCTTCATTCCTCAGTGTTTCCTCCGGGATACTATCTACTCCTGCCAATCTTGAAATTTCTCAGTTTTGTCAAGACATTGCGGGTTGTATCCTGTTTTGTGATCTCCTTTACCACTGATCTACAAAACTGGGAGGTGGGAATTGGCTTGTATGCATTAGGATCATCAGAAATATTCTAATTTTCAGTTGTCCTTCTCTTAAGAGAGATTACGTGAGCGTTTGTAGCATCGAGAAGCAAAGCGGTAATGAGCTCGATCTCAAGCGTACCTGGTTCAAACACCGCGACTGGCAGTTTAGAAGCAAATTCGTTTCCGTTGGATTTTTACGAACGGTAAAAAAGGACCTAAAAAGAGAAAGCAATTGTAAACTATTGAACGTATAAGTGGTGCCTAGAAAATCAACGACTCATTTACTGTGATTGGTGGCTACGTCCTGTACAGGATATGCCATGATCGATTTTCATTTCATTCTAGAGAGACTAGCCAATTCAAATACTGCAGGATGTAGATTCTGGCACAGAACACATCTTTTGTTCATAAAAGACAATAGTCAATGTGTCTTCTTTTTATTTATTTCTGCTCGTTTGTAAAAATCACTTTTGCGTTTTATTATAGTTTTGTAAAATGTATGCACTTATTAATTAATACTTAACGTTTTCATGTAATCATTAACATATAGCGATATGCGAAAATATGACAGGAAAACTAACACCTCCTAAACAGAAGTCATGACAGTAAGTAGGTCAACAGGTCAACTAAATATACACGTGAATAATGTAAAAATACAACAGACTTCAGAATTCAAATATCTGGGATATATTCACAGCAGCTGGAAATATGAACAGAGAAATCGAGACTAGATGCCAGAAGGCAAATGCAGTGACATACCAACTGTCACCACTATTAAAACATCCAAGCATTAACATGGCAGTCAAACGACAACTGATAAACTGCATATTTATTTCAACTCTCTGATATCAGTACCAAACATGGCCCCTGACTAAGACACAAGAAAGAAAGATTATAACATGTGAAATGAGATGTCTACGAAAAGCTGTCAACGTTACAAGGAGAGATAGAGTGAGAAACGAGAATATCAGAAGCATCGTTGGTACTATACCATGCATACAGTACATCGAGAAGCAAAGAATAATGTGGTTCGGCCATCTAATGAGAATGAAATGGCTTCACGTGGGAAACGGTAGAAATGGCTTCACGTGGGAAAGAATTGCTAGAAAGTGACATGACGTGGGAAAGAATTGGTAGAAAGTGACCTGATGTGGGAAAGTATTGGTAAACAGTGGTCTGATGTGAGAGAGATTTGGGAGAAAGTTGCCAGATGTGGGTAACAATTGGTAGACAGTGGCCTGTTGTGGGAAAGAATTGGTAGACAGCGGCCTGATGTTGGAAAGAATTGGTAGAAAGTTGTCTGATGTGGGAAACAATTGGTAGACAGTGGCTAAACGTGACCTGATGTGGGAAAGAATTGGTAGACAGTGGCCTGATTTGGAAAACAATTGGTAGGACGTGACCTGATGTGGGAAACAATTGGTAGAGCTTGACCTGATGTGGGAAACAACTAGTAGACAGTGGCCTGATGTGGGAACCATTTGGTAGAAAGTGGTCTGGTGTGGGAAACAATTGATAAACAGGGGAATGATGTGGGAAAGAATTGGTAGGAAGTTGTCTGATGTGGAAAACAATTGGTAGACAGGGGCCTGATGTGTGAAACAATTGGTAGAAAGTGGTTTCACGTGGGAAACAATTGGTAGAAAGCTGCCTGATGTGGGAAACAATTGGTAAACAGTGGCCTGATGTGGGAAAGAATTAGTAGACAGGGACCTGATGTGGGAAACAATTGGTAAACAGTGACCTGATGTGGGAAAGAATTAGTAGACAAGGACCTGATGTGGGAAAGAATTGGTAGACAGTGGCCTGATGTGGGAAACAGTTGGTAGAAAGGATTGCCTAATGTGGAAACAATTGGTAAAACAGTGCTTGAGAACGGGAAACAATTGGTAGAAAGTTGCCTGATGTGGGAAAGAATTGGTAAACAGTAGCCTGATGTGGGAAACAATTGGTAGAAAGTTGCTTGATGGATGACGTGGGAAACAATTGGTAGAAAGTTGCCTGATGTGGGAAACAATTGGTAGAAGAGGGTCTGATGTGGGAAAGAACTGGTAGAAAGTGGCTTGATGGATGACGTGGGAAATAATTGGTGGAAAGATGACAAATCAGCAACAATGGAAATCTTTGATGGATGTTATATATATCAAATGGGACAACACGATTATATAGATGAATATATTTGCTTCTATTGCAGTCGCCCTTATTATTGTATGCAATCGTATATGATAATTTATATGTCTTGTCGCGAGGACAGCGCATTGCTGAAGTCAATATATTATGTTATTATTGTGAGCAGCTGTTGGGGGAGGAGATGGGGGAATCATCACGTTTCGTTTACGCTGTATAGAAATGAGCATTGTATTAAATCATACTGCTATTACATTCCCAATATAACAGCTGTAATTGAAAGGCCACGTTAACCAAGATGTTTAGCTGGGATCTCATGGGTACTAGTGTCAAGCCAGAGACAGTGATCCGACACTGATCAATCAAGACTCTACGTTACCACCTCGTGGGGCCGGGCACTATAACAAACTGCAACGATACATTCTGGTACAGCGAGTAGAGATCTAAGAGGGAGCTACATACGAGAGGAGGTAATTGTGCAGGAGCAGCGATTCTTACAATTGTTCGTGTTATACACTCTGTTGACAATCTGGTGTCATTTGGATTGCTCTTCATTGAATAGTGATTTGTAAAGTAAATAAAAGCGTACTCAAAATTAGAAACCACAGACAAAATAATTGAAACTAATCTGTATCTGTCTAGGACTAGATCTGAAATATTTTAACTGTAAGTTTAAGTACCTTTTCTAATTTATTATAAACTGTTATGCATTTTTAAAATTAAAATCAGCTACACAATGTTTTACCATATTTACCTAATTATGTACTTTTGAATATTTTTTTCTTCTTCTTCTTCTTTGCGTTCGTTCTTTACGATCAATTTTAATCACTCTTTGTGATATGTTTGATCTTTGCCAAGAACGTGTATACGTTGCACATTGGTTTGGTAGGCCCTAAACGCATAGACTTCTACGCTTTAGGACATGTGCATCCGATTTCAGCCAAAATATTAAAAAAAATAGATATAAGGGAAGATTGCAGTAAAACTATGTAGCAATGGCGAAACACGTAAAAACAAAGTACTGAAGTTGTACAAAATACAAAAACAATAACAATACATAGCAACGATTCGACCAAAAGGTCTTTATCAAACAAAGGATACAACAGAAGTGATGAAATGCACTTCTTACACAGAACACAACATATAGAATCAGACATTAATTAGGTTAGGAATGTATTGTCTCTGATTCTATATGTTGTGTGCCACGTAAGATGTGAATTATGTTGTGTGCCACGTAAGATGTGAATTTCTTCACTTCTGTTGTATCCTTTGCTTGGTAAAGGGATTGTGTTCAAAACTTTGCTGTGTATTGTTATTGTATTTTGTAAAGCCACAGTACTTTGTTTTTACCAGTTTTACCAATAATTTTTATATATACAATTTCTGCGTGAATCGTGACGCTATTCTGAAATTTGCTTTGTAGCTAACTTTGAAAAGATATTTGATCTGCTAATGATTTTGAAATCTAAGTAGCTACATCTGCAACTGTTCATTGAAAAATACATGTTCATGTACATGAATGCCAACACTTTCATAATTCCTAGCATCTTCTTCTTCACCTTTCAACTCCCAACGGAGCACAGGTCTTCAACAAACTTCTTCCAGCTCTTCCTCTCTCCTTGCTATCCCTTCCAATTCTTTCCATGTTTTACATATCCTTTTAATATCAGCCTCCAGTTTTCTTCTCCAGGTATGTTTATGTCTTCACCTACTCATCTTGACTATCAGCCTCCAGTTTTCTTCTCCAGGTATGTTTATGTCTTCACCTACTCATCTTTACATGTGGGTTCCAAAACAGTGCCTGTCTTGCAATGCTTTCTGTCTGTCTTCTCAATTTGAATTCCTAACATAGCACCAACAAATTCGAAAATAATCTGATACATGTATCATGATTGTTCTGTTTATTCCGATAGTATTTTTTGGTTTAATATGGGCCAATTTCGCTTTTTTTTTTAGAGTTCCTAAACTGTTATGTGTTACCAGTTTACATTGGCATTTATTCTTATCATTATTAGCTCTCTCAGTCATAGTTGAAAGGTCTCTCAGTCCTAGTTGGAAGCTCTCTCAGTCATAGTTGGAAGTTATGTCAGTCCTAGTTGGAAGTTCTCTCAGTCCTAGTTGGAAGTTATGTCAGTCATTGTTGGAAGTTCTCTCAGTCCTAGTTGGAAGTTATGTCAGTCCTAGTTGGAAGTTCTCTCAGTCCTAGTTGGAAGTTATGTCAGTCATTGTTGGAAGTTCTCTCAGTCCTAGTTGGAAGTTATGTCAGTCATTGTTGGAAGTTCTTTCAGTCCTAGTTGGAAGTTATGTCAGTCCTAGTTGGAAGTTCTCTCAGTCCTAGTTGTAAGTTCTCTCAGTCCTAGTTGGAAGTTCTCTCAGTCCTAGTTGGAAGTTATGTCAGTCCTAGTTGGAAGTTCTCTCAGTCCTAGTTGGAAGTTCTCTCAGTCCTAGTTGGAAGTTCTCTCAGTCCTAGTTGGAAGTTCTCTCAGTCCTAGTTGGAAGTTCTCTCAGTAGTAGTTGGAAGTTCTCTCAGTCCTAGTTGGAAGTTATGTCAGTCCTAGTTGGAAGTTCTCTCAGTCCTAGTTGGAAGTTCTCTCAGTCCTAGATGGAAGTTCTCTCAGTCCTAGTTGGAAGTTCTCTCAGTCCTAGTTGGAAGTTCTCTCAGTCCTAGTTGGAAGTTATGTCAGTCCTAGTTGGAAGTTCTTTCAGTCCTAGTTGGAAGTTATGTCAGTCCTAGTTGGAAGTTCTCTCAGTCCTAGTTGGAAGTTCTCTCAGTCCTATTTGGGAAAGTTCTCTCAGTCCTAGTTGGAAGTTATGTCAGTCCTAGTTGGAAGTTCTCTCAGTCCTAGTTGGAAGTTCTCTCAGTCCTAGTTGGAAGTTCTCTCAGTCCTAGTTGGAAGTTCTCTCAGTCCTAGTTGGAAGTTCTCTCAGTCCTAGTTGGAAGTTCTCTCAGTAGTAGTTGGAAGTTCTCTCAGTCCTAGTTGGAAGTTATGTCAGTCCTAGTTGGAAGTTCTCTCAGTCCTAGTTGGAAGTTCTCTCAGTCCTAGATGGAAGTTCTCTCAGTCCTAGTTGGAAGTTCTCTCAGTCCTAGATGGAAGTTCTCTCAGTCCTAGTTGGAAGTTATGTCAGTCCTAGTTGGAAGTTCTCTCAGTCCTAGTTGGAAGTTCTCTCAGTCCTAGTTGGAAGTTCTCTCAGTCCTAGTTGGAAGTTCTCTCAGTCCTAGTTGGAAGTTCTCTCAGTCCTAGTTGGAAGTTCTCTCAGTCCTAGTTGGAAGTTCTCTCAGTCCTAGTTGGAAGTTCTCTCAGTCCTAGTTGGAAGTTCTCTGTCCTAGTTGGAATTTCTCTCAGTCCTAGTTGGAAGTTATGTCAGTCCTAGTTGGAAGTTCTCTCAGTCCTAGTTGGAAGTTCTCTCAGTCCTAGTTGGAAGTTATGTCAGTCCTAGTTGGAAGTTATGTCAGTCCTAGTTGGAATTTCTCTCAGTCCTAGTTGGAAGTTCTCTCAGTCATAGTTGAAATTTCTTTCAGTCCTAGTTGGAATTTCTCTCAGTGATAGCCTGGCTTTCTCTCAGTCATATTTGGAAGTTCTCTCAGTTATAGTTAAGAGTTCTCTCAGTCACAGTTGGAAGTTCTCTCAGTCCTAGTTGGAAGTTCTCTCAGTCCTAGTTGGAAGTTCTCTCAGTCATAGTTAAGAGTTCTCTCTGTCATAGTTAAGAGTTCTCTCAGTCATAGTTGGAAATTCTCTCAGTCATATTTGGAAGTTCTCTCAGTCCTAGTTGGAAGTTCTCTCAGTCATAGTTGGAAGCTCTCTCAGTCCTAGTTGGAAGTTCTCTCAGTCATAATTGGAAGTTCCTGAGACATACACTATAAATGATCTACAGTCAATAGTAATGATTCATTCCACAAATAATATTAAAAATCTTCGGTCATAATTTAGAAATTCATGATAAAGGTCCAAGCAAGTAAACTGTTTAGCCACGCGTTTGTAATTAGTCACGGTCTAAGAATATCACTACACTTAAAATCGACACAAATTATCTGTGATAAAACAGCATTAAGAAACACTGACCTTACAAAGACAAACAATCACACTGAAGTTCAGCCACTGTGTTTACTCTCTATGGCTATTCTTGTCAATCACAGTTGGTTATCAGATCGTTTACATAAGGGTTATCATCACCATATATCTTTTATATATACCAAAGGTTCAAACAACTAGCGCTAACAATCCATAAAGGAAAGACAAAGATAATGAGAATTAACAAAGCAAATAACAATTCTAGCTCCCTGGGTGACAAAGAGGATGGAACAGATAGAGATGTCAAAATAAGAATACAGAATGCAAGAGGAACTTTCATTGCACTGGGAAACATATGGAAGTTTAAAGAAATCAAATCTAGAACAAAAATTAGGATATTTAGCTCCAATATTAAAGCAGTTCTGCTGTATGGGTCAGAAACATGGAGAACGACTAAAATAATAAAACATAAATTGCAAACATTCATCAACTAGTGTCTGCGCAGAATAGAGGGGCTGGGATGGTTAGATAGGGTCAGAAATGGGAACTTATGGGGAGAAGAAGACAGATTCCAGTGAACCAAGAGGCTAAAAAAAAGACGCTGGCGCCGGATAGGACACACTTTGAGAAAATCAGAGGGGAATATAATACGAATGGTCCTTCCCTGGAACCCACAGGGACATCAAAGAAAGGATGCCTAGAAATACACGCAGACGAGATTTTGAGGCAGAGATCAACAATAGACCTCGAGGGAGCTGCTGGAGATAGCTAGTGATAGGAACAATTGGCCTGAGTTGGTTGAGGGTCTACGCCCCAATCTGTGTTAAAAGGCAGAAGAGAGAGAGAGAGAGTGATCTCACTTCATTATTTTACTTTCCCCCCAATAAATTTCAATGTACTGTTATTCGTCCGCAGCCCACGAGGACGAATTCCATATGGAATCAGCAAGCATCTCATCAAGGTATGCAAGAGTTTATACATTTCAAATAAAAGTTACATAAGAACAAAAGCCCGGGAAAATCGAAAACATTCACAGTAAACTCAGGAGTTAGACATGGATGTGTACTCTCCCCACTGCTGTTTATAACATACATGGACGACATAAGTAGAGAAGCAGGAATAGAGACAGGAAATAATATTTCAGAACTTTTATTTGCAGATGACCAAGTACTGATTGCAAAAAATGAAGAATCTCTCCAGAACCATTTGAGCTTAGTTAACATCAAGGGTGAGGAGTACAACATGAAAATAAATATAATAAAGACAGAGACAATGATAATAAGTAGACAACCATAAAGCCTTACAATAAAACTCCAGAACGTAGAAATAAAACAAACTATTGAGGCCAAATACCTAGGAGCAATTTTCACAGCAGATGGAAGTATCGATAGCGAAATCAGCAATCGTTGCACAAAAGCTAACCAAGTACTGGGATAGTTAACACCACTGTTGTCACATAAAGAGATACTGCTAACAACTAAAGCAAATCTCATAAGAACGATTTTCTGGCCAACACTATGTTACCAGTGTCAAACATGGCCAATAACAGCAGCTAATAAGCAGAAAATCATAACGACAAAGATCAGGTGTCTTAGAAGAGCTGCAGGTGTGACAATAAGAGACAAAATTAGAAATGAAGAAATTAGAAGGAGACTGGATGTGAAACCAGTTATGCAATTCATAAAAGAACAACAGATTAAATGGTTTGGACACCTGACCAGAATGCCCTCGTATCGCCAACCACAGAGAGCCACACAGAAAAAGTATAATGAGTAGAAGGCAAGAGGAAGACCACGCAAAAAGATGGAACGACGGCATCAAGAACAGCCTTACGAACATGAATATCAGTTTACAAAGTGCCTTAAAAAAGCACACACAAGATCACTACGTTTCACCCTAACACTTCCATAAAGAAGTAAATGGTGGAAGAGAAGAAGAAGAAGCCCACGAGGTTTCACATTTGAACGCATTTCATATGCAGCAGTTGATGTTTTCTTAATTGCTCCACTAAATTGGTGTAATACATTGCTCTGCACTTTGTATAGGTATTCAAAGTTTGTCTTTGAACAAGTTGTTAAATGTCTACTACTGGTTTATACTGTTTAATACTATATAAACATATTTGGGTAGAATGGGAAGTTGAAACTAAATGCTACAGAAAGATCCTACAAATACCATGGACAGAAAAAAGAAAGAACACACATGTCCTGAAAGAGCTAACTGTTAAAGAAAATTGACTGATAAACAACATACTATACAGAAAAATTACATACTTTGGTCACATCAAGCGTCACGATGGCCAGGAAAGAACAATACTAGAGGGCAGGGTCCCAGGACGCAGAGGCAGACCAAGAAGAAGATGGCTACAAGATATTAAAGAAACCATGAATATGACCATCGACGAAGGGGGTGAACTGGCTAGAGACAGAATGAATTTCAGATGTGCTGCAAAGAGAGCAACGTCCTATAAAGGATACGCACCCTGATGATGGGAAGTTGAATGTACAAACTTAGATTAACCAGTTCGTACGTCTGTGTCGATATAGTGACTTACGGTGTTTAATTTAAGACAAAATACAGTATACTGTGCTATACTAGACTTCTTCTTTCAACGCTCCATATCGACCATTTGTTAACTACTCTGTGTGATTTGTATGTGAGCCTTAGAGCGATTGTACGTTGAACCAGTTATGCGCCTACAAGTAGGCCAGCACATCCGATTTTGGCGATGCTTTTTATTTACTAGGGTAGCTTCCCTAGATCCTTCATCAGTCGCCTCTTACGACATGCCTTGTAGGTCGCAGTGGTACTATTCGTTACTTACCTTGCAGTCCCTGGCACCACACGGGTGAAGAGTTAATCTTCTATTATCAGTCATAAAAGCAATGACATCCGGTTAAAGGAGAGAAATTTGCGTGTCTGTGTTCACTTGACATAACTAGTAGTTCATTCAAGCACTCTTCTCCTACAGTCACCCTGGGCTATATGTAATATTTGTTCAGCGGATGCACATATCCTATATCCAACTTCGTTGCAAATACGGTATATTTACAAGATCCGACACACACCGTTGGTTTCAACAGCCCTTATGTTATATTCATCTAGTGCTGCTTTCACGGTGTGCATGCTTGGACACGCTCTGCTGCTTGTATTTAGTAACAGAAAACCCATATCCCTTACATCCTGGAGACGAGGGATATAATGTGGTGACGAGTGTGAGGGACATACCACACGAATTCTAGGATCAACAAATGAACCATATATGTATTGCATTATTCTATTGTTATCTTAACAAAAATATAGAGCACACTAACATCGGATTTGTGCTCATTTGTTCATTTTCTGTGCATGATCAGGATAAAGTTGATCAGTGTTTCTTCAATAATTGTGATTAATGTTAAGCAGTTTTATTTTTAACAGTTTCATGTGAGTGCTTATAGTTGGTGAATTGTATCATTTAAAAAATATATCTTGTTTAAAAACGGTAAAGTATGTAAAAGTTGCATTGCTGTATTTTTTATAAACATGATTGATTTCTAAATTTAAAATCGCTCGTGTGTTACCTGGGCTTGCAAGGGGAGCAACAAATAGTACAACTGTGACCTTCAAAGCATGTCGTAAGAGGCCACTGAGGTAGGGGCCTAGGGTAGCTACCCTAGTAAATAAAATACGTCGCAGAAATCGGATGTGCTGGCCTACTTGTATGCGCATAACTGGCACAACGTACAATCGCTCTTAGACTCAGATCACATACAAATCACAAGAGTGGTTGACAAATAGTCGATATGGAGCGTTCAAAGAAGATGAAGACATAGCTTAAATCCATTTCCGCCGCAGCATCCTACACTATATACGAAGGGTTTCTCTCGCGTGAAAGTACAGTACTCGTCTTTTTGCTCCAAAGGTATTCGTTTCGTTCACACCGTGAAGATATCGGACTAGTTCTAAGTGATCACTGATTTAAATATAGACAAAATCAAGTTCCTAGTCTTATCGGAGAGAGACGACAAAACGTAGATAACGTGTTTAAATTGAGTACATTAAAAAATACCTTTAGCAAAGGAAGATTGATATGATTATACTGGAAAGTCGCTGCCAGAGCATAGTTCGTTAAATAACAAAATAAGTATACACATATTATCCCTGTTCATAATTAGACCGGGGACGCTCGCCAGTGCTGCGAAGTTTGTGTTTTACAGATGAGATCTTCGTGTGTACAAAAAGATATGTCGAAACACACACATGATTATTTACCGAAGTGCAAATGCTGATGGCTCAATCAGTCAATTCTACATACTGTTGGTCATATCAATCAATCAATCAATCAATTCTACATACTGTTGGTTATATCAATCAATCAATCAATTCTACGTACTGTTGGTTATATCAATCAATCAATCAATCAATTCTACGTACTGTTGGTTATATCAATCAATCAATCAATCAATCAATCAATCAATCAATCAATTCTACATACTGTTGGTCATATCAATCAATCAATCAATTCTTCGTACTGTTGGTTATATCAATCAATCAATCAATTCTACGTACTATTGGTTATATCAATCAATCAATCAATTCTACGTACTGTTGGTTATATCAATCAATCAATCAATCAATTCTACATACTGTTGGTTCTATCAATCAATCAATCAATCAATTCTACGTACTGTTGGTAATATATATCAATCAATCAATTCTACGTACTGTTGGTTATATCAATCAATCCATCAATTCTAAATACTGTTGGTTATATCAATCAAATCAATCAATCAATTCTACATACTGTTGGTTATATCAATCAATCAATCAATCAATTCTTCATACTGATGGTTATATCAATCAATCAATCAATCAATTCTACATACTGTTGGTCATATCAATCAATCAATCAGTTCTTCATACTGATGATTATATCAATCAATCAATCAATTCTACATACTGTTGGTTATATCAATAAATCAATCAATTCTACATACTGTTGGTTATATCAATCAATCAATCAATCAATTCTACATACTGTTGGTTATATCCATCAATCAATCAATTCTACATACTGTTGGTTATAACAATCAATCAATCAATCAAGTCTATGTACTGATGGTTATATCAATCAATCAACTATTTCTACGTACTGATGGTTATATCAATCACTCAATTATTTCTACATACTGATGGTTATATCAATCAATTATTTCTACGTACTGATGGTTATATATCAATCAATCAATCAATTATTTCTACGTACTGATGGTTATACCAATCAATAATTTCTACGTACTGATGGTTATATTAATCAAATCAATCAAGTCTATGTACTGATAGTTATACAAATCAATTATTTCTACATACTGTTGGTCATATCAATCAAATCAATCAAGTCTACGTACTGATGGTTATATAAATCAATTATTTCTACGTACTGATGGTTATATCAATCAATTATTTCTACGTACTGATGGTTATATCAATCAATTATTTCTACATACTGATGGTTATATCAATCAATCAATCAATCAATCAATTATTTCTACGTACTGATGGTTATATCAATCAATTATTTCTACGTACTGATGGTTATATCAATCAATCAATCAATTCTACATACTGTTGGTCATATCAATCAATCAATCAGTTCTTCATACTGATGGTTATATCAATCAATCAATCAATTCTACATACTGTTGGTTATATCAATCAATCAATCAATTCTACATACTGTTGGTTATATCAATCAATCAATTCTACATAATGTTGGTTATATCAATCAATCAATCAATCAATTCTACATACTGTTGATTATATTTATCAATCAATCAATTCTATATACTGTTGGTTATATCAATCAATCAATCAATTCTACATACTGTTGGTTAATCAATCAATCAATCAATCAAGTCTATGTACTGATGGTTATATCAATCAATCAACTATTTCTACGTACTGATGGTTATATCAATCAATTATTTCTACGTACTGATGGTTATATAAATCAATCAATCAATCAATCAATTATTTCTACATACTGATGGTTATACCAATAAATTATTTCTACGTACTGATGGTTATATCAATCAAATCAATCAAGTCTATGTACTGATGGTTAAATAAATCAATTATTTCTACGTACTGATGGTTATATCAATCAATCAATCAAATCAATTATTTCTACGTACTGATTGTTATACCAATCAATTATTTCTACATACTGTTGGTCATATCAATCAAATCAATCAAGTCTACGTACTGATGGTTATATAAATCGATTATTTCTACGTACTGATGGTTATATCAATCAATTATTTTTACGTACTGATGGTTATATCAATCAATCAATCAATCAATCAATTATTTCTACGTACTGATGGTTATATAAATCAATTATTTCTACGTACTGATGGTTATATCAATCAATCAATCAATCAATTATTTCTACGTACTGATGGCTATGTCAATCAATTATTTCTACGTACTGATGGTTATATCAATCAATCAATTATTTCTACATACTGATGGTTATATCAATCAATCAATTATTTCTACGTACTGATGGTTATATCAATCAATTATTTCTATGTACTGATGGTTATATCAATCAATGAATCAATTATTTCTACGTACTGATGGTTATATCAATCAATCAATCAATTATTTCTACGTACTGATGGTTATATCAATCAATTATTTCTACATACTGATGGTTATATCAATCAATCAATTATTTTTACGTACTGATGTTTATATCAATCAATCAATCAATCAATTATTTCTACGTACTGGTGGCTATATCAATCAATTATTTCTACGTACTGATGGTTATATCAATCAATCAATCATTTCTACGTACTGATGGCTATATCAATCAATCAATTATTTCTACGTACTGATGGCTATATCAATCAATCAATTATTTATACGTACTGATGGTTATATCAATCATTATTTCTACGTACTGATGGTTACATCAATCAATTATTTCTATGTGCTGATGGTTATATCAATCAATCAATCAATTATTTCTACGTACTGATGGTTATATCAATCAATCAATCAATTATTTCTTCGTACTGATGGCTATATCAATCAATCAATTATTTCTACGTACTGATGGCTATATCAATCACTCAATTATTTCTACATACTGATGGTTATATCAATCAATTATTTCTACGTACTGATGGTTATATATCAATCAATCAATCAATTATTTCTACGTACTGATGGTTATACCAATCAATAATTTCTACGTACTGATGGTTATATTAATCAAATCAATCAAGTCTATTTACTGATAGTTATACAAATCAATTATTTCTACATACTGTTGGTCATATCAATCAAATCAATCAAGTCTACGTACTGATGGTTATATAAATCAATTATTTCTACGTACTGATGGTTATATCAATCAATTATTTCTACGTACTGATGGTTATATCAATCAATTATTTCTACATACTGATGGTTATATCAATCAATCAATCAATCAATCAATTATTTCTACGTACTGATGGTTATATCAATCAATTATTTCTACGTACTGATGGTTATATCAATCAATCAATCAATTCTACGTACTGTTGGTCATATCAATCAATCAATCAGTTCTTCATACTGATGGTTATATCAATCAATCAATCAATTCTACATACTGTTGGTTATATCAATCAATCAATCAATTCTACATACTGTTGGTTATATCAATCAATCAATTCTACATAATGTTGGTTATATCAATCAATCAATCAATCAATTCTACATACTGTTGATTATATCAATCAATCAATCAATTCTATATACTGTTGGTTATATCAATCAATCAATCAATTCTACATACTGTTGGTTAATCAATCAATCAATCAATCAAGTCTATGTACTGATGGTTATATCAATCAATCAACTATTTCTACGTACTGATGGTTATATCAATCAATTATTTCTACGTACTGATGGTTATATAAATCAATCAATCAATCAATCAATTATTTCTACGTACTGATGGTTATACCAATAAATTATTTCTACGTACTGATGGTTATATCAATCAAATCAATCAAGTCTATGTACTGATGGTTAAATAAATCAATTATTTCTACGTACTGATGGTTATATCAATCAATCAATCAAATCAATTATTTCTACGTACTGATTGTTATACCAATCAATTATTTCTACATACTGTTGGTCATATCAATCAAATCAATCAAGTCTACGTACTGATGGTTATATAAATCGATTATTTCTACGTACTGATGGTTATATCAATCAATTATTTTTACGTACTGATGGTTATATCAATCAATCAATCAATCAATCAATTATTTCTACGTACTGATGGTTATATAAATCAATTATTTCTACGTACTGATGGTTATATCAATCAATCAATCAATCAATTATTTCTACGTACTGATGGCTATGTCAATCAATTATTTCTACGTACTGATGGTTATATCAATCAATCAATTATTTCTACATACTGATGGTTATATCAATCAATCAATTATTTCTACGTACTGATGGTTATATCAATCAATCAATTATTTTTACGTACTGATGTTTATATCAATCAATCAATCAATCAATTATTTCTACGTACTGGTGGCTATATCAATCAATTATTTCTACGTACTGATGGTTATATCAATCAATCAATCATTTCTACGTACTGATGGCTATATCAATCAATCAATTATTTCTACGTACTGATGGCTATATCAATCAATCAATTATTTATACGTACTGATGGTTATATCAATCATTATTTCTACGTACTGATGGTTACATCAATCAATTATTTCTATGTGCTGATGGTTATATCAATCAATCAATCAATTATTTCTACGTACTGATGGTTATATCAATCAATCAATCAATTATTTCTTCGTACTGATGGCTATATCAATCAATCAATTATTTCTACGTACTGATGGCTATATCAATCAATCAATTATTTCTACCTACTGATGGTTATATCAATCAATTATTTCTACGTACTGATGGTTATATCAATCAATTAATTATTTCTAAGTACTGATGGTTATATCAATCAATCAATCAATCAATTATTTCTACGTACTGATGGTTATATCAATCAATTATTTTTACGTACTGATGGTTATATCAATCAATCAATCATTCAATTATTTCTACGTACTGATGGTTATATCAATCAATCAATCATTCAATTATTTCTACGTACTGAAGGTTATATCAATCAATCAATCAATCATTCAATTATTTCTACGTACTTATGGTTATATCAAACAATTATTTCTACGTACTGATGGTTATATCAATCAATTATTTCTACATACTGATGGTTATATCAATCAATCAATCAATCTATTATTTCTACGTACTGATGGTTATATCAATCAATTATTTCTACGTACTGATGGTTATATTAATCAATTATTTCTACGTACTGATGGTTATATCAATTAATTATTTCTACGTACTGATGGTTATATCAATCAATCAATTATTTCTACGTACTGATGGTTATATCAATCAATTATTTCTACGTACTGATGGTTATATCAATCAATCAATCAATTCTACATACTATTGGTCATATCAATCAATCAATCAGTTCTTCATACTGATGGTTATATCAATCAATCAATCAATTCTACATACTGTTGGTTATATCAATCAATCAATCAATTCTACATACTGTTGGTTATATCAATCAATCAATTCAACATAATGTTGGTTATATCAATCAATCAATCAATTCTACATACTGTTGATTATATCAATCAATCAATCAATTCTATATACTGTTGGTTAATCAATAAATCAATCAATCAAGTCTATGTACTGATGGTTATATCAATTAATCAACTATTTCTACGTACTGATGGTTATATCAATCAATTATTTCTACGTACTGATGGTTATATAAATCAATCAATCAATCAATTATTTCTACGTACTGATGGTTATACCAATAAATTATTTCTACGTACTGATGGTTATATCAATCAAATCAATCAAGTCTATGTACTGATGGTTAAATAAATCAATTATTTCTACGTACTGATGGTTATATCAATCAATCAATCAAATCAATTATTTCTACGTACTGATTGTTATACCAATCAATTATTTCTACATACTGTTGGTCATATCAATCAAATCAATCAAGTCTACGTACTGATGGTTATATAAATCGATTATTTCTACGTACTGATGGTTATATCAATCAATTATTTTTACGTACTGATGGTTATATCAATCAATCAATCAATCAATTATTTCTACGTACTGATGGTTATATCAATCAATTATTTCTACGTACTGATGGTTATATCAATCAATCAATCAATCAATTATTTCTACGTACTGATGGCTATATCAATCAATCAATTATTTCTACCTACTGATGGTTATATCAATCAATTATTTCTACGTACTGATGGTTATATCAATCAATTAATTATTTCTAAGTACTGATGGTTATATCAATCAATCAATCAATCAATTATTTCTACGTACTGATGGTTATATCAATCAATTATTTCTACGTACTGATGGTTATATCAATCAATCAATCATTCAATTATTTCTACGTACTGATGGTTATATCAATCAATCAATCATTCAATTATTTCTACGTACTGAAGGTTATATCAATCAATCAATCAATCATTCAATTATTTCTACGTACTGATGGTTATATCAATCAATTATTTCTACGTACTGATGGTTATATCAATCAATTATTTCTACGTACTGATGGTTATATCAATCAATCAATCAATCAATTATTTCTACGTACTGATGGTTATATCAATCAATTATTTCTACATACTGATGGTTATATCAATCAATTATTTCTACGTACTGATGGTTATATCAATCAATTATTTCTTCGTACTGATGGTTATATCAATCAATCAATCAATCAATTATTTCTACATACTGATGGTTATATCAATCAATTATTTCTACATACTGATGGTTATATCAATCAAATCAATCAACTCTGTATACTGATGGTGTTATCAATTAATTAACTATACGTACAGGTGGTTATATCATTAAATAAATCAATTCTACGTACAATTTAAAATAGTAAAGCTGAATAGAATAAATGCATATGCACTCAGGTTCAACACAAGTACTAGTCAACACAAGTACTAGTTCTCTCTCAGCTGGCTTAAAGGGTCCACGGTAGAGCACTTACACAATAGAGCCGGTGACGAATCCGAATATTTCCCAACTAACAAAGTTTTGGTTGTCATTTTCAACCTTATAGACTAAGAAAATAAATTACATCAGACAGATAATATGTCTATTCATATAAGACGTTCTTTGTACAACGTTGCTCCCATCACATTCTAACAGAAAGATTCTGAATAATTTCCATAGAACATAAAATACTTCTATTCATATAGTATAGTCTTGGTATAGTGTTGCTCTTCTTCTTCTTCTTCTTCTTCGATTGTCCGCTGGTAATTCAGACGGTATTCATGATGCTTGGAATTGCGCTTCTGATTTTTGCGTGATGATTGCTTACCATTTGACTGGTGTCCCTCGCCATGCGATGGGCTTTCGTCGAATTAAGAGGTAAAATGTTGCTCTCATTACAGTCTACCAGCAAGATTGCTGGTAACTTATATAAAACAGGAAATCATTCTATTCATATAATATATCCTTTATATAATGTCGCTTCCATCCCAGCCTACCAGAAAGACTCTTAATCGATTGCCATTTCGCTCTCCTGTTCCTTCATTGTGTTCAATGCTTTCTTAATGTCCTGTTGACACCAATAGGGATAGAGCTGTGAAGTGACAAGGACAATATACCCTAAAATATGAAAAGGCTATGAGACATGATATATTTTACAACTTATCATCATTGACTTGGTGAGTCTCATTAGTATTAAACATTAGTCCGTTTATGATAAAAAGCTAGCTTTAATCACTCAACCATGTCGACTTTCATCAATTGTTTCATGCCATTTTAAACTATATGTTATATTATGTATAGATCGCATACATCAACTATATGTTTTGTTAGATATACATCTCATACATCAACTGTATCCACTTCCTGTTTCAAACCAGCTGCTCCATAGATATATAACACAATAAATGGATCAGCAAACTTATCAAGCGGTTGTTATGTAATGTTTATGACATGTCTTGTGTAACTTTTCATTCGCGTAACGTGGTTTTTTAACATATTTTTAATCTTATCTTTTCATTCGCGTAACGTGGTTTTTTAACATATTTTTAATCATATTTTTTTATCTCTCGTAATCTGGTTAATAACATATTTTACATCTTATCTCTCACGTAATGTGGTTTATAATATATTTTTAATCTTTCTTCTTCTTCTTCTGCATTCTCACTAGATTGGGATTTCGGAGTCTCTAATAAAGGCAGCCGTCTGCTTCAGATTATCAGCCACGCCATACAGTTTGTCTTGGACGCTAGTGCAAGTGGGCCACCTCTTTCCTCCCAAGTCTGCATACTGTGGACAGTTCTGTAGGATATGATTTCTGCTTCCCCGTTTGTGCCGACCTCTTCTCGCAGTAAGTTTTGGCCATCCCCGTGATGGCAGGTCTGACATTCTTACTGCGTGGCTAAATCTCCGAGGCAGACTGGCGACCGTAGAATCCGATATCCCATTCCTCATTGTGAGGGGTTGTTGCACCATGTTATGCGCCTTACGGGCTAGTGCATCCGTTTTCTGCAAGCATTTGTTTCAGGTTAGCATTCCCTAGCGGACATATGCGTCCGATATCAATCTAACATCCTTAGTCGCCTCTTACGACATGCGGGTAGGTAACAGTGGTTCTATTCTTTACACCCCAAATTTGGGCCTCTGTAACCACTCGGGCGTATTTTTAATCATATTTTTTCTCTCACGTAATGTAGTTTATGACATAATATTTCTTCTGTAACTTTTCTCTCACGTAATGTCGTTTATGACATATTTCTTCTGTAACTTTTCTCTTACGTAATGTAGTTTATGACATATTTCTTCTGTAACTTTTCTCTCACGTAATGTAGTTTATGACATAATATTTCTTCTGTAACTTTTCTCTTACGTAATGTAGTTTATGACATATTTCTTCTGTAACTTTTCTCTCACGTAATGTAGTTTATGACATATTTCTTCTGTAACTTTTCTCTCGCGTAATGTAGTTTATGACATAATATTTCTTCTGTAACTTTTCTCTCACGTAATGTAGTTTATGACATATTTCTTCTGTAACTTTTCTCTCACGTAATGTAGTTTATGACATATTTCTTCTGTAACTTTTCTCTTACGTAATGTAGTTTATGACATATTTCTTCTGTAACTTTTCTCTCACGTAATGTAGTTTATGACATATTTCTTCTGTAACTTTTCTCTTACGTAATGTAGTTTATGACATATTTCTTCTGTAACTTTTCTCTCGCGTAATGTCGTTTATGACATATTTCTTCTGTAACTTTTCTCTCGCGTAATGTCGTTTATGACATAATATTTCTTCTGTAACTTTTCTCTCACGTAATGTAGTTTATGACATAATATTTCTTCTGTAACTTTTCTCTCACGTAATGTAGTTTATGACATAATATTTCTTCTGTAACTTTTCTCTCACGTAATGTAGTTTATGACATATTTCTTCTGTAACTTTTCTCTCACGTAATGTCGTTTATGACATATTTCTTCTGTAACTTTTCTCTCACGTAATGTAGTTTATGACATATTTCTTCTGTAACTTTTCTCTCACGTAATGTAGTTTATGACATATTTCTTCTGTAACTTTTCTCTCACGTAATGTAGTTTATGACATATTTCTTCTGTAACTTTTCTCTCACGTAATGTCGTTTATGACATAATATTTCTTTTGTAACTTTTCTCTCACGTATTGTAGTTTATGACATAATATTTCTTCTGTAACTTTTCTCTCCCGTAATGTCGTTTATGACATATTTCTTCTGTAACTTTTCTCTTACGTAATGTAGTTTATGACATATTTCTTCTGTAACTTTTCTCTTACGTAATGTAGTTTATGACATATTTCTTCTGTAACTTTTCTCTTACGTAATGTAGTTTATGACATATTTCTTCTGTAACTTTTCTCTCACGTAATGTAGTTTATGACATATTTCTTCTGTAACTTTTCTCTCACGTAATGTAGTTTATGACATAATATTTCTTCTGTAACTTTTCTCTCACGTAATGTAGTTTATGACATAATATTTCTTCTGTAACTTTTCTCTCGCGTAATGTAGTTTATGACATAATATTTCTTCTGTAACTTTTCTCTCACGTAATGTAGTTTATGACATAATATTTCTTCTGTAACTTTTCTCTTACGTAATGTAGTTTATGACATAATATTTCTTCTGTAACTTTTCTCTTACGTAATGTAGTTTATGACATAATATTTCTTCTGTAACTTTTCTCTCCGTAATGTAGTTTATGACATAATATTTCTTCTGTAACTTTTCTCTCACGTAATGTAGTTTATGACATAATATTTCTTCTGTAACTTTTCTCTCACGTAATGTAGTTTATGACATAATATTTCTTCTCTAACTTTTCTCTCACGTAATGTAGTTTATGACATAATATTTCTTCTGTAACTTTTCTCTCACGTAATGTAGTTTATGACATAATATTTCTTCTGTAACTTTTCTCTCGCGTAATGTCGTTTATGACATATTTCTTCTGTAACTTTTCTCTCACGTAATGTCGTTTATGACATATTTCTTCTGTAACTTTTCTCTCACGTAATGTAGTTTATGACATAATATTTCTTCTGTAACTTTTCTCTCGCGTAATGTAGTTCATGACATAATATTTCTTCTGTAACTTTTCTCTCACGTAATGTCGTTTATGACATAATATTTCTTCTGTAACTTTTCTCTCACGTAATGTCGTTTATGACATATTTCTTCTGTAACTTTTCTCTCGCGTAATGCAGTTTATGACATAATATTTCTTCTGTAACTTTTCTCTCACGTAATGTAGTTTATGACATAATATTTCTTCTGTAACTTTTCTCTCACGTAATGTAGTTTATGACATAATATTTCTTCTGTAACTTTTCTCTCGCGTAATGTCGTTTATGACATATTTCTTCTGTAACTTTTCTCTCACGTAATGTCGTTTATGACATATTTCTTCTGTAACTTTTCTCTCACGTAATGTAGTTTATGACATAATATTTCTTCTGTAACTTTTCTCTCGCGTAATGTAGTTTATGACATAATATTTCTTCTGTAACTTTTCTCTCACGTAATGTAGTTTATGACATAATATTTCTTCTGTAACTTTTCTCTCACGTAATGTCGTTTATGACATATTTCTTCTGTAACTTTTCTCTTACGTAATGTAGTTTATGACATAATATTTCTTCTGTAACTTTTCTCTCGCGTAATGTCGTTTATGACATATTTCTTCTGTAACTTTTCTCTCGCGTAATGTCGTTTATGACATAATATTTCTTCTGTAACTTTTCTCTCACGTAATGTCGTTTATGACATATTTCTTCTGTAACTTTTCTCTCACGTAATGTAGTTTATGACATAATATTTCTTCTGTAACTTTTCTCTCGCGTAATGTCGTTTATGACATATTTCTTCTGTAACTTTTCTCTCACGTAATGTCGTTTATGACATATTTCTTCTGTAACTTTTCTCTCACGTAATGTCGTTTATGACATATTTCTTCTGTAACTTTTCTCTCACGTAATGTCGTTTATGACATATTTCTTCTGTAACTTTTCTCTCACGTAATGTAGTTTATGACATAATATTTCTTCTGTAACTTTTCTCTTTTCTCTCACGTAATGTAGTTTATGACATAATATTTCTTCTGTAACTTTTCTCTTACGTAATGTAGTTTATGACATAATATTTCTTCTGTAACTTTTCTCTCACGTAATGTAGTTTATGACATAATATTTCTTTTGTAACTTTTCTCTTACGTAATGTAGTTTATGACATAATATTTCTTCTGTAACTTTTCTCTTACGTAATGTAGTTTATGACATAATATTTCTTCTGTAACTTTTCTCTCACGTAATGTAGTTTATGACATAATATTTCTTCTGTAACTTTTCTCTCACGTAATGTAGTTTATGACATAATATTTCTTCTGTAACTTTTCTCTCACGTAATGTCGTTTATGACATATTTCTTCTGTAACTTTTCTCTCACGTAATGTCGTTTATGACATATTTCTTCTGTAACTTTTCTCTCACGTAATGTCGTTTATGACATATTTCTTCTGTAACTTTTCTCTCACGTAATGTCGTTTATGACATATTTCTTCTGTAACTTTTCTCTCACGTAATGTAGTTTATGACATAATATTTCTTCTGTAACTTTTCTCTCACGTAATGTAGTTTATGACATAATATTTCTTCTGTAACTTTTCTCTTACGTAATGTAGTTTATGACATAATATTTCTTCTGTAACTTTTCTCTCACGTAATGTAGTTTATGACATAATATTTCTTTTGTAACTTTTCTCTTACGTAATGTAGTTTATGACATATTTCTTCTGTAACTTTTCTTTCACGTAATGTCGTTTATGACATATTTCTTCTGTAACTTTTCTCTCGCGTAATGTCGTTTAAAATATATTTTTAATCTTATCTTTCCTCTCAAATAATGTGGTTGATAATATATTTGTAATGTGAAGTCAGTGCTGTTCTATGGTTCGCAAACATGGAAGACAACAAAAGAAATCACCAGAAAACTACAGACCTTCATAAATGGATGTTTACCTAGAATAGAGGGACTGAGATGGTATGATAAGAATACGAACGAGGAACTCAGAGAAAGAACTAAGCAGATACCAGTGGAAAAAGAGCTACGGAAGAGACGCTGGCGATGGATAGGACAAAGATTGGGGGACTGCCTAGAGTAGTTGATAGTAGCTCGGCCTGCTAGCTGTGAGACGCCTCATGCTCGGGTTCGAACCTACTGTCCGGCATTTGTTCGAGTCCCTGGTCTTACTCAGGACGATAACATGAGTACCTCTGAAGTCGGAGAAAATCTGCCTGTATGGCGAGGAATACTAATTACGAGTACATTGAGCACACGGCTGCCAGTGTAAAGTAATTTACAATGTGCACGCTGCTGCCATTGTAAGAAATTGGAAAAACGGATTTTCACGCAAAAATCAGTTTCAGAGATGAAACTTCGTCTGAGTTGAAAGCGGACGAAGAAAGGAAAAAAAAAAAAGGACAAAGATTGAGACGACAGACAGGAAGCATTACAAGACAGGCACTGTTTTAGAACCCACAGGGAAAGAGGAGTAGGGGAAGGCCTAGAAATACCTGGAGAAGAGAGCTGGAGGCTGATAAAGGTGGGAGACCCATCCAGAAATAGGGTTGTATTTTTTTTAAATTCACAGAAAAAACTACCAAACATATTGTCATACAATTTGGCCCCCTGTTTTGTAAAAGGCATTGTTTTTGATGATAAACAACGTTTAGTGTATGCACTGTAATAAGTTATTTTAAAAATAATTAATTTACTTGACAATTTATTGTAAAAAACCCCCACTTCATCGTGCAGTGGATTTCATAAATATAAGAAGTGCAAAGAAGGCAAAACTGGCATATGATGTACATATCACCCATAGCTATAGCGTGAACTTCCAAAAAATGTCTTAACTCAATTGGTTTTGTAGATATGGTTTTTGCAATGTAACCCTTCCAAATTAAAAAACAATTTCAAATTAGAAAAGCAATATCTCTACATATATAGAGTTTAGACAAAAGTGGAGGTTACACTATAATTATAGGTGATATGTACATCGTATGCCATTTTGGCGTTCTTTGTACTTCTTATATTTGTGAAATCCACTGGACGATGAATGGGGGGTTTTTTACAATTTTTTTAAAGAAAATAAATTATTTTTAAAATAACTAATTAGAGTACATACATTAAACGTTGTTTATCATCGATAACAATGCCTTTTGCAACAGGTGGCCAAATTGTATGACGATATCTTTGTTAGTTTTTTAAATGTGAATTTTAATAAAATACAACCGTTGTTCTGGGTGGGTCTCAAGCCTAAAAGGATAGGTAAAACATTGTAAGAATTAGAAGGGATGGCAAGAGAGAGAGAGGAAGAGCAGGAACAAGTTTGTTGAAGACCTGTGCTCCGTTGGGAGTTAAAAGGTGAAGAGGAAGAATATATTTATAATCTTATCTTTTATCTCACGTAATGTGGTTTATAACATATTTTTTATCTTATTTTTTCCGCCCGGGTGTTGCCAGGGCCCGCAAGTTAAGCAAAGAATAGTACCACTGCGACCTACAAGGCATGTCGTAAGAGGCGACTGATGTAGGACCCAGGAAGCTACCTAGTAAATAAGAAGCATCGCAGAAATTGGATGTGCTGGTCTACTTGTAGGAGCATAACTGGCACAACGCACAATCGCTCTTAGGCTCAGATCACATACAAATCACACACAGTGGTTAATAATTGGTCGATATGGAGCGTTAGCAGAAGAAGAAGAAGCTTATCTTTTCTCTCGCGTTATGGGTTTTACAATATAATATCTCATGTGTATATTTCTTCAGCGTTATGCGTTTTACAATATAATATCTCATCTGTATATTTCTTCCGCTTTATGCGTTTTACAACATAATATTTCTGCTGTATCTGTTTTCTCCTGATATGTGGTTTACGATACACGTTTTCTGTGTTAACGTTTCTGTCACGAATCGCAAGGGATAGTATCAATTACTTCTGTTTACATTATACTTGTTGTTTATCGTTTTCTACAGTCACCTTAGCTGCAGGTGGCTGGCTACTCGTGTCCAAAATCAATTAAAATGTAACGATTCTGTTATATAATTTGGTGTTGTATGTGCAGGAAGTTTTACCGTCCTTGCTCTAGTAAATTTTACCGTTTAGAAATCAAATGTTAAATTCTCTTCCTTTTTTTTCTTTACCAAAATTCAACGAGGCGAATGTACAAATTAAAGCAAGGTTGACTGCTTTGTACATACTCTAGGACTCGACCCAAGTACCCTTTTGTTGCAAAGTACATTCTCTAACCACTTTGAAATAAAGACAGGGAGAATGTTAAAGAGAAAAAAAAAAGACTGAGAAAACAGTAGCAACATCGAGGGTTAGTTAAATCTCGTTGCTTAATTTAGCTAACATTTCTTATCAGAAGTGGTCTAAGGTACACAGTATCCACTTTTAACACAGCACTATTAACTTAATACTTCATAGAAGCAATGTGTCACTGAAGGCGAAGTTGATTTACATGCATATCTCTGGATTTAACACAGTGCCTTATGGAATATATTTACAGATAAATAGACTATCTAAACGTACCAGCTATACTTTACTGTGATCATTTGTGTGGGGGGCGTTTATGTACATTACTGTTTCAATATTTAAGGTGAGTGTTTAAGTAATATTGTTTTACAGTCATTAAAAAAGAGTGTGGATTTTGTAAAAGGTTTAACAATTAGAAAACTTGTTAGATTTGAGGTCTCTACACTTAGTGTGTAGATCCGAATAGGTTTAGTTTTTTTCAGTAACATCAAAGTCCAGGATACGATCACTTACACAGATGTAGATTTAGAACATTTACAGGGGGGACTGCCTAGAGTAGTTGATAGTAGCTCGGCCTGCTAGCTGTGAGACGCCTCATAGCTCGGGTTCGAACCCACTGTCCGGCATTTGTTCGAGTCCCTGGTCTTACTCAGGACTACTAATTACGAGTACATTGAGACACGGCTGCCAGTGTAAAGTAATTTACAATGTGCACGCTGCTGCCATTGTAAGAAATTGGAAAACGGATTTTCACGCAAAAATCAGTTTCAGAGATGAAACTTCGTCTGAGTTGAAAGCGGACGAAAGAAAAGAAAAAGAAAAGAACATTTACGCAACTTTTAGAGTGTGTGGTAGACGTTTCTCGGTAAGAGGAATTGAACATCTACGCTTTGAAGATCTAACAGTTGGCACTATCTCTGTGCTGAACTATGTCGCATTTCAAAAACTATTTTTCTAAACAACACATTCTTCTTTTTCTTCTTCGACGAACGCTTCATATCGACCACTTGTTAACCACTCTGTGTGATTTATATGTGATCTGAGCCTAAGAGCGATTATACGTTGTGCTATATGCCTACGCTTACACGCCTACAGCTATACGTCTACAAGTACATCCGATTTCTGCGATGCTTTTTATTTACTAGGGTAACTTCCTAGGTCCTATATCAGTCGCCTCTTACGACATGCCTTGTTGATCATAGTGGTACTATCCTTTGATACTCCCTTGCGGGTCCCGGCACCACACACTGAACCAACATTTATATTTAATCGAATCGGTCTGAAAGACATAAACAGATACAAAAGAGAGGATGGCGATGAATTAGGCATGCCCTCATAATGATAGGCGACTAAGACATGCGATTCTCTCTCTCGCGATCACTGCCCAGACCAATGTACCAGATTTTCCCATAATTACTATTCATGTGGAAATCTGATTCATGCAGCCTTAGTATTGGTGTGTTTTACGTCACATCTTCAGCACCATTTGGAGCTCTGGTGCTTATCTTTCGGCGATGTATCCGGTTTTAGCCAGCGTTTACTCGGTTCGCTCTCCGTTCTGTAGGCATCTAGTGTTTTTACGGTGTGGAGTAGCTAGCCCACGGCCAACCTCCTTAGTCGCCTCTTATGACATGCATGGCAGGTGACAGTGGTTCTATTCTTTACACTCCAATTTCGACCCCGATAACCACTCGGGCGAGACATCCGATTCAGTGGACACAGCATTGAGAGCTCGTAAAAAGAAGGTATAGTGGCAGCACATAAATGATGCATTTGAAGCAGAGCTAATAGAACTAGGTTTGAGGTAGAAAAGAAGGCACAAGATCGAATTGAGTTGAAATTGTATGCGGCTCTCTCTTTTGTTACATTGGAAGCAACGAGAACTGATGATATACAACGTCGACACATTCTGAAGTTTAGATTAAGAATCATCGAATTTGAAGTAAGAGCAGAATATAAGTACATTTCATAACTTCCTATACGGTCTCTTTCGCTCTCTCTCTTTCTGTCTCTATCTCTATCTGCTGTTTTAATACCGGTTGGGACATAAGCCCTCAACTAGTTAATGCGATAACTTCCTATCTTAAGATAACTTTTGCAGCTCCTTCCATATCTTATTATTTTCTTCTTATCTCTAACACTATTTTGCCTTAAAGTGTCAGGATAAAGAGAGATTACTAGAACCTGCCTTTTTGCGCTTCATAAATAGTGCTGGTCACTGCTTCTGTTATTTCTGTGGCCCACCTGGACGACTTTTTGCTTTGCATCCACTTTATCGGAGTAACATCCATCCCATATCTTCTGTCTGTCGTTAACCTCTGTCCTCAAATCTCTTTCCCCGTATTTTTAGTTCGCCATCTTTTCCGTTTTCCCTTCGGCAAATGCAGTGGTTTGGACATTTAACGAGAATGAAATACAACCAACCACCAATAAGAGCTTACAATAAAAATAGACCGGGTACTAGAGCTAATGGAAGACCAAGAAAAAGATGGATAGACAATATCAAGACCTCACTACATAAAAACGGATATAACACAACAAGGACTACTCATCTGGCCCTAGAACACGAATTAAAGCTCCCATAGACAATAGTTACAGGAGGAAAAGGACATTATATTCAATAAGAACGAAAATCAGGCCAATAGAAGCAAACCTTCATAACAAACTATGAGGGACCGATGAAGTGTCCAAGCTCGCTGCCTTGTTTCAAACTCAGGACTTTCAGAACGCAAGGTAAACTGCTTTACCACTTCGTCAATGAGCTCTCTACATTTTTCCTAATATATTTGAAGCGTAATACTACTTACCGCTTTTATCTTCAGATTATGTCAATCAATATCTGTTTCTCCGTTGTTTTATAACGTGGCGTATACGCCGGAATATTTGGTATCCGCTATGCATAGATAGTTGTCTCCTTACCCTGTGCTATGTACAGATAGCTGTCTCCCTACCCTGTGCTATGTACAGATAGTTGTCTCCCTACCCTGTGCTATGTACAGATAGCTGTCTCCCTACCCTGTGCTATGCACGATGGCTGTCTCCCTACCCTGTGCTATGCATGGCGGTGCAGTCATGTCAGTGCTAGCGAAAGTGGCGATAGCGAAGTGATTGTTTTTTTTCCGATCCATAAACACTTGAGATTTCAGCTCTTCGGTTCGGTGCCATAGACATCGTAACCCTTCTGTTCGGTCCCACGAAAATCGTAAATCTGGAGAACCTGTGGCTTTTCTGCCAGCCCGTGGAATTGAACCACATTCACAGGGGGCTTGTCACCCGTCGTCCAACGCGCTACGAAAACGCTAGCGAAGTGGTTAGTACACGCTTTAGTTGTGAGCATGTTCTGGGTTCAATTAGCCATATGGGGCTGGGCTTCTTTTCCCGACCTAACGTCTCTCATGTCGACCCAGAATCAAGTGGGTCCCAGAAAAAACACTGGGAAGTGAAGGTAGCCAACGTAATGTTGACCATATCACCCATCGTGTGCCGACAGTCAATGACAAATATAAGTCCTACATCGTATTCCTCAATATACTTCCTGGAAAACAATGTGCATGTATTCTACTTTATCTTGAATATAAATACATTTCATGGAACAGATATAGGACATGAGATAATACTGTACTTCAATAGTTCATAGTAATTTCCCCATTGAAGGTTAGCTGGTCAATGTCCACACTTTCTATTCCTTGCCGTGTGTTGGGCAATCTGTCAAACAATTTTGTGTCTATCTGTAAACGTTTAATTCATAAGTAGAGATTTCTCGCCTGTGTTACGGAGTTCGGGCACATGCGTTTATATCTGTATTTGTGAGAAATAGATCGGGTCCCAATTTCTTTCCCAACGAAGTACAATGTTACAAAAACAAAAAAACGTGTCGTTGCTGCCTGTAGTGACGCTTCTAAGGGAGGTGTGGGACAGATGTGCCGTAAGCCTGAGGAATTTAATGGCCGCATGGCTAGTACAGTCGCCACGAAGCTATTCAGGTTAGGATTTGTCATTTATGCCTAAAACAAAAATAAACAGTGGGGCTTACCATGAATTGAATACGGGTCTCCCGCGACCAATGCAATGATGTTGGTTGTATAAATTAAAATAATCAAGCAAAAAGAACGACAGGACTGTTAATGAAATGAACAATCAAAAACTGGACAAATGACAGTCTATGGATACAGAAAATAGACATGCTGGGCCGTAAAACGCACATAACGCTGCTTGACAACTGTTAACTAGCAGCTAAAAGTAATTATTTCATTCTTTTTCTTCTTCGAACGCTCCGTATAGACCACATGTTAACCACTCTTTGTGATTTGTATGTGATCTGATCCGAAGAGCGTATGTACGTTGTACAAGTTATGCACCTACAAGTAGGCCAGTACATCCGATTTCTGCAACGCTTTTTTACAACGGTAGTTTTCATAGACCCCTACCATAGTCGTCTCTTACGACATGCCTTGTAGGTCGCAGTGTTACCAGTGGCGGCTCGTGATCATTTTGTTGGTGGGGCCAGACAGAAATTTTCGGAAAAATCATGGTTTCAGTTAGGATATACTTTAATGTATAAAATAATAAATACACGTTATACCTTATTTTTGTGGGCCTTGCCCACTGACCCATAATGACGAGCCGCCACTGAGTGCTACTATTATTTGCTTCCCTTGAGGTCCCCGGTAACACACTGGCAACTTATTTCATGGACTCATTCTACACTACAACAACATGTCCTTTATCAGTGGCTATTGTCAAGTGAAAGCAAACAACAAACAGAAACGGAAACAGACTATCAGAATTTATTTTCAAAGCAATAAAAACAACACATTTTGGAGACTCGGTGGAGTAAACTTCAAATAACACTTGAACTAGTTTGATAAGTACATTACATTTACTCTGACTAGATTGTGTGCTGTCTGTGTGTTACCGATGTGTTGTGCGTGTTATCTTGATGTTAAATACTAACCTTGAAAAATGAAAATCGTGGCATATCCTTTACAAGACTTAGCCATCAACAATAGTAAACCAGTCGTCGATTTTCTAGATACCACTTATACGTTCAGTAGTTTGCAATTGCTATCTCAACGGTGAGATCTATTTTTATCGTTCGTAAAAATCCAAGGAAACTAATTTGTTTAAAAATGTGCACGTCGTGGAGTTTGATCCAGGTAAGTTTGGGTTATGATCGAGCTTACTACCACTATAGCTATAGACGCTCACTATAATACTCACCTTAGACAACCTAATATTTTCTTTTCTTCTTCTTCTTCTTTACGTTCGCATGTTGTCAATTCATGCGAAAGTCATGACACCTGGTATTGTGCTTCCGACTGAGTTTTGCGTGAGGACTGCTTACCATTTTCTGGTGTCCCTCGTCATGCGTTGAGCCGTCGTGGTCTTCAGAGTTAATATTTTCTTCCCAAAATGCATCATTTTATACTTCTTATTTTTAAGGGGGCATCATACCTTCCGAAGGCGTACCTCTGTGTATCTTCTTCTTTTCTTTAACCTGTTACGCCCTTGGCGTTTAGGGCAGCAACAAACGCACACCATTCTTCCCTGTTCATGGCCTTCCTCTGTATTGTGTTCCAGCTATGATTCATTTCCTTCAGTTCTTGCTCTATCGTTCTCCTCCAGGTTGTCTTGGGTCTTCCACGCTTTCGCCTACCCTCTGGAGTCCATCTCAGTGCAGTTTTCCTGTCGGAGCCAGTCTCCATGCGCATCACATGTCAATCCATCTCCAGCGTCGTCTTCGGATGATAGTGCCCATATTCTCTTGTTGGCATCGTGCAAGCAATTCTTGGTTCGAGATAGTAGTCGGCCAGTACACGCGTAAGATTTTTCTTGTATCTTAATAAAGTTTATTTTCTTATAAACCCTCTGAGCTAACATACTGGCTTGCCGTACGTATTTTTTAAGATGACACAAAGGCAGTATACCTGCTAATTAAGTCAACATTGCTAACTGCACACAGAAGTTCAGAAAACATTACGACGGGAAAAGGTTACGTTTAGTTAAACATTCACCTCTGAAGTCGGTGAAAGCTTGCCTGAATAACGAGAGACATTGATGAAAAGAAAAGCAAGTCTTCACGCAAAAGTATGTCAGAAGCGCCATACTGGATGCCATGACTACAACCGAATTCATAGAGGGTGAACGAGAAGAAGAAGAATAAGAAGTTAAACATTCTTCTTTCTTCTTCTTTACCCGTCGCTTCTAGAGAAGCATAGGTCCTCAACCAAGGTCTTGCAAGCTAAATGCGCTTGTTTGTGCTTTTATAGATGAATGTCCCTAGCGAAAGCTCACCTAGTAAATCAAAGCTGGCTGAAAACGGACGGGCGGGCCTAGTTACCATGGGAGCACAATCGTCCCGACGTAGATCACTCCGTTCTTGCCAGTGGACCAATTATACATCACAATAAGAATGATCAAATTGGCCGTGAAGAATGAACGAAGAAGAAGAAGAAGATAAATGTTTTTACAAGGTGGAGTAGCTGTTCCCACGCCAACCCCCTTTTGCTGCACACTGCCTGTCGTTGGTGACAGTGGTTCCATTCATTACCTCGAATTCGGGACCCAGTAAAATCCAGTTTGTTTTACTTTTGTTTTTGTGATCAGTGAAATAAGTTAGCCAAAAAAACTGGATATTTTGAACGTCAATACTATGTTGTTTTTGTTATTGGTGATGTTTGGTTCCATTCTTCTATTCGTTCTTAGTATTCATTTAGTTAAATAGTATCATGTGTCTTACGGAACGTCGCTTTCATCACAGCCGACCTTGAGGAACGTTGCTTTCATCACAGCCTGCCTTGAGGAACGTTGCTTTCATCACAGCCTGCCTTAGGAACGTTGCTCATACAGCTGCGAGACGTTGCTTTCATCACAGCCACCTTGAGGAACGTTGCTTTCATCACAGCCTGCCTTGAGGAACGTTGCTTTCATCACAGCCTGCCTTGAGGAACGTTGCTTTCATCACAGCCTGCCTTGAGGAACGTTGCTTTCATCACAGCCTGCCTTGAGGAACGTTGCTTTCATCACAGCCTGCCTTGAGGAACGTTGCTTTCATCACAGCCTGCCTTGAGGAACGTTGCTTTCATCACAGCCTGCCTTGAGGAACGTTGCTTTCATCACAGCCTGCCTTGAGGAACGTTGCTTTCATCACAGCCTGCCTTGAGGAACGTTGCTTTCATCACAGCCTGCCTTGAGGAACGTTGCTTTCATCACAGCCTGCCTTGAGGAACGTTGCTTTCATCACACCGCCTTGCACCTTGAGGAACGTTGCTTTCATCACAGCCTGCCTTGAGGAACGTTGCTTCATCAGCCTGCCTTGAGGAACGTTGCTTTCATCACAGACCTGCCTTGAGGAACGTTGCTTTCATCACAGCCTGCCTTGAGGAACGTTGCTTTCATCACAGCCTGCCTTGAGGAACGTTGCTTTCATCAAGCCTGCCTTAGGAACGTTGCTTCATCACAGCTCCTTGAGGACGTTGCCATCCAGCCTGCCTTGAGGAACGTTGCTTTCATCACAGCCTGCCTTGAGGAACGTTGCTTTCATCACAGCCTGCCTTGAGGAACGTTGCTTTCATCACAGCCTGCCTTGAGGACCGTTGCTTTCATCATGCCTGAGGAACGTTGCTTTCATCACAGCCTGCCTTGAGGAACGTTGCTTTCATCACAGCCTGCCTTGAGGAACGTTGCTTTCATCACAGCCTGCCTTGAGGAACGTTGCTTTCATCACAGCCTGCCTTGAGGAACGTTGCTTTCATCACATCCTGCCTTGAGGACTTGCTTCTCACAGCCCTTGAGGAACGTTGCTTTCATCACAGCCTGCCTTGAGGAACGTTGCTTTCATCACAGCCTGCCTTGAGGAACGTTGCTTTCATCACAGCCTGCCTTGAGGAACGTTGCTTTCATCACAGCCTGCCTTGAGGAACGTTGCTTTCATCACAGCCTGCCTTGAGGAACGTTGCTTTCATCCTGAGACTGCTCATGCCCTTGAGGAACGTTGCTTTCATCACAGGCCTGCCTTGAGGAACTGCTTATCCGCCGCCTGAGGAACGTTGCCATCACAGCCTGCCTTGAGGAACGTTGCTTTACATCAGCCTGCCTTGAGGAACGTTGCTTTCATCACAGCCTGCCTTGAGGAACGTTGCTTTCATCACAGCCTGCCTTGAGGAACGTTGCTTTCATCACAGCCTGCCTTGAGGAACGTTGCTTTCATCACAGCCTGCCTTGAGGAACGTTGCTTTCATCACAGCCTGCCTTGAGGAACGTTGCTTTCATCACAGCCTGCCTTGAGGAACGTTGCTTTCATCGCAGCCTGCCTTGAGGAACGTTGCTTTCATCACAGCCTGCCTTGAGGAACGTTGCTTTCATCACAGCCTGCCTTGAGGAACGTTGCTTTCATCACAGCCTGCCTTGAGGAACGTTGCTTTCATCACAGCCTGCCTTGAGGAACGTTGCTTTCATCACACCTGCAGGTGCTCATCCAGCTGCCTTGAGGAACGTTGCTTTCATCACAGCCTGCCTTGAGGAACGTTGCTTTCATCACAGCCTGCCTTGAGGAACGTTGCTTTCATCACAGCCTGCCTTGAGGAACGTTGCTTTCATCACAGCCTGCCTTGAGGAACGTTGCTTTCATCACAGCCTGCCTTGAGGAACGTTGCTTTCATCACAGCCTGCCTTGAGGAACGTTGCTTTCATCACAGCCTGCCTTGAGGAACGTTGCTTTCATCAATGCCTGAGGAACGTTGCTTCATCCAGCCTGCCTTGAGGAACGTTGCTTTCATCACAGCCTGCCTTGAGGAACGTTGCTTTCATCACAGCCTGCCTTGAGGAACGTTGCTTTCATCACAGCCTGCCTTGAGGAACGTTGCTTTCATCACAGCCTGCCTTGAGGAACGTTGCTTTCATCACAGCCTGCCTTGAGGAACGTTGCTTTCATCACAGCCTGCCTTGAGGAACGTTGCTTTCATCACAGCCTGCCTTGAGGAACGTTGCTTTCATCACAGCCTGCCTTGAGGAACGTTGCTTCTGCAATCACAGCCTGCCTTGAGGAACGTTGCTTTCATCGCAGCCTGCCTTGAGGAACGTTGCTTTCATCACAGCCTGCCTTGAGGAACGTTGCTTTCATCACAGCCTGCCTGAGGAACGTTGCTTTCATCACAGCCTGCCTTGAGGAACGTTGCTTTCATCACAGCCTGCCTTGAGGAACGTTGCTTTCATCACAGCCTGCCTTGAGGAACGTTGCTTTCATCACAGCCTGCCTTGAGGAACGTTGCTTTCATCACAGCCTGCCTTGAGGAACGTTGCTTTCATCACAGCCTGCCTTGAGGAACGTTGCTTTCATCACAGCCTGCCTTGAGGAACGTTGCTTTCATCACAGCCTGCCTTGAGGAACGTTGCTTTCATCACAGCCTGCCTTGAGGAACGTTGCTTTCATCACAGCCTGCCTTGAGGAACGTTGCTTTCATCACAGCCTGCCTTGAGGAACGTTGCTTTCATCGCAGCCTGCCTTGAGGAACGTTGCTTTCATCGCAGCCTGCCTTGAGGAACGTTGCTTTCATCACAGCCTGCCTTGAGGAACGTTGCTTTCATCACAGCCTGCCTTGAGGAACGTTGCTTTCATCACAGCCTGCCTTGAGGAACGTTGCTTTCATCACAGCCTGCCTTGAGGAACGTTGCTTTCATCACAGCCTGCCTTGAGGAACGTTGCTTTCATACAGCCTGCCTTGAGGAACGTTGCTTTCATCACAGCCTGCCTTGAGGAACGTTGCTTTCATCACAGCCTGCTGCCTGAGGAACGTTGCTTTCATCACAGCCTGCCTTGAGGAACGTTGCTTTCATCACAGCCTGCCTTGAGGAACGTTGCTTTCATCACAGCCTGCCTTGAGGAACGTTGCTTTCATCACAGCCTGCCTTGAGGAACGTTGCTTTCATCACAGCCTGCCTTGAGGAACGTTGCTTTCATCACAGCCTGCCTTGAGGAACGTTGCTTTCATCACAGCCTGCCTTGAGGAACGTTGCTTTCATCCCAGCCTGCCTTGAGGAACGTTGCTTTCATCACAGCCTGCCTTGAGGAACGTTGCTTTCATCACAGCCTGCCTTGAGGAACGTTGCTTTCATCACAGCCTGCCTTGAGGAACGTTGCTTTCATCACAGCCTGCCTTGAGGAACGTTGCTTTCATCACAGCCTGCCTTGAGGAACGTTGCTTTCATCACAGCCTGCCTTGAGGAACGTTGCTTTCATCACAGCCTGCCTTGAGGAACGTTGCTTTCATCACAGCCTGCCTTGAGGAACGTTGCTTTCATCACAGCCTGCCTTGAGGAACGTTGCTTTCATCACAGCCTGCCTTGAGGAACGTTGCTTTCATCCCAGCCTGCCTTGAGGAACGTTGCTTTCATCACAGCCTGCCTTGAGGAACGTTGCTTTCATCACAGCCTGCCTTGAGGAACGTTGCTTTCATCACAGCCTGCCTTGAGGAACGTTGCTTTCATCACAGCCTGCCTTGAGGAACGTTGCTTTCATCACAGCCTGCCTTGAGGAACGTTGCTTTCATCACAGCCTGCCTTGAGGAACGTTGCTTTCATCACAGCCTGCCTTGAGGAACGTTGCTTTCATCACAGCCTGCCTTGAGGAACGTTGCTTTCATCACAGCCTGCCTTGAGGAACGTTGCTTTCATCACAGCCTGCCTTGAGGAACGTTGCTTTCATCACAGCCTGCCTTGAGGAACGTTGCTTTCATCACAGCCTGCCTTGAGGAACGTTGCTTTCATCACAGCCTGCCTTGAGGAACGTTGCTTTCATCACAGCCTGCCTTGAGGAACGTTGCTTTCATCACAGCCTGCCTTGAGGAACGTTGCTTTCATCACAGCCTGCCTTGAGGAACGTTGCTTTCATCACAGCCTGCCTTGAGCGTGCTTCATCACACCTGCTAATTGCTTTCATCACAGCCTGCCTTGAGGAACGTTGCTTTCATCACAGCCTGCCTTGAGGAACGTTGCTTTCATCACAGCCTGCCTTGAGGAACGTTGCTTTCATCACAGCCTGCCTTGAGGAACGTTGCTTTCATCACAGCCTGCCTTGAGGAACGTTGCTTTCATCACAGCCTGCCTTGAGGAACGTTGCTTTCATCACAGCCTGCCTTGAGGAACGTTGCTTTCATCACAGCCTGCCTTGAGGAACGTTGCTTTCATCACAGCCTGCCTTGAGGAACGTTGCTTTCATCACAGCCTGCCTTGAGGAACGTTGCTTTCATCACAGCCTGCCTTGAGGAACGTTGCTTTCATCCCAGCCTGCCTTGAGGAACGTTGCTTTCATCACAGCCTGCCTTGAGGAACGTTGCTTTCATCACAGCCTGCCTTGAGGAACGTTGCTTTCATCACAGCCTGCCTTGAGGAACGTTGCTTTCATCACAGCCTGCCTTGAGGAACGTTGCTTTCATCACAGCCTGCCTTGAGGAACGTTGCTTTCATCACAGCCTGCCTTGAGGAACGTTGCTTTCATCACAGCCTCAGACTTGCTTCATTGCAGGAACGGCACCAGCCTGCCTTGAACGTTGCTTTCATCACAGCCTGCCTTGAGGAACGTTGCTTTCATCACAGCCTGCCTTGAGGAACGTTGCTTTCATCACAGCCTGCCTTGAGGAACGTTGCTTTCATCACAGCCTGCCTTGAGGAACGTTGCTTTCATCACAGCCTGCCTTGAGGAACGTTGCTTTCATCACAGCCTGCCTTGAGGAACGTTGCTTTCATCACAGCCTGCCTTGAGGAACGTTGCTTTCATCACAGCCTGCCTTGAGGAACGTTGCTTTCATCACAGCCTGCCTTGAGGAACGTTGCTTTCATCACAGCCTGCCTTGAGGAACGTTGCTTTCATCCCAGCCTGCCTTGAGGAACGTTGCTTTCATCACAGCCTGCCTTGAGGAACGTTGCTTTCATCACAGCCTGCCTTGAGGAACGTTGCTTTCATCACAGCCTGCCTTGAGGAACGTTGCTTTCAATCACGAACGTTGTCATCTGCCTTGAGGAACGTTGCTTTCATCACAGCCTGCCTTGAGGAACGTTGCTTTCATCACAGCCTGCCTTGAGGAACGTTGCTTTCATCACAGCCTGCCTTGAGGAACGTTGCTTTCATCACAGCCTGCCTTGAGGAACGTTGCTTTCATCACAGCCTGCCTTGAGGAACGTTGCTTTCATCACAGCCTGCCTTGAGGAACGTTGCTTTCATCACAGCCTGCCTGAGGAACGTTGCTTTCATCACAGCCTGCCTTGAGGAACGTTGCTTTCATCACAGCCTGCCTTGAGGAACGTTGCTTTCATCACAGCCTGCCTTGAGGAACGTTGCTTTCATCACAGCCTGCCTTGAGGAACGTTGCTTTCATCACAGCCTGCCTTGAGGAACGTTGCTTTCATCACAGCCTGCCTTGAGGAACGTTGCTTTCATCACAGCCTGCCTTGAGGAACGTTGCTTTCATCACAGCCTGCCTTGAGGAACGTTGCTTTCATCACAGCCTGCCTTGAGGAACGTTGCTTTCATCACAGCCTGCCTTGAGGAACGTTGCTTTCATCACAGCCTGCCTTGAGGAACGTTGCTTTCATCACAGCCTGCCTTGAGGAACGTTGCTTTCATCACAGCCTGCCTTGAGGAACGTTGCTTTCATCACAGCCTGCCTTGAGGAACGTTGCTTTCATCACAGCCTGCCTTGAGGAACGTTGCTTTCATCACAGCCTGCCTTGAGGAACGTTGCTTTCATCACAGCCTGCCTTGAGGAACGTTGCTTTCATCACAGCCTGCCTTGAGGAACGTTGCTTTCATCACAGCCTGCCTTGAGGAACGTTGCTTTCATCACAGCCTGCCTTGAGGAACGTTGCTTTCATCACAGCCTGCCTTGAGGAACGTTGCTTTCATCACAGCCTGCCTTGAGGAACGTTGCTTTCATCACAGCCTGCCTTGAGGAACGTTGCTTTCATCACAGCCTGCCTTGAGGAACGTTGCTTTCATCACAGCCTGCCTTGAGAGAACGTTGCTTTCATCACAGCCTGCCTTGAGGAACGTTGCTTTCATCACAGCCTGCCTTGAGGAACGTTGCTTTCATCACAGCCTGCCTTGAGGAACGTTGCTTTCATCACAGCCTGCCTTGAGGAACGTTGCTTTCATCACAGCCTGCCTTGAGGAACGTTGCTTTCATCACAGCCTGCCTTGAGGAACGTTGCTTTCATCACAGCCTGCCTTGAGGAACGTTGCTTTCATCACAGCCTGCCTTGAGGAACGTTGCTTTCATCACAGCCTGCCTTGAGGAACGTTGCTTTCATCACAGCCTGCCTTGAGGAACGTTGCTTTCATCACAGCCTGCCTTGAGGAACGTTGCTTTCATCACAGCCTGCCTTGAGGAACGTTGCTTTCATCACAGCCTGCCTTGAGAACGTTGCTTTCATCACAGCCTGCCTTGAGGAACGTTGCTTTCATCACAGCCTGCCTTGAGGAACGTTGCTTTCATCACAGCCTGCCTTGAGGAACGTTGCTTTCATCACAGCCTGCCTTGAGGAACGTTGCTTTCATCACAGCCTGCCTGAGGAACGTTGCTTTCATCACAGCCTGCCTTGAGGAACGTTGCTTTCATCACAGCCTGCCTTGAGGAACGTTGCTTTCATCACAGCCTGCCTTGAGGAACGTTGCTTTCATCACAGCCTGCCTTGAGGAACGTTGCTTTCATCACAGCCTGCCTTGAGGAACGTTGCTTTCATCACAGCCTGCCTTGAGGAACGTTGCTTTCATCACAGCCTGCCTGAGAACGTTGCTTTCATCCAGCCTGTGAGAAGTTGCTTTCATCCAGCCTGCACCTTGATGTTGCTTTCATCACAGCCTGCCTTAGGAACGTTGCTTTCATCCAGCCTGCCTTGAGGAACTTGCTGTCTCTGCCTGCCTGAACGTTTCTCTCCTCCTTTCCAGAACGTCATGTTTCACAGGTCTGCTTGATGTCTGCTGTTCCTGGCACAAGTGCTCTTGCATGTCGTGCTCTTCTTCCAGGTCATGTTCAAGGTCTCTTTGATGTCCTGCTGCTCCCTGGCCTTGGACGTTTTGCTTTGGTCAGTCAAGGTCTCTTGATGTCCTGCTTTCTCCTGGCCTTGATCGTTTTCATACCCTCCTTCCAGCGTCATGTTCAAGGTCTCTTTGATGTCTGCTGCTCCTGGCATCGTTTCCCTCTCCCCTTCCGCGTCAGTTCAAGGTCTCTTTGATGTCCTGCTGCTCCCTGGCCTTGATCGTTTCCTATCTCCCTCCTCTTCCAGCGTCATGTTCAAGGTCTCTTTGATGTCCTGCTGCTCCCTGGCCTTGATCGTTCTCTATCTCCCTCCTTTCAGCGTCATGTTTCAAAGTCTCTTTGATGTCTGCCCGCCCTGGCCTTGATCTTTCTGTCTCCCTCCTCTTCCAGCGTCATGTTCAAGGTCTCTTTGATGTCCTGCTGTTCCCTGGCCTTGATCGTTTCTGTCTCCTCCTCTTCCAGCGTCATGTTCAAGGTCTCTTTGATGTCCTGCTGTTCCCTGGCCTTGATCGTTTCCTGTCTCCCTCCTCTTCCAGCGTCATGTTCAAGGTCTCTTTGATGTCCTGCTGTTCCCTGGCCTTGATCGTTTCCTGTCTCCCTCCTCTTCCAGCGTCATGTTCAAGGTCTCTTTGATGTCCTGCTGTTCCCTGGCCTTGATCGTTTCCTGTCTCCCTCCTCTTCCAGCGTCATGTTCAAGGTCTCTTTGATGTCCTGCTGTTCCCTGGCCTTGATCGTTTCCTATCTCCCTCCTCTTCCAGCGTCATGTTCAAGGTCTCTTTGATGTCCTGCTGTTCCCTGGCCTTGATCGTTTCCTATCTCCCTCCTCTTCCAGCGTCATGTTCAAGGTCTCTTTGATGTCCTGCTGTTCCCTGGCCTTGATCGTTTCCTGTCTCCCTCCTCTTCCAGCGTCATGTTCAAGGTCTCTTTGATGTCCTGCTGTTCCCTGGCCTTGATCGTTTCCTGTCTCCCTCCTCTTCCAGCGTCATGTTCAAGGTCTCTTTGATGTCCTGCTGTTCCCTGGCCTTGATCGTTTCCTGTCTCCCTCCTCTTCCAGCGTCATGTTCAAGGTCTCTTTGATGTCCTGCTGTTCCCTGGCCTTGGTCGTTTCCTGTCTCCCTCCTCTTCCAGCGTCATGTTCAAGGTCTCTTTGATGTCTTGCTGTTCCCTGGCCTTGGTCGTTTCCTGTCTCGTATTCTAGGAACCATGCCGTCCGTTACCGTTCTCCCCAAACCACTGTGACGTTTAACATGGCCAAAATATTTCATCTTCTGTGACAGGATGTTATTTATGAGTCAATGCTCCTTGTTATGCCGGTCTTGTAAGATGTTTTTGTTTTTATTCTTCTCTGTCCAGGATCTTCTAAGAACGTTTCTGTTACACCTTGTTTGGAAACCTTCAATTTTGATTTTTAATATTTATGAAATGGTCCACGATTTGGATCCATATTTTGACACATGGAATATGCATGCTCTCATAAGTCTTCATTTAGTACTTGTGTTTATTCATTTATTTACACTGAGTTTTCTTTTAATAGTCGGTTCCATTTAGATAGTTCGACTTAATGTTCTTCTTCATCAATCTCTTGTCTAGCGCATAATGTATTGTGGAAGACAAACTGGACAGTGCTTCAGATCTGTCGTGTTTCCCCTTAGTTTTAGGTCGACTGGGTGTGGCTACATGTTGCTTCTAAGCTCACCCAGGAGAGGATAGACTTGAATAGCATGCTCCGGTGTCTGTTGCGCCTGCTGACATTGGCAAAAAGATGTTTGACTTATTCTTAGTCTATGCAAGCGCCTATTGCGCCTGCGGTGTCTGTTTTGGTTAGATCTTTGAGGAAGTCTTTTCCATAATCATGTCCAGTGTTTGTTTTCCAGTATACTGTAGGTTTTCTCTATATGAGGGTTTTGACTCAGTGTTCTATTAGTACTTTACCCCGTTAACTTAGTCTCACTCAGTGTTCTATTAGTACTTGATTACTTGACCGCAATGGGAGCAAAGAATAGAGAAACCGCTACTTTCAAGGCATGTCGTAAGAGGAGAATGAGGTAAGGGCCTAGGAAGCTACCTAGTAAATTCTTCTTCTTCTTCGAACGCTCCATATCGACCACTTGTTAACCATTCTGTGTGATTTGTATTTGAGCCCAAGAGCGATTGTACACTGTGCCAGTTATGCGCCTATAAGTAGGCCAGCACATCCGATTTCTGCGATGCTTTTATTTACTAGGTAGCTTCCTAGGACCTACATCAGTCGCCTCTAACGACATGCCTTGTAGGTCGCAGTGGTACTATTCTTTGCTTCTCTTGCGAACCCCGGCGCCACACAGGCGACCCTTGTAAATAAAAAGCGTCGCAGAAATCGGATATACTGGCCTACTTGTTGGCGCATAACTTGCACAACGTACAATCGCTCTTGAAATCAGATCACATACAGATTACAAAGAGTGGTTTAACAAGTTGTAGATATGGAGCGTCCAAAGAAGAAGTATTAGGTACTGATAAACGTTTTACAGAAGAATGCTGAGAATCCCATGAATTGCTAAAATGACTAATGTGGAAGGTCTGAATGAGGTCAAGACACAGAGTAAGTTTATCATCAATATCAGAAAGAAGCAGTCATCATTTTCCGGACATGTGATGAGAAAAGAAGGTTTAGAACACACTTAACAACCAGTAAAATCGAGGGGAGACGAGATAGACAAAGACAGAGAGAAAGACAATTTTGGATAACCTGACGTCATGACACGAAGAAAGTCACCATCTGAGATGATAGCTAACACCAGAGACAGAGATTCGCGGAGATCCATGATCGCTCTACACCAGCTGGCACGACACCTGATGATGATGATGACGATAAGTTATTCACGTTTTCTATTCTTTTCTGTAAGAAAATGAAATATAAAAGATGAATGTTTGTGAAATGTAAAAGTCAAATTCATAATTTTATACTTTTAGGTGTAACACTATTTGGAAGTCGAGTACGCTGATGACATGAGGTTGCGTCTTAAGAGATCGTTACAGATTACAGTGGTTTTTGCTTTTCTATTTTTATACCTGAACTTCTTCCTAAGTGATAAAACGTCACTGGACACTCAGTTGATGAGTATAGACTCAGTTGAGGTAAGAAACAGAGAATGAAATTAAATGATCGATCGATTAATTGATTGATTGAATATATTCTTCTTCTTCTTCAGCGATCTCTGGTCTTGTGGTTAGTTCACTGTGGATCACACACTGGGCAGTCAGCTTCAGGTTTCCCCAAAGCTTAATATGAATAATTCATCAAGAATCATTTTTTTTTTCTGATTGGTTATAGAGCAAGATCAATTTTTTTTAAATATATAGATTCCTTGTTAATTAGTTATTTGGTTTCCATGCATACTTTATGATAATTTCTCTCGTACCGTTATTCTTTACATATTGCATGCATGCAATTTCTCCATACCGCTCTATCCTGGGTAACTCGTACAATCTCTTCCATGGAACTGAGACCGATAATCTTGCCTCTCTCAGCAAAGTTCGTTTCAGGGTCTCCTTTAGGTCGCCCTCATTTTCTTGAACCCTCTGCATCCCACTTCAATGCCTGCTTTGATAGTCTTTGATCATTTCTTCTCAAGATATGTCCAACATATCGCCATCTTCTCCTTCTTATAACAGTTGTCACTAGTGGTTGACCAGACATTTCTCTGTTTTCATCACTTCTCCTGAATTCGTTTCATTTTATATTCATTATCTTTCGAAGACATCGTTTTTCAAATACATTCAACCTGCTTTCTATATCTTTAGTCATTTTCCAACTCTCACTGGCATATATTAGCATTGATATAGCATTTGAATTGAAAATTTGCTGGTTTAGTTTTAATACTATATAATCTACAGTTCCATATTTTATTTAGACCTTTAAAAGCTGATGTTGCTTTTCCATACTTCATACTACTTTCATAATCTGTTGGGCGCTAGTCATGTTGCTAGCGGTTTGATTTGTTCCCAATAATACATGATATATTTACACATGCAATGTCAACCCAATCCCTTTTATTTCTTTGCTTTTATTTGCTTTATGGCACGTACCATTTTTTTCTACTGTATCATTTTACCGCATAGCAAAAACTAGATTGCACTTCATGTTTTATACTTTGTAGTGGGGTTTTTTTACGAGTAGTCACGCATAATTAATAATTAGTAATTGCTTTTACAAATAGATATCTGTTTAAAATAATGAACATAAATTAGGGCGAAATCAGGATATGAAGTCAGAGAAGTGTCTTGTCAAATACTAGTAACAAACTGTTATAAGAAATGTCTTGTCAATTACTAGTAACAAACTGCTATAAGAAATGTCTTGTCAATTACTAGTAACAAACTGTTATAAGAAATGTCTTGTCAATTACTAGTAACAAACTGCTATAAGAAATGTCTTGTCAATTACTAGTAACAAACTGCTATAAGAAATGTCTTGTCAATTACTAGTAACAAACTGCTATAAGAAAGAGATTATGAGGATGTGTTGAATTACTAAAGTGAATATAAAGAACACAGTATGCAACTCGCCCGAGTGGTTGCCGAGGCCCAAATTGAGGTGTAAAGAATAGAACCATTGCTACCTGTTACGCATGTCATAAGAGGCGGCTAAGGAGGTCGGGAGTGGGGCTAGCTACCCCATACCGTAAAAACACTAGATGGCTACAGAACGGAGAGCGAACCGAGTAAACGCTGGCTGAAACCGGACACATCGTCGAAGGATAAGCACCAGGCTCCAAATGGTGCTGAAGATGTGACGTAAAACACACCAATGCTAAGGCTGCATGAATCAGATTTCCACATGAATAGAATTTATGGGGAGATCTGGTACCTCGGTCTGGGCGGTGATCGCGCGAGAGAGAGAGAAAGTATGCAACTTGTTCTGCCTTCTCTATACTAATCTTTTAATGTAACCTAATGTTTATCTATACTACACAAGATTGTCACGATAGTTGTTAGACAGATTTATATCCGTTATCTGAGGCTGTTATCTTAGTCACAATCTACTCTAGACTTGTTGAATAAATTGTGACATACATCAGAGTCACGTCTATGTGTAACATTGACACTATTGAACGTATGAGTTATGGTCTTATGTGTAGCACGGTGTCTAGTAATTTGTATGAAACAACTGCATAGTGTTCAGAATGTCACTGTATACTACTTGTTCTAAACAAGAACAATGAGGATCATATTTATTGCTGATTTTTTCTTCCTTATTTACGTGTTTCCTTACTTTTGTACTCGGACTCTTACTTGTGTACTCGGTCTCTTACTTGTGTACTCGGACTCTTACTTGTGTACTCGGACTCTTACTTGTGTACTCGGTCTCTTACTTGTGTACTCGGTCTCTACTTGTGTACTCGGTCTCTTACTTGTGTACTCGTCCCTTACTTGTGTACTCAGTCTCTTACTTGTGTACTCGGTCTCTTACTTGTGTACTCGGTCTCTTACTTGTGTACTCGGTCTCTTACTTGTGTACTCGGTCTCTTACTTGTGTACTCGTTCTCTTACTTGTGTACTCGGTCTCTTACTTGTGTACTCGGTCTCTTACTTGTGTACTCGTTCTCTTACTTGTGTACTCGGTCTCTTACTTGTGTACTCGGTCTCTTACTTGTGTACTCGTCCCTTACTTGTGTACTCAGTCTCTTACTTGTGTACTCGGTCTCTTACTTGTGTACTCGGTCTCTTACTTGTGTACTCGGTCTCTTACTTGTGTACTCGTTCTCTTACTTGTGTACTCGTTCTCTTACTTGTGTACTCGTTCTCTTACTTGTGTACTCGTTCTCTTACTTGTGTACTCGTTCTCTTACTTGTGTACTCGGTCTCTTACTTGTGTACTCGTTCTCTTACTTTGTACTCGTCTCTTACTTGTGTACTCGTTCTCTTACTTGTGTACTCGGTCTCTTACTTGTGTACTCGGTCTCTTATTTGTGTACTCGGTCTCTTACTTGTGTACTCGGTCTCTTACTTGTGTACTCGGTCTCTTACTTGTGTACTCGGTCTCTTACTTGTGTACTCGTTCTCTTACTTGTGTACTCGGTCTCTTACTTGTGTACTCGTTCTCTTACTTGTGTACTCGGTCTCTTACTTGTGTACTCGTCTCTTATTTGTGTACTCGTCTCTTACTTGTGTACTCGGTCTCTTACTTGTGTACTCAGTCTCTTACTTGTGTACTCAGTCTCTTACTTGTGTACTCGGTCTCTTACTTGTGTACTCGGTCTCTTACTTGTGTACTCGGTCTCTTACTTGTGTACTCGTCCCTTACTTGTGTACTGTCCCTTACTTGTGTACTCGTTCCTTACTTGTGTACTCGTCCCTTACTTGTGTACTCGTTCCCTTACTTGTGTACTCGTCCCTTACTTGTGTACTCAGTCTCTTACTTGTGTACTCGGTCTCTTACTTGTGTACTCGTCCCTTACTTGTGTACTCGGTCTCTTACTTGTGTACTCGGTCTCTTACTTGTGTACTCGGTCTCTACTTGTACTGTCCCTTACTTGTGTACTCAGTCTCACTTGTGTACTCGGTCTCACTTGTGTACTCGGTCTCTTACTTGTGTACTCGGTCTCTTACTTGTGTACTCGTTCCCTTACTTGTGTACTCGGTCTCTTACTTGTGTACTCGGTCTCTTACTTGTGTACTCGGACTCTTACTTGTGTACTCGGTCTCTTACTTGTGTACTCGGTCTCTTACTTGTGTACTCGTTCTCTTACTTGTGTACTCAGTCTCTTACTTGTGTACTCGGTCTCTTACTTGTGTACTCGTTCTCTTACTTGTGTACTCAGTCTCTTACTTGTGTACTCAGTCTCTTACTTGTGTACTCAGTCTCTTACTTGTGTACTCAGTCTCTTACTTGTGTACTCGGTCTCTTACTTGTGTACTCAGTCTCTTACTTGTGTACTCAGTCTCTTACTTGTGTACTCGGTCTCTTACTTGTGTACTCGTCCCTTACTTGTGTACTCGTTCCCTTACTTGTGTACTCGTCCCTTACTTGTGTACTCGTTCTCTTACTTGTGTACTCGGTCTCTTATTTGTGTACTCGTCTCTTACTTGTGTACTCGGTCTCTTACTTGTGTACTCGTTCTCTTACTTGTGTACTCAGTCTCTTACTTGTGTACTCGTCTCTACTTGTGTACTCGTTCCTTACTTGTGTACTCGGTCTCTTACTTGTGTACTCAGTCTCTTACTTGTGTACTCAGTCTCTTACTTGTGTACTCGGTCTCTTACTTGTGTACTCGGTCTCTTACTTGTGTACTCGGTCTCTTACTTGTGTACTCGGTCTCTTACTTGTGTACTCGGTCTCTTACTTGTGTACTCGGTCTCTTACTTGTGTACTCGGTCTCTTACTTGTGTACTCGGTCTCTTACTTGTGTACTCGGTCTCTTACTTGTGTACTCGGTCTCTTACTTGTGTACTCGGTCTCTACTTGTGTACTCGGTCTCTTATTTGTGTACTGGTCTCTTATTTGTGTACTCGTTCTCTTACTTGTGTACTCAGTCTCTTACTTGTGTACTCGGTCTCTTACTTGTGTACTCGGTCTCTTACTTGTGTACTCGGTCTCTTATTTGTGTACTCGGTACAATAAAGTAAATCCTTCGTCTTTAGGTTCTTTTTACTTATTCACTTTGTCAATTATTTGTTCATTTTGTCAATTATTTGTTCACTTTGTCACCTCCTTGCTTACTTTGTCACTTGTTTTCTTTGCCTATTCATTACTCTGTCAGTTACTTACTCTGTCCCTTAATTGTTTTATCCCTTAGTTTTTTTATCCCTTACTTTGTCCGTTATTTACTTTATCCCTTACTTACTTTGTCTCTTACTTACTTTGTCTCTTACTTACTTTGTCTCTTACTTACTTTGTCCCTTACTTACTTTGTCTCTTACTTACTTTGTCTCTTACTTACTTTGTCTCTTACTTACTTTGTCTCTTACTTACTTTGTCTCTTACTTACTTTGTCTCTTACTTACTTTGTCTCTTACTTACTTTGTCTCTTACTTACTTTGTCTCTTACTTACTTTGTCTCTTACTAACTTTATCCCTTACTTACTTTGTCTCTTACTTACTTTGTCTCTTACTTACTTTGTCCCTTACTTACATTGTCCCTTACTTACGTTAGTCCTTACTTACCTTGTTCCTTACTTTTGTACTTTTTCAATTACTTACTTTGTCCGTTACTTGTTTACTTGTTCAATTACTTACTGTGTCCGTTACTTGTTTACTTGTTCAATTACTTACTGTGTCTGTTACTTATTTACTTTTTCAATTACTTACTTTGTCTGTTACTTGTTTACTTTTTCAATTACTTACTTTGTCTGTTACTTGTTTACTTGTTCAATTACTTACTGTGTCTGTTACTTATTTACTTTTTCAATTACTTACTTTGTCTGTTACTTGTTTACTTTTTCAATTACTTACTTTGTCTGTTACTTGTTTACTATTTCAATTCCTTACTTTATCCTTTATTTGTCTCCAAACGTATTTATTTCGTTGGAAAAAGTATATTTGAAGCTGGTGTTTTTCATCGACGTATATTTCGAGCGGTTTTCTTTATTTCTGTTCATGTAGTTTCTTTATCTCTGATTTCTTTCTCTACTGTTCCTCGCCAGGTACGTCTGTATCCGATATAATTTCCTATCGTGTGTCATCTTCTATTCGAAAGTTCGTTCAGAGGTTGACTAGAAGTAATACTACACAATTCAATTTGATATTTGTCTTCAGACCTGGCTCTAGTCAAGTGCTCAGTCCATCAAAGCTTGTGTCGTTCTGGAAATATAATTTTCGTAATTATATATCTCATAATTATATATCTCATAATTATATATCTCATAATTATATATCTCGTAATTATATATCTCATAATTGCATTTATAGTTAATCCTTTCAGTCCATTATTTTATTTACCCTCGGACACATTTATATAACAATATATAGTGAAATAGACAGAATACTGGCTTTGTGTCAACTTAAAAAATAATGCCAGCCAGTATATCAACTCGGAAGGTCGAAGGGTTTAATACACTTACCCAGAGAACAAGGAACGCGTTTACCACGAAAGAGAATCCGTTTACGTAAAAGTCGTACGTAATCTCAAAACGCTGTTGCCTTGCAGAGTTTCCAATAGAGCAATGGATAATGAGGCAAATCTAGACATAAAAACAATATCAGCAGGCAGAGCTTAAATGCCCGGAAAGGCATTTAGTGTGTAGGAAGAGGTATCCGGAGAAAAAACCTAAGCTGTTGAAGTCAGAATGTGTTGATCTAAGTGGAATGGAAACATAAATCTAACATCTAGGTATTGTAATCGAAGCTAAGCAATAAATACTAGACATATATGGTATCTTGACTTATTCCTCTCCGACCCTCGTGGAGCATAAGGCCTCAACAGTTGTTGGCCACTCCTCTCTGTCTCAGGATGTTTTCTTTATGGTCTCTCAGGATAGTCGAGCACTTTTCAGTTCCTCAAGAAGACTTCGTCTCCAAGTCTGTTTAGGGCGTCCTCTTTTTCATTTTCATTGCGAGTTCCACTCAAGTGCTTGTCTAGTGACACTCGATTGTGTATTCCGTAGGGTATGTCCGACCCATCACCATTTTCTCATCCTGACCTGGGTCATTATGGGTTCCTGTCCGGTTCTTATTCACAGGTCTGTGCTTGCAACTCTATCATACCATCTCAGTCTGAGAATCTGCTGAAGACATCCGTTGATAAAGGTCTGAATCTTATTTGTATTTAACTTGGTGACTCGCCACGTTTCTGAGCCTACAGCAACACATATGTCACATTTGAGATAAATATCTTGAGCTTTGTTTTCAGGGAGATGGCAGTGGACTTCCACACTGTGTGCAGGATAGCAAAGGCTTGTCGGGCATTCCTAATCCTGGCATTAATGTCCTCATCTGTAGCTCTTGGTTTGCTGATCTTACTTCCAAGGTAGACACATTCAGCAGCATCTTCTATACCCCTTCACTCAATCAATAATGGGATATTGTATCGTTCATGTAGAAAATGGTCAGGTAGGGACGCATGATCCCCTGTCTCAAAGAGCTACTCTTAATATGACAGAAACCCCAAACTTTTGAAATCGTGTCTCAGTAAACAATCATTCGAGATAAGTTGTTGTGGACATGTGGAAGACATAAGAGATATCATCCTGTCTGAGAGTGACTACCACTGACGGTATACTTCTTCTTCTTCACCCTTTGCCCCTAGGGAAGCATAGGTCCGCAACCAAGGCCTTCCAAGCTCGCCTATCCAAGGTCATCCTTTCCAGATCACTCCACTCTTTCCCCATTTTCTTGCATTCTGTCTCCAACTTCCGTCTCCAGGTATTCCTTGGTCTTCCCTACCTCTATTGCCATGGAGGGGTCCATCAGAGAGCTTACATCTGACGATGATTGCACACAAAAAAGAAGGTGCACCTTTATTTTGGAGGCACGTCAAACCACACCAAATGAAACTGTTTAATTAGGTCTTATAATTAATCCCTTTTTCTTACACTACATCCTTGTGTTTTCTGTAGATCTTTCTGCTCAACGCAATTGAATTTGTTATGTTATGTCTACGTCTAAAGTCGGAGAAGACACGCATGTATGGTAGAGACACTGATAAGGAAAGCATGCCTTTATACCAAAATCAGTCAGAAGTGCCATATCAGACTACGCCTGAATTCATAGCAGGCGAACGCAGAAGAAGAAGAAGACATTGTGTTATGTCATGTGATCTTGTGTGCCCAGTATTTGTGACACATATTGAAACGTTGGCTTATTCAAAGTGAGTGCATGTCTGCCCAGCGTGTTCGTAGCGTGTGTGTGCGGGTTCAATTCCGCGGGATGGCAGAAAAAGCCACAGATTCCCCAGATTAACGGTGTTCGTGGCACTGAACCGAAGGGTTACGATGTCCATGGCACCGAACCGAAGAGCTGAAAAGCTCAAGTGCTTCTGGATCGAAAAAAAAATTCAAAGTGAGTACTGAACTTTCCAGCGAGAACTGCTTGCGATGATATAAAAAACCTTTACCTATTAAACACATTTCATACAGAAGCAAAGTGGGCATAACTTCATGCACCGAATACATTGACAACAAATGCAGCGATTTGAACATTTAATGAGAATGGAATATAACCAGCCACAAATAACAGCATACAATAAAAAAAGATCAGGCAATAGAGCCATACGAAGACCGAGAAAAATAATGGATAGACAATATCAAGACCACACTATATAAACACAGATATAACACAATAAGGGCGACTCATCTGGCCCTGGAATGCACATTAAAGCTACATTCCCTACGCTTAACGGCAAGTGGACAACCAATTCCATCATCCACCTGGGAAAGACAAAAGACAAAAAAAAGACTTACAGAACAGCTGCGAGAACACGAAATATATACGTCTCCCCAGTGGCGGCTCGTGGTGATATTTGTTGGTGGGGACGGCCAAAAATTTTCGAAAAAATCATTGTTTTGGGGTTTGGTTATATTTTAGTATTTACTATCATTTGTCTATTCCGAGAAGTTATTCCCCCATTACTAGAATTATCTGGGGTCACAGGCTAAAAAAAAATAAGTACACGTTACTCATTATTTTGGTTAGGCATGGACCACACTGGCCCTTAATGACCAGCCGCCCCTGCGTCTCCATATTTTACATGCGTGACTGCATTCAATTCTTGCTCCGTCTTCGATAACGAACAATAAAATAAGGCTGGTACCTCAAAGTCGTCCCTTCGACAGTCAGAATTTCAAGAAAAGAATAAGTTCAAATGTAATGTATCATTATGTGTATTTATTGATAAACATTTACGAATAGTCTAAAAAAAACACAGCTAAAAATCGACGACAGAAAATAAAAAACGTTCATACAAATCTTTACTTTTCATTTCAGATTACAGTAGAACCCGGTTATGTCGCCGGCCTAGGGGTTTGCCAAAAAGCGTCGGAATAACCGATGATCGAGATAAACGAAAACCAATATGGCGGCAAAATATTAACATGTGCTTGAAATTTCTTTATGTACATGATGTGCGTTAATAAATGAGAATGTACATGCACGTGTTATTTGTTTGATGAAGCGATCAACGGTCACGCTATAACAATGTACATACATGTTTGCCTAATTAACAACAAAGGCATAGTAGCACCAACTAACCCGCAGAAATTTACCAATATAAAATAAAAACCACCGTCGATTCTCGATACAAACCTTTATTTATACAAACTGACACAGCTCTGAAAAGTATCGTACACGCGGTTACTATGGTTTCTTTACAAAGTCTAAAATGCTTTGTTGCTTTTTGCCTTTAACAGTCTGCTTGAAAACAAATGCTTCAATATTATTTATGCTGTCTAAAACAGTTTCATCTCCTACAAAAGTTAAAATTTGTTCTCGACATGTTTATAATTTATTTGATATTGTCCGATCCGTTGAATAGTATGATTCGTGTCATCTCACACGTTTATTGCACTGTACTATGTGACAGCCATACAAATATATGGATTGTATTTATACATCATGCATGACATACAACAAATATTACATAAAAAGCTCTCAGCGGCAGTGCACAAAGTCCATAGCACCGGCGAGGGTCCATGATGAAGTAATGTAAAAAAAAAAGATGAAAATATTCTGTAGGAATTTCATTTATTAATCTAATGAATTTTGCCCGGGCAGCGGTTTTCCAGCCCGCTTATCTCGATTCTGAACTGTCAATGGCTCTTTTACGCGCTGGTTGTACGCTCTTGTAAAGTGACATATTTAGGTCAACTTTTCCTTTTGCAATAACAATTTGCAGAAGTAACTCTAAAGAATATAAGAAAAATCTCGTTCTTTGTTATTTCCCTTTAATTTGTTTCTATCTGTTTGTATCCTCTACGTGTCCCGTTTGATATATCAGATATATTATCAAGAGAGGTATTTCCCCGTTTGATATATAAGATATATTATCAAGAGAGGTATTTCCCCGTTTGACATATAAGATATATTATCAAGAGAGGTATTTCCCCGTTTGATATATCAGATATATTATCAAGAGAGGTATTTCCCCGTTTGATATATAAGATATATTATCAAGAGAGGTATTTCCCCGTTTGACATATAAGATATATTATCAAGAGAGGTATTTCCCCGTTTGATATATAAGATATATTATCAAGAAGGTATTTCCCGTTTGAATATAAGATATATTATCAAGAGAGGTATTTCCGTTTGAATATAAGATATATTATCAAGAGAGGTATTTCCCGTTTGACATATAAGATATATTATCAAGAGAGGTATTTCCCCGTTTGATATATAAGATATATTATCAAGAGTATTTCCGTTGATATATAAGATATATTATCAATATTTCAATGTTGTCGTATTTACAAACTGTTGACCTTCTCAGGCCACAATATTTCAACTCTTTTTCCACATTTCTTCTCCATGTTTTCTTTGGATGTCCGAGCAAGCCTTTTTTCCCAACTCTCTACTAATTAACGAAGAATTGATAAATGTAGGTCAAGAAGACAATCCGTTCCTTGATAAACAATAAGGCAGCAGGTGATGACAACATTACTGCAGAAATGCTCAAAGCGGCTGATGATACAACTATTAGCCAGGTGCAAGAACTATTTAATAAAATAAACTCTCACAGATCAGTGGGAAAGGGATTAATCCTTAAGATCTCTCCCAAAAGGTGATCTCAAAGATTGCAACAAATGGAGAGGGATCATCCTATTATCAGTAATGGCCAAGAATGTTTGCACAATCATTCTCAATAGAATCAAAGTAGCAGTGGAAACAACCCTGAGAGAAGAACAAGCTGGTTTTAGACCTGGCAGAAGCTGATTAGACCAAAAAATTACACTAAGACTAATCTTTTAGGAACATATTGAGAAACAACAACCACTTATATTACATTTCACCGATTTTAAAAAAGCCTTTGATAGTCTACACAGAATCTCCCTGTGGAATATTCAGAGATGCTATGGAATACCAGACAAAACAATAAACATTATCAAGAGCCTCTATTATGGTTCACATTGTGCAGTTCGCACTGATGGTGGACACATCGACTGGCTTATGATTGAAATCGGAGTAAAGCAAGGCTGTATTATATCTCCGCTATTGTTTTGAGTGGCCATTGACTGGGTGATGCGAAAATGTTGCAGGGACGAAACTGGAATCGATTGGGTAGAAAATAGTTAACTAGAAGATTTGGATTTTGCAGATGATACGGCCTTGTTAAGCATTACATAGATATGCAAATAAAAACAGATAACTTGTCATCTATAGCATCAAAAGTTGGAATGCAGATAAGCTATGACAAAATAAATACAATGAAGACACCTATGGCAAGTAATGCAGATATCACCCTGGAATCTAAACTGATAAAAATAACAGAGCATTTCACCTATTTAAGAAGGGTCCTTGCCTGGAACCTGCAGGAACAGCGAAAGGAAGGGAGGCCGAGAAATACACGGAGACGAGATTTGGAGGCAGAGATCAGCAATATAAAGAAGAGCTGGAGAGAGCTGCAGGAAATAGCTAGAGATAGGAAGACTTGGCATGAGTTGGTTGAGGGCATATGCCCCAATCCGAGTTAAAAAGGCAAAGAGAGAGTTCACCTATTTAGGTAGCAATTTTGATTGCACAGGAAATGTTAAAAGAAATTATGATACGAATTGGCAAAGCAACATCAGCTTTTAAAAGTCAAATAAAATATGGAACTGCAAGTTATATAAATATATTATTAAAATTAAATTACAAATTTTTAATCTAAGTGTTGTATCAATCCTAACAAATGCCAGCGAGAGTTGGAAAATGAATAAAAATATAGAAAGCATGTTGAATGCATTTGAAAATAGTTGTCTGCGAAAAATAATGAACATAAAATGGAACGAATTCAGGAGAAGTGATGAAATCAGAGAAATGTCTGGTCAACCATAGTAACAACGGTTATAATAAGGAGACGATGAAGATATGTTGGACACACCTTGAGAAAAAATGATCAAAGAATATCAAAGTAGGCATTGAAGTGGGATGCAGAGGGTTCAAGAAAAGAGGACGACCTAAAGAGACCCTGAAACGAATTTTGCTGAGAGAGGCAAAAAATATCGGTCTCAGGTACATGGAGGAGATTTAGCGAGTTGTCAGGATAGAGTGGTATGGAAAAAGTGCTTGCATGCCTTATGTAAACTATAACAGTACAGGGGGAATATAAAGATAAACCCTAATAGTACACGCGTGTGTGTTTGAATGTCTATGAGCACAGTCTACATAGTTACGCTTAAATGCTTCACAATTTTCAGAACCGCAGCTTGCCTAATATATAGCATTCTGGTGAAAGTTCTTCAATACTCTAAGACAACACTTTCCTCGGTAAGTAATGCATTGCATGCTTCTAACAGACAACTCATTCTTTATTTAGTTGCATTAAATTTGCTTTTGCTTCTGATGAAGTTTTAAATTTTTCCTAATTTTATATTTTCTATTACAACATAGATTTCTGAAACAATTACTCTAACAATATGAGAATGATGACTTGCATTCCTTGTTGTCTGCATGTACGCATATGTCCTATACTTCGTTTCAAAATTCATGAACACACTAAACTTTAATGTGTACGAAATCTACCAGATGGATAACAGTAATTTGTTGAAGGCAGTCTTATATACCTCACGACCTTACGAATTCATGTTTAACTAATTGGTAGGTAGCTTAGTTGATGCAAAAACTTTTTTTGTTATAGAATTTTGCATAAGCACAACAAAATGATAATCAAAGTTTAGAATTTACAATAATACACAAAATGATAGCGAATGTTTGCAAAGGCGTATCCTTATTACATATTATAAAAAGCAATGTGGCAGTGAATAAATGATACCTTCCACTTCTATCAATGAAAATAAATGGTGTGTGCATACGCCAACGACAGTCGTCAGGATATTTCACTTGCGTCGAATTTCCCGTGAAGCAAGCAAATGCGAAATTATAGAAAAACTTGACTATCGTACTGCTAAACTTCTACATATATAACAAATCAACATCGCTGTTATTGTAGTAATAGCATATAATGAAAATCTTACAGCCCTAAAGGTTTGGGTTGGCAAAAAATACTTTAGAAAGGTCGCCACTGTTACCTATATAAAAATGTAAAAATCAATAATTTATGTCAAGTGGATGCTTTTATATCGGTGGGTAAAGGTGTTCACGAATTTTGAAATGAACTATAATTATAATACTCTGGTAACTTTAATGTGTCTGTTCTGGTTGTATTTACTTGTAACACTAGATAAGATATTTATATCGTTACAGATTATATCAAATTTCACAAGAATTGTCCTTTGGGCCAGCATATAGACGGCATGTGAAAAATAATATAGATGGCATGTGAATTATACTATATATAATCTTGCGGACTAGAATATAGACCACATGTGAATTATAAGATATCGTTTTGTGGACTAGAATTTTAAACGGCAAGTGGATTAGAATATATAGTTTTGGGGGCGAGAATATAGAATGCATGTGAATTATAATATAGATGACATGTGAATTATAAAATAAAGTTTTGCGGAGTAGAAAGTAGACGGCATGTGCTTTATAATATTTAATCTTGGGGGCTAGAATATATATGACATGTGAATTATAAAATATAGTCTTGTGGAGTAGAAAGTAGACGGCATGTGAATTATAAAATATAGTCTTGTGGAGTAGAAAGTAGACGACATGTGAATTATACAATAATTATCTTGTAGATTAGATTACAGATTTATTGTGGATTAGACTGTACATGTCGTGTGAAATAGACTAGATATTTTGTGTAGACTTGAATTAAAACTAAGCAGATACCAGGGAGAAAGAGCTAAGGAAGAGACGCTGGCGATGGATAGGACATATATTGAGAAGACCGCCCGGGGGCATTGCAAGACATGCACTGTTTTGGAACCCACAGGAAAAGAGGAGATGGGGAAGACCTAGACAGACATGGAGAAGAGAGCTGGAGGCTGATATTAAAAGGATAGGTAAAACGTGGAAAGAATTGGAAGGGATGGCAGGAGAGAGGAGAAGATGGAAGAAGTTTGTTGAAGACCTGTGCTCTGTTGGGAGATGAAATGTGAAGAATAAGAATATTAACGTTGTCTAGGTTTCATGGATCATTGATGTCTTATGTATTATATGAAATAGTGTTGCTGTTTGTATTATATGAAATACTGATGTTGTGTGTTATTTGATGAAATATCTATGCCATATGTACTAGATGATATATATCAATGTTGTGGGGACTGTATAGAATATATACATTTTGTCGAGTATTATATAGACACTTTGTGAACTAAGATGAAGATGTCGTGCAAAAGTGAAATACATTTGGTTTTTTTTAAGTTAGAATATAGATTTCTTGGGGATTTTTTTCTTGTCTCTAATCACGTTGTGTCTCACAGCATCAAGATAAGAAGAGACTTCTAGAACGGCCTTTATGTGCGTTTTAAAAACTTCTTCTTTTTCGACAGCTCCATATAAACCACGTGTTAAGCACTCTTTGTGATTTGTATGTGATCCGAGCCTTAGAGCGATTGTAGGTTTTTCATACAAGTAGACCAGCACATCCTATTTATGCGACACTTTGTGTTTATTACCTAGCTTACCTAGGTCCCTACCTCAGTCGCTTCTTACGACATGCCTTGTAGGTCGCAGTGTTACTATTCGTTGCTCCCCTTGAGGCCTCAGCCCCGCACGAGCGGCTTTATAAACAGTGTTTTTAGTTACCTTTGGTCCCTCCTTTTGCGTAGACGGCCTTTTGCTTTGTATCCACTGTATCGGAGCGACATTTCTCTTTGTAGGGCGCATTGTCTGTTGTAATCTTTTTATGCGGTCGAAACATTTAATGTTTTTTCCCTTGATGAGCTTTTATCTGATACATTATATATATTTTCTTCTTCTTTTTTCTTCCTTTTCCCGTCAGCATCATATAATACTTGATATATTAGAAATAAGACGACATTATCTCTATTGTCGATCTCTTAATCGATGTATGACCATTCTTTGATCCACTGTATCGGAGCACGGTCACATCAGACACCCTGTTCTTCCTAAGTTGATGTTTTGCTAAAGATGTCCACGAGTCATGTTGTCAGTGCTAACACAGTTATACTCATCAAAAGTTGATATCTTTTATTCTGTTGTTTCTTTGCGGAACCTGATTTTGTTTGTTTTGTTTGTTTTGTTCACCCTCTGTCCGTTCCGGCTGAAGTCATGACGCCTGGTATTGCTCTTCTGAGTTTTGCGGGAGGCCTGCATACCATTTTTACCTGTGTCCCTCTCCATACGGTGAGCCTTCGCTGTCTCCAGATGTGCGGAGCCTGATAATTACGGCTTATTGTTTTCTGTTGAGTCGGTAACATTTATGCATTGTCTGATAACACAAAACGTTCCACTTCCTACTTCCGTGTGTACGTTTTATGTGATACTTCCTTACTTCTTTATAATTTATGCTCACATTAGGATGTTTGTCCAGTGCTCTATTTTCTCATCATTGTTGTATGAAGCTGAAACCTGGGTAATCAACAAACAGATGGCGAGAGTAACGGAAGTTTTTGAAATGTGGATACAAAGAAAAATAGAGAGGAATATAGAAAGAGAAGAAAATTAGTACTAAACAACTAGGAATGAAAATACAACTGCTCAAGAAGATAGATATTGGACAATTGAGATAGTTTGATCATATTAACTCATACTATACCAGTAACCATGAGAGGAAAACAAATGTGTGCCAATCACACCACCAACAACTACAGCCGCTTTTCACATGGAGTACTTTCTCTAATCCGAACGAGCGGCGTTATACATCCTTCAAACCTGCTTCCTCTCAATAATTTGAGGTCTAAAACATGACCCCGTGAAACTAATCTGAAAGAGACAATGTGGACATCGCGATGAACTCCTCCAGACAACTGGATTCACGGAAGCAACTTATTCTCACTGTTTAGAGTATAGGAAATTGATCGCAGAAGAAGAATTAGCATTTTACTTAACAGCAGACAGTGATTGTATACCACATCTGCTGCTCTACATACGCTCACATCGTAAATCGTATAATTGCAGTGTGAATAAAATATTATGTATCGATTGCGATTATCAGACAAAGAACACACAATAATCAGTATGCTAATACAATGTCAGCATTAATCATCATCCTTCATTAGCTTGTCATGAGCAGAACTTTGCCACTGTAACAGTACTTCTGAATGATTTTCGTTCATAGGCCAGATGTCTTGCTTTTTCTGTTATATATCATCTTTCACATCCGGAATCCCTTTATTTCGTTGTCTTCCTCTTATTCTCTTGGTCGCGATGCTTTCCTCCAGTGGCGGCTCGTGCTCAGTTTTGTTGGTGGGGCCAGAAATTTTTTCCGGATAAATCATGGTTTTTGGTTGCTATATTTTAATTTATAAAATAATAAATACACGTTATACATTATTTTCGGTGGGGCCCGGCCCACTTGCCCTAATGACGAGCCACCCCACTGCTTTCCTCCATAGTTGCTTTCTACATCCCTTCCTGTCTTCATATATCGCACGTGTGGTGCCGGGCCGCAAGGAAGCAAAGAATAGTACCACTGCGACCTACAAGGCATGCCGTAAGATACGACTAGGGTAGTGCCTAGGAAGCTACCTAGTAAATAAAAAGTGTATCAGAAATTGAATGTGCTGGCCTTCTTGTAGGCGCATAACTGGCACAACGTACAATCGCTCTTAGGGTCAGATCACATACAAATCACACAGTGGTTAACAAGTGCTCGATATGGAGCGAGCGTTCGAAGAAGAAGAAGAAGAAGAAATCTTCATATATTTAATATTATTTCAATATTCTCGTTATTATTTACAACATTATTCAGTTTTTTTTCTTTGCTTTTGAGTTCATTCTAGATAGACTTATTTGTTCACTTCTCTGTCCATTGTATACAAAGAACTCTTCTGTAACAGTAAGTCTATTTGAAACGTCAAAGCTAATATTTGTATCAAACTGTAATACGTTTTAAAACAGCAACTAATGTTAGTTTATCAGTAATTCATCTTACAAGAATTTAAAAGGTTTTTAAAGCCGAAGGATTGACTTCATTGCACTGAGTTGCATTACCCCATCTGGCTCGGTCCCTCTCAGCAGAAATGGCACGCCACCTGCCGAGAGTATTGCATAAAACACGAACTCCGTAGCTCCAGCAACAATCCTAGGAGTCTGTGGAAAAAAACTGCACTCGTGAACAGAACGGCGAGGTCCGGATTCGAACCCACGACCTTCGACTCGCAAAGCAAAGGGCTTAACCACTCAGCCACAGAGACCCCGAATTACAAGAATTGTATTTGCCAACAGGTCGATAACTATCTACACTTTCCTCTTTAAAATTATCAGACTTATATAAATCTTCAACTAATTTTGTACTATCTTTCTTTAAGGCTTTTTATTTGTTGAATGTGCCAAGAATGATTATATAAATATCATTTGACAGTGGGAAAATATACAGTAGTCAAAAACGAATATAGAGTTGGAGGGAGCTGCAGGTGATAGCTAGAGATAGGAAGATTTGGCATTAGTTGATTGAGGGCCTATGCCCCAATCCGGTAAAAGACAAGAGAGAGAGAGAGAGAAACGAATATTGCATCAAGATACATGGTATATAGTGAATTTTATCTCAGCTCAAATCAAATAGTAGACTTTTGGGGTTTTCAATGAGGCCAAGACACAGAGAAAGCTTATTATATATCTAAAAAAAGATTCAATCATCATTGTTGGGACATGTTATGAGAAGGGGAGGTTTAGAACACACTGAGACAACATATAAAACCGAGGGGAGACTAGACAGAGGAAGACAGAGAGAGGAACATTTGGGACAGCCTGACTTCATGGCATGGAAGAGCGTCAACATCTGAGCTGATAGCAAAACTCCAGTGTCAGAGATTTGTGGAGATCCATGATGGCCCACACACAGAATAAAAGAATGCTTCGTCGATTAATTAGTTGCCAGTTGGGACACAATAACAGCATCAGTATTGGGACTCTTTTCTCCTCAAGCATAGTTCTAATTTTCCATATTTCCGGCACAAAGTAAGATTTTGTTTTCAATGTGTTACCTCTTCTGCACTCCAGAACTTTTGAATTAAGGACATGTTTGGGTTTGTCTGATCTGACAATCTCTTGAAAAATGAAAATCGTGGCATATCCTAGATTTTTCTAGGCACCACTTATACGTTCAATAGTTGGCCATTGCTTTCTGAAGGGGTGGCGCCATCGTCCATTTGTTAAAATAAACGGAAACAATTTGCAAGCATACTGTCCGCAGCGTGATTCGAACTCAGAACGTCGGGGTTAATAGACCGAGTCACTAGCCCTTAGGCCACACATTTGCTATGTTTTTTTTCATCGATTACCAAACACTTTTTATCATTTTTTAACCCCTCGATGCGGCATGTGTATGATCCTACGTCAAAGAGCAAGTTCATGCATTACCATATTTTCTGACCCATTGAGGTCGTTCCGGATTAGGAACATTCTCAATCGTATTGGAACATGAATCGTTTTGTCACCACCAGACAACTTGAAGTCAGTCAAATCTACAAAACTGCCCCCAGTATGCAGATCTGAGAAGAAATAGATGGCCCACTTGCCCCAACGTCGAAGACAAACTGTATGGCGTGGTTGACAATCTGAGGTAGACTTTATGAGAGAATCCGAAATCCCAATCTAGTGAGAACGCAGAAGAAGAAATAGATTTCAGTTGTTAATCGTAAAGTAACCTTCAAATACCTTCAAATACCCTCAAATACCTTCAAATACTTGGGAGAATATCGTCCAATATGTTCACGTTACTGTCTTCTATTATCTGTTGCACTTTATTTATAGCAGCCTTTGATTATTTATTAGGCAAGACCCATTTAGCACAATCGGCGTGTTTACGCTCTAGTTGCTTCCTTGATGTGAAAATACTGTCAGTGCCGACTCAAGCGTATAAAAACAAATAAGTCATATTAAACGTCTCTGTACTCAGTGCCATACATTATTCCCTTATGCTGTAACTGATAAGCTAGCATACGGTTATGATATATTCGTATAGTCATATGTTTTACTAATATAATATCTCTATTTCAGGGGCGGAAACATCCAGAACAGTTCGAAGAAATACAGGTAACCAATATAAATAAATATTGTAAGATAAGACGAATGAAAAATAGATAATTGTTTATTTTAAAAAAGCACACATGAGTTTCAACCCTCATCATCATCAAGTAGCTTGCCGTGAACAGATCTTTACCACCATAACGGTCCCTCTGATTTTCCATCTACGTAGGTCAAATGTCATAAATCTGACATGTTCAAATCATAATTTTGTATCCATTTTTTTCTAGGTTTTCCTCTTCTCCACTTTCCTGAAATATCACCATCCTTAGTTTTTTTTCAAGCATCCATGCACCTGTATGTATCGAATATACACTTCTTACATGAATTGTGGCCCCATCGCTGATCTTTTCCTCTGTGGGCTCTAGTCAAGTGAATGTCTTGTTTGTAGTGTCGATATTTATTGCTGGTGTGTCCATCCATCTCTACATTCCTCGTTAACCTCTAGTTGTACTGGTTTTTGTCCTAGTTTAGTCTATATTCGTTATCACTTCTGCACATCTGATAGAAGAGATATGCTGGGAAATGCTTGAAGTAGCGATGTGATATTATTCACTTCTGCACATCTGATAGAAGAGATATGCTGGGAAATGCTTGAAGTGGCGATGTGATATTATTCACTTCTGCACTCTGTGGGGTATCTAAATGCTTAGTGCGATGGATATTATTCACTTCTGCACATCTGATAGAAGAGATATGCTGGGAAATGCTTGAAGTGGCGATGTGATATTTTTCTCTGCACTCTGTGATCTAAAATGGATTACACTGCCTCTGTGATTGAAAGTGAGTCGATGTGATATTATCTCCGAGGCTCTCTGTGACTAAATGGTTACGCCCTTGCTTGAAGTGACGATGTGATATTATCTCCGAGGCTCTCTGTGACTAAATGGTTACGCCCTTGCTTGAAGTGACGATGTGATATTATCTCCGAGGCTCTCTGTGACTAAATGGTTACGCCCTTGCTTGAAGTGACGATGTGATATTATCTCCGAGGCTCTCTGTGACTAAATGGTTACGCCCTTGCTTGAAGTGACGATGTGATATTATCTCCGAGGCTCTCTGTGACTAAATGGTTACGCCCTTGCTTGAAGTGACGATGTGATATTATCTCCGAGGCTCTCTGTGACTAAATGGTTACGCCCTTGCTTGAAGTGACGATGTGATATTATCTCCGAGGCTCTCTGTGACTAAATGGTTACGCCCTTGCTTGAAGTGACGATGTGATATTATCTCCGAGGCTCTCTGTGACTAAATGGTTACGCCCTTGCTGTGCATTCCGAAGGTCGTGGATTCGAATCCGGACAGCATCGTTCTGTTCACAAGTGCATTTTTCCCCCCAGAAACCCAAAGGATTGTTGCCGGAGCTACGCAGGTAGCAGGTCGTGCTTTGGACAATACTCTTGGCAGGTAGCGTGCAATTTCTGCAGAGAGGGACTGAGTCATATGGGGTCAAACCCGGTGCAATGAAGTCAATCCTCAGGGTTAGACCTTTTAGGTATTATCTCCTGTCCTACAAAAGATAATAAGAAAGTCATTAGATGGACACTAACCTCAATAAGAAAGTCATTAGATGGACATTAACCTCAATAAGAAAGTCATTAGATGGACATTAACCTCAATAAGAAAGTCATTAGATGGACACTAACCTCAATAAGAAAGTCATTAGATGGACATTAACCTCAATAAGAAAGTCATTAGAAGGACATTAACCTCAATAAGAAAGTCATTAGATGGACATTAACCTCAATAAGAAAGTCATTAGATGGACATTAACCTCAATAAGAAAGTCATTAGATGGACATTAACCTCAATAAGAAAGTCATTAGATGGACATTAACCTCAATAAGAAAGTCATTAGATGGACATTAACCTCAATAAGAAAGTCATTAGAAGGACATTAACCTCAATAAGAAAGTCATTAGATGGACATTAACCTCAATAAGAAAGTCATTAGATGGACATTAACCTCAATAAGAAAGTCATTAGATGGACATTAACCTCAATAAGAAAGTCATTAGATGGACATTAACCTCAATATTGGAAGATTTCGATTCTACAATGATATTCTTCTTCTGGTCTGCAGATACGAACATGATCAAACAAGAATAGATACACTTTCAATAACAGCACAAACAACAGAACTTAAAGTTAATATAGCAAAAACCAAAGTAATGAAGAATAATCAAAAGTCAGAAAATAAAATTATGTTACAAACAAAATGAAATCATAAAGAAAGTTCAAGGTTTTGCACACCTCGGAAGTAGAAAAATCATGATAGCAAGTAAAATTTTTGCAACGTTAAACACAATCTGGAAAACCAAAGGATTAAATCTTCAAACAAAAAATATATGAAGCCTCTGAAACGAGGTTTGTAGAGCAAACTATGGGGAACTCACAAGGAAATTCAACTGACGTGCAGCTTCGTAGAGGCATCCCATCTCATAATTTAGACCAAGCATATTCTCTTTCGTCATGCGTTGTCCCGCAATGAATATGGGCGTAGTCATGGCGCCTGGTGTGCCGCTTCTTATGATTTTGCGTGAATGCTTACTTTCCTTATTATCAGTGTCCGCCGCCATACAAGCGTGACTTCTCTGACTTTAGAGGTAAGACCAAACATATGAAACCCATCGCAAAGATAAAGAAGACCTTGGGGTATTAAATGTCTTTCTTTTCAATTTATAAGCCACGACCTGTGTGCAGAAGGTAGGAGAGTCAATTCCTTTCCTCATATGTGGAACGTCGAGTGGGAGATTGAGCCCACAACCCTATTGTGTCCGAATCGTTAGGCCAACGCTTATGCATTACGCTAATCCGTCCCGACATTTTTTTTTTACTTTGCTCAAATTGTTCATTCTTGTTGAAGTTCTAATCAAATAATATATTGTACACATAATACTTACACTTTCAAGCCACTGTTATTTTCTCTATCAATCTGTTCGTAAACTCCACTTGAAATTATTATGAAATGTGATATGTTGTACATCTCGCCTCGACTTTCAAGACACTGTTATTTTCTCTATCAATCTGTTTGTAAACTCCACTTGAAATTATTATGAAATGTGATATGTTGTACATCTCGCCTCCACTTTCAAGCCAATGTTATTTTCTCTATCAATCTGTTTGTAAACTCCACTTGAAATTATTATGAAATGTGATATGTTGTACATCTCGTCTCCACTTTCAAGCCACTGTTATTTTCTCTATCAATCTGTTTGTAAACTCCACTTGAAATTATTATGAAATGTGATATGTTGTACATCTCGCCTCCACTTTCAAGACACTGTGATTTTCTCTATCAATCTGTTCGTAAACTCCACTTGAAATTATTATGAAATGTGATATGTTGTACATCTCGCCTCCACTTTCAAGACACTGTTATTTCTCTATCAATCTGTTTGTAAACTCCACTTGAAATTATTATGAAATGTGATATGTTGTACATCTCGTCTCCACTTTCAAGACACTGTTCTTTTTTCTATCAATCTGTTTGTAAACTCCACTTGAAATTATTATGAAATGTGATATGTTGTACATCTCGCCTCCACTTTCAAGCCACTGTTATTTTCTCTATCAATCTGTTCGTAAACTCCACTTGAAATTATTATGAAATGTGATATGTTGTACATATCGCCTCCACTTTCAAGCAACTATTCTTTTCTCCAGAAAATTCTAAAGCTCATATTAAAAATTATTATGAAAAAGTATATGTTACATATAATTTCTAAATTTTCAAAACCTTGTTTGTTCTTTTCTCTACAAATATATTTTTGTAATCTCCATGGCAAAATATTAGAAAATTTGTTATGTTGTAGATCATGTCTCCCTTCCAAACACCTGTTTGTTGTTTTCTCTGTGACATAGAGGTTATGTGCTCACCTTCCAAACACCTGTTTGTTGTTTTATCTGTGACATAGAGGTTATGTGAAATGATTAGGAAATTTGTTATGTTGTAGATCACGTCTAACCTTTCAAACACCTGTTTGTTGTTTTCTCTGTGACATAGAGGTTATGTGAATGATTAGAAATTTGTTATTTGTAGATCATGTCTCCCTTCAAACACCTGTTTGTTGTTTTCTCTGTGCATAGAGGTTATGTGCTACACCTCTCGTTCCAAGGATACTTGTTTCGCACCCTCTTGAAGCAATCCGGATATGTTTCCAGAGATCTCTAATCTCAGTGTAGGTGAGGTCGAGTTTTTATCGGAGATGGACGATAAAACGTAGGTCCCATGTTCAAGTTGAGCACGTAAAAAACCCCTAGCAGTACAAAATCGAGAAGAGCAGGATGGAAAACCCCTAGCAGTACAAAATCGAGAAGAGCAGGATGGAAAACCCCTAGCAGTACAAAATCGAGAAGAGCAGGATGGAAAACCCCTAGCAGTACAAAATCGAGAAGAGCAGGCTGGAAAACCCCTAGCAGTACAAAATCGAGAAGAGCAGGATGGAAAACCCCTAGCAGTACAAAATCGAGAAGAGCAGGCTGGAAAACCCCTAGCAGCACAAAATCGAGAAGAGCAGGCTGGAAAACCCCTAGCAGTACAAAATCGAGAAGAGCAGGATGGAAAACCCCTAGCAGTACAAAATCGAGAAGAGCAGGCTGGAAAACCCCTAGCAGCACAAAATCGAGAAGAGCAGGATGGAAAACCCTACGTACAAAATCGAGAAAGCAGGATGGAAAATCCCTAGCAGTACAAAATCGAGAAGAGCAGGATGGAAACCCTAGCAGTACAAAATCGAGAAAGAGCAGGATGGAAACCCTAGCAGTACAAAATCGAGAAGAGCAGGATGGAAACCCTAGCAGTACAAAATCGAGAAGAGCAGGCTGGAAAACCCCTAGCAGCACAAAATCGAGAAGAGCAGGATGGAAAACCCCTAGCAGTACAAAATCGAGAAGAGCAGGATGGAAAACCCCTAGCAGTACAAAATCGAGAAGAGCAGGATGGAAAACCCCTAGCAGTACAAAATCGAGAAGAGCAGGATGGAAAACCCCTAGCAGTACAAAATCGAGAAGAGCAGGATGGAAAACCCCTAGCAGTACAAAATCGAGAATGGCAGGATGGAAAACCCTAGCAGTACAAAAATCGAGAAGAGCAGGATGAAAACCTAGCAGTACAAAATCGAGAAGAGCAGGATGGAAAACCCCTAGCAGTACAAAATCGAGAAGAGCAGGATGGAAAACCCCTAGCAGTACAAAATCGAGAAGAGCAGGATGGAAAACCCCTAGCAGTACAAAATCGAAATGCAGGATGAAACCCTAGCAGTACAAAATCGAGAAGAGCAGGATGGAAAACCCCTAGCAGTACAAAATCGAGAAGAGCAGGATGGAAAACCCCTAGCAGTACAAAATCGAGAAGAGCAGGATGGAAAACCCCTAGCAGTACAAAATCGAGAAGAGCAGGATGGAAAACCCCTAGCAGTACAAAATCGAGAAGAGCAGGATGGAAAACCCCTAGCAGTACAAAATCGAGAAGAGCAGGATGGAAAACCCCTAGCAGTACAAAATCGAGAAGAGCAGGCTGGAAAACCCCTAGCAGTACAAAATCGAGAAGAGCAGGCTGGAAAACCCCTAGCAGTACAAAATCGAGAAGAGCAGGATGGAAAACCCCTAGCAGTACAAAATCGAGAAGAGCAGGATGGAAAACCCCTAGCAGTACAAAATCGAGAAGAGCAGGATGGAAAACCCCTAGCAGTACAAAATCGAGAAGAGCAGGATGGAAAACCCCTAGCAGTACAAAATCGAGAAGAGCAGGATGGAAAACCCCTAGCAGTACAAAATCGAGAAGAGCAGGATGGAAAACCCCTAGCAGTACAAAATCGAGAAGAGCAGGATGGAAAACCCCTAGCAGTACAAAATCGAGAAGAGCAGGATGGAAAACCCCTAGCAGTACAAAATCGAGAAGAGCAGGATGGAAAACCCCTAGCAGTACAAAATCGAGAAGAGCAGGATGGAAAACCCCTAGCAGTACAAAATCGAGAAGAGCAGGATGGAAAACCCCTAGCAGTACAAAATCGAGAAGAGCAGGATGGAAAACCCCTAGCAGTACAAAATCGAGAAGAGCAGGATGGAAAACTTCTACCTTGGCAAAATTCATGAGAAAATTATTTTAAAAAGGAAATGAAAATTCTCACAAAATATCTTTATCATCTTTAAATTACTTCGAGGACCGTCGCCGGTGTTATGGAGTTCGTGCACTGCCACTGAGATCTTCCTGTGTAAGAAAGAGATCAGAGCCACATTATTACTCAACCAAGTGCAATGATGATGGTTTAATCAATTGATCAATCAATTCTCTATAAACATATTTGTAAATTTCATTTTAAAATGATGAAATGTGATATGTTGCACATCATAACACCACTTTCAAACTACTGTTGCTGAACAAATAAAATAAATTGGATGAGTGGTGCACCCAGAGAAGAGGCGTGGGCCCTCACAGAGAACTACTACTGCCTTGTAGTTTGATTGGGGACAATCAAAGCCTAGCGAGCAAACCGTACACAAAACTGGACGGCAAGTAAACCATGTAGTCCAAAAAAAGACTGGTAACCTGGACAGATGACGTTCAACAACCCGAGAGGGAAGGTTGTCTTAGGATAGCTACCTTAAAAGAAAATAGGAACCTGCTGCCTTGCAGGTGAGCTGGGAAAGCCAAATGCTGACGGAGAACGAACCCAGTAAACGCTGGCTGAAACCAGACACATCGCCGAAGGATAAACACCAGAGCTCCAAATGGCGCTGAAGATGTGACGTAAAAACCACACCAAAACTAAGGCTGCATGCATAAGATTTCCAGCTAAATGAGAGTTATGTGGAGATCTGGTACACTAGGCTGATCATGAAGAAGAAGAAACTACTGTTTATTTTTTCTCTATTAATATGTTCCTAATGGCCATGTAAAACTGATAACGAAATTTGACATATTGCACATCATGTCTCCATTTTCTATTTACTATTCTATTACCTTCTCTTCACACAGACTTCTGTTTACCCAAACAAGGAATATTACTCAGACGACAGAATTCTGACCCAGTTAAAATTTGTACCAAAATCTATCCAGCGAAAACTTCCAAGCGGTGACATTAAGCTCAAGAAAATCCTAGTCTACGACGGTCTTGCAGGATGGGATCTAAAGCCTGGGCAGGAAACGTTCCTACAACAAAAATGTGCTGTGCCGTATTGCGAGCTGATAGATTCTCGCCATGACCAAGCTCAAGCTGATGTTATCCTCTTTCAAGGTATCTCTTTGGATCAAGAACCACACCCACCTCATCAGAAATGGGTGCTCTTTATGCTTGAGTCTCCTTACCACACACAGGATCTTAGCAGTGCTGCATGTAAGTTACGTCGTGTATGTCTCAACTTGTTTATTGTCTTTCCGCAGATATGGAAGATGGAATTGGTTATCCACTCTTACCGTTAAGCGTAGAGGTGAGAGCTTTAATTTGCGTTCCAGTGGCAGATGAGTCACCTTTGTTGTATTATATCCGTCTTTATTTAGTGTGGTCTTGATATTGTCTATCCATCTTTTCCTTGGTCTTCCCTTTACTCTAGTACCTGATCACTTTTCATTGTATGCTGTTATTTGTGGTTGGTTGTATTTCATTCTCATTAAATGTCCAAACCACTGCATTTGTTATCTTTCAATGTTTTCGGTGTATGAAGTTATACACACTCCGCTTCTGATGTCCTCATTTCCTAGTCTAAACTTAACGTAATAAAATGTATGTCTATTTCGATGTTACACCTCTCAACTCTTCAAACAATGCCAGACGATAGTACTAACATTCTTGTATACAATTTCTCATATCACTAAGTTGTTTACATATCGAACGATCCACCATCACACTGCAACATAAGCAGAAACGAACACGCCGATAAGCTAGCTAAATAAGGCGGGCGACTACCTCAGACTGATCTCGAGATCAGTTATGAGGAAGCCAGAACATCCATCGACTGACACTATAGAGACAAATGAACAAAAGACCATCCCCAGTACAACAACAGCGACGGATACTATGGTCTGTCTCGTAGTAAACAAGTTGCCATACTCCGCCTCCGTACCGGCCACAACTAGCTCCGCGCCCACATGTTTAACAAATTTAAAATTGGCACAACTAGCCTGTGCCCCTGCAAAAGGCGGACATGATGGAGAACACGTTCTGCAAGATTGCCAACTGATAGCAGGTATAAGAAAAGAAACATGACCTAAAAACACAGAGCTTCACGAGAAGATGTACGGAGGAACGGTAAAATCCATGATACTTCCCTTAAAAACACGGTAAAATTCATGATACAAGTTGGTTCATCAGTCTAGGCCGGGATCGCGAGAGAGATATCACTAAGTTGTTTACATATCGCACCATCCATCATATCCAATTTCTCCACTGGTATCTGCTTAGTTCTTTCTCTGAGTTCCTCGATAGTAATTTTACCATATCATATTAGTCCATCTCTTCTACGAAAACATCCATTTACGGAGGTATTTACTTTGTGTAACCGTTTACCGCACACTATCTATACGGGTGCCAAGCGTTGAAGATTCTTCTCTTCATCCAAGGCCAGATAAATAAACACATTATATTGATCAGCAAACGTTGAAGATTCTTCTCTTCCTCCAAGGCCAGATAAATAAACACATTATATTGATCAGCAAACGTTGAAGATTCTTCTCTTCCTCCAAGGCCAGATAAATAAACACATTATATTGGTCAGCAAACGTTGAAGATTCTTCTCTTCCTCCAAGGCCAGATAAATAAACACATTATATTGGTCAGCAAACGTTGAAGATTCTTCTCTTCCTCCAAGGCCAGATAAATAAACACATTATATTGATCAGCAAACGTTGAAGATTCTTCTCTTCCTCCAAGGCCAGATAAATAAACACATTATATTGATCAGCAAACGTTGAAGATTCTTCTCTTCCTCCAAGGCCAGATAAATAAACACATTATATTGGTCAGCAAACGTTGAAGATTCTTCTCTTCCTCCAAGGCCAGATAAATAAACACATTATATTGATCAGCAAACGTTGAAGATTCTTCTCTTCCTCCAAGGCCAGATAAATAAACACATTATATTGATCAGCAAACGTTGAAGATTCTTCTCTTCCTCCAAGGCCAGATAAATAAACACATTATATTGATCAGAAACGTTGAAGATTTCTCTCTTCCTCCAAGCCAGATAAAACACATTATATTGATCAGCAAACGTTGAAGATTCTTCTCTTCCTCCAAGGCCAGATAAATAAACACATTATATTGATCAGCAAACGTTGAAGATTCTTCTCTTCCTCCAAGGCCAGATAAATAAACACATTATATTGGTCAGCAAACGTTGAAGATTCTTCTCTTCCTCCAAGGCCAGATAAATAAACACATTATATTGATCAGCAAACGTTGAAGATTCTTCTCTTCCTCCAAGGCCAGATAAATAAACACATTATATTGATCAGCAAACGTTGAAGATTCTTCTCTTCCTCCAAGGCCAGATAAATAAACACATTATATTGATCAGCAAACGTTGAAGATTCTTCTCTTCCTCCAAGGCCAGATAAATAAACACATTATATTGATCAGCAAACGTTGAAGATCTTCTTCCTCCAAGGCCAGATAAATAAACACATTATATTGATCAGCAAACGTTGAAGATTCTTCTCTTCCTCCAAGGCCAGATAAATAAACACATTATATTGATCAGCAAACGTTGAAGATTCTTCTCTTCCTCCAAGGCCAGATAAATAAACACATTATATTGATCAGCAAACGTTGAAGATTCTTCTCTCCTCCAGGCCAGATAAATAAACACATTATATTGATCAGCAAACGTTGAAGATTCTTCTCTCCTCCAAGCCAGATAAATAAACACATTATACTGGTCAGCAAACGTTGAAGATTCTTTCTTCTCCCAAAGGCCAGATAATAAACACATTATATTGATCAGCAAACGTTGAAGATTCTTCTCTTCCTCCAAGGCCAGATAAATAAACACATTATATTGATCAGCAAACGTTGAAGATTCTTCTTCTCCAAGCCAGATAAATAAACACATTATATTGATCAGCAAACGTTGAAGATTCTTCTTTCCCCCAAGGCCAGATAAATAAACACATTATATTGATCAGCAAACGTTGAAGATTCTTCTATCCTCCAAGGCCAGATAAATAAACACATTATATTGGTCGAAACAACATCATATAAACACAAGATATTCTCATATTTGAAGCTGGGCGAAAGGGCAAGAGCTCAGAGCCACTTTATCATGAAGATAAAAGTAAACTTAAAAAATCTAGTTGCAATTCTTTTTTCATTTCTGATAGTTGCTGAGGTTGCTAGAGCTGCAGGAATTAAGGCTGTAATCGATATTGACGGACAGCGTAATGCAGTGTTCGACTGTCGCTCGGAATCAAGAAGAGGGTTGTGATTAATTCTCCCACTCGACATTCCACACATGAAAATGAATTGATCGCCTACTTTCTGCACAGAAGGAGCTAGAAATGCGAATTGACTTCATACCTTAACGTCTGAAAAGGCTGCAGGAAATTATATATTTTTTATAGCATGAAGTTGTCGCCGTGCATGTTCGAGTCATCTGTTTTATTTACTCCCAAACAGAAAAAAAAACTGTATACCTTACTATAGGATCGAACACAAATGTTTTCGTCAGAAACATCATCGCGTTTCGCCTGAGTGGTTACGGGCCCAAATTTGGGTGTAAAGAATAGAACCACTGTTACTGCCACGTATGTCGTAAGAGGCGACTAATGAGGTTTGGCTGAAATCGGATGCATGTGTCCTAAATGTGAGAAGTCTATGCGTTTAGGGCAGCGTATCCAAATGGGTCGCAGTGGGCGCTGAAGCTTCAGGGGCGATAGTGGGTTCAAAAGAATTTGGTAAGGATTAGGGTTGATGGCTCATTAAAGAAGAAATTAAAATAAATATTTTAAAATAAATTATTTTCGTGATTTTGCGATTGAATAACCATTTAAAATTTGAATTCTGCATTTTATTTCATCTTATGCCCGTCTTACACGATCCATTTTTTCATCAATTTTCTATTTCATGCATATAATCATTTGAAAATTGATCATTTATGACAGAAATATATATCAATTTTATATGTCAAAGAGAAAATAGAGCATGTATATGTGTGGGAGGGGGCGTTGGCAAACTGTTATAATATGGAGGGGGGCGTTACAAAGTTTATGTTGTGCAAAGTTTAGTTGTGCAAAGTTTAGTCGAAAAGTTTATGTTGTGCAAAGTTTATTTGTGAAAGTTTATGTTGGCAAAGTTTATGTTGTGCAAAGTGGGCGTAGGCCGAAAAGTTTGGAATCTATGGTTTAGGGCCTACCAAACCAATTGCAACGTATACACGTTCTTGGCAAAGATCAAACATATCACAAAGAGTGATTAAAATTGGTCAAAAAAAACGAACGCAAAGAAGAAGAAGAAGAAGAAGAAGAAGAAGAAGAAGAAGAAGATCATCGCGTTTAATCATTCGTTGCACACTTCAATAGAAGAATTCTTCTTATCTTCCACCATTTATTTCTTTATAGAAGAAACCTCTCCCCCTCCCGTATGGTTATCTTGTTTGTGCCTGTTTTAATACACTTCGTACGCTGTTATTTATTTTCTTAAATTTGTTCTTGATGACGTCGTTCCATCTTTTGCGTGGTCTCATCTGTGGCCAAGTTGTTAAGCCCTTTGCCTTATAAGTCGACGGTCGTGGGTTCGAATCCGGACCGCGCGGTTCTGTTCACGAGTGCAGTTTTTTCCAGAGACCCTAGGATTGTTGCTAGAGCTACGGAGTTCGTGCTTTGTTCAATACTCTCGGCAGGTGGCATGCCTTTTCCGCGGGGATGGACTGAGCCATATGGGGTAAAAACCCGGTGCATAGAATTCAATCCTTCGGCTTTACACCCTCTATCTCTCTATCTGTAGTCGTTATACTTTTCCAGTGCGGCTATCTGTGGTATTCTTCTCAGGTGCCCAAACCATTTACTCTGTTGTTCTTTTCTGAATTGCATGACTTGTTTTCACATCCAGTCTTCTTCTGATTTCTTCCTTTCTACTTTTGTCTCTTATTGTCAAACCTACAGCTCTTCTAAGAAACCTCATCTCCGTCGTTATGATTTTCCTCTCATTAACTGCTGTTATTGGCCATGTTTGACACTGGCCAGAAAATCGTTCTTATAAGATTTGTTTTAGTTCTCGGAGATATCTCTTTATGTGACAACAGTGGTGTTAACTATGCCAGCCGCCCGAGTGGTTACCGGGGCCCAAATTTGGGTGTAAAGAATAGAACCACTGTTACCTGCCACGCATTTCGTAAGATGTGACAAAGGAGGTTTGGCTGAAATCGGATGCACGTGTCCTAAACGTGTAGAAATATATGCGTTTAGGGGCCTACCAAACCAATGTGCAACGTATACACGTTCTTGGCAAAGATCAAACATATCACAAAGAGTGATTAAAATTGGTCGTAAAGAACGAACGCAAAGAAAAGAAGAACTATGCCAGTACCTGGTTAGCTTTTGTGCATGGATTGCTGATTTCCTTATTGAAGGGTTCACTAGATTAACTGTCCTATCATTCTAAAGAAAGTAGAGTACAGGTGATGTGTTTTACATTGTATTGTAAAAACAAATGAATTCATTGAAATCTGAGGGCGTACTTTAATCTCTAACGAACAAGTAAATAAATCACGTCTGAGTGTAAGTAAGAACGTTCTAGAAAGGTTGCCTATTTGCTTTGAACTCAGCGAAGTACTGTATTTACTTTGCTTACCTCAAACCTATAATATTTTTCTCTCGAAACACAGCTAGCACATTCGAGATAATGAGTTCTGTATGTGGTTTATATTGGTTTATGTAATTTGAAATGTGACAAAATAAAGGCTAGTAATTTTATGTCAAATGTGGAAGCTTGTATGCAAAGCTCTTCACCTGGGGATATTATATTAGTTTTCTGAATGAAAACATCGTGACACCAGTCTTCCTGGCTTACTGTATTATACACGGTTTAATGAAAGCACAGTATTTCTTCCTTTATTCCTTTCCGCTATCCGCCGACAACAGTACCAGGTATTTCCGAATGTGGGAACATTCAGTTATCATCGAATGTACTTTTAAATGCTCTCACATTTTAGCAAGCTTATATGGACTGGGGTACCAGTGGAGAAAGAGCTCAGGAAGAGACGCTGGCGATGGATAGGACATACATTGAGAAGACCGACCGGAAGCATTGCAAGACAAACACTGTTTTGGAACCTGCAGAGGAAGAGGAGTAGTGGATGGCCTAGGCAGACCTGGAGAAGAGAGCTGGAGGCTGATATTGAAAGGTTAGGTAACACATAAAAAGAGTTGAAAGGGATGGCAAGAGAGAGGAAAAACTGGAAGAAGTTTGTTGGAGACCTGTGCTCCGTTGGGAGTTGAAAGGTGAAGAAGATATGAACTGGACACATATGGGGAGAGCACCAGGTGCAGAGAATTCAATTTTAACTATTCGACTTATTTCATTCTGATTACATTTCTATATAATTGCTATAACCCGCCTTACCAGCGTGTTGGACGACGGGTAACAAGCCCCTTGTGAGTGCGGTTCAATTCCGCGGGCTGGCATAAAAGCCACAGGTTCTCCAGATTGACGGTGTTCGTGGCACCGAACCGAAGGGTTACGATGTCCATGGCACCGAGCCGAAGAGCTGAAAGCTCAAGTGCTTCTGGATCGGGGAAAACAATGTAAAAAATATTAGTTTAGTCGTCGGATCATCATCACTGCACGTAGAACCAATTAGTCCATAAGTGCTCCGATCTCCCTTTCAATATGTCTCTCAGCGTGTGGCGACTAACGATCTGTGTTGGTTTACTATTCTTCTTTAGGTACCAGCATAATGTTCCTTCTCTCTCTTGCATTCCCGGCCTAGACTGATGGACCAACTTCTATCATGAATTTTACCGTGGTTTGATAATGTTCTAGATACACCACGCTTGATTTGGAATTCTTGCAGTCTGGTTAGTGTTGTAGATTCACCACTATACTTGAATCATGTACATGGTCTCTCTCCTTCGGAATTTATAAGCTTTATATATTGAAGCGTATCTGACTGAAGCTCGTTAAGACCAGGACGCCATATGACGATTGCAATACTACAACTAATATTAATAGTAATATTAATATAGTTAAGATGTTAACACTATCTCCAGTGAAAGAGAAAATCAAAGTGTGGTGTTAGGGGGAAGTAGATTGTTTACAAATAAGATGTTAACACTTTCTCCAGTGAAAGAGAAAATCAAAGTGTGGTGTTAGGGGGAAGTAGAATGTTTACCAAATAAAAACTGTCGTTAATGCTTGTAATACCGCTTTATGGGCGGTGTAGGACAGGGGGCAATTGTGCCTGTGGATTTTAATGGCAGCAGGGCTAGTGCAGTTGCCGTGAAACTGTTCAGGTTATGATTTTCTTTATGCCCCGGCGAAAAAACCGCATTGGCCTTACCGTGAATTGAACCAGGGTTTCTCACATGGAAGCTGCGCTCTTATCAATTCGAACAACGCTACACAAAATGAAACAACATTGCAAAAGCGGTCAAGATTGTGTTCATGTGAGTGCTGCAAAGAAACAAAAAATGTATATACGAGCGTATGTTACGAGAAATATACGAGAAATGTATATAGGAGAATATATATATATTTATTGAGAGCCGCTGTAGCGTAGTTGTTAGTGAACTCGCTTCGCAAGGCTGGTGGTCTGGGTTCAGCTCCCGCTCCCACAATGCGCGTGGAAGCGTGGAATTTTTCCCGACCGCGACGGCTCTCAGGTCGACCCAGACTCAACTGGGTACCAGACATGCTCTGGGAAAGTAAAGGCGGCCGGCGTGATGCTGACCACATCACCCATCGTGTGCCGACGGTCAATGAAAAATACAGGCCTAACACTGTATTGACCACTGTATATACCACGAGGTATGAAAGGGTTCCTTTACTTACTCTTTACTATATATATATATATATATCCCTATCAGTTTTCATTGTTGATACAATCACAGTATATCATCATCATCAAAGTGCAACGTATACACGTTCTTGGCAAAGATCAAACATTTCACAAAGAGTGATTAAAATTGGTTGTAAAGAACGAATGCAAACAAGAAGATCATCATCAAATAGTTTGTCCTGAGCAGAACTTTGCCACCCTAACAGTTCTCCGGAATTCTCTCTCATATGTCAGATGTCCTGCTTCTGCAGCCGTTATGTTCAAACCATCAGTTACATCATGAATCCATCTTCTCCGTGGTCTTCCTCTTCTTCTCTTTGTCGGTATGCCTCCTTCCATGATGGTCTTCTCCATCCCTTCATGTATTTTTATATGTCCATCCAAAGTATCTCAATTTTCTCTTTCTTATTTGTAGCATCAGCCATCACAGTTTATACTAATTGGAAAATCCGAATAATCTGTTACACGTTTACCATATATCCTTAATTCTTGATATCATCTCAATTTGTATCTGATGTACTGGAAGATTAGTTAGAATCCACTGCTGCAAGTTAAGGACACACCTCATAGGTACCAAGTTTCTTTTTTTGGCTAGCTCAACTCTTTCACACTAACATCATATTTTGACACACTATTTTTTCCAGAATACAATTTGTAAGTTAGTGTAATGTATGGGAATCTTGGTGGTGTATAGGGTTAGGGTGCTTGTCTCTTGTGCCAAAGGTACCGGTTCGTTCCTCATGGTGTTATCTGGTGGTTTTTTTCCCAGAGATCCTCGATCTCAGTAAAATAACCCGCGGCGGTTCAAAATCGGAAAGAGCAGGTTGGAAAGCCGCTGCCCGGGCAAAATTCATTAGAATAGATTAAAAATAAAAGTTTCAACAACAATACCCTCACCATCTTCAAAATTACATCGGGGACCCTTGCCGGTGATACGGAGTTCTATCTCTCTCTCTCTCTCTCTCTCGCGATCACCTAAAAGACCTATGTACCAGATCTCTCCATAAATACATACATACATGTGGAAATCTCATTCATGCAGCCTTAGCATGTGTGGATTTCGTCCCACCTCAATGCCATTTGAGGCTCTGGTGCTTATCCTTCGGCGATGTGTCCGGATTCAGTCAGCGTTTACTTGGATCGCTCTCCGTTAGCCTTTGGCTGTCCCCAACCGTCGTGCAAGCCAGCAGGTTGACTTCTACACATTAAGGACACATGAAACCGATTTCATCCAAACCTCCTTAGTCGCCTCTTACGATATGTGTGGAAGGTAACATTGGTTCTATTCTATGCACCCCAAATTTGGGTCCCGGCAACCACTTGGACGCTTCAGAGTTCGCAAACTGCAGCTAAGATCTTCATGTGTAAGAAAGAGATCTCTGCATACATGGTTACTCACCGAAGTGCAATGATGATGGTCCTATCAATCAATCAATCAATCAAGTGTAATATAGAGTTTCTCGTAGCCTTTTCAGATCTTATGGTCTTATGGTATTAACAGCCTATCACTTTACATTTCTAAGCCATAGTCTGCAGAAAGAAGCCCATTCCTTCCATTACGTGTGGAACGTAAAGGGTGGTTTAAAGGATTTTAAAGCCGAAGGATTTACTTCATCGCACCGGGTTTTACCATATGGCTCGGTCCCTCTCCGCAGAAATGGCACGCCACCTGACGAGAGTATTGCACAAAGCACGAACTCCGTAGCTCCAGCAACAATCCTAGGGTCTCTAGAAAAACTGCACTCGTGAACAGAACGGTGCGGTCCGGATTCGAACCCACGACCTTCGACTCACAAGGCAAAGGGCTCAACCACTTAGCCACAGAGACCTTCGACTCACAAGGCAAAGGGCTCAACCACTTAGCCACAGAGATCTTCGACTCACAAGGCAAAGGGCTCAACCACTTAGCCACAGAGACTCCCAAAGGGCGGGAATGTAGGCACACATCTCTCGTGCTCGGGTCATTAGACAAACGTTTGTTTACGCATTACGCCAATCCGTTCCCAATACGTGCAGTATACTACAAGGTGTTCAACTTAAAAGCAGCCCCAGTGATAAATAGAAATTTGCCAGGTACGCATTGCATCTCGTCTATTTACTATTTAAACCGGTTCTAACTAGCTTGTCCTACGTCACATTTGTTCATCGCCCCTTCCCGCACTACAATTACACACCATCACACAACCTTGACCTATACTACGTCATAACTGAACCTTCTCATTTCCATACATATATGCCAGATTAGCTCCATTCACAGGCTGATTTTAAGTTGAACACCCTGTAGTATGTAATATAAATAAATGTGAGAGGACATAATACGTTAATCCGTTCCCCATATGTGCAGTATACTAGTATGTAATCGCCCGAGTGGTTACCGGGACCCAAATTGGGGTGTAAAGAATAGAGCCACTGTTACCTGTCACACATGTCGTAAGAGGCGAGTAAGGAGGCTGGTCGTGGTGCTAGCTACACCACCCTGTAAATAACACTAGATAGCTACAGAAACTATAAACAGTAAAATTCATAACCCTCCACCCGAGGAAGAAGAAACACGCAAGGAGGGACTCATGAAGCGACCAGGTTAAATAGCACCTGGAGACGAGATTTGGAGATAGAATGCAAGAAAATAGGGAGAGATATGGAAAAGATGGCCTTGGATAGTCGGGCTTGGAAGGCCTTGCTTGCGGACCTAAGCCTCCCTAGGTTCGAAGAGTGAAGAAGAAGATTAGTATGTAATATAAATAAATGTGAGAGAACATAATAAGTTAATCCCTATTTTCCATCCATGTTAGTATGGTTAACTTGTTCTAATATAACCAACAAAATATTTGTTCTTGGGTTAAAAGTGCATGCATCGGCCTAAAAGGACTTTAGTCCAATAAAATTTAGCAAAAACAAATATAGCCTTGTGTTAACTTTGAATAGTTCATAACTACACTTAACCTAGCCTCAGCTGCAAAGAGACAGTTATCTCTCAGGGTAAATAGCTGACGCCCCTATAGTACCAGAACCCACTAGTTACACACTAATCTAATGTGTACAGCGACTTCGAATTAAATGATAACTAAGTGTGTTAACCCTTGGCTCCGGGTAACACTGAGAGTTGTGGCCAATCTTGAAAAAGTACTAAGCTTTAGTCCTAAACGTTACATCCTTCTTTAGAGATGGGAGTTAGACGTCTTGCCCAGCGTGTTCGTAGTGCGTGGACTACGGGTGACTATCCTCTGTGTGTGCGGGTTCAATTCCGCGGGATGGAGAAAAAGCCACAGATTCCCCAGATTTACGGTGTTCGTGGCACCGAACCGAAGGGTTAGATGTCCATGGCACCGATCCGAAGAGCTGAAAAGCTCAAGTGCTTCTGGATCGGAAAAAAAGAGATGGGAGTTTGGATGAAAACGGATGCATGTGTCCTAAACGTATAGAAGTCTATGTGTTTAGGGACCTACCAAACCAATGTGCAACGTATACACGTTCTTGGCAAAGATCAAGCATATCACAAAGATTGATCAAAATTGGTCATAAAGAACGAACGCAAAGAAGAAGAAGGAGGAGAGATGAGAGTCTCTGGTTGCTAAGTGGTTAAGCCCTTTGCCTTGTGAGTCGAAGGTCGTGGGTTCGAATCCGGACCGGCCGTTCTGTTCACGAGTGCAGTTTTTTCCAAAGACCCATAGGATTGTTGCTGGAGCTACGGAGTTTTGTGCTTTGTGCAATACTCTCGGCAGATGGCGTGCCATTTCTGCAGAGAGGGACCGAGCCATATGGGGTAAAACCCAGTGCAATGAAGTCAATCCTTTGGCTTTAAAACTATTTAAACAACCTTCTTTAGTTATGACTATTCTGCTTTTTGTTGATGTTATGTTCGATCATCTATCACATCTTATCTTTCTTCTTCCTCTCCTTCGAACGATCTAGATCGACCATTTATTAAACCACTCTTTGTGAGTTGTATGTGATCTGAGCCTAATAGTGATTGTACGTTGTGCCAACTATGCGCCTACAAGTAAGCCAGTACATCCGAATTCCGCGACGCTTTTTATTTACTAGGGTAGCTTCCCTAGGCAGCTACCTCAGTCGCCTCTTACGACGTTCCTTGTAGATCGCACTGTTGCTATTCTTTGCTCCCATTGGAAGCCCCGACAACACACGGGCGAAATTGCTACAGGGAGAATAATTAGTAACTTGACACGCTGTATAGCGCACTATTTATAAGTTCGCTGCCATAATCTAATATCTACTATTTGCTTACTATAGATTACTTTTTGACTACAACAGAAGAAAGTCAACTGGTTCTTGGCTTCTTTGACTTTTTAGTGAGTGTGATCTTTAGTGTTGGTTTCATATATTTCCTTCGTAGAGATCGCTGAAGAAGAAGAAGATATATTTCCTTCTTGAGTATACCTTTAGTGTGACGGTTTTATTTCACGATACAAGATCAGGACCGTGCCGTGCTGTGATACAGAAAGACAGCCGCATCAGGCGGTCCGTAAGTGGGGGCGGCAAAAGCAGCGAATTCATAATCACAATTGAAGGTTTTTAAAGAAAAATATTTAAGCGGCGGCATTTCGAAGACTAGCATCATACTGAGAAAATATAACGACCGGTCCTGATCAGGATTATCAAAGCCGTAGCATTATTTTTAGTAACGACAATATCTTGTATAATAATATTAAACGCCATTCTAGTTATCAAAAAGAGGAAGCTAAGCTTCAGTTTTTTAGACGGATGACTAATTTACAATAATATGTTTTTATGACAAGGGTTTATGGAAATGAAAGATTATTAATCTCCCTGTCTAGTTTACCCTGTTGCATTTAATATCAGATTAAAATACCATAATAGTTGTCTGTGTTCAGTTCTATGTGTGCGCAATTGTCGTGTGTGCGATTGTCATTTGTGTAATTAACTACGTGTGCAATTGTCGTGTGGGCAATTGCCATGTGACCGTTGAATATATAGACAATATTCCAAGCAAACGAATAGAAGGAAGGACGTTTATTTCTTTGAACATATTCAATTCGATCCCTGAGGCTAAACATATTCAATTCGATCCCTGAGGCTGAACATATTCAATTCGATCCCTGAGGCTGAACATATTCAATTCGATCCCTGGGGCTGAACATATTCAATTCGATCCCTGAGGCTGAACATATTCAATTCGATCCCTGAGGCTGAACATATTCAATTCGATCCCTGAGGCTGAACATATTCAATTCGATCCCTGAGGCTAAACATATTCAATTCACTGATCCTGAGGCTGAACATATTCATATCAATTCGATCCCTGAGGCTGAACATATTCAATTCGATCCCTGAGGCTGAATCGAGAGAGAAATAAAAGCTAAGAAGTCAAAGAGCAGAGTTCCTGGTTTGAAAATGTGTATTGTATGTCAGTGTATCGGCATGTGGTACCGGGCCCGCAGGGAAGCAAAGAATAGTACCACTGCAACCTACAAGGCATGTCGTAAGAGGCGACTGATGTAGGACCTAGAGAAGCTACCTAGTAAATAAAAAGCAGAAATCGGATGTGCTGGTCTACTTGTAGGCGCATAACTGACACAACGTACAATCGCTCTTAGGCTCAGATCACATACAAATCACATCGAGTGGTTAACACGTTTTCGATGTGGAGCGTTCAAAGAAGAAGAAGTATGTTAGTGCATGTTTATTGTATGTTTATTGTATGTTTATTGCATGTTAGTGTATGTTAGTGTATGTTTATGAGCGTTAAGGTCCAACATTTTTTTATTCTCACCAATAATATATTTCCAGCGATGGTAAACTGGACTGCCAGCTACCGTCACGACTCCACAATTGTAGCTCCATATGAGAAGTTTGTACCGTACAACGCCAGCATCCGAACTAAACCTCAGACTAGAAACTACGCTGAGGGAAAGACAAAGAAGGTGGCGTGGTTCGTGTCAAACTGCGGCGCCAGGAACAATAGGCGTCAGTACGTAGAAGAACTGGCTAAACATATTCAGGTAAAAGTATTCATTCGTACACCACTACCACCATCTTTTACACGCATTTGACACACACATAATGACACAGGGGGCAATAGAGGTAGGGGAAGACACAGGAACACATGGAGACGGAAGTTGGAGACAGAATGCAAGAAAATGGGGAAAGAGTGGAGAGATCTGGAAAGGATGGCCTTGGATAGGCGGGTTTGGAAAGCCTTGATTGCAGACCTATGCTTCCCTAGGGGCGACGGGTGAAGAAGAAGATGAAGAAGATAACGACACAGTATTGATTATGTGTTGTCCTTCTAGTGCTGCAAGAATAATGACACAGTATTGATTATGTGTTGTCCTTCTAGTGCTGCAAGAATAACGACACAGTATTGATTATGTGTTGTCCTTCTAGTGCTGCAAGAATAATGACACAGTATTGATTATGTGTTGTCCTTCTAGTGCTGCAAGAATAATGACACAGTATTGATTATGTGTTGTCCTTCTAGTGCTGCAAGAATAATGACACAGTATTGATTATGTGTTGTCCTTCTAGTGCTGCAAGAATAATGACACAGTATTGATTATGTGTTGTCCTTCTAGTGCTGCAAGAATAATGACAAAGTATTGATTATGTGTTGTCCTTCTAGTGCTGCAAGAATAATGACACAGTATTGATTATGTGTTGTCCTTCTAGTGCTGCAAGAATAATGACACAGTATTGATTATGTGTTGTCCTTCTAGTGCTGCAAGAATAACGACACAGTATTGATTATGTGTTGTCCTTCTAGTGCTGCAAGAATAATGACACAGTATTGATTATGTGTAGTCCTTCTAGTGCTGCAAGAATAATGACACAGTATTGATTATGTGTTGTCCTTCTAGTGCTGCAAGAATAACGACACAGTATTGATTATGTGTTGTCCTTCTAGTGCTGCAAGAATAATAACACAGTATTGATTATGTGTTGTCCTTCTAGTGCTGCAAGAATAATGACACAGTATTGATTATGTGTTGTCCTTCTAGTGCTGCAAGAATAATGACACAGTATTGATTATGTGTTGTCCTTCTAGTGCTGCAAGAATAATGACACAGTATTGATTATGTGTTGTCCTTCTAGTGCTGCAAGAATAATGACACAGTATTGATTATGTGTTGTCCTTCTAGTGCTGCAAGAATAACGACACAGTATTGATTATGTGTAGTCCTTCTAGTGCTGCAAGAATAATGTACTGCTCCAGTCAGACTATCTCAAATACCACATACTGCACCAGAATGCTAGTAGTAACAAGAAGATACATGTTTAGAAATGAAAGCATTAGGAAAAAAGTGGATACAACAGCAGTACCTGACATGAAAATCAGGGCTTGTCCTTTACAGGACGTAGCCATCAAACACAGTAAACGAGTCGTTGATTTTCTAGGTACCACTTATACGTTCAGTAGTTTGCCATTGCTTTCTGAACGGTGAGGTCTATTTTTACCTTTCGTAAAAATCCCACGGAAAGGAATTCGCTTCCAAACTTGTCCACCGCGGAGTTAGGACCAGGTACGCTTGGGTTTGGGTGTGATCGAGTTCACTACCGCTTAAGCTGCAGATGCTCACCAGCAGTACTTAACTTCATTTTTTTTTAATATATATTTTTTTTAATGTAATGGTTCGGCCACATTAGCAGATTACCAACAGACAGTGCACCTTAACTGATTCAGTACCAGGTTTTTTCACCTCTGACGGAATTATTTTTAGCTTCAAAATATTGCACACATACTTTAGTTAAATTAAAATATTGTTTCTAAATATGATTTAAAGTTGAACTTATTATATATCAAATTAAAGATAAATGATTGTACTTTCATAAAATATTTATTGTATGCGAAAATATAATGTTGTGTTGACTGTGCATGACAAATATTAGCATGTAATAAAAAATTAATTGAAATTGTGAGAACAAAATCCAACTTACCAAGGGCCTTGAGGAACAATATGGTGAATAAGTCAGTGTAACTGCTCTCTTTATATAAGTAATCCATTTATGAATACACAAAAATTAAGAAAATATTGACGGAATATATGGTTTACTAACTGTTCGCAAATTAGCAACACGACCATCTTTGAAGAAATTTCCATTAAAAATTGTCAAATTGAAGATTTCACATACTAAACATTCATGTCTCATAATATATAATCACATACAGTGGAAATTATAGCAATATTTACAGGAATAAAGAACTAAAGTATATGAATAATAGTCCTAACATAGCAACTATATAACTTCTCTCCAAGTAGACTGTGTAGGTTCTGTCTGAATCCTTCTTCTTTTGTTGCAATCCTACTGAACCTGACTGGGGCAACGCCCTCTCGCAGCTGGTTGGGAAACACTACTAGTATTATTTAAATTATTAATAATCGACGTATTTAAATCACAAACTTCTGTGTCATCAGAAGCTTCACTATCTTCACTATCAGTATCTACATCTTCATGCAACCAATCTCGCGCTTCTGCAGCTGTAAAACGTGCAGAACGAGCTGATAACAAACCATTTCTAGACTCTGAATTGTTAGACATTATTTTTTAATCACAGGGTAACTTGAAAACGAAAATTAAACTTGGTTTCACTTCTGATTCTAGTCAAAACCACGATGTTGTGATTTGGTTATCGTTAGTACTTCCTTTCTACTTAGTTTCCGGTTGATATAAAACTACAATCGGAGTGAAAATTAATAAAACTCAACGCAATAGTAGCCGTCTTTTAAAAGACGCTTGGGACACGCAGATAAGAAATATGTGCACTACAGTGTTCCACGGAACCGAATCAGTTAAAGAGCCATGTTACTCCGATACAGTGGATGCAAAGCAAAAGACCGAACACACACAATATGGACCTCAGAAATAACAGAGGTAGTGAACAACTCTATTTATGAAGCGTACACAAAAGCCCGTTCTAGAAATCTCTTCTTGCCCTGACGCTGTGAAGCCACACAGGATTAAAGAAAAGAAAGTACAAAGAAGCACATGTACTCAAAGAACTTGAAACTAGAAAAGTACCAGTTTCTCAGCGTCTGAGCTTGGAATCAGGAGGCCGTTGTGAGGAAAGAAAGTGGCTTAATCTCACAGAATTTCAGCAGAACATCTGAAACTTATACAGAGATCCATCATGGTCTTCGTTATGCCATATATGAGAAGCAAGTCTATTGAGAATTACTTCAGTCAGGATCACCATGGAGACCCAGACACATTCTACCTAACCTTGAATTACTTATTCCCTTCAAGGTAGATCATCCCCGATTATATATATATATATATATATATATTGCCCTCGTACCATTCTCGTTCATCGAACTGGTGTGTTGTGCCGTTGGACATTGCTGGATTTGTTGAAGCGGAGATCGGATCACCTATGGACGTATCCGGGATGCTATGATGATAGTCCTCATATAACTGATAACCATTATACGTAACATAAGGACCCGCAAGTAATGTTTCCACACAGCTCTGTCTAGAAGATTTGATGATAGTCCTCATATAACTGATAACCATTATACGTAACATAAGGACTCGCAAGTAATGTTTCCACACAGCTCTGTCTAGAAGATTTGATGATAGTCCTCATATAACTGATAACCATTATACGTAACATAAGGACCCGCAAGTAATGTTTCCACACAGCTCTGTCTAGAAGATTTGATGATAGTCCTCATATAACTGATAACCATTATACGTAACATAAGGACCCGCAAGTAATGTTTCCACACAGCTCTGTCTAGAAGATTTGATGATAGTCCTCATATAACTGATAACCATTATACGTAACATAAGGACCCGCAAGTAATGTTTCCACACAGCTCTGTCTAGAAGATTTGATGATAGTCCTCATATAACTGATAACCATTATACGTAACATAAGGACCCGCAAGTAATGTTTCCACACAGCTCTGTCTAGAAGATTTGATGATAGTCCTCATATAACTGATAACCATTATACTAACAAAAGGACTCGCAAGTAATGTTTCCACACAGCTCTGTTTAGAAGATTTGATGATAGTCCTCATATAACTGATAACCATTATACGTAACATAAGGACTCGCAAGTAATGTTTCCACACAGCTCTGTCTAGAAGATTTGATGATAGTCCTCATATAACTGATAACCATTATACGTAACATAAGGACCCGCAAGTAATGTTTCCACACAGCTCTGTCTAGAAGATTTGATGATAGTCCTCATATAACTGATAACCATTATACGTAACATAAGGACTCGCAAGTAATGTTTCCACACAGCTCTGTCTAGACAATTCGCTGAACCTTTTCCATGAAATTGAGTCCAATATTTCTTGCCTCTCAGCAAAATTCGGTTCATAATTTTCCTAGTACGTCCTCTCTTTCTTGAGCCCTTTGCCTCCCACTTCAATGCCCGCTTTGGTATTCTTTGATCCATTTTTCAAAGAGTATGCCCAACATATCTCCACCTTCTCCTTCTTATAACAGTTGTTACTATTGGTTGACCAGCCATTTCTATAATTTCTTCAACTCTTCTAAATTAGTCCCATTTTGTATTCATTACTGTTCGCAGACATCTATTTTCAAATGCATTCAATTTACTGTCTATATCTTCAGTTATTTTCCAACTCTCGCTGGCATATATTAGAATGAATATAACATTGGAATTGAGAATTCTTAATTTAGTTTTAAAACTATATAACTTGCAGTTCCATATTTGATTTAGACTTTTAAAAACTGATTTTGCTTTGACAATCTGTAGCATAATTTCTTTCTTTTTTTTTAACATTTCCAGTGCAAACAAAATTGCTACCCAAATAGGTGAACTGCTCTGTTATTATTCTCAACGATAATGTCAACCTCATAATCCTCTTTCTTTAAGACGGAAAAAAACACGAGTGCCATTTATGATAGTTTTGTGAATGACATATGAGTTGTTCATTGAATTTTGCCCCAAGTATAGGGACCAGTAATACGATTTTGCTTGTCTAACACGCAAGACACGCACTAAAGTAAATATCGAAGTACTATTGATCTCTTCATCAGCGACATTCTTTGCTGCACCCAAGCGCAATATAAGGCAGAGACAAAAAAATGTATATTAAATTCGATCTTATGCCTTTCTTTCTACGTTACACCTGGTCTTATGCATGTCTTTGAGCTCTGCTGCAAAGGTTCTTCCTCTGATCACCTATGCTCTCGAGACTCTAAACTGCACTGAGATGGACAGAAGATGGTTTACGAAAACGTGAAAGCCCCAAAACGACATAGGGGAGAACAGGACAACAAGAACTGTAAGAAATTAATCACAGCTGGAAAACAATACAGAATATGGTCAAGAATACAGAAGAATGTTGTGCATTTTTTGCTGCCGTGAGCGTATGTGTCGTCACAGGCAAGAGAGAAAGAGAGGGAGATATATACAGCGGCCATTATGCAGACATTGCTCGGATTTATTCTACAAACGTTGACACAGGGTTATCAAAAGGATGAAAAACTAATGGACATTATGACAGTCAACAGAGTTCATATCAAATGCAAACATCGATGTTACATAGCCAAGGGCTTTTAAACGTGCTCAACTTCAACACTGGACTTCTTGTTTTCTTATTCGTCATCGATACAGCTAGGAACGTGAACCCACATTTCCTGAAACACAGAATACTCAGGGCCGTGCTATGATACAGAAGGGCGGCCGCATCAAACGGTACCGTAAGGGGGCGGCATAAGCAGCGAAATAAAATCACAATTGATGGTTATTTGAAAGAAAAGACCTTTAAGGGGCGGCATTTCGAAGACTTGCATCATACTGAGAAAATATACCGCACGACCCTGAAAATACTCAAGAATTATTTATTCTTATTGTGTCTGATTTCTACAGGTGGACATTTATTTATTATTATTGTGTCTGATTTCTACAGGTGAATATTTATTTATTATTATTGTGTCTGATTTCTACAGGTGGACATTTATTTATTATTATTGTGTCTGATTTCTACAGGTGGACATTTATTTATTATTATTGTGTCTGATTTCTACAGGTGGACATTTATTTATTATTATTGTGTCTGATTTCTACAGGTGGATATTTATTTATTATTATTGTGTCTGATTTCTACAGGTGGATATTTATTTATTATTATTGTGTCTGATTTCTACAGGTGGACATTTATGGTAGTTGTGGAACGTTGTCTTGTCCAAGGTTCGAATCTAACAAGTGTTTTGACGTTCTCAACAGCGATTACAAATTCTATCTTTCATTTGAAAACTCCAATTGCAGGGATTACATTACTGAAAAATTCTTTATAAATGGTTTAAAGTAAGTTTTTGCTTCATACAATATCACTGTCATTATTTGTGATGTAGGATTACTGCTGATATTTTTCGTATTACTACTGTTCCAGCAATCCTCTTTTCCAGCACTCAGCTCTGTACAACACCATTCCATGGACACTGTTTCTATTTTCCAGCACTCAGTTCTGTACAACAACACTCACTAAACACTGCTTCTATTTTCCAGCACTCAGTTCTGTACAACACCTCACTAAACACTGCTTCCATTTTCCAGCACTCAGTTCTGTACAATAACACTCCCATGACACTGCTTCTATTTCCAGCACTTAGTTCCGCTACAACAACACTCCGTGGACACTGCTCTATATTCCATTAGGAGCAATTTTCACAGCAGATGGAAGTATCGATAGCGAAATCAGCAATCGTTGCACAAAAGCTAACCAAGTACTGGGACAGTTAACACCACTGTTGTCACATAAAGAGATACCGCTAACAACTAAAGTAAATCTCATAAGAACGATTTTCTGACCAGCACTATGTTACCACTGTCAAACATGGCCAATGACAGCAGCTCATGAGCAGAAAATCATAACGACAGAGATGAGGTGTCTTAGAAGAGCTGCAGGTGTGACAATAAGAGAAAAATAGAAATGCAGAAATCAGAAGCAGACTGGATGTGAAACCAGTCATGCAATTCATAAAAGAACAACATATTAAATGGTTTGGACACCTGACAAGAATGCCCTGGTATTGCCTGCCACAGAGAGCCACACAGAAAAAGTATAATGAGTACAAAGCAAGAAGAAGACCACGCAAAAGATGGAGCGACGGCATCAAGAACAGCCTTACGAAAATGAATATCATCTTACAAAGTGCCCTAAAACAAGCACACACACGATCACTAAGGCCCCCACACTTCTATAAAGAAGTAAATGGTGGAAGAGAAGAAGAAGAGAAGTTCTGTACATTAACACACACAGGACACTGCTTCTATTTTCCAACACTCAGTTCTATACAACAACAACACTCCCTGGACACTGCTTCTATTTTCCAACACTCAGTTCTATACAACAACAACACTCCCTGGACACTGCTTCTATTTTCCAACACTCAGTTCGGTACACTAACACTCCCTGGACACTGCTTCTATTTTCCAACACTCAGGTCTATACACAACAACACTCTGGACACTGCTTCATTTTCCAACTTTCAGTTCGTACACTAACATTCCTGACACTGCTTCTATTTTCCAACACTCAGGTCTATACAACAACAACACTCCCTGGACACTGCTTCTATTTTCCAACACTCAGTTCGGCATTAACACCGACACTGCTTCATTTTCAACTTCAATCTATAACAACATCCCTGACACTGCTTCTATTTTCCAACATTCAGTTCGGTACACTAACACTCCCTGGACACTGTTTCTATTTTCCAACACTCAGTTCGGTACACTAACACCTCCTGACACTGCTTCTATTTTCCAACATTCAGTTCGGTACACTAACACTCCCTGGACACTGTTTCTATTTTCCAACACTCAGTTCGGTACACTAACACTCCCTGGACACTGCTTCTATTTCCCAACACTCAGTTCTATACAACAACAACAACACTTCCTGGACACTGCTTCTATTTTCCAACACTTCCTACCGTACAATAACACTCCCAGGACACTGCTTCTACATATTTTAAGTACTGCTTTCCAATATGGAAGCTAAATTGAAAAACTATTATAAATATTAGTGTTAACATGGTGACCTATAATCTTCTTGAGACTAAAAGGAATAAGAGATAAAGAGGGAGAGAGAGAGATAGAAGATTGACATTACGCATCGTTACTATGCTTCTAATTTTATGTGGACTAATTTGTTTATTTATCGTTTCACAGGAATGATGTTTTACCAATAGTTATGGGTGCCGCCCCTGAAGATTACGAAAGAGCAGCACCTCCAAAAAGTTATATACACGTGGACGAGTTTAGTTCTCCCAAAGAATTAGCAGAATACTTGTACCTTCTTGACAATGATGATAAACTGTACAATGAATATTTTCAGTATGTTTATAGTTTGTTTGTTAGTCAGCTAGTTAGTTAATTATTCGGTTAGATAGTTAATCGAATAAATAGTTAGTTAATTGGCTAGTATAAGTTGACTTGTTTAATTGAAGCTTTTAAGTTTAGCTGATATATAGCAGTTAATCGGCTAGTTAATTAGTTGTCAAGTTAGTTAATCGTCTATTTAGCTAGTTAGTTAATTAGTTAGTTAATCAATATTTGTTAATTATTTAGTTAGTTAGATAGTTATTTAACACTTAGGGAACTAATTGATTCGATTTGCAGTGATGATGATCTGTGGACTAAACGAAACAAAAACCACGTGCTACAAACGAAGTGCAGTTAATGCCAGAGACTAGAAGGAATCTTTTTTTTAAAGAAGATCTTGGTGGTGTAGAGGTTAGGTGGTCGCATCCCGCTCCAAAGGTACTCGGTTTGCTCCTTCGTGAAGCTATCTGAATAGTTTCCCAGATATTCCTTATCTCAGTGTAGATGAGATCGAGTTCCTAGTATAATCGGAGTCGGATGATACGCCGTAGGCCCCACATACAAGTTGAGAACGTTGAAGAACTCTTAGCAGTTCAAAATAGAGATGTGTAGGCCGGAAATCTGCCACCCAGGCCAAATTCATTAGAAATTTAAATTAATAGAATTCCTGCAAAATATCTTCAAGCAAAATACATCGGGACCCTCGCCGGTGCTACGGATTCGTGCACAGTCGCTGAGATCCTCATGTATAATAAAGAGAACGGAGCATAATGGTTACCTACAGGTACAATGATGATGGTCTTATCAATCACTTTCCCCTCTCTCTCTTCTCTCTTTCTCTCTCTCTCTCTCTCTCTCTCTCTCTCTTCTCTCTCTCTTCTCTCTTCTCTCTCTCTCTCTCTTCTCTCTCTCTCTTTTCTCTCTCTCTTTTCTCTCTCTCTCTCTCTCTCTCTCTCTCTCTCTTTCTCTCTCTCTCTTCTCTCTCTCTCTCTCTCTCTCTCTCTCTCTCTCTCTCATATTTCCTCTCCCCCGCCTTCATTATTTATTTATATTCTCTCTATCTCTCATCTACCTCGCGTCTCTTCTCCTCCTTCCTCTGTATATGCACTGGTTCTCAGGTACTGATGATGTCTTATCATCAATCATCTCTCTCTCTCTTCTCTTTCTCTCTCTCTCGATCGTTCTTTGTGGCTATTTTGATCATTCTTATTGTGATATATAAACAACCTTTGCCAAAACGATTTTTATGTCACATCATTCAACGCCATTTCTACTCTGGTCGTATCCTTCGGCGATGTCGGTTTAGCCAGCTATACTGGGTTCGCTCTCCGTCAGTCTTTGGCTGTCTTCAACCTACCTGCAAGGCAGCAGGTTGCTATTTTCTTTTAGAGTAGCGAGCCTTAGACAACCTACCCTCCCGGGTTGTTAAGCGTCATCTGCCCAGGTTACCTATCTTTTTTTGGACTACTTGGTTTACCTACCGTCCAGTTTTCTTTACGGTTTGCTCCACTAGCCTTTGATTGTCCCCAATCTAACTACAAGACGGTAGTAGCATCAATCAATGAAGTTTTTTTGAAAATGTAAGAAATTTAAACAATTCTCTATTTTTTAAATCAACAAATATATTACATTTTTTTACATACAATTTTTTTCAAGAAATACAACCATTCAAAATATTGTAATTTCTTTTCTGGCAGATGGAAAGGTACTGGTGACGTAATCAACACTTTCTTCTGGTGCCGGATGTGCGCTCTTGCTAATGACGAGGACACAGGACCCACATGGTATAACAATCTAAACGACTGGTGGAGAGGACCTGACGTTTGTATTGGGGAGGACACATGGAGAAATAAAAAACGAACCAATGTTTTGATAGGAGAATTGCCTATTGTACTGCCGCCAGATCAATAATACTGACTATAAAGGGCTATATGTGACTTTACATAATATTTATAATACTGACTAAATGTGACTAATGTGGCTTTACATAATATTTATAATACTGACTGATGACTAATGAAAAACTGATTACATGTGATTAATGAGAAACTGATTACATGTGACTAATGTAAATAAAACAGATTACATGTGACTAATGTAAAACTGATTACATGCAACTAATGTAAAACTGATTACATGCAACTAATGTAAAACTGATTACATGCAACTAATGAAAACTGTTACATACAACTAATGTAAAACTGATTACATGTGATTAATGTAAAACTGATTACATGTGATTAATAAGAAACTGATTACATGCAACTAATGTAAACTCATACGTGACTATTTAAACACTGATTGATGCACGATGTAAAACTCATTACGTGACTAATGTAAAACTGATTACATGTGACTAATGTAATAAACAGGTTACATGTAACTAATGTAAAACTGATTACATGCAACTAATGTAAAATTGATTAATGTGATTAATGAAACTGATTACATGCACTAATGTAAAACTGATTAATGTGATTAATGTAAAACTGATTACATGCAACTAATGTAAAACTGATTATATGCAACTAATGTCAAACTGATTACATGCAACTAATGCCAAACTGATTACATGCAACTAATGTCAAACTGATTACATGCAACTAATGTAAAACTGATTATATGCAACTAACCCGACTACTGTGCCTTTACCTAATGTTTATAATCATGAGGACATGTAACTGGTGTAATTACAGAATGGTTACAACCGATACGAGAGAAGCATTCAGTAAAACAGAGCATCCTAATGTGAATGAATAGTCAAAGTAATATATGTTTTTATAATTGTTTAAATGCAGTTTTAGAAATGAACACAAATAAATAAAATATAATGTTTGAACATAAGATAAGGGTACACAACCAGAGAAAGAAGACTTTCTTTTCTCCAGTCCTGGCTTGCCCCACAGCATCAGGATAAGAAGAGACTTCACTTAGTTCTTTAACTGGGTTTTGTGTGCGCTTCATAAATAGTGTCTTTCGTCGCATCTGTTATCTCTGAGGTCCATATTTTGCGTGGCCGCCCTTTTACTTTGTATCCATTGTATCGGAGCAACATCGCTCTTTGAGGGCACTGTCTGTTGGTAATCTGCTTATGTGACCAAACCATTAAATTTTTTGTTTCTTGATGAAGGTCTGTACTGATGTTGTACCCACTTTTTCCTGATGTCTTCATTTCTCAACCGGTCTCCTCTTGTTACCCCCAGCATTCTGCGTAGACAATTCATCTCTGTCGTGAAAGAGGTCTAACTACTAGTAATGTAATTTACTGCCATTTTTTCGTTATCTCCTTTTACTAACTTCTGCTGCAGTTTCCTTACGGTCTAATTTTGTTTCCTGTGTTTTTCAAATCTTCCTATCCTATCTCTTTTTTGTTTGTTTTTGTTATGTAGGGGATTAAAGTCTCGTTAATCCGAGTAACGCCAACATCAACCTAAGCGAAACTTTTATTGGTTATATCAGAGCGTGTAGGTCAACAAACATGAAAATAAGAACTTCTCCTTAATTCTTTCCTCGCACAGTTATTTCCTCAATTTTTAAGCAGTTAATTCTAGGGAAGTAAAAAAAAAAAAATCATCCCAACTACTTGTCAATAAATAAACATATATATATATTATTATATACTAAATTGAAGAAAACTGGACAACCCAATAGAATAACAAGGTTAAAAAGAATTGAAATAAAATAGTAGAAGTAAAACTAGTAAGACTTCTTATAAGGAAAGCAACTCTATGGCGCAGTGTGCGGCTTAATACGTGCAACGGACTTCCGCCGTGGCGCAGTGTGCGGCTTAAAGCGTGGAAAGAGAATCCAATTATTAACATATCTTTTTTATTGCCTTTGAGATGGGAATATACAAAATAATTGGTTAAATTTCATGTGAGAAAATAAAAATAAAGTTATAGAAAAGCCTTGAAGAAATAAAAATTCATATATGCCTTTAATACGAGTCTAGCTGTAAACTAAAAGATTGCAATGACATTCATTTTTTAAATAGCATGTTTTAATATATAAATATCTATTGATTTCAGTTGTATTCCATATTATTTTTTTTGTTTTCAGTTTTTCCGAAACTGATAAGAAAACAAAGATTAGAATACTAAGAGCATGCATATTCCAGTGGCAATTGTATGGGTGTGAAGCATGGACATTTAATAGAGCAGTGGAAAACATATATGTGCTTTTGAATATAAGTGTTACAGAAGAGTCCTTCGTATATCTTGGACAGAGAAGAGAACAAATAGACTATCCAGAAAGAACTCAAAATCAAAGAAAACTGGCTGATGCTACAAATAAGAAAGATAAAATTGAAGTACTTTAGACATATAAAAAGAGATGAAGGGCTGGAGAAACCATCATGAAAGGAGGCATACCGGCAAAGAGAAGAAGAGGAAGATCACGGAGAAGATGGATTCGGGATGTATCTGATGGTTTGAACATGACAGCTGCAGAGGCAGGACATCTGGCATATGAGAGAGAGAGATTCTGGAGGACTGTTGGGGTGACAAAGTTCTGCACAGGACAAGCTAGTTGATGATGATTGATTGATTTCAGGCTAGTGTAGTCTATGTTTCTAGATATTTTTAACATTTTTATTTTAAATAATGTTTATTTGATATGAAGTTTCTACTTTTAATTTGTTAGTAAACTTGTACATTTTCTTGCTATGTTAGAGAAGTAAATTCCATGTTTTTTTTTGTGGGTATTTTTGTTGTGTGTTAATTTGTTTCTGAAATGACGCTGACAAGTTACTGCATTTGCTAAACTAATATTTGCTCTTAATGAACGTTTTATTTCGTTGTGGATTTTGGATTTATATTTTAAATGAAATTTCAGATGTGTTTTTAAAATACCAACATTTTTTACATGGTTTGTCCATGAGGTACTAATATGAATAGATCATCATCATCAAGTAGCTTGTCTCTTCCGGAACTTGGTTCCCGTGACAGCAGTCCTGAAAAACTCTCTGTTCTGTGCAAGTTGATCGGCGACAGCAGCAGTTGTTCTCAGATCGTCAATGACATCTTGCACCCATCTTCATCTAGGTCTTCCTCTCATTCTTCTTCCAGGCACCATTCCTCCAAAATTATCTTCTCTATGCACTTATGTCATTTGATGTGTCTTAATATTTTTGTTATTTTCCTTGATGTTATGCTCTTTTTCTTTACTCTATCCGTGATATTCTAACTACTCTTCTGTAGCATTTGCTACGAATAGAGCAGATATATAGTAATCTTAAACAGCTAAGACAGTATTAGACTTAACGAAAGAAGATGAATAGACAAAATGTTGAATCTACAATAAATAAGATGGAAGAACAGAAAATATTTGATTAAAGATGGAGGAAGTATACTTTGAATCATAGCTTTGAAGATGTATGATGATTAAGATGAACAATAGCAAGAAATAGCTGAAGACACGCATGATAGCGTGTAAAAACTGTCGAAAATATTTTACTGATTACATTAATACAAATAAATATATATATGAAAAATGAAAATCGTGGCATATCCCAAAGGACGCAGCCATCAACCACAGTAAACAAGTCGTTGATTTTCTAGGCACCACTTATACGTTCAGTGTTTGCCATTGCTTTTATATATATATATATATATAATATTTTTCTCGTTCATTCGTCCTGAAGGCAATGTTTCCATACCGCTCCATCCTGGACGACTCACGGCTTGTCTTGACTCAAAGAGTATTGAATGCCCAACATAACAAACACCAATCAAATATTCAATGATAACAAATGTGTTTAATATGTTTATGTGATATTTAATTCTGCAACGGTTGTGATTAAAATGTATAATCATGTTCACTAATAATCCATTTCGTAATCAAATATGCACATATCTTTACAAGCTATATGTTTACTGATGCTAACCTATAGAACAGTGGTTCTCAACCTGTGGGTCGCGACCCATTTGGGGGTCGAACGACCATTTCACAATGATCGCCTATGACCATCGGAAAACACATTTTCGAATATCTTAGGAATCGAGACACCGCTTCTCTATCCGTCACCATTCGGGTCCGCGCACATGCAGTATAGAGGGACAGATTCAGCTGAAATCGGATAACATTTAATGCGGAAACAAGTGGATTCAATCCCACACTCGACGTTCCACATGTGAGGAAAGGAATTGGTACATTCCTAAAACACTTCCTGCACACTAGAACATAGAAATGTGACGTGACATGCATTCCATACCCTTATGTCTGGAAAGACTATGGGAAATTTTATTTTGTATTTAAATTAATAGTACTGATTGATTGATTGATTGATTGATTGATTGATAAGACCATCATCATTGCACTTCGGTGAGTAACCATGTGTTCTCCGATCTCTTCTTACACAATAAGATCTCAGCTGCAGTGCACGAGCTCCGTAGCACCGACGAGGGTCCCCGTAACTTAATAGTAGTTGTCCATAAGTCGATATGCAGCTATTTACCAAGTATCATTAACTAACAGTGGATATGTCACGTGTATTAAGTAACTAGTATTTTTTGCAAAAGTAGAGAACAGATATATATGTTTGAAAATAACTCAAGTCATCATAATCAGGTGCCGTGCCGGCTGGCGTAGACGATCATGGCCACAAATCTCTGTCTTTGGTGTTTGCTATCAACTCAGATGTTGACGCTCTACCGTGCCATGAAGTCAGACCATCTAACATTTTATCTCTGTCTCGTATACCCACGGTTTTACTAGTTGTCATAATGTGTTCTAAACCTCCCCTCCTCATCACATGCTCGAAAAATGCTGAATGCCTCTTTCTTATATTGTAACTGAAATACATATCACTATTGCAGAGTCATGACTATCTTTTGAATATCTTAACGTTTTTCATCTGTGCGAGTTTTTGTTTTTTTACATCTAGTCGCACTTATACTGCCATGGGCCCAATATATTGGCTTTGCGTCTTCTTACAAAGTGCCAATATATTGGCTTTGCGTCTTCTTACAAAGTGCCAATATATTGGCTTTGCGTCTTCTTACAAAGTGCCAATATATTGGCTTTGCGTCTTCTTACAAAGTGCCAATATACTGGCTTTGTGTCTTCTTACAAAGTGCCAATATATTGGCTTTGCGTCTTCTTACAAAGTGCCAATATATTGGCTTTGCGTCTTCTTACAAAGTGCCAATATATTGGCTTTGCGTCTTCTTACAAAGTGCCAATATATTGGCTTTGCGTCTTCTTAAAAAGTGCCAATATATTGGCTTTGCGTCTTCTTAAAAAGTGCCAATATATTGGCTTTGCGTCTTCTTAAAAAGTGCCAATATATTTTTCTAATGCCTGAGAAGGGCTAAGAGGTTAAGGACCCAAACTGATTTTTCTTTTAAAATTGGGATGACTTACTTAACCTGAGAGTCTGATAAAGTAGTGGTGTGTGCACTTGTTGTGTGTGCACTTGTGGTGTGTGCACTTGTTGTGTGTGCACGTGTTGTATGTGCACTTGTTGTGTGTGCACTTGTTGTGTGTGCACTTGTTGTATGTGCACTTGTTGTGTGTGCACTTGTGGTGTGTGCACTTGTTGCGTAGCCCTGTGGTACCGAAATCAATTCCGCAGTAGGCGTGGAATGTTTTTTTAGACCGTAGCGACTCATGTTAGGTGGCTACCACAGAGATACTTGAATGTAAATTTGGCAGACGTGATGCTGACCACATCTCCTATCGTGTGCTGCTGATCAAAGAAAAATATGGACCTAACACCGTAACCCCCTTTTTTCCATACCACATGGTATGAAAACAGGTTCCTTTGACTTATTCTGGTCAGATTAATTTTCATTGATTGATTGATTAATTGATTGATTGATTGGACCATCTTCATTATTCTAATGCTATATATTTACATACCGTCATTACTGTAAACTGAAACTTCGTAAAATAGAGAATTTCTATTATACATTAATCTTCTTCTTCTGCGTTCGCCCGCTGGGAATTCGGACGTTAGTGATGAGTCCTGGTATGGAGCTTCTGACTGATTTTTGCGTGAAAACATGCTTTACCATTTGACAGGTTTCCCTTGCCATGCAGACGGGCCTTCACATGTTATATAGTACATTCAATAATTCTTTAAAACAATAAAAGTGTGTATTTAGTGTCTAATAATAGTTTTTTAGTTTTGAAAACGCTGTGTTCTCATGTGAGGTGTGTAGAACAGAATAGGTACTAGACATGTTTTTTTTTACAATTTTGGTTTGTTGTAAAATTGGTAGTGACATATTCTTCTTTTCTCTAATCCTGCTTTGCCTCACAGCGTCAAGATAAGAAGAGTTTTCTAGAACGAGCTTTTGTCTGCGCTTCATAAATAGTGTTTTTCACGATTTCTGAGGTCTATCTTTTGCGTGAACGGCCTTTTGCTTTGTATCCATTGTATCGGAGCAACATTGCTCTTTGAGGCGCACTGTCTGTTGGTAATCTGCTTATGTGGCCGAACCATTTAATTTGTTGTTTCTTGACGAAGTTCAGTACTGATGTTGTATCCATTTTTTTCCTGATGTCTTCATTTCTCAACCGGTCTCATCTTGTTACCCCTAGAATTCTACGTAAACACTTCATCTCTGCCGGGACTAGTTCTTTTATCGTTTGATGTCGTCGTCCATGTTTGGCCCATTTAGCATAACGTTGGGAAAAAGATTGTGTTGAACAGTGCTATTTTAATGTTCATGGTGAAATGTTTGCATTTCAAAATTGGTGCTATTATGGTCTATGACCTTATGGTCTTCAAATTTTGTTTTTTCTGTCTCATGCTGCAGTTTTTCAACTTGTCTTTCGTTTCTTCTAATACTTACTTGGTATTTTTAATGTGTAAGAATTACCACTGCTTCAAACACTTTATGCATCAAATGATCTATATTTTTATAATATATTCTATAAATTATATAAAGTCAACGTAAATACTGATAAATAGGTGTCTATTTACTCAAGGTGTCACAATAGGTGATGGGTTACTTTCAGCTGGCTAAATGGGTAATCTGTTGTTATCTGTAATATGCAATTTTATTTTTCATAGTTATTTTAAAAGCTGTAAATATTCTATTGTAATCACATTAAAATGTAAATTTATTTGTATATGATTTTAAAATTAGATCAAGTTACTGTAGTAAAAATGTTATTTACTGCAACATGCTTTCAAAGTTTGACTCGTGATAAATTATGAAAAGTCCGTGTTTTATTATTCAAACGACATTCTGTACCATAATTATTAATAATTTGATTTGGTTTTTTTTCTGGACAAGTTTACTGCAAGGCATTGTGGGAGCGCCGTTTTAAATTCCAAACCCGCCCGAGTGGTTACGGGGGCCCAAATGTGGGGTGTAAAGAATAGAACCACTGTTACCTGCCACGCATGTCGTAAGAGGTCACTAGGAGGTTTGGCTGAAATCGGATGCACGTGTCCGCTAGGAAATGCTAACCCGAAACAAATGCTTGCAGAAAACGGATGCACCAGGCCGTAAGACGCATAACATGATGCAACGATCCCCTCACAATGAGGAACGAATTCTACGGCCGTTAATCTGCCTCGGAGATTTAGCCACGCAGTAAGAATGTCGGATCTACCATCACGACTGTGGCCAAAACTTACTGCTGGAATAGGTCGGCACAAACGGGGAAGCAGAAATCATAGGAATTATATCCTGCAGAACTGCCCCCAGTGTGCAGACTTGAGAAGAAAGAGGTGGCCCACTTACACTAGCGTCCAAGACAAACTGTATGGCGTGGCTGATAATTTAAGGCAGACGGCTGCCTTTATTAGAGAATCGGAAATCCCAATCTAGTAGAACGCAGAAGAAGAAGAAGAAGAAATTCCAAACCAAGTTATTACGATTGTTGTAATATGAATGTATGATGCATACATTCTGCAATGTTGTCTACTATTAATACTTCTTAGTCTTCCTCGTGCTCAACAGCCAGATTATCTACGATTGAAAGCACACCAGCAGCATATGCATATATACACCACTTTCATTTCCAAATCACGATAATTTTCAACAAATCATTATGTTATAAGTGCAAGCCAAAAATCATTCGCTAAATATAATTCTACATAAAATGCGAATTAACTTACTGTGATGTTAATGAACTCTTGAAAAAAATTCCTATTTGTAATGTCCAGTTTTGCTGAAGCTTCGAATTATTACTTTTAAATGATATTTTCCGGATAATTCATTCCAATAAAATACTTATATTTACTTACAAATCTGTGTCTAGTTACTGTTATATTTTTTTATCTTGCCTAGTTAAGAGTTTGTCATTTATTTCACTTTATCTTCACGTTGTCATTTGAAACATGCCATGACTGGCGGCGATAGCAGAATGAGCAGACATTTTAGCTAGGTTCAAGATACAGGGAGTAAAGTCATTCAGCGACCATCAATTCGGTTATTCTCCTTCTTCTTTCATACGCCCGCTGTTAATTCAGGCGTCATGACTTTCCGCCTGGTATTGCGCTTATGACTGATGTTTGCGTGGGTCTATATTACCCTTTTACAGGCATCCTTCAACCAATATGGACAGCCTCGCCGACTTCCGAAGGTATTTGAAGCTTAGATCCTTCAAGAGTGATCGTTGCAGGAGACCTATTGTCAGTGTAACTCTTTCTCGGACAGAGTTAGTTTTAGTGAAGGCATAACGGGTGACTTCTCTAACGACTTCCCTGCCTTTGTCATTCCATACACAACGTAAGATAACACTCCTTAATGATCTTTTTTGTGCCGTAAATGTGGACTTAGATCTACGCCAAAGAGCATTGGCTTACATGCGCTGACTGGGTGAGGTCTCTAAGGTAAAGACCCGAACGATCTCGACCCATCTAGGCCTAGTCACAGGAGGTATCACCTTTTTTGTTTTGCTTTGTCAAACAAACGATCATATGTTGGCGGTATACTTAGCCTTTAATGTGATCTAAGCCATGGCATTTGGACGTCATCTGTGTAAGAGGATCGGCGTCCGAAAAGTATTGCCCTTAGCCAATGCTTGGGTTTGTAACAGTCAAGCCTTTGCATTATCGGCCATACTTTTTTATCCACGGTGAGTTTGTTCCTGAGTAGGAGTATTCTCAGCAGCTTCGGGTCGCGTGTCGCCACTTGTCAATTTGCAAGGATTTTACCCTGTAATTTCCCTGTCTACGGGAATCACTGGACTGGGACTGAGAACATATATTCTAGAGGGTCGTTTCAATCGGCGCTAGCAACGTAACTGAAATTTTGCGCTCGCCGCCATCACCCACCTCAGTTCTTCCGGGGATGTTAGTTGTTATTGCAACAGTACCCTGCCCGGTTGTTCCAGGGAGGACAGTTTCTTTAGGCACTAAAAACGCAACTTTTATGATTTGCGCTTGTCCAACCATACCCTCCTCAGTTCTTTCGAGGATGTTAGTTGTTTTGGCAACTGTACCCTGCCCGGTTGTCCCAGGGAAGGCAGTTTCGTTAGGCACTGAACGCGACTTTAGGATTTGCGCTCGGCGAACTTTACCCAATAGGTTTCTCTGCGCTTGGCCTCGTGTACGAGGTTTGCCTCGATGCTGCGCTGCCGTGTTTTCCGAGATACTTGCCGATACTTTTTGATTCGTTACGCGCCTTTCTTATTGATTCTAGCCCCAGGGCCGGCAATTTGCTTGCTGCCCTTTACTCCGGGGGAGTTGGCCCTCTTTTATAATTTGGATGCACCTCTCATCCCTTCGTGTGCATCCTTTCCCATCGGACGGGAAGCTGCTACTTGTGGTAAGACCATTGTGTTCACCTCTGCCGTCACATTTACCGTACCTCGGCACTGTTCTGACATGGAGCTTGACTCGTACACAGGGCTCCGAGTTTTCGCTCCCCGTCTCGGCTTTGGGATACACCTCTCATTCTTTTAATTCGATCACTTACTCCGGAGGAGTTAGCATTTGTTCACGGACGACTCGTAAGCTGCTGTTTCTTATTTTTTGAGAACTTTGGGAAATTTTAGTGGACATCGGAGGAGATGTATGCGCTGTTCAGGGATTTTTTGGACCTGCATTGCTTTTCGGTGCTTGCACTACTATCACTAGCTGTAGTTCTCCCCGATCACTGCCACCCCCTCCCCTGACCAGACCGGAACCAAAGTCTGTTACCAGGGTCACCACGTGGAGGTAGGAGGCAGGGTCTTGATTAGCACCTATCACTAACCCTGGCGCATGTTGTCGCCACGCGCATTTGACCCCAATTCGGTAATTAAAGTCAGTAGTTTGATATGACGGGAAAGTGTGAATTAAAAAGACAATTAAAACACAGACATGTCTAACCTTGATCATGTATGCCCCACCTGTGGTAGGGGATTGTGTTCGAGGATTGGACTCTACAGTCACCTCCACACACACCAGAGAGATGCAGCTGCACACATCTGAGGCTGATGTCATCATGACATGCGATGGACGGCTATTCATTAAATTAATTAGCCTGATATGAGTGGAAAGTGTGAACATAGAAGACAATAGTTTGACATGAGTGGAAAGTGTGAACACAGAAGACAATAGTTTGACATGAGTGGAAAGTGTGAACACAGAAGACAATAGTTTGACATGAGTGGAAAGTGTGAACACAGAAGACAATAGTTTGACATGAGTGGGAAAGTGTGTGAACACAGAAGACAATAGTTTGACATGAGTGGAAAGTGTGAACACAGAAGACAATAGTTTGACATGAGTGGAAAGTGTGAACACAGAAGACAATAGTTTGACATGAGTGGAAGATGTGAACACAGAAGACAATAGTTTGACATGAGTGGAAAGTGTGAACACAGAAGACAATAGTTTGACATGAGTGGAAAGTGTGAACACAGAAGACAATAGTTTGACATGAGTGGAAAGTGTGAACACAGAAGACAATAGTTTGACATGAGTGGGAAAGTGTGTGAACACAGAAGACAATAGTTTGACATGAGTGGAAAGTGTGAACACAGAAGACAATAGTTTGACATGAGTGGAAAGTGTGAACATAGAAGACAATAGTTTGACATGAGTGGAAAGTGTGAACATAGAAGACAATAGTTTGACATGAGTGGAAAGTGTGAACACAGAAGACAATAGTTTGACATGAGTGGAAAGTGTGAACACAGAAGACAATAGTTTGACATGAGTGGAGCACGCACATAGCTCGGGCAACAACCCTAGAATTCATTTTTTTTAAAGTTCACTCGTTATGTGACCCGGATTAGAATCCACGACCTTTGGGACGTAAGAACAATGGCTTAGACTCTTCGCTTCCTTCTAATCCCTTTTAAAACAAATAAGATGGGTAAAAGAAGTTATTAGGAAGCCTGCAATCAAAGAAAAGAGAAGAAATGTAGAAAGATGTGACATGGATGGAAACTAATGGCTCTACTTTTACATACTAGTCCACCCCATCCGTGACTTATTCTCGTCATTCTGTAGTTCTTCTGCGTTCTCACTAGATTGGGATTTCGGATTCTCTAATAAAGGCAGCCGTCTGCCTCAGATTATCAGCCACGCCATACAGTTTGTCTTGGACGCTAGTGTAAGTGGGCCATCTCTTTCTTCTCAAGTCTGCATACTGGGGACAGTTCTGTAGGATATAATTCCAATGATTTCTGCTTCCCCATTTGTGCCGACCTCTTCCCGCAGTAAGTTTTGGCCACAGTCGTGATGGTAGGTCTGACATTCTTACTGCATGGCTAAATCTCCGTAGCAGATTGGCGACCGTAGAATCCGTTATCTTATTCTTCATTGTGAGGGGTCGTTGCACCATATTATGCGCCGTACAGCCTGGTGCATCCGTTTTCTGCAAGCATTTGTTTCAGGTTAGCATTCCCTAGCGGACACGTGAATCCGATTTCAACCAAATTTCATTAGTCGCCTCTTGCGACATGCGTGGCAGGTAACAGTGGTTCTATTCTTTACACCCCAAATTTGGGCCCCGGTAACCGCTCGGGGCTATCGATTAATTTAAATACACCAGTGTTTTCTAAACCAACCAATCGGTAATCACCGAGTGGTTTTACTCGTAAACTGTGCTACACAATCTATACTACTAAAGTGTTTCTAAAATGCTTTGATATAGACATCACTTGATGGAAATCCTTTATGCAAGATCGTCAAATGTGACGCTGCAACAACACTAGAGCAATTCGTATTGCTAAATGTCGTGGCACTGCTGAGTCACAGAGAAAACGAGCTGTAAGAAAAGACACAACACCCACAAGTCTAACCTTGATCATGCATGCCCCGCCTTAGGTAGAAAACGAGAACAATGAGTTTTTAAGAACACCATGGGAAGCACCGGAGGCAATGAAATGATCAGTAAATAGACAGTAAATAAGTTATGTTATGTTATGTTATGCGATCGACGTCACGGCACATTGGGCATTCCCATGCATGTTCTGTCCTCCGCTGCAGCAGCCATCCTAAAGTCTATTTGCTCACCGTACCCATGAGTTGATTACTATATCTTCTCTCTCTACCACGAAGACGACACTGTCTGGCATGTCCAAACTTAACGCTTAATTCTCGAACTCGCTCCAGTGTCTGAGACGTGCCCATGTCACATAATTGAGAGCGTACCGCATTGATGATATCGGCTCTGTCCATACTTCTGCCCGTTTGAGTCGGGGCATTGTTTGCAAGAAAGTCTGCACGCTCGTTACCCTGCACTCCAGCATGTTCAGGTGTGTACAGCCAAATCATTTTCTTGCGATGAGATCTCCGAATGCTGTTCACCCACTCCACACGCATACTTCCAGATTCAATCAGTTGAAGCATATTCATCGAGTCTGATATGATGATCATATGGGTAACCTGTTGCTCAGCCACCCATGACAGAGCCCTGGAGGCAGCAGTGATCACCATAGTCATGCTCGATGTCGTTGTCTCGAAAGCGCCGCAGTCCTCATGAAGTGTGCGACCATTTCGCTGTGCTGAATAAGCCCATGATGATCTGGTTCCGCGTCTGACAGAGCCATTGGTGTAGAGTATATAAGTATTAGGGGATTCCCGAAAAAAACAAATTCCCAAACACAGGATTGGAACCACAAACTTTTTTTTACTACAGCAACCATTGCCATATATTTCAGAAACAGCGTTGTCATCTGTTGAACACATAATAATCATATTCGATCGCACAGTGTTTACACAAACACATGTGATAAGTTAGCTGGTTGTATTCTTCAAAAGCACACTGTTGTAGGGATTTTATTCCAAGACTGGACTTCACAGTGATCTATGCACCCACCAGAGAGGTGCAACAACACATCTCTGAGGCTGTTGTCATCATCTCCTGCGATGGTCGGCTATTATTATACAATTTAGTCATGTCGCGATCGTGAGAAGTATAATTATCAATTTATGAACAAAGAACAGCACAAGATGTCGCCGAAGTCTTTTGCCTACGAATGTTGGGTTCACAATTATTTGTAAGATTACTGGTTTTATGTTGTTAATATTTTTCGCAGTCTTAATCAATTTTTTTTTTACCGTCTGCTGTTTAAAAGCTATCCAAGAAGTCTCTTAGTGTCAAAAAGTCATATATGAAGTCGCTAATAGCTACGCTCGTGTGGTGCTGAGGTCTGCAAGGGAAGCAAAGAATAGTACCACTGCGACCTACAATGCATGTCGTAAGAGGCGATTGATGCAGGTCCTAGGGTTGCTACCCTAGTAAATAAAAACCGCGCAGAAATAGATGTGCTGACCTACTTGTAGGCGCATAACTGGCACAATGTACAATCACTCTTAGGTTCAGATCACATAGAAGTCACACAGAGTGGTTAACAAGTGGTCGATATGGAACGTTTGAAAAGAACTAATAGCTATATATGAATTCTCAGTCCACATCATCATCATCATATTACATACAGAGCTCTTTACAAGACGATAGCTTCTTTCGGTATCTAGAAGACGGAAGTGGTAATGTCTGTCTACTGTCGCCTGTACTGGAGCTTGAGGTGAGATATAAATAGAACTCGTATTACTGTATATTAGATACAACTAAATACAACTATGGTGACTATGAACTGATTTTGGAAGGAGAGGATCAATAGTTAGTGTTAATTATATTTGTGTCATATTTAATATGTCTGGTTACTAATATAATAATGATATCGGGCAGTTAAGTTAGCAATCTTAATCTTGCAGCAATTGTTATTGTTCATTGGTTCTATTATTATATTAAACACGAGATTCAGTAGTACCTGGGCTGGGACCATCTAGACGGGGAACGTAAAAATATGGATGATGTAATCAAGTACTGTGCAGCTGTGAAAGAATATTTTGTTGCTATTGATTCCACTTAGGTTACGTGTCTAAACAAGCATTTTGCTCGTTTTTCTGCTGTTCATCCTAGTCTCTTATCTATTAATAGAATAGTGGCAATAGTCAATACATATCCTGTGCATTTCATTCATGATTCATACCGTCTCTATACTTACTGTTACCACATAGTCAGGCATACAACTAGGATTGAAAGATAACTTATTCAGTAGTAATTCCCCGTCAGTATAAATTGTATTTATTTTTACCAGGAGTTAGTAGTCGTAATTTGAAGCTGGTCCCATAGAGATGGTTGTATATTGCTGTCACTGCCTCAATGTCCGCATATTTGCAGATAAACTTGAAGGGAAACCAAAAACAGGTAAGTTAACTTAAACAGATGATTTCCAAAGATTTTGTTGGTGTGTTTTATTTCTTGTCTATGACTCATGTGATATCAATTGCTGCATAGCAGTTGAGTATATTATATAGTATTATATGTAATAATGCGGACAATCATTATCATATTATGATTACAAGATCTTTCGTTCTGATTCATCAGTAACTTTTCATTAGTAACAATTCAGTCTTGTCTCATCATTGTGGCATTTAATTGATTTCATATTTTGAAATGTTGTCTTTTTCAAACCAATCCCTTTCTTTATTTTCTGAGATACATCTCATTTTCTTCTTCAAACGTTTTCAACATCGACTTGTCTGCTTCTTCTACTTCATCTTCTTCGAACACTCCATATCAACAACTTATTAAACCACTCTTTGTGATTTGTATGTGATCCCAGCCTAAGAGCGATTGTACGTTGTGCCAGTAATGCCCTTAATGTAAATGTAGGCCAGCACATGCGATTTCTGCAATGCTTTTTATTTACTAGGGTAGCTTCTCTAGACCCCTACCTCAGTCACCTCTTACGACATGCCTTGTAGGTCAGTGTTACTATTCTTTGTTCCCCTTTGGGCCCGGCAGTATGCTTCTAAAGTAGTTATGGGTCAACTGGTCTCAATCAACTTGCTTATGCCACATGTCCATTTATCAGTGGAGCCTATCTAGTACTTATAAAACACATTGTATCTCTGCCTGTTGTGTCCAGTTGCTAGCCAGAAGCTTCTCCCATCAGATGTTATTAGTTCCAATGTATTTAGATTGATTGGCTTTTCTTAGCAATTTCCTATTTTCTTTGGTGTCACACTTTTGTGGAATATGTTTTATTGAGATGACCAAAACTTCTGTCATCCTGCTTGCTTACTCAGAGTTTAGTCTTTTGTATTTTTCTCGGCCACAACTATATTAATTTAATCCCTTTATATTCATTTAATACTTTTAATATTCCAAAACTAGTTACTAAACATTTCTGTTTTACATGTAACTCCCTTAGGTCAGGTTTCAAAAAAATTATTCTATGGATGTAAACCCAATAAAAATCTTGGCCTTGTGATACAAGTGAATTTACCCTGATATCCAAGAATCAGACTCCCAGCTATGGGAAAATAGCCGCACTGCTTTGTGCAAGTTCCATTAGAAAGGCTATTGGGGTAAACCCAAAAGAAAATCAGGAATCGAGCCCCTATAGCAGACAGCATTATGCGATGCCCTACCGGCAGCTCCTGCAACCAAACTGATACCAGACTTGTGCTTGCACCCAAGTGAAGTCGGAGGGTAGTTGATGCTTCGACAACTCAGCTACTCCATACAAATTTCTCAGGCATGTGTCGCGGAGATTTACAAGTATTCAGTTTTAAAAAAAAGTAATTTATATATTTTCTTACAGTTACTTTTAGTTGATGCTGTCTTATTTCATTAGTTTACCATTCATTAGTTACTTTGATCAATTCACAAATGTTATAGAAGAAATTATAATCTTGTGAAACAAAGTGCTGCAAAAAAAGTTTCAGAAGGAATTAGACAAAAAAGAGAAAATATACACGACTTCTTTTTGGGAACGCTCCATTTCGACCACTTGTTAACCACTCTGTGTGATTTGTATGTGATCTGAGCCTAAGAACGATTGTACGTTATGCCTGTTATGTGCCTACAGGTAGGCCAGCATATCCGATTTCTGCTATGCTTTTATTTACTAGGTAGCTTCCTAGTCCCCTACATCAGTCGCCTCTTACAACATGCCTTATAGGTCGCAGTGAAGCTATTCTTTGCTTCCCTCGTGGGGCCTGGCACCACTCGGGCGATACACAATTTGAACATCGAGAACCTTTGGTTCATAAACAGTATCATGTCTAAGAAACTGCAATATTTTTGTCACATTAAACATCTCAGTAGTTTAGCAAGCAAGACCAATACTGGATGATATAGTTTCAAGAAGATGAGGCAAGGGATGACCAAGACAAGTGTGGCAACAGAACATTATAGAAACCTTGAACACTATAGTGGAGGAGATAAAAGGATTGACTAGAAATGAAGAGTATTTTAGGTGGGCTTTGATGAGAGCAGTATTCTGTAAAGGACATGCTACATAAATAATCTGTTTATGATACTGATGGTTCTTGTGCTATTACATGTGATCTTTACAGAAATAGGTATAATGACATTTTAACTAAAGTAAAAAAAACATGAACAAATCCGCCCCACAGACTTTCATCAGGATACAATTCAAAGTAATCTAAAACATGTTTAGAGAATATGACAAATGAGGGATGACCTCTGAAGTCAGAGAAGGCACGCCTGTATGGCGGGGGACACTCATGAGGAAAGCATACCTTCATGCAAAAATAAGTCAGCAGTGCCATACTAGATGCCACGAATACACCTGAATTCATAATGGGGACGAAGCAGACAAAGGGATAAAAGTGATATAATCTTATATCCTAACATCAAATTGTTTTTGGAATTATCTTAGTACTTTTCATACTAATCTGCTTTTCTTTTTATTTGATAAATCTGTGTTAGTAATTTGGCTGTTATGTGTAACCAAATGATAGCAGCAATATATTTGTTTCAATTCACTTTTCAGGTATCTTAGCGACCTGTCCCTTGGGTTCTTCATGTGAATCTGTAGAGTTAATTGATCAGGGATTTCAGTTTGTAAGTATCATTTTATTTATTTATTTTACTTCTTTTTTTTTTTTATCTACCTCAATTTTAGTACATATTAAATTCAGTATTGTATACAGAAAAGTTCTTAGAACATTCTGGACAGGGAAAAAAACAAAACAAAGACATCCTATAAGGCCTGCATATCAAGGAACATTGACTCATAAATAACATCATGTCACAGAAGATTAAATATTTTGACCATGTTAAACTTCACAGTGGTTTGGAGAGAATGATAATGGTTCCTGGAGTACGAGGAATGGGACAAACAATATGAAGGTGACAGCAGGACATCAGAGAAACCTTGAACATGATGCTTGGAGGTGGCGGAAAAACTTGCAAGAGACAGATTTTTTTAGGACGGGCTGTGATGAAAGCGGCGTTTCTCAAGGGACTACTTCTTGATTTTGATTGTATACCTTATTTTTATGTTTATGCAATTCTGACAAAATAAAATATCATAATTGCGCAACTGTTTCATTAACAAAAATATTCCTTGAACAAGCGGTCATGCTAAGTAATAATAATAATTAACTGTATAGTTAACACTGCATTATATTTACTCATGCATTAAGTATTTTGGAAAACTACATCCATTTATCTTCAATTTGATATATAATGTCATATTGTATATCATATTTAGAAATAATATTTATAGTTTTGCTAAACTACGAGTGCAATTTTTGGAAAATAAAACAATAATTTAGTCCAGATGCCAAAAAAAGTCTGTAGTGAATCAGTTAATTTCATAAACCATTAGGGTCATAGGTACACTATGATGGAATCTCTAATTCTTCCAAAGTTCCTCCAAAGACCTCTTTCCTTAGTGTTGAAAAATTCTTTCTTGACCAGTCCTTGATGTTATCAGCTCATGCTTTTTTTCTTTGCCTTCATCTTCTCCTACCAGTTTTGACTTTTCCCTGAAAAGAGAGAGTCTGTCTGTTTACATGTCCGAACCATGCACATTTCTGATGTTTCACCACTGCCAGAAGTGTTTCCTGCTGTCCTGCCCTTGCTAAGTAATGCAAGATAAAATTTGATATGTAAACTATTCTGTGCATTCAAAATCCTTACTGGTAGCTATAACAAATGAAATTTTTGCATGTGAACGACATTGATATATGTGGAAAGAACATAGCAATTGGTAAATTGAAAATAGTCTATCAATCTCCCATCAAGACACAGAACAGATATTGGAGATTCATTTTGGTAAGTTTTTGGTGCTGGAAGAGCACTTGATCTGATCTGTTGTGTTTGGTTAAAAAAAGAAAGAACCCTTTTTCATACTTTGTGGAATATTGGGTAATACTGTGTTGGACCCGTATTTTTCACTGACCATCGACACACGGTGGGTGATGTGGACAACATCACGCCAGCCTCATTTACTGCCCAGTGCTTTTCCTGGTATTCAATTGAGACTGGGTTGACCTGAGTGCCAACTATTCAAAAAATATTCAATGCCCAATGTGGAATTGAACTCGAACTACTAGCCTAAGAAGATAGTTCACTAACAACTATGCTACTGGGGCTCTCTGATGTGTTTAGTAACATTTTTATTTGAGCTGTATTTGCTGTAGATTGATTTTACCCTAACAGGTCATTCGTAGTTCTTTAATGTGAATTGTTGATATGTATTCACCTTTTAAATTAACTAAATATGAGATGTGTATTTTGCTTTGGTTGTGTAATTTTAGTATTAAGAAATATTTCAAAACTATTTCAGAGCCATAAATGTCTTGTTCATCGTGTGCGAGACAAAGACTGGACAGTATACATGTGTGTTCCATGCTGTTTGCGAACACATGCTGTCAACCTTGATGCCAGAATCATGGTTGTGAACTCAGAAATGAAGGTGAAAGTCAAATATAGTTGTAATCATAAACAATTATATTTCTCTTGCTATATTGAAATTCTATCCATTTTTGTGCTTATTTTCAAGGTTAAATATTATGACCTGCTGATTTTTATTTTTCATTTCATTGAGACACTATCATTCTAATGGAATTTCTGCATGACATACCAAGCAGTCATTAATTTTAATGACTCCTTTCTTTCAAAATAGTTGCTAAGGTAACGTAGAAACACAGTTATTTGTATCATACATTTGACACATTTTAGTACTTTTATATCACAATGATATATTTACATTGAATTTTGAAGTTAAAAATAGAAAAGGTGCGAAATACTTTTTTCGTATCTTATTTTCTACATAAAAACAGCTGCCTGTCCATTACCTATTGAATTTTTTCTGTTCAATTTCCAGAACTTACACAAAATTATTTTGACTTACTATCGACATGTTGAAATCTAATCTGCAGTCTAGGTGTGCAAAATATCACAAATCACAAGCTAGTAAGAGAGTGATCAAAAATTGGTTATTCTAGAGTAAGCGAAAACTGATTAAAAACAACTTTCTATTGGTAACTGGTAGTAGTAGTAATTTTTACATAATAGAAAAAAGTGATTAACATTGATGGTACATGTAATATATTTCTTCTTCTTCCCCTTTCAACTCTCAACAGAGTACATGTCTTCAATAAACTTCTTCCAGATCTTCTTCTCTCTTGCCATCCCTTCCAATTATTTCCATATTTTATCTTTTTAATATCAGTCTTCAGATTTCTTCTCCAGGTATTTCTAGGCCTTCCCCTACTCCTCTTTCCCTGCAGTTTCCAAAACAGTGCCTGTCTTGCAATTCTTCTCAATGTGTGTCCTATCCATCTCCAGCTTCTCTTCCATAGCTCTTTTTCCACAACTCTTTTTCTACTGGTATCTGCTGAGTTCTTTTTTCTGGGTTCATCGTTCGTAATATTATACCATCTCAGTCCTTCTATGCTACATAAACATCCATTTATGAAGGTCTGTAGTTTTCTGGTGGGTTCTTTTGTTGTCTTCCATGTTATTTAATATCTTTAGTTTCAAGAAATCTAAGGTTTTTTTTGCTCAGGAGCCCAGGGAGTGCACTTTATTCTGTGGGCTGGGTTTAAACATCTGCTGTTGGTGAGACTATTGATAGTAAACATACAAATCTAGATGCAAACATAGTTTTCTTTCTACAGAAAGGTCAGGATGCCATTCAGGTGATAAAGAAGAGTCCAGACTTTTCTCCTGTGTTTAATCTGTTGCTTGGTACCAACGATGGAAGACAGAAAGATAGTGGTATGTTTAATTATTGTAACATCCTCTTCTTATACTTTGTTATCTCTATATGGTTTCTCCCAAAGAAGGGCCGGAGAAGACCATGTTATTACTCTGTTTGACACTTTTAAGTTCTCTATCATCGCTGTATAATTTCTTCTTTGCGTTCGTTCTTTACTACCAGTTTTCATCACTCTTTGTGATATGTTTGATCTTTGTCAAGAACGTGTATACGTTGCACATTGATTTGGTAGGTCCCTAAACGCATAGAATTCTATATGTTTAGGACATGTGCATCTGATTTCAGCCAAACCTCCTAGTCACCTCTTCGACATGCGTGGCAGGTAACAGTGGTTCTATTCTTTACATCCCAAATTTGGGCCCGGTAACCACTCGGGCGGAGATGTAAATGAAATTAAGTAAATTAAAAGAACAATCATTGCTTTGCAAAAAAATTAAACAACTAAAAACAGTATAAAGGACTGATGGAAAACAAAGATCAGAATACTAAGAGCATGCATATTCCCAGTGGCAACGTATGGGTGGAAAGCATGGACAATTAACAAGACAGTGGAAAAACATATTTGTGCTTTTGAATATAAGTGTTACAGAAAAGACCTCCGTATATTATGAACAGAGAAGAGAAAACATCAATATATCCAGAAGTAAATCAAAGAAAACTGGCTGATGCTACAAATAAGAATGAAAAATTAAAAGTATTTTGGACATATAAAAAGAGCTGGAAAAGACTTTTTGGAATGAGCATTGCAGCAAAGAGAAGATAGGTACAGGATGTGATTTGAGCATGATGACAGCAAAGAAATGTTTTTTTCCTCTTGCCTCTGAGAAAGATACATTTTAGAGGACTGTTAAGGTGAGAAAGTTCTGCTCTGGGCAAGCTATTTGATAATGCTATTCTGAATTCTTTAAGGGGGAGCTGACATGTAAATTATTAAAATAATGGTGGGGAATCTACAACCCTAATCAGACTGCACAAATATATTGTCAAATATGGCATAGCTATACAAGAACACTAACTGGAAGCCAAAAAAAAAAAAAAAAGGAATAGTAAGCCAACAAAGAACTAGTGTTGTTAGTTTCCACACACTGAGAGACATACTGAGTAGGAGATTGGAGCACTTATGAACTAATCGGTTCAATGTGCAGTGATGATGATCTGATGAATAAACTCTCAGAAAATGAGAATAAATTAGTATTATTCACAATTAAATATCCAGCCTGTACTAATGTTATGTACAAGATTGGTACTTATTTTGTTGTTGCTGTAATTTCTAGCATAGTATTTTTTAATTTCATTAAGGTGGTATACAGCCACAGAGCTATGAAACACTGCAGAAGCAGTTGGGAGATTTGCAGACTGTTTTATCAAAGTATCTTAAACATGAGGAAGACGCTATGGACAGCAGGATAAGGTATTTATTCACTGATATTTGAAAATATTTTCTGGAAATATTTTGCATAAAAAAGTATATTAAGTATTTTGGACATTTAAAGAGACACAAAGGGCTGGAGAAGACCATCATAGAAGTAGGCAGACCACGGAGAAGATGGATATAGGATGTAGCTGATGGTTTGAGTTTGACGGCTGCAGAGGTGGGACATCTGGCTTATGAGAGAGAGAAATTCCAAAGGACTGTTAGTTGGCAAAGTTCTGCTCAGGACAAGCTATTTGATGTAAAAGTAAAAAAGTAAAGGAACCCTTTTTAGACCACCTGGTATATAGGGTAAAACTGTGTTAGGCCCATATTTTTCATTGACTGTCATCATATGATGGGTGATATCTTCTCATGCCGACCGGCCTTACTTCCCAGTGCTTTTCCTGGTACCCAATTAAGGCTGGGTCAACCTGAGAGATATTATGATCTGAAAAAAATTCCGCTCCCACTGTGGAAATGAACCCAAACCACTAGCCTAAGAAGCAGATTCACTAACTGCTACGCTACTGTGGTTCTCACTTTTTTTTTTTTTTTTTTTTTTTCGTCCGCTTTCAACTCAGACGAGTTTCATCTCTGAAACTGATTTTTGCGTGAAAATCCGTTTTTCAATTTCTTACAATGGCAGCAGCGTGCACATTGTAAATTACTTTACACTGGCAGCCGTGTGCTCAATGTACTCGTAATTAGTATTCCTCGCCATACAGGCAGATTTTCTCCGACTTCAGAGGTACTCACGTTATCGTCCTGAGTAAGACCAGGGGACTCGAACAAATGCCGGATAGTGGGTTCGAACCCGAGCTGAGGCGTCTCACAGCTAGCAGGCCGAGCTACTATCAACTACTCTAGGCAGTCCCCGGTTCTCACTATATGATGAGATGAGATTTTTAAAAAGTATTTGTTGCTTATCCCCACTTTCTTCTTCATATGTTATCTTCTTCATATTTCATTGTTCTCACATACATAAACACTTATATAGATATAACACACAGTGTTTGCTTCTGTTCATTTTCTAACAGGGACTTTGAGGAACAGGAAAGAATACAATTTTCAAAGCTGAAAGAGAGTGCTCAACTTCAGAAAGCCAAACTTATTAAGTAAGTTCAAGATGGAGCAAAATCTGGTATAATTTCAACTACATTAGAGTTTGTTCTGTTGCCTTATATTCCTATTGTTCTAACGTTCACTACCAACAACATTCTTGTTGGTAAACCGCGAAGAATCTCCACCCATTGCGAGACAGAATCCATTTCCACATTAGCGACTAACTGTACTGCAGTCACTCAGCTCATCTGCATGTGGACACACCCTAAGCTGGATTGATTCACTTCAAACACCGCTCTAAACAGAACAACAGTGGAAAATGCATCGTTAGCCGTAACGTCAAATTTGCGAGCGCCATTTTTGTTGAATCAAATTTACATTGCAAGAGTTTGGATTGAAGATTGGTGTATCCAGAAAAGAACAGCACAACAGGAATATAAGTTGGTTCATCAACTCACTTTGGGACTTGTATGGTTATTTGCTGGATGCTATTGGTGGTATTGTGAAGGAGATTGAAGCACCTATGAAATGCAATGAAAATATTCTGAACTGAAACTGAACAATGGATCAAATAATTGAACCGCTTGAGAAGTTTGAGAGAAAACTGCCAGATCGATGGCAGAAAAGGACTTCACTTAAGCTACCCACATTGCAAGACATCAAAAAATTGCTGTGGTAGCACAGAAGATTGCTGCTCAAAGTGATACAGGGATCATCATCTTTGCAGTCAATTCTGATATTGTGTGTTCCACATAAAATAAAAGCTTCTATGTTAGTATAGAACTGAATAGTCATTTTGTACTTGATTCTAAAGTTGTTGCAATACATAAATGAAAATATTGTCATCATATCTTGTTACAGACCTCTGTTATTATTAAGAATGTCACAGATAGCAAAGTTAATAACACACTGTGCTAGTGACCACATGCCAAGAAAATTGCTGGGTTTCGAGATCATCTTAGAACAAACATTCTCAGTGTGCACTTGTTATGCGGTAGAACAACAAGGAACCCTGATCCTTTACTTGGGGATCTATATTACAAATACCTCTGAAGTCAGAGTAAGGTTCACGTATGACAAGTCACGTATGATAAGGAAAACAAGTTTTCATGCAAAAATCAGTCAGGGGCTATTCATAACAGATGAAATACCCAAAAAATTATTAAGATTGTGATTAGCAAGGATCATGCATAACAGCACTTTGAACTAGTTCATAGGTGCTCCGATCTCCTTCCCAACACCATCACCAGCGTATTACGATTGATCCCTCATTTTTGCTCCCATTTCCTTCACTCTGACCAGGGATTCACACCGACGTTCCAATTTATTTATTCAACTTACTTCTGTCATGTCATTGATGATGTCTGGACTATCCATTCATTACCTGTCCTTCCTTGATCCCAACTCCAGGTAATTTGCTCAGTCTAAAGTCGAAGGATTGACTTCATTGCACCAGGTTTTACCCCATATGGCTCAGCCCCGCTCCACAGAGATGCGCACCTCCTGTTGAGAGTACTGCACAAGCTCTGTAACTCTGTCAACAATCTTAGAGGTCTCTGGGGGGAAAATGCACACATGATCAGTGCAGTCTGGATTCAAATCCACAACCTTCAAAGCGCAAGGGGAGAGCTTAACCACTTTGCCAAAGTTATCTTGCAACCCTTTATGGCGTGGTACAAAACTAAAGGCTAGGAAGGCCATTCAGGGTATCTTCAAAAAAGTCAAACCATTCCCATCTAATACAACCAGCCTGAATTTTCTTGAGCATATAGATTGAGCAAAAACACTCAGTATACACACATCTGTGAGTTATTGTGTCCTGAACCATTTCAAAAAAATAGTTACAGCCTGTTTAGACTGTTTCACCTTCATTTTTTGACCATTGTAATATCTTTGTCAAAGTCTAAATGTAGTGTGCTGTGAAATTCATCACTCCTGTTGTATCGCTTTGTGTGATTTTTTGATCCAGAAGCACTTGAGCTTTTCAGCTCTTCGACTCGGTGCCATGGACATCTGAATTCTTCGTTCGTGTCACGAACACCGTGAATCTGGGAATCTGTGGCTTTTCTGCCTCCACAATTGAACCTCGTACACCAGAGGCTAGTCACCTCACAGTCCAACGCTAGTTAAATGCTGGCACGGCATCGCTTGTGTGATAAAGACCTTTGGTCAAAACTTTGCTGTGATTGTCATTGTTTTTTGTAAAACGACAGTATTTTGTTATTACGTGTTCGCCATTCTAAAGTTTTTACTGCAGTCTCCATCTATATTTATTGCACATTCAAGTTAATGAGCTGCTATGCATCTTCAAGCTAATGAGCTGCCACCTATTTTCAGTGTCCTCTTCCACAAATCTGAGGGTAATCAGCACAGATAAAACATGAGCTCAGTGCAAGGACATGGTATGTGTTTCAAGCTTTCCTGCTGAAATTTGTATTAGAAACTTAATCATAAGAAATATGTATTGTTCAAATCCATTAACATTTTTCTGCCCATTTACTCTTCTTGCTGCCATTGTTTGTTGCAAAACCTAATTAGTACCTGCATTTTCTTTTTTTTTTAACATATAAGATATATCCATAATTGAATTTTGAAACAATTCCAAATAGTTTCATAAATAAAGTTTGAATGTCCTATTGAAATGTTTCTGTCATACATTTATAAATTGTGAAAGAAATGAAACACTAAATACATATATAACAACTTTACTCTCAGAGTTACTTAGTTTTGTGAGATTTATGGCTGCTTACCAGTTGATCTTTTCTATCTTCATTTCTTCTTGTGATCACTATTTTGATGGTTAGATTGTATGAAGAAGTCAACTGTTGCCTGGAGCTGTCATCTCTGGTGCCATGTAGTTTTGAATGTAGTGTTGTGTTGTGTTGTAGGGCCAGCATTCCGTTCTACCGAGAACATGCAAGAAACAGTCCTGCAGGATATGTTCTGTGGTTTGATCTGATAAACTGCAGGGACACACAGGGGAAGGAGACAATCGTATGCTGTGCAAGTGTTTATTCTCTCTCAATCATTCTTTTCCTGCCACTTTATCATTCCTCTTGTGATATATAAACAGCCGTTGCCAAGAATGCTTTTGCGCCACATCGTCAGTACCATTTGGAGCTCTAGTGCTTGTCCTTCTGTGAAGTGTCCGATTTCAACTAGCGTTTACTGGGTTCGCTCTCCGTCAGTCTTTGAGTGCCCTCAGCCAACCTGCAAGGCAGCAGATTGCTATTTTCTATTAGGGTAGTGACCCTTAGACAACCTACCCTCTCAGGCTGTCGAGCGTCATCTACCTAGAAAACTGTCTTTTTCTGGACTACTTGGTTTTCTTGCCGTCCAGTTTTGTGTAGTTTACTCTGCTAGCCTTTGATTGTCCCCAATCAAACTACAAGGCAGCAGTAGTTCCCTCGAGCGGAAACGCACACTGGCTTCAACCTCTGCTGGGCTTTCCAGTTTTTCTGCACATTTGGGTGGTCCAATCACCCTCACGCCTGCCACACCCTCTCTTCGCGGTACACCATTAGCGCTGCGCACATCTGCCCAGCAGTGGGCCCCCGTGCATTGTCCGCAGGTGTGATCACTCTGCCCTAGTGCCTGCCTCACCATCTCCTTTCTCAGTTCTCACCGTGCTCAGATTTATCTCTGTCCGAACCCAGGGCTTAACTCGAGGGCCCCCACCTCAGAGTTTCACCTTATGTGGGCCCACATGCAACTCTTCTCAGGCACAAGTTTTGCTCCACACGTGCTCCCCGTCTCTTCTCTGGATAAACCCTCATCCCTTTGTGGCCATCCGCTCAGCTTTTCTTCCATTGGCCGAGAGAGACGAGCATTAATAGTCACTCTGGGATTCCACTTGACTGTGTTGTGAGTGGATCCCATCCATGACTACATCTGCATCACTACCACCACCAGAGTAGCTCTCCTCGATCCCCTTACCCTCTTTAGCCAGACCGAACCAATGTCTGTTGTTACCAGGGTCACCATGAGGAGGTGTGGTAGGATCTTGATTAGTGCCAGCTCACTAATCCTGACACTGCGTTGTCCCCATGCGACTTTGGCCCCCAAGTGTTTATTCATTATGCCCTGTCCTGAGACGTAAGATAATGCTCTGTCCTTGTATGTCTAGTGTGTGATAGTCGTCATTGGATAGATTGAGTATCTTCATTTCTCATTACAGAGCTTTTAGTCCTGCCTCATATCACACTGACATTTAGGACAGTAAGGGGGCACTCCTTTCTCATCCTTGGAATCACTATTTCGAAGTTGAGATTCATTAGCATCACTAAACGAGTATTCTGAATCGGAACTATTGTCTGTGCTGAGTAATTCATATCTGTTATCTATCTATCTATGAATCAATAAGCTGTGTTGGCTTGTGCATTCAATATTCTTTGCTAATGAATGTTAGAACTTGAAGTCATTATTTATTTAGAAATAGGGTTGTTTACACAATTCAACTGTTCAAAACTTTTTTTAAGCTGAATAAATTAGCATAATCTCAAGAATTTGTAAATATATCGGCTAGCAAGAAACAACTCTAAAATATTAAATTTTTAAAAACCATTAACATATTTCTCTTTCTGGGAGCTTGTAGGCGCCTACAAGTTAGTATGCAATTTGCTCAAAACTTGGATCACAAATAATTGTAATGACATATCCCAATTAATGAAAATCTTAACCTGACGACTTCGCAGCAACTGCACTAACCATGCAACCATTAAATTCCTCAGGCTCTCATCCCACCTGTTCTACACTGCCCAAAAAAGCGGTACTACAGGCAGTAACGATAGTTTTTTGTTTTTTATCATATCACAATCGCTGGTAAAAATTTGGTATGCCAGTTTGTAAAGTTGAAATAAAATCACATATTTCTATTTTAAGACAGTTATGTTTTTATCGTCTGACTGTATATGTGATGTGTAGTGTATAGAAACTGTCTTAATCTCATCGTTTGTTTTGTATCCTTTGTTTGATAAAGATCTTTTAGTCAAAGCATCGCTGTATCTTGTTTTTGTGCTTTGTAAAGTTACAATACTTTGTTTATGTGTTTCGCTCTGTATAGTTCTACTGCAGTCTTTTCTTATAACGATAATAATATCCTCAGTTTGTAAAGTGCACATCATACTCACTGTTCATAATCTCGCTGTTTATTGGGGCATTACTGATATAGAATATTAGACTTGTGCAACATTTTCTGAGAAATACTCAGTGAATCTATAGACTTTTGAAAGTTGACATGTTTAGAAAATAGCTCCATACTAATTAGCCTGATATTCCATTACTGATCGTGGACCCTCACTGGTGCTACGGAGTTCGTGCACTACAGCTAAGATCTTCCTGTGTATAAGAGATTGAAGCACACATGGTTACTCACCAGAGTGCAATGATGATGGTCCTATCAACAATCATTCCATTACTGGGCTCAAAATTGTCCTATTTTTTCAGCTATTCTGACCCATTCCAGAAGTGCAAATGAGTATGGCAAGGAAGGAGTCGGACATGGTGGGAATGGAAAACAAAATATAAAAATGAGAGCTTCAAGTCCAGATGGTTCAGTAAACTTTTTCTATTTTACACGTTTAACATTTCTTATTTTTGTGTTTATGACTATAAATGAAGTCCTTTATTACTGTTTACTTTTTGAATGTTATTTTTAACTATTAAAAAACTTTGTGTACATTTTATATACAGTGTTTATCATTAGTAAACATACAGTGTTTATCATCAGTAAACACTTTCTTATTCGTTATTTTTTTTAAATAAGGGTGCGATAACCCAATAATTTGATCATCACTGACCTATCTTCTCTTTATATTTGTTTCTGTATTTGATATATGCATTAACCACTACACTATTTCAGCTGTCTCATTTAATTGTAAATAAGAATATTTTATATATCTTCTTCACTGATACACATTGCTTCTTATTCTGCTTTCACCCGCTATGGATTCATGCGTAGCCGGGGCGCTTCTGACTGATTTTTGCGTGAAGGCCTGCTTACCGTTTTATTGGTTTCTCGCCATGTATAAATTGCTCATTTCTATTATCTTTCTATTATATGTGCTTTATAATGTTGTGTCATTTGTCTGCAGTCTTTGCAATGGATGAGTTTGATATTGGTGAAGTGGATGAAGATAATGAGAATAATGCACCAACAAGCAGATATGGTAAGTTTGTAGGAAGTGCTACACATAGAAATAAATACAGTAGGCTTGTACTGAGAACTTTGTTGTTACATGTTTCGCCATTGCTACATAGTTTTACTGCAGTCTTCCTTATATCGGTAATAGGTTAAGACTGACCACCACTACACAGACAGATATATATGGCACGTTAGTACTGACTACCACACATACAAGTTTTTAAAGGGTTTTAAAGCCGAAGGATTGACTTCATTGCACCGGGTTTTACCCTTATGGCTCGATCCCTGTCTGCAGAAATGGCACACCACCTGTCGAGAGTATTGCACAAAGCATGAACTCTGTAGATCCTGCAACAATCCTAGGGGTCTCTCGAAAAGTGCACTTGTGAACAGAACGGTGCGGTCCTAATTTGAAATTTGACTGCAAGGCAAGAGCTTAACTACTTAGCCACAGAGACCCACACATACAAGTAGATATGTTAGGTTAATACTGACCATTACACATGCAAGTAGATATATTAGGTTATTACTGACCACTACACATACAAGTAGATATATTAGGTTATTACTGACCACTACACATACAAGTAGATATATTAGGTTAATCACCTGCATTACTACACACATGCAAGTAGATATATTAGGTTATTACTGCACTACACATCAATGATAATTGTTACACACTACACATACAGATATGTTAGTTAGGATTGACCACTACACATACACATAGATATTTGGGTTGGTACTGACCAGTAAGCTATATATATATATATATATATATATATATATATATATATATATATATATATATATATTATATTGAATTGATTATAAATGAGCGTTTGATACATGGTAAACCGTGAACTCAGTCCCCTAAAAGCAATTTGTACAGAGTCATTGCATAGCTAGAGTTCCTGCTAGCTGAAAAATTAAAATACAAAACCATAGACTCTGCCTTTCAGGGATGAGGTTCGAGTGGAATAGTTGTATTCCAAAGGTGGCAGATAGGGCAGAGGTTCTAACACCATTGATGTCCTCTCAACAGAGAGTTGGAGATCTGAGTTTTCATCCAAACTAGCTCTACAATCGGATTTCTTTGAAGAGGCCTGGGCTCCCTTCTCCAATTACACGTAAGACTTGCATCCGATAGCTTATCCACTAAGAACCGCTAAGATTTAGAACCTTCGCTTCCTTATACGAAATCCTGCGTTCTGATCTTCGAAGCACACGAAGTCAATCACAACTTTTCAGTAAATTCCGAGAAATCTCAATGAGTTGCAGTTTGTTGTTGATTTCAACTCCATCTGTAGAGTCAGTTCATGATGCCCCACAGACCTGCAACAACTCTAAAATTACATGTGCTAAGCGAAGATTGCCGGATTTTATTAGCTTGAACGACACACGGGCTATACAATCAATTTTCTTCATCTCTGCATTATTTCATCATTTACTACTGTAGTGATTAGCCTTCATTTTTTGCAACTAATATCTAGCATTTCTTCAAGAGCTAATCGATAACTGAGAAGTTCACATGCTCCATCTGTGGAATCCATTCTTACCCTAGTGAGGCTCGATGACATGTGAAGTCACTTGATCCACCTCCTCAGCCTATTTCTATGCCACGCATGCCAGGATCGTGCTCTTATCATTAGTGATTCTGGAGTTGGATGTTTATCTAATAACTCATTGATCATTCTCTTTTTGAAATCGAATCTGCATGAAGCCATATCTAGTCGACGCAAGAGCACATCAGCTAGACTATCTTCTCAATCTGATTCTCTTTATGCACCAGAACTATCATGGAGTCTTCAGTTCTGACTCTGTTCAGTCTGTTTCATATCTTCATATCGTAAGAATTCGAGTCCAGTAATCTACCACTGCATTGCCTAGTCGATCGAACAAAAGGGCAAGTAGTCTCTGCTCAAGGTGTGCGCCTACCATAACTTTGAGAGCCGCAGACCACGCTTGCACCGTTGTATCGTCTGTTCAATATGGTGTTTGAAAGATAGACTACGATCAAAGGTTATTCCAAGATAGCGAAGCCTGTCTCTGCGCTCGATGGTATGTTCATCAAAGATTACACAGGGTAGGTCAGCCTTGACGATGTGATTATTCAACGAGCACCATAACATACACGCTTTTTCAGGATTGACCTGAGAGCGAGACTCTACACCAACCCGAGATGGTATGCAATGTTTTCTGAATGTCGTCAACCATCTCTCGTCTATCTGACCCAGTCCTATATATTAAGATATCATCTGCATATATATATATGAAAATTGATTAGAATATTTTGAGCTGTTACTGATAATATGGTTAACGTGAACATCTGTCGCTCTCAATAATTTAATGCAACTTTGTACAGAAGGTCATTGTCTAACCACGCTTTAGAGTGATCACTAAGACAGTAGACTGAAAATATTTCAAAATACATAAAACCAGGTAGAGTCAGTAGTTTTATGAATGGATGAGGCTTCTGAAGTAGTGGAATAGTTTTTTTGTTCCTTTCGTGTCAAAGGTGGCAGATAGGGCAGAGGTTTTAGAGCACCATGTGATGCGGTTCGTTGCTAGCAGTTGGAGATCTTGTATGGTTTTACATCCCAATAGTTTACTATCTTGTAGGATTGTTCTTTGAAGAGTGGTCTTAGGTCTTCCACGTTTCCTTTTCCCAACTGGTGATCACGTAAGGACTTGTCGATTTAGTCTCTTTTCTTCTTATCTAAGAACCTAAGTATTTAGACCTTCGTTTCCTTATAATATTTGATACGGGTTGTTGCTGTGTTCTATCTCTCACAAGAAACGAAGTCACTCCATTTTACTTTTAGTAATTTTCGGAGACATTTATTCTCAAAGCTGTCCAGTTTGTTATCAGTTTTGTTTGTTGATTTCCAACTTTCACAACTGTAGGTCAGTACAGGAATCACACAGGACCTAAACAATTAAACTTTTGTACATGTGCTAAGGTCTTGAGATTGCCAGATATTTATTAGCTTAATGAAGACACTAGGTGCTATAGCAATACGAGAGTTTGTTTCTTTCATCGTGTCTCGTTATTTGACATTTTACTACTGTAGTGGTTTATTAGTTAATATTTTTCTGAAACTAATAATCTAGCTATTTCTTTTTTCATGTAGAGACAAAAATGAGATCTGATAAACTGAAGGGCTCACATGTGCAGCAATTTGGTAGAATACAACAAGTTCATTTGGACACCACAGATGAGGCTGAAAGTGGACATGATGAAGCCTCATATATGTCCACCTCCGTGCCTATTTCTATGCCAGCACATGCTCTAAGACGTGCATCTTATCTTGATGATGATTCGGAGGTTAGTAGATGCTTTATTCTTTAACATATACATTCATTGATCCATTCCTCTCTTCTTTTTTTCTGTAACTATCTTGAAATCTGCATGAAGCTCATCATCATCAGTCCTTAACGCGCCAAGAGCACATCAGGCAGGGACAAAAAAATATCTTCTCAATCTGATCTCTCTTCAAATGACAACCAGAACTTCATGAGTAGTTTGAGTTTGTTCTGTTTCTGTTTGATATTTTTACAGTGTGGTGTTGGGGTCTCAATGGTGAAGTGGTTACGTCATTTGCCTGTCTTACTGAAGGTTGTGGGTTTGAATCCGACCCAGACACAGTGCAATTTTTTCATGAAATCTCTAGGATTCTTGCAGGAGATGCAGAATTTTTGCAATTCTCTCAGCAGATGGCATGCTATCTCTGCCGACATGGAAGGAGCGATATGGGAAAACCTGGTTCAATGAAGTCAATCCTTCACCTTTGGATTCTTTGCAGTGTGATGTCACAGGCCACACGTTAACCTCTATTATTCGTCTTTTGCAACTTGTAAGGGAAGATGGCGGTTCCATTTTTCTACCCTTAAACCACACAGTGTATATATAAGATCCTGAGAATTTGCCTCAAGAAGCACATGTAGAATACATTCATCCTTTTCTTCTATGTAGACGCTGTGGCCTAGGGTTAGTGACTGGTCTATTAACCTCTACATTCTGAGTTAGAATCACACTGCGGACAGTTTGGTTGCAAATTGTTTTGCATGGATTTTTAACAAAAGGATGATGGCACCACCGTTCAGAAAGAAATGGCAAACTACTGAGTGTAATAATGCCTAGAAAAATCACAAACAGCGTTACAAAGCTGAGGTTGATTCACAAAGTCCTGTAAAGGATATGCAATTAACTTTTTCTTCTTCAGTGTGTGTAGGGACCATGGTTCACTGCTATGGAGTAGTATACTGGGATCTCTGTGGTTAAGCCCTTGCATTCTGAATGTTTAAACCGAGCCGCTCTGTCTCAGATGAAATTTTTCCAGACCCTAGGACTGTTGCTGGAGCTAAGGAGTCGGTGCTTTGTGCAATACTTTCAGCAGATAACATGCCATTTCATGGAGCCATATGGAGTAAAACCTGGTGTAATTACATCAACCCTTTGTCTTTAGACCCTTTTTTCAGTATACTAGCATCCAGACTGTGCACAGTAATCTTGACATTGATAGTTAGGATGATGTATTTCCACACTCGATACACTGGAGAGGTTAGTTGGCATGATGTATTTCCACACTCGAGATACACTGGAGAGGGGTGTTAGCATGATGAATTTCCACACTATGATGATACACTGGAGAGGGAGTTAGCATAATGTATTTCCACACTTGAGATACACTGGAGAGGGGTGTAGATGAGCAACTAAGAAAGAAGATATTTGCAATATTTATTTTGTTCTATTTTTTTTAGAAATATTTGATATCTTTTGCTCAAATTACATTTTCAGAAGTCAGCCCAATTTGATGATATTCCAAGACATATGCAAGCTTTGTCAGAGAGCATTCAAGAACGAGACCGCTACATATTCGGAGATCGACCACGTCAACGAGTGCATACTGGAGAATTTACTCAAGTCAACTTTCATTAATGCCCCAAAATATTTGATTACCAGAGAAAGCTTGCATGACCATCCCGAGTGCCATTCCAGGAAAAAAATCTATGGAGATATCCTCATCTTTAGGTTGACCACTGTTTTCTATAAAAGATATTACGTCTACTTCTGAATGTGTACATGAGAAAGGTGTTTAATATCACATACATTTTATGGAAGTAAAGGGGTAAAAGCAAATATGTATGTATATATGTTATATGTATTATCTATGTACTATCCAAAGCGGCTGACCAAAGCATGGCGAGCGGCAGTAAGGGGAGGCTCAAAAAGAAAAGAAGAAAAACACCATCACATAAAGAGGCAAAATAGAGGGTAGAGAGAACATCCTATGTATCAGCTCCAGTTTTACCTGCAGCAACTGTGGCAAGGATTGCCACTCCAGAATAGACCATTACGGCCACAAGAAAGGTTGTGATTCAGTGCAGAACATACTATGTGACGAAAACTATTGTCTACTGAGACAAAGAAATGAATGTATGTACTATCCAAATAATGTATTCCCAATGATGAGTCGCAATAAATGTCTTATCTATAAGATAACAGTTATTTCGGGTTTTGTTAAAGATTGCTTTCATTTTCAAAGCAGTTCAACATGAGAAGGATTTCTAGTCTTCATAAATTTTGCCACCATAAACATTTTTACTTCCAACTGAATTCTTTGTTTGCCCTATAAAGAGTACTTTTGATAATGTGAATTCTCTGTTCATTTTACAGGTAATTGTTATGTTGTAGTAGATGTTTGTTGACAATGTAAAGGGTAACAGTTATGTTGTAATAGATATTTTGTTGACAATGTAAAGGGTAACAGTTATGTTGTAGTAAATGTTTTGTTGACAGTGTAAAGGGTAATTGTTATGTTGTATAGATGTTTGTCAATGTAAGGTAACAGTTATGTTGTAGTAGATGTTTTGTTGACAATGTAAAGGGTAATTGTTATGTTGTAATAGATGTTTTGTTGACAATGAAAGGTAACAGTTATGTTGTAGTAGATGTTTTGTTGACAATGTAAAGGAAAGTTATGTTGTAGTAAATGTTTGTTGACAGTGTAAAGGGTAATGTTATGTTGTAGTAGATGTTGTTGACAATGTAAGGTAATAGATATTTTGTTGACAATGTAAAGGGTAACAGTTATGTTGTAGATGTTTTGAAAGTGTAAAGGGTAATTGTTGTGGTAGATATTTTGTTGACAATGTAAAGGGTAACAGTTATGTTGTAATAGATGTTTTGTTGACAATGTAAAGGGTAACAGTTATGTTGTAATAGATGTTTTGTTGACAATGTAAAGGGTAACAGTTATATTGTAATAGATGTTTTTTTGAAAGTGTAAAGGGTAATTGTTATGTTGTGGTAGATATTTTGTTGACAATGTAAAGGGTAACAGTTATGTTGTAATAGATGTTTTTTTAAAAGTGTAGAGGGTAATTGTTATGTTGTAGTAGATATTTTGTTGACAATGTAAAGAGTTTATTATGTTGTGAATTCTTGATCAGCTCTGGTTCGCTTGCTCTTACTCTAGCTTCTGTCATTTCATTCAGTGTGTCCTAGGCTTGATTTCAATCTCTGAGGTGTAGAGGTTAGGTGCTAGCCTCTGCGTCCAAATGTATTTCGTTTGCCATCATGGAGCCATCAGGATATTTTTCCAGAGATCCCTGATTTCAATGTAGGTGAGATCAAGTTCCTAGTTCTATCAGAGACTGACAGTAAAACATAGGTCCCGTGTTCAATTCAAGCACATAAAAGAGCCCCAGACAATTCAAAATTAAGAAGATCAGGCTGGAAAGTCGCTGCCTGGACAAAATTTATTAGAAAGATAAAATAAAAGTTCCTCCAAAATATTTTCATCATCTTTAAAATTACATCAGGATACCTCGCCGGTGCTACAGAGTGTGCACTGCGCTGAGATTTTCCTGTGTAAGAAAGATATCAGAGCACACATGGTTACTCACCGAAGTGCAATGATGATGGTCCAATCAATTATTTAGATCTCATTGATACTTCTACAAAATGTTTTCTAAATTAATTTTAAGAGGATGTAAATTTCCATTGAACTGAAAAGCTGATTAGAAATGATCTCATTATACTTAATATGTCACCAGAAGTGGGGTTTGTTGAAACTGATAGCCTCAGAACTTTTAAACAGTAGCCTCTGTGACAGTTTCTAGTTTTTCCATAACTCAGAAAATTGTGTTTACATTTTTAGCTCAGATCGATTGGGAATTTACCATCTTGAGATTATTATTTTTTTCCGATTTAGAAGCACTTGAGCTTTCAGCTCTCTGGCTCTGTGCCATGGACATCGTAACCCTTCGGTTCGGTGCCACGAACACCGTAAATCTGGAAAACCTGTGACTTTTCTGCCAGCTCGAGATTGAACCCGCACTCACAGAGGGCGTGTTACACCGTCGTCCAACGCGCTATGAACACGCTGGGCAAGCGGGCACCATCCTGAGATTAGAACTCTATATATTAATAGATTTAATTGAGCAAACTAGCCGCTGTGTTGTACTGGCTACTGTGTAACACATTAACCACATTGTGCCGGGTGTCTTTCTGTAACCTGTAAGCAGAAGGCAATACATTTTCATGAAATAAAAGTAAGTAGACAGTAAGCTTTCATGAAGTAGTTGGGTGGTGGAGAGAGAGAGCTTTCATGAAATAGTTTGGTGGCGGAGAGAGGAGCTTCATAAAATACCAGGGTGGTGGAGAGAGGAGCTTTCATGAAGTAGTTGGGTGGTGGAGAGAGGAGTTTCATGAAATAGTTGGGTGGTGGAGAGAGAGCTTTCATGAAATAGTTGGGTGGGGAGAGGAGCTTTCATGAAATACCAGGGTGGGGAGAGAGGGAGCTTCATGAAAAAGCTTGGGTGGAGAGGAGAACTGTCATGAAATAGTTAGGTGGTGAAGAGAGTGAGCTTTCAGTGAAATAGTTAGGGTTGCTGTGAGTGAGCTTTAATGAAATAGTTGGGTGGTGAGAGAGGGGCTTTCCATGAAATAGTTGAGTGGTGGAGAGAGGAGCTTTCATGAAATACCAGGGTGGAGGAGAGAGGGAGTTTTAATGAAAGAACTGGATGGAAGAGGTAGTAAACTGTCATGAAATACCAGAGTGAACGAGATGGAGAGCTATTTTAGTTCAAATTATCAGCTAGTAAATATTATGTTATAGTCGGTAACAACAGTTAAACATTGTGTGCCACAATTATTTACATTTTGATTCCCATCAGATAACATAAATAGGGGGGTCTCTGTGGCTGAGTGGTTAAGCCCTTTGCCTTGCGAGTCGAAGATCGTGGGTTCAAATCCGGACGGCGGCCCTCTTTTCACGAGTTAAGTTTCTTCTAGAGACCCTAGGTTTGTTGCCGGAGCTCGTGCTCTCAGCAGGTGGTGTGCCATTTCTGCAGAGATGGACCGAACCATATGGGGTAAAACCTGGTGCAATGAAGTCAGTCCTTCGGCTTTAAAACCTTTTTAGATAACATAAATAAATAGTAATAAAAAAACAGACTACGTTATATAATTCATACACTAACAATGAATGTTGTCTTTATGATATTAATTGTATTAACTGCCTTCAGTTATTTGTTATTGTCATTTTGTTTGTTCATGGCTGCTATTTCATTTTTTTTTTGTAATGGAATGAATTTCTATGATATTAATTAACGGGAGACCCACCCAGAACAAGTGCTATCTTTTTTTAAAATTAGCAGAAAAAAAGTAACAAACATAGTGTCATACAATTTGGCCCTGTGTTGCAAAAGACATTGTTTTTGATGATAAACAACGTTTAGCATATACATTGTAATTAGTTATTTTAAAAATATTAATTTTCTTGAAAATATATTTAAAACTCCCCTTCATCTGGGAGTAAATTTCACTGACATGAGAAGTGCAAAGAATGCCAAACTAGCGTATGATGTACATATCGCTCATAATTATAGCATGAACCTCCCAAAGATTACTAACCCAGTTAGTTTTGTAGATATGGTTTTTGCAATATAACCCTTCCAAATAAAAAAAAATTTCAAATTAGAAAAGCAATCTCTGCTTATATACAGTTTAGACAAAAAGTGAAGGTTCATGCTATAATTATGGGTGATATGTACGTCATGTGCTAGTTTGGCATTCTTTGCACTTCTTATATTTGTGAAATCCACTACACGATTTTGGGGGTTTAAATATATTTTAAAATTATAATGCATACACTAAACGTTGTATATGGTCAAAAACAATGTCTTTTGCAACATGGTACCAAATTGTATGACAAGATGTTTGTTAAGTTTTTTTTTTCTGTTATTTTTTTAAAAAGACAACTCTTTTTCTGGGTGGGTCTCCCGCCTAATATTTCATTGATGAAGACAAAGCTGTGTTACTTGTCTGCTTATATTTTGATGTAAATAAATACTATGTCTTTCATTTAACAGTTTACTGACCACCAATTCTGAACATTCTTGTCTCTTTTTTCCGTTCGCCGTCTACGAATTCAGGCGTAGTCATGGTGCCTCCGACTGATTTTTGAATGAAGACTTGTTTTCCATATCCCTTCGTCATTCAGGCGAGTCCTACTCCTACTTCAGAGTTACTTGTAATTTAAACATCCAACTAAAGAATAACTGTTTCCTGTAGTCGAACAGCATATGATGTGCACACTGAAAATTGTTGACCCAAGATGGTATTGAACCCTGGAATTTCCACTGCCTGTTGTCACTAGTGCACTGTGTATCAACTTTGCTATCAGCAACCCCTCTTGTCTCCTGTTACGAATGTTGTTGGTAGATTTAATTGGAAATTTTACTTTAGAAAAATAGGACTCTTCTGTAACACTTATATTCAAAAGCACATATATGTTTTTCCACCGCCTTGTTAAGTGTCCATGCTTCGACTCAATATATTGAAATGAATAGTGAGCGGAAACTGCAGTTCAATGTTACAATTGAGATTTAAAAGTCATCATAAACTGTAGTGAGATAAATTGCTGATGGTACTTAACTCTTAGTGGACCAAGCGCCACGCTAAGTGGCGTTGAAGTGGACGCGTTTTACATTCCGCCACGCTAAGTGGCGTTTGGTTATCAAAACGTGAAAGCGCTTGTAAAACGTGACTTTTGCCCTGGTCCACTAAGAGTTAATGTCAGTACAAATAGTGTTAAATGTTAACAGTATAAGTAATTAACAGTGAGCGTCTATAGCTTAAGCAGTAATGAGCTTGATCACAACCCAAGCATACCTGGTTCAAACTTCGCGGCAGGCAAGTTTGGAAGCAAAATCATTTCCGTGGGATTTTTACAAAAAGGTAAAAATAAACCTCACCATTCAGAAATCAATGGAAAACTACTGAACGTTTAAGTGGTGCCTAGTAAATAAACGACTTGTTTACTGTGGTTGATGGCTACATCCTGTAAAGGATATGCCATGATTTTCATTTTCATAAGCAATTGCAGTTTAATTTACTTGAACAATATTGCCAATTTGTCATTTTATTTTGACAATGAATTCTTACGCATTTTCTGTAATCTTTCTCAACTACCTCTGTGCATTGCTTTGTTCTATCCAGACATTTCAAATGTGTTTCTATTTTTTTTTTTGGTATCAACATATACATGTGGTGGTATATTTTTTTTAATTTGAACAGTTTTCAATAATTCAATTGCTTCATGTTCTAATAATTTCTGATATCATTTAAGTCATCACTTTGTTACATAGTTATTTTGTCTTTGCAAGTTTTTTCCATTGTTTTGCTGTAGTAGAGTTGTGTCTTGAATATTGGATGTGACCACTTTCTTTTTTTAGATCTATTTTACTTTAAAAAGGTGCAGGTTGTTTTTGTCATGTGTATATTTTATTTTTTTTAATCTGTGTGTGTTTACTTTAATTTTATTATATATCTCATATTTGTAGACATTGTTGTTCCTCTTATTTTTCTTTAGATCTTCAGGTATATTGTCTAGGTAATACAAGCGGCACCATAACAATTAGTTACGAGCAACACTATACCAATTTCTGCTCTTATCACATGACTGTATTTCTGTGATTGTTTATCTTCATTGTTAGTAGTATTTGTATCATAACTGATATACTCAGTACTTAGCAATTCCAAGTTGTGTGTTTTTAGTCTGGGTTATCTCTCAACAGTTTTGAATAAAACTGATAGGAAAACAAATAATAAAATACTAAAAACATGCATATTTCCAGTGGCGGTGTATTGGTGTCAGTCATGGATATTTACTAAGCTGTAGAAAAGCATATATGTGCTTTTGAATATAAGTGCAACCGTGTGGTGCCAGGGCCGCAAGGGAAGCAAAGAATAGTACCACTGCGACCTACAAGGCATGTCATAGAGGCGACTATGTAGAGTCCTAGGAAACTACCTAGTGAATAAAAAGGGTTGCAGAAATCAGATATAAAGCAAGGGGAAACTTTATTGCATTGAGTAAGATATGGAAGTCAAAGGAATCTTTCAATCAAATGTGAAGTCAGTGCTGTTCTATGGCTCTAAAACATGGAAGACAACAAAATAAACCACTAGAAAACTACAGACCTTCATAAATGGAGGCTTACATAGAATAGAGGGACTGAGATGGTATGATAAGATTACGAGTGAGGAACTCAGAGTAAGAACTAAGGAAATATCAGTAGAGAAAAAGTTGTGGAAGAGACGCTGTTGATGGATAGAACATACATTGTGAAGACCGACCGGAGGCATTGCAAGACATGCACTGTTTTGGAACCCTCAGGGAAAGAGGAGTAGGGGAAGCCTAAACAGACCTGGAGAAGAGAGCTGGAGGCTGATATTAAAAGAATAGGTAAAACATGGAAATAATTGGAAGTGATGACACGAGAGAGGGTGAGCTGGAAGAAATTTGTTAAAGACCTGTGCTCTGTTGAGAGTTGAAAGGTGAAGAAGAAATCAGATATGCTGGCCTACTTGTAGGTGCATAACTGCACGTAATCGCTCTTAGACTCAAGATTACATACAAATCACACAGAGTGGTTAACAAGTGGTCAATATGGAGCGTTAGCAGAAGAAGAAGTATGATGGTAACAGAGGCGAGACATCTGGCCTATGATAGAAACTTCTGAAGGATCGTTAAGGTAGCAAAGTTCTTCTCAAGGAAAGCTATTGAATGATAATGTCTCTCATAGCTTTTCATTCTGTCTGTGGTAACTGCAAGGTAGCAGCTTGGTTTATTTACGGAGGTTTCTCTCCCTGTGACTATCTGAAATGCCATTTATCAAATAAAGGGTTTTTAAATCGAAGGATTGACTTCATTGCACCAATTTTTAACCAATATGGCTCGGCCCCTTTTCACAGAAGTGGCGCACCACCTGCCGAGAGTATTGCACAAAGCACAAACTTTGTAGCTCCAGCAACAATCCTAGGGGTCTCTGGAAAGAATCATTCATGAACAGAACAGTGGGGTCCGGATTCGAACCTACAACCTTCAGATCGCAGTGCAAGGAATTAGAACCACTGAGAGCCCACATCATTTCAGATACTCTGTGGTCCTTTGAACAATGCCAGACAAATGACTGCGACATGACTGGAGGACATACCTCAGGCCCTCAGTAACTTTTATAGATTTGCTGTACAGGTCACGTTCATGAAATTTGCTGAGAAACAAAGAATGACGTGGTTTGGCTACTTAATAAAATTGCAACCAAACTCTACTGTATACAGTCTTCTACAACAGAACATCAGATAAGTAATCGAGAAGACAAAAAAAAAAGATGGTTAGATGGCATAGCAGAATCCTGTTAAAAAAATTTAAAAAATAACTTTCACCCAAGCCACTAGAGCTGCGCAAGACAAAAGCAGAAAACCACGACACTGGGCAACAACCCAGTAACAGTGGGACAACAAAAGAAGTTGTGGTGACATTGCCACACACATACCTCATAACACTTGCACATCTACACCTTAAATAGTTAACAATAAATTACTAATTAATCAGTATAATAATAATTTTTGTTACATATGTTTACATTTTCCTTGAATATTTGTCTTGTTATCAGATTTGGGAGGTTCACTAACTTAAAAGAATCGCTATACTAGAAACATAGCTCTGTCACCGTAGCAGTGGCTCAGCCAAAGCATAGAGCTGACATTCGGAATGGCCTCATAGCAAAGAAATTTTCATTTAAACCAATCCACGTCATCTGCTGGATTGCAGGAGCTGTGATTAAAGATTGGAGTGGCCAGAAAAGAACAGCACAACAGGTATATGAGTAGGCTCATCATTCAACATCGAACTGGGGCGTTCAGTTGCTGGACATTGTTGGAGATTTCGCGAAGGAGATCGGAGCACCTATGGACATGTCCGGAGTGCAATGAAGATACTCCAAACGGAAACTATACTAGAAACATCTGTTTGTCCCATTTGCGTTTCAGTGTCATCTTAAAGGGACCTATTATTTGTATGTTTTTCACTTGTCATATTGGCTTTGTGAGCTATTCCAATTATTTGTATGATCTTTAGTAATTTTTATTATGTATATATTTTGAGTTTTTGATGACTAAGTAAAACAAATTTTTTTTGGTCTGTCTAGTTTGTTGCCTTTATAAATGTATTCTTGTTGTTATATTGATTGAGTTGTGTGGTTTCAGCTTTTTGTTTATTTTTAGACAGAATTTGATAAGACCATCATCATTGCAATTTGGTGAGTAACCAGTGTGCTCCGATTTCTTTCTTAGACAGGAAGATCTCATTGGTGGTGCATGAACTCCGTAGCACGTCAAGGGCCCTGATGTAATTTAGAAGATGGTAAAAATATTGTGTAGGAATTTTAATTTTTGCTAATGAATTTTGTTCGGATAGCGATTTTCAAACTGCTCTTCTCGATTTTGAACTGCCAATTGGTCTTTTACATGCTCAACTTGAACACAGGACCTACGTTTTATCGTCGGTCTTTAATAGGACTAGAAACTTGATCTCACTTATACAGAAATATGATACGGTTACCAAATATCTACAAGTCTTCTCCATCCCTATTTTCTTAGCCAAACTACAATAATACAACTGATACCATGACTATCATTTGAAGGTAGATTAGAAACTTGGTTAGCTGTAATCTTCTGACCTGTCTTAGGTTTCATATGGGGTTTCAAGTCCTAAAGCAACTTGTTTTAATGACTTCTTATGTATAAAATTATGTTTTTAACGCTTCATAGGCTAACAGCCATTATTCTATAGCTAAAAAAAACCATTAATGCTTCTATCGTGAAGCACGCTTTATTAACACATATTTTCGAACAAAATTAAATTGGATTAGTCAGCTCTGACGATCTTCTATATGACCAATCAGAATAGACACCATGCTACAGTATAACTGAGTAGGTGTGGTACTCTACTTCTTCTTTGCGTTTGTTTTTTACGACCAATTTTAATCACTCTTTGTGATATGTTTGTGATCTTTGCCAAGAACGTGTATACGTTGCACATTGGTTTGGTAGGCCCCTAAACGCTTAGACTTCTACACGTTTAGGACACATACATCCGATTTCAGCCAAACCTCCTTAGTCGGCTCTTACGACATGCGTGGCAGGTAACATTGGTTCTATTCTTTACACCTCAAATTTGGGCCCGGTAACCACTCGGGTGATGTGGTACTCTAGAACGGGGTTTCTATTTATCAAATCTTACCAGTGTGTACAATACGCATTAGACCTGAGAGTAGAGATCCAATATATGCATCTTTCTGATGATTGACATGCTTCGTGTAGACACATACTAATCTTGTAACATTTGGACACATGCCTTCTACTTCGAACACTCCAGATCTCTTGTTCACCCGAACACTTGTTAACCACTCTGTGTGATTTGTATGTGATTTGATCCTAAGAGTGATTGTACGTTGTGTCAGTTATGCACCTACAAGTAGGCTAGCACATCCAATTTCTGCGATGCTTTTATTTACTAGGTAGCTTCCTAGGTCCTACATCAGTCGCCTCCTACAACATGCCTTGTAGGTCGCAGTGGTACTATTCTTTGCTTCCTTGCGGGCCCGGCAGCGAGAGGACACATGCCTAAAGTATAATAGAACTTGGACTGTGGTTATGCTGTAACGTAGTGTCAGATCTGATAGTTCATATGGGAGGCCATCAGAGCTGAGTCATGACGAGGGGTACACTACAATCGATCATATAACGAGATAGCAGTATGTGAAAATAATATAAATAACAAGATATATTCAAGACTGTCTTGGTAGCAACAATCGAAACAGATCTATAAGATCTTGTAAATATGATGAAACAATATGTAAAAACAAAGGCAAAAGCATGAATAGCAAAAAGACAAAATTTGTGGTCATCGCACATAATTTTACCCCAGCAAAATGCACCATCAAAGTGTCATTTCGAAACTCTGATAACATCAGATGGCAGACGTATAAAAGAAATAACAGAATAATCAAGGCAAAAGGAACATTCCAAAAGATGTATATCATATGCAATAACTCCTGTAGAAAACGACATCACCTACTTTGAAAAACAAAAATAGCAGTCCTGGCCATTAGAAAAGAATCTAACCTATCAGCGATAACTAGCACACATTTGACAAGCAAGGACAGAGCATCATTCTCATGATATTGCCATGAAATTTTATCAAACCATAGAACATGTATCGCAAGACAGTCCCTGAACATTCTCCTAGAAAGGATATGGTTACACAACACTTATTCAAAGCTACCGTCAGAGATGTCTTCTTCTTCTTCTAACAGAGCTGCAGTTTTCACTCTGGGCAGACCAGTTTGTAGAATCTGCATGGTTCTGTATTGTGAAGACTAGTAAGGGTATATGAACAGATGGGTGTGGTGGAGGAGTTCTGTCTAGCTTATGCAGTCCAGACATTCAATCAAGATATGCTGTACTGTCTCACATAGTGACTGCACTTTCACAGTGTAGGGTGTGGGTTTATTCTGTGTAGGAGATAAGCTCTAAACAAGTCAACTTCATAAGAACGCATCTGACGGTATGATCATCCAAATAGTGATAACACAAAGAAATATAAATCCTCTGATGAAGTCATAGAGTACTTCGGTGTTACATAGCGCCAGTAATGACAGATGGAAGCAAATCATGAACAATAAAATATACAATAAAATGTATGCAGATCATAGAGATAAGGTTTTGCAGGAGATGTGAAATTTCGAAAGAAATGTTGTTACTAATGCAGTTCTTGCTAGTGTCTACACTTTGGCTATTGTTCCATGTTGTGATCTTAGTTGTATTCATCCATATTGGGGTCTAAGGTGCAAATGGCATACAGACACAAAGAGTGGTTTAATAAATGGTTGATGTAGGGCGAGTGACAGACGAAAAAAAACATGTTGCTCAGTTGTCCATCTAACTGAGTGCTTCCAAAAAAACTTGACCTACTGTAAAAACCAGTTCGTGGCAATATTTCAGCAAATAGAATGGACGATTAATAAGGCAGTGGGAAAACACATATGTGCTTTTGAAAATACGTGTTACAGAAGAGTCCTACGTATATCATGGACAGAGAAGAGAACAAATAGATCTATCCAGAAAGAACTTAAAATCAAAGAAAACTAGATTAAGCTACAAATAAGAAAGAGAAAACTGAGATATTTTGCCATATAAAAAGACATGAAGGGCTGGAGAAGACCATTATGGAAGAAGGCATACTGGCAAAGAGAAGAAGAGGGGACCACGGAGAAGATGGATTCAGGATGTAACTGATGGTTTGAACGTGACGGACGTGACGGCTGCAGAGGCGGCCTATGAGAGAGAGAGAAATTCCGGAGTACTGTTGGGATGACAAAGTTCTGCTCGGACAAGCTATTTGATAATGATGAGAATGGAAGATAATTTACACATGAATGGCACTAAACAATTATTGTAAATTAATTTACAATCCATGATTTATTCTTAAGAAGTTCTGCTGTATGGATCAGAAACATTTTTTTTTCGTCTTTTTTTTCCCCCGTCCTCTTTCCGCTTACAACTCAGACGCAGTTTCATCTCTGAAACTGATTTTTGCGTGAAAATCCGTATCCGTTTTTCCAATTTCTTACAATGGCAGCAGCGTGCACATTGTAAATTACTTTACACTTGGCAGCCGTGTGCTCAATGTACTCGTAATTAGTATTCCCTCGCCATACAGGCAGATTTTCTCCGACTTCAGAGGTACTAGAGTAAGACCAGGGGACTCGAACAAATGCCGGACAGTAGGTTCGAACCCGAGCTATGAGGCGTCTCACAGCTAGCAGGCCGAGCTACTATCAACTACTCTAGGCAGTCCTCGATCAGAAACATGGAGTGCGATTATATAACAATAATATTCATGTGTAGTTTTCTTCTTAATTCTCTACTCGCTTTGACATACGTGTTTCCATGGTCACCACGTGAATTTGAAGAGGTCATGGTCAGCATCGGACCGCTAGGCTTGTTACTGATTTTCGTTTCACTGCGTCTTACCAGAGCCAACTATAAACTTATCTAGAGTTGGTTGTGGTCTTACACACCAGACGATGTTTTGTTTTAGCATATCGTTTTATTACCACTAGTTTGTGATATTAAGCAGACTGATGATGATGGTATCATGCTAGTATCGAGAGACAATGGAGGTAGCTCTCATGGTAGATTTAACTTCTGCTTTCTCATGGCACGTTTTATGTCAGCAAGTTGTCTTAGTCTGGTCTGATAGTTTTAAGACCAGTTTTCAGAGCCTGTCTCCAGCTAGATCTGCCCCAGACCCGTTTTCAGAACCTGTCTCCATCTCGATCTGCCCATATATATATATATATATATATATATATATATATATACATATATATATAGGCCAGATCCAGCTGAGACATACTCTGAACACCGAAACATATATATTTATATGCAAAAATAACGATTTGGTAAGGTATTCCTATACACAGGGAATTAAAACTGACAGTGTGTCCAAAGGAACAATGATATTTGCCACCGCGAGCCTCAATTTGATGGAAAAATTGGATCAATAATCAATTATTGTATCTAATAATGTGAGAAAATGGAAAAGATTGATTATGAATATAAAGAAAACGGGTAATGATTATTTCCAAGAGACAGGAGACTCGCAATTCAATATCAAACTGAACAACACCGAAACACCCTGATCGATTCAAATATATGCAACAGTCATAATATGATGGGAAATGTGCAACAGAGATAAAGTTAGTAGAATAACTTAAACATATCTAGTTATTGTGAAAAGGTAAAAACACACTTCATGAATTCACTACCAATGACACTACGGAAAAGAATGAAACAGTGATATAGTGAACCACTACTTATGTATGACAATATCATGGACAATAAGCAAACATTCAATAATATAGCTGGGAGCCACAGATATAGAGGTTTACAGAAGAATATTGGAAAGTCTATTGTCAGCGAAAAAAAACCGCGAACAAAAAGGTTTTAGTAGAGGCTTGAACTCAAAGAAATCTGATCAAAAGAATTCTTCTTCTTTTGTCGTCACACTGCTATCGGGTTGTTGCCCAGTGTTGTGGTTTTCTTTTTTGTCTTGCGCTGTTCTGGTGGCTTGGGTGATTGTTATTTTTGCTTTTGACAGGATTCTGCTATGCCATCTAACCATCTTTTCGTGGTCTTCCTCTCGTCTTCTTTCCCGATGAAAAGAATAAGAATTAGACAATCAATATTCTTTGGATACTAATGCGAAGAATGGATGTTGAACATTTGGTGACAACGGGTAAAATACATGGATGGAGATATCAATGATAGCGGAAAGAGAAGATATTGGATGGTCTGACATCTTGGTTCGACAAAAGACGGACGTCAGAGCTGATGAACTGTACCAGGGAAAAGTTGTAGAGATACATGATCGCTTACGCCGGCATGCATGGCACTTAATTGATTTCTTCTTCAAACGTTCCGTATGCTCACTTGCTAAACCACTCTGTGTGAGCTGTATGCGATCTGAGCCTAAGATCGATTGTACGTTGTGGCACTTATGCGCCTACAAGTAGGCCAGCACATCCGATTTCTGCGACGCTTTTTATTTACAGAGTAGCTTCCCTAGACCCCTACCTCGTATAATGCTAATTAACCCCTCCCGTCGGTGAGGCAGATAAACTGTGAAGGGACCATCCCTCCTCTCTCCCAAGACCCATCTTGACTTAACTTGCACCACACCTTTGCCAGTCATTTTTATCGTCCAGCACATTACGCAATTATCTGAGTGACGCAGTCACTTACTCGGATTAGATTAATTGGCAGTAATCGTCTATTGTTTAACGATCATGGAAAGGAAGACAAGCAAGCTTGATGAATGAGACGTGCCTCGGTTTCAATAGAGGCTTAATCCGTGGCACTCAGGCCAATCAGACGCGATAACTGAAGTTTTCTATGATCAACAGTTTGTCAACCTTGAATGTCCTCTCCATTAATGCACTTTTTTGGCCATGTTCATATCAAGGATAGCTGTTTCTATTGAAAAACAACAATATCACTCATGATTCACACCACCCATTGTTCTAGTCCAAGCACATGACGTGTTACTCGACAGATGGTGTTACATGCTGGACTTTGTGAAAATGGCAGGGCAAAAGTGTAGAACAAGATGGATCTGGAGGAGTGGGAAGGAGTTATAAGGGGCAAAGATGGGTCATGAAGAAAAGTTTTAGGTGTGGGGGCGGATTGAAGAAGTATAGATGCACTGGTGTCTTGATATAGGTGAGTTTTTCGTGTAGAAATAGGGTGCTAGCGCTAGACCAGTACAACCTCAAAAAGACTTGACACGTAATTGGCTAATATATTTCTTGACATCCAGAGAACACGGACAAACACAGATCCGATATCATAAGGTTAGTGACATAGTGACTGTTTGATATATGATAATACGAGTTATGGACGTCCCGATAGCGCGGACAAGGAATTGAGTGAGAGAACCGTATTTATTCTTTATCTTGCATTTTGGTGAGTAACCTTGTGTGTCCCGATCTCATTCTTACACAGGAAGATCTCAGCGACAGTGCACGAATTCCGTTGGGGTTTCCCCGTGTAATATAGAAGATGGTAAAAATATTTGTAGGAATTGTTTTATTTTTCTAACGAATTTTTCCCCGGGACTCAACTTTCCAGTCTGCTTTATTCGATTTTGAACTGCTAATGTTTCTTTTGCGTGCTCAATTTGAACACGGGACCTACGTTTTAATGTCCGTCTCCGATAGCACTAGAAACTCGATTTCTCATACACTGAGATAAGGATCTCTGAAAAAGATTCCGATGGCTCTACGAGGGAGCGAACCTCTACGCCACAGACCCCCGGGGACTTATATGTGTTATTTGATCGATGTCATAGCACATTGGACATTCTCATGCGTACCCCGTCCTCCTCTGCAGCAGTCATACCAATGTCCACCGTAGGCTACCTATCAGAATTTTCTTAGTGTATCTTCTCTCTCCACCACGAATCCGACACTGTCTGGTATGTTCTTACTTAACTCATAATTCTCGCAATCGGTCCAGTGTCTGAAACTCGCCCATATCACATAAATGAGCGTGCATCGTATTGATGCGTGGTCCGCGGATTTACCTGGGCCACGATTGATGACATCGGCTCTGTCCATACTTCTACCAGTTTGAGTCGGCGCATTGTTTGCAAGAAAGTTGGCACCTTTGTTGCCCTACACCCCAGTATGCCCAGGTGACTGTGTAAAGCAAAGTCATTGTCTGAGCTGATGTGACCTCTATATATTCACAGGTTAGAATTCCGATGTTAAGTATCTCCTCTCTGGTTCCTTTCTTCTTTTTGTCTAAACCCACCTGTTCTCCTACTTCATTGGCTAACGCGTGAAGGTAACATGCAATAAATAAGAAGTTGGATTCCCACAAACAACTATAATGTTATTATTACATACAGGACGACTAGATCCTAAAAGAAAGATCGACTTTATAATTACACTTCCGGTGGTTGATCTGCGAATTTTTATTTCGTATAATATCTTTGGCTGTATTGTCAAGTCGACACAATTATCACAATATCTCACCACGTAGTCTACGTTCGATATTACTACCGAATTAAACTAGTTGGTAGAGAGGCAGGATATATTAGGATTCTGTCAAATCTAACAAAAATACCAGAACTTTGACAGTTTTATGTCATCGCAGGTTGTATCTGAAGACGCCAGCTGGAGTCATCAATGATGAACATTTATGGTAGTACTTTGAAAGCCCAGGAAAATGGAAGAGATACTGCTCGTACTGTAAGTAAAACATTTTCATGTTTTGTGCTTTATTTTAGACAAAAACTAATAGGTTACTTATAGAAATCGACAAATAATATATTCAACCGACTAGCTGAGACTTCACTCGACTTATTTTTCTGAAGACGTGGCAGTGGCAAATTTTAATTGCATAAATAAATGTAAATAAATATAATTATATAATTTAAATAATTATATTTTAAAATCAACTTCTGGAATATTCTCTCACCGAGAAACTTTCCTCTAATTCCATTGTGGTTATGACCTATTTTAAACAATTATTATTTACATGACAAGCCCATCTAAAATTAAGACACCCGCAGAGCTGCGAGCAATCAATTCACTGAATAGTGTAAATCACACGGTGGTACTCATTTTCATGATATCTATTTTAAAACACGACTTTAATTAACATTATGAAACCTCTTGCATATTATATATGAATAAATAATAATAATTATTTGTTATACTAGTTATAGTAACTTATACACTCAAGTACACGACAATAAGTGTCGCACTGTAAAGTGAGTCATTTTCTCACATGTTAATGTTATTAATATGATTTGAGACCACACAAAACTTCAAATTATCAAAACAAGAAAGCCAAAATTAAGCATAAAAATGAATTCATGGAAACGTTTTAACAAATATGTGGGGAGTTTCATTTATGCCTTGAAGAACACTCTTGAGATGAAAGATGTGAAACCAAAATCAAGGAGAGAAAACTTGAAAAGGGGTGGTCAAAACTATGTTCAATATTATAAAACAAAATTTACTCATTGAAATTTTGGGATGCACCCCCCACAGTCTACCAGAAGACTTTTCCAACAACAAATATTTCAAAGTGGAGCAATCTTTAAACATGCCGATAACTTTAGTATTATTATTTATATGAGCTAAATTTATAATTTAGGTTTCAAAACATGAACTAAATTGTTGACAATCTAACAATAAATATATTATTTTTATATACATGCAAAAAAATGTGTTGTTGTTTAGTCAAATGTTGTTGCATTTCATTTGGTGTTATTTAGAAAAATCCAATAAAAATACATGCATTGGTTAGTCTTATTTACTATTTGAAGATCTATAAATCCTTGCAGTTCAGCAAATTCAATATAATTCATCCAAAATATATAGAATTTATTGACATTGCAGCTTTCTAGTTCTTCAGAATTTAAAATTAAATCCACGTTTTCTTTCAACTTCGTTTTATTTATCACCAGTCAAAAGCACATAAATCCCATTACATTTTATGCATTCGCGATACAAATTCTAAGAAATAAATTATATTTTCATATCAAAACACATTTCCAGTTGACCTCCCACATTAGAAATAAAGTTAGGAGCTATTTCTTTGTGAAATTGGATAAATTAAAATAAATAACTTTTTGGGAACGAAAAATGTTTGTTCATGGGTCAAAACCAATGTTAGCAATGGTTTGCAGGTACTAAACTACCACTTTGAAAAATTATATAGCACAATATTAGCTCCAACTTGTATTGTGTGTTGTCTTAGTAGAATTAGCTGAGCCTCTATCACTTGTAGAAGGTTAGGGCAATAAGGTACTGAATACCCCCTCATATTCACTGCCACTTGTTTGTGATTCTTAATTGAAATTTCAATCATAATCTTATCTGATGATTCACGTTTGATTTCTCTGATGCAAGCCCAAATCATTGTTTAGAATTTCAAACATTTTTACAGCTTTGCTAGGTTGGTAAATGGTAGCCTGTGTCTAGATTCCATTTGTTACCCATGTGTTGCCGAGGCCCACAAAGAAAACAAAGAATAGTAACACTGCCATCTTCAATTCATGTCGTAAGATGCAACTGAGGTAATTGTCTAGGGAAGCTACCCTAATTAATAAAAAGTGTCCCAGAAATTGGATGTGCTGGCCTACTTGTAGGTATACGGATAACTGGCACAACGCACAATCGCTCTTAGACCCGGTTCACATACAGATCACAAGCAGTAGTTTAACATGCTGTCGATATGGAGCACTCAGCAAAGAAGAAGAGATGCCATTTGGAAGTACAATATCACTAAGTTATGCAAAATGTAAATTATAGTCCTGTCAACTTGTCATGCCGACAGATAAAAATAAATTTGTATCTTTGTAACCATTTGATGAAATAACTTGAAAACTTGCATGTGAACTACACATATTCCCGGCGCTCCAAAATATTTTTTGCCATTCAAACAATCATACTATCTAGAAGTTTCCTTTTTGTGCTATATATTTAACGCATCCATTGGCATGGTTGAAGAAAACTAATGTTTACAGACATTTAATACATTGATGACAAAAAGAGCAACATTCAGGACGAATTCCATGGTTTTTTAAAACAATTCTTGCATTTTCCGCACACCGAAAAGACTTGGACTTGAACATAGTAAAGAATTGATGTCATTAGTGCGAGACGGACATTTAGTGAAAGGTGTATATCGAAATTAGTGTGAGGCTATTGGGTCATATTGTTGACTTCTCAAAACAGACATTGATATAACATTTCTAATGAGTTTGGAGTTACAATGCAAAAAGTATCATTAATGCTATACGCGCATTTCTGCAAAGAGGCACATATGGGTCATCTGTACTACAGTATACAAGAACCAGAGAAAAGAGCTATTTTATTATAGTGATTCCTCCATAAGTTAACACATGCACACTGTAACGAAGAAGTAGTAATTTGAAAATAATCTCTCCAGTAGCTCCGCCATAACAAGGTGCTATAGAAAAGTTCTTAGAACATCCTGGACAGAGAAAAGAAGAAACAAAGACATCCTTCAAGACCTGAATATAAAGGAGCATTGGCTCATAAATAACATCATGTTCCAGAAGATGAATATTTTGGCCACATTAAGCGCCACAGTGGTCTGGAGAGAAAGGTAATGGAAGGCATGGTTCCTGGAAACGAGTCGGGAATGACCAAGACGAAGATGGCAGCAGGACATCAAAGAAACCTTGAACATGACACTGGAAGAGGCAGGAGAACTTGCAAGAGATATAGAGCTTTTCAGGCAGGCTGTGATGAATGCGACGCCCGCAAGGGACATGCTACTACTTGAGCTCCGCCATTGCCAGTTCCAAGCCTGGACGTGAAAGGGGGATGGCATTATGACATGGCAGCTATCTTTAACTGTAATGTAAGTTATTTAAAAACAATAATACAACTAAGTCTACATTTCTTGTTTATTTCATGACTGTATAGCAAGTATCAACATTGGCCCCATGTATAAGCTGAGATGATACGCCTTTGCATGAGACTTGTCATCAAATGTCATATGTGTACGTTTACTGTAAAAACTAAAATGCTGTATCAGACTAGCCAAATATGCGGCCAACATCAAAGGAAACCGTTATATTACAAAATCCAGGATTCCTATAGCAATTTCTTCCATCAGACATTTGTGTCGGTATAATTCTAAGGTTGGTTGCAAAGTTTTGCTACTGTGGAGCAGATGGTTTTGCTACAATTTGCATTGGACTGTGGGCATGAGTTGTTGAATGGACTATAGTCTTTATATAATGGTAACAGTCCGCACAATCTCTAGAAAAGAGTATTTTTATGTAAAGATCCATCTTTGTGAGGATGAAATACCACAAATAAGAATGATCTTCTTCTGCGTTCTCGCTAGATTGGGATTTCGGGTTCTCTAATAAAGGCAACGATCTGCCTCAGATTATCAACCATGCCATACAGTTTGTCTTGGACGCTAGTGTAAGTGGGCCACCTCTTTCTTCTCAAGTCTGCATACTGGGGCAGTTCTGTAGGATATAATTCCTATGATTTCTGCTTCCCGTTTTCTCTTCTTCTTTGCATTCGTTCTTTACGACCAATTTTAATCACTCTTTGTGATAAGTTTGATCTTTGCCAAGAACGTGTAAATGTTGCACATTGGTTTGGTAGGCCCCTAAACGCATAGACTTCTACATGTTTAGGACACGTGCATCCAATTTCAGCCAAACCTCCTTAGTCTCCTCTTACGACATGCGTGACAGGTAACAGTGATTCTATTCTTTACACCCCAAATTTGGGCCCCAGTAATCACTCGGCGGCTTCCCGCTTGTGCCAACCTCTCCCACAGTAAATTTTGGTCACCCTGTGATGGTAGGTCTGACATTCTAATTGCGTTCTAAATCTCCAAACAGATTGGTGACCGTATAACCCGTTATCCCATTCCTCATTGTGAGGGTCGTTGCACCATGTTATGCACCTTACAGCCTGGTGCATCCTTTTCTGCAAGCATTTGTTTCGGTTAGCATTCCTAATAAGGATGATCTGCCGTATTTCTGAAATTCGTATGAAAATTCAAACTTGAGAGTAGCTTAATGGAGAAGAATAGTTGATACAGATTTAGTTAGAGAGTTTTCTTGATACAAACAAATTAAACAATGAGATAATAATTAATCTAGTTTGTAATGTGTTTTGTTTATCGCACAGAAAATGCAAGTTAGTAGAAGTAAAGACATTCCAATAAAAAAGGATGAGTCATTCAAGTCAAGAACAGAATATATTCAGAAACGTATAAGGGAAAAGGAGGAACAAAAAGGTAAAATTTTGTATCCTCTTGTCAAGAACCACATCAATCAAGTGCCACTCCTGCCAGCATAGGCGATCATGTCTCTGCAACTCTCTCTTCCTGGTGCAGTTACTCAGTTCTGAAGTCGATCTTTTGTTTAACCACAATGTCAGACCATCCAACATCTTCTCCCTCAGTCTTCCACAATATCTCTTTCCCTGAATTTTACTAGTTGTCACTAAATGTGATTGTCTTATTCTTTTGATAGTGTTTTATTTGTGTGCAGCCCATCTTAAAACCTTATCATTTGTTTTCTTTGCTGTCCATGTAATTTTTAGCATTTTTCTGTAAAAGCACATCTCTGTGGCTTCCAACAATCTTATTGATTGCTTGTTTATTGTCCATGATTCGCCTACATACATACATACATACTAACTGATCACACACTTAAATTTGTTTTACTGCTGTTATGCTGTTATGTTTTCCGTTGTTTCTGTGATTTCATATATATGTATATATAATCCGTTCAGCTCATTTAGTACACAGGTTCTCAACAAACATACATCATTCTTTTCTGTCTTGTTCTGTATCTTTGCAGTCATTTTTCTCAGTGTATATGTCATCTGTTTCTCATTTCCACATTGTGTTAACTTTTTCTACAACTCAACATATGTAGCCTCTTCACTTTATGATTTGTAACATCTCCAGCCACATCATCATTTTTACAATGTAACCTCAATCATTAATCGCCCGTGTGGTGCTGGGGCCTGCAAGTGAATCAAAGAGTAGTACCACTGGGACCTAAAAGGCATGTCGTAAGAGGCGACTGATGTAGGACCTAAGAAAGCTACCCTAGTAAATAAAAAAGCGTCACAGAAATCGGATGTGCTGACCTATTTGTAGGCGCATAACTGGCATAACGTACAATTGCTCTTAGGCTCATATCACATACAAATCATACAGAGGGGTTAACAAGTGGTTGATATGGAGCGCTCAAGATCAAGCATTTATATTATATATTGTATACCAAGTGGTCTGTAAATCAATCAATCATGTGTTGTCTATGGGCGAAGAATGGCTGTAAAGACTCCATTGTCCTGATGGTACATCACCAGTCTTTTACCTGTCCACCTCGTGATGCTTTCCTCCCAATTGTATCTCTTCCTTTTATTTTTTATTATTATTTTCTTCTATTTTTCTTGTTAAGACATGTACAAAATATAATTTATTCCTGACGTTCATTCTATTCTTGTCTGTTTTAACAGAAGATGCTCGGCGAAGAGAAAAAGAACAGAAAGAGAGGATGGAGAAGAAAATCAACACTTTTAGAATACCAAAAAAGAAACCAGATGTTGAGAAGTTGATAGACTCACTCTTTGATGATGTACCAAAGGAGGAACCCGATGTTGAGAAACTGGTAGACTCTCTCTTTGATGACACAGAAATTAAATGCAAAGACAACCAGTCTAATGCACTTGAAAGAAAAGATAAACTTAAGACATCTGAAGACAGTTCTTCTAAAAAGAATTCCGGCACGGATTTATCTCGTAATGATAAACCTGATTTGTTTGGCTCTAGTGATAACGCATCTGACAAAAACAGAAACATTCAAGGAAGTTCTTCAGAGAAGCATGGATCTTCTGTACATAACCACCATAAACACCAATCCCACTCTAGTCAGAAGCCAGTGTCGTCTAATTCAGATAAAGTGACTGAACAGAAATCTGGTTTATCATCAGGTGAAAGTAAATCATCTGCATCAAAAGATCATAAACACAATTCAAGATCAGAAATAAAATCCAGCTTTGGAAGTTCTAAATCTAAGGACTCGAACACTTAGGAAAGATTCATCTTTTGGAGAAAAACATAACTTAGACCATTCTTCCTCATCTAAAGGGCATAGTTCTTCATCTTCTAAACCTAGGGAATCATCAAAGTCTGAGCATAAACCAAACGAATCGTCATCTAAACATGAACATAAACCAAGGGAATCATCATCGTCATCCAAGCATGAACATAAACCAAGGGAATCATCTGCGCATCCAAGCATGAACATAAACAAAGGGAATCATCATCGTCATCCAAGCATGAACATAAACAAAGGGAATCATCGTCATCCAAACATGAACATAAACCAAAGGAATCATCATCGTCATCCAAACATGAACATAAACCAAAGGAATCATCGTCATCATCCAAACATGAACATAAACCAAAGGAATCATCATCGTCATCCAAACATGAACATAAACCAAAGGAATCATCATCATCATCCAAACATGAACATAAACCAAAGGAATCATCGTCATCATCCAAACATGAACATAAACCAAAGGAATCATCATCATCATCCAAACATGAACTTAAGCCAAGAGAGGCATCATCATCATCAAAACATAAAGCGAAAGAATCATTATCCAAACCTGAACATAAACTGTCATCTCCACCATCAAACAATGCACAATCACCGAGGGCTTCAGTGCCTGAAGTTACTGTTGCTGATCAGCAACCAATAGTATTAAATAAACATCACCTTCACCCCGTTGTTGAGCGGCAGGCAGTTACTGGTCTGTCTGAACGAGAAAAGATCTTAGCTCGACTTCAGGCTATCAAACAAAGAACTCTTGAAGCTATCCATAAAGAGAACAATGCCAAAGGAAGGCGTAGTAGAGGAGAGAAGTCTCATAGGAAATCAAAGAATGACGTAAAGCATGATGATAAAACCAAATCTGTTGAAATAGTCAGAGATATTGTATCCTCAGATGAGGAGAATGATGATGGAAACAACGATGTGCCTTCAGCACTTGATATTATGCTGTCGGAAAGAAATGCAAAGTTAGAAAAAGAAAAGATATCTCGTATGGCTAAACAAGCCTGGGAGAGAGCAACAAAGAAAGATACAGGTGACTCTGACAAGGAAGAGAAGGTCAAGAAAAAAAAACACTCGATAAAAGATAGGAAACATACTTACAAACACAAGTCTAACAGTGATGATAGGAAAAGTAATCACAAAAGGAAAGATCACTCATTGTCCCCACACAATGAGTCCCGCAAATCATCTCCTAAACCTAAAAAACACATTGTTAGACATTCGATTCAGGCAACTGCACCTCCAATGGACTTTAAAGCTCTTTTAGAAATGGCAGAAAAGAAACAGAAAGACCCACCAAAGTTAGATACAGTCATTCAAAAAAAGAAAAAAGAAGCAGAGAAGCGACCATTAACTCAGGGCGAAAAGGACAGAATAGCATGGAAAAAAACAAAAGAATACCAGGATTGGTTAAAATTTGGGGGTAAGCCTCCAAATAAAGGTGATAGCTCTGAGGAAGATGAGTTGCCAAGACCATCTTCTAATAACAATGTTGATAAAAAACATATGTCTCAACCTTCAGCCTCAGGCAGCAGCAAACAGTCTTTCAATAAACAAACATCCGATAAAAACAGTTCACGACAACAGAGCCAGGGTATTGTTAACGGCAACAACAGACTCAAAAATATCTCTGTCAATGAAAATGTACTTGTGTGTGGTCCTGCTGGTAGCAGTGATGAGGGAAAAATCACCAAACAGGGCACAGAACCCATTTGATAAAATAATGAATCAATTTCACAAGAAAAGACCAGCACCTCAGTTACATTCAGGTATTTATCATTTTCTGTCTCTAGTTACCAGTATACAATTTATTTTCTATGTTTTCTTAAATTGCTATGTATTGTGTTTGATAACCTTATTACATCTAGGGATAAGTGGTTACCCTGTTCGCCTTGCATTCCAGAAGTCGTGGGTTCAAATTAAGATGCATTGTTCTGTTTATGAGTTAATTTTTTCTAGAGATCCCTAGGATTGTTGCTACAGAGTTTGTGCAAAACTCTCAGAAGTTGCATGCCATTTCTACGGATAGGGATTTTATACTGATGTAGAAAGTTGGTACAATGAAGTCAATCCTTCATCTTTAAATCCTGTAGTAGAAGAGTTCCCAATATCATTAATAGAGTAGCCATTGGGTGGATACATGAGTGGAATGAATAAGCGTATAGAGTGTTTGTTTATCGAATCGGACACAAGAGGGTTGCAAGTTCAATTCCACACTCGATGTTCCACACTTGAGGAAGGGATTGGCCCTCCTACTTCACAATTGGGATTAGAAATTGGAAGTGACAGGTAGTTCATACACTAAAGTCGAAAAAAGATATGGGACTTTTTTATTTTATTATTATTATATTATAGAGTGGTTGACATGTCTGGTCAACCACTAGTGACAACTGTTATAAGAAAGAGAAGATGGAGATATGTTGGGCACACCTTGAGGAGAAATGATCAAAGAATATCAAAGCAGGCATTGAAGTGGGATGCAAAGGGTTCAAGAAAGAGAGGTCGACCTAAGGAGACCCTGAAGAGAACTTTGCTGAGAGAGGCAGAAATATCGGTCTCAGTTCCATGGAGGAGATTGAGCTAGTTGCCCAGGATAGAGCGGTATGAAGAAATTACTTGCAGGCCCTATGTACGATAAAGGTACTAGAGGAATTATTTTATTATTATATTATAGATACAGGAAGGGTAGACTAAGACAATTTGGGTGGGGGATGATAAAGTATGAAGTGAGAGAGAACTGAAGTTAAAAAAGTTAATTTTAAAGGAAGAGATTAGATATAGGGACCTGTATTGTATGCTACCAAAAATCACTATAGTCACATTTTTTGTGTGTCTACAATTTAGGTCAGTGAATTTGAATAAAAATAATGCACAAACCAGTTGTGCTGGTCTACGGGTCTGTAGGTGCCTAATTGACAAATAAAACTCAGACTCTAAGGTACAAATCACATATGTGCCACAAAGAGTTGTTTAACAAGTGATTAATGTCGAGCGAACAAAGCAGAAGGAGGTTGATATTTCTGCTCTACAGCCCCCTGTAGCATAAAACTTCAGCTCAGGAAATCGCCAGTGGTTACGGGTCCAAATTTGGGGTGTAAAGAATAGAACCACTGTTACCTTCCACCCATGTCGTAAGAGGCGACTAAGGAGGTTTGGCTGAAATCGGATGCATGTGTCCTAAACGTAGAAGTCTTCTGCGTTAGGGGCCTACCAAACCAATGTGCAACGTATACACGTTCTTGGCAAAGATCAAACATATCACAAAGAGTGATTAAAATTGATCGTAAGAACTAACGAAAGAAGAAGAAGAAGAAGCTCAGGAAATCATAAATTTCCATTAGAGACTGCCGAGTTTTAAATATGCTTGGTAAAACATTGCAAGCTTTATTGTCATTTTACTGAATTTTGCCAGCCCATAATTGTGTATTGATTCTTCTTCTTCTAATGTTCCATATCGACCACCTGTTAACCACCCTTGTGTGATTTGTATGTGATCCGAGCCTAAGAGCGAGTGTATGTTGTGCAATTATACACCTACAAATAAGCAAACACATCCGATTTCTGTGACATTTTTTATTTACTAGGGTAGCTCCCTAGGCCTCTACCTCAGTCTTCTCTTACGATATGCCTTGTATGTTGCAGTGTTACTATTCTTTGCTCCCCAATACAGGCGATGTATTGATAAAAAGTGTTGACAATACAGATATTCTTGAGGGTTCAAATTTAATTTGTCACATAATGTATCTCTGTTTTTATGTGTTGTATTGTTTTTCAAATGAATTTGACTTAGTCTAACAATACTGGACTGCAAGGGTTATGTGTTGCGAGAAGGAGGTTTTCCTCTTGAGCTCAATGGCTTTATGTTACAAGGGAGCTGCGGTCTGCTCCATGTTTGTCCCATTAGTTGCAGTGATCCAGTGTAGTGTAGGATTTCTGAAAAAGGGTGGAAACTGCAGTAAAACTTGGAAAAATAGCTAAACACGTAAAAACAAAGTACTATAGTTTTACAAAATACATAAACAGTGACGATAAACAGCAACGTTCGGTTTGAATGTTTCTACATGTAATCGTCCATTTGTAGTGTACCTCGAAATTCGTCATTCTTGTTGTATTGTTTGCTTGATAAAGGCCTTTTGGTCGAAACGTTGCTGTTTATCGTCACTGTTTATGTATTTTGTAAAACTATAGTACTTTGTTTTTATATGTTTAGCTATGTAGGATTTCTGCATTTTTGTCTATATTTCTTGACTTCTTTTTGATGAGCTGACAGTGACTGGGGTTAATGCATAATCAGCTAAACATACTCAGAATTATGACATGGTCAAATCTGCATTATGCAGTTACCAAGCTTGAAAACTCCCTTCATCTGGGGGTGTTTCTGACACAATTTGCTAAACTTTAAAAATAGAATAGGTTGTGATCTAAAATTCAAACATATTTAACCAATTCTGTTTGAGATTATGGTCGTCAATAAATATTTGAGTCATCGGCCATGGTCTTCTTTCTTTTCTCTAATCCTGTTTTGTCTCACAGCATCAGGATAAGAAGAGATTTCTAGAACAGGTTTTTGTGTGCGCTTCATAAATAGCGTTTTTCCACTGCTACTGTTATTTCTGTGGTTCTCCATTTGCACGGACGACCGTTTGCTTTGTATCCACTGTTTCTCTCTCTCTTTTGCCTGTTACGCACTGGGCGTTTAGGGCAGCAACAAACGCACACCATTCTCTATTCTTTGCCTTCCTCTGTATTGTGTTGCAACTATGATTCATTTCTTTCAGTTCTTGCTCTATCGTTCTTCTCCAGGTTGTCTTGGGTCTTCCACATTTTCGTTTACCCTCTGGAGTCCATCTCAGTGCAGTTTTTGTGTCAGAGCCAGTTTCCATGCGCATCACATGCCCGATCCATCTCCAGCGGCGTCTTCGGATGATGGTGCTCATATTCTCTTGTTGACATCGTGCGAGCAGTTCTTGATTAGAGATAGTATTTGGCCAGAACACGCGTAAGATTTTTCGTAGGCAAGCTGTATGAAAGATGCAGAGTTTGGACATATCTTGTTCTGTCATTCTCCAGCATTCCGATCCGTATAGAAGTTGATAGCACGCAGCTGCGGTATATATTAGTCGTGGCTCTAATGCTGTATTGGGCAGATTTCCAGGCCGTCTGAAGGGTCATGAACACACTCCGTGCCTTACTCAGTCTGCTTTTAAAATCAGATTCAGCGCCTCTTTCGTTGCTGATAACACTTCCAAGATATGTGAAAGTGTATCCACTGTATCGGAGTAGCATTTCTCTTTGGGTCTATTATCTAGTAATGAACCTGTCTTTAACTTGTTCTTGTACTTCCAGGCATCCCAACAAAGAAAAACCACTTAGAGGACTTGGAATCAGAAGAAGAGCTGGATTCAGATATGGATGACTTTATTGATGATGGTGAAGATGCAGTACCTGATTATTCTAAAGAGATCAAGAAACTGTTTAAATATGATAGGAGAAAGTAAGTAGAAAATTTTGTTGTTTTTTAATGAAATCTAATTTATGTAAACAGGTACAGTTTATATTCAAATTAACCTTCCCTAATTTTCTTTTTCTGCATTCTCCTGCTATGAATTCAGGTGTAGTGAGGTATGTTGCTTCTGACTGATTTTTTATTGAAGGCCTGCTTTCCTTATCGGTGTCCCCCTCTACTAAAATTCATATTGATTTTGGATTGTAATTACAGTAGAACTTTGAGTCACCATCCAGACCAGGGCTGTGACAGATAACCGAATAGACAGAAACTCTTAATACATATGTACAGTAACATGATTTCACTGTGGGCTTGGGATGAAAATAAAATTCTTTAAAAGACGATCGCGAGAGATAGAGAAATTCTTTAAAAGTTATACAGACATATTGTATTTAATTTTACAAACGATCAATATAAACTTCAATATAAGAGTAGTAATGTACAGTTGTAATACTATAAACCTACGTTGCTTTAAAATAATCTGTCATCTCCTTCTGTGTCTTTGAGGCTCGAGCTTTCAGCAATGTTCCGTATCTTACGCAGAAGTATGAGCTGTTTTGCATTTTCCTCCTCTTGCATTTCAAACCAGTTGATGCACTTTGATAACATTGTTTCTGCTTCTGAGTGGCTAGTTCTAGGTTTTTGGTTAAGAACTGATCCTTCATCATCAGTTTCTTCTGCTTCAATGGTTGTCACACTAGAAACAATTTCATCATTGTTCAAAATTTCAGTCTCCATCCATTTTGTCACATTGCCACTAATCTGTTACTTCTTCTGCCGTTATGTTTTCACTGTTTGTTGAAAGACGATGATCGACAATAGAAACTGTCTTTGCAGCATTGGGATAAATCTCTCAGGTTTCTTGCAGCACATGTTTTAGAGTTGCTGTTGAGAAGAATGAATATTTTACAATTGCTTTACAACATACTATTGACTCCGCTGTACTATGCCTGTAGGACATTAGAATTAAACATTCTCCATAAAGAGTGGGGCAGAATTAGCAGCATTTTTATTCTGCGAGGAAACATCAGCAGGCATACTTTACATCTTCTGGTGAGACTGAGCACCTATGGGACGGCTCAATAACTTCTTTTTCTTTCACCTCTAAAAATGTGTAATTTACGCTGCTCTTGTATAAGATTTACTTCTTTATTCAAATACAGTACTTTAACTGATTTATTGTATTCACAGATACAAGGATGAAAAGGATGATGATTTGGCTGATATGGAAGCTGACTACTCGACTGTTATGCAGGAAGAGAAACGCAGCGCCAAACTTGGTTTAATGGAGGATTTAGAAGACATGAGACAGGAACAGGAGGAACTTCGGAGAAAGGCAATGTTGAAAAAACGGAAATGACATTTTTCAAACAGTTGTTTTGTTGCAATAAATATTTTCTACCCTAGGAATTTTGTGTGCATGTCTTACACCACCTGCAATGAAGTTGCATGTTAGTTTTTGAAGCATTTAGAAAGTATTGTGAGTGTTTAAGATATAGCACTACTAAGTCAGATTGTGTGGTATGTTATTGTTGTATTATTATAATGGAAAACTCTGCATGTTGTGTATTGACAACTTTATATTCAGTTGTTTGAACTTGTGTACTTTTATCTACAACTTAACAACAATGTAGCATATTGCGACATTGCTAGTTAATTTGTTATTGTTTCATGTACGAGCTGAAGCATAAATGATAATGTTTACGGTGTGCTTTATATTTTTGTAAATTTGTCTTTATGGTTTATATTTTTTTTGAATAAGTTGCATTTATTTATACATTTCATGTTAAAGAGATATATTATGTATGAAAGGTAAATGCATAACAAATTTAGTCAATAAACAATTAAAGAAAATGTAATACTACAGATTTTTTTCCTTCCTTTTCTGCCTGTCCTGTTCTAAGTGTGGTTTATTTTTCTTCCTTTCTGTCTATTCTGTGTCAAGTGGGGTTTGTTTTTCTTTGTTTCTGTCCATTTGATTTCAGGTGGGATATATGTTTAAAACTGTGCAATAGGTGTTTTTTGGGTGTACTATAGTGCTTTGATATGGTCTTCACTCTCTCGATAAATAGAAAACTTCTTTGAACTCTCTATATCGACCACTTGTTAACTGTGTGATTTGTATGTGATCTGAGCCTAAGAGCAATTGCACGCTGTGCTAGTTATGCGCCTACAAGTAGGCCAGCACATTCGATTTCTTCGATGCTTTTTATTTACTAGGGTAGATTTCCTAGGCCACTACCTCAGTCGCCTCTTATAACATGCCTTGTAAGTTGCAGTGTTACTATTCTTGCTCTCCTTGAGAGCCCAGGCAACACACAGGTGGGAAAACTTCTAAGAGATGGCAATCTACATATCTCAGAGATATATTCTATGATATAAGGACATGGAAGCGGCAGCAATGGTCAGGTGGAAGTTAACCATTCTGAGAAAACTGGGTCACAGAGGGTGCCACCCAGATAATACTTAGTAATCTTTACCAGTAGGGTATAGGACTTAGGGAAACCCTGAAACGAACTTTGCTGAGAGAGACTAGCAATATTGGATTCAATTGCATAGAAGAGATTGAACAAATTGTTCAGAACAGAGAGGTATGGAGAAATTACTTGCAGGCCGGCCCTATGTAACAGTATGAGAGGACTGTATATTGTGTTATATATTATGTTATCGCCCGAGTGGTTACCGGAGCCCAAATTTGGGGTGTAAAGAATAGAACCACTGTTACTGCCATGCATGTCGTAAGAGGCGACTAAGGAGGTTTGGCTGAAATCGGATGCATGTGTCCGCTAGGGAATGCTAACCCGAAACAAATACCTGCAGAAAACGGATGCACCAGGCCATAAAGGCGCATAACATGGTTCAACGATCCCTCACAATGAGGAATGGGATAACGGATTCTACGGCCGCCAATCTGCCTCGGAGATTTCGCAACGCAGTAAGAATGTCAGACCCACCATCACAAGGGTGGCCAAAACTTACTGCTGGAAGAGGTTGGTACAAACGGGGAGGCAGAAATCATAGGAATTATATCCTACAGAACTGCCCTCAGTGTGCAGACTTAGAAGAAAGAGGTGGCCCACTTACACTAGCGTCCAAGACAAACTGTATGGCGTGGTGATAATGAGGCAGATGGCTGCCTTTATTAGAGAATCTGAAATCCCAATCTAGTGAGAACGCAGAAGAAGAAGAAGATATTATGTTATGCGATCAACATCATAGCACATTGGGTATTCCCATGCGTGCTCTGTCCTCCGCTGCATCAGCCATCCTAAAGTCCATTTGCTCACCGTACTCATGAGAAGTTGATTTGTATACTCTCTACCACAAAGATGGCACTGTATGGCATGTCCAAACTTAACTCTTAATTCTTGCACTCATTCCAGTATAAATATATGACAACACTTGCAATATGGGTCAACTACACTATGCCGAGCATCAAATACCACATTACATATGCTGGATAAGGAGTAAAAACCAGATGCTTTAAGTCATCACCGAGAGACATAATAATGGTACAGGCATAGCATTTATTGAGTATGCCGAGCCATCCAGCGGAAGACAGATTCCAAAATCTAGCAATGGTACAGCTGAAAAGAAGTTTTACTCACCAAGCTAAATGATTTGATAAACAAATCTCAGACCTAGCTAAAGTTTACATCCCCCTAAATTCTATGCCAGGACAAATCATTAGGAGACTGGACCATCAGTATATATTCAGAAAGGGGTAAAGAAATATACAAGAATGAACAGAAGAGCGTGCAATGAAAGACAATCACACTCGGTTTGGTGAATGAAGAATACTCACAAGATCTCTAGTTCCGGGTATACATAAATGGGTTTACGAAAAACACAGTAAAAAATGGAGGAGCAAGATTATATATAGAATAGGTATATGATCAGAGTGCCAACAGGCAAATCCTATCATAACTACGATACAGAAATCCAGGCATTGAAAGTGGCAACTGATAAACAAAAGGAGATTTCCCTGTGTGGTTCGCACTCTCTTTTGTCACCCTTGTTCATCCATATGGGGATCATAATTGCTCTCTGCCAGTCGTCAGGAGCTTCTTGCGCATCCCAAGCTATGTTAAACTTTCTGCTCAGCCAAGTTATTGCTGTTGTTTTACATGCAAGTAGCATTTCTGTTGTAATACCATCTATCCCTGCTGCTTTTATTCTGTAAAACTTTCGAGTGCATGGTTCTGCTAAATGTTCTCCACAATTTGCCCAAGATTCAGATGACTTTATTTTGACTATTTATTCTTGTTGTTCTGTTCTGGGTGTGGTCTTCATCTCACTTTGACTTTTGCCACTTGTGGAAATATTTCTTTTTATAGGCCTTTTAACTTCATTCTACCATATGAGAATTGTTAGGAAGATATGGGTTTAGAGAGTACATCAAGGGTAAGCCAACTATGTGGAGGATGCAATTATGGGTGGTTGCAGCAAGGATTCAGATATGATATTGTTTATAAATTGTGTAAACTTATTTTCCTGCTTGGATACTTCTTTTAATTTATTTGTAGATTGTCATTGCCAGGGTCAATACGTTTATAATTGTTCTAGAATGAGCCCTTTTGTGCATTTCATAAATTGTGTCTTTAGCCCACCTGCCCAGTGCGTTCGTGGCGCGTTAGACGACAGGTGACAAGCTCCTTGCGCGTGCGGTTAAATTCCACGGGCTGGCAGAAAAGTCACAGGTTCCCCAGATGTGCAGTGTTTGTGGCACCAAACCAAAGGGTTATGATGTCCATGGCACCGGGCTGAAAGCTCAAGCGCTTCTGGATCGAAGAAAAGAAATAGTGTCTTTCGTTGCCTCTGGTATCTTAGGTGCACTGTCTGTTTGTAATCTGCTTATGTTGCCGGACCATTTAATGTGTAGTTTCTTTATGAAGTTCCCACTTATGGTGTACCCACTTTTCCCCTGATCTCAACCGGTCTCTTCTTGTTACCCCCACCATTCTGTGTTGACACTTCACCTCTGTTGTGACTAGTTTTCTTCCATCGTTTGATGTCAGCATCCAGGTTTGGCACTGATAGCATAATATGGGGAGAAAAATTGTGTTGAACATTGATATTTTTGTGTTCATGGTGACATGTTTGCATTTTAAAATAAGTGCCATTTGTTCTATCATTTGATTTGATTTGTTGGGTTTCATTAGTTATTCTTCCGTTTGCTGAAAAAATGCACCCTAGGTATGTAAAGTCTATGACTTGTTGTAATGGATGATTGTTGATGGAGATATTGGTAGTGTTTTCCTTTCTAGCGAATATCATCTTTTTATAGCTAATGTTGTTATTTCAGTTTTGTCTATGTTTATTCTCATATTCTAAATGAATATAATAAAAAAGTTATGATATTCTTTATCCTTTTGTTTTTGCTTTCCAACCATATGTAACGTGCTTATGTTCAATCTTGCTGGTAAAAGAGCAGGTCATCAAAAAGGTTCAAATAACAACATTTTTAAGGGTAAAAAAACATAACAATGCTTAAGGGTTAATAATCTTTAATTTCATAAAAACAATCAAGATATGCAAAGAAAAACAGATAACTTGTCATCTCTAGCATCATAAAAACAATCAAGATATGCAGTTTTGATAGATTTGAAAAAGGCTTGCATCAGTGCAGTTCATGTTGCATTCCCAAATGTAGAAGTCAAGGAATGTTATAAAACTAAATGAAGAATTTTTCTATTCAAATGTTTTATTAATCCTAACATATTCCAGTGAGAGTTTTAAAAATGACTAAAGATATAGAAAGCTAGTTGAATGCATTTCAAAATAGATGTCTGAAAATAATAATGAACATAAAATGGAACTAATTCAGGTGAAGTGATGAAATCAGTGAAATGTCTGGTCAGCCAATAGTAACAACTGTTATAAGAAGGAGAAGATGGAGATATGTTGAACACACCTTGAGAATAAATGCTCAAAGAATATCAAAGCAGGCATTGAAGTGGGATGCAAAGTTTCAAGAAAGTGAGGACAGCCTAGGTAGACCCTGAAATGAACTTTGCTAAAAATTACTGTAAATTTGCAATCCACCTTAAAAATTAGCTTGTCTTTCTCCTCTTGATAGCCCTCCACAATGTGAGCAACTTGTTGATGTAGAACTTCATACTTCTTCTTCTTGATAGCCCTCCACAATGTGAGCAACTTGTTGATGTAGAGATTCATACTTCTTCTTCTTGATAGCCCTCCACAATGTGAGCAACTTGTTGATGTAGAGATTCATACTTCTTCTTCTTGATAGCCCTCCACAATGTGAGCAACTTGTTGATGTAGAGCTTCATACTTCTTCTTGATAGCACTCCACAATGTGAGCAACTTGTTGATGTAGAGCTTCATACTTCTTCTTCTTGATAGCCCTCCACAATGTGAGCAACTTGTTGATGTAGAGCTTCATACTTCTTCTTGATAGCCCTCCACAATGTGAGCAACTTGTTGATGTAGAGCTTCATACTTCTTCTTGATAGCCCTCCACAATGTGAGCAACTTGTTGATGTAGAGCTTCATACTTCTTCTTCTTGATAGCCCTCCACAATGTGAGCAACTTGTTGATGTAGAGCTTCATACTTCTTCTTCTTGATAGCCCTCCACAATGTGAGCAACTTGTTGATGTAGAGCTTCATACTTCTTCTTCTTGATAGCCCTCCACAATGTGAGCAACTTGTTGATGTAGAGCTTCATACTTCTTCTTCTTGATAGCCCTCCACAATGTGAGCAACTTGTTGATGTAGAGCTTCATACTTCTTCTTGATAGCTCTCCACAATGTGAGCAACTTGTTGATGTAGAGCTTCATACTTCTTCTTGATAGCCCTCCACAATGTGAGCAACTTGTTGATGTAGAGCTTCATACTTCTTCTTCTTGATAGCCCTCCACAATGTGAGCAACTTGTTGATGTAGAGCTTCATACTTCTTCTTCTTGATAGCCCTCCACAATGTGAGCAACTTGTTGATGTAGAGCTTCATACTTCTTCTTGATAGCCCTCCACAATGTTAGCAACTTGTTGATGTAGAGCTTCATACATCTTCTTCTGATAGCCCTCACAATGTGAGCAACTTGTTGATGTAGAGCTTCATACTTCTTCTTCTTGACCTCCACAATGTGAGCTACTTGTTGATGTAGAGCTTCATACTTCTTCTTCTGATAGCCTCCACAATGTGAGCAACTTGTTGATGTAGAGCTTATACTTCTTCTTCTTGATAGCCTCCACAATGTGAGCAACTTGTTGATGTAGAGCTTCATACTTCTTCTTCTCGATAGCCCTCCACAATGTGAGCAACTTGTTGATGTAGAGCTTCATACTCTTCTTTGATAGCCTCCACAATGTGAGCTACTTGTTGATGTAGAGCTTCATACTTCTTCTTCTCGATAGCCCTCCACAATGTGAGCAACTTGTTGATGTAGAGCTTCATACTTCTTCTTGATAGCCCTCCACAATGTGAGCTACTTGTTGATGTAGAGCTTCATACTTCTTCTTCTTGATAGCACTCATTTTAATGTAACTTGTGATGTAGACTCTCATATCACACATCTTGATAGCTCACAATGTGAGCAAATTTGTGATGTAGAGCTTCATACTTGTTTTTCTGATAGCCCTCCACAATGGTGAGTCAAACTTGTTGATGTAGGCTTCATACTTCTTCTTGATAGCTCTCACAATGTGAGCAACTTGTTGATGTAGAGCTTCATACTTCTTCTTCTTGATAGCTCTCCACAATGTGAGCAACTTGTTGATGTAGAGCTTCATACTTCTTCTTGATAGCTCTCCACAATGTGAGCAACTTGTTGATGTAGAGCTTCATACTTCTTCTTGATAGCCCTCCACAATGTGAGCAACTTGTTGATGTAGAGCTTCATCTTCTTTTTGATAGCCCTCCACAATGAGCAACTTGTTGATGTAGAGCTCATACTTCTTCTTCTCGATAGCCCTCCACAATGTGAGCAACTTGTTGATGTAGAGCTTCATACTTCTTCTTCTTGATAGCCCTCCACAATGTGAGCAACTTGTTGATGTAGAGCTTCATACTTCTTCTTGATAGCCCTCCACAATGTGAGCAACTTGTTGATGTAGAGCTTCATACTTCTTCTTCTTGACCTCTGGCTGTCCTACTCTGACTTTTTCCAATGTAAGCTTGTGACATGCCAGATCTCTTTCAAGTCCATCCAACAACAACCAGATACTTGGATGGCTACAATGGAAGAAAATGGAGTTCAGTGCATTATGAAAGCCTTTACAGCAGTTGGTTGTTTTCTAAGACCTTTCAGCCGAAGCTTCTTGGTGATTCCAAACTTTTAATGGAAATATTGTGGATCTCTCCCAGCTGCACATTCAATGCAGGTGGAGAAGAAGTATGTCAAAATTGCATTGTACCTCTCCTTGTTTGGAAAGAACTCTGCAAGGAGACCAACTACAGGTCTAACCTCATGGCTTGGCACAAAGGCCAACGCAGCAAGGGATTTTAACTTCAATTTTACATCAATGTCTGATTCATACTGGACTTTCAGACCGACACTGTTGACTTTTCTTATGATGCTTTGACATAAGAGAAAATAGTTTTATTTTCTCTAAATTAGTTATACTCAAAACCAAGATACGTCAAAACAGTATTTCCTCTTTGATTTGTTGAAAACTCCAGATTGATTATAAAAATAAAATAACATTAAAAAAATATATTAATAATTAATACTGTGGTGTAAATGTCAATACTGTGTTACTGGGAACATCTATGATTCATTTGTAAATAAAGAATTATATGGAGATACATTCATTTATACCAACCATTCTAGATTGTAGTGGGAGAAATAGAAAAAAAAGCATTTAGCAATACTGTTAATTATATAATCTTGTTAATACTGTAGCAATACTGTTAATTATATAATCTTGTTAATACTGTAGCAATACTGTTAATTATATAATCGTGTTAATACTGTAGCAATACTATTAATTAATAATGCTGGAGTCATCATTACTGATACTGGATACTGTTTTTGTCTACACTAGATTCATCATTAAAAATCTACGAATAAATAAGCTGTGAAGATCGAGCTGCAAATAGCAGCTGTCTACACTAGTTAAAAAATTAGAAATCTACGAATAAACTGTCATGATCGAGCTGCAGATAGCAGGACGATGCACGCGTGGGCCCACCGGTGCAGATGTGCAGGCGCTGATGGTGTAGAGAAGAGAGGAGGGCAGGCATGGGGTGAGTGGACTACATAAGAACCGAGACAAACAAGGCAGAATAGCAATAGTCCAACTCAAACACAAATACAACAGCAAAGACACACATACTTTAGTAAACTTATCCGCACCAGCAAACAAAAGCGAACAACCGACCTTCTACCAGGAACTACTAAGAATACTCCAACAATACAAAGGGCATCACGTGAGAATAGTAGACTTTAACCTAGTGCTACGAGACCTGGACCTCTCCGCGGGCACACCAGTCAACGACAATCTGCAGATCTACTACAGGAACGGCTAGGAAAACATGCCATCGTAGACGCATACAGACAAACCTATCCAGAAGGAAGAGATACATCTTTCACGAACAAGTCACTCATAACCAGAAGAAGGTACAGCCTAGACCGAATTTACACACATAAATCATATAAAATCAACAAAATAGAACACGTCAATAACACCATTAATTTCATCGATCCCAAAGCAGTGATCATAAAAGTGAATGACAACCAAACAAATAACACAAACAAAAGATCACCACACTGAAAATTCAACGACACCTTACTCCAGAATAAAAACTTAAGTGAAACTACTACAAAACTACTAACAGACTACGTGGAAGAAGCACCAACAGAAGACCTAGCAAACTACTGGGACATGTTAAAAAACACATAAAGAAGTGACTCAAATATCCGCATCGCAGCTACACAAATAATCCAGCAAAGAAAAATCATAGAAGAAGCCATAAAACTAACGGAATTGATAGACAGACAAGCGCCACAACTACATATGCTCCGAGAAGAATTGAACAAACATAATCTCCATAAATTTAAAGGGGCCGGAATAAGGACCAGACTAGACAGTGCAGCGCAAGAAGTAGACAGCAAACAAATATTAGCAGTAGAACAAAATATCCAAAGCACATTTTTTGCAAATTTGGGTGGTCTGCTCACCCTTACGTTTGCCACGCCTTTTTGTCGCTCCACCATCAGCACCGTGCATGCCTGCCCCACCGGTGGGTCCACCTTTGTGACGTCTGTATGCGTGTTCGCTCCACTCCGGTGACTGCTCACCGTATTTATCAGGTTTCTCACCCTGCTCACACCCACCATGCTTCGAGGCTGTCAGGACACGTAGCTCAACTCGAGCCCCCACCTCAGGGCTTCGAGTTTCGCACTATGTGGGTCCACGTGCAACTCAACTCAGGCTCCCACCTCCGGGCCCAAGTTTCGTCCCACGTGAACCCACGTCTCTTCTTCTGATGCACCCTCATCCCCTAATGTCCATCTGTTCAGTTTTTCCCATCGGCCGAGAGAGGCGTGCAATAATATTGACTCTGGGATTCTGCTCGTCTGTGTTGTGAGCAGATCTCATCCAACGGAACTGCGTCTGCATCATTACTTATACCAGAGTAGGGGGTCAAAGGCGCATAGGGACAACGTCGCGCCAGGATTAGGAGCTGGCCTAACCAAGATCCTACTCCGTCTCCACGCGGTGACCCTGGAAACAGACAACGGTTCCTGTCTGACTAAGCCGGTAGAAATCGAGGGAGCGCTACTCTGGTATAAGTAGTGATGCAGAAGCAATTACGTTGAATTAAAATTCTTGGATTCTCCGAAAGGAGTTAATTCTTATTTTTCATGTTTGTTGGCCTACACGCTCTGATATAACCAATAAAAGGTTTGCCTTAGGTTGAAAGGGCGTGCATCGGCTTAAAGAGGCTTTAATCCCCTACTAAACAAACAAACATTACGTTGAATGAGATCCGCTCGCAACACAGACGAGTGGAATCCCAGAGTGAATATTAAAGCACGTCTCTCCTTACCGATGGGAAAAGCTGAACAAATAAACATAAAGGGATGAGGGGTACATCCAGAGAAGAGACGTGGACCACATGGGACGAAACTCAGAGCCATGAAGTGGGTGCCCGAATTGAGTTGCGTGTCCTGACAGTCTCGAGGCATAGAAAATGTGAGCACGGTGAGAAACCCGATAAACACGGTGAGCAGGCACTAATGTAGAGCGAATATGCATACGGACGATACACAAGTGAGCCCACCGGTGGGGCAGACATGCACAATGCTGATGATGGAGCGACGAAAGGGCGTTACAAACGTAGGGGTGAACTGTCCACCCAAATGTGCAGCAAAACTGGAAATTCCAGCAGAGGCTTGAATTCAGTGCAAACGTTCCTACCGAATGGTGATAAACTGTGCACAGTGAGATATAAATGGGTAAGGTGTCGTTCAGTAAAACAATGTGAGTACAAGTGATGAAGAGAAAAGGGACAGTCCCGGTCGGTGGGCGAGGGCACAAACAGAAATGGGCGAAGGAGCACCCAAAAGAAACGCGAGGTATACAAAACGGTGGTGAGCCTCGAAGATGGGGTCTCCATCCAGAGAACAATAACTGCGTTTCCTCGCAGAAAACCATTACTGTCTTGTAGTTTGATTGGGGACAATCAAAGTTTAGCGGAGCAAACCGTACACAAAACTGGGCGGCAGGCAAACCAAGCAGTCAAGAAAAAAAGACTGGTAACCTGGGCAGATAACGTTCAACAACCCGGGAAAGAAGGTTGTCTTTCGGTGGCTACTCTAAAAGAAAATAGCAACCTGCTGCCCTGCAGGTCGGCTGGGGACAGCTCAAGACTGACGGAGGGAAAACCCAGTAAACTCTCGATAAAAACGGACACATAGCCGAATGATTAGCACCAGTGATCTGAATGGCGCTGAAGATGTGACGAAGCCCATCCATGCTAAGTCTACATCAGAATAACAAAGATCAGAATACTAAGAGCATTATTATTTCCAGTGGCAACGTATAGGTGTGAAGCATGGACATTTAATAGAGCAGTGGAAAACATATATGTGCTTTCGAATATAAACGTTACAGAAGAGTCCTCCGTAAATCTTGAACAGAAAAGAGAACAAATAGATCTCAAAATCATATAAAACTGGCTGATGTTACAAATAAGAAAGAGAAAATTGAGATATTTTGGACATATAAAAAATACATGAAGGGCTGGAGAAGACCATCATGGAAGGAGGCATACCGGCAAAAAGAAGACGAGGAAGACCACGGAGAAGATGGATTCAGGATGTAACTGTTGGTTTGAACATGACGGCTGCAGACAGGACATCTGGCTTATGAGAGAGAGAAATTCCGGAGGACTGTTGGGGTGGCAATGTTCCCCTCAGGACAAGCTTTTTGATGATGATACTTTAGGTCTTTTGTACACTTTTTTCTGCTGTACACTTCTTTCTTCTGTACACTTTTTTCTTCTATACACTTTTTTTTCTACTGTACACGTTTTCCTTCTGTATACTTGTTTCTACTGTACACTTTTGTTTCTTCTTCTGTACACTTTTTTCTTCTGTACACTTTTTTCTACTGTACACTTCTTTTCTTCTGTACACTTCTTTCTCTTCTGTACACTTTTTTCTCTTCTGTACACTTTTTTCTCCTCTGTACACTTTTCTCTTCTGTACACTTTTTTCTCTTCTGTACACTTTTTTCTCTTCTGTACATGTTTCTCTTCTGTACACTTTTTTTCAACTGTGCACTTTTTTGTACTGTACACTTTCTTTCTACTTTACACTTTAAAAAAATTGGAATATTTGTAAACAGTAGTGAGTTTAAGAATAGATGAATGTTTTTTCTATATACTTTTGTATATCTTCTGTGTACATTTTTTTATGTCAGCTGTAACATTTTTTTTTAGAAAACAGTCCACACAAGCTACACGGTTTTTTTCCTACTGTAACTTTACAAAAAAAATTGTCTTTCATTCTTAGTTTATTACATATTTCATGTATTTAACATCAAAATAAAAGTTTATATTACATGGTAAAAGCAGCTTTCTGAAGGAATATTTGTTTAAATAAAGGTTCATTGTAGGTTTTCATGTGGAATGTTGCTGCATTTCTACAGACCCAGATCAGATGTCTGTATTCTGCTATCAATATTAGTAATTTGCTGTGTATATCTGGAGTTGTTTTGGGTAGAGTGTTACTGTAAATATTATTTTTTTATTTGTGTGTGTTTCAATCATCTTGGGAGTGTTTCTTTTGTTGGTCTGATTGTATTGCATTTAAAGAATACGTATTCTACTGTGTTTATTCTGCATAGTTGGCATTTTGCTAGTTGTCTTGATATGTTGGGTTCTCTGTCTCTTGTAAGTGTCATCTTGTACATTGGTCTCAGTCTATGAAATACCTGGGGCTGCGTTTTGATCGTAGTCTAGCTTTTACGGAACACATAGCTCATGTGATAATGAAGGCGAATAAAGGTTTGCTGGCGATGAGGGTAATGGCTGCGGCGGATTGTGAACAGCGCCATCTTTGTCTTTATACCAGGGTCTGGTCCTTTCTGTGCTTGAGTATGCGCTGGCGATCCTGACTCTCAGTCATAGTCAGATAGAACGACTGGAAAGAATACAGAACGAGGCGATGCGCATTATACTTGGTTGCACTAAAGACACGTCGTGCAGGGCGATGCGCTATCTCCTTGACTATCCTACTATGGAGTATAGAATACTGATGAGCCGTGCACGAGCATATCTTCGAGTCAATGCTGACACACAACATCCTCCGCATTTGGAAATAAAGAAACAAAAAGGAAATAGGTTAAAAGAGGAAAATCTTGGATGGGTCAGGCCGAGGACTGTATTGAACAGGTGTGTACACTTGAAGATATTGATCCCGGTGAAGAATGGATACCAGTGCCAAGAGGAATCGCTACATCCTTTTCTGTATGCATCAAACTTGATAAAGAATGCAGGCAACACAACCCACTTGTCGTGGAGGCCGAGGTTCAGGCATTAATTTCTGAGAACGCATCTGAACATGATGTAATCATTTATACGGATGGTTCGGTGATTCGACATGTGCGGAGCTCATGGGCTTTCACTGCTCAGGTCGGAGGTGATGTTGTGAAGGAAGACAGTGGTGGTTTTGCCGTGACTACGAGCAGTCTCACTATGGAAATCATGGCGGTTACCAAAGCGATGATTTGGCTAGAATCACAGACTTTTATCCATGCATGTTTTCTCAGTGACTCAATGAGTATGCTCAGGAAGATTGAAACAGGATGGGCTAGGAGACATTGGATAGAATCGCTGGGGAGGTCTAAGCTGACAAAGATCAGTTTTATTTTTGTGCCAGGGCATGCAGGTGTAAGGGGAATGAACGTGCGGATAGGCTTGCAGGTATGGCTGCTGTCCAAAGCGGACGAGCAATGGACCAGGCTGATATTATAAATTCCTTAAGGAGAGAGGGCGTGTACATGATTCACGTAATAGCGGTGAATCCACAACACTAACCAGACTGCAAGAACTCAAAGTTAAGTGTGGTGTAGCTCGACAAGAACGCTATGCTGGCAGACAAAGAAGAATTGTAAACCAACAAAGAACCGGTGTCGTTAGTCGCCACACGCTGATAGACATACTGAGGGAGAGATCGGAGCACTTATGGACTAATTTGTTCGACGTGCAGTGATGGTGATCCGACGACTAAACTAAACTAAACTTGTACATTAGTCTGAATTAGGCTGCCCATCGGAGAGCTGTCCTAGACAATGTAGCTAATGGCATACGACATACATGATCAATCTACTTCTATTTTTTTGTGTATGATGGTCTTCAATAATGAACAGTTTGTTAATTTTAAAAATTCTTCATTTTAGTGTTGCCATATTTTGATCTTCCGAAATGAGGACACGTCTTCGGCTAAAGCCTGGCTGTGGCTTATCCCTCTTCGATCTCCACAATCTTAGCCAGACTTCTTGGTAGTCATCTGTTTCCGGGGCTGCCACAAGGAGGCAAAATAGAGTCTTGGTCATGTTTGTTCTTACGCTGACCCTGACTCTTGCAATCAGCAATGAGTCGTTGACTGCTACAAGCCCATGCAGTTTGTGTGTAGTCACCTAAAAGGGGCTGAGCGCCTAGTCCTGTATGGTTTGTAAACAAACGCGTTGACTTGAGAAACTTCAGTCAGGTACAGGTTTAGCTGGAAGAGATGATGAAATATATGAAATTATAAGATAAGGATGGTTGGAGAACATGAGAACAGAAACTTTTCTTCTTTTCTCTCATCGTGTTTTGCCTCACATCACCAGAATAAAAGAAGATTTCTAGGACAGGCTTTTGTGAGCGCTGCATTAATAGTGTTTTTCACTGCCTCTGTTATTTCCTGTTTTTTTTAGTTGACAGCCTTTTCCTTTATATCCAATATATCGGAATAGCATTGCTCTTTGAGGCTGTTGGTAATTTGCTTATGTGGCTAAACCATTTAATTTGTTGTTTCTTGATGAAGTTCAGTACTGATGTTGTTGTACCCACTTTTTCCTAATGTCTTCATTTCTAAACCAGTTTCTTTTTGATACTCCCAGCATTCTGCGTAGACATGCACCGTTTGTCCCATCTAGGGGATTCTGAAGCCATGGTGACAGGTCTATCAAGCCAACAGTAGATTAATCTTTCCTCGGATCCCTGCCTAGACTGATGAACCAACTTTTATCATTAATTTTACTGTTGCTTTTAGTGACTCGTTCCCCATACAGCTTCCGCGGAGCTCAGTGTTATTGGGCCAAGTTTCTTTTCTTAGGGCTGTGAACCTCTGGCAGTCTTGCAGTATGTGTTCTGCTGTTATTTCCACCTTTTTGCAGTGGCACAGGCTAGTTGTGCAAATTTTAAACTTGTTAAACATGTGGGCTCGGAGTCTGTTGTGGCCGGTACGGAGGCGGAATATGGTAACTTGTTCACTCTGGGACAGACCATAGTACCCATCACTGCTGTTTTGTTCCGGGTGGTCCTTTGACCACTTTTTATTGTACTGCCAGCCGATTGTTGTCCTGGCTTCCTCATAGCTGATCTCGTGATCAGTCTGCTGTAGTTGCCCACCTGCTTAGCTAACCTGTCGGCATCCTTGTTGCCGCTTATGTTGCAGTGTGATGGTATCCACTGTATGATCGTGCGTTTGAGTGAGTTTACTAGTACACCGAGGATCGCTTTCAGTTCAGTGTGTTCAGTTTTGGCTGCGCTTTGTAGGGCTGTGATGACTGATAGAGCATCGGTGAATATCACGACTTTGTTGTGCGAGGCGTTTTTTTTTCTCTAGGATCATTTGAGCTGCTGATCTTAGCGCTTCTGCCTCTGCCCTGTAGTTGTTTGAGAACGTTCCGGTGGCAATCAATTTTTGTGACCTTCTCATTCTTTGAGAGTTTAAGCACTATTCCTCCTCCGCCATCTTTCATTGCGTCCACTGCCGATCCATCGGTGTACACGTGTGTCCACTCATTTTCAGGGTACTCAGCCTCTATGAATTTTTCGGTACCCACTCTTCTTTTGCAGTTTACTTGCTGCCCTTTCTTAAGTATCCCCGGGGATTGATTCCCTTAATTCGGGCATATTGATCTTCCACGGCGGGCTCTTATCAGTTGCCTGTATCAATTTGGGTTTGCACTTTGCTAAGACCGGTGGCCTTGGGTCATTTCTCTCTCTTTAGCCTGTTACGCCCTGGCGTTTAGGGCAGCAACAAACGTACACCATTCTTCCCTGTTCATGGCCTTCCTCTGTATTGTGTTCCAGCTATGATTCATTTCCTTCAGCTCTTGCTCTATCGTTCTCCTCCAGGTTGTCTTGGGTCTTCCACGTTGGGTCATTGCTTTGGCACTTTTTGCGAAGCTGGTTCTCTGTATTCTGCCCCTTCCGAGTCCGTTCATTCTTTCATACATAGGGTGGGAATTGAGCCGTTTAAGTTTTTCCGCAAGTACCAAGAATTTTCTGTCCCTTCGGCCTGCCATTGGTTGGATGCCTGTGACTGTTTCCATCGCCTTGATGGGTGTGGACTTCATGGCTTCTGAGATAATGTGTATTGCACGGTTTTGACTATTGCTCACTTTGGCGAATTGCTTGTTGGATGCACTGCTCCATGCAGCAATCTCTCTCTCTCTCTCTTTAGCCTGTTACGCCCTGGCGTTTAGGGCAGCAACAAACGTACACCATTCTTCCCTGTTCATGGCCTTCCTCTGTATTGTGTTCCAGCTATGATTCATTTCCTTCAGCTCTTGCTCTATCGTTCTCCTCCAGGTCGTCTTGGGTCTTCCACGCTTTCGCCTACCCTCTGGAGTCCATCTCAGTGCAGTTTTCGTGTCGGAGCCAGTCTCCATGCGCATCACATGTCCAATCCATCTCCAGCGTCGTCTTCGGATGATAGTGCCCATATTCTCTTGTTGGCATCGTGCAAGCAATTCTTGATTCGAGATAGTAGTCGGCCAGTACACGCGTAAGATTTTTCGCAGACAAGTTGTATGAAAGGCGGAGAGTCTGGACATATCCTGTTACTTCCATGCAGCAATGCCTGACCATTAATCTCATTTATGCTAGTAGAATTATTAAGAGATTTCAATAGCTGATAGTAATAATAATAAAGCCTTTGATGTGGAGATGACATCTGATCTGACCCCCTAACAGCAAATGGACCCATATATACACAGATGGGTCTGCAACAAATGCAACTGAAAATGGAGGAGAAGGAACCTTCAGTGACATGAAACATAGAAAGCTAAAAATAATGACAGGAACTACAGGGTAGAGGCTTAAAGCCACAATAGAAGCCATAATGTCCTAGAAATATGCACAAGACACATTATAGTATTTCTGATTGATGTTCTGTTGGTAATTACTGCTTTTAAAAATTCATCAACATAACATTTTTCTTCTTTCTTCTTTAAAGTACTGACTTCATTCCACCAGGTTGGACCCCATATTCCCCAGTCCCTCTCCGCAGAAATGGCAAACCATCTGCAGAGAGTATTGCATAAAGCATGAACTCCGTAGCTCCGGAAATAATCCTAGGAGCATCGGGGGAAAAATACACTTGTGAGCAGAACAGCGCTGTCCAGATTAGGACAAACCACCTTCAGAATGCAAGGCAAGGGCTTAACCACTTGCAAGTATCACTACATAAAGTATAGAACTTTTTTCAAGAGTGGTAATACAGTGGACACTATCCCACTGCGATATACCTGACAATGAGACTGCAAACATTTTGGCAAAAGATATATGTACACATATTTTTGTATCACTCACTCCAAGTTTGACACAAAGAGCCAAGAGATATGCCAGTGGTCAGCTCACTGTTAGACAGGAAATGAAATTTCCAATACCATAACTTCATAAATGTACATCTTGCCAATCATCTGTACACATAGACATTGGTTCAGAGGAATTCAAGAGCGAGCCACCCTGGCTTAAAGCTTTGCGGTTAGAAGTACAGGATGGTTATCGGGGAAGCTCTCAAACTGTAAGTTTAGGGCAACTGGGGTGTCTTGTGTCTGGAAAGAAGAAAAAACAATATTTTAATGGAGCAAGCACATTATATCACCATGAACACTAAAAGAGCATTGTTCAACACAATATTTCTCTAAACATGAGTTGTGACGCTGCCATTGAACAACAGAATAAATCTAGTCGCAACAGAGATGAAGTGTCTACACAGAATGCCGGGGGTATCAAGAAGAGACTGGTTTCGAAATAAAGATATCAGGAAAAAGTGGGGACAACACCAGTACTGAACTTCATCATGAAACAAGTTAAATTGTATGGCCACATAAACAGATTACAGACAGTGCACCTCAAAGAGCAATGTTACCCAGATACAGTGGATAGAAATCAAAAGGCTGTCCATGCAAAAGGTGAACCTCAGGGGATAACAAAGGCAACAAACTCCACTATTTATGAAAGGCATACACAAAAAAACCCTGTTCTATAAATCTCTTCTTATCCTGACACTGTGAGACAAAGCAGGATTAGAGAAAAGAAAAAAGAAAGCGGGATTTTAACAGATGTTAAGGGGTCCTTTCTGGCAAGTGATTCTGAATCTACGACTGACTTGGTGGTTAACTGAATAATGAATTGAGTTTATAAGTGATTGAATGGACTGTTACTGGGTTGTTGCCCAATGCTGTGGTTTTTCTGTTTTTGTCTTGCGCTGCTCTAGTGGCTTGGGTGATGATTATTTTTTGCTTTTGAACAGGATTCTGCTATGCCATCTATCCATATTTTTTTGGGTCTTCGTCTCACTTTCCTTCCTGATGTTCTGTTGTAGAAGACTGAATATAGTGGAGTTTGGTTGCGTTCTTATTAAGTGATTGACTGACTGGGTAGAACAGAAAATTTGACTGTGACGTCTAGGCCAACAGGTTTTCCCGGCTTGCCTAGAGGTATGAAGGACTCTGACTTACCTAGAGGGATTGGGGGTTCTCTCTTACCTATAGGGATGGAGGGCTCTGGCTTGTCTATAGGGATGGAGGACTCAGGCTTGCCTAGAGGGGTGGGCTACCCTAATTTTTTTTCTTTTTGCACATGATTTAGGAGGTGCACGTAAATAAAAAGCATGCATAAACCGGATGAGCTGACCTAGTGTCTTACTTACTTACTTACTTAATCCCGTCATGCCTAGTGACACATGGGGCTTCAGAAGGACTTTCCATGCTCTCCTGTCCCGTGCAACTTTCAGCGCAGAGCCCCACGTCAGAGATGCGGTGTCCGTTCCTCTTCCATCATGCGCTCATGTTGTCGTGGTCTGCCTTTTTCTCTTTTCCTCTGGTGCCCAAGTGAGGCTATCCTTGAGGCATTTTTTTGTCTCATTCTCTATACGTTTTGACCATTTCCATCTTCTTTTTTGGGGTATGTCATTCATTGCCTCTTGTCTTGTGTCTTGGAGTAGTTGGTTATTGGATTTTTTTACGGGCCCAAAAGATTCCCAAGATTTTTGAAGCAAGAGTGGTAAAAACTGACAGCCTGCTAGTATCTCCTTTGTATCCCCCAACACTCGATCCGTAGAGCAAAACTGGCAAAACAATGCTTTAAGAGTTTAGCTTTGTGGTCCTTTTTGGTTTTTTGGACTTCCATACGGGTTTCATTCTGGAAAAAGCGGTTCTGGCCTTATTTTTAGGCGTGATTTTATATCTTCCTCTGTGCCACCATTTAGTGTCAGTACGCTACCAAGATTTGTAAACTGCTCAACCCTTTCAGTGTTTCTTTTCTAACATTACTGGTTGTTGATTTCACTGTTTGTCATAATTTTTTTTTTCCTGTGTTTGTTGAAATTACTGTCTTTCCCGTGCTTAAGTATTGTACTTTTCTCTTGTATATGTTCATATTTTGTGACACCAGGGCTATATCGTCTGCAAAGTCAGGTCCTCAAGCATCTAAAAGGGGGTCCATCTTATTCCTCTTGGTGCTTGTTGTTTTATGGCATTTTTAGCACCCAGTCAATTGTAATACTAAACAAAAAGAGGGACATTACATCCCTGTCTTACACCAGATTTTACTGGGAATGTTTTGTTGGAATTCTTTGGGGTTGCAGAAATCTTTATAGAAGGGGCTATGGGGGTTGACAATTGCAGGTACGCCATTGTCTCAGATCTTCCATATGTCTCTGTGGACGCTTCAAAATGCCTTTTCAAAATCTATGAAGATTGATATATATGTCCTTTGCCACTCGCTACATTGTTCTAAAATGTTACGCAGGTAAATATATTTCATTTTTTCCCTTCTTCCTTTCCTAAACCCTGCTGTCATTCGAGACACTTGTCACTGCTTCTTTATTCGCATTATGACAATTTTGCAGAATATCTTACTTGGGATTGAAAGCAACGTGATTCCTCTCCAGTTATTGAATCTGTTAGGTTCTTTTTGGGGATTTTCACCACAGTATCCTAGTCCAATCTGGCAATTCTTTCTTCTCAGATATCTGCAAAATGGCTCTATATGTTTGCCTAAGGATGGATCGATCTTGAAAAGCTCTGCTGTCATTTCATCATTTCCCGGTGCTTTTTGTTTCTCAGGGACCCAAGCTTTTACTATTTCTTCTTTTCTGGCAATTTGAGGTTGATATCAATATCCTGTGGGGCCGTGGGATATCCGGGGGATGTTCAGGATCAGGTCTGTTTAGCACATCTTCAAAGTGGGATGTCCATCTCATATCCTGCTCCTGCTCTGTGTCACAGTTGTCCTAAAACTGTTTCGACTGGCATGTTATGGTGTGCTTTACCCCCGCATAATTGTTTGGTAATCTTGCAGTGTGTGCAGATCATGCTTTGCGCCTTTCTGCATTTCTGCTGTCTTTTCCATAAATTTTTTTGTCTGTTTTTAGCCTTCTTTTACCATTTTGTTTATTCTGTATATTCTTTTCTTGCTTATCTTTTTGACTTTTCTGATCTAATGCTATTGATGAGATTTTTTCCCCTTTTCCCTTTTTGGATGTATTCAAAGGTCTGGCCTTATTCCTCTTTATGTTGCCCTTTACTGGTTCCAGTACCTACCCAACTATTTATATGTGCCTTTATCCATTCCATTTTTTTTGGATACTTTCAGTTGGTGTTGTGTCTGACAAGGTTTGAAATCTGTTTTTGGGTTCCCCTATATATTTTGTAGCAATCTCTCTGTCTTTTTAAAAGGTTAACATTAAAGTATTCTGTTCTTGTCTTGGCTTGTATATATGTTTTCTTGAGTTTGAAAGTCATGGCAACGACAATTGGTCGCTGCCCAGCTCCTCTTTTCACCTTTACATCAAGTAATGTCTTTCGCCATTTGCTGTTGATCATAAAGTGGTCTATCTGGTTTCATCTCTTCCATTTGGGATATCCATTGTCTTTTGATGTCCTGTGAAACAATGTGCCTCCTATGATCAGTCTGTTTTCTAGACAAAAATTGCTCAACATTTCTCCATTTTCATTTGCAGTGCCACATCCCTTTCCCCATTATTGCTTCTCTGTGTCTGTTATTGTTTCCAACTTCTGCGTTTAGGTCTCCCATTATGCACAAAACGTCCTGAGCTGGAACCTTTATATTTCCTGTAACCTTCTATAAAATGTGTTTTTGTCCTCTTCTTCGGGTTTCGTTAGTGGGTCTAGCATTGAATGATAATTAGCTTTCCCTTGTTTCCCATTAAATCGGGCTTTCAACAATCTTTCATTAATCGGGTGCCACTCTAAAAGATGTTTATTCAATCCTTCTTATTATTTGCAACTCCTGCTGAATGATTCCCGTCGTCTCTTCCTGAGTATAAGATGGTTTCCCCTGTTTTAGTTGTCGTCTGTCCGAAGCCTGTCCATCTACTTTCGCTGACCCCCAGAATGTAATTTATAGTGTTGCATCTCTTTCACCTGTCTGTCTTTGTGTCTCGAACATTGTTCTGACGTTCCAGAATCCCATTCTTAGTTTAGTTTTGACATCCAGCAGACTTGAATTCCAGCATGGGGTTCCCGCGGCTTTCACCCCTCTGTTCACTGACAGTGGACTCTGTCTCAAGACCGCTGGAATCGAGACATTTTTTCCTTTAAGTTTTGTAACATTTTTTTTTTATGGGGCGGGGTTGTTGCACTGCCCAACCCCAACCTGGAGGACCAGAGGCCACATTTAGTCTGACCTCTCACCTTGGACCTGTCCGGCATGGGTAACCCTTCAAGGAACAGAACGTTCCTGCCGCATAACTTTCTGGATCATTGAGGCACGCAAATTCCACCAATACAAGGAATGGCCTCCTGGGGGGAAACCCAGTTCTATAAGCGCTAATTGGCACAACAAACGCATTGTCACAATCACATAGAGCCTTTGCCAAGAACGATTAGAACGTTTGCTCGTTTAAGCCCTACTAGTATGGGGCAAGGCACCTGGCCCTTTTCCCCGTTTTTTGGCCTTTCTAATCACTGAACAATCTTGTCTTTCTGTGTTGTCTTGAAGTGGAAATGGGATAACGGAAATTAAAAGTAGAACAAACAAGCCTTACAAAAAAATTTAAAAAAGTAAAAACAGTATGGAATGGAATTTATAATAAACAAAGATCAGAGCAATAGCATGCATATTCCAGGGTAACATGTGGTGTGAACATGGACAAAAGGCAGAGGAAAATCATATATGGGCTATTCAATATAAGTATTACCCGAAGAGTCATCTGTATAACATGGACAGAGATGAGAACAAATAGATATATCCAGAAAGAACTCAAAATTAAAGAAAACTGGATGATGCTACAAATAAGAATGTGAAAATTACATTATTTGGACATATAAAAGGGACATGAAGGGTTAGAGATGACTATCATGGGGTGGAAGCATCCCAGCAAGAGAAGACCTTTGGGAGAAAATGGGTTCAGTATTGAACTGATCATTTAGCTTGACGTCTGCAGAGACTGGACATCTGGCTATGAGAGAAACTCCGAAGAACTGTGAACAATGAACAATACAATCTACCTCACAATATTTGCCTAAATGCCAAACCTGGATGTTGATATCAAATGATAGAAGAAAATTAGTTGTGACAGAGATGAGTGTTACCAGAAGTGATGAGTATCAAGAAGAAACCGGTTTAAAATGAAGACCTCACAAAATGTGTAAAAGTTGTCATGTGACTATTGATCTCCTTCGACATAATGTATCAAAGTTTAGGTAGACATTGATCTCCTTCGACATAATGTATCAAAGTTATCATGTAACAATTAACTCCTTTTACATAATGTAATTGATCTCCCTTCAACATAATGTAACAAAGTTGTCATGTAGACTATTGATCTCCTTCGACATAATGTATCAAAAGTTATCATGTAGACAATTAATCTCCTTTGACATAATGTAATTGATCTCCTTCAACATAATGTAACAAAGTTGTCATGTAGACTATTGATCTCCTTCGACATAATGTATCAAAAGTTATCATTAAAAATTAATCTCCTTTGACATAATGTAATTGATCTCCTTCAACATAATGTAACAAAGTTGTCATGTAGACTATTGATCTCCTTCGACATAATGTATCAAAAGTTATCATGTAGACAATTAATCTCCTTTGACATAATGTAATTGATCTCCTTCAACATAATGTAACAAAGTTGTCATGTAGACTATTGATCTCCTTCGACATAATGTATCAAAAGTTATCATGTAGACAATTAATCTCCTTTGACATAATGTAATTGATCTCCTTCAACATAATGTAACAAAGTTGTCATGTAGACTATTGATCTCCTTCGACATAATGTATCAAAAGTTATCATGTAGACAATTAATCTCCTTTGACATAATGTAATTGATCTCCTTCAACATAATGTAACAAAGTTGTCATGTAGACTATTGATCTCCTTCGACATAATGTATCAAAAGTTATCATGTAGACAATTAATCTCCTTTGACATAATGTAATTGATCTCCTTCAACATAATGTAACAAAGTTGTCATGTAGACTATTGATCTCCTTCGACATAATGTCAGCATTATCGGTAGACAATTGATCTCCTTTGATTGCAATGTAATTGATTCCTTCAACATAATGTAACAAAGTTGTCATAGACTATTGATCTCCTTCAAGATAATTTTTATTGTCTCGGGGCAGGCACCAAATAAAGCGAACACATACGGACGATAAAAGGTAGCCCAAGGGGGACAGACGCTTTTGGTGCTGGTGTCAGAGCGACGAGGCGTGGTAAACGTAGGGTAGCAGATGAGCAGGGAAGACCAGCAGAGGCTGAATTCAGTATAAACAAAGGTCTCGACAGTGTTTGAAAACGGTGCAACGTATCGTGTCGACACGGAAAGGTGCGGTCAATTCCATATCAAAGGCTTAGCGCAGATACATTTACTGGGTAAGTATGAACAAGCGCAAATCCTAAAGTTGCGTTTTAGTGCCTAACGAAACTGCTCTCCCCGGGAAACCGGGCAATACTTTTGCATTACTATCTAACATCCCCGGAAAAACTGGGGTGGATGATATTGGCGAGCGTAAAATTTCAGTTGCATTGCTAGCGCCTAATGAAACGACTATTCACATTATTTATGCGTGCTTCAGTCCAGTGTTTCCTGGGCAGGAAAATGCAGAGTGAGTAATCACAAAATTTCCAAGTGCCGACGCGCGCCTCGAAAGGCAAAGAATGTTCTACTCCGGAATGAACTCTACGTGGTCAGAAAAGTAAGGCCAAATATGTAAAGATTTAACAGGCTGTCCAATCCAAAACATTGGCGAAGGCCGATACTTTTACGTTGTGTTATACGTGTTAGACGCCGTCCCAGGACAAGCTTATGTGCTCCAAATTACTGAGAAATGTTTCTAATCCAGAACGACCTCACAGTCAGAAAGGACGCTCAGTGTAGATTCACTGTTTGGCGCAGATCACAAAGCCCAAATATACGGCAAAAAGATGATCGTAAAGGCGGAGATCCAACCCAAAACAATTGCTTTTAGGCTCAGATTACTTAATCCACAGAGTGGTTGACAAGTGGTCGATATGGAGCGTTCTAAGAGAAAGAAGTGATCAAAACACCACTCAGCTATCCATTTCAATTTCCCCGGCAATCAACGCTTGATGCAAGCATGTCCACTCTTTCCTTCCGCAAACACCCACATCCCCATGACAGTAGATCCGTATATCTCTGGAGGTTGCAAACCCAAAATACACCACTCATACTGCAACCTGATAGTCATCCTGTATGTCAGTATTGAATTTATATACCCCTAACAAACTCTTTTTCTCTACTCATTGGGGAAACACTTTCGAATAGTATCCCTTTCATTTTATGGAATTCCCTTTACGTGATCTATTATATTTTCCCTATATCACCGTAAAACCTCTATTTGTTGTTATCATCTCACCAAGATAAATAAATCGTTTACCTGGGCCTGTCTTATCAGATTGTAGATCATTAAAGTAATGAAATGGGACCATACCCAGAGCCAACTATAAACGTATGGCTTCGACTCGGTGAAAATCAGACCCCAACTACCCAAGTGACCTGCATTCCAGTATTGGTGTATATAGACGAATTCATTTTAAAATCACACAAAATGCTAAATCCAGTATATTATAACAATTTAAGTTTAACAAAAGGAATATCAATATTATGAATTTTTCACCAATAAAAAACAATACTCCCCAGAAATGAGTAAAATTGCAAAAGCTTGCAGTGTTCCTATCAAATATCTGTATTTTCGGTCACCTTTTCTGATCTGGTCAGGGAACCCCCATTCAGATGTATGGCCTAGTTAGCTAGAGTTGCGTGCCCTACCATACTGACTGGAATTTAAAAATATTCGTGATAATTAAATTTGACCAAGATCAGGGGTGTCATATTTTCTGGTCCGAGTGCCGGATGAAAAAAAACGAAGTTGGGCGGTCTGACCAGATAAATGCATCATAGCATAAGTATACCATTTGTTGTAACGGCATATTCCGATCGTGTCCGCTTCTTCCCTTCCTCCATTGTTTGTACATTGGTGAGGTATTGTAAGAATCTTCTGTACACCCTATCTAATGCGCTCTGTAGTTGATTTTCATTTCCTTGAAGGTTCTGATACCGTCACCCCCATCTTTTCTGCAGTCTTCCGCCCACGTGGTGCCGGGACCCGCAAGGAAGCAAAGAATAGTACCACTGCGACATATAAGGCATGTCGTAAGAGGCGACGGAGTTTTTCTGTGATCAACTTTTGCTGTGCGACTACTCCTGTGTTTGTCGTAAACATCGCAGTATCCTTTAGGTCTTCCCCAGTTCCCCATAGTTTGTTCTAAGGGTTGTTCCTGTTTGCCAGGCTTCCATTCTCACGCTGCTCAGACTGCCCGAGTGGTTACCGGGGCCAAAATTTGGGGTGTAAAGAATAGAACCACTGTTACCTGCCACGCATGTTGTAAGAGGCGTCAAGGAGTTTGGCTCAAATCGGATGCACGTGTCCTAAACATGTAGAAGTCTATGCGTTTAGGGCCTACCAAACCAATGTGCAACGTATACACGTTCTTGGCAATATCAAACATATCACAAAGAGTGATTAAAATTGGTCGTAAAGAACGAACGAGAAGAAGAAGAGCTGCTCAGACTGGGGTAGTCTTGCAATATGTGTTCTGGGTCCTGCTTTGGTGCTCCACAGGTGCAGTCAGCCATGTCCCTGAGACCCATTCTATGGAAGTGTGCTCTGAAACTAGTTTCTGAACGCTGGAAACCTCTATAGACGACATCCACTCATACCGCAAAACCCCCCATTCTGGATCTTCTGAAGAATCGACTAAGAGTCAGAAATAACAACGGCTCCAGTAAACGGATACAGAGAGCCAATGGAGGGGAGAAATAGACATGTTTATTTTGACATGTTTATGACTCCTGTTGTTTTTTAAAGTGTAGATGGTAGACATGTATTAGAAATGGCATACATTATAAGTACTTCGTACAATGATGTTCTCAAAACAATTTTTTATGTGCCAAGACAGGAATTTAAAGATACATAAATACTGCATTAGTAGATTGTTGATATGACCGTCATCATTGCACTTCGGTGAATAACCATGTGTACTCTAATCTCTTTCTTACACACAAGGATCTCAGTGATAGTGCACAAACTCTGTAGCACTGGCGAGGGCCCCCAATGTCATTTTAAAAATTGTTGATATATTGTCGACTTTTCTCCACACCATGAGACTGAGCTGTTCATTATCATCCTTCTTTATCATTCTCTCTCTCTTTTCCCCATATTGTGGTCTCTGATAACAATATACTATGTTTACTTCAAGTTTCCTCGTGATGTGCTCTAAACCTCCTCTGATTACCTCATGTTCCATATTGATAGCTACCTTTCTCTGATCTGTACGATAAGGTTCCTATGGACATTGACCTCACTCAGCTGTATGATAAGGTTCCTATAGGTATTGACCTCACTCAGCTGTATGATAAGGCTCCTATGAGCACTGACCTCACTTGACTGTATGATAAGGTTTCTATGGGCACTGACCTCACTTGACTGTATGATAAGGCTCCTATGAGCACTGACCTCACTTGACTGTATGATAAGGCTCCTATGAGCACTGACCTCACTTGACTGTATGATAAGGCTCCATAAGCACTGGACCTCCCCCAGCTGTATGATAAGGCTCCTATAGGTATTGACCTCACTCAGCTGTATGATAAGGCTCCTATGAGCACTGACCTCACTTGACTGTATGATAAGGTTTCTATGGGCATTGACCTCACTCAGCTGTATGATAAGGCTCCTATAAGCACTGACCTCACTTGACTGTATGATAAGGCTCCTATGAGCACTGACCTCACTCAGCTGTATGATAAGGCTCCTATGAGCATTGACCTCACTCAGCTGTATGATAAGGCTCCTATGAGCACTGACCTCACTCGACTGTATGATAAGGTTCCTATAGGCACAGACCTCACTCTGCGCCTCCTTATTTTGATTACTACATTTGTCTGTTAAATTGAAAAATCTTATCTTCTTCTTCTGCGTTCTCACTAGATAGGAATTTCGGATTCTTTAATAAAGGCAGCCATCTGCCTCAAATTACCAGTCACGTCATACAGTTTGTCTTGGACGCTGGAAAAATCTTATGTGATACTTGTTTAGTCTTAGCTACTTATTTACCAAACATGTGTGCTCTACAATCCCTCTATATCAGCAGTTAAATGTATATGGTACATTAAGTTTGTCTTTACTTCCTTGATTTCGGCAAAATTATTAAGATAATCCAAAAGTTACAGTTGCAAGCTTTCAACATATTTTAAAAAACATTCATGTAATATTGTGTTTATTTACTTATGTTAATGTTATATTACAGACCTGAAGTTAATATAACATACAACAATGAAGGCCCATCAATACTTCCATCAGAAGTGTGTCATGCTATTAATCACATGAAAACAGGTAAAACATCAGGACCCGACACTATAACCATTGAAGAAATTGCAGCAACCGGAGAACTAGGGATAAGGGTGCTAACGAAGTTATTTAACGATATCTGCAATACCGGTACCTGCATACTGATTTCTTCCAATACATTTTTATTGCACTACCAAAGAAAGCAGGTACAATAGAATGCGAAGAACACCGCACAATCTCCTCATGAGTCACGTGACAAAATTACTTTTCAGCATTATCATGAGAAGGGTCATCATCATCATCGGCCTCTTTGTCTCAGAAGACAATAGGTGTTCGTCATGGGTTGTTGTGTGCTGAATCACAACTTTTTCTTGGCTGTAATGGCCTATTCTGGAGTGTAACCCTTTTCCACAGTTGCTGAGGTAAAACTGGAGACTAAAACCCGATACATGGATGTTTCTCTGCTCTTTTGTGCTCTCTTTGCCTCACATATGTATTTTTCTTCTTTTCTTTTGAGCCACCACTCCTGCCGCTCGCCATGCTTGTCTGTTTTTGGAGCCGCTCCCAGTGTTTTTTCATCCCGCATGAGGTTAGATTACGCTTGCGGTGTCAATGGGTAATATGGGCTATGCTGTCTAGCCCAGATGCGAGTTGACCATAGAATGTTCTTTGGGATTCTATCATCGCTCATTCACACGTGTCTCAGCCATCAGGCTCCTGACTCAGTAAAGGTGTGCATGCTGGAATGCCAGCACTGCCCAGATTTTATTTTGAGATGTGGTCTTCATGGGATTTGTATATTCGCCTGAGACAGCGCATGCGGAAGGTGTTGAGGCGATGTTCTTGTCAGCATTGTGATCCATGTCTCATACCATACAGCAGAGTACTGAGAACCCCAAGCTTTATATCTTGTGTTTGGTGTTTTCTGGAGTGCACTGTTTTCCCACACGCTTTGCTTTAAACAAAACAGTGGGGGCCTTCAATGCGACTACAAATCTATCATCGAGGAGAGTTGCTGCTGATGACAGAGCCAAGGTATGTAAAGGTGTTCACTACTTCAAGCGTAAACTCCAATGTTGATAGATGGGGCTCTGCTAATATCCTGGAACATTATTGTTTTTTTTTTCAGGCTGATGATCAAGCTGAATTCATTTGATGCTGCAGCAAATCTGTCCATGATGTTTGTAGCCCTACCTCTGTATGTGAGTTTGCTCATCATCAGCAACAGAATTTCCCCTGATGGTGACACTTTGGTCTTTGCTTAGTCGCGCCATGTTGAACAATTTTTCATCTGATCTTGTGGAGAAATATTCTTCGTGGATTCAAAGGTGGGAGAAAGTGAGAAAAATATCCAAGGTGGGGGTGCAAGTATGCACCCTGCTTGAGGCCGCTGTTAAAGGGAAAGAGGAGGCCCATAAACATCACTGCCTTCTTCATGTTGTTATGGAATGATGTTATGATTTTAAGCAATGTGAGGGCACCCGTTTTTTTTCCGAAAAGCTTGAAGAGCCAACTCTACTCACTGGGTCAAATGCCTTTGTTGATCTATGAAGGCAATGTACAGTGGCATTCTTTGTTCGACATTTTTTGAGTTGTCTGAAGGAGAATAACATGTCGAAAATGGATCTGTTGGATCTAAATCCACATTGTGACTGGGGTATATTTGGGTTTGCTTCCCTTTTTTAACCTATTTAGTACTACGCGTGCAAAGACCTTTCCCCCACGATGCCGAGCAACAGTACCACGGTAGTTGTTCAGCACCACGATCAATTTTATTTTATACAAGGTGATAATTTTGCATCTCTCATGTCCTGGGCTTCTCCCTCCTCCCAGCATAAGCACAATAATTCATGCAGATTGGTCAGGAGAGTTTGTTTAGCACCTTGATTCTTCTTGGATGCCGTCCTTTCCCGTTTCCCGTTTGCCAAGTGTCAATCGAATACTGATTTCTGCCTCTGAGGGCATCTGGTCTAATGTGCTCAAGAAGACTTAATTATCGAACCGATTCAGTTACAATATTTTGGGGGGAATATTCAGAAAATGTTCCAGCGTTCCATCTGTTTTTGCGATCGATTAGAACTTCCTATGTTTTTGTTTAAGAAAGGGCAGTCTTTTTGATAGTTGGGCCAAAGGCCCCTAATGCCCTCATGAACCTTATGTTTCCAGTATCAAAGGAGGCTGGATATTTCATAACTCCTGCCAGTAGTTGTTTGCGCATCGCCTGGCTGTTTTTTGTGGGCAAATTCTTGCAGATCTAAGAGCAGAAACGACTTGACACTTGGATTGTTTTTTTGGTTCTGAAGAGCAGTTCTTTTTCTGCTATGACAGGCTCTAGCTTTTTAATATTTTTTTAGCAAACCAATCAGGATTTTGCTTATTCGGTCCAAATGTGGTTTTGGGAATTATACAAGTGTTCAACTAAAGCAGCCCGTGAATGGAGCTAATCTGGCATTATATTTGGGAAAAGGAAGGTTCAGTTATGACGAGTATAGGTCAAGGTTTTGTGACGGTGTATTGTGAGTCGGGGCGGGGCGATGAACAAAGTGCGTAGGGTGAGCTGTCAGAACCGGGTTTTAAATAGTAAATAATCACAACCAATTACCTGGCAACCGAATTGTCAATGGGGCTGCAATTATCTTGAACACCTGTATATGGCGTCCCGGATGAAATATTTGTTCCGCATTTCCTTTTGGTGGCTTTGGAATGCTCCTAATGTTTGCAGAGCGTTTGTACCATTTCTGGTTTGGTGGTATTTTCGGTGGCAATGTGTTGACACCCTTCCCCTTCGAATGGTGAGGTTTTTATTTTCAGCCTAAATTTCTACGCTATCAGTGAATGGTCAGTGCTAAGTAGCACTATGGTAGCTCGAGTGCTGACCAGAGACCCTAACTACACCACGTGACCTCAATTCCAGTATTGGTGTATGGGGGAATTTATTTTAAAATCAACACAAAATGCTAACTCAGTCCTATTATGCAACAAGTTGTTTAAATAGGAATATCAATATTATAAATATTTTTCACCAATAAATAACCATAGACTCACAGAATTAGTAAATTAAAGTTTCATGTTCTATCAAACATCTGTAAATTAGATCCTTTTCTTATCTAGGTCAGGGAATACCTGCCATTGTCTGGGCCCTTCTGGCCCCACACACATGTTTATCGCATTTCCTCATCTTATAATTAGATCTATTTTATCCATTTATTTAACGTAGGTGTTTCCCGGACACCTTTTGGGAGGGTTTGGTATTAAGGTGTTTGTGGTGCAAAGGTTGTTGTAGTTGCATATCTTCAGTAACCCTTGTCCATTTTCTTAATTTCCAGTATCATGTTTTAAGGACAGGCCAAAAGTTGTGATAAGCTCCCAACCCCTGGCATTGAAGTCCCATTAGGAATAGGTGTCTGTTTTTTGGGAATTCTACTGATTTCTGATTTTATCTCCTCATGAAATTTATCTTTTACGTCAGGCTTAGTATAGTGTTGGTGCGTATATTTCTGAAGAGATGGGGGGGGCCTGTTACTGTGGAGTTTTAAAGGACAAAATACGGTCTGAGCGTTTTTGGAGGGTTTTACCATGTGGAGCAGTGTATTTTTGATGGGAAATCCTACTCCATGCAGTCTTGGTTCGTCTTGAGCTTTTCCTTGCGTGTAGTCTTGTTCCCTCAGCGATCCATTTTCAGCGAGTCGTGTCTCCTGTAGTGCTGCGATGTCCACTCCAAGTCGTTTGAGCTCATTGTTAATTACTGCAGTTTTCCGTATGTCGTGTATCTGTGTAAGATCTTCTGACAGGCCAGGACACATAGTCCTTGCGTTCCGGCTTGCTAAGCGAAGAGCAGGAGCCTTCTTGATTTTATTATTATTGTTTGGTGCGGTACTTACAGTCCACTTGTCAGGTAATATCTTAAGCTCCAAGCACCCATTGAAGGAGATGAACTGTGGCGGGATAACACCTTATTGTCCCGGAGCTACCCGGCTTGAGGCGGGTGTAGCTGCCCAATGAGACGCGATGATCTCTCCTACCGTCGAAGACAACCCGTGGCGTCCGATACTCTACGCCAATTGAGCTGGACTTATAACCCGTAACTGTTGTCTTCCGTGTTGGTTTGGTCAACATTCGACCACGAAGTGACCTCTCCGTGACGCATGCCTGGGTGATTTTTATGGAGTAGCTGAGTTGCCCAAGCGTCAACTACCCCTTTCAACCTCGCTGATAGAATCCAGGGAGTGCAAGCACGACATCTGGTATCAGTTCGGTTGCAGGAGCTGCCGGTAGGACATCACTTGATGCCTGTTCGCCTTAGGGGCTCCGCTCCGGATTTTCTGTTTGGGTTTACTCCCATAGCCTTTGCCTCTCCCGAGGCTCCCACAATGTAGTGGGGCTATTTGTCCATAGCTGGGGTCTGGGTCTTGGATATCAGGGTAAATCCACTGATATCACAAGTCTGGGGGCCAGACCTCCACCAAGATTTTTGTCGGGTTAACTCCCCAAAGACAACAAAAAAACAACAACAAAATCCTGACCTAGGGGAGTCCATTGCGTAAGGCGAGCCATTGCCCCGTTAGCCTTTGACCTCAGGTCAAGTTTCCCGGTCTACACCGCTGTGAGGTGGGGTTGACTTGTGTGTTCTGAGGGTCATCAGCAGGCTACTAATTTCCTTTCGCCCCTCCTAAGAGAGACTAGCCAATCACAACCAAGCCAGTGCAGGGCTAATCTCAGGACACACCTTGTAGACTGAGAAGGGTAAGAAACAAAATAAGACCAGAAGTTAAGGAAGAACAATATGGCTTTGTTGAACGCAGGGAAACAAACAACACAATAAGAACAATAATGGAAAGATCAATAGAAGTGAAGTTGGACTTATACCTATGTTTCAAGATACTCAAAAGCTTTTGATATAGTAAAACATGGAGAAATAATTCGAATGTTAGAAAGTATAAATGTTGATGGGAAAAATCTTAAACTGATCAAGAATATGTACTGGCAACAAAGCGCAGCCATAAGACTAGAGAATCAGCGTGGAATCTATCAGGAGATACAATTAGGAGTAAGACAAGATGTCTTCACCAGATCTGTTCAACTTATACGCTGTTGGCGACAAAACATGAACAATCTAAGATACGCTGATGACACAATTCTCATGGTTACAAATGAACAAGATCTACAAGACTTGATAGACATATTAGTGAGAGAAGTAAACAAGCTCTACAAGACTTGATAGACATATTAGTGAGAGAAAGTGAACAAGATCTACAAGACCTGATAGACATATTAGTAAGAGAAAGTGAACAAGATCTACAAGACCTGATAGACATATTAGTAAGAGACAGCGAACAAGATCTACAAGACCTGATAGACATATTAGTGAGAGAAAGTAAACAAGCTCTACAAGACTTGATAGACATATTAGTAAGAGAAAGTAAACAAGCTCTACAAGACTTGATAGACATATTAGTGAGAGAAAGTGAACAAGATCTACAAGACCTGATAGACATATTAGTAAGAGAAAGTGAACAAGATCTACAAGACCTGATAGACATATTAGTAAGAGAAAGTGAACAAGATCTACAAGACCTGATAGACATATTAGTAAGAGAAAGTGAACAAGATCTACAAGACTTGATAGACATATTAGTGAGAGAAAGTGAACAAGATCTACAAGACTTGATAGACATATTAGTGAGAGAAAGTGAAAAGAAAGGATTACGCATGAATATAAAGAAAACAGAGGTTGTGGTTGTCTCCAAGAAACAGGAAGCACCAAAATGTAATATCAACATAAATAATATAACACTGAAACAAGTCCATCAATTCAAGTACATGGGAACACTCCTGACATCAGATGGCAGGTGTAAAACAGAGATTAGAAGTAGAATAGCTCAAGAAAGCATCTTTATGAAAATGAACAACACACTATGCGTGAATTCACTACCAATGACACTGCGAAAACGAATACTCCAGTGCTATATTGATCCAATACTTTTGCGTGGCAGCGAATCATGGACAATGAACAAACAATCAATACGATCATTGGAAGCCACGAGAAGTGGTTTTCAGAAGAATGCTGAAAATTCCAAGGACAGAAGAATGCTGACAATTCCATGGACAACAAAGAAAACAAATGTGGAGGTTTTAAATCAGGCCTGCACACAAAGAAACCTTGTCAAAAGAATAAGAATCCGACAATCAAGGTTCTTCGGGCATATAATGCGAAGAGAAGGTTTAGAACATTTCGGTAAGAACAGGTAAAATTCAGGGAAGGAGAGATCACAGGAGACAGATGGAGAAGATGCTGGGTGGCCTGACATCATAGTTCGACACAAGATCTACGTCAGAACTGATTGCATGCACCAAGCAGAGAGAGAGTTGTGGAGAGACATGATCGCCTACACCGGCAGGCGATTGATTGATTGAATGATTGATTGATTGATTGAATGTTGTAACTGTCTTTGTTTCAGACTTCATCTTTGTCATTTTGCTGTCTTGTAAGATTACTAAACAAATATTTTAAAAACATGTCAACAATATATTTATGTTTCTCTTGTTTTCAAATTCTGTGTTGTCCAAATTAATGCTAAAGTATGTTGAATGTGTTTGAAAATAGATGTCTGAAAAATAAGGAACATAAAATGGGATGAATTCAGAGAAAGGGATGAAATCTGAGAAATGTCTGGTCAACTACTAGTAACAACTGTTATAAGAAGGTGAATATGGAGATATGTTGAACATACCTTGAGAAGAAATGTCTAGTCAACTACTAGTAACAACTGTTATAAGAAGGTGAATATGGAGATATGTTGAACATACCTTGAGAAGAAATGATCAAAGAATACAAAGCGGTATTGAAGTGGAGCTATGTTGGGAACCTTGAGAAGAAATGATCAAAGAATACGAAAGCAGGTATTGAAGTGAGAGACAAAGGGTTCAAGAAAGAGAATATGGAGATATGTTGAACATACCTTGAGAAGAAATGATCAAAGAATACGAAAGCAGGTATTGAAGTGAGAGACAAAGGGTTCAAGAAAGAGAATATGGAGATATGTTGAACATACCTTGAGAAGAAATGATCAAAGAATACGAAAGCAGGTATTGAAGTGGGAGACAAAGGGTTCAAGAAAGAGAATATGGAGATATGTTGAACATACCTTGAGAAGAAATGATCAAAGAATAACAAAGCAGGTATTGAAGTGGGAGGCAAAGGGTTCAAGAAAGAGAGGAGCATAGGGAAAATCTGAAACAAACTTTGCTGAGACAGAGACAAGAAATATTGGACTCAATTCCATGGAAGAGATTGTTCAAGTTGCCCAGAACAGAGTGGTATGGAGAAATTACTTGCAGGTCCTATGTAACGTATCCGGAAGACAGATTGTCAGAGGACGCAACGTTCAGAGAAAACTCAAAAAGATTCCAGAAGAATTGTCAGCCATTATTGGCGGAGGAATGACAATACGAACAACTCAAATGGCCATGGCATGCTATGTAACGTATAACCGTGGAGACTAATATATATATATAGGCCATGGCCATTGAGTCCTTTGTATGTGTTGATCCCTCCCCGTCAATAATGGCTGACACATTCCGTTTCTGAGGACATCTTTTTTTTAGTTTGTTTTGTAGACAGTTGCAGTCCCCTGCTAACGAGACCTATCTTCCAGGGTTTGTCTTGAGTGGTCCTACTCTTTGTGACTTCAGCCTTCTGTCGCCGGGCTCACCAATCCAGGTTTTATGCAGGGTGTGCTCTCTGGACACTAGTTTAATCCCATATACTTGGGGTGGGGAGGGTCGTAGAAAAAGAAAATGATGTCCTACTCAAGGATATATATATGGAACTGCAGTAAAACTATTTGATTGGCAAAACAGTAATTACAAAGTACTGTAGTTTTACAAATTACAAAAACAATGACAAAATACAGCAACGTTTCGACCAACAAGGCCTTTATCAAGCAAACGGTGTATCTGTAAGCGGTGTAACAAGGCTTATATCGGCGAGACAGGCAAGAGGCCAGTGACCGATTCGCCCAACACTTACGCGACATACGCCAATGCTCTAGGACCCTGTAGCCACCCATTTCAATGATACTGGCCATTTAGGTGCTCACGATGTCCAGGTCACAGCCATCCGATCATGTTCCTCTGATGATCGTAGTCGATTTGCTCTGGAGAATCGGTTGATTTCTTTGTATGGTACCTTGCAACCACGCGGTCTCAACGTATTACATTCTTATGCTTCTTAGTACTTTCTCTTCCCATGCTTTGTAATCTATATGGGTATATATTGCATGTATTACATTCTTATGCTTCTTAGTACTTTCTCTTCCCATGCTTTGTAATCTATATGGGTATATGTTGCATGTATTCAAGTTATATATTTACTAGATGTTTCATTGTTTCTTTTCCTTTCCATTTCTAGTTTTTATGTGTGTTTTTGTGTTACATTTATTTCGTTATTCGTTTTTATTCCAGATTTTCCTTAGATACGTTTGTATTTGGTCGTCCATTTGTGTTTCATTTTTAATTTGTCACTCCTGTTTGTTCGTTTGCTTGATAAAGGCCTTGTTGGTCGAAACGTTGCTGTATTTTGTCATTGTTTTTGTAATTTGTAAAACACAGTACTTTGTGATTACGTGTTTTGCTACTCAAGGATAGAAAGGACCACTGCTATTTGTCCCATAGCTAGGGTATGGGTTGTTGCAGACAGAATATTTACCACTCGCTGGTGGGTTCTGCGCTGTCACCTTATGAGGCCCTATCTGGTTCCCCGCCATTTTGTCTGGCCTTTCACCTTCAGTTTGTTCGGCTTGGTTAGACCTGCCAGAAGTTCGACTCCCGACGACATAGCCTGAAGGATCATCAGGACCCACACTCTCCACCACATACACGTGAGTATATAAATATATATATATATATATATATATATATATATATATATATATATATATATATATATATATATATATATATATATATATGTGTGTGTTGTGTGGGAACTTTTTTGCCGTTTTGGACTCTCCGAAGCATCGACTAATAATTGAGCACAACACCGGGCCCAGTAAACGATGTTCCAGAGATCCACTAGAGGGCAACAGTAACGGCCTCCATATTCATAATGGAGGTTGTTTTCTCCAATAACATAGACCAGATACCCTGTCTCCGCTACGGTAATTCTCAAATCATCTATCGCGTACTGAATCCATCTTCTCCGTTGTCTTCCTTTTCGCCTGGATGCTTTACCCCATAAGTGTCTTATCCACCCATTCATATTTTTTATGTACAAAATACATTAATTGTTTAATTCCTATTTGTAACAACAGTCAGATTTCTTTAATTTCGAGTTCTTTTGGATATGTCTATTTGTATTTACATAACACACTGAGTAAATCTTGCAACAAAACGTAGTTACAACACTCAAGGTGACACATTTGCTCTGCAAAGATACCATCATGCATTGTCTATCGACAAAAGCGAACAGGAAATAGCTTTTTTTAAAAAAAAATATTGATTGATTCGATGCTAATTTTCACATCAAGGATTGGTTGCATTGGGTTTTCAGCTCTTCTTGTCTCTTGTCGTTACTGTGCATTCCGTCACATTGTTCTTTGAATCTCTTGATCCTTAGTTCTCAAGTTTTTATTACATCGATGTATTCCTTTTACCCTAACTTTTCAAATCTCTTTCAACAGTTCCCTATTAGTTTTACACACAAAAACACATACATGACTTACTTGACTCATTCCACTCCGCTTTTCGTGGAGCATAGGACATCAACAGTCGTTCGTACCTTTTCTCGGTCTCTGACTGTTTTCTTTATAGTCTTCCAGGACAGACGAGCACATTTCATTTCCTCAAGAAGACTTCGTCTCCAGGTCTGTTTAGGACGTCACATTTTCCGTTTTCCCTGCTGGATCAACTCAAGTGATTGTCTAGTGACACTCGACTGTGTCTTCCGTAAGGTATGCACGACCCACGACATTTTCTCTTAACCTGGGTTCTTGTCCTGTTCTTATCCACAGGTTTGTGCACACACGCGCTCGCACACACACGCACGAACGCAAGCACGCATAAAAGTTGTATCTTAAACTGTTTTTTACCAAAACAAATTTAACAATTAAAAACTATTCATTGCAATCTGATGGCATCAACTTGGGTAGAATATACAATATTTATGAAATACATATAAGTTTAGGAGTGGGTTTATTGAGTGAAATAACATGCATCAGTCGATGTACAGTGTTCCACGCAACCTTTTTGGTGCTTGTAAACGCGATAGAAATACAAACATCAAATCACTACTAACGTTATGCTGAATGGACAAAAATTAGAAGAATGACCAATGTTTAAATACTTGAAAGTATACATATGAAGTAAACAATGGAACTTCGGATACAAAATATAATAAAAATTTGAAATTTTCCGTAGCTGCCATGTCAAGTATGTGATTTGGGAAAATTACATTGGTTTTTCGGGAACTTAATTTTATAGAAATCACTCGTATTATCGCTTCTTCTGTTATGGATGTGAGAAAATGTGTCTAGAGGCGAAGCATTAACTTCATTCACTGGGTTTCGCCCGTGTGGTGCCGGGACCCGCAAGCGAAGCAAAGAATAGTACAACTGCGACCTATACGCCTTGTCGTAAGAGTCGACAGATGTAGGACCTAGGAAGCTACCTAGAAAATAAAAAGCATCGGAGAAATCAGATGTGCTGGCCTACTTGTAGGCGCATAACTTGCACAGCGTACAATCGATCTTAGGCTCAGGTTACATACAAATCACACAGAGTGATTAACAAGTGGTCTATATGGAGCGCTTGAAGAAGAATTTACTGGGTTTTACCCAATATGGCCCCATTCCTGTTGGTAGAAATGTATGGATGTGAGAGTTGGACAACAGATAAATATATGGAGAGAAAAAGTTCGTTTAAAAAAAATATAATGGTATAAAATTATGCTGCGAATTTCTTAGAATGAATACAAAGCAAACTAATTTGTTATAACTTCCCTGGCAGGCCAGCAGGAAGAACGTTTTATAGCAGTGGTGAAGCGCCATAAGATTATGTGGTTCGGAAATGTGAAAAGAACATGACTTCTCTAAAAAACCTACAAAATTTCATCAGGGAACTGTCTTAGGTTGTAGAAGAGAAGGCAAAAAAAAAAAAGGAAAACTTAATTTATTCCCTACTCAATACCAACCGCAAGCATTGTAAGACAGGCACTGTTTTGGAACCCGCGGGGAAAGAGGAGTAGGGGAAGGCCTATATATATATCCGGAGAAGAGGGCTGGAGGCTGATATTAAAAGGATAGGTAAAACATGGAAAAATTGGAAGTGATGGCAGGAGAGAGGAAGAGCTGGAAGAATTTTTTTGAAGACCTGTTCTCCGTTGGGAGTTGAAGAAGAGAATTCACTGCACTTCTTCTTCTTCTTTTTTCGTCACACTGCTACCGGGTTGTTGCCCAGTGTCGTGGCTTTCTTATTTTGTCTTGCGCTGTTCTGGTGGCTTGTTATCTTTGCTCTTTCACAGGATTCTGCTACGCCATCTAACCATCTTCTCCGTGGTCTTCCTCTTGCCTTCTTTCACTTCACTTGTGTTTATAATTATAGTTTGGTTTTTTTAATTTGTTCAGATGTATCTTAGTCAACCACTCTTTCTATTATTAATGTAAATATTTAGTTGCAATCTGAAACCATTAAAACTTACAACATTCATATGTAAGCGTTTTTCCCTCAGCCGTCGTGTATTTACACCCTTCTTCTTTGCACCATCATGTATTCAAGAAAATCCATTTATGAAAATGTTTGGCCAGTTTGGTGCTGGAATACACAGGGCGGAAACGTGTCATGTTAGTATTTCCCTTCACTCACTGACAATGTTACAAGAAGCGCCATTTTGTTGACATCCATGTTCTGTATTTTGAATGTAATTGTTTAAGTTCTCAACTGGCTTTTATTAGTTGGTTAGTATGTTAGTTTGTTGAAAATTCTGTAGTAGATCAATGAAATAAATTCTAGGAGTATACAATGTGTATTTAATAAGAAAACAACGATACGGACATGTCAGGGAGACTACTCTCTGCCAATTGCAGATTACTCTGGATTGTAGTTCTGGCAAATACTGACACTGAAACATTGACGACCGAAAGTTTATCATGTCTAATATAACAGTCTATAGCAAGTTGTACATCTTAGCTGTAATAGCTAATCTGCATTCTTTAAATAGATAATTAAAACATGTTGACTGAATGTGTAAGGTAAGTGCTGTTCTTGCGGCCTGTGTGACAAACTCAATCCAATCATATTAAGAATCACTCAATCAGAATGAATCTTATACTAACTAACTAGTCATCATCAATGATCAACTTTAAGTAACTCTATCTAGTTCTAGTAACTTAGTAACAGTAGTTAGTAAGTTAGTTAAGTAACTGCTAGAGCTACTGTTCATATATCAAAGATGCTCGTTTTAAATATGTACTATTCATATGCTTAACGAACTGCACAAAGACTGGACTGAAAGACGATGGCGACAATCATTGCTAATACTATTTCTATTAGTAATAGTATTAGTATGCCGTCATTACATCATAATCAAATCACAATCAATCATCACAATGTAGCCAACTCGAAACTGTTACAGTTATTGTATAGTTATGTATCTGAAAAATACTTTATCATCCGTTACAATAATCTGTTCTATCTTACAATACATATTTGGTAGAACCTAGGAGGCTAGGTAGAACATCCCTAGATTTAACTTTTTACTGCAAAGTACCAATTCAGAAATCAGCTAAAGTAAATTAAGTAATGTCAATGTCCTACACTGTACAGTCAGCAAAATAAACTTCCACATTGTGGGGAGAAAGATCTGACAAATGTAAATTATGTTCTGTTCCATGACATGCATCTAAGAATATCCTATCCAAGCATTATATATTCCCTACATATATCTTATCCACATATTCCATATCAGATTGTCAAAGTTGATAACAAATACAGTAGACTTGTGAAAGAGAACAAAATAAAAAAAAAACACCAAAGCAACTGGAAAATACACAGATAAAGTGACAATGTATTGAACACATTTTCAGAAAACAGCGGCACACAATAACCAGTAATGCACTTGATAGGAAACCACAGGGGAAGAGAAAAGTAGTGATATCAAAGAATAATGAGTGATGAACAGTGGATAAGGAGATAAGAAAATCTATAGTATTTTCCACTCCATTCAGTTCTATTCTAATATTTACTGCATATTCTTCTTCTTTGCATTGATTCTTTCGACCAATTTTAATCACTCTTTGTGATTATGTTTGATCTTTACCAAGAACGTGTATACGTTGCAAATTGGTTTGGTAGGCCCCTAAACACATAGACTTCTACACGCTTAGGACACATGCATCCGATTTCAGCCAAACCTCCTTAGTTGCCTCTTACGACATGTGTGGCAGGTAACAGTGGTTCTATTCTTTACACCCCAAATTTGGGCCCGTAACCACTCGGGCGTACTGCATATTAATTTTCAAGCCATTTCAGTCTGATGTTTAAATTAAAAAAATTGTTAGAGCTAATCGATTTGCTTCATGATCTTCCATATTTCTAATAATAGATATTGTTAACTTAATTTATGCTCATAGAATCATGAAGAGATTTTGCCAACCAATAAGCATGGCGGATTGGACAGAACCAAGATATAGAGGAATATTGCTAGTGAACCACATTGGAAAAACATTCTGTAAAATGCTGCAAAAAAAAAAGGCTGAGCCCTATCAAAAACTCACAAATTGAATATCGGAAGAAGCCGTACATTCACAATATTCTCAGTTAGGCAGATAATGGAGAGGACTCAAATTCTATAAACACCTACAAGTTTCACTAGTAGATCAGGAAAAAGCATTTAACCACATAGGTAGGAAAAAGTTGTAGTAAATATTGTCAAACTATGGAGTGGGGTGGCAGATATCAAAGTTGATAACCCTCTGTGCTAGTGACCACTGAACATTTTTTGGTTCGAGGCCAGCTTGGCTAAATTCTTTGTGTGCACACGGCATGGAGTTGGACTACATGAGACCCTGATCCTTTACATGGAGATCTAAATTACAAGTACCTCTAAAGTTGGAGTATGGCGAGGGACACTGGTGATAAGGAAAACTGGCCTTAACGCAAAATCAGTCAGAGGTACCGTATTAGATGCCTCAATTCATAGTGTGCGAAAAAATAAAACAAAATAGTGTGGAAACAAAGCAAAAAGCTGTGAAGAGAACAACCACTTAATTAATTTCAGACGTAAGTGATGTTTACACCCAGCAATAAAAGTGGCTAATTTACACATTATACATTTAAGGATTGTACTCGGATATCTCACTCAAAATTGAGTTACCACTGTGAATTATCATTTGATTTATGGAGACAACTAGTCTCTAATAGCTTCTGAGCATGAGAAACTGATCGTAGAAGTTCAGTTTATCTTAACTGACATGTCAGGGAGGCCACTGTTGGAGATGCCAGATTATTTAGAATTATACAGGGTGTTCAAGATAATTTGCAGCCCCATTGACAAATCGAAAGTTGCCAGTTACACATTGAGTTGTGTTTATTTACTATTTAAACCGGTTCTGACTAGCTCGTCCTACGTCACATTTGTTCATCTCCCTTCCAGCACTACAATTACATACCGTCACACAACCTTGACCTATACTACGTCATAACTGAACCTTCTCATTTTCATACATATATGCCAGATTAGCTCCATTCTCAGGCTGCTTTTATCTTGAACACCCTGTAGATCAATGAAAATTTTGTCAGACTGTCAGATTTATGTTCTAATGTCTTGCTTATAAGTACATTATTTTATTCACTACAACAAATGTTTTATTTTCAGAAACTGAACCATGCCGAAAGATAAAGAAATCAACCACCCTTGTCATCTTCTCAGCCTTCCCTCTGCAAAACGTTTCTGGTGCCGTCACTGCATGACAGTTTTTGAGGATGCTATCACAAGATGGCGTCACAGTCGTTCTTGTCGATATGGTGTGGTCGACAACTTTATGCGGCGGCGTGAACTTGAAGCAAAAGCACTGCAGAATACAACTGTCCTAAACCCAGTTGAGGCTAGACTTGAACAAAGTATTCAAATGTGTGACTTGGCTTCAGCAAGTAATCCTGTTGAAATAGATCCTATTAATGAGCATCACATTCTACCAGGCCCTGAATCTTTTAACTGTTTTATTTGCCATCAGAAATTTGCTTCAATGGAAGAGATGAGAGTCCATGTCAAGTATCCATGCAGCAATAGTAAATTAATTACTTCATGTGCACCACATCCCAGACATTCCGTACCAGTGTTCATTGATGCTCTACCTGGACAAACTTGTCACTGGCAATTAGCTTCACAGCATTCGCAAAATATGGTACATCCAACAACTACTTTTGCTTCAGCCCAACAACCTTCGCAACAACTTTCTAGCCAAACCAGCTATAGCATTGATATTCAGTCTCAACAAGAAGTTGAATCTCAGTATGAAGATGCAACTGTTGTATATGATCATAATGGAAGCAGTACGTCTGATGGCATTACTCCAACAAACATCTATGTAAATGAGCAGGGAGAGACAGTGATTGAAGTGGAAAACTTGGACTTGAATTCAGAGGGTGGTGAGCTTTCTCTGGCACATCTACTCACTCAGCTGTCACAGCAAGGAATTGTTTTTGACAAGTCTAGGTCATCCCAGCTTCATGCACAGCATGAAATAACAGTAAGCAATGAAACAACTAACACTATGTACACCATGGATGCAAACTATCAACAAACAGCAATTACTTCTAAAGTAGATGAAGAAGAAGGACAGCCTACAGCTGAAGATGCAGCAAATACTCTTGCCCAGCTTGCTGGGTTCAGAAGTTTTAGTCGAACCGGACAAGTACAGCCTGATGGGGAAGCGCAAGTACCTTCGCAGGTTGAGACTTACAGCTACAGTAGCTCATTATCTGGATCAAGCAGACAGTACACAATAACCTCACAACCTCAGATTCATATGAAGTACGAGTATGAATATTCAGATTCTCTCTCAGCTCCTGACACATCTACAGTCACTTCACAGGAGTATGAAAATGTTAAGGTGGAACAGACCACAACAGAAGAGACAATACAGTATTACAGTGATTCATCTAATGTAACATACGTCACTGATTCAAACAACCACCATCATCATATCCCAATGGATACAGAAGCAGTATCCAATATTGAAGATTTGAGACACAATAGTGAGGAAGATCAACCAGACTCAGGGCTGATTCAGCATTATCCTGTAGAAATAAATGGGTCAGGACAGTTGATCATTGCACCCAATGTTATGTCTGCTCAACAGCTACAAGAAGCACACACTGAATACGTCATGTGTGAGGGTCACAAAGCTGAGGATGTAGAAATACACTTGTCTTCTGCTTCTGAAGAGAGCAACCATATTACAAACTTTAACGCAAATGATTCTTTGCGCAATCCAGACAATTCTGAGTCATCTATGATATCACAGGATAATCAAAACAATGCAGTTGTTGATGAATTTACAACCGAGACTCATAACAATGCTGAGGTTGATGAATTCACAACCGAGACTCAAAACAATGCTGTTGTTGAGGAATTTACAACCGAGACTCAAAACAATGCTGTTGTTGAGGAATTTACTACCGAGACTCAAAACAATGCTGTTGTTGAGGAATTTACAACCGAGACTCCCAACAATGCTGATGTTGATGGATTCACAACCGAGACTCAAAACAATGCTGATGACTTTGCAACAGAAGCAGTATCATTTCAGGAGATTGTGGATGGCAAGAATGAGCCCCTCTCTATAGATGGACAGACACTTATATCTAAAGTCTCTGGCTTACACTATGCTAGGACTGAACTTGACTTGCAAATGGTTACCGACAGCATTCAAAAACAAACCGTCCAATATAATGACAACTCACTTGTTGATTTAGCCATTGTCAGTGAAAATACAGACAAACTTTCAAGCAACAACTCTGGGGGAGAACTGTAACCAGACTGGTTACTTTGACTGGGATCCTTCCCACAGGTAATGTTAATGTATTCATATTGTTCAGCGACAAAGATATCTGTGCTGGTCATTTCTCCAATTTTGACACCTACTTTTTTGTTGTTCAGTATATTTCCTTATTTTTTTAGTTATCTTAAACTCTACTATTATTTTTAAAATTCTTCTTCTGCAATCAACTTTTGCTATGCAACTAATCTGGTATGTGTCCTAAACAGGGTGGTTAGCTTAAGGTCTTCAGCAGTCCCCATAGTTCCAATAGCCATATTTCCATTCTAACGCTGTTCAGGCTGGGGCAGTCTTGTAAAGATGTGCTCTGGAGACTGCTTTGGTGCTCCAGAGGTGCAGGCAGCCGAGTCCCGTGAGACCAATTCTATGGAAGTGTGCTTTGAGACTACAGTGTCCCGTTCTTTCTTCTTCTGCGTTCTCACTAGATTGGGATTTCGGATTTTCTAATAAAGGCAGCCGTCTGCCTCAGATTATCAGCCACGCATACTGTTTATTTTGAACGCTGGTGTAAGTGGACCACCTCTTTCTTCTCAAGTCTGCATACTGGGGGCAGTTCTGTAGGATATAATTTCTATGATTTCTGCTTCCCGTTTGTACCGACCTCTTCCCGCAGTAAGTTTTGGCCACCCTCGTGATGGTAGGTCTGACATTCTCACTGCGTGGCTAAATCTCCGAGACAGGTTGGCGACCGTAGAATCCGCTATCCCATTCCTCATTGTGACGGGTCGTTGCACCATGTTATGCGCCTTATGGCCTGGTGCATCCATTTCTGCAAGCATTTGTTTTGGATTAGCATTCCCTAGCGGACACGTGCATCCAATTTCAGCCAGACCTCCTTAGTCGCCTCTTACGACATGCATGGCAGGTAACAGTGGTTCTATTCTTTACACCCCAAATTTGGGCCCCTGTAACCACCTGGGCGGTGTCCCATTCTAAGTCTGAAGAATGTGATCTACACTTTTCTGTTTATGGTATTTATGCTGTCATGCTTGTAATTTTAAATTCTAATTTTGTGTGTGGGGGGTGCAGCCACATAAAAACTATATTTGTGACAAATTATGTTAATTAAATACAGTTATCTTTTTATATGGCAAGTAATGCAGATATCATCCTGAAATCCAAAATGATAAAAATAACAGAGCTGTTCACCTATTTGGGTAGCAATTTTGATTGCACTGCAAATGTTAAAAAAACAACAAATTATGCTACGAATTATGAAAGCATCAGCTTTTAAAAGTCTAAATAAAATGGAACTGCAAGTAATATAGTTTTAAAACTGAATTTTCAATTTCAGTGTTGTATCAATTCTAACATATGCCAGCGAGAGTAGGAAAATTACTAAAGTTATAGAAAGTTCTTATTCTTTTTCAAATGCTCAATATCGACCACTTGTTAACCACTCTGTGGGATTTGTATGTGATCTGAGCCTAAGAATGATTGTTCGTTGTGCCAGTTATGCGCCTACAAGTAGGTCCGCACATCCAATTTCTGTGACGCTTTTTAATTCACTAGGACAGCTTCCTTAGGTCCCTACCTCGGTCACCTCTTACTACATGCCTTGTAGTTTGCAGGGGTACTATTCTTTGCTCCCTTCGAGCCCCAGCAACACACACACATGAACTTAATCCATTCTATCTGATCAAGTCCAGAGAATATTCATTTCCTCTACTGTCATCAGTTTTTGTAAGACATCCTTTTTTACATTTGTCCTCTATGAATTCAGGCATAGTCATGGTGCTTAATCTCTTGCTGATTTTTGTACGAAGACTTGCTTTCCTTATCACAGTGTCTCTCGCTGTTCAGGTTGGCTGTACTCTGACTTCATGAAAATCATGGCATATCCTTTACAGGATGTAGACATCAACCACAGTAAACGAGTCTTTGATTTTCTAGGCACCACTTATACATTCAGTAGTTTGTCTATGCTTTCTGAACGGTGAAGTCTATTTTTAACTTTTGTAAAAATCCCATGGAAACGAATTTGCTTCCAAACTTGCCTACCTCGGGGTTTGAACCAAGTACGCTTGGGTTTGTGATCGAGCTCACTACCGCCTGAGCTACAGACGCTCACTTCATAGGTACCTGTAATTTAGATCCCTAAGTAAAGGATAAAGTTCTTTAGCTCAGCCGCATACTATGTGCACATCAATAATTCTTGGCTCAAGCTGACTTCGAGCCCCCTGTTTTCCACAGTACATCATGTAACATGTTAGTATTTTGATTATCAGCGACCACTTAAGACATCTTAGTTTTCTAGATGAGCTGCATGCTGGCTGGCAACAAGAGTTGTAGCTTAAGGAGTGAATAATAATTATACAGGGTGTTAACGGTAAAAGTAGCCCTGTCAAGGGTATCAATCTGGCATATGTTTATGAAAATGAGAAGGTTCAATTATGATGTAGTATAGGTCAAGTGAGTGAGTCTTTTTGTGATGTTGAGTAATTATGGTGCGGGTAGGGGTGATGAACAAATGTGACTAACGACAAGCTAGTCAGAACTGGTTTAAATAGTAAATATAGACAAATATTGGCAACTTTTGATTTGTCAATGGGCTGCTTTTATCTTGAACACCCTGTATAAGTTTTTTTTTCATAGCTACATTTGTGAAGACTAACTAGTTAGATATTTAAGCATCATCAATATACATCTTTTTGTGTGCTTCTTTTGAAGCTGTTGCTTCTCACTAATTTGTTAACATTTTTTTAAATTGTTTCTTTTGTCTTATCTTATCTTAACCACATTTGCGTGAAGTGTCGTGGGGAGAGTTAGTTTTCTTTCTTGTGCCAGGCGTGTTGCGCTTGACGTTGTCAGTCCATGCTTTCGCAGAGACTCTGAGATGTTATCTATCTATCGTGTTCTTGGCCTGCCTCATGCTCTGCGCCCTGAGTGTCGATTATTGTAGGCATGTGATGGTAGTAAATGGGGTTCCATTCTCATTAGATGGCGAACCACTTGATTCTTTGCTTCTCGATGTACTGTATGCATGGTATAGTACCAACGATGCTTCTGGTATTCTCGTTTCTCACTCTATCTCTCCTTGTAACGTTGACAGCTTTCATAGACATCTCATTTCACATGTTATAATCTTTCTTTCTTGTGTCTTAGTCAGGGGATATGTTTGGCACAGATAGCAGAGAGTTGGAATAAATATGCAGTTTATCAGTTGTCGTTTGACTGCCATGTTAATGCTTGGATGTTTTAATAGTGGTGACAGTTGTTTCTTTTATAACTACTGTACTTTTTCTGAAATTGGAGAAAGCATGTCTGTATGGCAAGGACACTGGCAATAAGGATAGCAAGCCTTCACACAAAAATCAGTCCGAAGCGCCATCTACACCTGAATTCATAGTGGGTTGCCGCCAAAAAAGAAGAATTACCTCAAAGTTTTCAATTCTCTGATAATATTTCCCCATAAGATTTTCATTTGACAGCTGGTTGTTAAACTTGTTAGTTATTTCATTTGAACTTTGCTCTAGCCACTTCTACTTTGGAATCATCTACAGGTTTGTTGATGGTAATCTGAAGTTCTGACACAATATTTTGGACAAAAATTCATCTCTCTAAATATATTGAATATATTGAACCATTTAAAATTTGTATTGAATAACATAGACATGACAGTCAAGTGACAACTGATAAATTGCATATTTCTATCAACTCTCTGTAATCAGTGTCAAACATAGTTCCCTAACACAATCCCAATACAGAAATTGGATGTGCTGACCTACTTGTAAAAAGTGCATAACTGGCACAGCGTACAATCGCTCTTAGGCCCAGATCACATACAAATCACACCGATTGGTTAACAGTAGTCAATATGGAGCGTTCGAAGAAGAAGAATACCACAATAATATCATGTAAAAAAGTATGCAAATGTATATAAGATGTTGTCTATTACCCTTATGTGTATTATTTATTTTCTATAATGCAGGCGGAACTACAAACTTCTTTTCCTGAAGTGTCACTAATGTGGTCTACTGTGCTCTCTGACTGAGCAGTATCTAGCTTTTTGCTGTTGCTCCTACCATGTATGATCAGCAGTTACACAAAACAAGACCCATTAAGAGAAATTTATAAACGATGTAATTATTTTTACATCAGAGAATTATCATAAAAATATATGTATTAAAAAAAATGTCAATGTTTACGTAATTTTGTAATAAATGGTTGAAATCTGGGAACATTATAATTCAGTTGACATGAATTATAGGAAATATTTATGTTCATTGTCTTGGTAAATCTTAGTTTTGAAGGCAAACTGATATTTCTTCTGCTTCGAACGCTCCACAACGGCCACTTGTTAACCACTCTGTATGATATGTATGCGATTTGAGCCTAATAGCGATTGTACGTTGTGCCAGTTGTGGGCCAGCACATCCGATTTATGCGACGCTTTTTATTTACAAGGGTAGCTTCCCTAGGTCCTACATCAGTCGCCTTTTATGACATGCCTTGTAGGTCGCAGTATTGCTATTCTTTGCTTCCCATGCGGGCCGGCAGCACACGACAAAACTGATATAGAATGTCCAGAGAATATTGTTTTCAATAAAACACAAGTCTCTCTGAGGTATCGAGAACGGTGACTATCAAAAGATTCATTTATCAAATAACTTGTCTTGAAGAGAACTTAACCACCCTAATAGTTGTTCAGAATTTCTTTCTCCATAGGCCAGATGTCCAGCCTCTGCAGTTGTCATGCTAAAATTATCAGTTACATCCTGAATCCATCTTCTTCATGGTCTTCCTCTTCTCCTCTTTTGCCGGGATGCCTCCTTCCATAATGGTATTCCCCAATCCTTCTTGTCTCATTATATGTTCAAAATACTTCAATTTTCTTATTTGTAGCATCAGCCAGTTTTCTTTGATGTTGAGTTCTTTCTGGATAGATCTATTTCTTCTCTACTCTGTCCAGGATAAACTTTCAAAAATATGCTTTATACTTTTAGACAGACATGTGTCTTGGGGCACTGAAATGGATGATTGAAATCACACGAGAGGAGGGGGTGTGTCTTATGGTATGTAAATGACCATATTTATTAACTCTAATGGACCAGGGCAAAAGTAGAATAAAAAACTCCCTTTAGTGTGGCTCCTGGTAAAAGGTGTCAACCCAATGCCACATGTGGCGTTTGGTCCACAAGGAGTTAAGTATGTCTTTTATTTTACCGTTTCATCAAGAAAATTGATATTCAAACTGTCAAGAGAGATAATAATTTGTAATCATCATTTGAACTACTGTATTCGTGCTCTGTGAGCCACAGTAGCATAGTTGTTAGTGAACTTGCTTCTTATGCGCATGGTCCTTGCTAAATTCCATAGTGGGCGTGGAATATGTTTCCAACCATAACCTCTCTCAGGTCGACGCAGCCTGAAATGGCTACCAGGAAAAGCACTGGGAAGTCTAAAGGTGAACGATTGGTTTCCCCATATAGCTCCGTCCCTGTCAGCAGAGACGGCATGCCATCTGCTGAGAGCATTGCACAAACTCCGTAGCTCCAGCAACAATCCTGGGGATCTCATGAAAAAAATGCACATGTGGCTCAGCCTGGATTTGAACCCACAATCTTCAGTACGACAGGCAACCGACTTTGTCAATGAGACCCCCTCTGGGAAGTAAAGGCGGCTAGCATGATGTTGACCACATCACTTATCATATGCGGATGATCAATGAAAAATACGGGCTTAACGCTATATTTCCCAATATACCTCAAGGTATGGAAAAAAGGTACCTATAAGTGCTCTGCAACTCTCAAAACTTTCAACTACTGAAATGAGTTGAGCATCTTTCAGAGCATTTGGGTACAGGGATGTAGATTCTAATCAGTTTTTCATGATTACTTTTTAATTTTTGAGTGGAACAAGAAAGAAGATCCATCCGAAGTTCATAACACGTCAATTATATGTCTTAATTTAGCAGTGATAAAAAATATCTGAATTTTAAAATTAAATGCACTTGGAAGAAAGGGGGAAGAGCGTCTGGCCGAATGGATTAGAGTGTGACTCCCATGCGGGAGACCCATGTTCATTTCATGATAAGGCCAAGGTTGTTTTTCTGTTGTGGGCATAAATGAAATATTCTAATCTGAACAGCTTCGCTGTGACTGCACTAGCCATGCAGCCATTAAATTCCTCAGGCTCTCGTCCTACCTGTCCTACACTGCCCTAAAAGCGGTACTACAGGCAGTAACGATAGTGCGTGTGTGAAGAAAGGGGATATCACATATTAATATATTTGCACTTGGTGGTCTACAGTTTTGGGGGTTTTTTGCTCACTTTTTTAATACCATTTGTCAAAGCAGTGATTTATATTCTGTTTGTTTATATCACAGACTTTTAATATAAACATCAAGTATATACTATAGCAAACATCAAGTATATACTATAGCAAACATCAAGTATATACTATAGCAAACATCAAGTATATACATAGAACATCAAGTATATACTATAGCAAACATAAAGTATATACTATAGCAACCTCTGCAACTCCTTTGACCCAACAACAACTTAAGCTTTACACCATACATGGCCAAACAAGAAAATATGGGTTCAAGAGTGAGAGGTCATCAAAGGATAGCTGTATTCTATCTCGGTTCATTTTATATCTATGGAATATAAGAATTGAAGGCATGTTCTCTTTAGTGGTGGCCAGCCGCATTCATCACTGCATCTTCCGATACCACAAACTTTACTGTTTTGTTTCATGGTCAGTTGACCATTTCATATTCCTTCATCTCATTCACCATCTCAGTACTTTGTATACTATAGAAAATCATTAACATTCTCCCAAGAAAGATTTATTCTACTTTGTTCATAGATTTTATATGTCTAGTCCAGTGCATTCTATTTCAGTCATATTTGTCCTTGATCATCCTACAGTACAACATATTTGTATCTATTGTCGCTACCCTATATCTTGAGAATTTCTTGTAGCTTAATTACCACAGGTATCTTCTTCTTCTTTGCATTCATTCTTTACGACCAATTTTAATCACTCTTTGTGATATATTTGATCTTTGCCAAGAACGTGTTATATACGTTGCACATTGGTTTGGTAGGCCCCTAAACTCATAGACTTCTACATGTTTAGGACATGTGCATCCGATTTCAGCCAAACCTCCTTAGTCGCCTCTTACGACATGCGTGACAGGTAACAGTGGTTCTATTCTTGACACCCCCAAATTTGGGTCCCGGTAACCACTCGGGCGACCACAGGTATATTTATTGGGGTGATGTGAACAGATAATTTCTTATATAGTCAGAGATACAACAGATAAACCACATACTTTGAAGAAAAAAGGAGCTATACTGGACATAAAAAAGAACAAACTATCTAGCGACGACTATCACACACTTGACAGACAAGGACAGACCATCATCTTCCGTCTCAGGACAAGACATAACAGACTGAATAAACACTTGTGCAGGCTATGATTGCCTTTGTGTCCCTATGGTATCTCTGATCATATCACAGAACAAGTCCTGCAAGACTGTCCCCTGTATGTCCTTCCTAGAAAGGGATGTTGGCCTTAAAACACAACACTACATGTAAAACTACATGGCACCAGAGATGAGCTCCAGACAATAGTTGACTTCATCATAAGAATGCACCTGACAGTATAATCATCAAAACATCAATAGCAAGAAGAAGTAGAAATAACATAAAAATATTTGTGCCAATTTATAGTGTTCTCAACAATAGTAGGTACTTACACCTTGAACTTTAAAAAAAATATATGTACAAGTATGTATCTTTTTCTAAATATAGATGAGACTGCAGTAAAACTATTTGATTGGCGAAACACGTAATCACAAAGTAAAACTACAGTACTTTGTGATTACGTGTATCTTTTTCTATGAAATGTATTGTTTGAATTTATAATCTTAATTATTAAAAACTACTGTTTCAATATTCTCATTTTCTAGCGGGTGCTGTTTTGCAATTCCTCAATCACTTAACTCTTAGTGGACCAGGACAAAAGCCATTGTTTTTAGAATAAAAAACACCCTTTAGTGTGGCTCCTGGTAAAGACGTAACCCAAAGCCACATAGTGTGGCGTTTGGTCTACAAGGAGTTAAGCATAGGTCATTATGCTTTTGTGAGCAGTCACTAGTAATGCCCAATGATGAGCATATGCATATTCAAGATATCATGTGCCTTATATGTTAATTGTCTTTATGTATACTAATGACATTTGAGATAATTCAAAGCTATAATTGACTTACTAACAAGCAGTCCAGTGGTTCTGGCTGTGCAGTATTACATTCCATTTCTTCATTGTTTGCCCTCTGATGTGGGCAGGTAGATTTAGTTCAGGCTATGTTCTACTGATCGTTAGTAGAACATAGTAAGGTTATGTCTACATCTCCACATTTCATTTCTCTGAATTTACAGCGTCTTTTTATGAAGTAAGCTACTATCTATTTACACCAGTGTGTTGCCGAGGCTCACAATGGGAGCAAAGAATAGTAACACACTGCCACCTACAAGGCATGCCGTAAGAGGCGATTGAGGTAGGGGCCATAGGAAGCTACCTAGTTGAAAAAGTGTCACACAAATCAGATGGCAGCAGGCGCATAACTTGCACAGCGTACAATCGTTCTTAGGCTATTTGGAGCAGAAGAAGAAACCCCAGGTAACCTAGGAGAATATTGTTCTAGTAGGGCACCAATTTGTACAGATGAGTTGCTATTGAGATTTTAGGACCATACAAGCTCACTTTATTGTACCACATTGACTGACTTATACAGGGTGTTCAAGATAAAAGTAGCCGGTCAAGTGAACCAATCTGGCATATGTTTATGAAAATGAGATGGTTCAATTATGAATTAGTATAGGTCAAGGGAGCAAGTCTTTTTGTGTTGTGGTGTGTAATTATGATGCGGGAAGGGACGATGAACGATGGTGACGAAGGACGAGCTAGTCAGAACCGGTTTAAATAGTAAATAGATAGAATGCAATGCCTACCTGACCACTTTTAATTTGTCAATGGGGATGCTTTTATCTTGAACACCCTATACTTTATCATTGTGACACATCTGATTGGTTATAAGGGAGGCCATCAGAGTTGACTTGTACTCGTCTGTTTTACTTGGATTTGTTATTGTAATTTTGATTCCAACATAATCAGTTTTGTATTCGAACTTTATTTGTATTAGGATTGATTGATTGGGCCATTATCATTGCACTTTGGTGAGTAACCTTGTATGCTCCGATCTCTTTCTTACACAGGAAGCTCTCAGCTGCAGTATGCAAACTCTGTACCACCTACGAGGGTCCCTGATGTAAATTAGAAGATTGTAAAAATATTTTGTAGGAATTTTATTTGTTATCTTTCACATGAATTGTGCATCAATCAATGAATCAATCAATTGTATTAGGCTACATTTTATATGTGTGTTTTCATGCATGTATGTTTATGTGTGTGAGAGAGAGATAAAATGTCATTCGGTTTGTCATATACTGTTTGCATTGTTTTCTACTCTTTAACTAATTCATTAATTTCTTAATCTGCCACATTCCTCTCGCTAACTCATGTAAATCATCATATATCATATGTTAACATAATTATTTGCATTCTGTTGTGAAGGTAGTATTCCACAATCCTTCAGTTCAGGCTTTTCTTTGATGTGAAGTATAAGAATGGTATTGCCCAGTTCTGTGGTTGTTTTGAGTTTGTAAATGTATATTTTTTTTAACAGATAGTTTTTGTTCAATTACTTAATATATAAATATTACACTTACTCAATGGGTAATAAATTTGTGTTATTTTCTTATGGTCACAAGACTTGGGGGATGTTTATATTTACACCGTAATGCTTGTGCCGACAAATGTCTGTGTAGAATGTATACCCTAAAAAGAATGTTCATAACTTCACCTGGTTTTGTGTGTATGCAAGAAGTTGGTTCGTGTCATGACTTCTGACTGTTTCACCAGCTTACTTGAGATAATGATGAGAATTTTGAGAACTGTTTGTTGGCACATAAACAGAAAATTATCAGGCAACCCGTTGTTGTGAAGCTACAACAATGACTCCCTACATTGCAGAAATGTATTAATGCGCAGACATAAAATTAAATGATAGATGACATAGATGCATATATTTTTCATTGAGTATTTCAGGATAGTAAGTAATTTCTGCAGAACAGGAAAGTAGGTGAGAGGAAGACCACGAAAAAGATGGATAGATGGCATAACAGAATGCTGCCAAAAAGTAAACAATAATTATCACCCAAGCCACCAGATCAGCGCATGACAAAAACAGAAAACAACCTGGTAAAAGTGTGAGGACAAAAGAAGTAATGTATGTCCTGGAGTACTCAATGAAAAATATATGCTGTCATCTGTTGTGCTAAAATTGAAGATATTCATTACACGAGGTGCTCTGTATCAGAAGTGGAAATCGGTTAAAGTAGGACAAGTCATGGGTTGGCCATGCTGCATACACTGTTTAGCTGGTATGCGAGCTTACAAATATCGACCAAGGGGAAGAATGGATACTCGTTGTGTTCTATATACTGGAACACCTTTTTGACTATCAACAAAGGTTGCAGAGAGAGGAATCCTGTGGCGGTTGATGCAGACGTCAAGACCATCATTATTGGAAACTGAAATGAAGGTGACGTGATTTACATGGATGGATCGATAGTTCGCCACCAAATGTCTGCATGGACCTTCTCTGCAAGCTCGTACTGCAGAACGATCAATGAAGCCAGTAGTGTATTTAGTATGACAACTAGTAACATGACGATGGAAGTACTCTGGCCTGTAGTCACAAAACTACACTCGTGCGTGTATTTTGTATGACAACTAGTAACATGACGATGGAAGTACTCTGGCCTGTAGTCACAAAACTACACTCGTGCGTGTATTTAGTATGACAACTAGTAACATGACGATGGAAGTACTCTGGCCTGTAGTCACAAAACTACACTCGTGCGTGTATTTAGTATGACAACTAGTAACATGACGATGGAAGTACTCTGGCCTGTAGTCACAAAACTACACTCGTGCGTGTATTTTGTATGACAACTAGTAACATGACGATGGAAGTACTCTGGCCTGTAGTCACAAAACTACACTCGTGCGTGTATTTTGTATGACAACTAGTAACATGACGATGGAAGTACTCTGGCCTGTAGTCACAAAACTACACTCGTGCGTGTATTTAGTATGACAACTAGTAACATGACGATGGAAGTACTCTGGCCTGTAGTCACAAAACTACACTCGTGCGTGTATTTAGTATGACAACTAGTAACATGACGATGGAAGTACTCTGGCCTGTAGTCACAAAACTACACTCGTGCGTGTATTTAGTATGACAACTAGTAACATGACGATGGAAGTACTCTGGCCTGTAGTCACAAAACTACACTCGTGCGTGTATTTAGTATGACAACTAGTAACATGACGATGGAAGTACTCTGGCCTGTAGTCACAAAACTACACTCGTGCGTGTATTTTGTATGACAACTAGTAACATGACGATGGAAGTACTCTGGCCTGTAGTCACAAAACTACACTCGTGCGTGTATTTAGTATGACAACTAGTAACATGACGATGGAAGTACTCTGGCCTGTAGTCACAAAACTACACTCGTGCGTGTATTTAGTATGACAACTAGTAACATGACGATGGAAGTACTCTGGCCTGTAGTCACAAAACTACACTCGTGCGTGTATTTTGTATGACAACTAGTAACATGACGATGGAAGTACTCTGGCCTGTAGTCACAAAACTACACTCGTGCGTGTATTTTGAGTGATCATGAAGTATGGTCCAGAAGGTAGAGACTAGTTAGGTGCGCAGGCAATGGACTGCTGAATCACTACAAGCATCGACAAATTTCAGAAATAATTCATTTTCCTTCTATGGCACATGTTTGTTGACGGTAATGAAAGAGCAGATAGGCTGGCTTGCTCTGTCGATATATCTACCACCATACACTGCCAATAAATAGAGATAACATTCTGAATGTTCTAATAATATAGCCGCAAAGATGATTTTCATCTAAACCAATCCATATCAACTGCTAGATAGTTGGAGTGGCCAAAAAAGAACAGAACAACAGGCGTATGAGTAGGCTATTCAATCAACATCGAACTGGTACGGTCAGTCTCTGGACACTGTGAGACATTGTGATGGAGATCTGAGCACCTATGGACATGGCTGGAGTGCAATGACGATATTCCAAATTGAAACTAAAGTCATTTCTTTTTTAGAAAAGGGTATAAACCTGAATGATTGGCTTAATTGCACCGGGTTTTACCCCATGTAGCTCAGTCCCTCTCCGCACAAAATGCATGCCACCTGCCGAGAGTATTACACAAAGCATGAACTCCGTAGCTCCTGCAGTAATCCTAGGGTATCTGGAAAAAATGCACTCCTGAACAGAACGGATTCAAATCCACGACCTTCGGAACGCAAGGCAAAGGTTTAGCCAAAGAGACCACCAAGTAATTTATGTCTTCGGAACGCAAGGCAAAGGTTTAGCCAAAGAGACCACCAAGTAATTTCTGTCTTCGACTAACATCCATATTAACTTGTAATAAGTTATAATATTCACACATATCTGACCTACTCGTCTCAACTACTAGATTGCGGGAACTGGCTTTGAAGATTGGTGTGGCAAGAAAAGAATAGTACGACAGTTGTACAAGTAGGCTCATCAATCAAAATTGGACTGGTACGGTCAGTCGCTGGACGATGTTGAAGATATTGAGAATGAGATCAGAGCACCTATAAGCTATGGACATATCCGGAGTGCAATAAAGATATTCCAAACTGAAATCTGACCTGTTGCACAGTATTGATCAGAAACATGGACTGGATACAAAAAGTGAAAAGTACTTTGACAATTTTGAGATGTAATCCTATTGCAGAATAGAACAAGAGAGTTGGATAGATTTATTTTTTAAAACACACCAAATGAACAAGTTATTAAAAACTTAAGAACAGTGCTACAGAAGTTAAAATTATTTCTTCTTCGAACGCTCCATATCGACCACTTGTTAACCACTCTTTGTGATTTGTATGTGATCTGAGCCTGATTGTACGTTGTGCCAGCTATGCGTCTACAAGTAGGCAAGCACATCCGATTTCTGCAATGCTTTTTATTTACCAGGGTAGCTTTCCTAGGTCCTACATTAGTCGCCTCTTACGACATGCCGTGTAGGTCGCAGTGGTACTATTCTTTGCTTCCCTTGCGGGCCCGGCACCATACGGGTAAAGTTAAATTCAAGAGAAGAGAAAATGGGAACATCTGAGAATAACCTTCATTGCACAATCATGCAGAGACATTCGGGGTTCAGACTTATGCTGACCTAGACAGTCTACAACAGTGATGGCCAACATTTTTATATATTTCTTTAGCCTGTTACGCCCTTGGCGTTTAGGGCAGCAACAAACGCACACCATTCTTCCCTGTTCATAGCCTTCCTCTGTATTGTGTTCCAGCTATGATTCATTTCCTTCAGTTCTTGCTCTATCGTTAATTCTGGTCTTGGTTTTGGCATTTAGTACTTCCGTCCTCATGAAAGTACATGTAGCTTCCTTTCGGCTTTCACCACTTCCAGTCATGTGAGTCAATGACTCTGGTAGCCCTTCATGCTCGTGAATAGGTTGTATGTTTGTTGTTGTTTCCGTAACTTTAATTTTTTTAAAAGGATGGGATCGTTAGTCCCAAGCCCAACCCCCAACCTGGAGGATCAGGAGACCATGCTTCGTCTGTCCCCTCTTCAGTGACCTTTCCGGCTTGGTTAACCCTTCCGGGAACATAAGTTCCCGCCGTCCTAGCTCACTGTATCATTGGAACACGCAAGCCTCCCCACCACTACAAGGTAATGGCCTCATGGGAGGTTTTATATATTGTTGCGCCTCTAACTGATGGTCGTGGATGCGCCGGTTCTATGTAACAATTGCAATACTACTACTCATCATCAAATAGCTTGTCCTGAGCAGAACTTTGCCACCCCAACAGTCCTCCGGGACTTCTCTATCTCATATGCCAGATGTCCTGCCTCTGCAGCCGTCATGTTCAAAGCATCAGTTACATCCTGAATCCATCTTCTCCGTGGTCTTCCCCTCTTTGCCGGTATGCCTCCTTCCATGATGGTCTTCTCCAGCCCTTCATGTCTTTTTATATGTCCAAAATATCTCAATTTTCTCTTTCGTATTTGTAGAGAAAATTTGTAAAGAATGTATCACAATTTTCTCTTTCGTATTTGCAGCCAGTTTTCTTTGATTTTGAGTTCTTTCTGGATATATCTATTTGTTCTCGTCTCTGTTCAAGATATACGGAGTACTCTTCTGTAACACTTATATTACTACTACGAGTAATAATAATAATAATAATAATAACTATGATGTTAATATAGATGTTGACGCTTTCTCCAGGAAAATAGCAAAGGTTGGGTAGGGATAGTAGAATGGTTACAAAATAAAGCGGGAAATAGTGTTCATGGGTATGCTGCCAATTTTTTTTTATTATGGTTTGTTTTCTTGAAAACTGGTTAAAGTCGGATAAGTAAAATAGGTCGCCACGAATGTACGACATGCTCGCCATGCGCTAGTCTACAGCGTGAAGACATTATGAGGTTATTATCACCAGTCACGAGACTAATCTAACCTGGTAACAATGATGCTGAAGTATGTCAGTTAATAGATTGAAATCCTTGAAATTATGGATAAATAGAAAAGTAGTGCACATACATTTCCCGATCGTTTTCCCCGACATGCTATGCGTGTCAATCTGGACGTTGACATCAAACGACCGCCTGTGTGGTGCCGGGACCCGATAAGGAAGTAAAGAATAGTACCACTGTAACCTACAAGGCATGTCGTATGAGGCGGCTGATGTAGGCGCCTAGGGAGGCAGGGAAGCTACCCTAGTAAATATCAAGCGTCGCAGAAATCGGATGTGCGGGCCTACTTGTAGGCGCCTAACTAGCACAACGTACAATCGCTCTTAGGCTCAGATCACATACAAATCACACATAGTGGTTAACAAGTGGTCGATATGGAGTGCTCTAAGAAGAAGGCATCAAACGACAAATGAGAACTACTCACGACAGAGATGAAGTGTCTACTCAGAGTAGACCTACTGGGAGCATCAAGAAAAGACCGGTTTAGAGATGAAGACAGAAAAAAGTGGGTAGTCGCATAGCAGAAGTTGATCGCAGAAGAAGAAGTTAAATTTATCAAGATGAGAACAAGGATTTTTTTTCAAAACCCCAGAGGAAGCAACAGAAGCAATGAATATGATCAACAAATAAACAGTGTACAGGTATTAAGAGCTTCCGAAAAACAAATTGACAAACATAGAAAACACAGGAATCCTATGTTTGTTAATTAGTGAAACACGTACAAACAAAGTACTATAGTTTTACAAAATACATAAACAGTGACGATAAACAGCAACGTTTCGACCAACAAGGCCTTTATCAAGCAAACGAACAAACAGGAGTGACAAATTAAAATGAAACACAAATGGACGACCAAATACCAACGTATCTAAGGACAATCTGGAATAAAAACGAATAACGAAATAAATGTAACACAAAAACACACATAAAAACTAGAAATAGAAAAGAAACAATGAAACATCTAGTAAATATATAACTTGAATACATGCAACATATACCCATATAGATTATAAAGCATGGGAAGAGAAAGTACTAAGAAGCATAAGAATGTAATACATGCAACATATACCCATATAGATTACAAAGCATGGGAAGAGAAAGTACTAGAAGCATAAGAATGTAATACGTTGAGCCCGCGTGGTCGCAAGGTACCATACAAAGAAATCAACCGATTCTCCAGAGCAAATCGACTACGATCATCAGAGGAACATGATCGGATGGCTGTGACCTGGACATCGCAAGCTCCTGAATGGCCAGTATCATTGAAATGGGTAGCTACACGGGTCACAGAGCATTGGCGTATATCGCGCAAGTGTTGGGCGAATCGGTCACTGAGTCTCCTGCCAGTTTCCCCAATATAGGCCTTGTTGCACCGCTTGCAGATAATGGCATAGATAATATTACGGACTCGCACGTGAAACTGTCTTCAACAACGAACGTGGCTTTTGGAAAAGACACCGTGCGGGTCTGTATTACATAAGCACAAGTGTTGCAGCGCCGACGGCCACACTGGATGGTGCCAAAATGACTCTGGATGTTAGGCTTGAGGCGACTGTGAACCAACATATCCTTAAGGCTTCTGTCCCGTCTGTACGCCACCAAAGGATAGTGTTGGAAGATTGAACGTGTATCAGGATCAGACTGAAGAATGGAGAGATGACGGAATAAGACTTTCTTCACAAGGGAACTATGAGGGTGGAAAGTTAAGACAAGTTTCACCGGCTATTCGGTTTACATCTCACATCTCTACCTCTTGTGTCAACTTTCTTGACATCACTATCACTATCAGCATATCCTCCATCACTACATCAGTATACTACAAGCCTACTGATGCACATAGTTTTCTTCTTTATACCTCTTCCCATTCCCAGGCTTGTCGTGATTCTTTACCATTCTCTCAACTCTTGCACCTTCGTCGCCTCTGTAGCGAGGACGACGATTTCCTCGATAGAGCTCACGAGATGCTGGATTTCTTTCGTAAGCGCTTATATCCGGATAAGGTGCTTGCTTCTGCTATGCGGCGCGTTCAGCAAATTTCTCGCCAGGAGGCTCTCTCTAACCAGCATAGAACTTCCAATTCTGACAGGGTGAAACTTGTCTTAACTTTCCACCCTCATAGTTCCCTTGTGAAGAAAGTCTTATTCCGTCATCTCTCCATTCTTCAGTCTGATCCTGATACACGTTCAATCTTCCAACACTATCCTTTGGTGGCGTACAGACGGACAGAAGCCTTAAGGATATGTTGGTTCACAGTCGCCTCAAGCCTAACATCCAGAGTCATTTTGGCACCATCCAGTGTGGCCGTCGGCGCTGCAACACTTGTGCTTATGTAATACAGACCCGCACGGTGTCTTTTCCAAAAGCCACGTTCGTTGTTGAAGACAGTTTCACGTGCGAGTCCGTAATATTATCTATGCCATTATCTGCAAGCGGTGCAACAAGGCCTATATTGGGGAAACCGGCAGGAGACTCAGTGACCGATTCGCCCAACACTTGCGCGATATACGCCAATGCTCTGTGACCCTGTAGCTACCCATTTCAATGATACTGGCCATTCAGGAGCTTGCGATGTCCAGGTCACAGCCATCCGATCATGTTCCTCTGATGATCGTAGTCGATTTGCTCTGGAGAATCGGTTGATTTCTTTGTATGGTACCTTGCGACCACCTGGGCTCAACGTATTACATTCTTATGCTTCTTAGTACTTTCTCTTCCCATGCTTTGTAATCTATATGGGTATATGTTGCATGTATTCATGTTATATTCCATTCTTATGCTTCTAAGTACTTTCTCTTCCCATGCTTTGTAATCTCTATGGGTATATGTTGCATGTATTACATTCTTATGCTTCTTAGTACTTTCTCTTCCCATGCTTTATAATCTATATGGGTATATGTTGCATGTATTCAAGTTATATATTTACTAGATATTTCATTGTTTCTTTTCTATTTCTAGTTTTTATGTGTGTTTTTGTGTTACATTTATTTCGTTATTCGTTTTTATTCCAGATTTTCCTTAGATACGTTGGTATTTGGTCGTCCATTTGTGTTTCATTTTAATTTGTCACTCCTGTTTGTTCGTTTGCTTGATAAAGGCCTTGTTGGTCGAAACGTTGCTGTTTATCGTCACTGTTTATGTATTTTGTAAAACTATAGTACTTTGTTTGTACGTGTTTCACTATTTACCAAGTTTTACTGCAGTCTTCCCCTATTTCGATGTTTGTTAATTTGTTTTTCGAAGCTCTTAATACATGTACACCGTTCATTTGTTGATCATGAAATATATCAAGAGACAACAAATTAAATGTATTTGCCACATAAGCAGATTACCAACAGACAGTACGCATCAAAGGGAAATGCAACGTAGATGCCAGACAAAAGTTGGACCACGGAAACAGCATAGGCAGTGAAATACATAATGTAGGAAGCGCACACAATATCACGATTCAGAAATCTATTCTCATTCTGATACTGTGAGGCAAAATAGCGTTGGAGAAAGTAGAAGTATGGGCTTGGCCTGAAAAGGCAACGATTGTTGTAAGGTCCATTTACAATGTTGCTTGCAGAGTGCAGAAGTAATGCACATATGTCAATCTTCCTGCCAGTGATAGTTAGATTAGTAGACATATGATTGGTGCGTCGCATGCTCTTCGATTCTTGCAATTCTTCTGTTCTCCAATCCCGTTTGCCTCACAGCGACAGAATAAGAAGATATTTCTAGAACATGCATTTGTGTGCGCTTCATAAACAGTGTCTTTCGTCGCACAGTGTATTTCTGAGGTCCACTTTTTGGATAAAGATTTCCAGTGCCTATGAAACTGCCTTCCTTGAGAAAACTGGGGTAGGTAATATCGGCCGAGTGCAAAAATAAAAGTTCGCTTGTGCTTAATTAATATGCCCTTCCTGGTTACCTGCGTTCAGTTTCAGCTTTGGAAATAGAGAGGTGACACTTTAAATTGCCCTGTGGCGACAAAACGATAAGCGTCCTTGATCGATTGAGAAATTTCCTAAATCGGAACGACCTAGAGATTGAGGCAACATGAAGGATGCATCGTGGCCCCCAGTAACATCTGTTACCGGGAACTGTGACTGAGCTCGGAGTTAAGCAGCTGATATTGCAAGTGATGATAATGTTGTTGTATATACCGATGGGTCGGTTCAACGTGGTGAGAAGTCAGGCTGTGGTTTCTTGGCTAATACGCATAGTAGGGTTGTTGCAGAGCAAAGTGGAGCATACAGGGTAACTACTTCCAGTATAAGGATGGAGGTGGAGGCCGTTACTGATGCCCTCCCTCTTCCCACCCACTGGCTCTCTGGGACTCCGTTTACTGGAAGCTGTTGTTATATCTGACACTCGGTTGATTCTTCACAAGATCCAAAAGGGCAGGTTTCGGTATGATGTTTCTAACCACAAGAGGCTTATGTGCCTCTACTGTCCTGGGTATGCGGGTGTTTGCATCAACAGCATCGATTGTTGGTTAGTTGAAGATGGATGAAAGGGATGTTCTTCTGTCTCTTCGCGACTGCATGTCGGATGAAGGCACTAAAATAGATGTTGAACCAATCCACCGATTTAAGCACTTTGGAGTTACCCGTTGTACATGTAGAAGTAGATGCCCGAGGGTCAGAGTGAGGGGTGTGTTTAACAGCGAGCTACATGAAACATTAGTTTGCATACTCTTCGATATATGTGGGGGAGGGGGTCTGAGCAGCTACGGGTCTACTTGGAGTGCAATGGCGTCGATTTAGTAACTAATTATCAATACAAGACGTTTGATTAATTGACCCAGAACAAAAGTGATCAGTCGCTTTACACTGATGGAAATGTTGAGGAAAAGAAATAAGTATCTATGGACCTGTCTGGAGTGCACATTTTTGATCAAACAATCAACGAACCAACCAAAAAACCACGTAAAAAGACAGCTTCCATCACTTGTCAAAATAACTCTGTGCAAAAAAACATGGACAACCTCTCAAAAGACCCAGCAACCTGGGAAATGATAGTACCATTCAGCAACACAGACTTACAGCCCAACTTCACAGTGTTAACAACAATTCCAGATGTAGACACAAAGAGTGAAGAAACAGGTCCCATCTTGAGAGCAAAGACACTAGAACACATTGACACTTCATACCCCTATCCCGAGTGGACCCATATATACAAAGACGGATCATCAGACACGACAGCGAGGAAAGGAGGGGTCGGAATCATCATCCTACTCCAAGACGGCACCACACTAAAAAAATCAAGTGCCACTGGAGAACTCTCAACAAATGTTAGAGCCGAACAACAGGCAATTGTGGATGCCTCAAAATACTGCAGCAAAGAAGCATCCAAAACAACAAACTTGTCTTCCTTTGCAAGTGCTTGTCGTCCTGCAGACCACACAAAGGGAACCACAAGATAACATGGAAAGAGAGTTGACACTACAGCTAAACAAGCTATCAGAACACAAAATTATTCTCCATTGGATACCAGCCCACTGTGTCGTACCAGGAAATGACTGAGCAGACAGGCTGGCCAAGGATGGAACAAAACTTACACAACACAAGCACCCAGTGTCACTACCAGAAATCAAGACACATATCAAGCGAAAGTACAGAGAGGTATGGAGGCAACAAACCCACAGCAAGCACCCACAAGATCCCATCAGCAGACTAAACAGAAAACAGCACACAACAATCTTTCGCCTAAGAACGGGTCGCTGCAGGCTCAACTTCTACATGCACAGAATAAAGCCTGCTCAGACTGCACAGTGTGCATGCCAGACAGAAACACAGACTCCAGAGCACATCCTGCAGTCATGTCCATCATACATACACCAACGAAATGAAACATGGCCGCATGAACAAAGTTTACAGACCAAGCTATGGGGAACTCTCGAAGAACACCAACTGACATGCATCTTCAAAGAGGCAACCCATCTCATGGTTTAGACGAGCATATGAAACCGAACGCAAAGAAAAAGAAGATCAAGCACTAATGATTCTATAAAAATATGTACAAGGGACGTACTCTGAAACATAAAAACAAAAACCACTGCCTGCAGACATGGTGGGCTGCAATTTCCATTTACCATTTGTGATAAGATAAATGTTAACCACTACACACCTGCACCGTTTAACATAGTTGGTTGGTAAACTGAACACTATATTGTATATAGAAAGATAAGTTCCATTTTGCTATAGTTGTATGAAAACCTGAAATTGATTGCCATTGTGAACGCATGATAAAGATTTCTCCGAAATGAGGGAATGCCGTAGACCCCACTTTGACTTTGTTTACTTTGTTACTGTCACTATTTAATTTAATTGTTGAGGCACAAATTACAGTTACATGAAGTTTTAAACATCGCAGGCTCCTATTTTCTTTGATAAAGTGTTGGTAGTATACGTGACACATACCCAAATTATGACTCAATAATCGGAATCAATACAAGTTTGTGCAAAAGTTAATAATAATGAACGATCACCAGGCTTATAGTAGTACTACTACTAGTACTACTACTAACTACTAACTATATGTATATACACCACTAACTTAAACTTACACTTAAGACTAATTACTGGTTGAGTAAGGGAAGAATTTGCACAGGTATAAATGTACCATTGTCAATTATTCAGTAATGAATAGAAACTGTATTTACTAATACCTAGGCTCAGGTTAGTACTTGTGTGCTGTGATGTTATGTATACGCAGGTTTGCAAGGCAAGCACTCAGCATAATTATTATATTTGTGTACATTCAATTAGGTTAGGTTCAGCATCCTTGCTTCATCATGACCAGCGATCTTTCAAACTCATTTATGAGAACAGTGTCCTTTGTGGACGGTTGAAGTGGAATTTCATGGTAACATCATCACGCAAGCCATGGTACTGGCTGATGTAGATAATGACATGGTAATAATAATCTCTCGTACTGATCACGTTTAGTTTATGAATTGTTGAAGTGATGTTTAATTTATGAATTGTTAATGTCATGTTTAGTTTATGAATTGTTCAAGTCATACTTAGTTTGAGAATTGTTCCACTGATGGTTAGTGTAAGAGTTGTTAAATTAATGTTTAGTGTAAGAGTTGTTCAATCCATGTTTAGCATAGTAGGAGTTAATAAAATAAGGTTTAGTTATAATTGTTGCATGTAAAAATGCATTTTCTGCAGTCAACAGTGAAATAAGCTTAATTTCTTTCTTCTCTAACAAAACCAAAGGGCAATGAACTGGTTGTTGGAAACATTGATGGACATGTGGCAATATTCAAAGGTGTGTCACCACAGCCATGGAGAAGAATGACAGTCAGTGGAATGGTGAGCTACATTATATAAAACAGAAAAGAGTAGAAGTTGACATTTTTAAGTTTGAATAAATGATTTAGGGGATTATAATAAATAATCATAGCCTGAATTTTTTCATTTGAAAATAGATGTCTGCGAAAAATAATGAATGTTAAATAATAATAATAATTCCTCTCGTACCATTATACGTTACATAGGGCCTGCAAGTAATTTCTCCATACCGCTCTATCCTGGGCAACTCACTCAATCTCCTCCATGGAACTGAGACCGATATTTCCTGCCTCTCTCAGCAAAGTTCGCTCAGGGTCTCCTTAGGTCGACCTCTCTTTCTTGAACCCTTTGCATCCCACTTCAATGCCTGCTTTGATATTCTTTGATCATTTCTCCTCAAGGTGTGCCCAACATATCTCCATCTTCTCTTTCTTATAACAGTTGTCACTAGTGGTTGACCAGACATGGAATAGGGCCCAATTAAAAGAAGTGAAGAAGTCAGAGAAATATCTGGTCAACCACTAGTGACTGTTATATGAAAGAGAAGATGAAGATATGTTGGGCACACTCTGAGAGGAAATGATCAAAGAGTCACAAAGCATACTTGGACATGGGAGGAAAATGGTTCGAGAAGGAAAGGACGCGTATTGATATTCTGAAATAAACTTTACTGAGAAAGATGAGAAATATCAGGCTAAGTTACATAGAGGAGATTGAACATGTTGTCAAGGGTAGAATGATATGAGTAATTCGCTTGCAGACTCTATGTAACGTATTACAATACGAGAGGAATATATAATAGCCTGTGTTTATGTATGTGATTAATAATAAAGAAGTATCACTTCCACATTGCTGATTTGATCTCTTCCATTACCACTCTTTGCATTCCTAGTAGATTTGTTTGTTTATTGGCAGCTTCAGATCACTCAGGTTAACAAAAAGATGGTACACAGTAGAGAATATCAGATTGTCATTTTCCGGTTGCACACTGGACACAATAGGTGGAAGTACCATGTGTTTAACAAGTACAAGAAATGCCCAACTGATGTATGCACATGTGGCAGCAGCTTGGTGACAGAGACACACATCCTGCAAGTGTCCAACATATAGATAATAGATAAAACACAATGGCAACCCCCATGTCAGTCCAAGACAAGCTATATGGAGATGTACACAGACACATCATGTCTCAGTGGTATAAAAAATGAGGGCCTAATTCATATAATTTTGCCATGAATTCTACTTTCATTCTTCAAATGACAAACTTTCTTTGTTGAAGATATACATGTGTTGTACATTAATACTGTTTTTATTGCATTGCATGTGTGCCTGCTTATACAGTTTCAATCATTTTCTTTTGTTTAAAAAAATTTGAAAAAGATTAAGAAGCGTTATCACCTCATTCATATGTCCAATAGGTGTTCAGTCCCTTTCAGCACACTGAAAGTACCAACATCTTAGTACTTAGACAGTAGCTTCAGCAATGTTTCCCGAATATTTTTCAAGTCAGATATTCTGGTTTTCGTTTTCAACATAGTAAACTAGGGAATCAACCGTGCTTGGATTTTAACCATGTACCGTTTGTACTTGAATCAAGCACACCAACAACTGTTTCATTTAATGTAGTAATTTTCTTTTAATGACACTTTAGTATGTATTTTAAACTGTTTTGTTTATTGTAATTTGTTTCTGCTACTGTTGTATACCACAGCTGACATGCCTTGCTGTAGGAGAAGTTCATGTTCGAAAAGGTATGTTGATATCAGTTGCGTATCCTGGTCCTTGCTACAAAGTGTGCTACAATCTAAGAGTTTTATATGCTACATAATCAATGTTTATAGAATGACGTTCACTCAGTATATATTGCATCAGTCAACCCTGAGATCCATCGCTAGTAGCCACATGCTGTGCTAATCTGGGGGTCGAGGCCATCTTGGGCCCAAAATAATTTCACTGTACATATTGTGTGAGGTTGGACTATTGATTTACTGATACTTTACTTGAGGATCTAAATTACAAGTACCTCAGAAGTCAGGCTTCCCTGAATGGTAAGGAACACTACTGATAAGGAAAGCTAGACTTCCGCAAAATCAGTCAGATGTGCCATGACTATGCCTGAATTCATAATGGGGAATGGAGGGGAAAGAAACTGTTATGGATTTTAATTAAATCCATGATAAAAACATGTACATATTAACAATTTTATCTACATTCCATGCATAGAACAGTACAATTACAATCTGACATCCATGCATAGAAAACAGTACAATTACAATCCTGACATCCATGCATAGAAAACAGTACAATTACAATCCTGACATCCATGCATAGAAAACAGTACAATTACAATCCTGACATCCATGCATAGAAAACAGACTAATCATAATCCTGATTTTCTGCCCTGCTATCGTCTACGACAGAGAGCCACACTGAAAAAGTATAACTAGTACAGAGCGAGAGAGACCACATAAACGATGAAGTGACAGCATCAAGAACAATCTTAAGAAAATAAATAACAGCTTACAAAGAACATTAAAACAAGCACACACAAGATCACTACACCCCCACCCCGCCTCATCCCAACACTCAACACTTCTATAAAGAAGTAAATGGTGGAAGAGAAGAAGAGAATCCATGCATAGAAAACAGTTCAATTATAATAGACTGTTTATAATCAAACATAGCATCAATATTCCATTCTTTAAGTAGCGAAACACATAATAACAAAGTACTGTAGTTTTAAAAAAAAAACAATGACAATACCCAGCAACGTTTCCACCAAAAGGTCTTTATTAAACAAACGATACAACAGGAGTGACAAATTTCACAGCACACTACTCCCTCTTTATCGATGTCATTCTTTAAGTACACAGTCTTTCCATATGATATGTTGTTTCTGATTTGAAATAGATAATCTCCCACTAATCAGTTTTTCCCTTATACATTTGTACTTCATTAGAACAGCCTGGTGTGTATGACTGCTGAGGGTTGGTGCTATATCTATGATGTTTCATCTCACATGTCTACTCAGGTAAATTACTAGACAGCAGTAATTTAAAGTATGCTTTTTTTTTTAGGTAGAATTGTTGGAGGTTATGTTTCTAAACTATATTATCTTCTTCCTTTCTTTTCTCTAATCCTGTTTTGGCTCTCAATGTTAGGATAAGAAGAGATTTCTAGAACAGGCTTTTGTGTGCACTTTGTTTCTTATAAGGTCCGCCTTTTGCATGGAAATAGTGGAGGAGGAGGTTGGAGGTGTAAAACAACCAGGGATTTTGATATCCATTGCTGGCAGAAGGGAATGAAAGTAGTAAAAAAAAAATACAAATCAGCTGACTGCCATATATACAAAAACTACAATGTTTAAAAAAACAATTACATAATATTTTTGTGGATGCTATAGTAAATTATTGATTACTGAACTGATGTCGCAGCACTGCGAGCAGATCCATAAGTGCTCAGTTTTTCTAACCAACAGATGTCAAAGGGTATGCATCAAATTAACAGGTTGTAAATAGTAAACACATTTGTTATTTACATATAAATAAGTATTGAGGAAACTGATGATTGTATCTATTATACGAGGGACGAATTTGAAATTAAATGTTGCACAAGTAATTTATATCCCCAAATATAGGAACTATAAGCATATATTCTCTTTGATGTCTGCTGGGGAAGACACCTATGGGTCTATACACAGTGCTATGAGGTGAGTTCTCTCTCTCTCTCCCTCTCGCTCTCTCTCTCTCTCTCTCTCTCTCTCAGGCATACCCATACCGATGTACCAGATTTCCCATAAATCTATTCATGTGAAAATCTGATTCATGCAGCATTGGTGTGTTTTACGTCACATCTTAAGCACCATTTGGAGCTCTGGCTCTTATCCTTCGGCAATGTATCCGGTTTAGCCAGTGTTTTTTACGGTGTGGGGTAGCTAGCATCATGCCCAACCTCCTAAGTTGCCTCTTACGACATGCATGACAGGTAACAGTGGTTCTATTCTTTACACCCCAATTGGGGCCCCGGTAACCACTTGGGCGGAGGTCAGTTCAGAAACCATTTAGCAGGTATTCATGTTGCTCTTTAAATAAACCTTTTATCTGTCATTTTGGAAATAGTATATATTGTATTTATAAGCAATATCAACTAAACTTGTGTGTTATTGTCTATAGAGCATGGGAGCAGCTGAAGATGATAATGATTATGGTCAAATAAAGCCTTTTTTCACACAAGAGCTACCTGCAAATGCAAGAGTCATGTGTCTGGCTGATATTGGTAAGTTGTGTACAAAGTTACCTCCACCTACATACCAAGAATTCTGGAAATTTAGTGTGACGTTTCTGACTTTGTGCTTCTTCTTATGCTCCATATCGACCACTTGTTAACCACTTTGTGTGATTTGTATGTAATCTGAGCGTAAGAGTGATTGTACGTTGTGCCAGTTATGCACCTACAAGTAGGCCAGCACATCCGATTTCTGCGATGCTTTTTATTTACTAGAGTAGCTTCCTAGGTCCTACATTAGTTGCTTCTTACCTTGTAGGTTGAAGTGGTACTATTCTTTGCTTCCTTTGTGGGCCTCAGCAACACACGGGTGAAAGACTGTGCAAAAACTGTTGATTTGAAGTCACAAGTCTCATTTCTCTTACCTGACACAATTATTAAAGAACTTTGCTTCTGATTACTGGCTATTTGATTGTTGGTAGGGCAGTAAACTATGCATTCCATCCATCCAAGCTGCTTTCCAAATATCGAGGCCTAACATGCTTCTCTTGTTCTTGACTCTCAAAAAAAATCATCACATCCTGCACAATATGGTTTGTCTTTCATCAACTACTGCCTTCTAAACATTGTTGGATTCTTCTGTGCATCTTCTGTTAGTTAAGGGTCTCTGTGACATATAGGCTAAGTGCTCACCTCTTATTCCAGATATACTCGGTTCGATCCGTCATGGAGTCATCTGGATATTTTTCTTCTTCTTCTTCTTCAGCGATCTCTGGTCATGCGCTTAATTTACTGTGGACCACAAACTGGGCAGACAGCTTCAGGTCTGTCAGGTTTCCCCAAAGCTTAGTTTTCAGGTCGACTGGGTGTGGCCACATGTTGCTTCTCAGCTCACACAGAAGAGGACAGTCTTGCAGGATATAGTAATACCCTGTCCTCCCTGGCTTTGCAAGAATCAACAGGGCCGCCAGTAGCTAAGGGTGGACCCCTTCGAGGCAGGGGGTCCGGTCCCACCACCACCTGGCTGTTTCCCATGGTGGTGGCACCACAGTTATATAAATATTTGCGCATGGCCATTTGAGTTGTTCGTATGTGTCGATTCCTCCCGCCAATAATGGCTGACACATTCCATTTCTGAGGACATCTTTTTTTGAGGTTGTTCTCTAGACAGTTGCAGTCCCCTGCTGCCGAGATCTGTCTTCCCGGGTTTGTCTGGAGTCGTCCTACTCTAGATGACTTCAGCCTTCTGTTGCCGGGCTCACCAACCCAGGCTTTTTGCAGGGTGTGCTCCCTGGACACTGTAGTTTAATCCCTTATGCTTAAGGAAAAGTGTCATAGAAGTAGAAGACAAGACAAGAAAAGGATGTCCTCCTCAAGAGAGAGAGGACAAGTGCTATTTGTCCCATAGCTGGGGATGGGTTGGTTGCAGCCAGAGCATTTACCACTCGCCGGTGGGTTCTGCACTGTCACCTTATGAGGCCCCATCCTGCTCCCTGCCTTTTGGTCTGGCCTTTCACCTTCAGTCTGTTCGGCTTGGTTAGACCTGCCAGGAGTTAGACTCCCGCCGACATAGCCTGAAGGATCCTAAAGGCACGCAAACCCTCCAACCACGATAAGGTAGGCTAATATGGAGGGATATTTTTCAAGATACCCCTGATCCCAGTGTAGGTGAGATAGACATAGGCCTATCGGAGATGGACAATAAAATGTAGGTCCATGTTCAAGTTGAGCAGTAAAAGAAACCTTGACAGTTAAAAATCAAGAAGAGCAGACTGGAAAGCAGATGCCTAGGGAAAATTCATTAAAAAGATTATAAAATGAAAATTCCTTCTAAATATTTTCATCTCCTAAATTACAACATGGACCCTCACCAGTGCTACAGAGTTTGGGCACTGCTGCTGAGATCTTCCTGCGTAAGAAAGAGACTGGAGCACATGTGCACTGATGTTGGTCTTATCGATCAAACTTCTGTTAGTTATGACCATGGCTAGAACTGGTACACAGATGATTTCCCCAACTCTTCTTCTTCTTTGCGTTCGTTCTTTACAACTAATTTTAATCACTCTTTGTGATATGTTTGATCTTTGCCAAGAATGTGTATACATTGCACATTGGTTTGGTAGGCCCCTAAACGCATAGACTTCTACATGTTTAGGACATGTGCATCCGATTTCAGCCAAACCTCCTTAGTCGCCTCTTATGACCTGCATCACAGGTAACAGTTGTTCTATTCTTTACACCCCAAATTTGGGCCCGGTAACCACTCAGGCGATTTCCTAACTTATTGCGCAATGTTAGATTCTCAGAAGGTTACTCTCCAAAGGGAAACTTCACTTGTTGGCTGCTGCAGTGGGTGTTAGTTATCTGATCCTTAAGCATTGACCATTCATCTCATTTACCAGGCAGCTCATTGACTCAGGTTGTTTTTTTCTGAGATGCACCGTTTTGGGGTACTTTGGATGTCTAAGTTAGTAATCTTAATTCTTTGATGGGAGAGGGGAGGTTTCTACACAAGAGCAATGTGATTTCATTTCAATCCTTATGCCCACACTTGATTTGTAACATATTTCTCTTTCGTTGGAGGGTCACGATAGTAAAGTTCTGCAACACTCTACGCTTGGTTCCACATGCTATGGAAATTCCAGGGTTTAAAGTCAGCTTGGGCCAAAAATTCTTTGTGGTGTGCACATGATGCACTATTTGACTACAAGAGACACTGATCCTTTACTTGGGGATCCTTTACTTGCAAGGGAACACAGAATAGTAACACCTAGGAAGCTACCTAGTTTATAAAAGTGTCGAGAAATAAGATATGCTAGCTTACTTGTAGGTGCATAACTGGCACAGAGTACAATCTCTCCTAGGCTCAGATTAAATACAAATCTAAAATAAGGTTTAACATGTGGTCGATATTGAGTGTTCGAAGAAGAAGTACTGCAATCATCATTGTAATTATTTATTTGATTCCTAAGTTAAGTAAGTTTGAAATCTCATAATTGCTTATAATGGTCTGCTCTTATTTATGTTTCTTCTGTTTCAGACTCTGATGGGCATGTAGAAATGGTTATCGGATATTCAGACAGGGTTGTGCGAGCTTTCCGCTGGCATGAGATTCCAGACTCAGACAGTGGTCATTTCATGCTCATGCAGAGGTGGCAGCTGGCTGGACAGGTATTGTTGTTGGAGGAGACATAAGTGTTGCATTGCTATCATTAGATAATACTTATAAGATGGTTGTCTCTGTGTTGGAACTGGGTTAAGCAGTTTTTTGTCTTGCGTTTTGAAGACAGTGTTTCTGAACCAGCACTGCGTTGTTCTGCTCATATATGTATTTTTTGTGTGGAGATCCCTTAGGATTGTTGTTGGACACTAATGGGTCATTAATGCAGAACTTCTTCTTCTTGCGTTTGCTTGTTTTGAATTCAGGTGTAGTTTTGGTGCCTGGTATGGCGCTTCTGACTGATTTTTGCATGAATACCTGCTTTCCTTCTTATCATCCCCCACCATATATGGGTGCCTTCTCCGACTTTAGAGGGACATGCAGAACTAATAACCATTTATGCGACAGGCACCATTTTTATATTATCAGAATGTAGTTCCTAATTTTAGGTCTATAGGGTCTATAGGCTAACTATTGACTTCACTGGACCAGGTTTCCCCATATAGGTCCATCCCTCTCGGCAGAAATAGCATACCACCTGCCATGAATTTTGCACAAAGCACAAACTCTGTATCTCCAGCAATAATCTTAGGGATCGCCAGAAAAAAGTTACACATGTGACACAATATAGATGAGACTACAGTAAAACTATTTGATTCTTCTGTGCACATGTGACACGGTTTGAACCTACAACCTTCAGAATGCCAGGCAAACGTTTTAACCACTTCGCCTTAGACGCAACCAGATTTAAGAGTACCAGTGTGTAACATGATTTCTTTCTGCTGGTTTTTCAATGGAACAGGCTGATTCTAGAATCTAGTTAAGAAAGTACAGTTCTTCTCCATGTCTCTCTAGGTCTTCCTCTCTTACTTGACTTGACTTATTCTCTCCGCACTTCTGGAGCATAGGGCCTCAACAGTTGTTTGCCACTCTTCTTGGTCTCTAACTGCTTTCTTTATGGTCTCCCAGGGTAGTCTAGCACTCTTCAGTTCCTCAACCTCAATAAGATTTTGTCTCCATGTTGGTTTAGGGCGTATTTTCCTTGCGGGTTCAACTCAAGTGCTTATCTGATGACACTCGACTGTGTCTTCCGTAGAGTATGTCTGACCCATCGCCATTTTCTTTTCTTGACCTGGGTCATCATGGTTTCCTGTCCGATTCTTATCCACAGGTCCGTGTTTGCAACTTTATCCTACCAACTCAGTCTGGGAATCCGCAGAAGACATCCGTTGTCGAAGGTCTGAATCTTATTTGTATTTAACTTGGTGACTCGCCATGTTTCTGAGCCATACATCAACACAGATTTCACATTTGAGCTGAATATCTTGAGCTTTGTTTTCAGGGAGATGGCAGTGGACTTCCACACTGTGTGCAGAATAGCAAAGGCTTGTCAGGCTTTCATAATCCTGGCATTAATGTCCTCATTTGCTGATCTTGCTTCCAATACAGACAAATCACCAACATCTTCTATACCCCTTCCCTCAATCAATATTGGGTCTTGCTGTATATTGTTGCTGCATAGTATTTTTGTCTTCTCCTGACTGATTCCACTGTTTCTGCTGAGAATTAAGCAAGTAAATAAAACGATACTGCACATTTTACAACTGAATGAATTCCTTCTTGTTTTGTATCACAAATTATCAGTTGAATAATTTCAAAGATTTTTATGGATTTTGTTTTTATTTTAGGCAAATTTGTTTTTAAAACTTGGAGGCAGCACTGTACTAAGTGAAGTTTATCTTGTATTTGCTTAACACTGACGATAAAACCTAGAACCTGTGTTCAGATTTAGCATGTCAAAGAACCACATTATTTGAGATATGAAAAGTTAAATTTAATTCCTATCAAATCTATCTACTTTCATGGAACAACTGGGAGAATAAACACAAAACAAAAAAGTGCATGATGAAATCAAATATGCTTGGCTTAAATATGAAGACATTGCAGCTTTGCTGTAAACATAGCAAATTAATGAACTTATGCTCAAATAAAAAAACTCATAAAGAATGGTTTTATAAAGTAGTTGTGCTAGAATGAACAAATAAGTAGTTTTTGGTTTGCAATACTTGTGAATTGTTTGTTCATGTTTTTATATGTAACATATCAACTTATCCCTCTTTGCTCATTCGGCTTCATTAGGACCATGAGGCTTCAACTGTTATCACCAACTTTTCCTAGTCTCTGATCATTTTCTTAATAGCTTTCCAGAATAGTCCAGTATCCTTCAGTTTTTCAAAGAGACTTCATCTTCAGGTTTTAGGACTTCCCTTTTCCATTTTCCTTGCGAGTTCCACTCAAATGCTTGTCTAGTGAAATTCGATGGTGTCTTCCGCAGGGTATGTCCGATCAATGGTCATTTTCTCCTCCTGACCTGGGTCATCATAGATTCTTGCCTTGTTCCTATCCACAGGTCTGTGCTTACAACTCTATCACACCATCAATGGTGGATAATCTGAGAATATGCCGAAGATATTTGTCGATAAAGATCTGAATCTTATTTGTATTTAACTTGGTGACTTGCCGCATATGTTACATTATAATGTGTGTTATTTTTTGGTTTTAGATTGGAAGTATAACAATCAACTATAACCAAGATCACCAACCGGAGCTCATGGTTTCTCAGCCTGGGGCAACATTTATTTCTTTACAAGTTAGACCAGCATTCAGACATATAAAGTCTGATAGCTATCTGGATCGAATGTCTGAAAACAAACCAGAATGTATCCTGGAAAGAAGTGGAAGCTTTGTGACTTCAGGAAGACATGACACTTCAACTGCATCCTACATGCAAAATTTGCCTGGACATGCTAACCTATCAAAGTCTGAGGTCTCGAACAAGTCAGATACCATATCTTTTCATTCTGATATCTCCAACAGATCAGCGGAGAATGTCTCCATTAAATCTATAGACAGCAGAAATGACAACAAATCACTCAAGCCTGAGGTTAATAAATCCACTGATGGACACTCTAGTAAAAGTGATACCATTAGTAGAGGTGGGAAATCTGACAGCTCACCAGAGAAAATGGATGAGACACATGGTAAACCTACCAGAAAGTTGAGTCTAGAAAAACTAGATAGTGCACATGTGGCAAAGCTCATGGGCAGCCCTAAAGATCTTCTAGAGAATGCACTAGACAGGTCCCAAGGAAGGATGAATTCCGTTGATTCTTATGAGTAGGTCTAATCCATTATTTAATTGTTAAAGGAGTTAATAATATATTTCTGTATATATATTTTGCCAATGTGGTGCCGGGGCCCACAAGGGAAGCAAAGAATAGTACCACTGCTACCTACAAAGCATGTCGTAAGAGGTGACTGATGTAGGGGGCCTAGGGAAGCTACCCTAGTAAATAAAAAAGCGTTGCAGAAATCGAATGTGCTGGCCTACTTATAGGCGCATAACTGGCACAGCATACAATCACTCTTAGTCTCAGATCACATACAAATCACACAGAGTGGTTAAGAAGTGGTCGATAGGGAGCGTTCTAGGAAGTAGAAGAAGAAGATTATTGAAGAAGTTATATCACATCTGTTATAATGTTAAATAGAAAGAATTTCATAGCACTTGACTGAATCGAATAAATTATCAACTTGTACCAACTCTGCATCATATGTTGACTGCAATGAATTTCCAGCTATTTCTGTTCTTTTTCCCTGATGGTGCACTCTTAATGTTTCCCACCCCTTTATATTTCTATCTAGGGTTCTCTGTGGCATAGAGGTTAGGTGCTCGCATCTTGTTCTAAAGGTACTCGGTTCCCTCCATTGTGGAGCCATCTGGATCCATGTGAGATCGAGTTCCTAGTCCTATCGGAGACTGACAATAAAACGTAGGTACTTTGTTCAAGTTTAGCACTAAAAGAACTCCTGGCGGTTCAAAATTGAGAAGAGCAGTCTGGAAGACCGCTGCCCTGGCAAAATTCATTAGAAATATAAAAGAAAAATATAATTTCTACAATTCAAGATCTTCTAAATTACATCGTGGACCCTTGCTGGTGCTACGGAGTTCGTGCACTGCCGTTGAGATTTACCTATGTAAGAAAGCGATCGGAGCACACATGGTTGCTCATCAAAGTGCAATATGATGGTCCTATCAATCTATATTTCTATCTTCCTCTTACTATAAGATTTTCCCTCCAATATGGTTTTATACTTCATTTGGAAACAATCTCACAACATAACCAATGTGCACTTGACTGAAACCCACAGCGAAAGAGGCGAGTGGAGATGCCAAAGAATATCTGACAAAGAATAGTCAAAGAAAAGATCAGTCTTATTGGTAGAGCTGAAGCAGGCAATCCAGAATAGAAATCAATAAAGAGCGACAGGTTCAGCCATTTGTTCAACTTGAACTAAAAAAGGTTAGTAATTGTAGTAATCTATAGTAATAAAAGAGTCTTCATGTAAAGCTAGAGCTGCCGTTGTTTGGACTATTCTTGCTACAGCTTTTGGTTTAGATCTGTCACTACTGACGATCACTACAGAGTATCTAAATGCATTTACTGCTGAGTACTTATAACTGAACACTAGTGTTATTGACCAAGTACTAGGGAATGCTTACCCGAAACAAATGCTTGCAGAAAACGGATCCACCAGGCCGTAAGGCGCATAACATGGTGCAACGACCCCTCACGGTGAGGGAATGGGATAACGGATTCTACGGTCACCAATCTGTCTAGGATATTTAGCCACGCAGTAAGAATGTCAGACCTACCATCACGCAGGTGGCCAAAACTTACTGCGGGAAGAGCTCGCACAAACGGGAAGCACAAATCTTAGGATTTATATCACAAAATAGATGAGACTGCAGTAAAACTATTTGATTGACAAAACATGTAATCACAAAGTACTGTAGTTTTACAAAAACAATGACAAAATACAGCAACGTTTCAACCAACAAGACCTTTATCAAGCAAACGAACAACAGGAGTGACAGGTAGGATTTATATCCTACAGAACTGCCCCCAGTATGCAGACTTGAGAAGAAAGAGGTGGCCCACTTATACCAGCGTCCAAGACAAACTGTATGGCGTGGCTGATAATCTGAGGCGGACGTCTTCCTTTATTAGAGAATCCGAAATCCCAATATAGTGAGAACGCAGAAGAAAGAAGACCAAGTACTTATAACTGACTACTAGTGTTATTGACGAAGTACTTATAACTGAATACTAGTGTTATCAGATTTTCATGTTAATTTTTCCCAGCATAATCTACCATCCCTTGGCTCACATGCAAACTCGAAACAAAGACACCAGCACTCTGATTATTGGTGGCATTAACAGAGGAAGACCTTCTTACTGTCAAAATTCGGATACTGACTCTCAGCCTCAACCTACATATTATGCTTTATCCACTCTGGATGGTATGTCATGTTCTATTTTGTGTATTTTTGTTGTATACAATTGTCTGTATCATCCTATTTTTTAAATTAATATATTAATTGTTATCTTACACTCTCATTGTCTTGACTTTTTTGAGAATTACTTTAAGCCTGAACCTTAGTGTCACACTAACTGGTCCATTCATAACACTGGTCTATTCACACTCACTGGTGCATTCACATTATCCATTTGCACTTACTCGTCCATTCACACTCAGTGGTCCATTCACATCATCCATTTGCATTAACTGGCTCATTCACAGTCACTTGTGCATTCGCATTATCCATTTGCACTCATTGGTACATTCACTGGTCTATTCACACTCGCTGGTGTATTCGCATGATCCATTTGCATTCACTGGTCCATTCACACTCACTGGTGTATTCACATTATCAATTTGCACTCACTGGTTAATTTGCACTACTGGTGCATTCGCATTATGCATTTGCATTCACTGGTCGATTCGCATGATCTTTTTGCACTCACTGGTCCATTAAATGTCAGAGAAGTCATGCATTTTAATTTTGAAGTATTCATATTTAAATTATCTGTAGATTAATAGGCTGAAACAAATGACCAATAACAGATTAACTGCTGTGTCGAAATTTAGTTTCTTGTTAGAATTGGACTGATGTATGTGGATAAAAGACAGATGATGAATAAGCAGACCATAGGAATATCAGTGCCCGTCTGTCCAGCGTGTTCATAGCGCGTTGGACTACGGGTGACTATCCCTCTGTGTATGCGGGTTCAATTCAGCGGGATGGCAGAAAAAGCCACAGATTCCCTAGATTTACGGTGTTCGTGGCACTGAACCGAAGGGTTACGATGTCCATGGCACCGAGCAAGAGCTGATAAGCTCAAGTGCTTCTGGATCGGAAAAAAAAAAAAAAATATCGGTAGAATAGAAGAGATATGATATAACAAATGTGTTGAATGAATTTCATGTTGATGGTCATCTATCACAAATGATGAGAACCACTCTGTTAATCCAGTAAAAATAAAAAGATTAATAGGGCCGAGTTAGTCTGTGGATTTGTAGATGACTGATGAGCCTAATACAAATCTGAAAAGCTCTTGGACATTGTTGGTAGAGAATGTTTGCAATATTTGAGATGTTGTATTGCTTTTCTGACTTGTATGTTACCATTTCAGGGTCGCTAATCCTTGTTGAGAATGATACCATACTTTGGTCACTACAAGTTGATCATTACCTGTTTGCTCTGGCCAAGTTAGATGTCACGGTTAGTCCTTAAGCTTAATGACACTAGTTTAAACTTATTTTACGCCCGAGTGGTTACCGGCCCAAATTTGGGGTGTAAAGAATAGAACCACTGTTACCTGCCATGCATGTCGTAAGAGGCGACTAAGGAGGTTTGGCTGAAATTGGATGCACATGTCCTAAACTTGTAGAAATCTATGCGTTTAGGGGCCTACCAAACCAATGTGCAACGTATACACGTTCTTCTCTCTCTTTCTCTTTGCCTTTTTAACCCGGGTTGGGGCATAGGCCCTCAACCAACTCATGCCAAGTCTTCCTATCTCTAGCTATCTCCTGCAGCTCCCTCCAGCTCTTCTTTATATTGTTGATCTCCGCCTCCAAATCTTGTCTCCTTGTATTTCTCGGCCTCCCTTCTTTCGCTGTCCCTGCGGGTTCCAGGCAAGGACCCTTCTTGTTATATTCCCTCCGGTTTTCGCAAAGTGTGTCCTATCCAGCGCCAGCGTCTTTTAACCTGTTCGTTCACTGGAATCTGTCTTGTTCTCTCCATAAGTTCCTCATTTGTGACCCTATCATACCATCTTATTCCCTCTATTCTGCGCAGACACCAGTTGATGAATGTTTGCAATTTATGCGCTATTGTTTTAGTTGTTCTCCATGTTTCTGACCCATACAGTAGAACTGCTTTAACATTAGAGTTAAATATCCAATTTTTGTTCTAGATTTGATTTCTTTGGACTTCCAAATGTTTCCCAGTGCAATGAAAGCTCCTCTTGCCTTCTGTATTCTTATTTTAACATCTCTATCTGTTCCACCCTCTTTGTCTACGTTGCTGCCCAAATATGTGTATGATTCTACCTCTTGAAGTGGGATTTCCCCAGGGAGATCGAGTTGTCGTTGCTTGGTTAATTCTCAATATCTTTGTCTTTCCCTTATGAATGTTCAGCCCTAGTTGCTGGGACCTTTGATTCAATGTGTTTAGCTTATCCTGCATCTGATTTCGTGTATGTGACAGAAGGGCTATATCATCAGCGAAGTCCAGATCATCTAGTTGCTCTGTCAGAGTCCATTGGATTCCATTTCTGATGTTAGTTACTGTGGTCTTCATAATCCAGTCTATTGTCAGTAAGAACAACAAAGGTGATAGGAGGCATCCTTGACGCACTCCTGTTTCTATTCCGAAAGTATCCGTTAGTTTACCTTCATGAAGAACTCTACATTTCATATCTGTATATGTTGCTTTTATTAGGTTAATAATTTTCTGTGGGATTCCATAATACCTCATTAATTTCCAAAGGGTTTCCCTATCAATACTGTAAAAAGCCTTCTCATAATCAACAAATCCGATATAAAGTGGGGATTTCCATTCAATACTTTGCTCTATTATTATATGTAATGTGGCTATCTGGTCAGCACAGGATCTATTTGGTCGGAAGCCTGCCTGTTCATCTCTTAGCTTTATATCGATGGCATCTCTCAGTCTCTCCAGGATGACTCTGCTTAGTATTTTCCCAGGTACTGACAACAGCATTATTCCCCTATAGTTTTCACACTTCTGAAGGTCCCCTTTCTTTGGTAGCTTCACCAGGTATCCTTCTCTCCAGTTTGCTGGTATTTCTTCGGTCTCCCAGATTCTGCTAAATAATTTATACAGTATTTCTGTGGATGTGTTTATGTTGGCTTTAACCGCCTCCGCTGGAATACCATCTGGACCGGCCGCTTTTCCATCTTTTAAAAGTTTAATGGCTTTACTAATCTCCTCCTTGGATGGTTTCTCACAGTTGATGTCCAAGTCAATTTCTGCCGGTTGGATATCTGGGGTGTTTGTAGGTGCTGGTCTGTTCAGGAGTTCCTTGAAGTATTCCATCCATCTTTCCATTTGGTCTCTAACATTAGTGATAGTTTCCCACTACTATTTTTGATCAACCCATTTGATGGTCTGTATTTTCCTGCTAGCTTTCTAGTGATATTGTAAAGAACCCTAAGGTTTCCTTTTCCTGCAGCTACCTCTGCTTCTCTTGCTAGATCTTCTACGTATTGTCTTTTATCTAACTTTATTTGTTTCTTCACTTTCTTGCTAGCTTCTGTGTACTTTTCCTGGGCTATGGCTTTGGCAGTTCTAGTTTTGCTATTATTTAAATCTGCTTTCCTCTTTTCCTTTCTTCTATTTCCTTGAGAGTTTCTGGAGTTATCCATGCCTTATGATTCGCTCCTTCTTTCCTAATACCTCTGTGCATGTTTCATTCCAAATATTTTTGGCTTGCTGCCAGCATTCTTCCGCACTCACCTCATCTTCTAATTGCTGCAACACCTCATATTTATTAGAGACTGTGATCGTGAACTGTTCCTTTGTTTCTTGACTTCTGAGGTATCCTACATTATATTGGTGTCTATGTTCATGGGATGTTATGTATCGCTTAAGCTTCAGTTTAATTTTACTTATCAGCAAATGGTGATCCGAATCTACATCTGCCCCCTTAGGACCCTTACATCTTGTAGAGATGACCTGAATTTCTTGTTTATGCATATGTGGTCAATTTGATTTTCTGTTCTGTGATCTGGTGATACCCAGGTTGCTTTATGTATTCTTTTATGTGGAAAGACACTTCCACCTATGACGTATTGATTCGCTGCACAGAAATTAGTGAATAGTTCTCCATTTTCGTTCATTATTCCTTGTCCGTGTTTCCCCATGATCTCCTCGTAGCCTATGTTGTCCGAACCTATTTTGGCATTGAGGTCACCCATCAGAATTTTGATGTTCCCATTTCTCTGATTACCTATAGTATTTTGAAGTTTTATGTAAAATTCTCTTTACTTTTTCCTCTTTATCATTGGTAGGTGCATAACACTGGGTCACATTCAAGAATACTTTCTTTTGGTGGTTCTGAATGTTGCTGTGATTATCCTAGGACTCACTGCTTCCCATTTTATTAGTGCCTTCTCCGCTTCTTTAGATAGCATTAAAGCCACTCCTTCACTATGGGGGCATTTTCTTCCATATGGCCTGAGAACAGCATTGTTTCTCCTGTGTTTAGACGTTGTTTGCCTGCACCATTCCACCTAGTTTCACATAATCCCAAGATGCCAATCCGTGAAATTTCATCTCATTTACAACCTGTGCTGTCTTTCCCATTTGATACATACTTCTAACATTCCAGGTGCCAATTCTGGAGCTTTTCCTAGGTGAAAGGAAGATAATCTGCGTGTAGACTCCTTCGGCTTTCTCTGCATCGCTTCATACCTCTTCTAGAAGAGCTTCCTTTCCTCTTGGTTGGCACAGTTTTTATTTTATTTTTATATGACTTGTTCATGGTTGGTTGGATTTTGTGGCTAAAATTTTATACTGGATAGGGTAGCCAGCCCTACACCAAACCCCACCTTAGTCGCCTCTTACGACATGCCTTGTAGGTCGCAGTGCTGCTACTCTTTGCTCCCTTGCGGGCCCCGGCAGCACACAGGCGATACACGTTCTTGGCAAAGATCAAACATATCACAAAGAGTGATTAAAATTGGTCGTAAAGAACGAACGCAAAGAAGAAGAAGAAGAACTTATTTTAAATCAATGGTCAAATTAAACACTAGTATGTCACTATCTGTGGGATGGATTAGGGTAATGTGTAAGCCTTCACATATTGACTCAGACACAAGAGGGTTCCGGGTTCAATCCCACAAAGAACTTCTTCGTTGGCTCTACATTAACCCCTTGTTAAACTACTCTATGTGGTCGGTATGTGATTTTTGCCTTAGTGAATGGGGTTCCTGTACCAGTTAAGCCTACAGAACCATAGACCAGCACATCTGCTTGCTGCATGCTTTTTTATTCAGTTTTGCCTCCCTACATAGGACAAAAAAGAATATGTATATGTATGATTCTACCTCTTGAAGTGGAATTTCACCCATGGAGATCGGATGTTAGAACCCTCTAGCTTACTATAATTTCACCTTTAAAGCATTTGTGATTCTCACTTTTCTCAGATTTCTATTTTCCTTATTGTCAAAACATTTCTTCATACATATTTATGTATTCCTTGATAAGAAAACACTCATCAAGGCCATTAGAAAAGAAGACCAGCAAAGAGACAATTGCCACTATCAATATAGAGTACCTCAAAGAGCAATGTTGCTCCGATACAATGGATACAAAGCAAAAGGTCGGCAACACAAAAGGTGAATTCAGAGATAAGAGAGGTAACAAAAGACACAATTTATGAAGCGCACACAAGGACTCGTTCTAAACATCTCTACTTATCCTGACTCTGTGAGGCAAAGCAGGCTTGGAGAAAAGAAAACAGAATATAGAGCAAAACAGGTGAAATTGTTTTTACTCAGAGCTGAACACAATAGGCTGAACAGACACCTACACAAAGACTGGTTCCATTACCCACATGTGGACAGGCAGTCAAACACATCCTGCAAGATTGTCACCTGATGAATCAATTGCATAAAAAACACCCATACAAAGCTGTTTGGAAGCCTTGAAGAACTAACAAATACTTCTTTGAACGCTCCAAATTGACCACTTGTTAACCACTCTATGTGATTTGTATATGATCCAAGTCGAAGAGCAATTGTATGTTGTGCCAGTTATGCACCTACAAGTAGTCCAGCACATTTGATTTCTGCAATTCTTTTTTTAAAATATGGTAGCTTCCTTAGGTCCCTACCTCAGTCGCCTTTTACTTGTGCCTTGTAATCACAAAAGGGTGGAGACTGCAGTAAAACTTGGAAAAATAGCTAAACACGTAAAAACAAAGTACTATAGTTTTACAAAATACAGAAACAGTGACGATAAACAGCAACGTTTGACCAAAAGGCCTTTATCAAGCAAACAATACAACAAAAATGACGAATTTCGATGAACACTACAAATGGACGATTACATGTGGAAACATAAACCTATCTAATGAAATCACATAAGCCTTGTAATCACATAAGCCTTGTAGGTCACAGTATTATTATTCTTTGTTTCCCTTGAGGACCCTGGCAACAAACAAGTGGAACTAACAAACACAAAAACATACATCAAGAGAATCAGACTCTTATAGACATTGAACAACAGCGAATGCGGAGAAGATATATTCCCATATTGACTAATTTATGCTAGTCGTGAAAGTTGTTTATGCTCTTGTATATTCATGTCATCATTTGCTCAGGGAAATGGAAAAGAGGAGGTAGTCTGCTGTTCTTGGAATGGTCAGACATACATTGTAAACCATAGTAAAGAAATTGTTCGCTATCACTTCCCAGACAGTGTGGCTGCCTTCTGTGCTGGTAAGTTCTTGTGTAGCTGCCGTCTGTGCTGGTGAGTTCCTGTGTAGCTGCCTTCTGTGCTGGTAAGTTCCTGTATAGCTGCCTTCTGTGCTGGTAAGTTCCTGTGTAGCTGCCTTCTGTGCTGGTAAGTTCCTGTGTAGCTGCCTTCTGTGCTGGTAAGTTCCTGTGTAGCTGCCTTCTGTATTGGTAAGTTCATGTTTCTTCTTCACCTTTCAACTCCCAACGAAGCACAGATCTTTAACAAACTTCTTCCAGCCCTTTCTCTCTCTTGACATCCTTTCCAATTCTTTCCAGGTCTTGCCTATCCTTTTAATATCAGTCTCAACTCTTTTCCCCGGGGTATATCTAGCCCTTCCCATCTCTTCTTTCCCTGCGGGTTCCACAATAATGCCTGTCTTGCAATGCTTCTGGTCGGTCTTCTCAATGTGTGTCCTATCCATCACCAGCGTCTCTTCCTTAGCTCTTTCTCCACTGGTATCTGCTTAATTCTTTCTTGTAGTTCATCATTCGTAATCTTATCATACCATCTCAGTCTCTCTATTATACGTAAACATCCATTTATGATTCATGTTTCTACAAGTAATTAATTTACAGCTAATATGTTGGGGATTTTTATATATGCTGCTTTCTTCTGGTATGTTTGTAATTATGTAAACTTGATTTTATTAACACTCAAATATTAGATTATTAGTACATATCTATATTAACCTTCAATTCATACAGCTTCAACACTCTCTGTTTCTGGGACCTCACTACATCTTGTATTAAATAAAACCCTAAATTAAATCAGTTATACCAATGTTAACATTTCAAATACAAACCAAATCACATTCAAACTATTGCCTGCATTTTCAACATCATTCAAACCATTGCCTGCATTTCAAATACAAACCAATCACAAGTACAAACAAATCACAGTCAAACTATTGCCTGCATTTCACATTCAAACTATTACCTGCATTTAACATTCAAACTATTGTCTGCATTTCACATTCAAACTATTGTCTGCATTCCAAATTAAAACTTACGTTAGGAATGCATCAGTCATACCATTGCCTGTATTTCGCATTCATACCACATCACATTCTACACTTCACTTGCCAAACTTTATTCTGTCAAGTATTTGCATGTTATTTTTGTTTTTTGATCAATCACATGTATTTGATATCTGGTGTTGCAGGTTACTTCTCCTTACGAGACCGCAATAACACTCCATGTTTTGTGTATGCTACATTCAACAACCGTATTTACATCTACCCCAACATCACTTTGCCTCAGGTGGAATCGACCAACTTAATAAACGTTATGGGTAAAAGGAATGAGACAAAAGAACTCTTGCAGAAGCTGAACATTAATGGTACAGTTTATACTGGTTATGTTCACTGTGATAATTTAATGCCATTCATTATGGTTTCATTAAGTTAATTCATAAATTAATAACTGCCCGAGTGGTTACCGGGGCTCAAATTGAGGTGTAAAGAATAGAACCACTGTTACCTGTCACGCATGTTGTAAGAGGCGACTAAGGAGGTTGGTCGTGGGGCTAGCTACCCCACCCCGTAAAAACACTAGATTGCTACAGAAACCACAACCAGGAAAATTCATAGCTCGCCACCCAAGGTAGAAGAAGGACATCACAAGGAGGGATTCATGAAAACCCCTAACAGCATCACAAGACAGGCTCTCAGATGAAACTTCCAGGGCAATAGAGATAGGGGAAGATCCAGGAACACCTGGAGACGGGAGTTGGAGACAGAATGCAAGAAAATGTGAAGAGATCTGGAAAGGATGGCCTTGGATAGGCGGACTTGGAAGGCCTTGGATAGTTGGGCTTGGAAGGCCTTGGTTGCGGACCTATGCTTCCCTAGGGGTGAAGGGTGAAGAAGAAGATAGATTAATAACATAATCTTTGAGATTAATAACATAATCTTTGTTCACTCTTAGATGGGAGTTTAGTACGGTATGTAACAGCTTACAGTGAAGCTGTGACTTTCTATAGGCAAATCTATTATTCAGCATAGTTTTGATACTGGCTCTGCTCATTTCGATCCCTCTCATTTAGCCAGATTGCAATGATGCAAACTGTTACGTGAAACCTGCTTACCATTTGACTGGTGTTCCTCGCCATGTGGTGGGCCTTTGCAGACTTCAGAGGTAATACCATAGGCCAGAGAAGAGATACAAATCATACACCCAGAAGTCCCACGAAATTGTAGCCTCACTTGTCCTGAAATAAACAGCACACTTACTAAAGAGATCACTAAGAAGGGTTCAGACCTTGTAAATCTATGGACGATGACCCATAAGACCATCCTATCTTTCCCAGATGAATGGATTCATGTATATACAGAGGTCTTCAAGTGGACTATAAATGCAGGATATGTAGCATGAATAGAATACCCAGACAAAACATGCAAGGAACTTCAAAATGTTTGGGGCAAGTACTTTTCTAACTTTGAGTCAAAGACCGTTGCTATTGAAACATCAGTGCACCATCTTACAAACATATTCCATCTCCAGTCTGAAAATACCTAAAGCTCAGCTATTTTTTCTGATGGCAAGTCAGTAATGCAGGCATTAGAAAAATCCCACCCTGGCACTATCCATCAGTTCATTCATCAACTCCTTTTTTGTCAAGTTTACAGGGGATACCAGGACACAATAATATACAGGGAAATGAAAGAACAGACACCCTTGGAAAGTCAGGAACAGTCAACAACATAACAGATCTATAACACTACAAACTTCTAATCAGATAAGAAGTAACCAAAAGGAGAAGTGTCTAAATGAATGGGTAATGTACAAAACAGGCAGAGCCCTTTTGCAACACATGACCACTCGAAATTCAACAGATGCCATAAGTTGCCTTACAAGACAAGAACAAGTTATTATTTTCAGCCTTAAGACTCGGCAAGTGCGCGGTATGCTCACCTACATCGTATTCAACCAAAGATTGCCCCACAATGCCATACTGTCGCACATCATCTCTTCCAGTTGCCTGCACTCACTGACTTACACAGCAAGTACCTTCCCCCTACCCAGAAATTTAGAACACTCTCTACACAAACGCACCACAACTGAGACAAACCTGTAAATTCGCTGCCGTCGCCTCAAGTTAAAGGGCAAACATTCAGTTAATTGTTGGATTGGAAAACTCAACAAAACTTATGACATGCTTCCTTTGCATGTGTGTGATCCTGTTTTTTCTCCTTCTTCTCTTCTGCCATTTACTTCTTTATAGAAGTGTTGGGGAGACGGGACGTAGTGATCTTGTGTGGGCCTGTTTTAAGGCACTTCGTAAGCTGATATTCATTTTCGAAAGGCTTTTCTTGATGTCGTCCTTCCATCTTTTGCATGATCTTCCTCTTGCTTTATACTCGTTATACTTTTCTGTGTGGCTCTCTGTGGTAGGCGATACCAGGGCATTCTTGTCAGGTGTCCAAATCATTTAATCCGTTGTTCTTGTATGAATTGCATGACTGCTTTCACATCTAGTCTTCTGATTATTTCATTTCTAATTTTGTCTCTTATTGTCACACCTGCAGCTCTTCTAAGTCCTGTTCTTTGCCTTCCAATATTCAAGATCCACATAAAGGTAAGATTTTAAGTACCAGTAATTTATTTGTTTATATATTCTTGTAAGTAAGGCTCATTGTCAAACATGTTGTTTTCTTTCAGCTGATGGTGTAGAATCTTTGCAAAGCCTTTACCGCTGGTGCCTGTATGGATGGCCAAGAGTGTCCTAGTATTCAGCCTTGATGATAATATATAAAAACACTTTGTATAATGACTACCTGGCCAACATTGCAGAAAGTCGGGCGAATCATTAAGGCCTTGGAATGTTGTTAGCTTTTTAGGCACAGCTGCTAGCACATTTTTCCTCATGTCTGGGCATCTATTACCCAGTTTAGATGTCCAGCTTACTAAGTTAAGTGCTTGGTGTGACACTGTAAGCTGTGAATTTTGTTCAGAATGTTTATTTTTTGTGTATATGATGGTTGAGTTGTGAACTGCACATTCATAAAATGACGGATAACTCGTTATTATCGTTAAATCAATCCAGCGATTTAAAAAGTTTGGAATTACATGTTGTTCAAGTAGAGCTGGATGCTTGAGGGGGAAAGAGACCAGTGTTTTAACCGGCGAGCCATGGTAACCGTCAGTATGCATACCCTTCAACATCTGTTGTGGTAGACTGAGCACATATAGGTCTGCCTGAAATGCTGTAACTTCAGTTCAGTAACCAATAACTTTTTATCAGTAACTTGGTTACTGAAATCACTCTGCACTAGTTACATGTCAGCGTAGCAGAAGGCAGCCTCCACCACCATAAGTCAGACCCCTCTGTCTTATTGCTCGATCATCATTTATTGTTCACTAGAAACTGTTTCACATTTTGTTGATGAAAATGTTTGCAAAGGACCTTCATTCCGATATCAATTTGTTTGTCTCTTTTCTCATCAATTGTCATTGAAAATGTATACATTTCCATCTGTGATGTTCATTAATTTAATAGTACTGCGTCATCAGCATGTATAAGTTCATGTATTTATTTTTTGTCTAAATAAAAAGGATTTAAAAATTCAATTTAACTGTCTTCGCTACATTTCTCATTATATTTTTGATGTATATTTTAAATAAATATGTGGAAATGATGCAGCCGTGCACAACTTCATATATTCGATTACAATTTGTATATTTGAACGCTCCATATTGACCACTTGTTAACCACTCTTTGTGATTTGTATGTGATCTGAGCCTAAGATTGATTGTACGTTGTGCCAGTTATGTGCCTACAAGTAGGTCAGCACATCCGATTTCTGCTACGCTTTTATTTACTAGGTATCTTCCTAGGCCCCTACCTAAGTCACATCTTACGACATGTCTTGTTGGTCGTAGTGTTACTATTCTTTGCTCCCCTGGCAAGCTCCGACAACACACAGGTGGATCTGTTTCATGATTTGAGTTCATTTAACCATTTTGTACCAATATAATAGTACGTTTTGAAATGTCACATATAGTCTTGCATCTGAATTCTTACAGAAATGTCTGGGGTTATACCTTTAGTTATATTACTTGATGCTTTTCTTCAAAATTGTTGACTTCCCAATAATACTTTGAATAATCGGTTGAGAACACATATGACAGGCCAACGGCACTGCAGTATACAGCTGGCCTATTTTTACCAACCTTGCTACTACTTGTCGCATGTCTATGTACTGTACGCTTTGTTGTAATGGATCAGTTTTCAATTACAAGTCCCCCTCTATACTTCATACTTTGAAGCGCTGTCATACTGACAATCGAACACTTGGCCAGATCTCATACTTTAACGGGAAGAATTAAATAAGGTTACTAACCAAAGCACTACCAAACAGAAGATGATAACGGCAAATAGATTTTCTTGCAACAGAACGTCATGTGTTGTATTTATCATATACAAACACAGGTTGTCATTTAGGGAATCGTTGTGACGAACCAAGTCCTATCACGGAAAGAACCGATTAAGTCATGATCCACATTGGTAAAATTAACGAGCGCTTCCGATTCCAGAGTATGATCAACAAATAAACAGTGTACAAGTATTAAGAGTTTCCGAAAAAACAAATAGATAAATACATGATTGGAACCACTTACCCTCATTTACTATGACACCCATCGCCTAGCCTAGCAATACGAGCGTTCTTGTGAACACAACCAGCAAGCCATTCAAAAATGATTGTGTTCGTAAGGACGTAAGACAACATCGTAATAAATGGCCAAACACTGGTATTGCTATAGCAGCTAGTGCCTTCACTAAATTAACGAATATCTGGCAATCTCAAGACTTTAGTATATGCACAAAAGTTAAATTATTTAGGTCATGTGTGATTCCTGTACTGACCTACGGTTGTGAAAGTTGGAAATCAACAAAGAAAATTGATAAGAAACTGGACAGCTTTGAGAATAAATGTCTACGAAAATTATTAAAAGTCAAATGGAGTGATTTCGTTTCTAACAACACAGTGAGAGATAGAACACACCAACAACCCGTATCAAATATTATAAGGAAACGAAAGTGGAAATATTTAGGCCATGTTCTTAGATCAGACGAAAAGAGACTAAATCGACAAGTCCTTATGTGGTCACCAGTTGGGAAAAGAAAACGTGGAAGACCAAAGACCACTCTTCGAAGAACCATCCAACAAGAAAGTAAACTATTGGGATGTAAAACCATAAAAGATCTCCAACTGCTAGCAAAGAACCGTATCACATGGAGATCTAAAACCTCTGCCCTATGTGCCGCCTTTGGCACGAAAGGAACAAACTAACTAACTAAGTAACTTTCGGTACCAGGTAGTATTCGGTATTTGAGTACCGATAGTTACTATTCGCACAAAACGTTTGTCTCTCCATATCCATATTACTGTTCTTTTAAGCATGGCGCTTCTAGCAGAGCAGAAGCGAAAGGTGAAATTTGGGTTGGATCCACGTAACACAAGTTGGAGTAATGGTAATACATTGTGTAGTATTGTACTTTAGTTTGGGGTTTTAACATTGATTTTGTCACTTGTTTAAGATTATCTTGAATCCTAGCAAGTCATATCCTGTGGTTTTTCTAAAGACTATCTTTTCAATCTATTACTAACTAGTTAAAGTTAACTAGTAACTACTAACTAACTTGTCTCTAACTTACTTACAAGTTACTAAGACTAGAGTAACGTGAGCGTGTTAGCCAAACTCATCAAACTGGACTGGGTTGAGCGGACTGCCAATACTGGTATCATGATCATGTAGTTTCTGCCACTCAACGATCACAATAACGAGTCAATCGTTTGACGTTTTTTACATTACACTGAACACCTGGGCATGGACCAATTTTCATTTGTTTTATTATTCTGATCTTTATTTGTACTCAATTGAAAAAATAAAATGTATGGCATAATTATATTTACCCAACAAATCAAAATGATTGATTCAATGGATTCAATCTCTTATAATTATTTCTTCCAACGCTCCATATTGACCACTTAACCACTATGTGTGATTTGTATTACTATTAGTTAAAATTAGTATGTGATCTGAGCATAAGAGCAATTGTACATTGTGCCAGTTATGTGCCTACGTCAATTGGGCCAGAACACCCGATTTCTGCGATGCTTTTTATTTACTAGGGTAGCTTTCCTGGCTCCTACATCAGTTGCCTCTTACTACATCATGCCTTGTAGGTCGCAGTGCTACTACTCTTTGCTTCTCTTGCAGACCCTAGTACCACAGGGTGATGTCTTATAATTATTTTTGGTCTTGGACTTTTTAATTAACTACTTGACATCTGTACAAGATCGGTTACACATTCAGCTGTTGTGTGTTTAACTCAGCTATGTTAGTAGTTATAAACACTTAAAACAGACAGCTATTATTGCAGCTATACAATATTTTGGCATCTAATGGTAGGAAAACTGATAGGAAAACAAAGATCAGAATACTAAGAGCATGCGTATTCCCAGTGGCAACCACAACACATGGGTGTGGGGCATGAACATTTAACAACAAGGCAGTGGAAAAACATATATGCTTTTGAATATAAGTGTCGCCTGAGTGGTTACCGGGCCCAAATTGGGGTGTAAAGAATAGAACCACTGTACCTCCCACGCATGTCATAAGAGGCAACTAAGGAGGTGTGGCTAGCTACCGCACACCGTAAAAAACACTAGATGGCTATAGATCGGAGAGCGAACAGAGTAAACACTTGCTGAAACCGGACACATCGCCGAAGGATAAGCTCTAAATGGTGCTAAAGATGTCACGTAAAACACACCAATGCTAAGACTGCATGAATCAGATTTCCACATGAATAGAATTTATGGGGAAATCTGGTACATTGGTTTGGGTGGTGATCGTGGCAGAGAGAAGCACCAGACCCTGATTACATCAGAATTCATAGTGGTCAAACGCAGAAGAAGAAGTATGTCACTAGTGTAGTTCTGGTTATATACTGGTTAACATAGATCTAGTTGTTCTCTATTAATTATTTGAACTTATTCTTTTTAACAGACAACAGCAAATTTGGTCAACGCTTGATGGAGAAGATGGGTTGGGAGAAAGGTAAAGGATTAGGTGCCAATGAAAATGGAATGACGGAACATATAAAAGCTAGCTACAAGTCTGATACAACAGGTAAAGATCTGTTTGTAAGGGTTTAAATTTGCTGTAATATTTTCTCTGAATGTATGTTACAACATTATTAGACAATTCTATGTTAGTGATCGGTAAGGATCATCATAACAGCACTACGGACATGTACATAGGTGCTCCATTCTCAATGGAAATTTGAAAACCTCTGATCTAGCAAGTTTAAATGTGTTTAAAAAAAATAAAATGATAAAAAAATTATGTCAAATGCAGTCTTACATCTGTTCCATAAGATATGTTAACACCTTGGGACACATTATGGGATTCACGTGACGATGTTTATAGATTGATAGCAGATCTTCCCAGGAGTACAGGAGTAGGTGATGGACACCCACCTCGAAAACAGGGGCATATCATACTGTTACGAGCTCTTTAACACTTTCTCCCCCTATATCAATAATACTATGTTCCATAACAGTTACGATATGTTGATTTCATCCATTGGATGTAAACTAATTGCATGATTAATGTGTTTTTGATTAATTTTTTATCTATTATCAGGTTTAGGTTGTACGCCACAGGCTGCTGATGCATGGATAGCTCACCAAGATGATTTTAATGATCTATTGAAGATGTTGAACTCACAGAGTGAAACAGGAGATTCAGAAGAGAAGACAGATAAGACAACCAATGTAGATGGTCATAAACGATAGTGAGTATTTGTACAGTTATGCCTTACTACATGTATTAAAAAAGTCAACTAATGGAGATTGTGCATTCGTATCAATGGAAGTAGCAATGTAGCGTATCAAAGAAATTGAGTACAGGCATATAAATACTTTGGTACTGTCTTTCTTCAAGTGATTGCCCTGCCCTGCTTGTCATGAAAAATTAAGTAGTCTGACTATGGAGATTATGGCAGTGACTAAAGTCTGGTTGCAGTTACAGTTTTATCTATGCATCTTTTCTCAGGGACTTGAGAGTATGCTCAGAAAGATTGAGAATGGTTGGGCTCAATGACAATGTTGGGGTCTTTAAAGAGGTCTAGACTGACAAAAATATGTTTTTCTGCTAGGTCACGCAGACATATAGGGGAATGTATGTGCAGATAGGATAGGCTTTTGTTTATGGCTATTGTAGAAAGTGGTTCAGTAATGGACCAGGCTTATATTCTGTATGCCCTAAGGGAGAGAGGGTGTGTGAATGATTCAAGGAATAGGGTGAATCTGCAATCCTAACCAGACTGAGACTACAAGAATATCAAATCAAACGTTGTGTAGCTAGACAGGAGCGCTATACTCACTCAAAGAAGAATTCACTAATGGACCATGCTTATATTCTGTATGCCCTAAGGGAGAGAGGGTGTGTAAATGATTCAAGGAATCATTGGAGGAGACGGGGGGAACTTTGTTAGAGGTCTAGTGATTTTGAAGTGGGCTGTGATTGAGAGCGACGTTTTACAAAGTACATGCTTCATGATTATATATATATAAAAGATAATCTTATCATTGTGTTGTCTTCATTAATAAATTATGAGACAATTTTAGTAGACAGTTATGGTTCTATAGAAAATGCTAACAATATAGTGGGCTGCTAAAAAAATCACAATGAGGAGATGCTGACTGAAATTGGTGCACAAAAGAAGCTTAATATCTTCTGAGGCTGGTGCACAAAGGAAGCTCAAAGTTAAATGGAGACAATCTTTAGTTTTATTTGGATTGCATTTAGAAGGGGAGAGTTGGACCTTATAGTGACAACAAGCAAAATTAAAGGAAAACAAATTATTCTTTTGCGATCAACTTCTGCTATGCGACTACTCCGGCATGTGTCATAAACAGGGTGGTGTGCTTGAGGTCTTTACCAGTCCCCCATATTTTGTTCTGAAGGGTTGTTCCTGTTGGCCAATTTTCCCATTCTCATGCTGCTCAGGTTGGGGTAGTCTTGCAAGAAGTGCTTGGGTGCTCCACAGGGGCAGGCAGCTGAGTCCCTGAGACCCATTCTATGAGATGTTCTCTGAGAACACAGTGTCCTGTTGTAAGAAAACAGACATGATGATAGATGAAATGAGAGACTCAGTAAAATAAGAAAACTGATTAACAACACTAGAGACAGAAAGTTTTAGAAAACATTCATGTTCTACACCAGCTGACAGGACACATGATGACATGACACATGAGAGAGTCTGTAATTGCTATATATTCCTCAATACACCATATAAGAGTGTATCATACATAGTACAAGTTATCATTATGCTGTATCTGTTGCAGAAACTGTTTGTACATAATATATTTGTGGATACCTTGAAATCAAAAGTTGTTGGTTACTGATGTAAGTCTCGCAGAATTTGTAGCCGGTAATAAAAAATGTTGCAAAACAGATATAGTTATAATTACTGTGATAAATGAGTTTACATAGCATCAATGTGTCACTTAGTAATTTTGCTTGATTAATAAAGATACAATAATTTCTTCAGTCATGGCAGGTTTGCTCGAGGCCAAGCACAAACCTTGAGAAGCACAACAGATTTGGACTGCATTTTTGGAAGGAGAAAGACAAAGTCTGAAATTTCAGAACCAGATGAACAGCCTAAGGTGAGTTTCCTCCTTGATTTCTCAGTTTAATTATTCAAAATGAAATGTTTATTAGAAGCGTATGGTTGATGTTTAATTGCTTTTGTTCTTATAAACCAAGTTAATCACTCTTTGCGATCTGTGCGGTTTATGCCAAGGACGTAGGTATGTTATGCCTCCACGGCATGTAGGACAGGCGCATCCCAATTTCGACCAAAGTGTATGCAACCGGACACACATTTGCGTAAAGAGTAATTGTCAGATTTTACAAACAGAAAACCCTACTTTAACTGAATGGCTTCAATAAGTTGCTGGAAGCGTCACTGTATTTGTTTTAGTTCTATCTTGAAGAAAATTCATTTACCTACAAAATGGATATTACTCTTAAAAAACTTAACAATTAAGGAAACTGCAGCTGAATTTGTACATACACCTGCAATATGAAAATACAACATCAATTCAGCCACAACCCGTTTTTCAATTCGGTAGCTAATCAGTTAAAGTACCACATCTGGAGTTATACTTTAGCATGGAATCAGATGTAATTGGTCATAGGGAGGCCATCAGAACTGACTTATGCCAAGTATGGTTGATATGATTGTGTTTCCTAAGTAGAAGGTGGATGTCTGTGTCAGTGTACAGCCTCTAAAAATAAAGACAGCTATATCTGTTCATGCTCCCTGCTAATGCAAACATGACCCTGGTGAATGACAAGCAACTCACTCCTAAGTTGGGGTCTAGGTCACTGAGTAAAATATCAGAGACAATGAACCAGAACTGACCAAGGCCCAACTTCACCACCAAGTGGTTGCTCTTGTAACAGTTTGCATTACGCAGTCTGGCTAAATGAGGGACCGAAATGAGCAAACAGACCTTGTACCAAAAGTATTCTGAAAAATAGATTTGTTGATAGAAAGCCAGTGTCTCACTGTGTGCTGCTGTACACCATACTAAACTCCCATCTCAGGGTGAATGAAGATTAACCAAGTCTGGTTATTGGTTACTGAACTGATGTCACAGCACTTTGGACAAACCCATAGGTGCTCAGTCTTCCCCAATATGTAGAAGGGTATGCATACTGGTGGCTCGCGGGTTAAACACACTTTTCACTCTGCCCCTCAAGCATCCAGCTAGTTCAACAATTCCAATAGCTGGTTCGTAGACACTTGAGGGCAAGTCGATCTGCCTTCCTTCTAAACCATCTCTGTCCAGTCCACATCTTACCTCTTCTTCTATATGCATATTCCTTGCTTGATCTGCTGTAGAACCAGACGACAGCACACAAACTCTGTAGCACCTGCTATAGCTCATTGGAAATATTTAACTAAGGCTACAGTGCTAATTCATAGATTACTAAGACTTCCATAACCTTATAGCTGGAAATGGCAGAGCTCATTTTCTGACAAGAACATTTCTTTTTCCTTTTGAACAACCAATCTCAAACTACTCACACTGCTAGTATGTTGCTTGTGCTCACAAGGGGAGCAAAGAATAGTAACACGAGGCATGTCGTAAGAGGTAATTGAGGTAAGGGCCTTGGGAAGCTACCCTAGTAAATAATATGTGTTGCAGAAATCGGATATGCTGGCCTACTTGTAGGCACATAACTAGCACAACGTACAATCACTCTTATGCTCAGATCACAAACAAATCACAAAGAGTGTTAACAGTGGTTGACATGGAGCATTCAAAGAAGAAACAGGGGACTGCCTAGAGTAGTTGATAGTAGCTCGGCCTGCTAGCTGTGAGACGCCTCATAGCTCAGGTTCCAACCTACTGTCCGGCATTTGTTCGAGTCCCCTGGTCTTACTCAGGACGATAACGTGAGTACTCTGAAGTCGGAGAAAATCTGCCTGTATGGCGAGGGAATACTAATTACGAGTACATTGAGCACACGGCTGCCAGTGTAGTAATTTACAATGTGCACGCTGCTGCCATTGTAAGAAATTGGAAAACGGATTTTCACGCAAAAATCAGTTTCAGAGATGAAACTCGTCTGAGTTGAAAGCGGACGAAAGAAAAAAAGAAAAAAAAAAGAAGAAACTACCCACATGAAGAATCTAAGGCTCAAATCCATGTATCTATTATGAGACAATGAATGTACAATAACCTAATAGAGATATAAATTTACAAATTATGATGGACGATTTATGTTACAATCAAACACAGAATAAATTGTTTCTTTAAATATTCTTTGTCTTCTATTTAATTTTAGGTAGGTTCAGCAGATTCTGGTGATACTGGAGAACATGGTTTAACAACTGTAACCAGCACTAGAAGTGTCCAAGAATACTTTGCCAAGAAGATGGCTGACATGCAAGCACGGAAAGATGCAAATACTGGACAGAATATGTTGAATGGTAGTGAAGACTCAGGTGAAACGGAAACAGATCAAATTGATGATAAACACAAAACATCAAAGTACGGTGCTGTTAACTTCTCTTACAATAACGATGAGAAGGAAACAGTTTCAAGTACTAATGACCAGACCAGCAGAGGATGGTACCAAAACTTTACAGAGGACAATGTTCCAAATTTAGTTGCTGAAGAGAAGTCTTCCAAGAAGAAGAAGAAGAGCAAGAAAAACAAGAAAGAGAAAGATGCAGCAGAAGATTGTGATATAGAAATAAAACTCAGTAAAAAGGAAAAGAAATTGAAAGATAAGCAAAAAACAGAAGATTTGTTGTTGTCTGTGGGTACCCATAAAGAGTCATGTGTTCCTGATTTGCTTACAGTATCAAGCATTGAGGACAGTAAGTTGTCGAAGAAAAAAGAGACAAAAGAAGTAAAATCAACTATTAATAATGTGTTCTGTGTACCGAGTAGTGATGTGGTTAGTGAAAAGAAGAAAAGGAAGAGCAAAAGAGAGTGCACAGAGGAAACTGTTATAGAAGGAAACTCAGAAGGAAAGAGCAAGAAAGAGAAAGATGCGGTAGAAGATTGCGATATAGAAATAAAACTCAGTAAAAAAAAAAAGACGAAATTGAAAGATAAGCAAAAAACTGATGATTTGTTGTTGTCTGTGAGTACCCATAAAGAGTCATGTGTTTCTGATTTGCTTCCAGTATCAAGCATTGAGGACAGTAAGTTGTCGAAGAAAATGAAGAAAAAGAGACAAAGAAGTCAAATCAACTATTAATAACTTGTTCTGTGTAACAAGTAGTGATGTGATTAGCGAAAAGAAGAAGAAAAAGAAGAGCAAAAGAGAATGCACAGAGGAAACTGTTATAGAAGGAAACTCAGACTCCAATGTTCTAGCAGTAGAAACCTGTAAAAAGAACAAAAGGAAGAAATGTGATATTGTTGATGTGAATACAAACACTCACTCAACAAAGAAAACTGATATTGATAACACTGAAACAGACAAAGGGAAAAGTAAATGTGATTCAGCAGAAGTCACATCACATTGTGAGGGAAAGAAGAAGAGGAAATATTCACAAACAGATGCTGATGAAGTAAGCGTTTCAGTAGAAGATATAATTAGCTCTAACGATGGTTCGGAGGTCACGACAAAGAAGAAGAAAAAACAAAGAAAGGAGAAAAATGCCAATGATCCTGATGAAGAAAACAAAACTGATGGAACCGCAACAGGTGAACAAATGATTAACAAAGATAGTTCATCACTACAGATGAAAAACCACTACAGAAGACTGTTGAAAAAGGCGAGAAGGAAACAAAAAGAAAAGGGAAAGGGTAATGTTAAAAGTAATCAAATGTTTCCTGGCTCCAACATTGAAAAAATTGTAGGATATGGCTTGAAAGAAGCAAAGAAAGATTACAAAAACATGACGTTTAAAAGCAGATAGATAGAAAATCATATAGTTTTACAGAAGAATGAGGAAAATCCCATGGACTGCTAAAATGACTAATGTGGAGGTGTTGAATGAGGTTAAGACACAGAGAAAGCTTGTCATCAATATAAATAAGAAAGAAGCAGTCATCATTTTTTGGACCTGTCATAAGAAAGGGAGGTTTAGAACACATTGTAACAGCTGGTAAAATCAAGGGGAGACGAGACAAGAAGACGGAGAGAACATTTTTGGATAGCCTGACTTCATGGCACGGAAGAGCGTCAACATCTGAGATGATAGCAAACACCAGAGATTTGTGGAGATCCATGATTGCCAGCACGACACCTGATGATGATGACAAAATCAGCAGATAGTGTAAATGATAACTTAGTTCACATGCAAATTAACTTTTGATGTATGTTTTGCACATTTCATTCTGTCTTCATTCTTCTTCTTCTGCTAACATTCTTCACGGCCAATTTGATCATTCTTATTGTGATGTATAATTGGTCCACTGGCAAGAACGGAGTGATCTACGTCGGGACGATTGTGCGCCCATGGTGACTAGGCCCGCCGTCCGTTTTCAGCCAGCTTTTGATTTACTAGGGGGAGCTTTCCCAGGTACGATCCTTCGGATCTACTGTCTTCATTCATTACTGCCAAAGTACTTTATTTTATTGTCTATATTACACCAACAATTTTGTTGATACCAGAATGTCAGTGTTATTATGTAGATTGATAGGACCATTATCATAGCACTGCTGTGAATAACCATGTGTGTGCTGGTCTCTTTCTTACAAAGAAAAATCTCAGTGGCAGTGCACAAACTCCATAGCACCGGCAAGAGTCCCCGATGTAATTGTGAAAATATTTTGTAGGAATTTTATTATTTAACTTTTCAAATGAATTTTATCATGGCTGCGGCTTTCCAGCCTACTCTTCTTGATTTTGAACTGCCAAGGGTTCTTTTACATGCTCAACTTGAACACGGGACCTGCATTTTATCGTCCGTCTCCAATAGGACTAAGAACTCAATCTCACCTACATTGAGATCAGGGATCTCTGGAAAAAATATCAAGATGGCTCCACAAGAGCAAACAAGTACCTTTGGAACGAGAGGTGAGCACCTAACCTCTACACTAGAGACCACCATTATTATGTAACCAAGAAAGCAGCAAGTTTAATTTTTGTGCCAGGGCATGCAGGTGTAAGCCGATAGGCTGGCAGGTATGGATGCTGTAAAAAGCAAGTGAGCAATGAACCAGGTGAATACCCTAACGGAGGGAGGATGTATAAATGATTCAAGTAATAGTGAATATACAGCTCTAACCAGACTGCAAGACTACCCAGTCAAATTGGTAGCCAAAGAAGAATAGCAAACGAACATAGAAGTGGTGTTGTTAGTTGCCACACACTGAGAGATATACTATGGAGATCGGAGCACTTATGGACTAATATTGGTTTGATGTGCAGTGATGATCCGGCGACTAAACGAAACATTTTTAAAGCACTCTGAAATTATATAAATATTCCAAACCGCTCGCTCCTAGCATGTGTCAGTGTGACTGCTAAGCTCACAGTGTCCTGACTGGAACCTGCAATCCTGGCTTGGATAAGAATTCAAGCAACACCTTCAATGCTACATAAGAAGACAGTAAAAACTCATAATTCCTTGGGTTTCTAAATAACATTAATAAAACATATCTTGCTATATTGATGTATAATAAACACACCTTCAACATGTGCCTTTGTTACCAGACTATCACAGTTCTAGCTGAATAAAAGTTCTGGCAAAATATTTCAACATATGCATGGTTTTGTTTTTAATTTCAAATTTTCAATATAGTAAACTGTTTTGTTTGTTTATTAAAGTAGCTTATGTTTTCTATGAGCATATTTTTATGAATCTGGTAATTGTTTACTGTATTGTGCAAGAACTGAAATATAAATCTAGAACATTATTTAACCAAATACCTGCATGTAGAATACATATTAATTGCCACCATTATATTTTTTTTTAAATATTGCAGAGATTACAATCCTTAACTAAGATGGAACATGTGGGGCGCTTAACGATTTTCAGTAACTATGAACTAATTATTTGGAATACATTAAAATTATAATTGAAAATTAGATTAGTGTATATGTGCTGTCAGCGATACTAGGCTAGAAGGCGCGCAGGAAACCATATAATGCTTATATATGATGATTATAACAGTACGATAAAACTTCTGCTGTTGAAAGACCACGAGTATGTGCCTACTAAGTCACTAAATTAAAAACTGTGAGGTATCAGAGATGAGCTCCAAACAACAGTTGATTTCATCATAAGAACACGCCCGAGTGGTTACCGGGCCCAAATTTGAGGTGTAAAGAATAGAACCACTGTTACCTGCCACGCATGTCATAAGAGGCGACTAAGGAGGTTTGGCTGAAATCGGATGCACATGTCCTAAACGTGTAGAAGTCTATATGTTTAGGGGCCTGCCAAACCAATGTGCAACGTATATATGTTCTTGGCAAAGATCAAACATATTACAAAGAGTGATTAAAATTGGTTGTAAAGAATGAACGCGAAGGAGAAAATCATAACACATCCGACAGTATAATCATCCAAATAGCAATGGTAAGAAAATCACCGTACTTCTGTGCAATTTAAATGATCATGTCTATAGAAGAACTCTTCCCACACACTGGCTCTGCCGCTATATCAGGGGGCCAGCCAATGGACAGAGCTGCCATTTTGAACGCTCTCATAGAGTGACCGCAGACAAGATTTTCATCTAAACCAATCCACGTCAACTACTAGATTGTGGGAGCTGGGATTGAAGATTGATGTGGCAAGAAAAGAACAGTACGACAGGTATATGGGTAGGCTCAACAATCAAACTAGTATGGTCAGTCGCTGAATGCTGTTGGAGATATTGTGAAGATCGAAGCACCTATGGACATGTCCGGAGTGCAATGAAGATATTCCGAACTGAAACTGGTTCTAAATAAACCAAATAACTATTTCATTAACAGATGTTAGAATAGATGTTAGTGCAGTCAGGGTAAACAATTACTGGTAAGAAAACTCCACAAATACATCTATCATATGGGAAACATGTATTACCTCAGAAACAAACAATTGTTGCAGGTAAGATTATGGAAGACTGATGATGCAGAGTGCCATAGCAGAGCTATGCGGTGTTAGATGAAGAACTGTGTTACTGCTTAGATTGTCAGGGTAACACTGAAAACTTCCAGAAACTGCTCCAGGTCCTGATGGCATTCAATATCAAGACATTCGCGATTTATCGAATGATGACAGAGAACCTGGTCAAAGAAGTCAGCGGTGAGATCAAGCAGGAGTGGCTCCACAGCTATCCACTACAATTGCCAAAGTCTAACAAAATCACTCCCAGATAGCTGACTACAGAATTATTGCAATGCAAAATATGAAAGGCACATGTTTTGAGAAAATCATAGCACATCAATTGGAGTGGGACCTGTTTTTCTGAGGTCTGCCTTTTGCTTTGTGGTGCAATGTCTGTTGGTAAATTGCTTATGTGGCAGAATCATTTAATTTGTTGTTTCTTGATGTTCAGTACTGATATTGTACCCACTTTTTGCCTGATATTTATTTCTAAACCACTCTTCTTGTTACTCCCAGCATTCTGCAAAGACACTTCATCTCTGTCGTGACTAGTTTTCTTCTATCACTTGATGTCAGCATCCAGATTTGGCACTGATGGCATAGTGTTTTGAACAATGCTTTTGTAGTGTTCATGTTTGCATTTCAAAATTGGTGCCATTTGTCCAATGATTTGAGTATAGAACACAACCAGATTGAAAGTACAAAAACAATGTTCTATAGATTAAAAAAATATGAGAAAGAATATAGAACAAATAGTATTTACTGCAAACAGCAGCTACTTATAGTTTCATAAAATTAAATAGCAGTAATAGGTATATGAAAACATCAAGAAATGAGAAACATCTCTTCCACCATTTTCTTCTTTATAGAAGTGTTGGGGAGGGGGCATAGTGATCTTGTGTGTGCTTGTTTATAGGCACTTTGTAATCTGATATTCATTTTCGTAAGGCTGTTCTTGATGCTGTCACTCCATCTTTTGCATGCTCTTGCCTTGCACTCATTATACTTTTTTGTGTGGCTCTCTGTGGTAGGCGATACCAGGTCATTCTTGTCGGGTGTCCAAAGCATTTAATCTGTTCTTTTATGAATTGCATGACTGGTTTCACATCCAGTTTTCTTTTGATTTCTTCATTTCTAATTTTGTCTCTTATTGTCACACCTCATCTCTATCGTTATGAGAAACATAGATTACTAAAGACAAAAAACACAGATCAAACATACACAAAATATCAAGCGAGAGTCAAATCTGGTGTGTAATTATGCATATTTAAAGGAAAAAATATCAGGAAGTCAAAAAGGCACTATCAAATCTTTATTTTTTAGATCAGTATGTTGGTGGAAGAACTTTCAATAAAATCATTGATATGTTACTACATGTCTAGAATCGAATCTGTGGATGAAACAGTTGAACAAGTTCCAGGAGAAATGCACTAACAACTCCCGCCTGCTTACGGTGAAGATCATAACCTTCATCTGGAAACACAAGAGCACCAGGCAGACGAGGTGAATCTGAAAAAAAAGTAAAAACTTTCCTATTATATTGACCATCGTTCTACCCTATCTATTTAGTTTAAACACATTTAGACAGTCAGTTATTCACTGAAGTGTAATGATAATGTTCCAATCAATCAATGGACATTATTCCTGCCAGAGTTCGGGAAAACACAGAGACCCCCTGGAAAACCCCTATTTATTGATCCCATAAATTTCAAAATATTAGTATGAAGTCTGAAAGTGACAGCAGCAAAAATCTTCATTCTTCTTCGAATGCTCCATATCAACCACTTGGTAACTACTCTATGTGATCTGATCCGAAGAGCAATTGTATGTAGTGCCAGTTATGCGCCTACAAGTAGACCAGCACATCCGACTTCTGCGATACTTTATTTTCTAGGGTAGATTCCCTAGGACTATACAGCAGTCTTTGTTTACAACAAGTCTTGTAGATCACAGTGTTACTATTCTTTGCTCCCTTGCGGGCGAGAATTAGAACTTGGAATGAATTATTTTTATTAACTTAAAAATTGACAATCTCTGACTGTCATAAAGCCATGTTGGACACATACCTAATCTCCCTTTGAACACAGAAACATTATTGTTGGGAATGCTGAGTCTGTCCAGCACATCAAGGTACAGCTCCTTCTCCACAGCATGATCCATTTCCCCATACACAACAACACGTGGCAAGTTCATGCTTCCGACTGCTAGCGCCAGCATACTAGCCTGTGGGGTATGAGAGAGAGACGATAAACATCATGTAATCTCTAGAACAACACAAGATTTTAGCATGCACAAGATATACTTCTTTGTTTATACAGACATATACAAAGACATTACCAGAGCCAAACATGGACAATGAGCAAAGCACAGTCGCAAAAAATAACTACATGTGAAATGCAATGCCTATAAAAAGTTACCAACAACATCAGAAAAGACAGAATTACAAACATCAGCATAAGAAATAAAGATGGGACAGAATCTTACTTGAATTACATGTGAAATGTGATGCCTATGAAAAGTTACCAACAACACCAGAAAAGACAGAATCACAAACATCAGCATCAGAACTAAAGTTGGGACAGAATCTTGCTTGAATTACATTGAGAAACAAAGAACGAAGTCCTTCGGTGACTTAATAATGCAACCAAACTCCATTGTATAGAGTCTTCTACAACAGAACATCAAGAAAGAAAAGAAGAAGACCACAAAAAAGATGGTTAGATGGCATAGCAGAAACCTGTCAAAAAGCAAAAAATCATTTAAACCAGTAGGGCAGTGCAAGACAACAACCGGTAACGGTGTGATGACAAAAGATAGATATAAATTAATAAATGGCACCTTTATTTTCCCTTACACCTGCATGCCATGGCACAAAAATAAAACTGATTTTTGTCATCCTAGACCTCCTCAGCAACTCCATCCATTGTCTCCGAGCCCAGCCTGTTTAAATTTTCCTGAGCATACTCATTCAGTCACATAGAAAACGTAGTTTTGATTGTTTTGACCTAACTACTTGAGGCTCGGTAGGTCGATCAACAACATAAGATTTATCATACAGTATAATCATGACATATAATAGTGAAATATGTTATACTACGGTTTCTGGTGCAACTTCTGGTCTAGTACCGCAGACTTCAGAGACTTTTCAGAGGGCTCACCCCTAGCCGTTTTGTTCAAGCTAGAACGAACATGGCATGTTGGCAAAGGTCAGCGATGAAAAATTAGACGCCTTCCCATTTCAGCAAGGCCATTCATCAAATGCAAAATTCCCATATGAACATACATATCCCGCCTGTAAAATTTGAAAACATGAATTGATACAAAACACAGGAATAGGATAGTCTAAGTTCCCCGCAACCACAGTCTAGACACATCTGCTCTCCACCATCTTGAAACCAGAAGTCAAGAGTGATAACTAATATTTCCTTTTATGTTTCTTGAGAAGAAGAATGCTAAAGTAGCACTGTGTTACCTCAGCAAGATCCAGGTTGTTTAACAAATATGCTGCTGTGATCTTGTCTCTGCTGTCTTCGATTTCCCCAACTTTGTAAGCAGGAAGCATCATCTTAATAGGTGTTCGAAAGAATGGTCGATCCCATAAGTCTGATATTCTTTTGGTCAGTTCTTGATTTGGTTCATATCTGGTAAGAGAAACGTCAAATTAAAAAACAAAACAAACTAGATTAAACAAATATGGTAAACCATAACGGATTGTTGTATGAAGACACTAAAATAGAAGTTGAATCGATCCAATGATTTAAGGAGTTTGGAGTTACTTGTATAAGTAGAGCTGGATGGCAGAGTGAGGAATATGTTTAACCAGCAAGCCACAGGAACCATCAGCATGCGACTCTCCGATATTTGCTGTTTAATGTTTTGGAGTCTAAAAATGGTGCTCTGATCTCTCCTTATAAGGTGGTTGATGTAAATTTCCTGTCAAGGGTAACGATAATATTTGGCAGTCTGACATATTCTCCTCAGGCGTAACCACAAAAGTACCAAAAATAAATATGGCTGCAAATTTAGTTGATGTTAAATCATCAAAACAAACCTAGGTCTTTGGAAAGGCCATGGAGAAATGACAGCCATAGATCTGTAGAACTTTGAGGTAGTTTCTGCAACACAAAGATGCATCATAGGATAACATGCAGCACCAACACCAACAAGAAGGTCTACCCTATGAAAAACAAAGATATGAAACTTATATAATATACATACATGATTTTCTTATATACATCATCTTCTCTTCCGCCATTTATCTCATGTGAAGAAATAAAAAAAAAAAAACTGTAGTTACTGCCTGTAATACCGCTGTTCATGGCAGTGTAGGACAGGGGGGAGACATGAGACTGAGGAATTTAATGGCTGCATGGCTAGTGCAGTCACAGCAAAACTGTTCAGTTTCTGATTTGTCTTTTATTCCCCTTCTTGGCCTTACCATGGATTGAGCACGGGTCTCCTGCATAGGAGCAGTGCTCTAACCCATTCGGCCAAACGCTTCTCAGTCTTGGTAATGTCTGGGGCAAATATATAAGGATCTTCTGTTTGCTTTATCCAATGTTTCTTGATGTTCATTTCTCTATGGTTGGTCTTGATGCTGTCAGTCCATCTTTTACATTGTCTTTCTTTTGCTTTATAGACATTATATATTTTCAGTGTTGCACTTTGTGGCAGACAATACCACAGCATTCCTGAAAAATGCCCAAAGTACTTAATCTGCTGTCCTTTAATGAATTTCCTAATTGGTTTCTTCTTCAAACGCCCCATATCAATCCCTTGTTAAACCACTCTTTGTGATTTATATGTGATCTGAACCTATAAGCGATTATACGTTATGCCAGTTATGCGCCTACAAGTAGACCAGCACATCCGATTTCTGTCCCTATCTGTAGTTTTTTATGACATGCCTTTTAGGTCACGGTGTTACTATTCTTTGCTCCCCTTGTGAGCCAGGCAACACACTGGCAAAATTAATAATTGGTGGTTTCAATCCTAGCACGCTTCTGATTTCTTAATTTCTAATTCTTCTTTGTTACTCCTGCAGCTCCTCTAAGACATCTCATCTCTGTTGTTATGATTTTACACCCAGTATCTGCAGTCAGTGTCTGTCCATGTGAGACACAAAAGAATTCCTACAAAAATTCCAACATAAAGTTGGCCCCCAAAAAGATTTGATTTAGCATTTATTGGTATTTGTTCATGGGTCAGAAGTGGTGATAGTTGGTCTAAAACACAATATGCTTTTACACATCTTATGTTAATTTCACACACTAAATGCATCTGTGGCTAAATGGTTATGCTGCTGTCTTACTCTCTGAACGTTGGAGTTTTGAATCCTGACCGCACCGTTCTGTTCACAGTGTCATTTTTTCCAGAGATCCCTAAGATTTCTGCCAGAGCTATGAAATTTGTGCTTTATGCAATACTTTCATCAGGTGGCTTGCTATTTCTGTGGAGAGGACCAGACATGGGGTAAAACCCAGTGCAATGAAGTCAATTCTTTATCTTTAGAAAACAAAAATATGTTAATTTTACCATCCATTCTCACATCTGAGGTGAAAGTTTACCACTAAATACCTCAATTCACATAAGCATCAACAAAACCCAGAATGCATGTGGAGATAAACTAAGATAGAAAACATGTGGGGATCAACTAGAAGAAAACATGTGGAGATCAACTAGAAGAAGAAAACATGTGGAGATCAATTAGAAGAAGAAAACATGTGGAGATCAACTAGAAGAAGAAAACATGTGGAGATCAACTAGAAGAAGAAAACATGTGGAGATCAACTAGAAGAAGAAAACATGTGGAGATCAATTAGAAGAAGAAAACATGTGGAGATCAATTAGAAGAAGAAAACATGTGGAGATCAACTAGAAGAAGAAAACATGTGGAGATCAACTAGAAGAAGAAAACATGTGGAGATCAACTAGAAGAAGAAAACATGTGGAGATCAATTAGAAGAAGAAAACATGTGGAGATCAACTAGAAGAAGAAAACGTGAGGAGATCAACTAGAAGAAGAAAACATGTGGAGATCAACTAGAAGAAGAAAACATGTGGAGATCAACTAGAAGAAGAAAACGTGAGGATCAACTAGAAGAAGAAAACATGTGGAGATCAACTAGAAAATGGAATCAACTGAAAGAAATGGGAGATCAACTAGAAGAAGAAAACATGTGGAGATCAACTAGAAGAAGAAAACATGTGGAGATCAACTAGAAGAAGAAAACATGTGGAGATCAACTAAAAAAGTGAGATAACTGAAGAAAACATGTGGAGATCAACTAGAAGAAGAAAACATGTGGAGATCAACTAGAAGAAGAAAACATGTGAGGATCAACTAGAAGAAGAAAACATGTGGAGATCAACTAGAAGAAGAAAACATGTGAGATCAATAGAAGAAGAAACATGTGAGATCAACTAGAGAAGAAAACATGTGGAGATCAACTAGAAGAAGAAAACATGTGGAGATCAACTAGAAGAAGAAAACATGTGAGGATCAACTAGAAGAAAACGGAGATCACTGAAGAAGAAAACATGTGGAGATCAACTAGAAGAAGAAAACATGTGAGGATCAACTAGAAGAAGAAAACATGTGGAGATCAACTAGAAGAAGAAAACATGTGGAGATCAACTAGAAGAAGAAAACATGGAGAATCAACTAGAAAATAGATCAAAGAAGAAAACATGTGAGATCAACTAGAAGAAGAAAACATGTGGAGATCAATTAGAAGAAGAAAACATGTGGAGATCAATTAGAAGAAGAAAACGTGAGGATCAACTAGAATAAGAAAACATGTGGAGATCAACTAGAAGAAGAAAACGTGGAGATCAACTAGAAGAAGAAAACATGTGGAGATCAACTAGAAGAAGAAAACATGTGGAGATCAACTAGAAGAAAACATGTGGAGATCAACTAGAAGAAGAAAACATGTGGAGATCAACTAGAAGAAAACATGTGGAGATCAACTAGAAGAAGAAAACATGTGGAGATCAACTAGAAGAAGAAAACGTGGAGATCAACTAGAAGAAGAAAACATGTGAGATCAACGAAGAAGAAAACTTGAGATCAACTAGAAGAAGAAAACATGTGGAGATCAACTAGAAGAAGAAAACATGTGGAGATCAACTAGAAGAAGAAAACTTGTGGAGATCAACTAGAAGAAGAAAACATGTGGAGATCAACTAGAAGAAGAAATGAGACAATGGAGAAAATGTGAGATCAACTAGAAGAAGAAAACTTGTAGAGATCAACTAGAAGAAGAAAACATGTGGAGATCAACTAGAAGAAGAAAACATGTGAGGATCAACTAGAAGAAGAAAACATGTGGAGATCAACTAGAAGAAGAAACTGTGAGAGATCAACTAGAAGAAGAAAACATGTGAGATCAACTAGAAGAAGAAAACATGTGGAGATCAACTAGAAGAAGAAAACATGTGAGGATCAACTAGAAGAAGAAAACATGTGGAGATCAACTAGAAGAAAAAACTGTGAGATCAACTAAAAAGAAAACATGTGGAGATCAACTAGAAGAAGAAAACATGTGGAGATCAACTAGAAGAAGAAAACATGTGGAGATCAACTAGAAGAAGAAAACATGTGGAGATCAACTAGAAGAAGAAAACATGTGGAGATCAACTAGAAGAAGAAAACATGTGGAGATCAACTAGAAGAAGAAAACATGTGGAGATCAACTAGAAGAAGAAAACTTGTGGAGATCAACTAGAAGAAGAAAACATGTGGAGATCAACTAGAAGAAGAAAACATGTGAGGATCAACTAGAAGAAGAAAACATGATACGGAGAAACAACTAGAAGAAGAAAACATGTGGAGATCAACTAGAAGAAGAAAACATGTGAGGATCAACTAGAAGAAGAAAACATGTGGAGATCAACTAGAAGAAGAAAACATGTGAGGATCAACTAGAAGAAGAAAACATGTGGAGATCAACTAGAAGAAGAAAACATGTGGAGATCAACTAGAAGAAGAAAACATGTGGAGATCAACTAGAAGAAGAAAACATAATAGAAGAACTGGAGATCAACTAGAAGAAGAAAACATGTGGAGATCAACTAGAAGAAGAAAACATGTGGAGATCAACTAGAAGAAGAAAACATGTGAGGATCAACTAGAAGAAGAAAACATGTACTGGAAGCATACAACTAGAAGAAAACATGTGGAGATCAACTAGAAGAAGAAAACTTGTAGAGATCAACTAGAAGAAGAAAACATGTTAGGTAGATCTAAAAAAGTGAGTATAGAAGAAAACATGTGGAGATCAACTAGAGAAGAAAACATGTAGAGATCAACTAGAAGAAGAAAACATGTAGAGATCAACTAGAAGAAGAAAACTATGTGAGATCAACTAGAAGAAGAAAACTTGTGAGATCTATTTAAACAAGAAACACATAAGCATAAACAAAGATCAGAATGCATATGGAGATCAACTAGGATAAAATAAGTTGTAGTACTTTGTTCCACTAAGAACAAGATAGTTCAGTAGTAGTAGTATGTACACACTAATGGAAAGTATAACAAAAAGTTGATCTTCTAAAATGACTAACTATTCTTTCAAACATGATAATGATACATGACTAGGTTAGCCAGTTTTACCTATCTATTCCCAGGTCTACCAGAAAATCCTGAATAAAGGTTGCCTTCTCTATAGTTGATTGACTGAAGACATCATCAAATCCGGACATCATTCCGAGAGTATCACCATGACCTAAGATGATATTTAATTTCAATAATTCATTTATTATGTAATAAAGATTTGTTGCATATGATATGCAAGAGTCACAAAACTACACTCATGAGTGCATTCTCAGTGACTAATTGAGTATGATCTGAAAGGTGCAGGCTAGTTCGGCAGACAGGCAATGGACTGAATCACTGCAGCGTCAACAATTTGCAGAATTACACTTGTCTTTCGCTTTGGGGCACATGGGTGTAGTTGGCAATGAGAGAGCAGACAGGCTGGCTGGCTCTGCCGCTATATCAGGGGACCAGCCAATGGACAGAGCTGACATTTTGAATGCCCTCATAGAGCGTGGCTACAGAGAAGATTTTCATCGAAACCAATCCACGTCAACTACTAGATGTGGAGCTGGGATTGAAGATTGGTGTAGCAAAAAAAACATACGACAGGTATATATCTCTCTCTCAAGATCACCGCTTAGACTGATGTACCAGATTATCTCATAAATTCTGCTTTTATTTTTAGGGACTCCGTCCCTCCATACAGCTTTTCATTAAACTTGGTATTTTCCGGCCAGGTCTGTACGACAGGTATATGAGTAGGCTCATCAATCAAAATCGAACCGATGCGGTCAGTCGCTGGCAGCTGTTGGAGATAACTGCGAAGGAGATCGGATCACCTATGGACATGTCCGGAGTGCAATGAAGATGTTCCACACTGAAACTGATTAAGTCTACAATGTTCACTTTGTTTAAATCTGGATTATTGTTTTCTGAATGTTTGTTGATTTTGTTTTGTAGATTAAAGTCACTAGAGCCATGTTATGTTCTAGGTAGAAAGTGTTCTAAAAACTGTGTCTACGCCAGAATTCTTTTGTGGATATGATGTTGCAGAAATTCTGAAGCAGAAGTGAATGCTTGATGAAAATATAAGATATGAAATGCTTCTTCATCTTCTTCTGCATGAGAAATGGAATTTAACATTTATTGACCGATTCGACCATCATCACTGCACTTCGATGAGTAGCAATGTGTGCTCTGATCTCTTTCTTACACAGGAAGATCTCAGCAGCAGTGCAGGAACTCTGTGACACCAGCGAGGGTCCCCTACTCTAACATGTTTGCAGATAGCAGTGGTCAGTGTGTTTATTCCATAGGTCACTAGGATTGTTGCTGGAGCTATGGAGTTTGTGCTTTATGCAATACTCTCTGCATGATGTGAGCCTTTTCTGTAGAGAGGGACTAAATCATATCGTCTAAGTAAGGCCAGAACCGCTTTTGCCAGAATGAAACCAGTATGGAAGTCCAAAATCTACAATAGGACCACAAAGCTTAAACTCTATAAAAGCATTGTTTTGCCAGTTTTGCTCTACGGATCAGAGTGTTGGAGGATGACCAAAGAAGATACTAGCAGGCTGTCAGTTTTCCACCACTCTTGTCTTCGCAGAATCTCGGGAATCTTTTGGCCAGTAAAAATATCCAATAACCAACTACTCCAAGATACAAGACAAGAGGCAATGAATGACATACTCAAAAGAGAAGATGGAAATGGCTCGGACATGTTATGAGAATGAGACAAGAAATGCCTACAAGGGTAGCCCTCACTTGGACACCAGAAGGAAAGAGAAAGAAAGGCAGACCACGGACAACATGGAGGCGCATGATGGAAGAGGAACTGGACACCGCATCTCTGACGTGGGGCTCTGCGCTGAAGGTTGCACGGACAGGAGAGCATGGAAAGTCCTTTCTGAAGCCCCATGTGTCACTAGGCATGACGGGATTAAGTAAGTAAGTAAATCATATGGGGAAAACTGGTGCAGTGGAGACAATCCTTCGCCTTTAACCTTTTAAAAAAAAATTACCATTACAAGATTTGCTCCTTCAGCTATCTTTGACAGCCTAAGTGGACAAATTATTTGCACAAAACATCCTTTAAACATAACATTCCTAAAACATAAAAATTCTTAAAACAACATTCTTTGAACATAACATTCTTAAAATATAACACTCTTTGACATACCAGTCTTTGAACATAACATTCTTAAAATATAACATTCTTTGAACAAAATTCAAGCTGACTATTGAACTGAAAGTCAACAAAGAAGATGATGTCTTGGGCATGTTTGCAACAGATGTTCTACAATCATTTTGTCTGTGTCACAATCCTACTCATCCGTAGGTCGCTTCTTAACCGGATAAACAGATAGTACCTCAGAGTGTTCTGACCTGTGTAGTCTGAAGATTGAGAAGAAAAATAACACACTGATACACACCTGGAAATGTTGGAGCTATTGTTCTACAGCCCATTTTAGCAAAGTTGCTGAGTAGCGGTACCAAATCATGATGGCTTCCAGGTGTATCATGTAGCCCAACAACAACTGGAACAGATGTGTCAAAGTCATCTCCTGGTCTTGAGTCTGCATATGCTGTGTCTAATATTATTCCATTAGGTACATCCGCATAAAAATTATATAAAGTTTTCACAAAAATGTATCTATCTAGTAAACTTCTGCCATCATGTTGTTGAGTGTTTCCTGTAACCTTCTGATGGGCAGGGACTTTATTCGGAATTTTCCAAAATATATAAGAGTTGCGAGATGTACAAAAAAATCTATGACAGCAATGTGATAAACCGCCATGTTGGTAAACATTCACTGGATTTCTGATATCACTTTGAAATAAGTAATGAGCTTTCACTTGACATACTTTATGTGCAAATAACTGTTGTGTCCATGAAATCTTTTGAGGCAGATGTCTGCATATATGCAGAGTCTTCATTTTACTGAGGAAATAATGAAAAATACACAAGGTTTATAACAGGAAGATTATTAAAGTACAGTCTTTCTCTTTCAGTTATGTTTGTTTGTTTTGATTGTTCTTCTTGACCATTTTGATCATTCTTATTGTGATATATAAAGTCTTTGCCAAGAACGGTTAGAAAGTTGCGGTCCCGTTAGACCTCTACTAGTGTAGGACAGATGCATCTGAAACTGAAGTTTTCAGACTAATCTTTCAGTTATGATAATCATATGTGTATGTGAGAAAACAGGCTAAGGAGTATCACTTTGCTAGACAAGGTATGGAAATACATGTGAAAATACAGAGCCTCAGACAACTACATAAACTGTATTTATATGCAGTGCTTTCTTATAATGCAAACACAGCTCTGGCTGGTAATGGATACAAAATAAATTGTCTTCTTAGTCTACAGGGCTGAACTGAAGTCTACTTGATGGTGATGGTCGATAGAGAAATAGTCCAGCAGAATATGTTCCACTGTTAGGAGCTGCAATATTTGGCCCACTGGTGTGTGTAGGAGCTTTCACAATTCATGTCAATGATGTGCTCAGAGAACCCACTGTGAAAAAACTAAAACCAGGAAGTAAGTATTGTCAAATATAAGCATAGAAAGAGCATCATAGTTCCCCCAAAAGAAGGACAACTTAAAAGAAATCTTATGAGGGTTTGTCAGGGTTGATATGACTTCTGTTAAAAACACACTGTTTAAAAAAAAAATCTATCTTAGGAGAGACCACTCTGATAATACACAATTACTCCACCGCAGAGAAATTAAGGAAGACCAAAATGATAATGCAACAGTCCATAAAAATGTAAGCCGAAGACTGATGCACTGGAACATCAGGTGTACACAAATAGTTCATGACAGACTTTTATACTTTTATAGAAGAAAACAAACATGCTAGTGAACATTTTTTAGTGAAGAAACTAATGTTAACTGCATTCTTCAGGCGAAACCTATCAATACTTTCCACTGCTTTGTGAAAACATTATACATTTAGTGCACTTACTATGCCTTGCATATCAGTACTAAACTTCATCAAGAAACAACAAATTAAATGGTTTGGCCACATAAGCAGATTACCAACAGTGCACCTCAAGGAGCAATGCTGCTCTGATACAATGGGTACAAAGCAAAAGGCAGACCACGCAAAAGATGGACCTCAGAGATAACAGAGAAAGACACTATCTACGAAGCACACACAAAGGTCCATTTTAGAAATCTCTTCTTGACCTGACGATGTGAGACAAAACAGGATGGGAGAAAAGAAAATTCTTTTCTTAAACTTATTGAGTCAGCTACCTACCCATGGCACTTGGTCAATGTTATTAAACATTGTCTGTACTCTAGATGAGCTGAGACATGGTGAAAAATGGATGCCTATATCAGAGGATATGACTGCTTACACCATGGTTGGAGACGCTGTAGAGAATGGGCTCAGGCGCGTCAATGCGGAGATTCTTGCACTCGTGGATGAGCACTCCCATCCAGATGATATCATTATCTACACCGATGGCTCTGTCAGACGCGGAACCAGATCATCATGGGCTTATTCAGCACAGCGAAATGGTCACACACTTCATGAGGACTGCGGCGCTTTCGAGACAACGACATCGAGCATGACTATGGAGATCACTGCTGCCTCCAGGGCTCTGTCATGGGTGGCTGAGCAACAGGTTACCCATACGATCATCATATCAGACTCGATGAATATGCTTCAACTGATTGAATCTGGAAGTATGCGTATGGAATGGGTGAACAGCATTCGGAGATCACATCTCAAGAAATGACTTGGCTGTACACACCTGGACATGCTGGAGTGCAGGGTAATGAGCGTGCAGACTTTCTTGCAAACAATGCCCGACTCAAACGGGCAGAAGTATGGACAGAACCGATATCAATGCGATCGCTCTCAATTATGTGACATGGACACGCACGTCTCAGACACTGGAACGAGTTCGAGAATTAGGCGTTAAGTGTGGACATGCCAGACAGTGTCGTCTTCGTGGTAGAGAGAGAAGATATAGTAATCAACTTCTCATGGGTACGGTGAGAAAATGGACTTTAGGATGGCTGTTGCAGCGGAGGACAGAGCATGCATGGAATGCCCAATGTGCCGTGACGTCGATCGCATAACATAACATAACTTGGTCAATGCGAGATCATTTTTTTGTTGAGTCGATTTGGGAACGATAGGTGGATCATGGAATTTCACACACTCACAGGGAACGCTGGGGTGGGATCTACTACAAGGAAACATTTCTTCTGTCCAAGTCCATGGGACGTTTCGTTTGTGGGCTGATCCAGATCAGGGAACGTATGGAGCAATCATGGAAAGTTTGTTTCACTGACAATATCATACATTCTTACATGTATAATCTTTACGATAATGTATTTATTTACTTTTTTGATGTACAATTATAACAATAACTCAATAACCGTAGTATAACTATAAATAAAGAATAATTAATAAAAAAGATTAATTAGTTCATCATCATCATCATTTTTTATCATTCTAGTTAGTTCGTGCAAAGCTTGCACACATCTTGCTGCTCATCGCATATGTATCCTTTGTCCTCACAAGTAGCATTAATTCGAAATATTGACATCAATCTAACTCTATGTTTTGTATACAAACTTGTTTATGATTGATTTTTCTCTCTTTAAAACTAAGACGTAACCTTGTCTCTCATAGACCATTATTAATGGACGCATCCATCTTGTACATTAAGAGTTGCCGTTCTTGAGTGTCTACTATTGCACTGGTTTTCAGCCTGTGCGTTACACAGGAACGTCAATGCTCGGTCAAGAGCTACACCGAGGTTTGGCACGATTTAAAGAATGTGTGATAATTTTGAACGTTCTTGTAACTCCTAACAAAAGTACTAAATTTACTATTTACTGGTTACTAAATTTATCAAGCGAAACACGTACAAACAAAGTACTATAGTTTTACAAAATACAGAAACAGTAACGATAAACAGCAACGTTTCGACCAACAAGGCCTTTATCAAGCAAACGAACAAACAGGAGTGACAAATTAAAATACAAATGGACGACCAAATACAAACGTATCTAAGGAAAATCTGGAATAAAAACGAATAACGAAATAAATGTAACACAAAAACACACATAAAAACTAGAAATAGAACGGAAAAGAAACAATGAAACATCTAGTAGAATATATAACTTGAATACATGCAACATATACCCATATAGATTACAAAACATGGGAAGAGAAAGTACTAAGAAGCATAAGAATGTAATACGTTGAGCCCGCGTGGTCGCAAGGTACCATACAAGAAATCAACCGATTCTCCAGAGCAAATCGACTGCGATCATCCGAGGAACATGATCGGATGGCTGTGACCTGGACATCGTGAGCTCTTAATGGCCAGTATCATTGAAATGGGTGGCTACAGGGTCACAGAGCATTGGCGTATGTCGCGCAAGTGTTGGGCGAATCGGTCACTGAGCCTCTTGCCTGTCTCGCCGATATAAGCCTTGTTACACCGCTTACAGATAATGGCATAGATAAGATTACGGACTCGCATGTGAACCCATCGTCAATAAGAAACGTGCCTAAAGGAAAGATACAGTACGCGTCTGTATCACATAAGCACACGTGTTGCAACGCCGACGGCCACACTGGACAGTGCCAAAATGAGTCTGGATATTGGACTTCAGGCGACTGTGTACTAACATATCTTTAAGACTTCTGTCCTGTCTGTAAGCAACCAAAGGATAGTTGGGGAAGACAGAACGGTCTCAGGATCTGATCTAAGGATAGACAGATGACGGAATAAAACATTTTTCACCAGGGAACTATGGGGTGGTAAGTTAAGATAAGTTTTACTCTATCAGAGTTAGTAGTCCTATGCTGGCTGGTAAGGGCCTGCTGGAGAGTGATTTTCTGAATTCGATGCATAGCCGAGACAAGCACCCTCTCCGGGTATAGGCGCCTACGAAAGAAATCAAGCATCTCGTGAGCTCTCCCAAGAAAATCATCGTCCTCGCTACAAAGGCGACGAAGGCGTAAGAGCTGCGAGAATGGCAAAGAGTCACGACAAGCCCGGGATGGGAAGAAGTATAGAGGAGAAAACTATGTGCATCAGTAGGCTTGTAATATACTGATGTAGTGATAGTGGATAGGCGTAAGGTGATAGTAATGTCAAGTAACGCCTATCACTATCACTCATCAGTATATTACAAGCCTACTGATGCACATAGTTTTCTCCTATATACTTCTTCCCATCCCCGGGCTTGTCGTGACTCTTTGCCATTCGCAGCTCTTACGCCTTCGTCGCCTTTGTAGCGAGGACGATGATTTTCTTGGGAGAGCTCACGAGATGCTTGATTCTTTCGTAGCGCCTATACCCGGAGAGGTGCTTGTCTCGGCTATGCATCGAATTCAGAAAATCACTCGCCAGCAGGCCCTTACCAGCCAGCATAGGACTATAACTCTGATAGAGTAAAACTTATTTTAACTTACCACCCCCATAGTTCCCTGGTGAAAATGTTTTATTCCGTCATCTGTCTATCCTTAGATCAGATCCTGAGACCGTTCTGTTTTCCCCAACTATCCTTTGGTTGCTTACGACGGGACAGAAGTCTTAAAGATATGTTAGTACACAGTCGCCTGAAGTCCAATATCAGACTCATTTGGCACTGTCCATGTGGCCGTCGCTGTAACACGTGTGCTTGTGATACAGACGCGTACTATCTTTCCTTTAGGCACGTTTTTATTGACGATGGTTACATGCAGTCCCGTAATCTTATCTATGCCATTATCTGTAAGCGTGTAAAAGGCTTATATCGGCGAGACAGGCAAGAGGCTCAGTGACCGATTCGCCAACACTTGCGCGACATACGCCAATGCTCTGTGACCCCATGTAGCCACCCATTTCAATGATACTGGCCATTTAGAAGCTCACGATGTCCAGGTCACAGCCATCCGATCATGTTCTCGGATGATCGCAGTCGATTTGCTCTGGAGAATCGGTTGATTTCTTGTATGGTACCTTGCACCCGCGGGCTCAATCGTATTACTTCTTATGCTTTAGTACTTTCTCTTCCCATGTTTGTAATCTATATGTATATGTTGCATGTATTCAGTTATATATTCTACTAGATGTTTCATGTTTCTTTCCGTTCTATTTCTAGTTTTATGTGTGTTTTTGTGTTACATTTATTTCGTTATTCGTTTTATTTCAGATTTTCCTTGATACGTTTGTGTTTGGTCGTCCATTTGTGTTTCATTTTAATTTATCACTCCTGTTTGTTCGTTTGCTTGATAAAGGCCTTGTTGGTCGAAACGTTGCTTATTTTGTCATTGTTTTGTAATTTGTAAAACTACAGTACTTTGTAATTACGTATTTTGCAAATTAAAATACAAATGGACGACCAAATACAAACGTATCTAAGGAAAATCTGGAATAAAAACGAATAACGAAATAAATGTAACACAAAAACACACATAAAAACTAGAAATAGAACGGAAAAGAAACAATGAAATATCTAGTAAATATATAACTTGAATACATGCAACATATACCCATATAGATTACAAAGCATGGGAAGAGAAAGTACTAAGAAGCATAAGAATGTAATACATTCAACATATACCCATATAGATTACAAAGCATGGGAAGAGAAAGTACTAAGAAGCATAAGAATGTAATACGTTGAGCCGCGTGGTCGCAAGGTACCATACAAAGAAATCATATAAATTTATCCAGACATTCTGCTAGCTGGCAATCAAAACGAAAGTCGAAATGCAGGTGTAAATTTAACAAGTGAATAAGAAGTGTTTTTTAAGAAGCTGCTAGCTCTTCAAAGCTCTCTTCAGAGTACTTTAGTACTTGTTTACTATCTATTTATGTGTCTAAATTGTACGTCGATATGTGAATTTTTGTAAAAAACATGTGTTAAGATTTGGTACTCTAATAGAAATAAAATACACGCAACAATGCCGATTATTATTTTTTTTCGATCCAGAAGCACTTGATAAGAGCTTTCAGATCTTCGGCTCGGTGCAATGGACGTCGTAACCCTTCGGCTCGATGCCATGATCACCGTAAATCTGGAGAACCTGTGGCTTTTCTGCCAGCCCGCGGAATTAAATCACATTCACAGGGCTTGTCATCCGTCGTCCAACGCACTACAAACACGCTGGACAGGTGGGCAACAATGCCGAATAAAAACACACACATATATATGGGAAAGTAATTTTTATCATGAGAATCCCTGTTTGTTAAGGAACGGCTCGGAATTTTATGTAGGCCAGGTGAGTCGTATAGGGCCTACTGCCAGAGTTTGAAAATCACTGTTCTTTTGTCCCTGATCTAACAGATCGAATGGCTAGTCTTTTCAGCAACGGGCGATAGAAAGTAGACCCCTTGTTCAAGTTGAGCAGGTAAACAAACTTTGACAGTTGAAAATCGACAGTTTAAAGGGTTTTAAAACCCTTTTAAAATAATTAATTGTAACTAACATGAAATTTCTGCCAATTTTAACCATTCTCAATGTTACATAGAGACTATCGCCAACTCAAAAAAAGATTTAATAAACTGTCGTGTAAACCTTCCCGTGTAAAACATTTCGGGGCACTTGTGTATAGTCACCAAAGTACAATGATGATCTTCAGTGGCGGCTCGTGGTCATTTTTGGTGGTGGGGCCAGACACAAATGTCGGAAAATTATGGTTTTTAGGCTAGGTTTATATTTTAGTATTTACTATTATTTGTATATTCCTCGAAGTTATTCCCTCTTTACTATAATGATTTGGCGCCGCATGCACAAATAACAAACGGGACAACGTTGCGCCAGGGTAAGTGAGCTGGCACTGATCAACACCCTACACTACCTCATCGTGGTGACCCTGGAAATAGACAAAAGATCATGTCTGGCTAAGTGGGTAAGAATCGAGAGAGAGCTACTCTGGTATAGGTAAAAATGCAAAAGCAGACACGTCTCTTGGGTCCTAAATACTAGTGAATGTACGCATCTTCTGCCGATGTCTAATGAAAAAGTTGCATAAATGCAAAGCAAATGTAAGAAGTAACAACGTACGAGTCGCGTGTAAGCGTATACTCTCCTCCTGAATCAATGGTCAACCATAATTGCCAGCTTTCATTGCAAGAAATCCGAGCACTCTCCCCCACGCACTATAGGCAAAATGGTGAAAACTCATAATTCCTGGGGTTCAACAACAACTAAAATATATACCATATAACTAAGGTACAAAAGAGATCCCTACAACTTACGTTGACTACAGTCCTTTAACATGAAATAGCAAACAATTAAAAAATATATTAAAAAAATGCTTTTCTTCACTGACAGTTAACCACGATTTTTTACTAAACCACTTATTATTGAAAGTTTTCTTTTTCTTGTCATCTTGTTGCACATATAGAAAGCTATTTGGCTGATGTGCACCTAGCCGTTTAATTTCAAGCTTTTCTTCTATCTTTAACGAAGGGAACGAATTTCGTAATAAATAATCCACTTGATTCATTTTGAATTTCGAGTAAGTCACAACTTCAAAAGTAGGTCACTGCTTGTCAATCGCAAACGAGTGTGCGCTGTAGAAGACATATGTATATTGAATACGAAACAGACGATTACCGTTAACGATTATAATAATAGTTAGTTACATATTTCTATTAATGCATATCCTTTTCTACTATTTTATATATAATTTTTGATTCAATCGATAATTATACAAAGTACTAATTAATCAAGAGTCGTCGTTTAACTATTAATTGGTTATATATACGTCAAGCGTTATAGAGAGAAGCTGAATTTGCTACCGTATATAATAGTTTTTAAATAATAATGTTTATATATTATTATGATTGTTATATTATTATGATATAATATTTATATTTTAGTGTTAAATATTTAACTTTCAAAGCTAATCAGTGTCAAGTTAACAATAATAATTACGAACAAAATTTTAAAAAATAATAAGTACACGTTAATTATTTTTGGTTTGGTAGGCCTGTTCTTACTGGCCCCTAATGACCATGAGTGTATACTAATTGGAGGAAAAATATGTTGAATTTTAGATTTCAGAATGTGTGTGATATTTTAGCGATATATATCAACTTTCAAAGCTAATCAGTATCCTGTTGAAAGTAATAATTATAAACAAATAATGTCTGAAATAATAAGTACACGTTACTCAATATTTTTGGTGGGGCTTGGCCCCACTGGCCCTTAATGACGAGCCGCCCCTGATGATCTTTATAGAATGATCATCTGTTCTCGTCGCGCATAATGGCACAATATTTCCCACCAATTCGATCTTGTGCTTGTCATTCTATCGCAGACCTAGTTCTACGCATGTCTTTGAGCTCTGCTTCAAAAGTTGCCTTCTATTTGTCCACATGCCTTCTTCTTTTGTTGCTGTCCCTGCCGTGTCAACTGCATCGCATGTCTTAGGCGTCTTTCTGTTTTCATCCAGAGGGCATCTCCAATCCATTCCCATCCTTGTGTATCTCTTTATTTATGTCTTTTAATTTTATGTCTGAATTTTAGAGCCGTTAGTGGTTTATTGTCTTGTTGTATATGTTATGTTTGCAGGAAAAAAAGTCTGAATTTTTTCGCTTCTGGTGTATCCATTGTTTGATAAAAACATTTTTATCGAAACATCGCTGTATATTGTTTTTTGTACTTTGTAAAACTACAGTATTTTTTTTTACGTGTTCGCCATCGCTACATAGTTTTACTGCAGTCTTCTTTATATCGATAATGCTATTTATGTCTTCCACACCAGTTAGTTTCCTAACTAGATTAGCCAGACTTAAATAAATAAAAAAGAACACACTACAACTACGCTGAAAATAAAATACACTCAAACAAAACAACTAATTGGATTGAACATTTAGTTTACTTTTCATTATCGAAAATACTAAACATGTGAAGGCTAGATAAGGATTGCGGGACAATACGCCTTCTTTGCTTTCCAAATACAAAACAGACACGATTAGGAAACCATATATATATTTGACACTAGGGACACTGAATGGGTGATTACTATTTTATACATTTGAATGGTTGCTGTTTACTCTGTGCGGGAAATAAAATAGACTTATTTACAGATTTATATCTAAGGCTTAAAAGCCTCTGCTCGCCCGCGTGCTCAGCGTGTTCGTAGCGCGTTGGACTACGGTGACTATCCCTCTGTGTGTGCGGGTTCAATTCCGCGGGATGGCAGAAAAAGCCACAGATTCCCCAGATTTACGGTGTTCGTGGCACCGAACCGAAGGGTTACGATGTCCATGGCACCGAGCCGAAGAGCTTTCAGCTCAAGTGCTTCTGGATCGAAAAAGAAAAACCTCTGCTCGGACAAAATTTATTTTAAAATAATATTAAAATATAATTCTTGTAACAATTTTCACTGTCTTCAAAATTACATCGGGAAATCTCGCTGGTGCTACGGAGTTCAATTACAGAGATCTTTCTGTGTAAGAAAAAGATTGGAGCACACATGGTTATGATCAAAGTGCAATGGTGATAGTCCTATCAATCATTCAATCAGCTAATTATGTTCTTGATCTACGTCCTCCATGTACTGCATTTTATTGCCTCCTGCATTCAGGAATCAACTTGAATGCTTGTATCATGTATATCGATCTTGTATACATCCTTATACAAAAGCTGAGGACTGCTCCAAGATTTCCTATGCGTTTGCAATTTCCTATTGAGGAGATATTTTGCTACTCTACCATTCTTTCAAAATATTGAGAGCCTGCATTTTCTCAGTGGCTACTTATGGTTGTGAATCATGGACCATTACACACAAAAAACAAGAACGAAAATCCAGTCCTTTGAAACTAAATGCTACAGAAAGATCCTACGAATACCATGGACAGAGAAAAAAGAACACTGATGTCCTGAAAGAACTAAATGTTAAAGAGAATTGGCTGATAAACAACATACTATACAGAAAAATTAGATACTCCGGTCACATTAAGCCAGGAAAGATGGCCTGGAAAGAACAATATTAGAGGACAGGGTCCCAGGACGCAGAAGCAGACCAAGAAGAAGATGGTTACAAGATATTAAAGAAACCATGAATATGACAAAGTGGGTGAACTGGCTAGAGACAGAGTGAATTTCAGATGCACTGCAAAGAGAGCAACGTCCTATAAAGGATACGCAGCGTGTTCGTAGCACGTTGGACTACGGGTAACAAGCTCCCTGTGAGTGCGGGTTCAATTCCGCTGGCTGGCAGAAAAGCCACAGGTTCACCAGATTTATGGTGTTCGTGGCACCGAACTGAAGGGTTACGATGTCCATGGCACCGAGCCGAAGAGCTGAAAGCTCAAGTGCTTCTGGTTCGGTAAAAAAAATAAAGAATACCACCTTGATGATGATGACCATTCTTTCAATGTATTCCATTTATATCAGTCAACGAAGAATAATTATGGAAAATGCTTGTTTTATCCAACATCTCATTGTTGGTGATCTTGCCACCTAATGCCAAGATGTCGTTGAAGACACCGCTTCTGAAAGCTGTTTAGTGTACTAAAAGGTGTACTACGTATACACCCTGGAACACAATTGTTTTTGTTTTAGTACCATCTGAAAAAGAAATGGAACTTTCCGAGAAATCCACAACATCCAACCTTCGAAGTGGAGACTACACAAGCTGTTGATGATTATGTCTTCTAGACTATATAGGCGATGTTCTTCTGTATCTTCACGACAGTCTGTTGGATGAAGACACTAAAGTAGATGTTGAATCGATCCAGCTATTTAAAGAGTTTGAAGTTATCCGTTGTACAAGTATAACTTGAAGAGTGAGAAGTGTGTTTAACCAGCGAGCCACCAGTATGCATACCCTTCAACATTTGTTGGGGGAGACAGCACCAATATGTCTGCGCGGACTGCATTGACACCGATACAATAACCAATCTTATAGACTATAATTCTCTCATAGTCTATAGTTCCACGAACAGCTAAGCAACAGATGATCAACAGCATTTTTATACCTACTTTGTGTTACCAGAGTCAAACATGGACATTGAGCAAAGCGCAGTCACAAAAATAACTACATGTGAAATGCGTTGCCTGCGAAAAGTTACCAACAACACAAGAAAAGACAGAATCACCAACATCAGCATAAGAAAGAAAGTTGGCACAAAACCGTGCTTGAATTACATAAAATAACAAAGAATGAAGTGGTTTGGCACTTAATAAGAATGCATCCAAACTCCACAGTATACAGTCTTCTACAACAGAACATCGGAAAGAAGGCAAGAGGAAGACCACGGAAAAGATGGTTAGATGGCGTAGCAAATCCTGTGAAAGAGCAAAATTAACAATCACACAAGCCACCAGAACAGCGCAAGACAACAACAGAAAACCACGACACTGGGCAACAACCCGGTAGCAGTGTGACTACAAAAGAAGAAGAAGATAGACTATAATTGCGCGTTTTAACTTGAGAGAACACAAAACAATGATCGCACTGTGCACTATTTATCATATGTGCAGAACGTCCACATGCACCGTCCGCACACTTTTATAAATAAACAGGAGGGACAACAAAGAAATCGAAAAATATGAAAGACACAGGGTCAACAGCTTTCCATAAAATATATTCATGAAAACCAACTCAATAACGCAGTACATCAACCAGCGTTCGTTACATCGTGGTTTAGCTGCATGTGTATTTGTGTAAACGTGTTTACTAAATTATATTTGCCTAAAAAGAAAACATAGTATTTCAAACAAGTTTATTAAGCTGACGTTTGATTATAAGAAAACTAACACATTGGAGTTCTCTCTTCGTCTCTGTCACATTGATGTCATGATGGCTCTGGATGATCATCACCTCAGTCTCTGCCAGGTCTGTCTGTTGTGGACTTCTTCTGATTGTCATTTACGATGACGTCTGATCACTCTTTAATGTTGTTTATATTTTTCCTGCGTGCCTCAAATTTCTATTTTCTTTCACTGTTCTCTGAAGAATAGTTTTAGCAAGGCTGAAAGATCTTATCACATGTTCATACCAAAATAACGTTGTCTTGTTCAGGACAGAAACAAAAATTCTCATAAGTTTCAGACCTATCACCAATTATCTTATAGCCTTCTTGGTTTGTAACTCGATTCATGATGTATTGAAACAGGTAACACTCAATTTCCGTGTTCGGACTTTGTTCTCTAAGCCTGCTGTCATAGTCAATGTCTTTCAGATATATGTTAAGATTATATATTATGTTATATTTCCGTCGGACTGTTTTACGTTACAAAGGGCATGCAAGCAATTTCTATATACCGCTCTATTCTGGGAAGCTTCTTCAATCTCTTCTATGGAATTGTCTGATATTTCTCAACTTTCTTAGCAAAGTTCGTTTCACTGTTTCTTTAGGGCGTCCTTTCTTTTTTGAATCATTTGCCTCCCACTTCAATGCCTGTTTTTAGTATTCTTTGATATTTTCTTCATAGAGTATGCCCACCATATCTCCATCATCTCTTTCTTATAACAATTGTTACTAGTGGTTGACCAGGCATTTTACATGTAAAGAAGGGGTCACCGATAGCGACGTTGATAACACTCTGAGCTAGTGACCACATGCCATGAACATTCCGGGGTTCGAGTGCAGCTTGGGTCAACAATGTCTGATGTACACACGGTGCCGAGTTGGGCTAAAGAAAACCCTGATCCTTTACCTAGGAATCTAAATTATAAGTGTAGCTAAAGTGAGAGTAAGGTTTGCGTGAATGTCGAGGGACATATCTGATAAGGATAGCAAACCTTCATGCAAAAATCAGTCTGAGGTGCCATTTTAGGCATCTAAATGACAAGTGTCGCTGAAGTGGGAGTAAGGTTTGCATAAATGTCGAGGGACATATCTGATAAGGATAGCAAACCTTCATGCAAAAATCAGTCTGAGGTGCCATTTTAGGCATCTAAATGACAAGTGTCGCTGAAGTGGGAGTAAGGTTTGCATAAATGTCGAGGGACATATCTGATAAGGATAGCAAACCTTCATGCAAAAATCAGTCTGAGGTGCCATTTTAGGCATCTAAATGACAAGTGTCGCTAAAGTGAGAGTAAGGTTTGCGTGAATGTCGAGGGACATATCTGATAAGGATAGCAAACCTTCATGCAAAAATCAGTCTGAGGTGCCATTTTAGGCATCTTGACTACGTATGAATTCATAACGACAAAAAAAAAATCGTTCTCTACAAATCGGTTACAGTTAACAGACAGGAATGTTAAGTAAATAGTACTCTCTACAAATCGGTTACAGTTAACAGACAGGAATGTTAAGTAAATAGTACTCTCTACAAATTGGTTACAGTTAACAGACAGGAATGTTAAGTAAATAGTACTCTCTACAAATCGGTTACAGTTAACAGACAGGAATGTTAAGTAAATGGTACTCTCTACAAATCGGTTACAGTTAACAGACAGGAATGTTAAGTAAAAAGTACTCTCTACAAATCGGTTACAGTTAACAGACAGGAATGTTAAGTAAATAGTACTCTCTACCAATCGGTTACAGTTAACAGACAGGAATGTTAAGTAAATAGTACTCTCTACAAATCGGTTACAGTTAACAGACAGGAATGTTAAGTAAATGGTACTCTCTACAAATCGGTTAAGTTAACGAACAGGAATGTTAAGTAAATGGTACTCTCTACAAATCGATTACAGTTAACAGACAGGAATGTTAAGTAAATGGTACTCTCTACAAATCGGTTACAGTTAACAGACAGGAATGTTAAGTAAATGGTACTCTCTACAAATCGGTTACAGTTAACAGACAGGAATGTTAAGTAAATGGTACTCTACAAATCGTTACGTTAACAGACAGGAATGTTAAGAATAGTACTCTACAAATCGGTTACAGTTAGACAGGAATGTTAAGTAAATAGTACTTCTACAAATCGGTTACAGTTAACAGACAGGAATGTTAAGTAAATAGTACTCTCTACAAATCGTTATTAACAGACAGGAATGTTAAGTAAAGTGTATCTACAAACGGTTAAGGTTAACAGAAAGGAATGTTAAGTAAATGGTACTCTACAAATCGTTACAGAACAACAGGAATGTTAAGTAAATGGTACTCTACAAATCGTTACAGTTAACAGACAGGAATGTTAAGTAAATGGTACTTCACAAATCGTTACAGTTAACAGACAGGAATGTTAAGTAAATGTAACTTCTCAAAATCAGTTACAGTTAACAGACAGGAATGTTAAGTAAAGTACTCTACAATGGGTTACAGTTAACAGACAGATGTTAAGTAAATGGTACTTCACAAATCGGTTACATTTAACAGACAGGAATGTTAAGTAATAGTACTTCTACAAATCGTTACAGTACAGACAGGAATGTTAAGTAAATGGTACTCTAAAAATGTTACAGTTAACAGACAGGAATGTTAAGTAAATAGTATTCTACAAATCGGTTACAGTTAACGACAGGAATGTTATAATGGTATCTACAAATCGGTTACAGTTAACAGACATGAATGTTAAGTAAATGTACTTCTACAAATCGGTTACAGTTAACGAACAGGAATGTTAAGTAAATAGTATCTCTACAAATCGATTACAGTTAACAGACAGGAATGTTAAGTAAATAGTACTCTCTACAAATCGGTTACAGTTAACAGACAGGAATGTTAAGTAAATGGTACTCTCTACAAATCGGTTACAGTTAACAGACAGGAATGTTAAGTAAATAGTACTCTCTACAAATCGGTTACAGTTAACAGACAGGAATGTTAAGTAAATAGTACTCTCTACAAATCGGTTACAGTTAACAGACAGGAATGTTAAGTAAATAGTACTCTCTACAAATCGGTTACAGTTAACAGACAGGAATGTTAAGTAAATGGTACTCTCTACAAATCGGTTACAGTTAACAGACATGAATGTTAAGTAAATGGTACTCTCTACAAATCGGTTACAGTTAACAGACAGGAATGTTAAGTAAATAGTACTCTCTACAAATCGATTACAGTTAACAGACAGGAATGTTAAGTAAATAGTACTCTCTACAAATCGGTTACAGTTAACAGACAGGAATGTTAAGTAAATGGTACTAAGTAATTGGCAATAGGTAGCGAGTAGTGCATGCAAAAGTATTCGGTTAGAAGGTAAACTTGAAAGTAACTGAAGCGCACATCGCTACCCAACAAGCCGGTATGTGATACTCTTCTTTGTAGTTGGTAGCATAGTTTTTCCGCTTTAAATTATATCGTAGTCATAGACCTAATATGGCGTATCTCACAGATTTTGCTGTAAGGCTTACTTTCCTATCACTAGTTTTCCTCATCATTCAGGCGAGTCTTGCACTGACTTCATAGTAATATAGATCCATAAGGAAAGGATCAGGGCAAACCGTGTGCACACCGACATTTTGTAGCCAGCTAACTTTGAACTCGCGAATTTCCATCTCATGTTGTTATTAGTGCAAACTGTTATCAACTTAGCTAAAAGTGACGACAGTTGCAAAAATGATTTATTAAATTCATAATTTCGTTAACTTTGTTGAGAATATATACTGACATAAACAGTGGCGGCTCGTGATAATTTTTGTTGGTGGGGCTGACACAAATTTTCCGAAAAATCATGATTTCAGGTTTGGTTATATTTTAGTATTTACTATTATTTGTCTACTCCTGGAAGTTATCCCTCCTTTACTAGAACGTGCGCTGCATTGTCGTACACAGATGTATATTGATGAACGGGCGGTTACGGTACACTATTCTATAATGGTTAATTATTTCGATTATTTTTTGTTGTTTTTGTATATCATTTGGTATTCATTCGGTAGTTACGCACCCTGATTAATTTTTAGCGCAATAACACAGTTTAACTGTGCACTGGCGTGGTAGCGTACTGAATAAAGGAAACTTACAGATTTGTCTGTGCTAAATAACCAGTCTAGAGAGAGGATAGAGGTCACTATGATATTAGACGATCTAAATAGACCACATTTCTACCGGCCCTAAAATAATAATGCGCTCAAAATGCGTGAATTATACTAATTATGGAGGAAAGACGCTGAATTTCAGACTACATATGCTATTATATTGTTATATATTCAACTTTCAAAGTTAATCAGTATCACGTTAAAAGTAATAATTATGAAAACATAGTTTATAAAATAATAAATACGCGTTGCACATTATTTTGGTGGTGCCCTGCCCGACTTACCCTTAATGACGAGCCGCCACTGAGCATAAATACAAAAACTTGAAAGTTTAAGAAACAATACAAATCTTTACGGTTTTTATAATAAATGTATTTAAAATTCCAGAATCAGAACCTGGAACTCCACTTTGTCTAGAGCGTGTCAGAGCAGAGAAACCTGCTGAAACACACAAACGAGTCGGTGTTTTCAAAAAATGGAGTCCCAAAACTATGACAATTTTGGCCATGCCACGAATCACCGAACGTGTTCAGATCAGGGACTTCGCCAAGTCGACAGCTCGAATCATCCTACCTGCACAGAGATAGAAATAAACACATTTGGCGATGTCTATCAAAACATTAGGCGTCTAGAAGTGGGATTGCAATATTGCGACAAGTCATTGGAAACGAGAGCTTTGCTTGGGACAGGAGACTGTCAGCATAGCGACGATAGGTCTTATGGCGATTCCTGTCTGACAGAAATGAAATGCGACTGCGCTCAAACTAGTGAGGATGATTCTCAAAGGTGATCATTGTGTTTAAAGGTTATTCTACATCTCAGTACGCATTGTTGATTTTTTTCTTTCCTTTTGTCGTTTTTACTGTTATCGTCTTTGCTAATATAGTCACACACACACATATACACACATACACACAAAGAAACAAACACACACACACAAACACACACACACACAAACGCACACACACACACTCACACAATATATATTATTTATGAACCAATGCTCCTCGAGACATCCGACAAGACCTGCAGATCGAGGAGCATTGACTCATAAATAACATTATGTCACAAAAGATGAAATAGTTTGACCACGTTAAACGTCACAGTGGCTTCGAGAACACGGTAATAGAAGACATGGTTCCCGAAGTACGAGGCAGGGGACGACCAAAATAAAGGACGCAGCTGGACAGCAAAGAAACCTTGAACCTGGCGTTGGTGTAGGCGAGAGAACTTGCTAGAGACATAAATATTTTAGGCGGGAAAATGACGAAAGCGACGTTCCGCAAGGGGTATGCTACTGCTTGACTAGTAAGATAGTTCATATTGAAGTCTGAAAGACAACACAGTTAAGGATTATGATTTATTTTGTCCCGGTGTTTAATGAGTGCAATATTCAAACATTGGATAAATAAATGAGAGAACTAGTGAAATAAATGAGAGAACAAGTGAAATAAATGAGAGAACTAGTTAAATAAATGAGAGAACTAGTTAAATAAATGAGAGAACTAGTTAAATAGAACTAGTTAAATAAATTAGAGAACTAGTTAAATAAATGAGAGAAATAGTTAAATAGAACTAGTTAAATAAATGAGAGAACTAGATAAATAGAACTAGTTAAATAAATGAGAGAACTAGTTAAATAGAACTAGTTAAATAAATGAGAGAAATAGTTAAATAGAACTAGTTAAATAAATGAGAGAACTAGTTAAATAGAACTAGTTAAATAAATGAGAGAACTAGTTAAATAAATGAGAGAACTAGTTAAATAAATGAGAGAACTAGTTAAATAAATGAGAGAACTAGTTAAATAAATGAGAGAACTAGTTAAATAGAACTAGTTAAATAAATGAGAGAACTAGTTAAATAAATGAGAGAACTAGTTAAATAAATAAGTTATTGCACATTCTGTCAAATCTATTCACTTGTTTTTCATATGACACAGTATACAAAACAATGGCCAAGATATGGAGTCTATCAATGATGGTTCAGAACAGACAGAGGAGTGTGCAACAGCAGTTAGGCAAGGCGTTGTCATATTTAGATACGTGTGTAAACATGACCTTCTTTACATCATCTATTGCCCGTCTGCCCAGCGTGTTCGTAACGCGTTGGACTACGGGTGACTATCCATCAGTGTGTGCGGGTTCAAATCCGCAGGATGGCAGAAAAAGCCACAGATTCCCCAGATTTACGGTGTTCGTGGCATCGAACCGAAGGGTTACGATGTCCATGGCACCGAGCCGAAGAGCTGAAAGGCTCAAGTGTTTCTAGATAGGAAAAAGAAAAAACATCTATCTGTTACACATTGAAAATTACGACTAAAGTAACGATCTTACTTTCGATTTGAAATAGGTCACAATTCACATGCTAAAATCACCCGTGTGTTGCGGGATCACAAGGTGGGGGAAAGAATGGCAACACTGCGACCTACAAGGCATGTCGTAAGAGGTGACTGAGGTAAGGGCCTAGGAAACTACCTAGCAAATTTTTTTTTTTTTTTCTTTCTTTTTTTTTTTTTCTTTTCTTTTTTTTCTTTCGTCCCTTTCAACTCAGACGAAGTTCCATCTCTGAAACTGATTTTTGCGTGAAAATCTGTTTTCCAATTTCTTACAATGGCAGCAGCGTGCACATTGTAAATTACTTTACACTGGCAGCCGTGTGCTCAATGTACTCGTAATTAGTATTCCCTCGCCATACAGGCAGATTTTCTCCGACTTCAGAGGTACTCACGTTATCGTCCTGAGTAAGACCAGGGGACTCGAACAAATGCCGGACAGTAGGTTCGAACCCGAGCTATGAGGCGTCTCACAGCTAGCAGGCCGAGCTACTATCAACTACTCTAGGCAGTCCCCTTCCCTAGCAAATAAAAAGCTTCGCAGAAATCGGATGGGCTGGTCTATTTGTATGCGCATAACTGGAACAACGACAATCGCTCTTCGGTTCGGATCACATACACATCACAAAGAGTGGTTTAACAAGTGGTCGATATGGAGCGTTAGAAGAAGAAGAATGACTATAGACAACTGTAATAGGAAAGAGAAAATGGAGATATGTTGGGCATACTCTCAGTAGAAATGATCAAAGAATAACAAAGCAGGTACTGAAGTGGAAGGCAAAGAGTTCAAGAAATAAAGGACGCCCAAGAAAAACACTGAAACGAACTTCACTGAGAGAATCGAGAGGTACGGAGAAATTACTTGCAGGCCGTATGTAAGGTATAACGGTACATTAGGAATATAATATAATAATACTGGGAAATACAGTGTCATTGCTCTATTTTTCTTTGATCCCCGGCAAACGATGGGTAATGTAGTCAACATCCCGCCGGTCGGCTTTACTTTCCAGTATTTTTCTAGTAACCAACAGAAATCTGGGTCGACCTTAGAGCCAGTCGGTCTGAAAAAATCATACTTTCACTGTGGAGTTTGATCCTGGAACCGCACTCTAACGATGCAAGTACACAAACCACTAGACTATCGCGGTTCTCAACTTTATTTGACATCTTAATCTTTTCAGGAATAACATATCTACATCTGTTAGATGCTTGTTTGATTTCTAATCTCCAGAAATTATGGGATTATTTCGCCCTTTTTCGTGTATTGAATGGGGAGAGTACCTGGTTTTCGTGAAGACCCAGGAACCTCCAACAACTATAGGCATGTAGTGTTATGCTTAGTGTTGCAGAGACTTCTACACGGGTAGAGTCTATTTGTGACCACTGCAGTACTCCCTATTTTCTAGCTCCGAAGGTGCTTAAGACTAATTGATCCTACTGGTCAATCTGAGGGTTACTTCCGCAATTGATCTAGAAAATAGGTTCTCAAAGTAGGCGGAACCGTTGCTGCCCCCCTCCCCACTAGTGGGCGCTGAAGCCTTCTATGGGGGCGTTAGTGGGTTCAGAAGCATTGGGGGCGTTCAGGCGATCTAGGGTCAGTGGCTCATTATAGAAGTAAGTAATAATATATATTTTAAAATAAATTATTTTCGTGATTTTGCAATTGAATAACTTTGTTCAAGATGAAGTACATATTGACCGACCACTACTTGTTCAATAATTGAACGGCATAAGTAGTAATGTATTATTAGTTGCTATTTACGTCCACAGTATTAAACTGCTTGAACGTGGAAAACTGTTATAATGGGGAGGAGGCGGGGAAACGTTACAAAATGTATGTCTTGAAAAGTGGGCGGTGGCTCGAAAAAGTTTGTGAACCTATGCTCTAGAACAAACGCCAGTTGACCCTCCCCTTTTTTCCGATCCAGAAGCACTTGATTTTTCAGCTCTTCGGCTCGGTGCCATGGACATCGTAACCTTTCGGTTCGGTGCCACGAAACAACGTGAATCTGGGGAACCTGTGGTTTTTCTGCCAGCCCGCGGAATTGAACCCGCACTTACAGAGAGCTAGTCACCCGCAGTCCAACGCGCTACGAACACGCTGGGCAGGCGGTAGTTGACCACTTATAGATATCTGTATACTTTATAGTGATAATATACAAGTTTGTCAAATATAGGTTAAGAAAATTATGAATAAAGTCATTGATAAATATTTGTCTTCAGAACACAAGAACCCATAATTATTTATCACTGGACTTACAAAAATTATCTTTGCTTGGAATTTGTCAAGGAATTTAATAGAAATCGGTTCTGGTTAAATCATTTCGAATTTGTTGACTTCACCATATTCGAAGTAAGTGCTTGTCAATTATTTTTTAAAAAACCCCCCCCAAAAAAACAAAAAAAAAAACTTAAGTAGGAAAGAAGTAAATTGATTTTGTATATTTTTTAGTTACAATTAACACGGAGGTCGAATTATTTTGACGTCATTAGCAAACTTTGCCCAGTTATTTTATCAGTAATGAACAAATACTCATTTGTGATTGTGTATTCAAACATTCACCATCATTATTATCATCATCATCATTATTACGGTTATCAAGTGATCGATATGGACCGTTCGAAGAAAAAGAAGTTCATTTGTTTGAAATATATTTTGTGTGTCTACGCTGTCCTTTGTAGTTCTCACTGAGATCGGTGTAGTTTTCTTTCCAGTGTTGTTTCACTAGGCTCGTGAATTTATCTCAGAGCATGTATATTCCCAGTAGCAGCGTATGGATGTGAAGCATATATATATGATTACGCTGTTGATGTTTCATGATTCCAAAGTTGGAATGTTTTTTTTCCTTCTTCAGACAAATACACACGGCAACACTAACTTTTAAAGTATAAATTATTTAATCTTTGTACGTTTTAATGGTCTGTTCTAAGTATGTGTTCAATTTATCTATTGATTAACCCACTCCTGAATGTCTTCATATTATGTCACTATAGTATGGAGACAGAGCGTACTACCATATGTGGCGAACTTTCAGCCTTTCTGTGACCTTCCTACTGGGTTTTTACGTCTTCTACCCTGGGATTAATGGAGCACCAAATGCTACTCCATATTCTGGATTCATATTCATGCACTGCTGGATACACATTCTTCTCATATGTCACTCGATGTTGGAGGTTGCATCTCTCAGTTGGTCAATGTACAGTATGGCCAGCCCTGTTGTTGGTGAGTATCATTCATTTTTTAATCTCTATTCGCCCGCTATGATTTTAGGCGTAGTCATGACACCTCTGACTGATATTTACGTGAAGTTTTGCTCTCCTTCTCACCAGTGTCCCTCATCATTCAGACCATAGGGCGTCTTAATGGCGAAGTAGGTAAAACATTTCTCTTTCGTTGTGAAGGTGGTAGGTTCAAAACATTATCGCGTCGTTCCGTTCACATGTGCATTTCCCCTCCGAGACTCCTAGGAGTGTTGCCGGAGCTACGGAGTTCGTGTTTTGTGCAATACTCTCGGCAGGAGACAACCATTTCTGCGGAGAGGGACTGAGCCATATGATGGAAATCCCGGTGCAATAAAGTCAATCCTTCTGCTCTAGATCCCTTTAAATAATGTTTGAACATGTCAATAAAACTGATTTGGTTTGCAAATAGATAAATTATGAGAGAGATCAAATATACTCGAACAATACTATGGATAAGTGATAGCAATATTACAGACTGTTGAAATCCATCCTAGGAAAAGTAGATGTAGATAAGTATGCAATAGGAAACCGACTCACTAAGTGGGAAGAAACAAAAACTAGGAGTTGGACAAATGAGTGTATGTTAGGGTGTACAGCGATGCAGAGTGGGTAAATAACAGCAACTAATGAGCGGAGAATCGTAACGACGGAGATGAGAAGCATTAGAAGAGCTACAACCTGCTGCCTTGCAGGTTGGCTGGGGACAGTCAAAGGCTAACGGAGAGCGAACCCAGTAAACGCTGGTTGAAATCGGACACGTCGCCGAAGGACAAGCTCTAGAGCTAAAAATGGTACTGAAGATTGTGACGTAAAACACGTTCTTGGCAGAGGCTGTTTATATATCACAATGAGAATGATAAAATTGGCCGAAAAAGAACGATCAATCGAGAGAGAGAGCGAGAAGAGGCTGACAATAAGAGAAACAATTAGAAATGAAGAAATTAGAAGGAGATTGGATAGGAAACCAATCATACAATTCATAAAAGAACAACATATTAACTGGCTTGGACACCTGACAAGAATAACTTGGTATCGTCTATCACAGAGAGACACTCTGGAAAAGTATAACGAGTACAGAGCAAGAGGAAGACAACGCAAAAGATGGAGCGACGGCATCAGAACTAGCCTTAGGAAAATGAATAACAGCTTACAAAGTGGATTAGAACAAGCACACATTCGATCACTACATCCCCCCTCCAAAACACTTCTATAAAGAAGCAAATGCTGGACGAGAAGAAGAAGAGGAAGAAGTGCAGACATGGCTAAAGTCATAGATTATTTAAGATCTGTGCAGTCTAGCTTTCATGTTTAAAGTTGTCCATATTTGATGCGACATGGCTAAAGTCATAGATTATTATTATTTTTTTTTTTCCGATCCAGAAGCACTGAGCTTTTTCAGCTCTTCGGCTCGGTGCCATGGACATCGTAAGCCTTCGGTTCGGTGCCACGAACACCGTAAATCTGGGAAATCTGTGGCTTTTTCTGCCATCCCACGGAATTGAACCCGTACACACAGAGGGATAGTCACCGAAGTCAACGCGCTACGAACACGCTGGGCAGACGGGCTCATAGATTATTTAAGATCTGTGCAATCTAGCTTTCATGTTTATAGTTGTCCATATTTGATGCGACATGGGTCGCTGATAGCGAAGTTGAAAACACTCTGCGCTAGTTACTGAGAGCTGCAGTAGCGTAGTTGTTAAGGAACTCACCTCTTAGGCTGGTGGTCCAGGTACATTTCTACAGCGGGTGTGGAATTTTTTCCGACTGTAACGGCACCCAGTCTCAACTGGGTACCAGGGAAAGCTCTGGGAAGTAAAAGCGGCCAGCGTGATGTTGACAACAACACCCATCGTGTGACGACAGTCAATAAAAAATATCAGCCTAACAGCATATTACCCCACATACCAAGTGGTATAAAAAGGATTAGAAAGAAAAAAGAAGACTAGTGGCTATATGGAAATTCAAGGGTTCGCGGACAGTTTCGAATAAAAATAAAAAATTGTCAGTGTGCACACAGTGCCGCGGTTGGACTTCAGAAAAACCTGATTATTTACTTGATCTACATTACAAGTACTTCGGAAGTCAGAGTATAGCTCGTCTGAATGACGACAGACATTGGTTATAAGGAAAGCAAGCTTTTACGCAAAAACAGCCAGATGCGCCATATTAGACGCTATATCTACGTCTGAATTTATAGTGGGCGATAAAAAAAATTTTGTCAGACTCGGTGTAAAAACGGTAATTGCACAATTTGTTCTGAGTAAAACATACAGGCAGGACAAATCATTTGAGATCAACAAGGCTTTAAAGTTCAAGCTTGTAAAAAAAACCCATGACAATTTGAGGCTCTAAGTGTTATTTTACAATCGTTTGTTAATGTTAACATGCGTTCTCAACCGACATGTAGCAACATTTCACGAGCTATAACACTAATGGAGAGATAAATGTGACTTTGCTGCAGATTTTACAATCTAGCAGGTTTTATTACTATTTATAGTTCTCAGTGAAACATAAGGTTACTACTGTTTCTCACATTTATTTATATTCTGTGCTGTTTTACTGCAGCTCGATCAGTGCGGTCTCTGAGCTCTTTTACTCTTCTCCTAAAGGTATTTTTTTGACATCCACATACTTCTCTTTCCATGTTTTTTCTCTTGTAAAGTTATGCGGTTGTGTTTAGTTTAGTTTAGTCGTCGGATCACCATCCCTGCACGTCGAACAAATTAGTTCATAAGTGCTCTGATCTCTCCCTCAGTATGTCCCTCAGCGTGTGGCGACTAACGACACCGGTTCTTTGTTGGTTTACAATTCTTCTTTGTCTGCCAGCATAGCGTTCTTGTCGAGCTACACCACACTTAACTTTGAGTGCTTGCAATCTGGTTAGTATTGTAGATTCACCACAATTACGTGAATCATGTACACGTCCTCTCTCCCTTAGGAATTTATAATATCAGCCTGGTCCATTGCTCGCCCGCTTTGTACAGCAGCCATACCTGCAAGCCTATCCGCACGTTCATTCCCCTTGCACCTACATGCCCTGGTACAAAAAAAAACTGATCTTTGTCAGCGTAGACTCCAGCGACTCCATCCAATGTCTCCTAGCCCATCCTGTTTCAATCTTCCTGAGCATACTCATTGAGCCACTGGGAAAACATGCATGGATAAAAGTCTGTGATTCCAGCCAAAACATCTTTTAGTAACCCCATGATTTCCACAGTGAGACCGCACGTAGTACGGCAAAACCACCACTGTCTTCCTTCACAACAACCGCTCCGACGTGTTTAATTTGTTAGTGTTTAATCATATTGACTTTCTTGATGTAATTTCTATCTGTATGGTGTTATTTTAATCTGTTCTCTTCAACAAGTTTTATTTGTGATCACAACTGGTCATCTGATATGGAGTATGCGCCGAATGCATCTGTTATTAAGCGTTCTCAGCTTGGATGTGATATCTATGGTAACATGGCATGTCTCAGAGTCACCTCTTTATTTCCCTCTCGCCTTTTAGGCCCTAGATGGAGCATAGGCCCACAACCAACTCATGCTAGTTCACGGTTAGCTGAATTTTGAAGCTAAAGTTTTAACCGATTGGGTAGCCAGAACTAAGCTGAACCTAACAACACATGGACCAATCTTGGATATAACAACCAAATGAGAACAATGTTTTTTTTGTAAGAAGCCCAAGGAAAGCAACGGAAGCAAAAAATATGATCAAATAAGTAGATAGTTTACAATTATTAGGAGCTTCCGAAAAAACACATTGGCAAACACAGGATTCGAATGACGTACCCTTATTTCTTATGGCACCCATTGCCTAGCCTAGCAATAAGAGCGCTTTTACGAACACAACCAGCAAGCCATTCAAAAAATGACTTTACTGAGGAGTGTCTTTTACAAACGCTTCATTTTAGCTAGACACAGAATAATCAGGTAAGGTTGGATGGAAGACAAGCACATTCTTTGATTATAACGATCAGTTAATCTGTAGTGGCAACCTGTTATTTCTACAAGACTTCGGCATCAGTGTCATCAACAGGGCATACTTCATATGTTTTAAGTAGTGTAAGATTAGTTCAATGAAAGTTTTTGAGTTACACACAAGGGGGGAAAAAATTGAAAGAACACCCGGTTTTGTTACACTTAACACTTGACATCTTCGCGTGTTCCTTCAGCTTTTTTGCTGGTGTGGCATAAAGGTAAGGTACTCGCCTCTCTTCTAAAGGTACTCGGGTCGTGTCCCGCTCAGAGCGGCTGGGATATTTTATCCAGTGATCCTTTATCTCAGTGTAGTTGTGATCGAGTTTCTACACCAACTGGAAACGGACGATAAAACGTAGGTCCCCTGTTTAAGTTGCGCACATAAAAGAACAATAGAAGTAGAGAAATTGATAAGAGTAAGCTGCGAAGCTGCAGCCTGAGCAAAATTCATTTACTAATAAACTTGCTGCCTTGCAGGTTGGCTGGGGACAGCCAAAGGCTGACGGAGAGCGAATCCAGTAAACGCTGGCTAAAACCGGACACATCGCCGAAGGATAAGCACCAGAGCTCCAAATGGCGCTGAAGATGTGACAAAACCCACCCATGCTAAGGCTGCATGAATAAGATTTCCTCATGAATGAGATTTATGGGGAAATCTGGTACACCAGTCTAAGGGGGATCGAGATATATATATATATTTAAAAATAAAGATTACATTCCGACACAAATTTTGAGTGCCTACTTTGTGATTCTTTGATTATATCTTCTCGGAGTATGTCCAACATATCTCCATCTTCTTTTACTCATAACAGTTGTTACTAGTCCTTATTTTCAATGCATATATGTTTAACAGGAAGTGCATCATTTAATTGCCTATGCCAATAGCTTACAGAAATTGACCACACTTATTTTGAATTGTGTCCAATTACAACAACCGAGTAGATCAACAAGTGAGAAGAAAATACAAGTTATTAATTTGTTTTGTTTCGTTTTTATTTTCAAAAGCAAGGGTCCACTATACACCCCTGCAGTTCCAGATGATCTGGTTTTTATACAACACCCTTTACCCAAACTTGATGTCATGCAACTTTATGTACTATGTTGTCATAACAGACATAGGTAGGTTGTATGTTGTCATAACAGACTTAGGTAGGTCGAATGTTATCATAACAGACTTAGGTAGGTCGAATGTTGTCATAACAGACTTAGGTAGGTTGAATGTTGTCATAACAGACTTAGGTAGGTTGAATGTTGTCATAACAGACTTAGGTAGGTTGTATGTTGTCATAACAGACTTAGGTAGGTTGTATGTTGTCATAACAGACATAGGTAAATCGAATGTAGTCATCAACAGATCATAGAGTAGTCGAATGTGTCATAACAGACATAGGTAGGTTGTGACATAAAATTTATGTTGTCATAACAGACTTAGGTAGGTCGAATGTTGTCATAACAGACATAGGTAGGTCGAATGTTATCATAACAGACTAGGTAGGTCAGAATTTGTCATAACAGACTAGGTAGGTCGATGTTTCATAACAGACTTAGGTAGGTGTATGTTGTCATAACAGACTTAGATAGGTGTATTTTCATAACAGACTATAGTTAGTGCTCAGACATAGGTAGTCGATGTCATAACAGACATAGTAGGTTGAATGTTGTCATAACAGACTTAGGTAGGTTGAATGTTGTCGAATGTATGCAATGAATCATCGTAGTTGTATATATATAAATATGACTGATTTGAGAATGTGAAAGGTGGGAATTATTTGTGAATGTAGAAGATGTGAATGCGTTGTGAATAGAAGATGTAGAATTGAATGTAGAAGATGAATGCGTTGTGAATGTAGAAGATGTGAATGCGTTGTGAATGTAGAAGATGTGAATGCGTTGTGAATGTAGAAGATGTGAATACGTTGCGAATGTAGAAGATGTGAATGCGTTGTGAATGTAGAAGATGTGGATGCGTTGTGAATGTTCAAGATGTGAATGCGTTGATAATGATAAAGCTGTTGATGATATCTAGCGGGAAGATGTGAATCCACAGTAGATGTGGAAGTTGTGGGTGATTTGTGAATGTGAAAGATGTAACTGGTTTATCAATGTAGAAGTTGTGAATTGTTTGTGAATGTCAATGAGGTCAATTGTTTGTGAATGTCAATGATGTGAATTGTTTGTGAATGTCAATGATGTGAATTGTTTGTGAATATCAATGATGTGAATTGTTTGTGAATGTCATTGAGGTGAATTGCTTGTGGATGTCAATGATGTGAATTGTTTGTGAATATCAATGATGTGAATTATTTGTGAATGTCAATGATATGAATTGTTTGTTAATATCAACGATGTGAACTGTTTGTCAATATCAACGATGTGAATTGTTTGTGAATGGCAATGATGTGAATTGTTTGTGAATGTCAACGATGTGAATTGTTTGTGAATGTTAACAATGTGAATATTGTTTGTGAATGTTGAGAATAAAGATGGTTTATACATGTGAAAGATATGGTTGTTTATTTGAGTGTAGAAAACAACAAGAAGAAGAATACAATGTACAACAATGTAAGCATACAGATTTCTAGTATCTTTAATAAATAATAGTCTCCCGTGAGTTGCCGGGGCTCGCAAGGGGAGCAAAGAATAGCAACACTGCGACCTACAAGGTATGGTCGTAAGAGGAGACTGAGGTAGGGGTCTTGGAAGGCTATCCTAGTAAGTAAAAAGCAGATGTGTTGGTTTACTTGTTGGCGCATAACTGACACAATGTACACTCGCTCTTAGGCTCGGATTACATACAAATCACAAAGAGTGGTTAACAAGTGGTCGATATGGAGCATTTGAAGAAGAAGTATGTATCGATATTTCAAATCACTTTAATTAATAAAGTGTAAACATATATTGTAACGTCGATTCAATAGATTGATGCCTGACTGACTTTTACCTTAGGAACAAAATCATGTATTGCAGCTCTTGTTGCTGTTAACCCTGTACTTGTATGTAAATATTCGAAGGGCACATGTTATACGAAATAGCAAACTATATCTGTACATGCCCGGAAAGAATTAGAGTGAGAATATGGGAATAAATTAGTACTGTAATATGTTACAAGATTATTAAATGATATATGGCCTTTTTCGGTCTTTACAGACGATCAATTAGCAAGTGTTTTACTGTAACATCTTCTGAGTTTTCGCTTTTCTCTCTTGTCGTTCAGCTCAGACATAAGTCTCTTCTCGAAGGACTCTGTGTCCTTTCGCAATTTGGCTTTCCACACAACTCTGTCATCAGCTAGTTTTTTCCATGTGCTGGGACGTATAGAAAAGTTTTTCATTGAGGCTTTGCAGACATATTTATATCTAGCAGTGGTCTGCCCTGGTGCCTCTACCCTCCGAAAGTTCACAGAACAACATTTGTTTTGGTATGCGACAAGTTTCCATGCTTCTCACATGCTCTAACCATCTTAGTCGTCTACTGCTGAGCATGCCCATGATGGAAGGCAGATTTGCACGTTGCAGTACTTCAGAGTTGGTTATCTTGTCGTACCACCTGATGTTCATAATCTTGCGGAGACATCGAAGGTGAAAGATGTTAAGTTCCTCTCGTGTCTTGAGTAGGCTGTCCATGTTTCTGAGCCATATAGTAAAGTTCTAATTACACAGGCTCGATACTAAATGATATGTCGCGAAATAAACAAAGTGTATCGTTGGGATACCATGGCAGTAATTTAAAAAATAATATTGACTAGTTGATTTCGTGTGTAACTATCGCGAATGTAGCTAACGTGTGTAAATATCCAATGCCATCTCCGACTTGGAATTGTTACTCTATTTGAAATTATTATGTTTTATTTTACAATCACGTTTACTAACTTTGTCGAATCATCGGAGACCACATATTCTACACAGACAATTCTTTAAAGTATGTTACCAAAGTAAGTCTCTTGGTAACGATCAGCAGTAGAAGACTAAGATTTCTAGGATATGTGAAAAGATAATAGCAATATACCCCAACATATGATGTTCTGTAACTTTAGAAGGGAAGAGGTTCCAAGCAGACGTTCAGATATAAGAATGTGTTCAATGTATCAATGAAGAATGTTTCTGTCGGTTCCAACAGATGACAAAAAACAACAACTAGCTGATGACCGAGTTATGTCGAAAGCAAAAGAGCATAATCTTTGAAAAGAGACTAAGTGATGAGCTGAAAGTCAAGAGAGACATGCACAAACTCACAGGCTGTCATAGTAAAACACTTGCAAATTGACCGTCTGTAAAGAAGAAAAAAACCACATATAAACATAAATTGTCATACACATCTGCATCCCATATCTTCGCTGAACTGCTTTGGAATATTCAATGTAGTCAAACACTAATGTGGTACACAGTAACACCAAATTCAGCGAAGTCCTTATCCATGTGTTTGTGCAGACATATCTCTGATAGTAACGGCATAGCGTTTGAAATGTGTAATAGAAAGTGTTAAATAACACCCCAATACGAAACAGATGATCTTGGTATCCCTGTAGTGTAGAGCTAGATCAGTCCGTATTCTGGGCGTGGTAGATTGATTACCTGTAATCTTAGTCTTTAAATGCTTAGTAAGATGTGATAATTATAGTGCCCGAGTGGTTACCGAGGCCCAAATTTGGGATGTAGAGAATAGAATCACTGTTACCTACCACGCATGCCGTAAGAGGCGACTAAGGAGGTTTGGATGAAATCGGATGCACGTGTCCTAAACGTGTAGAAGTCTATGCGTTTAGGGACCTACCAAACCAGTGTGCAACGTATACACGTTCTTGGCAAAGATCAAACATTTCCCAAAGAGTGATTAAAATTGGTCGTAAAGAACGAACGCAAAGAAGAAGAAGATAGTACACAGACAGAAATAAATTCTATTATTAATATCTCGTGCTTTTCATTTCAGCGAAATTTATTGGTGATTTTCGAATCTGCACTGCCGTTCTGGCATCATTTGTCAGCATTCAGATCTCTGTGTCAGCTATACCTAGTCGACTGGCTCACATTGTGCATCCTTTGGGTTTCAACATACTTTATATTGTTTTTACGATGTCCTACCAGATAGCTGGCTTCACAAACCCTGCTGGTGCAAATTATGTGTATCAAGAGATTGACTGGAGGCAGTCGGGGTAACTTGTTATATTTATTGTTTTATACACACAAGTAATCACATTTGTGGTTGTGACATCTTGTTACACACCATCACTAACAGAACGGGGACAACAAAAACACGACAACACCAACGTTATCATAAATGTCGATACGACAGCCATCAATATCTCAAGTTAGCTAATTGCATATCCTTTACAGGACTTTGCGAATCAACCCCAGCTTGTTAATGCTGTTTGTGATTTTTCTAGGCATTATTACGTTTAATAGTTTGTCATTGCTTTCTGAACGTGTGGTGCTATCGCACTTTTGTTAAATTCCACGCGAAACAATTTGCAACCAAATTGTCCGCAGCGTGATTCGAACTCAGAACGTCGGGGTTAATAGACCGAACCACTATCCCCTAAGCCACAGACGCCACAGACTAAGTCTCAAGTTACAATATAATTTGTGTATTACTTCGGTTTGTTTTTTAGACACGTTATAGACTTGCCTAGACTTCTTCCTTGACACCATCATTAGTTACAGAAGAAATGATGGCGATGGATTGGACATGTTCTCAGGATAAGGAAAAAAAAGCGGACAAGACATGCAATGCAATGGAAACCACAGGGACAATGGAAATGATGGAGACATAAGATCACATGAAGGATTTTTTGAAGCAGCGATCACATGTTACTCCACTCGCTACTTATAATTTTAAGAAAAAAAAATATTTCTGAATAGCAGTAGGCTTCAGTTTTTCGTAGAGCAATATTTTAAAAAAAAATGAAATGTTTAGTTAGGATTAAGTTTTCATCTGTTGTTCAACGACTTGGCTGTACACACCTGAACATGCTGGAGTGCAGGGTAACGAGCGTGTAGACTTTCTTACAAACAATTCCCCGATTCAAGCGGACAGAAGTATGGACAGAACAGCTGTCACTAATGCGGTACGCCCTCATTTATGTCATGTTGGCGAGTCTCTGGAACGAGTGCGAGAATTGGGAGTTAAGTTTAGATATGCCAGACAGTATCGTCTTCGTGGTAGAGATAGAAGGTATACTAATAAACGTCTCTTAGGTACGGTGAGCAAACTCACTTTAGGATGGCTGCTGCAGCGGAGGACAAAGCACGCATGGGAATACCCAATGTGCCATGACGTCGATAGCATAACATGACATAACATACTGGGGAGAGATCGGAACACTTATGGAGCAATTGGTTTGATGTGCAGTGATAATGATGATGATCCGACGACTGAACTAAACTAACATATAAAAACGTTAGATATCACTAGTATTCAGTAACGACTAGTACATTGAGTGACCTGTTCATATTCGACCGAATAGTGAATATCTATACCTATACGTTTTGATACAAATGCAATTCCACTAGAATACAACATAGAAATACAAACTGGCCAGCAATGGCGGAATGCGGGAGGGCCATTCAGAGTCAGAACTATTTGATTCTGAACACGACTTTGCTAGCGCATTTCCGACATGTTTGGTCGGGTATTTTCCGGTTTCGTTTGCCGAGCTACTGAGTTAGTGCTTGAGCAAAGCTGTGAGCTATGAAGTTTATTGCGTGTAGAAAGATGGATTTTGTTGTGATGATGTTCCTTCGACAAGAATTGCAATTCAAGTGATGAACAGTTTTGTGGCTACATTAGCGACGGCCATATGCATTTTATGCGGAGCAGGCTGCTTTTTGTGGCGGTACGCGGCTGTTTCATTCTGGAATTAGTTCACACAGGAAACATTTCACAGTTGTTAGCATTTCGTGTGATTTTCATTGGCACAGGAAAGTGTAGAGACAGAACCAGAGCCCATGTTGGATGAAGTGCGCCTGACGATCAAAAGCCGGAAGAGAGGAAAGTCACCAGGGTGCGATGATATACCAGCGGAATTGATTCAAGCAGGCGGGAGGCCAGTGTTCGGGTATATCATAAATTGTGCACAAAGATATGGAATAGCTCCTCCTGGCGAAAAGGAATGGACAAGATCAGTATTTATACCTATTCCAAAGAAGGGAAACATGAAACTATGCACCAACTACAGAACTATTGCCCTTATAAGTCACGCCAGCAAAATCCAACTAAAAATCATAATGAAGAGGATGGAACAAAAATTAGAAGATGAAATACACGAAACATAAGCAGGTTTCAGAAGAGGTAGAGGCACTAGAGATCATATTTGTAGCATGAGACTCATTATCGAGAAATGCAGAGAATACAACATAGATCTGCATGCATGTTTCATAGACTATAGCAAGGCTTTCGACCATATACAACAACAGAAAATGTGGAACATCATGAAAGACATGCACTTTCCAACACACATAATACAACTCATAGAATCTCTATACAACGAACAACAGGCAACCATTAAAATAGGAGGCGAAATAGCTGAATGGTTCGAGATTCAAAAGGGGTACGACAGGGATGTATTTTGTCACCATTCTTATTCAACATATTTGCGGAGAACATCATGAGGAATGTAAAAGACGATGCCAACTATGTGAATTACGACCCTCTCACTATAGACGGCAAATGCATACAAGAGCTTAGATACGCAGACGATACAGTATTATTATCCACCTGCAAAGAAGGTTTGGAAAACCTAATCATGACGACCAAGAAACATAGTGAAGACCAACATCTATATTTGAATACACAAAAACAAAAATCATGTCAACTGACAAAGCAACAGGCTCACCTAACATCAAAGTAAACAATGAAGAACTCCAATGTGTAGAGAGCTACGAATATCTGGGCTCAATAATTAACAATAATGGTGACTGCTCCAAAGAGATCTCAAGAAGATTGGCAATATCAATCAAGAAGTTAAACACAATGAAGAAAATGTGGCAAAGCACCAGCAAAATACTAAAATTAAAAATATTGAGAGCATGCATTTTCCCAGTGGCAACTTATGGTTGTGAATCATGGACTATTACACAAAAATTAAGAACGAAAATCCAGTCCTTCGAAACTAAATGCTACAGAAATATCCTACGAATACAATGGACAGAAAAAGAAAGAACACTGATGTCCTGAAAGAACTAAATGTTAAAGAGAATTGGCTGATAAACAACATACTATACAGAAAATGACACACATTGGTCACATCAAGCGTCACGATGACCTGGAAAGAACAATACTAGAGGGCAGGGTCCTAGGACGCAGAGGCAGACCAAGAAGAAGATGGCTACAAAAATTAAAGAAACCATGAACATGACCATCGACGAAGTGGGTGAACTGGCAAGAGACAGAGGAATTACAGATGTGCTGCAAAGAGAGCAACGTCCTATAAAGGATACGCACCTTGATGATGATGATGAGTGAATATCTATTCGTTGCATACTTTATATTTGTCGATTTCTATTTTCTCATCATCAGATTATTAGCTGTCTGTTACTCCTTTATTTGGATCTTCATGACATGTATGTGCCATGTGCTAATTGTCGCCTGTTCTTGGTGTAGACGTCTTGTCTATCGTTACAAGAGAACAAAGGTAAGTACCGACACGAAGTGGATGATTTAGCGAGTAGTTTTTGCACTATTTATAGACACTCAATATGGCCAGGGCCGTGCTGTGATACAGAGAAGCGGCCGCATCAGGCGGTACCGTAATGTGGGCGGCATAAGTAGCAAAATCAAAATTATAACTGAAGGTTATTTTAATGAAAAAAAAAGATTTAAGGGGCGGCATTTCGAAGACTTGCATCATGCTGATAAAATATACCGCACGGTCCTGAATATAGCAGATAGTTCGACAGGTGGATACTAAAAAAGGGCATTATGTTAATATATACACTTACTTTTCCTGTTGTCTCTAATCCTATTTAGCCTCAAAACGTCAGGACAAGAAGAGATCTTTAGAACGGGCTTTAAAAGTCAGCGTTCACAAACAGTGTTTTTCGCTGCCCCTGTTATATCTGAGGTTAACCTTTTTGCGTGGACGGCCTTTCTTATCCACTGCATCGCAACATTGCCTTTGTATCACTGCACGGAGCACATTGCTCTTGATTCCGCATCGAGCAACATTGCTCTTTGTACCACTGCATCAGCCATTCTCTTGAGGCGCACTGTCTATTGGTAATATTCTTATGTGGCTGAACCATTTAACTTGTCACATATGGAGTTCTGCGCTGATGTTAGACCAACTCCTTTCCGGGCGTCTTTATTTCAACACCGATCTCCCCTTGACACTCCCAGCAGCACTCTGCGCAGACACTTCATCTCTGTTGCGACTATTTTTTTTCTATCATTTGATACTAGCGTCCAGGTTTGGTAATGATAGCATAATGTATTGGAGACAGATTGTGTTTAACGATGCTCTTTTTGTGTTCATGGTGACATGTTCGCATTTTAAAATTGGCGAGATTTGTCCTATTATTTGATTTGCTTTGCTGCATGTATTGCTGAAATTCTTTAGTTATTCATAGAACACAATCTAATTTATGCTCTAGAATTATGAAGATATTTCGACATGTATAACACCACATTCACCATCATCATCATCAAGTAGCTTGTCCCTTCCAGAACTTGGCTCCCATGACAGCAGTCCTGAAAAACTCTTTGTTCTGTGCAAGTTGATCGGCGTCAGCAGCAGTCATTCTCAGATTGTCAATAACATCTTGCACCTATCGTCTTCTAGGTCTTCCTCTCATTCGTCTTCCAGACACCATTCCGTCCAAAATTATCTTCTCTAGGTACGTATGTCGTTTGATGTGTCCAAAATATTTAATTTTCCTTGATGTAATGCTCTTTAATAGTCAACTCTCCTTAATGTGAAGCTGTTGCAGAACATCCGTATTAAACTTCAATAAATCAAAAATAGTTTAGTTTAGTCGTCACATCATCATCACTGCACGTCGAACGAATTAGTTCAGAAGTGCTCAGATCTCCTCCTCAGTTATTCTCTCAGTTTGTGGCAAATACCGACACCAGTTCTATGTTGGTTTACTATTCTTCTTTGGCTTCCAGAATAGTGCACTTGTTTAACTAAACCACATTTGACTTCATATTCTTACAGTCTGACTAGGGTTGCAGATTCGTCCCCATTCCTTGAATAGTTTACACGTTCTCTCTCACTTAGAGAATTCAGAAATCAAGAAATAAGGACAATAAATAGAAGCAGTCATGCACCATAAAAAATATGGAACTAGGAACTTGCAACAACAAACACGTTCATATATACGGGAGGTGTAAAACAGATGGTGGTGCCGGCGAGAATGTCAAAAACGATAAACAAAACCATAATTTTTTTGACAATCTAAACAAAATTTGAAAATCTTCCCAATATAAAACACTTAAACTTAATTAAAGATATATAAGAGCTAAAATGCTTCCAGTACTTTCGTATGGGTTTTAATGCTGTACTACAACAGATTATTAGTTTTGTATATGGCTTAGGGGATAGGGACTCGGTCTATTAACCCCGACGCTCTGAGTTCGGATCACGCTGCGGACATTTTGGTTGCAAATTGTTTCGCGTGCATTTTAACAAAAGAGCGATGACACCACCCGTTCAGAAAGCAATGGCAAACTACTAAACGTAATAATGATTAGAAAAATCACAAACATCATTAAAAAGCTGGGGTTGATACGCAAAGTCCTGTAAAGGATATGCAATTAACTGACTAGAACAAGGAGAAACACATTGGCTGTTCGCGTTTAATATAAATCTGCCTGAGAAACATTTTCAGAATATTTTGCCCGGACAGAAATCAGCAACTAAGAACTGATCACCAGGTGCAAACAGGAAGTATGTATATAGTGATAAATTGCAGATGCTGGAGTTGGATATGTGACGTACTCAGAAGTACTCCAGAAACCACCATGAAAACTGTAATGCAGTGAAACGTGGATAAAATAGGAAAGAGGGACAATTAAAGACAACATGGCGGATAACAGAGGAGGAGGAGATACATGTATGCCACGGGGCTTCCTATGAAGGATGATCGCGAAGGATAAGTGATAAACGATAAAAATATATGGTCTCCGGTTATTTTTGAGAGACGATGAATCCAGGGTCATGGAGGATTGTGTATGATTGTTCTTTGCCTGACATGCTTTAACTAAGTGATTTGTCTTTGTCTAAAAACATCTTCCAGATGGTACTGTCCCTGACATAGATGAACGATATACAGTATATAATAATAATAATAATTTCTATATTCCGCTTCCGTACGGCCACAACAAGCTCCGCGCCCACATGTTTAACAAATTTAAATTGGCACAACTAGCCTGTGCCCCTGCAAAAAGTTGGACATGACGGCAGAGCATATACTGCAAGATTGCCAACTGATAGCAGGCCTAAGAAAAGAAACCTGGCCCATAAACATAGAGCTTCATGAGAAGCTGTACGGAGGAACGGAGTCCCTTAAAACCACGGTAGCATTCATGATAAATCTGGTTCATCAGTCTAGGCGGGGATCGAGAGAGAGAGAAAGAGATAATAATAATAGCATTCATGTGAACGAAAATGATAACAACCTTTAGTCGTTCGTGTATTGTTGTGCGTATTTGGTGTATGGAGGAAACTGTAAAGTTCACTTACTTTGGAATGCAGTTCCATATCACAGGTGGTGCTGCCATATCACAGGTGGTGCTGCCATATCACAGGTGGTGCTGCCATGATCATGGTTGGACATGTGGATATTATTGTGTGCGTTTTTTCATTCGAACAGCTTGTTTCCTGTTGTCTCAACCTCAAGGTGTTTCTCAGTTATGCCCGTTTCTCTTGTGATATTGTAGCGTCAAATTTAGCCATCTTGCGCGTTGGATTCCCGGTATCTTTGAAGCGTTTCTTTTGTCCACCTACCGGCTGCTTGTTTCCATCGTGGCGTACTCTGCTATTTTTAGATTTATTTATTAGATATACGCCTAAAGGAACATATCCATCTCTTTTTCTTCTTCTTCAATCAACTTCTGCTATGTGACTACTCCTGTATGTGTCATAAACAGGGTAGTGCTTGAGGTCTTCACTGGTCCCCCATAGTTTGTTTTGTAGGGTTGTTTCTGTTGGCCAGAATTCCATTATCACACTGCTCAGGCTGGCGCAGTCTTGCAGGATGTGCTCTGGGGACTGCTTTGGTGCTCCACAGGTGCAGGTAGTCGAGTCCCTGAGACTCATTCTATGGAGGTGTGCTCTGAGACTACAGTGTTCTGTTCTAAGTCTGAAGACTGTTGTCTGTGCATTTATACTTGTCCATCTCAACTGGACATTATAGAACATAATGTGTATACCGTGAATCTTGGCTTTTATGGTAACATCGGTATCTGGGATTTTGTCCTGCCATTTTGTACTGAGAAATGTATGGAGAAAATTTGTTTGGGAGTGGTTTAGTTTTCTTGCAAATCTGTTATACAGTGTACATATCTCACTGGTATACAACATGGTAGTCAGAATTGTAAACTTTTAATAATATATTTAAAAAAAAAAAAAAATTCCCATAGCCTATTCAGACCTTAGGTCACGACATTACTTCACCTCATATTTCTAGAGTCTAGTGTGCAGGATGTAGAACGACCAATTTCGTACCTCTCGTGTGGAACATCGACTGTGGGATCGAATCCACAACCCTGTTGTGTCCAAGTCGATAAAAGAGCGCTCACTTGTTACACTAATCTGTCCCATTACACTAATCCGTCCCACAATCTAACACAAATATGTATATATACAGGGTGTTCAAGATAATAGCAGCCTGTGAATGGAGTCAACCTGGCATATATGTATGAAAATGAGAAGGTTCAGTTATGACGTAGTATAGGTCAAGGTTATGTGACGGTATGTAATTGTAGTGCGGGAAGGGGCGATGAACAAATGTGACGTAAAACGAGCTAGTCAGAACCGGTTTAAATAGTACATAAACATAACGCGATAGATTATCTGGCAACTTTCGATTTGTCAATGGGGCTGCTTTAATCTTGAACACCCTGTATATATATATATATGTATATATATATATATATCTAGATAAATAGATAGATAGATATATAGATAGATAGATAGATAGATAGATAGATAGATAGAAAGATAGATAGATAGGGGAACTGTGTGCTTATGAATGTCCAAATGTCTGTTTACATGTTGTCATTTCTCTCTCGAAGATATCAAAATGTGTATACGGTATCTCCCCGGATGAGTACTACTTTAGTGATGACAGCGATTCTTCCGTACACGATAAGTTTCAACACGCGTTTACAGGTAAATGTAACCTAGACGTACATACCTATGTGTGTACTGTGATGTGTAAGAAAGTACGTATGTACGGACGTATGTGTGTACGTACGAAAGTCTGAACGTATGAATGCATACATGTCTCGGAAAACTTCTAATTGGAGACTTAAACTTGGCTGAAATCGGATGCATGTGTCCTAGACGTGTAGAAGAACGCCCGTCTGCCCAGCGTGTTCGTAGCGCGTTGGACTACGGTGACTATCCCTCTGTGTGTGCGGGTTCAATTCCGCGGATGGCAGAAAAATCCACAGATTCCCCAGATTTACGGTGTTCGTGGCACCGAACCGAAGGGTTACGATGTCCATGGCACCGAGCCGAAGAGCTGAAAAGCTCAAGTGCTTCTGGATCGGAAAAAAGTGTAGAAGTCTATTCATTTAGGGGCTTACCAAACCAATGTGCAACGTATACACGTTCTTGGCAAAGATGAAACATATTACAAAGAGTGATTAAAATTGGTCGTAAAGAACAAACGCAAAGAAGAAGAAGAAGAAGATACTTAAATGAACAGGAGGACAACCATCGGCTGGCAAATAATGGTCAAAGAACCACCGGGAACGAAACAGCAGGGATGGGTACAATGGTCTGTCCTGGAGTGAACATGTTGCCATATACCGCCTCCGTACCGGCCACAACAGACTCCGAGCTCACATGTTTATCAAGTTTAAAATTGGCACAACTAGCCTGTGCCACTGCGAAAAGGCGAAAATGACAGCAGAACACATACTGCAAGACTGCCAGCAGTTCGCAGCCGGGAGAAAAGAAACTTGGCTCGATAACACTGAGCTCCGCGGAAAGCTGTACGGGGCACGGAGTCACTAAAAGCAACGGTAAAATTCATGATAAAAGTTTGTTCATCAGTCTAGGCCGGGATCGCAGAGAGAAATGAACAGGAACTTTGGCAAGACAGTAACTTCATTTCCAGACCAATAAAAACGGTCTGGAAAAATAACAAACTAACCGAACATTAAATAACACTGGTCTATAGACCCGTGTGGTGAGCACACTACTCTGTGGGTTCAAATCCTGCACTAGTTACGCTCAATAGGAAAGAAAAATCAACGATTTTTATATACGAAGGAGTAGAAGTATTCTTGGTATGTCATGGAATAACCATGTTTGTTTGTTAGTTTGTTATGTAGGGGATTGAAACCTCTTTAAACTGAGGTACTCTTTTTTTCAATCTAAGGACGAACCTTATTTTGGATATATCAGAGTGTGTAGGCTAACAAACATGAACAATAAGAATTAACTCCTTTCGTAGAATCCAAGTTTATTAAGAAATGCGAATGATCACGCAGCAAAGACACGAGTACTTGAGAAAGTAAACATTTTCATAATGTCAACTCTAGTCGCACAGAGACGTCTCTGGAGATGGTTGGGCCACAACTCACTCATTGATGATGGTCGAATTATCAATGATCTTCTTTGTGGAGGGCTGATGTATGTAAAGATACCAACTGGAGTACTCCCAATGCGATATAAAGATGTATGTAAGTAGAACTGGAAAGTTATGGACATAAGCTCACACACATGAGAAACAGTCACTAAAGACAGATGGACCTAACGACATGAGGAGCGGAGTGAATTGTTGCATTTTGAGCACAATCTCTCTCTCTCTCGATCGTTCTCAGGCCGCTTTTATCCTTCGATTATGATATATAAGCAGCCAAACATCAAGAACGGATGTACGTGTTCTCCCTTCAGTACCTATTGGAGCACAGGTGCTTATCCTTCGGCGGCGTGTTCGATTTCAACCAGCGTTTACTGGGTTCGCTCTCCGTTAGCCTTTTGCTGTCCCAAGTCAAAACCCAGAAGGCAGCAGGTTGCTATTTTCTTTCAGGGCAGCGACCTGTAGACGACCTGCCCTCCCGGGCTGATGTGCGTCATCTGCCCAGCGAGCACAATCTGATTAAATAAGCAGAGGAAAAGTAGATTTACTACAGGATTCATTCCCATCTCGAGAGACCTGCTTCATGATTTAGGTGTCATAATTGTGACAAGAATCTGTCACTCCCAAGTCGAACTTCACAGTCACCAAAGAAGATGTGAAAAAATATTTGTCCAGCGGCGCAGCTATATGGTACCTCGAGATGGAAAGAGGTCTACTGCTATTAATAGTAATGTATGCATGTGCATGTGTGTATTTGTATGTGTGAGTGTGTGTGTGTAATGTTAGCGTATATGTATATATTAATTAAATTTAAAAAATAGTAGTCTGACAGTAAAAGTAGGATGTAGTCTGACATCCATTTGACGCTTAGTTCAGCAAGAAATAACACATGCACGCCATTCTAATCTGTTCTTGGTCTCTGCCTCTGTATTGTGTTCCAGCCGTGATTTATTTCTGCCAATTCCTGTTTAACTGTTCTCTTCCACTTCGTTTCTGGATGTTCCAGGTTTTCGTTTACCTCCTGGTTTCCACATCAGTTCAGTTCTAGTGACAGAGTTATTCTTCATGAGTATTATATGTACGATGTCCACATCAGTTCAGTTCTTGTGACAGAGGTATTCTTCATGAGTATTATATGTACGATTCACATCAGTTCATTTTTGTGAAGAGTATCTTCATGAGTATTACATGATGTCCACATCAGTTCGTTCTTTGACAGAGTTATTCTTCGTATTAATGTATCTGTCACATCAGTTCAGTTCTTGTACAAGTTATTCTTCAGGAGTATTATATGATGTCCATCATTTTCTTGTTATAGTTATTCTTCTGGTATTACATGTATGTCTCAGTTCAGTTCTTGTGACAGAGTATTCTTCTGATATTATATTACGATTCATCTCCATCGTCTTAGTTTAGAGAATCGTATGCCATTCTCTTGTTATATGTTACTTTTTAATGTATCTGTCTCCATCGTCTTAGTTTGGATGATCTTGTGCCATTTTCTTGTTATATGTTACTTTTCAATGTATCTCCATCGTTTTAGTTTGGATGGTCAGATGCCATTCCCTTGTTATATGTTACTTTTCAATGTATCTCCATCGTTTTAGTTTGGATGATCAGATGCCATTTCTTTATTATATGTTACTTTTCAATGTATCTCCATCGTTATAGTTTGGATGATCAGATGCCATTTCCTTATTATATGTTACTTTTCAATGTATCTCCATCGTCTTAGTTTGAATGATCTTATGCCATTTCCTTGTTGTATGTTACTTTTCAATGTATCTCCATCGTTTTAGTTTGAATGATCAGATGCCATTTCCTTATTATATGTTACTTTTCAATGTATCTCCATCGTCTTAGTTTGAATGATCTTATGCCATTTCCTTGTTATATGTTACTTTTCAATGTATCTCCATCGTTTTAGTTTGGATGATCATATGCCATTTCCTTGTTATATGTTACTTTTCAATGTATCTGTTGTGTACGCCCGTGTGGTGCCCGGGCCAAGGAAACAAAGAATAGTACCCTGAAACCTACAAGGCATGTCGTAAGAGGCGACTGATATAGAACCTAGGAAACTCCCCTAGTAAATAAAAACCGCAGAAATCGGTTATGCTGGCCTACTTGTAGGTGCATAAGTGGCATAACGTACAATCGCTCTTAGGCTCAGATCACATACAAATCACATAGAGTGGTTAACAAGTGGTTGATATGGAGCGTTCGATGAAGAAGAAGAAGATATTGTTGTGTGAGTTAAATATTTCAGTAATATCTTTTGAGTTTAATTATAACTTTTGAGTTTAATTATATCTTTTGAGTTTAATTATAACTTTTGAGTTTAATTATATCTTTTGAGTTTAATTATAACTTTTGAGTTTAATTATATCTTTTGAGTTTAATTATAACTTTTGAGTTTAATTATATCTTTTGAGTTTAATTACAACTTTTGAGTTTAATTACAACTTTTGAGTTTAATTATAACTTTTGAGTTTAATTATAACATCAGGTCTCGTTGGCGTAGAGATTAGATGTTCGCCTCTCTTCCTCAAGATACTTGGTTCGCTCCTCGTGAGTCATCGGGATATTTTTCCAGAGATCCCTGATGTCATTGTAGGTGAGATCAAGTTCCTAGTTTTATAGGAAATGGACGATAAAACGTAGGTCCCGTGTTTGTTGCGCTTGTAAAGGAACTCTTGATAGTTCAGAAGTCCAGAAGAACAGGCTGAAAAGCAACTGCCCGGGCAATGTTCCTTTGAAAGATTTAAAAAATAAAGTTCCTACAAATAATTTTAAAGATCTTCTTAATTAAACTGGGGACGCTCGCCGGTGCTACGGAGTTCGCGCACTGCAGCTGAGATCTTCCTGTGCAAGAAAGATAGGAGCACATATGGTTTCTCACCGAAGTGCAGTTATGAAATGGTATAAAGGTTTTAAAGCCGAAGGATTTACTTCATTGCACCGGATTTTACCCTTTACGGCTAGGTCCCTCTGAGCAGAAATGACACGTTACCTGCCGAGAGCATTGCACAGATGATAGTCCTATCAACCAATCAATCAAACAATCAATCGATCGATCGATCTGTCAGTCATTATCTCGTGTGTTATAAGGTACATTTAACTGTATTATTTGTTATGTCAGGATCACATCTATTTAGAGAAGAATATCCCTGACAGTGACATAATAATGCTGTCTTGCATTACATCTTTCACATTCGTTCACATTTCTTATTATAGAGAGGTTTCGGAACAGATCAGCACGCAGATGACGGATGCTTAATACTTTGCCGCAGTTCACCCTTAATATCCTGACCCTAACACAGCAGAAAACGCTAAACAATGACGACATTTTACACCCACTACTGTTTTCAAGGCAGCAAGAATAAACAATTTGTAATAAAGTGTCAATAAAATATTTTTTATGTTTATTTATTCTTGTCATTTTAAACTGCAGTTGTTGTTCTTATTGTTATGATCATCAATCACAGATTAGTTCTTCTTAAACTTTATTCAGACCATCACCTTCTTGTACCCTTAACCTCAAGATATTCCTAATTTTAAAAAAAGAAATTATGATACGAATTTTCACAGCAACATCTGTTTTTAAAAGTCTAAATAAAATAGAAAACTGCACGTTATATAGTATTAAAACTAAATTACGAATTTTCAATTCAAATTTTGTATCAATCCTAATATATGCCAGCGAGATTTAGAAAATGACTAAAGATATAGAAAGCAAGTTGAACGCATTTGAAAATCGATGTCTGCGACAAATAATGAATATAAAATGGAACGAATTCAGGAGAAGTGATGAAATCAGAGAAATGTCTGGTGAACCACTAGTAACAACTGTTATAAGAAGGAGATATGTTGATGATCAGATTCTAGGAAATGTCGTGAACCACAGTAACAACTGTATAAGAAGGAGATATTTGACACACTTGAGAGAAATGATCACAGAATATCAAAGCAGGTATTAAAGTGAGATGCAAAGGGTTCAAGAAAGAGAGAACGACCTATGGAGACCGTTAAACGAACTTTGCTGAGAGAGGCCAGAAATATTGGTCTCAGTTCCATGGAAGAGATTGAGCGAGTTGCCCAGGATAGAGCGGTATGGAGAAATTGCTTGCAGGCCCTTTAAAATGTAACGGTACTAGAGGAATTATTATTATTCCTTCCTCTCCTTCGGGTAAACAAAAATAAGAAAGAATCTAGGACGAAGTAATGAACCACTTTTTATAACTCAAATTTTATTAGGTAATGCGGTGTGTTAGACACGTATTTTTCATTTCTGTCAGTACATGATATGGTCAAGATCACGCCTACCGCCTTTAATTCACAATTCTTTTTCTGGTATTAAGTAGAGGCTGGGTCGACCTAAGCGCCGTTATAGTCGGACAGTTAATTTTTACTGAGCATGGTGCAATAAAATACAGGGTGTTCAACTTAAAAGCAGCCTGTGAATGGAGCTAATCTGGCATATATGTATGGAAATGAGAAGGTTCAGTTATGACGTAGTATAGGTCAAGGTCGTGTGATGGTGTGTAATTGTAGTGCGGAAGGGGCGATGAACAAATGTGACGTAGGACAAGCTAGTCAGAACCGGTTTAAATAGTAAATAGACGAGATGCAATGCGTACCTGGCACATTTTTATTTATCACTTGGGCTGCTTTTAAGTTTAACACCCTGTACTATCGCTCACAGCGCTTCAGCAAGTCTTTGATGCCACAGGTTCACTCTTATACTTCACTGTTCAGCGTGTTCTTAATGCAATGCAGGAACTTGGTGAAGCAAAAATATCTTTTCAATGTCTGGTACAATATTGGTTAGCACCAGTCTTCTTATACCATCAAGATATTTGAGGTCAACAGTTTCAGCATTACACAAGGGGCGCCGATGGCAAACTCGATATTACATTTTGCTAGTAGCTACGTGGCGTGCTAATTCCAGAGTCTGAAGCCAACTTGGAGGTAAAACACATGTCGGTGTGCACACTGTACGCGGCTACACGTTTCCTGACCATTTACTTGTGGATCTAAGTTACAAGTACATCAGAAGTCGGAGTTAGGCTCGATTGAATGGCGAGAAACACTGATGATAAGGAACTCAGCCTTTACGCAAAAATCAGTCAGATGCGACATATTAGACGTCATGACGTCTGAATTCATAGTAGACAATTGGAAAAAATATCTACACTATAACCACATTCCTCTAAATAGGATGTTGGAAATTCAATAAAGAGTTTTAGAGAATAAAAACTATTGTTTATAGTGCAGGGTAGTGATAATACATTTCTTTCTGTAGCCAAAATCTATTGAAAGATTTCTTGAACTTTGCTTTCAGTTCTATGTCATTAAAGAAAAACACCAAATTAGTTCTTCCTCCGCTTTGTGATGGCGAACTACTTCAGTGTCTGAAACATATATTTATCACCCAGTCTGGGCGTTTCATCAAAAGAAGATCGGTAAATCGCTCAGAAATATCTTTATGCAGAATATCAAATGGTCACAGTAAACTTGGTCATTATCTTGTATCCTACTATTCTGTTCTAGCTACCACAGGCTCAGAAATTGGAATACTTCACGACAACTGATATTTCATTTGAAAAAGAGCTAACTTGGCGATAAATGTGCAGACGACTGATTTGGCATTAATAAAAATGATCCCATTGCAAGTCTTGTCTTTGAAATTTGTAAATATTTCTTTTTCTTTTCTCCAATCCTGCGTCAGGATAAAAAGAGATTTATAGAACGGGCATTTGTGTGCGTTTGATAAATACTGTCATTCGTCGCCTCTGTTATCTCTGAGGTTCACCTTTTGCGTGGCCGGTCTTTTGCTTTGTATCCACTATATTGGAGTAACATTGCTCTTCGAGGCGATCTGTCTGTTGGTAATCTGCTTATGTGGCCAAACCATTAAATTTGTTGTTTCTTGATGAAGTCCTATTTGTAAATAGATCTGATAAATCAGCAATATCATGCCGAATCTGTTTGAGATCAACGCTGAGAGAAACAATCTTGTCTTTACCCAAATCCGTATAACTATATAGAAAAAGTCATTAAAACAAAGGCCACTAAAAGACAATGGACTTCAGTATGAAGCAGCAGCAAATCTGAAGACAAAGATGGATTTGACATGTATGTTGTGTACCAGTAGGAGAATTTGCTAGAATAACTTTCTGATGGAAAGTGAATAGGAAAAAATCCTGGGCGTCAAAAGGAAACATGGAGAAATACGGTGAAAAGAGAGTTGAAAGATTGTAATTTTCTTTCTTTTTCCTTTGTCGCCACACTGCTACCGTGTTGTTGCTCAGTGTCGTCACACTGCTACCGTGTTGTTGCTCAGTGTCGTCACACTGCTACCGTGTTGTTGCTCAGTGTCGTCACACTGCTACCGTGTTGTTGCTCAGTGTCGTCACACTGCTACCGTGTTGTTGCTCAGTGTCGTCACACTGCTACCGGGTTGTTGCTCAGTGTCGTCACACTGCTACCGTGTTGTTGCTCAGTGTCGTCACACTGCTACCGCGTTGTTGCTCAGTGTCGTCACACTGTTACCGTGTTGTTGCTCAGTGTCGTCACAATGCTACCGGGTTGTTGCTCAGTGTCGTCACACTGCTACCGTGTTGTTGTTCAGTGTCGTCACACTGCTACCGTGTTGTTGCTCAGGTCGTCACACTGCTACCGGGTTGTTGCTCAGTGTCGTCACACTGCTACCGGGTTGTTGCTCAGTGTCGTCACACTGCTACGGGGTTGTTGCTCAGTGCCGCACAATGCTACCGTGTTGTTCTCATTTCGCAACTGCTACGTCGTTGTTGTCAGTGTCGTCACACTGCTACTGGGTTGTTGCCTGGCGTCGCACACTGCTACCGGGTTGTTGCTCTGTGTCGTCACACTGCTACCGTGTTGTTGCCCAGTGTCGTCACACTACTACCGTGTTGTTGCCCAGTGTCGTCACACTGCTACCGGTTGTTGTCCAGTGTCGTCACACTGCTACCGGGTTGTTGCTCAGTGTCGTCACACTGCTACCGTGTTGTTGCTCAGTGTCGTCACACTGTTACCGTGTTGTTGCTCAGTGTCGTCACACTGTTACCGTGTTGTTGCTCAGTGTCGTCACACTGTTACCGTGTTGTTGCTCAGTGTCGTCACACTGCTACCGGGCTATTGCTCAGTGTCGTAGTTTTCTGTTTTTGTCTTGCGCTGTTCTGGTGGCTTGGGTGATTGTTATTTTTGCTCTTTGACAGGATTCTGATATGCCATCTAACAATCTTTTCCGTGGTCTTCCTCTTGCCTTCTTTCCTGATGTTCTGTTGTAGAAGACTCTGTTTACTGTGGAGTTTTGATGCATTCTTATTAAGTGGTCAAACCTCTTCATTCTATGTTTTTCAATGTAATGCAAGCAAGGTTATGTGCCAATGAATTGTAGTAAACATGAAATACAATTAGTAGAAAGGTGACAGAACAACAACAATGGAAATCTCCTTTGCAAGCATTATATGTCAACGGGAAGATAGTTTGATATATATATATATATATATATATAAATATACATAGATAGACAAGCAACAGACTAACCGACTAGATCTATCTATTCTTTAATCCTGTTTGTCTTTCAGTGTCAGGTCGAAAAAGAAGAGACCTGGAGCGAGTCTCTCTATGCACATTGTCTTTATTTCTCTTCTCCAATCCTGGTTTGCCTCACAGCTTCAGGGAAGAAAATAAGAGTTTTCTAGAACTGACTTTTGTGTCTGCTTCATAAATAGGTCTTTCGTCGCCTCTGTTATCTCTGAGGTTCACCTTTTGCGTGGCCGGCATTTTGCTTTGTATCCACTGTATCGGAGCAGCATTGTTCTCTGGCTATATATAGATGACTAGATAGATATATATGTTAAAGAGAACTAGACAAACCACTGACTAGAAGACAAAGCACGTCTAGCAGCGAGAGTACCAAATCCAAATTAAAATACGAGTATAAATGAAAACACACAATTCAACATATCAAAACCTTAAGAATGACGATGTGGACATAGATAGTGTGAAATTATTATTGTCTTATCCAGTAATAGGCAGAGTTTCATGGACAGAAAAACAGACAAATAAACAAGTTTTAGGAAAACTAGGCATGAAGAAACAATTACTAAGAGAAATAAAATTCAGACAAATAAAGTATTTTGGACACATAAAAAGACACGACACCATGATCAAATCTTTACTAGAGGGGAAAGTTGAGGGGCGAAGAGCAAGAGGAAGACCGAGAGATAAGTGGGAGGGAAACTTTAAGAAATGGACAGGTTATAGTCTGGAAGAGTGCAACACCAACGCGAAAGACAAAGGATGCTGGTGATTCATTGCAGACAAGCTACAATATGGAGACGGCACCTGATGATGATGATCCAGTAATACTTAGAAAAGCAAGGAGAACTCGGTGACTCTATTTGTATCTCCTACCCCTTCCACTTCTAAATTTCAAATCCAACATACTCGTCTTCCCTCCGATTTATAATCCTTATATTATACACGATACGTTGTCAGTGGCATGCATCCCATGCCACACTCGACACTCTCTGAGTTATTCTGCCGTCCTCTCGATAAGAGACGAGACTCCAATATTTCAAGGGCCCGCGGGTCAGCCGGTCGTGGTCGAGGAGAAGTCGCGGGCAAATGCAGCGACAGATAGATAATGGTTTCATCACTGATAGCGCGGTGTACAACTGTGGAAGTTGAACATACATACGTATCTCCGTGACAGATAGAATATCTTTTTATGAGACGAAATTATATGGTAATGTATTTCAAATCTAAATGATTACATTCACGATTGATTTATTGACGAGGTACACTACTGTGTTAGTATCATATTTCTTCTTGTTGTTCAACTTACCTTAAACAAAAGTTACATTCACGATTGATTTATTGAGGAGTTACACTACTGTGTTAGTATCATATTTCTTCTTGTTGTTCAACTTACCTTAAACAAATTACATTCACGATTGATTATTGATGAGGTACACTACTGTGTTAGTATCATATTTCTTCTTGTTGTTCAACTTACCTTAAACAAATTACATTCACGATTGATTTATTGAGGAGTTACACTACTGTGTTAGTATCATATTTCTTCTTGTTGTTCAACTTACCTTAAACAAGTTACATTCACGATTGATTTATTGAGGAGGTACACTACTGTGTTAGTATCATATTTCTTCTTGTTGTTCAACTTACCTTAAACAAATTACATTCACGATTGATTTATTGAGGAGTTACACTACTGTGTTAGTATCATATTTCTTCTTGTTGTTCAACTTACCTTAAACAAATTACATTCACGATTGATTTATTGAGGAGGTACACTACTGTGTTAGTATCATATTTCTTGTTGTTGTTCAACTTACCTTAAACAAAAGTTACATTCACGATTGATTTATTGAGGAGGTACACTACTGTGTTAGTATCATATTTCTTCTTGTTGTTCAACTTGCCTTAAACAAAAATTAATACGTTTGTACTCGTATTTCTTAAACGGCACAGAACATTTAGAGTCAGATAATAAATTCCTAACGAACCTAAATGAGGGAAGTTAGAAGTTTATTGTTCTGTGCCATATAATGTAAAAAGTGAATGTCTTCACTTCTGTTCTATCTTTTGCTTGAGAAAGGCCTTTTAGTCGAAACGTTGCTGTGTATTATTGTTTTTGTATTTTGTAAAACTACAGTACTTTGTGTTTACGCGTTTCGCCATCGCTATATAATTTTACTGCAGTCTTCCCTTATATGGATCATAGAATCTTTGATTAACATGTGTATGAAAATCGTGGCATATCCCAAAGGACGTAGCCATCAACCACAGTAAACGACTCGTTGATTTTCTAGGCACCACTTATACGTTCAGTAGTTTGCCACTGCTTTCTGAACCTTGAGGTCTATTTTTACATTTTGTAAAAATCCCTCGGAAACGAATTTGCTTCCAAACTTGCCCACCGTGGGGTTTGAACTAGGTACGCTTGGGTCTGTGATCGAGTTCACTACCGCTTAAGCTACAGACGCTGACATGTGTATAGGCTAAGATATGTGATAATATAATGTGATTGTATAATCCTGATGGAAGGCTATTCTTCTCCTTCTTCGACGAAAGCTCCAGATGGACTACTTGTTAACCACTCTATGTGATTTGTATGTGATCTGAGCCTAAGAGTAGTTGTACGTTGTACCAGTTATGCTCCTACAAGTAGGACAACACATCCGATTTCTGCGATGATTTTTATTTACTAGGGTAGCTTCCCTAGGTCCTACATCAGCCGCCTCTTACGACATGCCTTGTAGGTCACAGTGGTACTATTCTGTGCTTCCTTAACGTATTCCGGCACCACACAGGCGCATCGATCACTTGCTAACCACTCCTTGGGATTTGTATGTGATCTGTGATCATACAAAGCAAACATATGTAGCATGCCAGCAGCATCTTACTGACTAGTGGTTGCTTAGTTTAAGACAGGTGGTAGATGAGCAGTGCAGATGAATAATTCCGTCCACCGTTAAATTAAACTGTCGGAGCCCTCACCTTTGCAAGTGTGGTAGGACTTATACCTCCTGACATAATGAAAGCAAGGGTGAAGTGTCATCTCCATTTATTTGTCATGAATAGCCTGGGCAGCTAATATGGGGAATGTACATTACTCATTTTGCACACACTCATTCTTGATCCTATTGTTTTCATCCAAGTTGATTGATTGATTGATTGATTGATTGATATGACCATCATCATTGCATTTCGGTAAGTAACCATTGGGCTTCGATCTCCACTGCTGAGCATGCCCATGATGGTAGGTAGGTTTGCACGTTGCATTACTTGGTTAGAGTTGGTTATCTTGTTATTGGTTATTGGTTATTGGTTACTAAACTGACGTCATTGCACTCCGGGCAAACCCATAGGTGCTCAGTCTCCTCCAACAGATATCGAAGAGTATGCATACTGATGGTATGCATACTCTTCGATATATGTCCTTTCTTATCTTGTATATCTTGTATATGAGTTATCTTGTATATTATATATATATATGTATGTTGTGTGTGTGTGTGTGTGTGTGTGTGTGTGTGTGTGTGTGTGTTATTTCAGTTTGAAGGTCATGGGTTCGAATCCAGATCTCGCCGTTCTGTTCACGAGATCTCGCCGTTCAGTTCACGAGATCTCGCCGTTCTGTTCACGAGTGATTTTGTCCGGAGATCCCTAGAATTGTTGCCAGGGCTACGTAAGTCGTGCTTTGTACAACACTTTCGGCAGGTAATTTGTCCTTTCTGCGGAGAGAGAAAGCGCCATGCTGGGAAACACGGTTCAGTGAAGTCCTTTATATTTAGACCATTTTTCAGAAGTCTTCTACAAGAAAGATAGAAATGTATTTGTCAGTGTGTGTGTGCGTGTATATATATATATATACACTTATCTCGTACTGTTATACAAGGTGTTTGTAAAGTCTCACAACACTTCATATGTAGTCAGCTTGAAAAATGAAGTATACGATGCCATCAAAAATGTTTTTAAAACAAAGTAGTGAAATTAGTCACAATTGTTACTGTTATGGTCTACTGTTGTTATTGGTAAACTCGTAGAAAGAGCCAATGAAATATTCATTATAGCTGATGTTGGAAATATCTGCCACGGGCTTCAAGATATATCTGTATACGTTTCTTCATATTGTCAAATATTCTTTCTTCAGTTGAAAACACCATTATGGTTTGAGGAAAAGAATTACCACTTCTCCTGAATTCGCCCCCTCCTTTTTATGTTAATTATTTACATATACAAAAATACACATAACGAACAATAACATTAACAGGTACACCCACACGAGCACGCACATATACACACTAATGATAAAGAGAATCGAGATAAGCTTGCATGGGGCGAATTCGGAGAACATTGAGAAATGTGGTAACCTACTAGAAGCAATTGCATAAGAGGAATTTCAGATGGAAATAATCATGGACTCACTTGAATGTTAAGAAAGGATCAAATAATACCAAAGCGGGCATCGAAGTGGGGTGCAAAGTGTTCAAGAAAGGATCAAATAATACCAAAGGGGCATCGAAGATGGGTGCAAAGTGTTCAAGAAAGGATCAAATAATACCAAAGCGGGCATCGAAGTGGGGTGCAAAGTGTTCAAGAAAGGATCAAATAATACCAAAGCGGGCATCGAAGTGGGGTGCAAAGTGTTCAAGAAAGGATCAATAATCAAGCGGGCATCAGTGGTGCAAAGTGATTCAGAAGAGACCAGGCAGTCTCAACTTTCCTAATGCCACGACCGTTTAATACAGTTCCTCATGTTGTGGCGAGCCCAAAACAATAAAATTATTGTCGTTGCTACTTCATAACTTTAATTTTGCTACTGTTATGAATCGGAATGCAAATATCTGATATGCAGGATTTATATTCATTGTTACAAATTGAACATAATTAAAGCATAGTGATTAGTCACAAAAACAATATGCTATTATATATTGAGAAATATTTATTTCTAATTATGATAAATATGTGTTATCCTATAGTCTTAGGCGACCCCTGTGAAATGGTCGTTCGATCCCCAAAGGGGTTGCGACCCACAGGTTGAGAACCACTGTCATTGACCATGAAACGAACTTTACTGAGAGAGGCAAGAAATATCAGTCTCAATTCTATGGAAGAGATTGAGCGAGTTGTACTGTCAAGAGAAAAGAAGATAGGAAACTGTTAAGTAGTCGATCTGCTATCAAGTCACCTCTGTATGTACACAGCCCTGATTGTATTCAACGACAGAACAGTTAAATGGTATCTCAGGGGATGACCACTATATTTCGTAGAACTCGACAAAGTCTTAGTGTTCATTTTCAGCTTGGTAGACTAGAGAATTAAACGCATCAGAACTAGAACGCTAATACTTTGGTTACCGACTCCAGCGCACTGTCACTGTTCTTCATTGACTTTAAACAAAGCGTATCATATTCTAGCATTGGTTTACAATGAATAGTTTTGACATCTGACTTTTTCTCCAATTCTGAAGCCTATGGAATCGGGTACCCTGAAACAAACAGCAGAGGCGTAGAGGTGGACAGAGAGGCGTAGAGGTGGACAGCAGAGGCGTAGAGGTGGAAGACTGGGAGATTGAGAACAACCTGTTCCTTATCAATGCCCCAGACGATCCACCAACCTTCTACTCGAGAACGTGGCATACAACGAGCACCCCGGACTTGGCCTTTGCAACAAGCGACATATCCACCAAAGTAGTCCGTACGGTTATATAGCAACTAGGGGATAGTGACCATAGACCAGTCAAACTGCAAGTAGACCTCAATTTCGTACCTTTGCCCAAAATGTGGTTGCCACGGTGGAACTATAAAAGAGCAAATTGGAAACAGTATGGGACGTGCAAATGGGTGCTGATGCAAATGTTGAACGAATCAACATGCATGAAAAGAAAAATGTGCGAATCGTGGCAAGGGAACTGTCAGAAGCAATCATGAAAGCGGCACGGGAAACCATCCCTAGAGGCGCACGAAAGGATTACAAGCCATACTGGACAGCAGAGGTTCAGAAGCTTGAAAAGACCTTGAGAAGACAAGGAGTGAGGCAGAACAGGCACAGTCAGTGGAGACCAATACTGCTTACAAGGCGGCAGCAGCAAAATACAGAAGAGAGGTCAAACGAGCAGCGCGACAGAGTTGGGTCAAAACAACCGAATCCCTGAACCTCGATAGGGACGACCATAAACTGTGGAAACTGGCCAAAGCGCTGAGTGACGAAAACACCAGCAGACCACCTATAGTCCTCGAATAAGAAGACATCCTGATGCAACAATATGCCGAAGTCAGCAGAGTAAGCATAGCAAAGGAAAAAGTTGATACCACCAAGAGAAAAGCACGGGCTCTCCAAGGCGAGCCAAGAAAAGCAGATAGTCACCTAACGGACACATTCACCAGTAACGAGCTGGAAGAGGCTTTAAGGGACCTGAAACCCAGAAAGTCGCCCGGAAAAGATGGGATCACCAATGAGATGCTTAAAACTTGGGAAACAGAGCAAAGGCCGCTTTACTGTCCGTTCTCAACATGTCGTGGAGAACAGGCATAGTACCACAAGAATGGAAAGAAGCAATCATGGTACCCATCCTAAAACCAGGCAAAAATAAACTCGACCCAGCGAGTTACAGACCAATAAGCCTCCTAAGCTGCACGGGCAAGCTTATGGAACGCATGGTGAACAAACGCTTATCTTGGCACTTGGAAAGCAAAGGGCTGCTTATGGCACAACAAGGAGGCTTCCGGAGATACAGATCCACAGAGGATCAAGTAACCTACATTGTCCAGGAAATCGAGGATGGTTTCCAAGAAAAGAAACAGACACTGGCGGTCTTGGTAGATATGGAGAAGGCATTTGACACAATCTGGAAAGAAGGATTAAGGCTGAAACTCCTCACCCTCGGCGTAAAGGGAAGAATGTACAATTGGCTTGATAGATACCTAGAGAACAGAACAGCAAGAGTTCAGGTTCAGGGGTACAAAAGCATGAAGAACACACTGGAGCAAGAGTTCCAAGGAGGAGTGCTCTCACCGACTCTCTTTCTAATCTTCGTCAATGGCATTGCAACATGCTTCCCTGAACGAGTACACTCTGCCATGTATGCCGACGACTTGGCAATATGGGCGCGAGAAGTCAATGCCCACAGCAGAAAATCGACTGCAAGCTACGTTAAATAACCTTGAAGTGTGGTCAGCAAAGTGGAATATGAAAATAAATCCTTCAAAGACCACTTACACTGTGTTCTCCCAAAATAACAAGGATTACAAGATAACGCTTAAAGTCAATGGGCAGAGCCTTCCAGAGAATAAAACCCTAACGTACCTAGGAGTCACACTCGACAGAAAGCTGACTTGGTGCACCCAGATCGAAAATGCTACGGCAAAAGCGAGGCATAGGCTAACAATGATGCGTAAACTCGCAGGTTCTACATGGGGAGCAAACACCAGAATTCTCAAGACACTTTACTCTGGTAGAGTGCGACCGATCCTAGAGTACGGTATGGCAGCGTGGAGCAATGCATCTAACAAGCAATTTGCAAAAGTGAGCAATAGTCAGAACCGGGCCTTACGCATCATCACCGGAGCCATGAAGTCCACGCCCATCAAGGCGATGGAAACAATCACCGACATCCAACCAATGACTGACCGAAGGGACAAAAAGTAGTAGTACTTGCGGAAAAACTCAAACGGCTCGAATCTCACCCAATGCATGATAGAATGTATGAATTCGGAAAGTGGAGAATACAGAGATCCAACTTCGTTAGAATCTATAAGGCACTGACCGCAGACCATCCAGTCTTTTCCAAATGCAAAGCCAAAGAAATCCCGGCAATCGACAAGTGCCCACCATGGAAAACCAAAATGCCAGAACTAAGGGAATCAATCCCAGGCATACTGAACAAAGAGAGCAAAAAACTCGAGAGAAAAATTGCAACAGAAGAACACATAGAATCAGAGTACCCTGAAAATGAGTGGACGCACGTATACACGGACGGATCGGCCAATAACGCAATAAGCGATGGCGGAGGAGGAATAGTGCTTAAAATCTCAAAGAAAGATACAGTCACGAAAGCGATTGCCACTGGCAAATACTCGAATAACTACCGAGCAGAGGCAGAGGCAATCAAAGCGGCGGCCGAAATAATCTTGGAGAGAAGAAGCACTACACGCAACAAGGTCGTGATATTCACCGATGCTCTATCGGTCATCACGGCACTCAAATGCGTCGGCAAAACTGAGATGAATGAGCTCAAAACGTCCCTCGCTGAACTAACGAGTTCACTCAAACGCACTGTCATCCAGTGGATACCGTCACACTGCAACGTTAGGGGAAACGAAGCAGCCGACAAACTAGCCAAAGAGGGCGGTCGACTACCCCAGACTGATCTCGGGATCAGTTATGAGGAAGCCAGAACAACCATCGGTTCGCACTATAAAAGCAAGTGGACAAAAGAACACCTCATTACACGGACAGTGACGGATACTATGGTCTCTCTCGCAGTGAACAAGTTGCCATACTTCGCCTCCGTACCGGCCACAACAAGCTCCGAGCCCACATGTTCCATAAATTTAAAATTGGCACAACTAGCCTGTGCCCCTGCAATATGGCAGACATGACGGCAGAACACGTCTTGCAAGACTGTTAACGTTTAGCAGGTATAAGGAAAGAGTACTGGTCACAACACACAGAGCTTCGCGAAAAGCTGTACGGAGAAACGGAGTTCCAAAAAACAACAGTAAAATTCATGATAAAAATTGGTTCATCAGTCTAGGCCGGGAACGCAAAGGAAGGAGCGAGTTGCCTAGGATAGAACAAGATGGAGAAATTGCTTGCAGGTCTAAGGTAACGTATAACGGGACGGGAGAAACTATTATTAAGCTAGCAATATCATCATATTAAATGACGTCGTTTTGTCTTGTCTGCTAAAGTTAATAATTACATTTGTTTCCTTTTTTTTTAGGTAAACAGCAGAATTTTCTGGAACTAACAACTTTGCATCAGAATTTATAAGATAAAAAAAGAACGTACTTTATAAACAATACCCATATATTTTAAACAACCTTTTACATTCATAAGAAGACGTGCAACCATTCTTAAGAGTTTCAAGTGTTGTTAAGCTATAATCATTCTAGACTTCTGTCAATGAAAAAAATTAGGTTACGTCAGTCACTGACTTGTTTTAATCTTTAAATAAAATGTGACACTATTGTGTCAAGAGAAAAGAGAAAATAAGATAGGAAACTGTTAAGTAGTCGATCTGCTATCAAGTCACCTCTGTATGTACACAGCCCTGATTGTATTCAACGTCAGAACAGTTAAATGGTAGCTCAGGGGATGACCACTATATTTCGTAGAACTCGACAAAGTCTTAGTGTCCATTTTCAGCTTGGCAGACTAGAGAATTAAACGCATCAGAACTAGAACGCTTATACTTTGGTTACCGACTCCAGAGCACTGTCACTGTTCTTCATTGACTTAAAACAAAGCGTATCATATTCTAGCATTGGTTTACAATGAATAGTTTTGACATCTTACTTTTTCTCCAATTCTGGAGCCTATGGAATTTGCTACCAGCTTCTGGAATCCCATCACTGAGTGCTAGTCAGAACCAGCACCCAAGTAAGTATGGATTTAACACGGAAGATGGACAAGTTAAATACGATAACAGTGATGACAATGTAAATCGTGGACAGAATAAGGACTTGTATCAAAGGATTGACATTTTTGGACATCTGGATGCACCTAATAGAGGGGATTTGAGAGCATACGATCCGATTACAGATAGGTTTATACCCAATACACGGGATGATACTTATGAGAAGGCAATCAGGAAGGATTTGAACGGTGTAGAGGTGCCCAGAGATGGTCACCGAGTGGATACAGTAAACGTTGACGATATCAAACCAGACTTTCACACAAGCTCATTCAACGGTTCCTTGGTTCAAGGTAGAAGCAGCATTTACAAAATATACTGCCCAGAGAAGTGTGAGTGTCGAGATAATAAGGTAGACTGTGTTGGACAGAACCTGACCTCCGTTCCGAAAGGAATAAGTCCTTTGACTACTTGGCTGTAAGTACTATTTGTGTATGTGTGTGTATGTGCGTGAGTGTGCGAGAGAGAGAGATGTCATTTTCTTTCAATTTTATTATTTGTAAGCTGTGTTGTGGTCCATCCCTGTCAACGTGGACCACAAGTTCAGTCGTTTCGTTGTTGTTGTTCATTGCTGGCAAGGATGACCACTGTTCCAGTCTTGTGTTGTTGTTATTGCTAATTTCTGGTTATAAAAATTAAAACTTCAGTTTTGTTTCGTTCGTTGTTGTCCATCGATGGCATTGATGATTACAGTTTCAATGTTACCCGGTTGTCTATCGCTGGCAATGGAACCCTAGCTTGAGCATTCTACATTTGTTAGTTTTTTCCAACCATCATAGCTTCGTTTTATTTTGTTTACCATTACTGTCGACCAGGACCATATCTTTAGTCTGTTATTGCTGCAGTCTGGGATATTTAATCAGTCCGATTTAGCACTAGGTTATCTGTTACTTGTATGGCACAAATGATATATGCAAGAAGTAAAAACACTGAAATATGTCTCTATACACCAGCAGCATGTGTTTTATCTGTTTTTTTGCTTTAGAAATATGTGCTGTACAGAGAAGAATGCTCTATTGTTAAGATATTACTCTGCTCTTCTTCTTCTGCTATCAACTTCTGCTTTGCGACTACTCCGGTATTTGTCATAAACAGAGCGGTGCGCTTGAGGTCTTCACCAGTCCCCCATAGTTTGTCTTGTAGGTTTGTTTCTGTTGGCCAGATCTCCATTCTCACACTACTCAGACTGGGGCAGTCTTGCAGGATGTGCTCTGTGGACTGCTTAGGTGCTCCACAGGTGCAGGTAGCCGAGTCCTTGAGACCCATTCTGTGGAGGTGTGCTTTGAGACTACAGTGTCCCGTTCTAAGTTTGAAGACTGGTCTGTGCTTTTCTGTTTAGTACATTACTGTACAAGATAAGGGGATCATGCTGTTAAATTTGGGTCTTCGGTGCTGCTGAGTTCTTGCGCTGTCGCTAAGATCTTCCTGTATAAGAAAGAGATCAGATTGCACATGTCTGTGAAATAGATTAGATTGCACATGTCTATAAAAGAGATCAGATTGCACTTGTCTATGAAAGAGATCAGATTGCACTTGTCTATGAAAGAGATTAGATTGCACATGTCTATGAAAGAGATCAGATTGCACATGTCTAAGAAAGAGATTAGATTGCACATGTCTATGAAAGAGATCAGATTGCACATGTCTATTTACCGAAGTTCAACGATGATCTTATCAATCAATGAAATTAAAGTAAACTAATTCTTCTTCTTCTTTTCGTTCGTTCTTTACGACCAATTTTAATCACTCTTTGTGATATGTTTGATCTTTGCCAAGAACTTGTATACGTTGCACATTGGTTTGGTAGGCCCCTAAACACATAGACTTCTATATGTTTAGGACACATGCATCCGATTTCAGCCAAAGCAAACTAATTAAAATTAGTCTTCTTCTTTTGTCGTCACACTTACCTGAATTAGTAATGAAGAAATCAGAAGAAGACTGGATGTGAAACCAGTATGCAATTCATAAAAGAGCAACATATTAAATGGTTTGGACATCTGACAAGAATGCACTGATATCGCCACCACAGAGAGCCACACAGAAAAAGTATAACGAGGATAAAGCAAGAGGAAGACCACTCAAAAGATGGAGCGACGGCATCAAGAAAAGCCTTACGAAAATGAATATCAGCTTACAAAGTGCCTTAAAACAAGCACATACAAGATCACTACATTAAGCCCCACCCACCCCAACACTTCTATAAAGAAGTAAATGCTAGAAGAGAAGAAGAAGTAGAAGACTGGTTTATATCGTGTTGTTTTTGCCTAGTATCGTAGTTTTCTGTTTTTGCCTAGTATCGTAGTTTTCTGTTTTTGCCTAGTATCGTAGTTTTCTGTTTTTGCCTAGTATCGTAGTTTTCTGTTTTTGCCTAGTATCGTAGTTTTCTGTTTTTGCCTAGTATCGTAGTTTTCTGTTTTTGCCTAGTATCGTAGTTTCGTTTTGCTAGTATCGTAGTTTTCTGTTTTTGCCTAGTATCGTAGTTTTCTGTTTTTGCCTATACTAGTTTGTGCTTGCGAAAAGCTCAAGTGCTTCTCGATCGGAAAAAAGAGACCCTAGGATGCCGGAGCTACGGAGTTCGTACTTGATGTAATACTCTCGGCAGATGGTGTGCCATTTATGTGGAGAGTGGCTGAGCCATTTGTGGTAAAACCTGGCGCAATGAAGTCAATCCTTCGCCTTGAAGCCTTCGTTAAGCCAAACACCCACATTTCTACAGTTCAATAAGAACAGTTTGGTTTCTTCTTCTTCTTACGCTCCATATCGACCACTTGTTAACCACTCTGTGTGATTTGTATGTGATCTGAGCCTAAGAGCGATTGTACGTTGTGCCAGTTATGCGCCTACAAGTACGCCAGCACATCTGATTTCTGCGATGTTTTTCATTAACTTGGGTAGCTTCCCTAATTCCTACATCAGTCGCCTCTTACGACATGCATTGTAGGTCGCGGTGGTACTATTCTTTGCTTCCTTGCGGGGCCGGCACCACACGAATGAGTCTGGTTTGCGAATGAAGCATAAGGACATTAAACTCACGCATAGAAATTCATGACAAAACTACATCAAGTGTCAGTAAATATTGACATACGAGACTAATAGCTTCTCACCATACACAACTTTTTTTGGTTCTTTCATTCAGTCTTTATGCTGTCTTTTTGAGATTGAATTATTATTTATCAAGTTTCACTTCTTTAATATCTTCTAAGTTTCTCATATTTTACTGCATGTGCACATTGATGTACGCAATATTTATGACTTCTTCGTCAATCTTTATATTTTCTCCCCCTGTTTATGATGTTCACGTTTTGTTTAAAATGTATCATGTATTTATTCTGTAATATATAGTCTTTTTCCTCTTCTCGTTGGATGTTGTTTACACAAAGAGCCAGGTTCTTTGGGTGTATGCTGTTGAATTTGTTAGTTCAGACAAACCAAAAACATTTGCGAAGGGCAATACTTTTTGAACGCCGATCATCCTACAAGAGTAAGATGACGTCCAAATGGCAAGCCCATCCCCTCCCACCGTTCTAGGAAACCTACCTAGTAAATTAAAAGCGTGGCAAGAAATCGGTTTTGCTGGCCTAGGTACCCACAGGCACATAACTGGCACAACGTAAAATTGCTCTTAGGCTCACATCACATACAAACTACATAGAGTGGTTTAATAAGTGGTCGATATGGGGCGCTAGCAGAAGAAAAAGAAGAATTTGTTAGGTCATCAAGACTTTCTCTCTCGCGATCACCGCCCAGACCGATGTACCAGATTTCCTCATAAATTCTATTCGTGTGGAAATCTGATTCATGCAACCTTAACATTGGTGTGTTTTATGTCACATTTTCAGCACCATTTGGAGCTCTGGTGCTTATCCTTCGACGATGTGTCCGGTTTCAGCCAGCGTTTATTCGGTTCGCTCTCCGTTCTGTAGCCATTTAGTGTTTTTTACGGTGTGGGGTAACTAGACCCACGCCCAACCTCCTTAATCGCCTCCGTGGCAGGTAACAGTGGTTCTATTCGTTACACCCCGATTTGGGCCCCGGTAACCACTTGGACGATCATGACATTCAAACAGGTATGCCTGGACGTTCATCTCTGTTGGCCAGTGCGCTTTCCGTAGTTGATTCGTCAGGTGACAATATTGCATGATGTGTTCGGCTGTCTGTGCTGTCTGTCTCACGTATATGTGGTAGATGGAACCAGTCTTAGTCTATGTATGTGATTGTTCAGTCTATTGTGTGTCCAATTCTGAGTTGAAACAATATCACCTGTCTTGTTTAATCAAGAGAGCCGCAGTAACGGGATTGTTAGTGAACTCGCTTCTTGGACTAGTGGTCAAGTTCAATTCCACAGTGGGCACGGACTGTTTTCCGACCGCATTGGCTCTCAGGTTGACCCAGATTCAATTCTTCTTCTTCTTCACCCTTCGCCCTAGGGAAGCATAGGTCCGCAACCAAGGCCTTCCAAGCCCGCCTATCCAAGGCCATCCTTTCCAGATCTCGCCACTCTCTCCCCGTTTTTTGCATTCCATCTCTAACTCCCGTCTCCAGGTGTTTCTGGGTCCTCCCTTACTTCTATTGCCCTGGGGGTTCCATCGGAGAGCCTGTCTCCCGATGCTGTCAGGGGGTTTCCTCAGTGTGTGTCCTATCCATCGCCACCTACTGCTCATTATCTCCTGTTCCACCAAACTCAATTGGGTACCAGTAAAGCACTGGGAAGAAAATGCGACCTTCGTGATGTTGACCAAATCACCCACCATGTGTCGACAGTCAATTCAAAAGACGAACCAAACACCGTATTACTCAATATAACACTTAGTATTTAATGGGTTTATTTACTTACTTTTTTGTACTTTTGTTCTATCTAGATAATGTTAGTTATCTATTTGTTAGTCTTCTTTTCTAATTGTCTTACGTTTCCTGGAAAGTGGTTATTTTATTGTTTTCTTGCTGTGCTGGTCCATCCTTTGTTATTTTATAGTCATATTTGTCCTTAATGGATTCGTTTCATGAAATGAAAATCGGGGCATATCCTTTAAAGGATGTAGCCATCAACCACAGTAAACGAACCGTTGATTTTCTAGGCATCACTTATACGTTCAGTAGTTTGCTATTGCTTTCTGAACGGTGAGATATATTTTTACTGTTAGTAAAAATCCATAAGAACAAATTTGCTTCTAAACTGCCCACCGTGGTGTTTGAACCAATTACTCTTGGGCTGTGATCGAGATCACTACCGCTAAGCCACAGACGCCCACTCTTTTATATTACCTTTTCTAATTTCAGTTTGTCTCTTGTTCATGAGCGTAACGACGCGGTCAGAATTTGAACTCACGACATTCAGTACGCAAGATAATCGTCCTAACCACTTCGCTACAGATACCCCGTTTCGATGTATTATATGAAATTTGTATGTTTAATCTGTTCAAGTGATACTAGTGATTCGTAGAAAACCTCGGGCGCAGAAAAGAAAAATAATAGGGATCATACAAGTCATGAACATTGAGTAACATTGTCTCATAAACAATATCAAGTCTCGAAAACTGTTATGCTTTGATAACATTAATCTTCACAATGTCAGATAATGCAATAATAGAGGGCTTGGTTCTTGATAAATGAGACAAGTGAAGATAAAAAGACATGTATGGTTGAAGAAGACCATCATGGAAGGAGACATACCGACAAAAGGAGAAAAGGAAGACCACGGAAAAGATGGATTCAGGATTTAACTTCTTCTTCTTCATCTTCTTCGAACGCTCCATTTTTTTCTTTTTCTTTCCGATCCAGAAGCACTTGAGCTGAAAGCTCTTCGGCTCGGTGTCATGGACATCGTAACCATTCGGCTCGGTCCCACGAACACCGTAAATCTGGGGAACCTGTAGCTTTTCTGCCAGTCCGCGGAGTTGAACCCGCACTTACAGAGGACTAGTCACCCGTAGTCCAACGCGCTACGAACACGCTGGGCACGCGGGCTCGAACGCTCCATATCGACCACTTGTTAAACACTCAGTGTGATCTTTCTGTGATCTGAGCTTAAGAGCAATTATACGTTGTGTCAGTTATGCATCTACAAGTAGGCCAGCACATTCAATTTATGCGATGCTTTTTATTTACTAGGTAGCTTCCTAGCTCCTACATTAGAAGCCTCTTACGACATGCCTTGCAGGTCGCAATTGTAGTATTCTTTGCTTCCCCTTGCGGCTCTCACCACACAGTCGTATTTGATAATGATGATGATGAACTAAAATATGGTAACAAGAGGACATTAAATAAATATTGAACAGGACGATGAAGGAGGAGGAAGAACCGGTTGCAAATCGATAATATTTCAGGCAGATTTTGATAAGATCAATATCATGTACAGAAACAAGCTACATAAAAGCAATTATGGGAACCATCGTTCCGAGCAAGAAATCACACTTTAATTTCCTGTTATACCACAGTGACCTATGTTTTATTGTAATACTGTTTCCTTGGTGATGGTTGTGATTTGCAGGAAAGTGGGCGAGGGTTCATTCATGCGATTACTTTTGTGATCTTTATCCGCTCGTAACCACTTATTTTGTATCAATCAAGCGCACTGGTCTCCTGTTGTCTGCGCTGTTATTATTTATGAGAATTATGGTATCTTCTGTTATGGCTTCTATTTCTTCTTTGAAATTTGGGAAACATAAAATGAAGATATGAAAACTAGATATACAGATCAGAGAAATATAATTATAGATAGCAGAATGATATATTTAAGGGGGTAGTTGAGGGCAAGAGAGACAAAGATGAAAAGGGAATCACAATATGAGGAGTGACATCAGTCTGTTTAATAAGAAAGTCTTATCTAATCAGAACGCCTAAAAACTAAGGATTACTTCATTGCACCGGGGTTTCACCTATGGCTCGGTCCCTCTCCGCAAAAACGGCACATCACCTGTTGAGGGTATTGAATAAAGCACGAACTCCGTAGTTCCTGCAACAATCTTAGGGATTTTCCGAAAAACAGAACGGCACGGTTTGGATTCAAACCCACGACCTTCGAACGATATAAGAAAAACTAGTCATAACAGAGAAATGTTGCAAGTAGCTGAAGAGACATTTCATCCCGAAGCAGCTGAAAGTTGCCGTGTCATGGACATCGTAACCTGGCTCGTTACCACGAACACCGAAATTGGAACCTGAGCTTCTGCAGTCGAGTGAACCACTTTCAGAGACTAGTCACCCGTAGTCAACACGGTTTAAAAGAAGACATCAGAAAGTGTTCAGCATCATTCTGAATCCCATCAATAAACAGCAAATAACTAGTTCGGTCACATAAGCAGATTATCAACAGACAGTACCCCTCAATGAGCAATGCTACTCCGATACAGTGGATACAAACAAAGCAAATGTTGTCCGCGCAAAATGGGGACCAGAAATAACAAGAGGCGGTGAAAAATGGATACAACACAACAAGGACGACTCATCTGGCACTAGAACGCAAATTAAAGCTCTCATCCCTACGCTTAACGGCAAGAGTGGACAGCCAACTACATCTTCTACCTGGGAATAGACAATAAGCAATAGGTGAAAATAGGTGTTATAAGAAAGAGAAGATGGAGATATGTTGGGCACACCTTCAGGAGAAATGATCAACGAATATCAAAGCAGGCATTAAAGTGGGATGCAAAGGGTTCAAGAAAGAGAGGTCGACCTAAGGAGACCCTGAAACGAACTTTGCTGAGAGAGGCAGGAAATATCATTCTCAGTTCCATGGAGGAGATTGAGCAAGTTACCCAGGATAGAGCGGTATGGAGAAATTACTTGCAGGCCCTATGTAACGTATAACGGTAAGAGAGGAATTATTATTATTAATAGGGGAAAAACACTATTTTTGAAGTGCACACAAAAATCTGTTCTAGAAATCTCTTCTTATCCTGACACTGTGAGACAAAACAGGGTTGGAGAAAAGAGATAGAGAGACATGTAGAACCACAGACAAGCCGCTCAACCACTTAGACACAAAACCCACACCTTCCCCCTTTTCCAAAATTTTTAAATAAACTAATGAATTACTATATCAACTGGTGACTTTCATTTTGATATGATTACTACTTCTAAAGTCAGAGAAGGCTCGTCTGAATGTCTAGGGACACTGATAAGCAAAGCAAGCCTTTACGTAACAATCATTCAGAAGAGGCGTACTAGTTTCCCTGACTGCGCCTGAATTCATAGGAGGAAGAAGAAGAAGAAGAAGCAGATATGATTACTTACTTGTTTGACTATTAATATCTGTCTCATATTGTTAAATACAAATTTAAACATTTCTAATTTTTTAATTTCTTTAATGTCGGTTTCACGTTGCTAATCCTCGATTGTCACATTTTCATATTGCTTGATATTCAGATTTTGAAGTATATCTATGTTATAGTCATCTATCCTTTATTAATGAATGTTTATGATATACAATTATGACATGAAAATTAACACCTCCAAAACAGAAGTCATGACAATAAGTAGGTCAACAGGTCAACTAAATATATACGTGAATAATGTCAAAATACAACAGACTCCAGAATTCAAATATCTCGGAAGTATATTCACAGCAGATGGAAAGATGGACAGAGAAATCGAGACTAGATGCCAGAAGGCAAATGCAGTGACATACCAACTGTCACCACTATTAAAACATCCAAGCATTAACATGGCAGTCAAACGGCAACTGATAAACTGCATATTTATTCCAACTCTCTGCTATCAGTGCCAAACATGGCCCTGACTAAGACACAAGAAAGAAAGATTACAACATGTGATATGAGATGTCTACGAAAAGTTGTCAACGTTACAAGATAGAGTGAGAAACGAGAATATCAGAAGCATCGTTGGTACTATACCATGCATACAGTACATCGAGAAGCAAAGAATCAAGTGGTTCGGCCATCTAATTAGAATGGAACCACATTTACTACCATCACGTGCCTACAATAATCGACGCTCAGGGCGCAGAGCACGAGGCAGGCCAAGAACACAATGGATAGATAACATCTCAGAGTCCCTGAGAAAGCATGGACTGACAACGTCAAGCACAACACACCTGGCACAAGATAGAAAACTAACTCTCCCTACGCCGCTTCACGGCAAATGTGGTTAAGATAAGATAAGATATGATATAACACATTATTTATTTATTCTAGTACTCTCTAGTTACTCCTAAACTTAGGGGATCGTTGATAGCGAAGTTGATAACACTCTACGCTAGTGGCCGAGAGCCGTGGAAATTTCAGGGCTCGAGGCCAGCTGATAACAAAAGATTTCTGGTATGCACACGGTACACAGTTGAACTACAAGATACCCTGATCCTTTACTTTGAAGCTGAAGTAAGGCTCACCTGAATGGGGAGGGACATTGGTGATAAGGAAAGCAAGCATTCACGCAAAAATTAGTCATAAGTGTCGTATTAGGAATTCACTAAGCAAGAGAAAAACAAACATACGTTACATTTAATATTGCCCTTTCCCTTGCCTTGCTGCTAATCATTATATTTATTGACTCGATATTAATGTGGAGCCAATAGTCATGCCATATACTGTTTACCATTGCTACAATCAACAATACTGCTGTTATGTATTGTAGAATGGGAACAAAAAGGCATATTTGATCTTGCTTGTTATTTTTACATCGATGTGCATTCCTGACATATTCTTTCAGTTTTGTTGACAAATGTGTTGACTGGTAGAAACGTAAAGTGGTATAAAACATACTAGCTGTGTTCAAGTTAAAATAGCAGGCTGGAAAGCTGCTGTCCGGGCAAGATTCATTAGAAATATTATAAAATAAAATTCATACACAATATTTTCATCATCTTCTAAATTACACCGGGGGCCCACTCGTGTGTTGCCAGGGTTCGATAGGGAGCAAAGAATAGTAACACTGCGACCTACAATGCATGTCGTAAGAGGCAACTGAGGTAGGGATCTAAAAACGCTACCCTAGTAAATAAAAAAGCGTTGCAGAAATCTGATGTGTTGGCGCATAACTGGCACAACGTACAATCGCTCTTCGGCTTAGATTACATACAAATCACAAAGAGTGATTAACAAGTGGTCGATATAGAGCGGTCTAAGAAGAAGAAGAAGTCACCGGGACTCTTGCCGGTGCTACGGAGTTTGTAAACTGCAGCTGAGATCTCCCTGTGTAAGAAAGAGATTGGATCACACATGGTTAATCACCAAAGTGCAATGATGATGGTCCTATCAATCAATCAAAATCAATCAAGATACGTTAATACATACAAGGGCCCGTTTTAGAAATCTCTTCTTGACCTGACGCTGTGAGGCAAACATGATTCGAGAAAGAAAGAAATACAGACAAGAGCATAAGATACATAGAATAGAAAATACAATATAGATAAACCTCAAAGACATTTTAAAATTTAGCTTAACATTATAAGAACGATTTTGTGGTCAACATTATGTTACCAGTGTCAAACATGGTCAATAACAGCAGCAACACTATGTTACCAGTATCAAACATGGTCAATAACAGCAGCAACACTATGTTACCAGTATCAAACATGGTCAATAACAGCAGCAACACTATGTTACCAGTATCAAACATGGTCAATAACAGTAGCAACACTATGTTACCAGTATCAAACATGGCCAGTAACAGTAGCAACACTATGTTACCAGTATCAAACATGGTTCAATAACAGTCAGCAACATCTATGTTACCAGTATCAAACATGGTCAATAACAGCAGCAACACTATGTTACCAGTATCAAACATGGTCAATAACAGCAGCTAATGAGTGGAAAATCATAACAACGGAGATGAGGTGCTTTAGAAGAGCTGCAGGTGTAACAATAAGAGACAAAATTAGAAATGAAGAAATCAGAAGAAGACTGGATGTGAAGCCAGTGATGCAATTCTTAAAAGAACAACAGATTAAATGGTTTGGACAACTGACAAGAATACCCTGGTATCGCAGAAAGTAATAAAGAAAAAGTGTAACGAGTACAAATCAAGAGGAAGACCACACAAAAGATGGAGCGAGGGCATCAGGAACAGCCTTACGAAAATGAATATCAGCTTACAAAGTGCCTTAAACAAGCACACACAAGATCATTAGCTCCTCCCTCACTCACACAACACTGCTTTAAAGAAGTAAGGGTGGAAAAGAAGAAGAGAAGCTGAACATTTAGGAACATAAATGAGATTAGTTTTCAATTTCAAAACATGTGAACATCTTTGTTAGATCTCGCTGAACAGAAACTGCGTGTAAAAAATGTGAGTTTTCCATCAAATGTGCCCATGTATGCTTTAATTAGCGAACATTATCCAACAAGATCTGAAATAATAAGCTTTCTAATTACTTTCGAACATTTTCTCTTAGGCCAACACCCACACTCTCTGGCTTTATCAAAAGCCTAGGGTTTTCTGCTTCGACCAGACTTCACGACAAAACATAATATTAAACTAATGTCTCTGTGGTTGCCACCCACACCGGTTGTTTAGGAAACTCTTCAGAAAATTATATTTCGTGATTTTTTTCTTTCTTTAATTTTCTTTTAATCTTCATTTTCCCTTCAAAGCATTTCAGTTTAGAAGTTATATATTTACAACTGTTAAATATTTTCTTTATATATTTACAACTGTTAATTTTTGTCTTTATATATTTACAACTGTTAATTTTTGTCTTTATATATTTACAATGTTACATTTTTTCTTTATATATTTAAACTGTACATTTTTTCTTTATATATTTACAACTGTTAAATTTTGTCTATATATTTACAACTGTACATTTTTTCTTTATCTATTTACAACTGTACATTTTTTCTTTATCTATTTACAACTGTTAATTTTTGTCTTTATATATTTACAACTGTTAATTTTTGTCTTTATATATTTACAACTGTTAATTTTTGTCTTTATATATTTACAACTGTTAATTTTTGTCTTTATATATTTACAATGTTACATTTTTTCTTTATATATTTAAACTGTAAATAATTTTTTCTTTATATATTTACAACTGTTAATTTTTGTCTTTATATATTTACAACTGTTAAATATTTTCTTTATCTATTTACAACTGTTAATTTTTGTCTTTATATATTTACAACTGTTAATTTTTGTCTTTATATATTTACAACTGTTAATTTTTGTCTTTATATATTTACAATGTTACATTTTTTCTTTATATATTTCTGAAATAATTTTTCTTTATATATTTCAATGTTAAACTTAGACCATAAAATTAACTAAGCGGTGCACAGTTTTTCTTTATTATTTTCATATCTTTTTAATTTTTCTTTAATATATTTTCCTTAAAGCATTTTCTTTATATATATTTACAACTGTAATTTTTCTTTATTATTTACAACTGTTAATTTTTCTTTATCTATTTACAACTGTTAATTTTTTTTATATATTTACAACTGTTAATATTTTTTTATCTATTTACAACTGTTAATTTTTGTCTTTATATATTTACAACTGTTAATATTTTCTTTATATATTTACAACTGTTAATTTTTGTCTTTATATATTTACAACTGTTAATTTTTGTCTTTATATATTCAATTTAATTTCTTTATATTAAACTGTTAATTTTTCTTTATATATTTACAACTGTTAATTTTGTCTTTATATATTTACAACTGTTACATTTTTTCTTTATATATTTACAACTGTTAATTATATTTTCTTTATCATATATTTACAACTGTAATTTTGTCTTTAACAATAAATGTGTTCTTTTCCTATTTACTTTACAGTCAAGATACGTAATATTTCTTTATAATTAAACTGTTAATTTTTGTCTTAACAAAATTGTCTTTCTCAGTTTCGCTCAGTCCAGGACATCGTAATTTCGGTTGAGTGCCAGAACACCGGTAAATCTTCGGATCTGTGGCCATGGGCTCGTACTCCCGGATTGAACCACGAACACTAAAGGGAAGTCCTGTAGTCCAAACCCGAATTGAACCCACACAGAGGGATGCAGGTGCTGCCTAAATATATATATTATAGAAGATATATATAAAATCCAGGACAAAACATATCTAGCTATACTGTTTGCTGTTCTTCTAAATGTGAAATGAAAATCGTGGCATATCCTTTACAGGACGTAGTCATCAACCACAGTAAACGAGTCTTTGATTTTCTGGGTATCACTTATACGTTCAGTAGTTTGCCATTGCTTTCTGAACGGTGAGGTCTATTTTACCTTTTGTAAAAATCCCACGGAAACGAATTTGCTTCAAAACTTGCCTACCGTGAAGTTTGAACCAGGTACGCTTGAATTGTGATCGAGCTCACTACCTCGTTATCTACAGACGCCTACTTCTAAATGTAAGGCTCTTTAAATCGATAGATTCTTAATTTTTTATTTTTAAATTTCCTGTTTCACAGGGTTTCCTGCTTATCTGTCCATCTGTTTCTCGTTAGTGACAATGTCAAACAATTTCAGTAGATGTTCCAGTCTAGTTATTTATCTAATACTATACACGAAATCGATGTAAAGTATACAGCGGGAAACACTCGTGAAGAAGAAAAAAAGAGTGTTTACAGTGAGTCATCATCTAAACTATCAGTATGCATAAGCATTGCCATCTCCTGGGACAGACTGAGCTCATATTTGTCTGCTCTGAGTATTATAAAGATAGTTCAATAATTAATATAAATAGACTATAAAAAACGCATTTATGTACTCATAACGTGTGCGATATACAGAGCTTAGATACAGTATAATATAAATAGACTATAAGAACGCATTTATGTACTCATAACGTGTGCGATATACAGAGCTTAGATACAGTATAATATAAATAGACTATAAGAACGCATTTATGTACTCATAACGTGTGCGATATACAGAGCTTAGATACAGTATAATATAAATAGACTATAAGAACGCATTTATGTACTCATAACGTGTGCGATATACAGAGCTTAGATACAGTATAATATAAATAGACTATAAAAACGCATTTATGTACTCATAACGTGTGCGATATACAGAGCTTAGATACAGTATAATATAAATAGACTATAAGAACGCATTTATGTACTCATAACGTGTGCGATATACAGAGCTTAGATACAGTATAATAAACCAAATAAGAGCAACAGAACAACATGGTGACTTAACCCTTTAGATGCTAAGGACGTGTACACAGCGCCGGATTAGCCTAGTAGCAGAAGTAGCAAATGCTACGGGCCGCGCTTGTGGGGCCCAGCGCCTATGTGACAGATGAAAAGGAAAAAATAACCAAGATGTTATATCAAAAATATGAAAGCTGTCTGCATTTTTAGTGTCGTTGTATGGTGCTGAATCAAAAAGAAGTAGAAAATATAGAAGTCGATATCACTGTGTAGTAGATGAAGGCAGATGGACTCAAATATTGTCAGATCTTATCAAGAGGATTTGGAAAGCCTAGGAGACGAATTTGTGCAGTTCGCTTAAGTGCAATTTTATAAACTTATAATGGAAAATTCATTAGAGTCGTGTTTCACAAATGTAGAAATAGTCTTAGAATTCCTTGTCTTTATTGATTACTAACTGCAGGGAGAACGTTCTTTTCAACATTAAAGCGTATAAAAGTGAGTTAAGAAACATGATGGGACAAGATCGTCTACATAACCTCACCTTATGTCGTTGAATGTAATTTACTTAGAGAAATTGATTTGTCTAGTATTATCTCTAAATTTGCTCACATTCAATCGAGACAAGTGTGTTTGTAAAAGTTGTGTTTTATTATTTATTATCATACAAAACCTAGGGCCCCGCTAAATTTGCTACAGGCCCGCTCTGATCTAATCCGGCACTGCGTGTACAGACGTTTTCCCAAATTTACGACTAAAGACGCATTAACATGTCTTATTATCTCTCCTCGGTGGGCTAAAGACATGTTAACATGTTATACATCTCTACTGTCACTGCTAGAGGCGTACATTTATGTTTGTGACCTAGAAACAAAGAGTAGCTATTTTTAGCTGTCTTCGGAAAGTATGTAGCAGTAAAAGGTTAATATTCATTTCTATAACACCTTGTTCACATCGAATAAATGAATGCCTGGACAGAATGTTGCAGAGAATATGGAGACAACTAAATATAAACAAGATTCTTTTGGATCAGCATGGTCACTTCTGCTAGAATTCAGTACTTCGTTATGAAATCAACATTGCAAATAATACACAAAATAGAAGTAATGATGCCTTTGTCTGGAATACTAAAACATGAAATACGAGATAATGTGCAAGATGAGAAGCATGAGATCATTTCTTAACTCTTTCAATACCAGCATTGTTTGTTTTGGTGGTGGATTAAGCCTCTATATGGCCGAATCACGCTTCTTTCAAACTAAGACTGTTGTCTTTTTTTTGATTATATCAGGGCATATATTCAATACCAGTAACGATAAGGGCTGAACCCCAGGGCCGTTCTAGCCATCTCATGTTATCCTGACGCTGTGAGGCAAGACATGATTGGAGAAAAGAAGTGATGGTTTTGCATCCACTATTAATTATTTAGTACATATAAGTACATCTCGAGCTAATACACTGATACAGCCACTTCGTTTTACAGACATGTCTTACTATACAATACCATCATGTATGGAGTCTGAAATGAACACGCTGACAAGCTAGCTAAGGAAGGAGGAACTACGCAGACTGATCACGAGATCAGCTACGAGGAGGCTAGGCAACCATCGGCTGGCAGTATAACGACATGTCTCTGTGGCTAAGTGGTTAAGCACTTTGTCTTGTGAGTCGAAGGTCGTGGTTCGAGTCGACGCGCCATTCTGTTCTACGAGTGCAGTTTTTCCAGAGACCGCTAGGATTGTTGCTGGAGCTACGGAGTTCGTGCTTGTGCAAACTCGGCAGGTGGCGTGCCATTTCTGTGGAGAGGGACGAGCCTTATGGGGTAAGACCCGGCAATGAAGTCAATCTTTCAGCTTTTAAACCTTTAGTATAACGACAAATGGTCAAAAGACCATCAACAGTACAACCGCAGTGATAGGTACTATGGTCTGTCCCGTAGTGAACAAGTTGCCATAATCGGCCTCCGTACCGGCAATAACAAACTTCGAGCCCACATGTTTCACAAATTTAAAATTGGCACAACTAGCCTGTGTCACTGTGAAAAGGCGGACATGACAGCAGAGCCCATACTACCAACAGGTTAGCAGCCCGAGAAAGAAACTTGGCCCGTTAACATAGAGCTTCGCGAAAACTGTACGGAGGGACGGAGTCCCTCTAAGCAACAGTAAAATTTATGATAAAAGTTGGTTTATCAGTCTAGGCGGGGATCGAGAGAGAGAGAGAGAGAGAGAGTATGGAGTATGTTCAAATAGACTAAGATACCCCCTATGCAACACTGACATAATCGTGCTCTTAACATATACAGATAGAACAAGACATCTCACATATAGCAAGGAGAGAAACATACTCTGAACACACTTAAAGAGAACAGTCATCTCACATATAGCACGGAGAGACAGCCAAACCTACAGTTCTGAACAACACTAAAGAGAAAAGTCATCTCACATATAGCACGGAAGACAGGTTCTCAGCCCTTACAGCAATAACAAAACAGACGATCAACAAAACATCTGATACATAAAACGAACAGACACTTTATCTAAACTTACAAAGAACAAGAAATCTGACATATATAATAGACATTCGCTATCTCTCAACATATACAAAGAGAACAAGATATAAAAACAAGACATGTGGAAAGTATCTCCCATACAGCACGAACACTTTTTATCAATTTATTTTCAAAGAAAACAAGACATACAACACATACAAGTTTTGTCAATATACTTATAAAAAACAAGACATGGAACTCAGACACTTTCTGTCAATATACTCCGAGAATTTATAGACATCCTATATAAAACACTGACAAACACTTGTTTTCAATATGCGCCGCAAAGAGATGAAAACATATCACACATAGCACCGACCCGCACTTCCGCTAAACATACACGATCACACCTACAACCAATCACATTAATTAGTATTGATTAGTTCCTGTGTGATCACGCTCTCCGGTTTCATATCAGATAGTACTGATATCGATTTCTGATTATCAATGAGAACAAAAGTGTTTGTTTTACATTGCTATGCAACAATTTATTACATCGATGAGCAGTTTCCTGTGAATAGTTCCTATAGTAAGAGTGCATGGTCATCATTAGCTGGTGGGTGTTTTGGGAGTAGATACACTAATTATAAGCATGAGTCACGTTTCAATTAAAGGAAAGTCGAAGCTATTTGTGAGAGGGACATCAGTGGTCGTGGACATGAGGGGGGAGGGTCAACAGCGTGGAGAGAATAGTGTGAGGAATAGTACGGTGGGAATAATGGGAGGGTAAACAGTGTGGAAATAATAATGCGAGGTATAATAGTGTAGAAACACTAGTGGGGGAGGGGAGGGGGATGGGGGAACAACATTATGGAAGCAATAGTGTGAGGGTCAAGACTTTGGAAATAATAGTGTGGAACCAATAGTGCGCTCTCCTGCCCAGCGTGTTCTAGAGCGTTGGACGAGGGTGACAAGCTCCTGTGAGTGCAGTTCAATTCCGTGGCTTGCAGAAAAGCCACAGGTTCTCCAGGTTTACGGTGTTTGTAGCACCGAACCGAAGGGTTACGATGTCCATGGCACCGAGCCGAAAAGCTGACAGCTCAAGTGCTTCTGGATCGAAAAAAACCCAATAGTGTGAGGTACAATAGCGTGGAATTAACAATGTTGTGGACAATGATGATGCAGACAATAATGGCTAAATCGATGTCAGAGACAATAATGACATATACAGTAATGACATAAATAATTAAGGATAGATACATCAAGGATAGATACATCAAGGATAAATACAACACGGATAGATACATCAAGGATAGATACATCAAGGATAGATACAACAAGGATAGATACATCAAGGATAGATACATCAAGGATAGATACATCAAGGATAGATACATCAAGGATAGATACATCAAGGATAGATACATCAAGGATAGATACATCAAGGATAGATACATCAAGGATAGATACATCAAGGATAGATACATCAAGGATAGATACAACAAGGATAGATACATCAAGGATAGATACATCAAGGATAGATACATCAAGGATAGATACAACACGGATAGATACAACAAGGATAGATACAAGGATAGATACAACAAGGACAGAGAAAACAAGGATAGATACAACAAGGATAGATACAACAAGGATAGATACAAGGATAGATACAACAAGGATAGATACAACAAGGATAGATACAAGGATAGATACAACAAGGACAGAGAAAACAAGGATAGATACAACAAGGATAGATACAACAAGGACAGAGAAAACAAGGATAGATACAACAAGGATAGATACAACAAGGATAGATACAACAAGGATAGATACAACACGGATAGATACAACACGGATAGATACAGATAGACAGGATAGATAAACAAGGATAGATACAAGGATAGATACAAGGATAGATACAGAATGAGATACAAGGATAGATACAAGGATAATACAGGATAGATACAAAAAGATAGATACAACAGGATAGATACAAGGATAGATACAACAGGATAGATACAGGATAGATACAAGGATAGATACAACAAGGATAGATACAACACGGATAGATACAACAGATAATCGGATAGATACAAGGATAGATACAACAGGATAGATACAACAAGATAGATACAACACGATAGATACAACAGGATAGATACAACAGGATAGATACAAGGATAGATACAGGATAGATACAAGGATAGATACAAGGATAGATACAGGATAGATACAAGGATAGATACAGGATAGATACAAGATGATACAAGGATAGATACAAGGATGATACAACAGGATAGATACAAGGATAGATACAACACGGATAGATACAACAAGGATAGATACAAGGATAGATACAACACGGATAGATACAAGGATAGATACAACAAGGATAGATACAACAAGGATAGATACAGGATAGATCAAGGATATATAAGGATAGATACAACAGGATAGATACAACAAGGATAGATACAACAGGATAATACAGGATAGATACAAGGATAGATACAAGGATAGATACAACAAAGATAGATACAACAAGGATAGATACAACAAGGATAGATACAACAAGGATAGATACAACAAGGATAGATACAACAAGGATAGATACAACAAAGATAGATACAACAAGGATAGATACAACAAGGATAGATACAACAAAGATAGATACAACAAGGATAGATACAACAAAGATAGATACAACAAGGATAGATACATCAAGGATAGATACAACAAGGATAGATACATCAAGGATAGATACAACAAGGATAGATACAAGGATAGATACATCAAGGATAGATACAACAAGGATAGATACAACAAGGATAGATACATCAAGGATAGATACAACAAGGATAGATACAAGGATAGATACATCAAGGATAGATACAACAAGGATAGATACAAGGATAGATACATCAAGGATAGATACAACAAGGATAGATACAAGGATAGATACAACAAAGATAGATACAACAAGGACAGATACAACAAGGATAAATACAACAAGGACAGAGAAAACAAGGACAGAGAAAACAAGGACAGAGAAAATAAGAACAGAGAAAATAAGAACAGAGAAAATAAGAACAGAGAAAATAAGAACAGAGAAAATAAGAACAGAGAAAATAAGAACAGAGAAAATAAGAACACAGAAAATAAGAACAGAGAAAATAAGAACAGAGAAAATAAGAACAGAGAAAATAAGAACAGAGAAAATAAGAACAGAGAAAATAAGAACTGAAACAATATACAATGATAACAGAGATAATAATGACATAGTCAATACTGTTGGGGACAATGATGTCATAGACATTGATACCAGGGAGAAAAATACTGAGGACAAAACTGTTGAATACAGTAGCGTCAGGAGAATTGGAGACGACGATATAATGTGTATGTACATGTTAGGGAAAAACATACGGTGTAATATTCTTCCTCTTCTTTGCGTTCGTTCTTTACGACCAATTTTAATCACACTCTGTGATATGTTTGATCTTTGCCAAGAACGTGTATACGTTGCACATTGGTTTGGTAGGCCCCTAAACGCATAGACTTCTACATATTTAGGACACGTGCATTCGATTTCAGTCAAACCTCCTTAGTCGCCTCTTACGACATGCGTGGCAGGTAACAGGGTTCTATTCTTTACACCCCAAATTTGGGTCCCGGTAACCACTCGGGCGAGGTGTAATATTGATAATATAAATTAACATTGAAGTACTGACGATAGAGCGAGAGAGATGTACTGACGATAGAGCGAGAGAGATGAAATTGTCGGAGTCAAATATGAAGTATCTGTAACTACATCTTGGGAAATTGTCGGAGGAGTCAATTATGAAGTATCTGTAATGACATCTTGGGAAATTGTCGGAGGAGTCAAATATGAAGTATCTGTAATGACATCTTGGGAAATTGTCGGAGGAGTCAAATATGAAGTATCTGTAATGACATCTTGGGAAATTGTCGGAGGAGTCAAATATGAAGTATCTGTAATGACATCTTGGGAAATTGTCGGAGGAGTCAAATATGAAGTATCTGTAATGACATCTTGGGAAATTGTCGGAGGAGTCAAATATGAAGTATCTGTAATGACATCTTGGGAAATTGTCGGAGGAGTCAAATATGAAGTATCTGTAATGACATCTTGGGAAATTGTCGGAGGAGTCAAATATGAAGTATCTGTAATGACATCTTGGGAAATTGTCGGAGGAGTCAAATATGAAGTATCTGTAATGACATCTTGGGAAATTGTCGGAGGAGTCAATTATGAAGTATGTGTAATGACATCTTGGGAAATTGTCGGAGGAGTCAATTATGAAGTATCTGTAATGACATCTTGGGAAATTGTCGGAGGAGTCAAATATGAAGTATCTGTAATGACATCTTGGGAAATTGTCGGAGGAGTCAAATATGAAGTATCTGTAATGACATCTTGGGAAATTGTCGGAGGAGTCAAATATGAAGTATCTGTAATGACATCTTGGGAAATTGTCGGAGGAGTCAAATATGAAGTATCTGTAATGACATCTTGGGAAATTGTCGGAGGAGTCAAATATGAAGTATCTGTAATGACATCTTGGGAAATTGTCGGAGGAGTCAAATATGAAGTATCTGTAATGACATCTTGGGAAATTGTCGGAGGAGTCAAATATGAAGTATCTGTAATGACATCTTGGGAAATTGTCGGAGGAGTCAAATATGAAGTATCTGTAATGACATCTTGGGAAATTGTCGGAGGAGTCAAATATGAAGTATCTGTAATGATATCTTGGGAAATTGTCGGAGGAGTCAAATATGAAGTATCTGTAATGACATCTTGGGAAATTGTCGGAGGAGTCAAATATGAAGTATCTGTAATGACATCTTGGGAAATTGTCGGAGGAGTCAAATATGAAGTATCTGTAATGACATCTTGGGAAATTGTCGGAGGAGTCAAATATGAAGTATCTGTAATGACATCTTGGGAAATTGTTGGAGGAGTCAAATATGAAGTATCTGTAATGACATCTTGGGAAATTGTCGGAGGAGTCAAATATGAAGTATCTGTAATGACATCTTGGGAAATTGTCGGAGGAGTCAATTATGAAGTATCTGTAATGACATCTTGGGAAATTGTCGGAGGAGTCAAATATGAAGTATCTGTAATGACATCTTGGGAAATTGTCGGAGGAGTCAAATATGAAGTATCTGTAATGACATCTTGGGAAATTGTCGGAGGAGTCAATTATGAAGTATCTGTAATGATATCTTGGGAAATTGTTGGAGGAGTCAAATATGAAGTATCTGTAATGATATCTTGGGAAATTGTCGGAGGAGTCAAATATGAAGTATCTGTAATGACATCTTGGGAAATTGTCGGAGGAGTCAAATATGAAGTATCTGTAATGACATCTTGGGAAATTGTCGGAGGAGTCAAATATGAAGTATCTGTAATGACATCTTGGGAAATTGTCGGAGGAGTCAAATATGAAGTATCTGTAATGACATCTTGGGAAATTGTCGGAGGAGTCAAATATGAAGTATCTGTAATGACATCTTGGGAAATTGTCGGAGGAGTCAAATATGAAGTATCTGTAATGACATCTTGGGAAATTGTCGGAGGAGTCAAATATGAAGTATCTGTAATGACATCTTGGGAAATTGTCGGAGGAGTCAAATATGAAGTATCTGTAATGACATCTTGGGAAATTGTCGGAGGAGTCAAATATGAAGTATCTGTAATGACATCTTGGGAAATTGTCGGAGGAGTCAAATATGAAGTATCTGTAATGACATCTTGGGAAATTGTCGGAGGAGTCAAATATGAAGTATCTGTAATGACATCTTGGGAAATTGTCGGAGGAGTCAAATATGAAGTATCTGTAATGACATCTTGGGAAATTGTCGGAGGAGTCAAATATGAAGTATCTGTAATGACATCTTGGGAAATTGTCGGAGGAGTCAAATATGAAGTATCTGTAATGATATCTTGGGAAATTGTCGGAGGAGTCAAATATGAAGTATCTGTAATGACATCTTGGGAAATTGTCGGAGGAGTCAAATATGAAGTATCTGTAATGACATCTTGGGAAATTGTCGGAGGAGTCAAATATGAAGTATCTGTAATGACATCTTGGGAAATTGTCGGAGGAGTCAAATATGAAGCATCTGTAATGATATCTTGGGAAATTGTCGGAGGAGTCAAATATGAAGTATCTGTAATGACATCTTGGGAAATTGTCGGAGGAGTCAAATATGAAGTATCTGTAATGATATCTTGGGAAATTGTCGGAGGAGTCAAATATGAAGTATCTGTAATGACATCTTGGGAAATTGTCGGAGGAGTCAAATATGAAGTATCTGTAATGACATCTTGGGAAATTGTCGGAGGAGTCAAATATGAAGTATCTGTAATGACATCTTGGGAAATTGTCGGAGGAGTCAAATATGAAGTATCTGTAATGACATCTTGGGAAATTGTCGGAGGAGTCAATTATGAAGTATCTGTAATGACATCTTGGGAAATTGTCGGAGGAGTCAAATATGAAGTATCTGTAATGACATCTTGGGAAATTGTCGGAGGAGTCAAATATGAAGTATCTGTAATGATATCTTGGGAAATTGTCGGAGGAGTCAATTATGAAGTATCTGTAATGACATCTTGGGAAATTGTCGGAGGAGTCAATTATGAAGTATCTGTAATGACATCTTGGGAAATTGTCGGAGGAGTCAATTATGAAGTATCTGTAATGATATCTTGGGAAATTGATTGATTAATTGGTTGATAGGATCATTATCATTGCACTTCGGTGAGTAACCATATGTTCTTCGATATCTTTCTTACACAGGAAGATCTCAGCGGTTGTGCGCGAACTCCGTAGCATCGGCGAGAATCCTTGTGGTGTGATAGTCCATCTGGGGAAATATGAAGAGAATCAATTCTAAAAAAAAAAACGGGAAAAATAAAAATAAATACTACAGTAATGTCATGACATAGCTGATATCGTTGAATCATCGTTAAAACTCGAAGATGGAAGTCGATTTGCAGGTTGTTGTATGTCCAGTAGAGACACTGACTATACAGTTTTTCGATTGAAAGCGATATGAAAGAATGTATAGACTTTTAACTAAACATGAAGAAGAACTGGAGAATTGAAAGAACTTGGGAAGAGAGATTGAAAGAACTTGGGAAGAGAGAGACATTGAAGAACTTGGAGAGAGAGAGAAAGTTGAAAGAATTGGGAGAGGGTTAAAGAACTGGGAGAAGAGTTGAAAGAATTTGGAGAAGAGAGTTGAAGAACTGGGAGAGAGAACTTGAAAGAACTTGGCAGAGAAGTTGAAAGAACCTGGAGAAAAAGAGTTGAAAGAACTGGGGAGAGAAGTTGAAAGAACTTGGGAGAGAGAGAGTTGAAAGAACTGAAGATGGAAGTTGAAAGTTGGCAGAGAGAGAGAGTTGAAGAACTTGGAAGAGAGAGTTGATAGAATTTGGGAAGAGAGGAGTTGAAAGAATTGGAGAGAGAATTAAAAAACTTGGGAGAGAGAAGAAAGAACTTGGGAGAGAGAGAGTTGAAAGATTGGTGCATGGCATGCAACAGTAAGTAGAAAAGCGGCAGAATGGCAACAATGAAAGTCTTTCGTGAAAGCCTTCTGTTTCAAACTGAACACGAAGAGAATATGGATATACCGTTCAAAATCCCATTTACATGAGCCAAAAGTTAGATGATTTCATGAAGATCCTTCTTCCTTCAATCCCAGATAAATGGAACACGTTATACTGAACAAAAAGAACAACTTACAAACACATACAGAAACCACTACATGACATTGGGCCGAAGGTCAAGCGAGCGCCCAGTGTGCCTTTGGATTATTGAAGAAGAAGAAGCTGTCAATCCCTAATTCATCATCGATAATTTTTCTAGCTCTCTCTCTCTCTCTCTCTCTGATATGTTCTTACAAGTGGCGTATACACTTTACAACTTCATGTCCGTAGTGATATTCCCTAGTTGTTAATACTTTTACACGCCGTGACGTAAAACTCTTTCATATTTTATTTCCTTTCTATTTTGTTCATCCGTTAATTTAGTCTGCTGTTACAATGCATTAGAGCACTTCTGTTGCAAAACGACGAATGCTTTCTCCTGATCAACCTAATAGATTTCTTTTGTGTATTGGCCATGCATTGGGTTCGAGCAGACAAAAGGATAAAAAGAAGATATCGACGAAAAATAGCGATAGTTGTTATGGTTACGTGCAGCAAGAATAATCAGATTAAAAAGTATCAATATAGGGAACAGAGAGACAAGAGCGAAGCAATGAAACAAATATTTGAGCACAGCTTTCGATTTTCTTGTGTAAGGTATAGTAATTTTTGAGTAATTCTAAAATAAGAATTGTTGTTTAAACAAGAGCTAACACTGAATGACATAAATTAAAAAAAAAACCATACTTATGACAGATTGAACAGGGAAACAGTCTTGAATTGTTACATTTCTGCAACCATCTTGTCCGATACGATGTTCTACTTTAACACTCCCTTAAACAGGGACAGCTGACAAATATAATTTAAGACAAACATATGTATAAATATATGTATACATATATCTGCAATTATACTATTTATAACACTTTATGTCGTCTGTATGATTATTTTAGCCTCTTTTGTTCAAATAAATAATTTCGCTCCTTTATTTAGCTGCACCCTTTCAAGAGCTTATTTAAATACAAGTTATTGTACTTTGCGACTTCAGTTTAAGCTACCTTTCTTAGCACAGTGGTTCTCAGTTTGGGAGAGGCGTCTCTTCATTGGTGCGTGAGTCAGTTTCAGGCAAGGCGTGAAATGTTAAAAAATGTAATTGGATTTTGTGTTTTAATAAGTTGTTATATAACTTGTTTTTCCAGTTTAAATATGTTCTTAAAAAAATAAACAACGAAGTTCAAGCTTTCTTTAATTTAATTAATTAAATTAATTTTGTTAATGTTTACATTTTTCTCTGCCAATATTGCTGTGTTTAGAAGACTGCACTGTTATAAAGCTTAGACAGAGAAAAACTAAGTTTGTTTGTTTTAAATTACTGTTAATTCGGCGGATGAAAAACTAGTAAAAGAAAAGACTCGTTAGAGTCTTGTCTCATATTTTACGGAGACACAAACCAGAAAAGGTTGAGAACCACTTTCTTAGATCTAAGTTAAATATTTGTACTAAACAAATCAGTCAGAGTAAGCTATTAATATGTTAGTGTTTCGATTATACAGCAGAGTTATCACGTGAAATGATCACATTTACTTAATTTGTTATGTAATACAATTAAATACCTCTCGTACTTGAGAAAGTATTGTTACATTTAAGTGATTTTTAGTGCTTCTCTAATGATTAAAGAAACGAATATTATAAGAATTAATAATAATAATTCCTCTCGTACCGTTATAAGTTACATAGCAAGCAATTTCTCCATACCGCTTTATCCTGGGCAACTCGCTCATCTCCTCCATAGAACTGAAACTGATATTTCTTGCCTCTCAGCAACGTTCGTTTCAGGGTCTTCTTAGGTTGTTCTTTCTTTCTTCAACCCTTTGCATCCCACTTCAATGGCTGCTTTAATATTCGTTGATCATTTCTTCTCTAGGTGTGTCCAACATATCTCCATCTTCTCCTTCTTATAACAGTTGTTACTAGTGGTTAACCATACATTTCTCTAATTTCATCACTTCACCTGAATTCGTTCAATTTTATGTTCATTGTTTTTCGCAGACATCTATTTTCAAATGCATTCAACTTGCTTTCTATATCTTTAGTCATTTTCCAACTCTCGCTGGCAACATTCACTGACTTTATTATAAGAATTAGTTATTGGTTATCTTCTTTTCCAGTGACTTTTTGTCATGCACTTAATCCAGTGTTGACCACGACCTGGACAGTCAACTTAAAATCTTTCAGGTTTTCACAAAGCTTAGTTTTAAGATCGATTGGGTGTGGTCAAACGTTCATTCTCAGCTCCGCCAAGAGAGGACAGTTGTGTAGGACATGCTCCGGGGACTGTTCCGCGTGTTGACACTGGCAGACAGCTATTTGACTAGTTTCTAGTCTATGTGTCTGTTGAGTCTACAGTGTCCAGTACATATGCGAAATATAAATGACCTGGTCTGTTCTTCTGAGGTTTATCTATCAATTCTCTAATCTTGTTTTGTCTTTCATCGTCAGGTCGAAAAAGGAGACACATGGAGCGAGCATCTCAATGCACCTTGTCTTTCTTTCTCTTCTCCAGTCCTGATTTACCTCACAGCTTCAGGGTAAGAAGAGATTTCTAGCACGTACTTTTGTGTGCGCTTCATAAATAGTGTCTTTCGTCGCCTTTGTTATCTCTGAGGTCCACCTTTTGCGTGACTGGCCTTTTGCTTTGTACCCACTATATCGGAATAACATTGCTCTCTGTGGCGCATTGTCTGTTGGTAATCTGCTTATGTGGCAGAACCAAAGTCGCGCTCTCTCTCATTTAATTTGTTGCTTCTTAATAAAGTTCAGTGCTGATGTTGTACCCACTTTTATCCTAATTTCTAAGCCGGTCTCTTCTTTGATTCTAGGTCTTTGAGGCCTTTGATTCAATATTCGTCATAATCATATTCATTGTTTGTCTTCCTAACTTTAGTACTTATAAGTATGTATCCAGTCTTCATATGAAAAGTCTCTCTCTCTCGCGCGATCATCGCTTAGACTGATGTACCAGATTTCTCCATAAATCTTATTCATGTGGAAATCTGATTCATGCAACCTTTAGCAGCGGTGTGTTTTTCATCACATCTTCAGCGCCATTTGGAGCTCTGGTGCTTATCCTTCGGCGATGTGTCCGGTTTCAGCCAGCGTTTACTGGGTTCGTTCTCCGTTAGCCTTTGGCTGTCCCCAGCATACATGCAAGGCAGTAGGTTGCTATTTTCTAGACAACCTTTCCTCCCGAGTTGTTGAGCGTCATCTGCCCAGGTTACTAGTCTTTTTTTAGACTACTTAATTTGCCTGCGGTCCAGTTTTGTGTACGGTTTGCTCCGCTAGTTTTTGATTGTCCCCAATCAAACTACAAAGCAGTAGTAGTTATCTGCGAGGGCAAACGTGGTTATTGTTCTCTGGATGGAGTCCCATCTTTGAGGCTCGCCACCGTTTTAACCACCTTGCGTTTCTTTTTGGGTGCCTGTTTGCACTGGATTCAAGCTTCTGCTGGGCTCTCCAGTTTCTTCTGCGCATTGGGTGATCCGCTGACCCCTACGTTTACCACATCCTTTCGCCGCTACATCATCAGCACCGTGCCTGTTTGCCCCACCGGTAGGCTACCTGTGTTTCATTCGTGTGCGTGTTCGCTCTACCTTGGTGCCTGCTCATCGTGCTTATCAGGTTTCTCACCGTGCTCACATTTACTATGCCACGAGACTGTTAGGACACGCAACTCAATTCAGGCCCCCACCTCAGGCCTCCGAATTTCGCTCCATGTGGGCCCACGTCTCTTCTCTGGATGTACCCCTCATTTCTTTATGTTTATTTGTTCAGCTTTTCCCATCGGCCGGGAGAGAAGTTCATTAATAGTCACTCTAGGATTCTGCTCGTCTGTGTTGCGAGCGGATCTCATCCAAAGTAACTGCGTCTGCGTCACTATTTAACCAGAGTAGCTCTCCTTCGATTCCTACCCGCATAGCCAGATAAGATCGGATGTCTGTTACCATGGTCACCACGTGGGGGTGGGGTAGGATCTTGATTAGTGCCAGCTCACAAATCCTGACACGACGTTGTCCCTATGCACCTTTGACCCCTGAAAGGTCTAAAGGAGAACGATTGACTTCATTGCCCTGGCTTTCCCCATGTGGCTCCGTCTCTCTCGGCAGAAATGTCGAGAGCGTTGCACAAAGCACAAACTTTGTAGCTCCAGCAACAATCTTAGGGTCTTCAGGAAAAATGTGCACATGTGACGTGATTCAGTCTATATATTATTGGCTAATCAACCAAAATTATAGAACATCGAGCAGATACATAGTTGCTCTCTCTCTCTTGCTCTCTCTCTCTTTCTCTCTCTCTCTCTCTCTCTCATAGGCCAGGCGTCCCGTCTTTGCCACAACATTCTCAAATAATCAGTGCGTGTGTTGTTGGGGCTCGCAAGGGGAGGAAAGAATAGTAACATTGTGATCTACAAAACATGTCGTAAGAGGCGACTAAGTTAGGGCCTAGTGAAGCTACCCTAGTAAATAAAATGCATCGCAGAAATCGGATGTGCTGGCCTACTTGTAGGCGCATAACTGGCACAAAATAAATCGCTCTTAGGCTCAGATCACATACAAATCACAAAGAGCGGTTAACAAGTGGTCGATGTGGAGCGTTCGAAGAAGAAATTATCAATGCCATCCTGATTCCATCTTCTTCGTGGTCTTTCACCTCTTCTCTTTGCCGGGATATCTCCTCTCATAAATGTCTCCAAACGTTTATGTCTTTTTATATGTTCAAAATATTTCAATATTCTCATTTTGATTTCTAGCAAGAGCCAATTTTCTTTGCTTGTGATTTCCTTCTGTATCGATCTATTTGGTTTTTTTTCTGTTTATGTCATAAGAGAACTATAACATTTATAATTGAAAGCTGATGTATGTTTTTCTACTGTATGTTAAACGTCCATGTTTCACAACCAGTGGCGGCTCGTCATTACGGGCCAGAGGCAGGCCCCACCAAAAATAATATGTAACGTGTTTTTATTATGTAATGGACTAAAATATAACCTAACTCAAAACCATGATTTTCCCGAAAATGTCTGTCTGGCCGCACCAACAAAAACGATCACGAGCCGCCACTGTTCACAAGCATTTATCAGTTATCAATCATATAAGGACTATCATTTCAACATTCCGTTGCCACTGAGAATATGCATGCGCTTAGTATTATGATCTTTGTAATCCTATTAGTTCCATTCCATAATGTTTTTAATTCAAGTTTTTGTAAGGGTGTGTTTGTTCTTCTTTGATTTTCTTCATCATATTCCCATCTCTTTTTACCAGAGAACTGAATTCTAAAAAATCGTTTACATTATATATTTTCTCTGTTTGGATAAAATTGTTTTTGTCTGTTTTTGTTTTTGTTTTATCCGTTGTCATTATTGTTGCTTTTGCTCATGGAGAAATATAATTATCTTTGCGATACATGTTAGAAATATTATCACTGATTTCTTTAGATGTTTGTCTGTAGGCTCACTCTATGTATTGACCTTTTCTTACGTATCTACATTAATAACTTAAGTTAGTATGTGAGATGGTATGTGAGATGGTATGTGAGATAGTATGAGAGATGGTATGTGAGATGGTATGTGAGATGGTATGATAAGGTTACGAACGAGGAACTCTGAGAAAGAACTAGACAGATATCAGTGGAGAACGAGCTACGAAAGAGACGCTGACGATGGATAGGACATACATTGAGAAGACTGATCGGAAGCATTACAAGACACTCACCATTTTGGAACCCGCAGGGAAAGAGGAGTAGAGAAGGCCTAGACAGACCTGGAGAAGAGAGCTGGAGGCTGATATTAAATGAATGGGTAAAACATGGAAAGAATTGGAAGGGATGGCAGGAGAGAGGAAGAGCTGGAAGAAGTTTGTTGAAGACCTGTGCTCCGTTGGGAGTTGAAAGGTGAAGAGTAAAAAGAAGAAGTCTGTGGGACTCCTAATTGTCCTCTGTAAAACCACATCTCCTTGTCCTACATATTGTATTCCTGAGTGTTTATTGCGTAAGAATTCCTCAATATGTTAGTACATGTGAATGTATGTTTAACATTGAATGCAATAATCTCTCAATATGTCAGTACATGTGAATGTATGTTTAACATTGAACGTAAGAATTCCTCAATATGTTAGTACATGTGAATGTGTGTTTAACATTGAATGCAAGAATTCCTCAATATGTTAGTACATGTGAATGTATGTTTAACATTGAACGCAAGAATCTCTCAATATGTTAGTACATGTGAATGTGTGTTTAACATTGAACGCAATAATTCCTCAATATGTCAGTACATGTGAATGTATGTTTAACATTGAACGCAAGAATTCCTCAATATGTCAGTACATGTGAATGCGTGTTTAACATTGAATGCAAGAATTCCTCAATATGTTAGTACATGTGAATGTGTGTTTAACATTGAAAACATTAACTTTTTAAAAAAACAATTTCAATAGACAAACACTTTATACACATCATGTCTTTAGTGTTCTAGATTGTTTGATTTGTAATTGGTTGATAGGAACATCATTATTGCAATATGACGAATAACAATACGTTCTCCGATATCTTTCTTACATAGAAGGATCTCAGCAACAGTGCACAAACTCCACCTAATCTGCGAGAGGTTCCATTGCAATTTTGTAGATTGTGGAAATTGATAAAAATGTTTATTTAAAATTTTGTTTTCAACGATTTTTGTATGGTCAGCGGATTCCCAGCCTAACTATATCAATTTTTTCAGGGCAGATGACGCTCATCAGCTCGGGAGGGCGGGTCGCTGCCCTGAAAGACAATAGCAACCTGCTGCCTTGTGGGTTTTGGCTGGGGCAGCAAAAGGCTAGCGGAGAACGAACCGTACACAAACGCTGGTTGAAATCGAACACACTACCGAAAGATAAGCACTTGAGCTCTAATTGGTACTGGAAGGCTGTGCACGTACACCCCTGTTCTAATGTTTGGCTGTTTATATATCACAATAGAATGATAAAAACGGCTTAAGAACCATCTCGAGAGAGAGAGAGAGATATCAATTATTTTACTGTCAATGATTCGTTTACCTTTGAAAACAGATGACATCTTTGAGCTTAACAATGATACAAATAATGGAGAAATAATAAATGAGAAACAATAAGGATACTTACAGTTTGTTTAACTCACAATTAACTATCATCACTATGAATGTTAACAGAATACGATAGCTAGAGCATGTTGAAATAAAGACACAGAACAGAGAGCGATGCATATACAAAAAACTATGACGGGAAAGAAACTACGAGAATCACTCCACAAAACAACAACAAAAAACCTGATGGAGAAATAACATTGAAGCAGGTTTAGAAATCCCATGAGTCAACAATTGAGAATATAGAGCTAAGAACAGAAATGGATGGAGGTAGTTGATATCTGCATCAATGGACTTCGAAACTCTAGAAGGTTTTAGAAAAAGAACAAGAAAAAACAAAAAGGGTAGTTATACGTGCTTAACGTCAACACGATGTCAATGGTTTATTGTATGTTTAGTTTAGTTTTAGTTTAGTCGTCGGATCACCATCACTGCACGTCGAACAAATTAGTCCATAAGTGCTCCGATCTCTCCCTCAGTATGTCCATCAGCGTGTGGCGACTAACGACACCGGTTCTTTGTTGGTTTACAATTCTTCTTTGTCTGCCAGCATAGCGTTCTTGTCGAGCTACACCACACTTAACTTTGAGGTCTTGCAGTCTGGTTAGTGTTGTGGATTCACCGCTATCACCTGAATCATGTACACGCCCTCTCTCCTTAAGGAATTTATAATATCAGCCTGGTCCATTGCTCGTCCGCTTTGGACAGCAGCCATACCTGCAAGCCTATCCGCACGCTCATTCCCCTTTACACCTGCATGCCCTGGCACAAAAATAAAACTGATCCTTGTCAGCTTAGACCTCCCCAGCGATTCTATCCAATGTCTCCTAGCCCATCCTGTTTCAATCTTCCTGAGCATACTCTTATTGTATGTATCCGATAGGACTAGGCACTCGATCTCACTTACATTGCGATCAGGGATATGAAAGTAGTGCCATGCCTGCCGACGTAGACGATCATGTCTCTTCACAACTCTCTCTCATTGGTGCAGTTAATCAGTTCTGGAGAACCACAATGCCAGACCACCCATCACCTTCTCCTTCTGTCTTCCACGATCTCTCCTTCCCTTGAATTTCACTTGTTGTCACCGAATGTTCTAAACCTCCTCTTTACATTATATGCCAGAAGTACCTTGATTGTCAGATTCTTTTCTTGTGATAAGGTATTTTTGTATGCATACCTATGGTAAAACCTCATAATTTTGTTGTTGTTGCTGTCAATGGAATCAGTGATGAGAAATGAAAATCGCGGCATATACTTTACAGGACGTAACCATCAACCACAGTAAACGAATCGTTGATTTTCTGGGCACCACTTATACGTTCAGTAGTTTGTCTTTGTTTTCTGAACGGCAATCTATATTCTCTCTCTCTCTCTGCCTTTTTTCCCGGATTGGGGCATAGGCCCTCAATCAACTCATGCCAAGTCTTCCTATCTCTAGCTATCTCCTGCAGCTCCCTCCAGCTCTTCTTTATATTGTTGATCTCCGCCTCCAAATCTCGTCTCCATATATTTCTCGGCCATCTCTTCTTTCGCTGTCCCTGCGGGTTCCAGGCAAGGACCCTTCTTGTTATATTCCCTCCGGTTTTCGCAAAGTGTGTCCTATCCTGCGCCAGCGTCTTTTTTTAACCTGTTCGTTCACTGGAATCTGTCTTGTTCTCTCCATACGTTCCTCATTTGTGACCCTATCACACCATCTTATTCCCTCTATTCTGCGCAGACACCAGTTGATGAATGTTTGCAATTTATGCGTTATTGTTTTAGTTGTTCTCCATGTTTCTGACCCATACAGTAGAACTGCTTTAACATTAGAGTTAAATATCCGAATTTTTATTCTAGATTTGATTTCTTTGGACTTCCAAATATTTCCCAGTGCAATGAAAGCTCCTCTTGCCTTCTGTATTCTTATTTTAACATCTTTATCTGTTCCACCCTCTTTGTCTACGTTGCTGCCCAAATATGTGTATGATTCTACCTCTTGAAGTGGGATTTCACTCAGGAGATGGTGTTGTCGTTTGCTTGGTTAATTTTCAATATCTTTGTCTTTCCCTTATGAATGTTCAGCCCTAGTTACTGGGACCTTAGATTCAATGTGTTTAGCTCATCCTGCATCTGTTCAGCCCTAGTTACTGGGACCTTAGATTCAATGTGTTTAGCTTATCCTGCATCTGATTTCGTGAAAGGAAAAAAAAAAACAAGCTTTATTCTAACTTTTGTAAAAATCCCACGGAAACAAATTTTCTTCCAAACTTCCTGCCCCGGAGTTTGAACCAGGTACTCTTGGGTTTGATCGAGCTGAGTACCGCTTAAGCTACAGATGTTAACGGAGTCAGGGATAGCTTGCAAAAATACATTGATCGCTCCATTCAGAAAACAAATAAGTCTCTTTGGGAACCGTACCTCAACCCCACGGATACTCCAACATTTTGTCGAATGTTGGCTTTCTCTGACATAATTTTTTTCTTATCTCTGTGCTGAATGAAGTTAGATTGCGTATTTATATTTATGTTTACGTCTATTTATGTCTTTATCAGTTAGAACGCCAGCCAGTAGACGCTTGCCTGCCTACGGGTATAGAGCATGCAGATGAAGTCGTGTTATTGACTTATAAATTCCATTTCCCTTATCTAATTTCTGTGACGTGTGGCAAATTGAAATCTATTCCACGTTGGCCAAGTTCGTCCATTCATTTCGGACAAAAATGGAACCTATAGTAACCATAAGCAAAACATTGTTGGTATTGCTAGTAACTATTTTTACATAAGTGGTATATATGGCGAAGTGGTTAAGACGGTTGCCTGTCGGTCTGAATGTTGTGAGTTCGAAACCGGGCTGAGTCACAAATGGTTATTTTATTTCGAACACTTCATATGGCTCAGCCCCTCTCTGTCATCTGCCGAGAATATTGCACAAAGCGCAAATTTTGTAACCCCGGCAACAATTCTAGGGGTCTCTGGAACAACTGCACTCGTGACCAGAACTGCGCATTCCGAGTTCGAACCCACAACATTCTAAACGCAAGGCAAAGGCACTTAGTCACAGAGACCCGCTGTTACTGTGTGTAAAGCTATAGACCCGCTGTTACTGTGTGTAAAGCTATAGACCCGCTGTTACTGTGTGTAAAGCTATAGACCCGCTGTTACTGTGTGTAAAGCTATAGACCCGCTGTTACTGTGTGTAAAGCTATAGACCCGCTGTTACTGTGTGTAAAGCTATAGACCCGCTGTTACTGTGTGTAAAGCTATGGACCCGCTGTTACTGTGTGTAAAGCTATGGAACTGAAACTGTTATCCAGATAAAACTTAGATTTTTAAATGCATATATTTTATTAATAGCAACGTTTTTTTGTGAAGCTTGAATTATTGATACAACAGCTGACAAATCGATTAATGCCTTTCAATGTAAATTCTACTGAAGATTGCTTAGAATAACAATGAACTGAAAAAGAACAATATGCCAATTTTACAACAGATTAAAATTGAAGTGAACTGGTTGATAAAGAAATGAAAAATGAGAAAAATGAAATACGTTAAACGTATACAAAAGACATGATTTTCTGCAGAAGATAGTTCTGGGGACACGATAATGGAAGAAGGGAAGGTGAACACTGGGGCAAGATCATAGACGAGTTGAGCACCCGAGTGGTTGCCAGTGCCCAAATTTGGGGTGTAAAGAATAGAACCACTGCTACATGCCACGCATGTCGTAAGAGGTAACTAAGGAGGTTTGGCTGAAATCGGATGTACATGTCCTAAACGTGTACAAGTCTATGCGTTTAGTGGCCTACCAAACCAATGTGCAACGTATACACGTTCTTGGCAAAGATCAAACATATCACAAAAGTGATTAAAATTGGTCGTAAAGAACGAACGCAAAGAAGAAGAAGAAAGACGAACTGAGCGTAACTACGCCGGACTCTGTACACCTCAAACAGGACAGCGATGCATGTAAAGGCAAGACGTTTATTCTCTCAATACATACATAGTAGACTAGACATTGTTTTTTCTATGTACACTCACGCAAACTTCTATGTCTTTCTATATACACTCACGCAAGACTAGACATTGTTTTTCTATATACACTCACGCAAGACTAGACATTGTTTTTCTATATACACTCACGCAAGACTAGACATTGATTTTCTATATACACTCAGCCAAGACTAGACATTGTTTTTCTATATACACTCACGCAAGACTAGACATTGATTTTCTATATACACTCACGCAAGACTAGACATTATTTTTCTATATACACTCACACAAACTTCCATGTCTTTCTATATACACTCATGCCAAACTAGACATTGTTTTTCTATATACACTCGCGCAAGACTAGACATTGTTTTCTAATAAACTCACGCAAGTTTTCTATATACGCTCAAGCAAGACTAACACTGTTTTTAGATACATCAAGCAAGACTAACATTGTTATTCTAGATACATCCACGCAAGACTAGACATTGTTATTCTATATACACACATACAAGACTAGACATTTCTTCTCCAGATACATACATACATGACTAGACAGCTCTTCTTTATACATACACACAAGACTAGACATTTCTTCTTTATACATACACACAAGACTAGACATTGTTTTTTAATGTATATAAACACAAGACTAGACATTGTTTTTTAATGTATATAAACACAAGACTAGACATTGTTTTTTATTTTTTATGTACATAAACACAAGACTAGACATTGTTTTTATGTACATACACACAAGACTAGACATTGTTTTTTTATGTACATAAACACAAGACTAGACATTGTTTTTTTATGTACATAAACACAAGACTAGACATTTCTTCTTTATATACATACATACAAGACAACATTTGTTATCATGAATTATTAATGATTGTTCTGACGTAGATGATTATATTTCGTTTAAATGAGATCACGTATAAGAATCTGACAAATAAAGTAGACCTACGAGATGCAACCATATAATCAGACATAATTAGGAAATGTAAAAATATATTTCACATGAAACGACGTAAGATGCAATTACAGCGTTGTGTAGGTTGAGTATCGATACTATATATATTTTCGTTTGCGTCAATAATTTTCCTGGAATGCATTGTTAAAGTGACAATTATCATTTATCCATTTTTTTCGTATTTCGTATTCTAGTGTTATCTACAAGTCATTGTTAATTGAGATGAGAATGAGAGTTATACAGTGCTACATAGAACCAATACTGACATACGGAGGCGAGGCGAGGCATGGAGAATAAACAAACAGATCGAAACATCTCTGATTGTCACAGAGGTGTGGTTTTACAGAAGAATGATTCCCAATGGACTGCTAAAATTACTAATGTGGAGGTACTGAATGAGGTCAAGACACAGAGAAAGCTTATCATCAATATAAGAAAGATGTAGTCCTTATTTTTCGGACATGTGATGAGGAAGGGAGGTTTAGAACGCATTGTAACAGCCGGTAAAATCGAGGGTAGACGAGACAGAGGAAGACAGAGAGAGAAAGTATTAGACAGCCTGACTTCATGGCACGAAAGAGCGTCAACATCTGAGATGATAGCAAACACCAGAGACAAAGATTTGTGGAGATCCATAATCGTTACCGCCAACAAGTACGGCACCTAATGATGATGAGTGTTATCTATCCAGTATCGATACCATCAAACTCTATAAATAATGCGGGGGTTTTCCTATAGGAAAATTTCTACAAATTCACTAGAGTTATGATTGAATTACTGGACGCAAGTTGGGGATCAGTTTCCTGTAACCGCGAGATGTGATTTTTAAGTGGACACTGTGGCTCCGAATAGGAAATTGGGTTGGGCGGTAGGTCAAAGTTTGGGCTTAACATCACATCGATTTGAAATATACCGGTCAATGATCGCTTTGAGACGCAAGTTCGAGATATTTTATCCCACTTATCTGTCCGTTTCGTCTGACCAAAGTGGACTAAAGTAATAAATTGATCTGTTAGTAGCATTTTATTGAGTTATTGATTAATGTTCTAAATCGCTTGACGTGACGTTGCTGTAAACATCAAAGGTTTTGTTTCTATTTGTTGGGAGACTGGATGGAAAATGTGTCTTAGCAAAATTAGAACAGGGAGTCTCTGTGGCTGGTCACTGAACTGTCTTCATTCTACTCCTGGTCGACCCATAGATGCTCTGTCTCCCCCAATAGATGTCGCAGGGTATGCATACTGATGGTTCCCGTGTCTCGCTAGTTAAACAATCTCCTCACTCTGCCTTTGCATCCAGTTCTACTTGTACATCGAGTAACTCTAACCTCTTTAAATAGCTGGGTCAATTCAACATCTATGGTAAAGTGGTTAAGACGTTTGCATTGTGTCTGACGGTTGTAGATTCGAATCCGGATTGCGTCGTTCAGTTCACATATGCAATTTTTCCGGAGATTTTTAGAATTGCTGCTGAAGCTACAGAGTCCGTGCTTTGTGCAACACTCTCTACGGGTGGTTTAAAATTTCTGCTGTGAGGAATAGCGTCATGTAGGGAAACGCTTTGCAATAATGTCAATCTATCTCCTTTAGACAAGTGATACAGATGAATGTGAGATGGGTCTGTCATAGCCCCCTCCCCCAGGTGGCAGCTGATGAACCAGACAGTTAGCTTTAGTGTGTAGTTTGTATATAATTAGATATTTAATAGCAGAGACTTAGTGTTTGCAGTCTCTAAACAGATGGCAAACACTAATACGAGACATTTGACGTAATAAAAGCAAAACGACGTAGGTGTTGGGTAGTGACGAATAGAACAGTAATAAAGTAAACATAAGGGAGACGACATATATATTTTGAATCGATGGACGTGTTTTGTCCAGTGATATATAAAACCCATAAAAGGAAACCTACCAGTGTTTGTACTTTGTATCATCTATGTATACCACTAGTTAACATCAACATCACCAAAATATAACGAAGGTTGAATTACCACTGCCGGTAGAATCAATAACAATACAAAACACAGAAGGACACGTACTCAGGAATCATGAGTAAACACAGACAGCCATGTACTCAGTAATTATCCTAGCGAGCCAGCACCATTCCTGCAGGCAATCATGGAAAGCCATGCAAAGGGGTTTAGCAATGACAACCCCGAAGAAGCCATAACTGTAGCAGAATTCCAGACCAGAGAAATCTTCGGGAACTGTTACAGGTCTAAAGACGAATAATTTACTATGATGCACAAGGTTTTAAACATATAACCAGTTCCCTCTCCGCAGAAATGACCACCATCAGAGAGTACCGTACACAGCACGAACTCCTTAGCTTCAGCAAAAATCCCATCATTCTCCAACAAAAAGTGAACTCGAGAATCGAACAACTCGGCCCAGGATCCAACTCACAACTATCTGTTCGCAAAGCCAAAGCTTGACCAGTTTGCCAAGGAGACACCCGAAGAAGTAACCTCTAACAATATACAATAGAAGAGATCAATAACAAACGGAATACAATAATAAAATTGAGAACAGACAAATAAGACAAAAGGATAACAAATAGCAAGAAAATATTTCCTAATATAGTCAGTAAAGCATTATATATTTATCCTTTATCCAGATTAAGCATCTCTTACTGAATTTTATGAAAAAGGCTCAACGCACTAGACACAATTTTGTGTTAGACGAAACGAAATATATTTTTATGGAAGAATTCGTTTGGGAATCTCTGGTCCATGAATAACATAATAAAAGAAGAGGAAAATAAGATTGACAAGATCATCCCTTACGCATCAGCACATTTTGATAGAAAAACGATTGGTGGAAGGATATTGTCCTTTAACACGGTAGATCGTCATTTTGGATACAAGCAGAATAGCTTCCTACATAAAACTGTGATAAAATTGTTATCTTGTGGTTAGGTTGACCAATTTTTAGGAGCTGTAACTTTGTTATAACTTTGTGTTTCATTTTATATACTTTTATTTAAACCTGTCTGAAGTCTAGATAGAGAGATAGAGGCTAGAGTACACAAAGTAAATGTTGTAACCTACCAGCTAGCCCCATTGTTAAAGCACCCACAAATTTCACTAACAGCTAAGCAACAGATGATCAACGGCATTTTTATACCTACTTTGTGTTACCAGAGCCAAACATGGACAATGAGCAAAGCGCAGTCACAAAAATAACTACATATGAAATGCGCTTTCTGCGAAAAGCTACCAATAACACCAGAAAATACAGATTCACCAACATCAGTATAAGAAAGAAAGTTGACGCAGAACCTTGCTTGAATTACATAGAGAAACAAAGAATGAAGTGGTTTGGCTACTTAATAAGAATGTATCCAAACTCAACAGTATACAGAGTATTCTATAAGAGAACATCAGGAAAGAAGGCTGAGAAGACCACGACAAAGATTGTTAGATGGCATAGCAGAGTCCTGTCAAAGAGCAAAAATAACAATCACCCAAGCCACCAGAACAGTGCAAGAAAAAACAGAAAACCACAACACTGGGCAACAACCCGGTAACAGTGTGACGACAAAAGAAGAAAAAGAAGAGAGTCTAACGAGATTTCTTTCTTGTAAACATATGTTTATACTAACGTAGGATTATGTTCTTCATCTTGTAAACATATGTTTATACTAATTAGTTCACGTTAGAATTATATGTTCTTCATTTGTTCCTGACATTCTTCTTCTTCTTCTAACGGATCGTATCCACAACTTGTTAAAACACTCTTTGTGATTTGTATATGATCTGAGCCTAGGAACGATTGGACGTTGTGCAAGTTACGCGCCTACAAGTAGGCCAGAACATCCGATTTCTGCAATGATTTTTGCGATACTAGGGTAGCTTCCCTAGGTCCCTTCCTCAGTTGCCTCTTACGATATGCCTTGCTAGCCCTAGCAACACGCGGGTGCTTCATAACATATCTAAAACGTAAAGATTTTTAATTAAAAGTTGTCATGGTATGTCCATTTTCAGAGTTCCCACTTGACCAGAGTATCAAAATTATATCAATTTGTTAAACAGAAGTTTTGATAAATTTAAACACAACAAAAATAATATAAAGAAATTGAGCTTGTTTTAATTAATGATCGTGTTACAGAAGAGACATCGGTTTATCATGAACATAAGAGTGAACAAATATATATATATATCCAGTAGGAACTCAAAATCATAAAAACTCTGGATGCTGCTACAATCAAGAATGAGTAAATTGAAGTATTTTGGAAATATAAAGAAACATGCATCGTTGTAAAAGATCATTATAGAAGGAGACATCACAGCAAAGAGGAGAAGAGGAAGACCAAGGAAGAAAGATGGTTTAAATAATGGGACTGATGATTTGAGCATGACGGAAGTATAGGTAGAATATCTAATCTATAAGAGAGAGAGAAATTTCAAACAAATGTTAAGTTGTAAAGTTCTGATTATAGTAAATAACTAGATAGTAAACACGTATTTAAAGGCACCCATTGCCTAGTTCTGTAGATGAGCATTTTTCACAGCACAGTAAGATAGCTCTAAAAGATCTTTAATTAGTTGCGCATTTTAAACAGCATCGATTATGGAAAACAGAAAGTCAGGTTAGATTCGATCGATCAGTGCTTGTCTAAACACATGCGATAACCTTTTTGTATTTGTAAATATGAGAAGGTGAGCGTCTGTGGCTCAAGCGGTAGTGAGCTCGATCACAAACCCAAGCGTACCTGATTCAAACCCACGGTTGGAAAATTCGTTTCCGTGGATTTTTACAAACGGTAAAAAAAGACCTCACCGTTCAGAAAGCAATGGTAAACTACTGAACGTATAAACGGTGTCTAGAAAATCGACGACTCGTTTATGTGGTTAATGGCTACGTTCTGTAAAGGATATACCACGATAGAGATATTTGAAACCAAGCAACAGCATACATACACACACGCATGTATGGCCCTTTTCGTCTTTACAGAAGGTCAATTGGCAAGCGTTTTACTGTGACAACTTATGAGTTTTCGCTTTTATCTCCTGCCTTTCAGCTCAAATATGTCTCTTCTCAAAAGACTCTGCGCCCGTGCGCAATATCGCTTCCCACACAACTCTGTCATCAGCTGGTTTTTCCTATGTGGTGGAACCTACAGAAAAGTTTTTCATTGAGGTCTTGCAGACATCTTTATATCTGAGCAGTGGTCTGCCCTGGTGCATCTTTCCCTCCGAAAGTTCACAGAACAACATTTGTTTTGGTATGCGATAAGTTTCCATTCTTCTCACATACCCCAAACCATCTTAGTCGTCTACTGCTGAGCATGCCCATGATGGAAGGCAGGTTTGGACGTCGCAGTACTACAGAGTTGGTTATCTTGTCGTACCACCTGATGTTTATAATCTTGCGGAGACATTGAAGGTGAAAGATGTTAAGTCTCCTCTCGTGTCTTGAGTAGCTGTCCATGTTCCTGAGCCATAGGAATAACTAATTACACAGACTCGATATATTTGAATATTCGTCTGCAATGTTAGTTTTGTTGTCCTACGCTCGCTTTGATAGTTTGCCGAACGTAGTAGCCGCACTACCTATATGAGCGTTGATTTCTTCATTAAGAGAAAGACTGGCAGTGACCATGGACCCAAGATAGCAAAGTGTTTGAACTGGTGTTTGGTGGTTACCATTTAAAGTGATATTTGTTGTGTTACCTCCTTGACATAAAACAACGTACACACATGTATACACATATAATATACACCCTCACACCAGGAGCTGCAGGAGATGGCTAGATATAGGAAGACTTGAGTTCGTTGAGGGCCTATGACCCAATCCGAGTTTAAAAAGCAGAGAGAGAGAGAGAGAGAGAGAGAGAGAGAAACACACTATTCAAATCTAGTTGGTTATCCTCTGAAAAACGTCACCTAGGCAATGGATGACGTAAAAAGAATGGTTTATGGTTGAAATTCTGAGTTTCGTAAATTATTTATTCCCGGATTAACTTAATACTTATTGATTCCCTATTTATTTACCAAATTCATTTGCTCCGGTACTTCCCCTGGGTTTCTTAAAACTCATTTTTCACTTGGTACAAAGTGCTTTTTATGACAAGCTAATGGATAACGATGATGAGATGTCATTTTGCATATAGATTGACTTCATTCTGTGTCTGTGTGAACACTGACCATTAACTCTAAATTTCAAAGGTGACTCGTCATTAGGGGCCAGTGGGGCCGGGCTCCACCAAACCTAATGCGTAACGTGTATTTATTATTTTATAAATTACAATATAACCTATAACCAACCATGATTTTTCGAAAATTTTGTCTGGTCCCACCAACAAAAATGATCACGAGCCGCCACTGCTAAATTTACTATATACTCTGCATACCCAGCACACAACTTTATATCCATTAAACAAAACACGTTTAAAGAATTGCAAGTTTCTAAACTTACAAACTGTGTATATACAATGTGGATAAGCTAACAACAATAGGTCAAATACATTGAAAAATAATTAAAAGTGGGCTGAAAGTAATTAATGATTAAAAGTGGGCTGAAAGTAATTATATTATTAATGTACAGATTACTGATCAATATATCTGAAATATTTAATATTTGTAACCACATAATTTATTTGAAAATTTTAATACAGAAGAATGTATTACATCATCATTTTCATATATCTAATTTTCAGCTTAGTTTGGTTAGTGGTTACTGCATAAATACACAGAAACTAAGAAAACTTTGACATCGATTCTCCGCATGAAGTTAATTCTTATTTTTCGTGTTTGTTGGCCTACGCGCTCTGATATAACCAAAATGTATGTGCAGTAAGTTAAATGGAGCGTGCCTGGCTTTGATGGGCTTTAATGTTCTATATAACACAGAACACACACAAACAAATAACTTTGTCCAGGATGGGTCCAGGTGGAATCAAGCTCGGAAAGCTGGTCTGAGAATTGACGAAGCCAAACTTTAAAAAAAACTTGCTGACATAAAAATATGTCAGAGGAAAGCCGAAGCTATCAAAAGGATCCATTGTTTCTGGAGACTAAAAGGATGTCAACATTATTGGATACTGAACCGGAGCCAAAGTTCTTTGGGCAGATCAATATATGTCAATTCTGTCACTGGAGTAATGTGCACATAGATACCCAGTAATTTGTCCGGTATATGGGACCGTGGTAATTTGTTCGATGTTAGGGTAAGCTGCATTTTGTCCTATATTTGGTTACGGTATGTGGGTGGGTAAGCAGTAATCTGTCCGGTATGTGCGTACGCAAAGATTTGTCCAATATGTGGGTAAGCAGTAATCTGTCCGGTATGTGCGTACGAAAAGATTTGTCCAATATGTGGGTAAGCAGTAATCTGTCCGGTATGTGCGTACGCAAAGATTTGTCCAATATGTGGCAGAATTTTCCGGTATGTGCGTACGCAAGATTGTCAATATGTGGGAATTTTCCGGTATGTGCGTACGCAAAGATTTGTCCAATATTTGGGTAAGCAGCAATTTGTACGTATGTTCAAAGTTGTAATATGTCAGCAAGTAATATGTACAATATATGGTCGCAGTATGACGATTGGTATGTACAGGGCTAGCAAGACAGGAACTCTGGGATAGAAAAAGGACAATGACAGTGGAACAAGAGATACGGAGCAGAAAGTCGCGATGGATAGGACACACACTGAGGAAACCCCCTAACAGCATCACAAGACAGGCTCCTGAAGGAATCCCGGGGCAATGGAGGTATGGGAAATCCAGGAACACATGGAGACGGAAGTTGGGGACGGAATGCAAGAAAATGAAGAGAGGGTGGAGAGGTCTGGAAAGGACGACTGCGGCTCTGTTGGACCTATGCTTCCCTAGGGACGACGGGTGAAGAAGAAGAAAATCTATGCAGGTTGGGTTTTTTTGACAACGGTATATTATAAAGAAAGAGTCGGAACCATACCAAAGTTTCCTTCTGGGTTCTCAAGACATGTAGATCAGATTCCTAACCGCTTGATCACCAGTTTTTCTCAATACATATTTTAAAAAAATGTAAATAAATCTAACAACGAAGACATAAATAATGAAACGAACAAGAAATAACAAATTTAAAACAAATGCATATTGTTGAAATAAAATTGAAAGATACAATAAATTGAAACAATTAGAAAGAAAACTGAAAGATACAATAAATTGAAACAATTAGAAAGAAAACTGAAAGATACAATAAATTGAAACAATTAGAAAGAAAACTGAAAGATACAATAAATTGAAACAATTAGAAAGAAAACTGAAAGATACAATAAATTGAAACAATTAGAAAGAAAACTGAAAGATACAATAAATTGAAACAATTAGAAAGAAAACTGAAAGATACAATAAATTGAAACAATTAGAAAGAAAACTGAAAGATACAATAAATTGAAACAATTAGAAAGAAAACTGAAAGATACAATAAATTGAAACAATTAGAAAGAAAACTGAAAGATACAATAAATTGAAACAATTAGAAAGAAAACTGAAAGATACAATAAATTGAAACAATTAGAAAGAAAACTGAAACAATTAGAAAGAAAACTGAAACAATTAGAAAGAAAACCAACCAATTTTTTTCTTGCAGAGTCAATTGTTCGTAGGTTCCAATCCGGATCGCGCCGTTCTTTTAACGAGATAATTTTTTTCCAGAGATCCCTAGGACTGTTGTCGGAGCTACGGAGTTCGTGCTTTGTGCAATATTCTCTGCAGGGGGTGTGCCATTTCTGCGTAGAGGGTCCGATACATATGGGTTTTTTGTGTGTTTTTTTCCCGATCCAGAAGCACTTGAGCTGAAAGCTCTTCGGCTCAGTATCATGGACATCGTAACCCTTCGGCTCGGTGCCACGAACACCGTAAATCTGGGAACCTGTAGCTTTTCTGCCAGTCCGCGGAGTTGAACCCGCACTTACAGAGGACTAGTCACCCGTAGTCCAACGCGCTACAAACACGCTGGGCTCGCGGGCTTACATATGGGTTAAAACCTGATACAATGAAGTCAATGATTGGGGCCTTAATTAAAACCCCATAAAGAGAGAGAGAGAGAGAGAGAGAGAGAGCATATGCAGTAGTAAAATTCAAAGAACATGAAAGTATTATTCGCCCTACCACAAGCTGATCGTTTTTTTGTTCTAATTTTCAAGTGTCCTTAAATAGTCCACTTTCCAGTAAAGATAAGTGCTCTTGTGCCCAAATATAATCGCATGGGAGGTCAAATATTATGAATTGAGTATGTTCATCAGTGGTGAAAAGGACTTGTGCTGTTTGAAATGTTAAAGATTATTTTAATCTAGTAGGCATGCTTTTTTCCAGTACCATCGATGTAAGGGAAGACTGCAGTAAAACTATATAGCAATGGTGAAACACGTAAAAACAAAGTACATTTAATGTAGTTTTACATAGTACAAAAACAATATACAGCGACATTTAGAAGAAAAGTCATTTATCAAGCAAAGGATACAACAGAAGCAAAGAAATTCCTATACAGCAGACATAACATATACACATATACACACATATATATATATGGCCTTTTTTGTCTTTACCGACGGTCAATTGGCAAGTGTTTTACTGTGACAACTTCTGAGTTTTCGCTTTTCTCTCTTGTCGTTCAGCCCATACATAAGTCTCTTCTCAAAAGACTCTGCGCCCTTCCGCAATTTGGCTTTCCACACAACTCTGTCATCAGCTAGTTTTTCCCATGTGCTGGGACCTATAGAAAAGAGTTTTTCATTGAAGTTTTGCAGACATCTTTATATCTGAGCAGTGGTCTGCCCTAGCGCCTCTTCCCCTCCGAAAGTTCACAGAACAACATTTGTTTTGGTATGCGACAAGTTGACATATACAGACAGATAATACATTCCTAACAGCTCTATAATGAAAATATGTGACTAAAAACGAAAAATGAATTTAATGTAAACGATAACCAGCAGTGATCAACTCTACTTTGTACCTTCACACAGATGATATAACTATGGAGAAACCTTTAAGTCTTCTTCTACTATGCCTTTTAGTTATGGACTTTGTAATGTGATTTACACGGAGAACTGTCCATTCGTTTGTGTTGTAAATCCACGTAGAGGCACAGCTGCGTAGTTGTTTGTCAACTCGCTTCTTAGACTAGTGGTCCAGGTTCAATTCCACAGAGGACGTGGACTTTCTCCGACCGTAATGACACTCAGGTCAACCCAGCCTCAATTGGGTACCAGGGATAGCACTGGGAATTAAAGGCGGCAGTGCCCGCCTGCCCAGCGTGTTTGTAGCGCGTTGGACTGTGGGGGACAAGCCCTCTGTGAGTACGGGTTCAATTCCGTGGGCTGACAGAAAAAGCCAAAGGTTCTCTCCAGATTTACGGTGTTCGTAGCACCGAACCGAAGGGTTACGATGTCCATGGCACCGAACCGAAGAACTGAAAAGCTCAAGTGCTTCTGGATCAGAAAAAAGGCGTCAGTGTGATGTTGACCACATCACCCATCGTGTGCCGAAGGACAATGAAAAATGCTGTCCTTACACCGTATTATTCTATAAACCATGTGGTATACAAAGGGTTATCTTTACTTTTTATTTTACTTATCTTTACTTTTAAATCCATGTCGTGTTTGTCTGCCTTTCTTTCTGGTCTATTTCATGGTTTTAGATTACTGGAAACGATTGATCATGTTTAGAAGATTGCAACATGTTCACATCACTGTATGTTGTTATCTTTGTGTTGTGTTTGTCTGTCTTTCTTTCTTGTCTATTTCATGGTTCTAGATTACTGGAAACGTTTGATCATGTTGAGAAGATCGCAACATGTTCACATTACTGCATGTTGTTGTCTTTGTATGATAGGTTCTTATATTGTCCAGGTTTCTCATCCATGAGCAAATGTATACTTAGTGTGATATATTTATACACTAATGTTGAGGTGTTGAATGAGATCAAGACACAGAGAAAGCTTATCATCAATATAAGAAAGAGGCAGTCATCATTTTCGGCCATGTGATGAAGAGGAGGTTTAGAACACATTTTGACAACCGGTAAAATCGAGGGTAGACGAGACAGAGAAGACAGAGAGAGAAAATTTTGGATAGCCTGACTTCATGGAATGGTAGAGCGTCAACATCTGAGTTGATGGCAAACACAAACGACAGAGATTTGTGGAGAACCATGATCGCCTACGCCAGCCGACACGGCACTTGATGATGATGATATTTATATATAAAACATATTAAATATATATATATATTATATTCCTCTCTTACCGTTATATGTTGATGCCTGATATATTGATACGATAGTGCCTGAAAGCTATTTCTTCATGCTTTTACAGGAATCCTGGGCAACTCATTCAATCTTTTCTAGTGGCGGCTCGTGGCCATTTTTCTTGGTGGGGCCAGACACAAATTGTCGGGAAAATCATGGTTTGTGGAATATTTACTATTATTTGTCTATTCCGGGAAGTTATTCCCCTTTCGGTTTTTGATTGGGCTGGGCCCCACTGGCCCTTACTAACGAGCCGCCCCTGATCGTTTCTATGAAATTGAGTCCGATTTTTTTTTCTCCTCTCAGTAAAGTTCCTTTCAGAGTATCCTGAGGGCGTTCTCTCTTTCTTGAACCATTTGTCTCCAACTTCAATACGTGTCTTATTATTTAATCATTTCTACTCAAGGTGTGTCCAACATATCTCCGCCTTCTCCTACTTATTAGTTTAGTTTAGTAATCGTCGGATCATCATTACTGCACGTGGAACCAATCAGTCCATAAGTGCTCCGATCTTCTCCTCAGTATGTCTCTCAACTTGTGGTGACTAATGACCCCGGTCGGTTCTTTGTTGGTTTACTATTCTTCTTTTCTCATTATAACAGTTGTTACTAGTGGTTACCAGACATTTCTTTGATGTCATCGCTTTTCTTGGATGCTTCCCATTTTATGTTAATTATATTTCGCATTCCATCTATTTTCAAATACATTCAACTTACTTTCTATATCTTTAATCATTTTCCAGCTGGTATTGATGCAACATTGAAATTGATAATTTGTTATTCAGTTTTAAAACTATATAACTTGCAGTTCCAGATTTTATTTAGACTTATAAAGCTGATGTTGCTTTAACAAATTATAGTGTAGCTGATTATATATATATATAAATATATATATATATATATATATATATATATATATATATATATATAATCTGTAAAGATTAGTGTATAAATCTATTAATCGTATTGATTTTATGCTTTCCAACTAATGCGTCTCAAATATAAAATTCTAAAAAGTATCACAATTCTCCAAAATGTCTTCTGGAGCTCATCCAGATGCTACAGAGTTTGTGTACAAAGCGATTAGATCTCACAATGTAAGAAAAAAAAAGATCTGAAATTAATTCGTGGTTAATCACCAAAGTGTAATGTTGATGGTTTCACTGATCAATAACTCACTCATCATTTAAATGAAAAGTAATGCATAGACAAAATAGAATAGAAATAAGAACTAAAAACGTGATTTATATAGGTGAATCATGGACCATTACACAAAAATTATGAAGGAAAATCCAGTCCTTCGAAACTTAATGCTACAGAAAGATTCTACGAATATCATGGACAGAAAAAGAAAGAACACTGATGTCCTGAAAGAACTAAATGTTAAAGAGAATTGGAGATAAACAACATACTATACAGAAAAATTATATACTTTGATCACATCAAGCATCACGATGGCCTGGAAAGAACAATACTAGAGGGCAGGGTCACAGGACGCAGAGGCAGACCAAGAAGAAGATGGCTACAAGATATTAAAGAAACCATTAATATGACCATCGACGAAGTGGGTGAACATGCTAGAGACAGAGTGAATTTCAGATGTGCTGCAAAGAGAGCAACGTTCTATAAATGATACGCACCTTGATGATGAGTCATTAGCGTACCTGGTTCAAACTCCGCGGCAGGCAATTTGGAAGCAAATTCGTTTCGTGGGATTTTTACGAAAGGTAAAATAGACCTCACCGTTCAGAAAGCAATGGTAAACTACTGAACTATAAGCGGTGGCTCGAAAACCAACGACTCGTTTACTGTGGTTAATGGCTACGTCCTTTAAAGGATATGCCACTATTTTCATTTCAGTCATTGGGAAATAGATTTAGCAAATTAAAACACATTCTATTTTAACCTTTTCGCTCATCTGAGCCAATATACTGACTCTTAGTATTTTTAAGATGGCCCAAAGCCAGTACACTTACTAATTCAGTATACTTTGAAGTATAAATGTTCCTGGAGGTAAAAAAAAAACAACACTGCGGGCGTGTAAGGGTTAAAGCATAAATGTAGTGACAAATTGGGAGAAAGAAATAGTAACCATTGACTGTACTCAATCAGATCATTACTTGAGAATCTACACTACAAGTACCTCTGAAGTTGGAAATGGTACGCCTGTATGGTGGGAGATAATAATAAAATGGTGAAAGAAGAGCTTCACACAAAAATCATTCAGAGGCGCTATACCCAGCGCAATCGTGCTCGCCTAGAACTACAGCTGAGCTGACACACATGAAAAGTAAACTAGTCACTAAATGAATGTAAGTAGTAAGTAACAGAGTATAGTTCAGGAGAATGTAATCAAAGAAGAAAGACTCGGTATGATATACTTGTTCAAACATTCAGGAAAAAAGTGGATACAACTCAGTATCTTACCATTTATCAAGAAACAACAAATTAAGAGAGTTGGATCACGAAGTAGATCTACAATCATACATTATTTTAAGAAAAAGATATTGTACAGACCCATTCCCGTGAAGAAGTTATTGTTATTGGATACGGAAAGAAGAGATACTTTGGTTAAATCATGGAATCCAAAGTAAATATAGAGAAGATAGGAAGAAAGAGATTTGAAAGATTGTGGCCTAACTGGAAACAATTAAAAGAAAGACGGGAGAGAAAGTGTACATGATTCAAGTAATAATGGTGAATCTACAACACTAATCAGACTGCAAGAATTCCAAGTCAAATGTGGTGTAGCTAGACAAGAACACTATGCTGATAGCCAAAGAAGAATAGTAAACCAACAAAGAACCGGGGTCGTTAGTCGCCACCCACTGTGGCATGAGAAACATACTGAGGGGGAGATCGGAACACTTATGGACTAATTGGTTTGACGGGCAGTGATGATGATCCGGCGACTAAACTAAACTAAACTAAACAAAACTAAAAGAAAGACTGCAGAACGGCAACAATGGAAATTGTTGTGGTACCGTATGTGTCACACGGAACCCGAAGAGGGTATAAATAAAGACAGCTGCATAGCAACTACATCATCATTACAAAACATTTTAGTAAACAATTGCATAACAACTACATCATCATAACATTAAATATTAGTAAACAATTGCATAACAGCTACATCATCATAACATTAAATTTTAGTAAACAATTGCATAACAGCTACATCATCATAACATTAAATATTAGTAAACAATTGCATAACAGCTACATCATCATAACATTAAATATTAGTAAACAATTGCATAACAACTACAACATAATTGAATAATTTCAGTCAACATTTGAAAGTAGAATAATCTGAAAAATTCTCAACAAAAGTATCTAAACTTAAATATAGAAACATGTTCTAGCACTACAAAAATAAATAATTTCATACTGAAAGTGCTAAAGAGATATTATGATTAAGAAGCAGTTACAGTTCTGTGCATCTGATAGCAACCTTCTTAAAACATTATGTCGACAGGTCACTACTATTTTAACAAGATTACTTAAGAGTCAGGGTCAACTTGAGCATAAAGTCAAGAGCAAGACCAGATATGATAACATTGTTCGACATAATAGCGTCACTTAATAGAGACACAGGAAACAGGTCAGATAGGTCGACATGGCCTCGAGCCATTTTAAAAACATATTCTAACTTTTGTTATAAAAAAAGTTCTATACTGAATATCAATAGTGACCGAGATAAAGAATAATGTTCACAGGAAGCTGCCGAGTTTCAATGTTTGCTCAGAATTATGGAAACGGAATTAAAACGTGATTTTTCAGATGTTGTATAATCACAGATTGGAAATTATAAGGAAATCAAATGAACAAGTTATTAAAAATATCGTTGTTTGTAGACAACTATTGTAGATTGTGGAATAATGTAGACTGTTATGATTTGGTTACAGTGTTGGAAAAAATGTTGACTGTTATAATTTGGTCACAAAATGCAACAAAAATGTAGACTGTTATGGTTTGGTCACAAAATGCAACAAAATGTTGACTGTTATAGTTTGGTCCCAAAATGCAACAAAATGTTGACTCTTATAGTTTATGCTTTAGACCCTTCAGACTGGTTTGACTTGGTCACAACATGAGACGAAAATGTAGATTGTCTTTACTTGGTCACAATATGGGTTTAAAATGTAAAAAGGCATAGCTTGGTTATAATGCGAGACACAAATGTAGATTGTAGATTGACTTAGTCACAACATGAAACAAAAGTGTAGATTAGCATAGCTTGCTCACAATATCGCGTTCAAATGTCTGCTACAGAAAATATTGGAGCACAAAATCAAGGATGAAAGAAAATAATTACGAACAAAGACAACCATTATTGCGATGTCATTGAAATACACGAGGTTCGTACTTATACTGAGACAAAGAGAATTGATGAAAAAATACGGTATACGTTTAGAAAGTTGAACAGACGACTTTATCACACGTTCTCTGACTCTAACTAGATGATGGTGATCGCCTGTGTGTTGCCGGAGCTCACATGTGGAGCAAAGAATTGTATCACTGCGACCTACAAGGCATGTCGTAAGAGGCGACGAAGGTAGGGGCCTAGGAAGCTCCTAGTAAATAAAAAGCATCGCAGAAATCAGATGTGCTGGCTTACTTGTACGCGCATAACTGGCACAACGTACAATCTTCTCTTATGCCGGATCACATACAAATCACAAAGAGTAGTTTTGCAAGTGGTCGATAAGAAGCGCTCGAAGAAGGGGCGTATCTACTGGTTATAGAGACATGTGCGTTATGTAACGTATGCAATACTAATATTACTTATAATAACATTAATAACAATATTAATCTGAAAATACAAAGAGTTTGGTTAGGGAGCAATAGAATGGTTATACAATAAAACAAGATTGCAAAAATGGAAAGATCGTGTTTATGGGAGTGCTACGAAAAATACCTAACAATAAAACTGGAAAATAGTTTGTTTTCTTGGAATCTGATTAACATTAAAGCTGGCCGAGTAAATATGGCGAAATGTATATATGACACGGTCGCCATGGGCCAGCGTACACCGCGACGGACATCACTAGTATAGTGGATAGACATGATCAGATGACTTTATAACAGGTCCTCCGGCTGTCTAAACAAGTGATGATGACATGGTGCATTGAGGGAACATGGTCAGACTACTTTGTCTCCAAACTTCGGACTATCTAGCCTGGTGATGACGACATGATGCATTGAGGGAACATAGTCAGACTACTTTGTCTCCAAACTTCGGACTGTCTAACCTGGTGATGATGACATGGTGCATTGAGGGAACATGGTCAGACTACTTTGTCTCCAAACTTCGGACTGTCTAACCTGATGATGATGACATGGTGCATTGAGGGAACATGGTCAGACTACTTTGTCTCCAAACTTCGGACTGTCTAACCTGGTGATGATGATAGGGTGCATTGAGGGAACATGGTCAGACTGTATCCAAACTTCGGACTGTCTAACCTGGTGATGATGACATGGTGCATTGAGGGAACATGGTCAGACTGTATCCAAACTTCGGACTGTCTAACCTGGTGATGATGACATGGTGCATTGAGGGAACATGGTCAGACAACTTTGTCTCCAAACTTCGGACTGTCTAACCTGGTGATGATGACATGGTGCATTGAGGGAACATGGTCAGACTACTTTGTCTCCAAACTTCGGACTGTCTAACCTGGTGATGATGACATGGTCATTGAGGAACATGGTCAGACTACTTTGTTTCCAAACTTCGGACTGTCTAACCTGATATGATGTCATGGCATTGAGGGAACATGGTCAGACTGTATCCAAACTTCGGACTGTCTAACCTGGTGATGATGACAGGTGCATTGAGGAACATGGTCAGACTACTTGTCCAAACTTCGGACTGTCTAACCTGGTGATGATGACATGGTCATTGAGGAACATGGTCAGACTCTTGTTTCCAAACTTCGGACTGCTAACCTGGTGATGATGACATGGTGCATTGAGGGAACATGGTCAGACTACTTTGTCTCCAAACTTCGGACTGTCTAACCTGGTGATGATGACATGGTACATTGAGGAAACATGGTCAGACTACTTTGTTTCCAAACTTCGGACTGTCTAACCTGGTGATGATGGCATGGTGCATTGAGGAAACATGGTCAGACTACTTTGTCTCCAAACTTCGGACTGTCTAACCTGGTGATGATGATAGTGTAAATTAAAGGGACATGATCAAACGACTTTATCACTAGCCTTTCTACTGTCTACAGTCTACTGATGATTAGTATAGGGTACAGTAGAGAGATAAAACAACAACTTATAACCAATCTTTAGACTAGTGTTTCCCAACTTTTTTTTTTTTGCCATGTCCCACTTAAGCCTTTCTAAAATTATTATGCCCTCTATATAACATATACATAATTTTTAATATTCAGAAATTGAATGACAAGTTGCCTCCCTTAGCAATCAAATTGCCCCTCTGTAGGGCGTGGGCCCCACGTTGGAAACTCTGCTTTAGACTGTTCAAACAGATGATGATGATGATAATAATTAAATAGAATATAACCCATGCCACATAATATTTCATCTTGTGTGTTCTGTATACAACTTCAAAATCTAATTATTGTTGGCGTCAGACTTATTCCCTGGAAAAAAAAGTCTGTACACGGTATATAATACTGGCATATACTGTTTCCAAACAATCTATGGGTTGTTTTTAAACAAAAATATTTTATTATATATTTGGGATGGTTGGGGCATGTGAGAGGAGTGGAGAAATGTCGCATACCAAAACACGTGTTGTTCTGTGGACTCTCAAAGGGGAAGAGGTGCCAGGGCAGACCACTGTTCAGATATAAAGATGTTTGCAGGGCCTCAGTAGGGAACTTTTGTATCGGTTCCAGTGCATGGGAGAGGCTAGCTGATGACAGAGTTGTGTGGAAAGCGACATTGCGCAAGGGGGTAGAGTCCTTTGAAAAGAGACATTTATAGGCTGAGAGACGAGAGAGAAACGCGAAAACTCAAGAGGATGTCACAGTAAAACACTTGCCAATTGACAGTCTGTAAAGATGAAAAATGTCATACATACATATAGGTTATTGGACACTATTCAACATCAGTAATAAAAAAAGTTCTAAAGGCAAAGGATGGCTTCGTTTAGGACCGTGTCGTGCTATGATACAGAGAGGCGACCGCATCAGGCGGTACCGTAAGGGGCGGCATAAGCAACGAAATCAAAATCCCAATTGAAGGTTATTTTTTTTTAATGGGCGGCTTTTCGAAGACTTGCATCAAACTGAGAAAATTTACCGCACGGTTCTGGCTTCGTTGCATTATATTTCCTCATATGGTTTCGTATCTCTCGGCAGAAATGACGCGTCCACTCATACGTCTGTTGTGCTGATCTTTTCTGGTGACTCCAATCTTCAATCCAAGCTCTTGCAATATAGCTTTTGACAACAGAGTCAGTCATGACTCATCTATATGTCTATTTGAGAAATTTGAAATAAAACGTTTCATGATTTCAAAACGTGATAGGTGAAAATAAAAGTATAATTAAGTAAGGAGTTATATAAACTATTTACATGTGTGTCTATCAATCAATCAAGTGTCATGCCTGCCGGCGTATGAGGTCAAGTCTGTCAGTAACTCTTTTCTCCTGGTGCAGACAATCATTTCTGATGAGGATCTCTTATCATTACATAAAAGGAAATATTGAGACAGATTGTCTGGCACTGCTCCAGCATCAGGGGCTACTGCAAAAACAAAAATGAAACACTGAACAATTTGAGAGAATCTTTCTGAACAGAAAAGTTTCAGAATTGTGAATCACACGCGTTGATCATATTGAGAGAATTGGGGGTCGATATTGGTATATCCCAAACAGAACGATATAGAATTCAAGAAAAGCAAGACAAAGATTTACTAATCAACATTGAACTGGCAGGTTGGGCTGATGGATCTTCTGGATTTCTTGAGGCGATGATCGCAGCCACTATGGGTGTGTCCGGAGTGTTATGCTGGTTATCCTCATATATAACTGAGTACTTGTGGGTATGTTCGGAATGACATACGGTCAGCTATATGATTGATTGATTGATTGATATGCCCATCATCATTGCACTTTGGTGAGTAACCATGTGTGCTTCAATCTATTTCTGTAATTTTAAAGATGATGAAGATATTGTTGTAGGCAATTTGTTAAAAAAAAATTGAAATCGAATTTTGCACCCGCATGGGCTTTTCAGCTTACTCTTCTCGATTTTGAACTGCTAGTGATTCTTTTATGTGATCAAATTGAACACAAGATCTGCGTTTTATCGTCCATCTCCGATAGGACTAGAAACTCATTCTTACCTACACTGAAATCAGGGATCTTTAGGAAAATATCCAGATAACTCCATGAGGGCTCGGACCTGGTACCATTGGAACGAAAGACAAGCACGTAACATCTACGCCCAGTGCCGGATTAAGCCAGCGTCAGAATTCCGTTCTATAAAATGGTCATTATTCCCTTTTCCAACTTACTCATCTCCAAAACTAGTCCATACGCTGATTACGACACTCTACCTTTTGATTCATATTATTTGAGATGTCATCCAAAATTACTTTATAGTGATAAAACCACATCAAAGTGCCTTTGTCGTATCAGCTCGAGCAGACCACCTGGTGTCCGACAGTCTCTTCAAAGTCGGGAGTTTTGAACCTGTATCTTCCAGTGCTTTTGTAAGAATGCCCCATCGATAGGTAGAAGCGGAGAAGAATGTATAGAGGTTTTCAACAAAATCGGAAAAAATGGATGCTTCTATACAACATTCTGCAGCACACTTAGCAACCAATTTCAGTGAATGTGCAAAGCAGGAAATGTATTCTGCGTACTTATTTATCTCCTTAATACGTGCTTGTAAGCCGTGGTATTTCTCACTCATGTTGCTGGCATTGTCATAGCTTTGACAACGGCAGTCTTTGATATCAATACCATTTTTCTGTAAAAAATCAAGTAAGCTTTCGGCGAGTTGTTCAGCAGTATGACCTTCCATATCCAAGAACTTCACAAACCTTTCCACTGGTCCAGATGGTAAGACATAGCGCACTATTAGAGTGAATTAGTCCACATGCGAAATGTCTGGTAGTAGAGTCCAGTGATACTGAATAGTATTTGCATTTCTTAATTTCGCAAATAATATGATCCAGTAAGCTTGATGCAATTAGATGGATAAATTCCTCGCATGTTGTTTTTGATAAGTATAATGTATGTCCCTTTCCTTTATTTGCATACGTATTTATATGCTGAGCCAGAAAAATGTCAAAGTTGTCTATTAATTTCAACAAACCTAAATAATGGCTATTATGAGGTGAACCAACACTTTCATCACTACCCCGAAATGCAAGACATCGTTCTGCTAAAAATTGGATAACTGAAGTAATTCGCTCTAAAAGTATCCGCCAATATTTTTGTTCGGTCTCAATTTGGCTTACAAGTTGAAGAATCGACACGCACTCCTTCTTATTGCAAACTAACAGCGAAATTAACGCTTGTCTATGGTCCTAACCTAAATAAGAAAACATGAGGAGGGGATATTATTACCCACCTCCCAACCTTGGTTCCTTGTTTATGACTAGTGACAGCTTAGCTCTGTCACAAAGGCGCGGAGCCCCCAGAAGCGCGGGGCACGTAGCAATTGCTACTTCTGCTACTAGGCTAATCCGGCGCTGTCTACGCCACAGAGATGCCTCAAGTCAGCTAACAACCGTTAACAATAGAATTCAATAATTCAATCTATCAAGAAAGCTTTTAGTCGTATGGTCAACGATGTGGGGTTTTCATATTCCATGTTCGACACCTCGGTAAGGTCAAACGTTTTTTTGTTGTTGGGGACAAAATAACACCTATGACCTCCACATATATGGGTTCCTTGTCTTGGGCAAGCTGCCTAAATTCTTTTTCCTGTAGATTTCCTCCAAGAAACTCTCAGAAATATAAAACAAAACACTGTAGGAAAGTTGTAAGCTGAAATATTTAACATTCAGTTTAGTTCCATCAGTTGTTGACTTTTGGAAAAAGTCCGAGTTCCAAACCTTTTCAGAATAAATATCAACTTGAGAACCAGCTACTCACATTGAAAGTTTGAGAACCGTTTTCTGCGTGACGGTGTATTATTCCTCGTGTATTAAATCTATTTCTGAAACTTAGACCAATGTTGACGTAATAATCAATTCAGACACACAAGTTCTATTACCAACTATCCCACTACCAGAGTTGATTACACGCTATTCTCTTCATCAGAATGTCCTTTCCGATACTAACAATAACAAACAACAACGCGAACAATATGGTTTACAATATCGTAGACACAAAAATAGATAAAATAACAGACGAGAAAACGAGACAAGAGGAACTAAAATCCATTACGTACATATGACAATATCATCTTACAGGAAGGAGTTCAATTTGGCAGCTCCAATAACAGGTACAACGAAAAATTGGACAGACTTGCAAATTAGTTGTTTTACTATTCAAATGTTATACCCAGGTATGACGCTGATGTCTCAACATTAAATGACTGGTTTCGAATCTTCTTTTCCTTGAACGTTCCATATAGACCACTTGTTAACCACTATGTGTGATTTGTATGTGATCTGAGTCTAAGATGGATTGTACGTTATACCATTTATGCGTCTACAAGTAGGCCAGCACATCCGATTTCTGCGATTATTTTTATTTACTAGGTAACTTCCTAGGTCCTTACCTCAGTCACCTCTTACGACATGCCTTGTGGTAGGTCGCAGTGTTACTATTCTTTGTTTCCCTTGCGGACGCCGGCACCACACGGTTGGAATCTGAAGAGTAGTAAGTTTGATGAATTTGATTGCACCATCTGATCAAATAGCTTGTCCAGAACATGTGATAAACAAAGTCATCAGGAAGATACTTTCAATGTCAACCTGACATGGAGCAGCATATCAACAAGGTCAGAACAAAGGTTAGGAGAAAGTTAGCCATCCTGCGAAAACTAAGTGGAATCACATTTGAAACCAGCCAGAGAAAAGTATTGTTTGCCAGCAAGTAATGCGACTTTATCTGACATACTGATCAACTGCGTGCTATCCATCAACATCCAGAGCATGACAAGAGTTGGATCATCACCAGGCCATGTTTGCTGGTGTAGGAGATCATGGATCTCCATAAATCTGTGTCTCTTGTGTTTGCTTTCATCGCAGATGTTGTTACTCTTCCGCGCTATGACGTCAGGCTATCCAAAATTTTATCTCTCTGTCTTCCTCTGTCTCGTCTCCCCTCGATTTTAACAGTTGCTACAATGTGTTCTAAACCTCCCTTTCTCATCACATGTCCGAAAAATGATAACTGCCTCTTTCTTATATTTATGATAGGCTTTCTGTGTCTTGACTTCATTTAACATCTCCACGTCAGTTATTTTAGCAGTCCATGGGATTCTCATCATTCTTCTGTAAAACCATATCTGTGGCAAGGGATAAGAACAAACTAGTATTTGGGTCATCATTTGAGTAATGAAATCAACATCTTTATAAGATTGCAATGGGGGATAGGAGAAGTTATAAGTACTAAGACAGAGACTAAAGAATGTACACAAAGTCGTTACATAAATATTACACCAAAATGTTAACACAAATGCAAATAAATGTCTTCTTAACCGCCATAAAAATATAAAACTTATAACAATAGGTCAGCTAAAGATTTATACCACTTCATAAACAACTTCAGGGAAATTTAACAATAAATGAGCTAAAGAGTTTTATGTATCGCCATAAACTACTTCATGGAAATTTAACAATAGATCAGCTGAAGAGTTTTATGTATCGCTATAAATGTCTTCAGGGAAATTTAACAATAGATCAGCTGAAGAGTTTTATGTATCGCCATAAATGACTTCATGGAAATTTAACAATAGATCGGCTAAAGAGTTTTATGTATCGCCATAAACTACTTCAGGGAAATTTAACAATAGATAGGCTAAAGAGTTTTATGTATCGTAATAAACGACTTCACTGATTTCCGTGGCGTAGAGGTCGTCAGATGTTCTTCTCTCATTTCAAAAGTACTTTGTTCGCTCCCGTATGAGCCATTAGGGTTAATTTTCCAGAGATATCTGATCTTAGTGTATGTGAGGTAGAGTTCCTAGTCCTATCGGAGACGGACGATAAAATGTAGCTCTTATTTTCAAGTTGAACACGTAAAAGACTCTAGACAAGTTCAAAATCAAGAAGAGTAAGCTGGACAGCAACTACATGGTAAAAAATTCATTAGAAAAATATCCCAAAATAATATTCCTGCAAAATATTTTTACCATCTTCTAAATTACATCGGGGAACATCGCCGGTGCTACGGAGCACTGCACTGCGCCCAGATCTTCCTGTGTAAGAAAGAGATTGGAGCACACATGGTTACTCCCTGAAGTGCAATCTCCTCGACATGATGATCGTCCTACTAGTCAATCAATCATTCAAACGACTTAGCATGTGAATCTGAAACATGTTTGAAGTGGACACCCTCTTATAAAGTGTGTTTCACAACAAACTCATTCCAAGAAGAATGTGGTCCTATCAGTTCAACGAGAAAAGAATATTCGATATTGTTGAACAAAACAGAACGTGTGTTGCAGGGCCTACAAGGGAAACACAGAATAGTAACACTGAAATCTACAAGGCATGTCATAAGAGGCGACTGAGGTAGGGACACAGGGAAGCTAACCTAATAAATAAAAAGTGTCGCAGAAATAGGATGTGCTTTCCTACTTGTAGGAGTATAACTTGCAGATAGTAATCGCTCTTAGGCTCAGATCACATACAGATTACAAAGAGTGGTTTAACACGGAGTTAATATGGAGCTTCGAAGATGTAGAAGAAGAAGTATTACATAAAAGCCTACAAAATGAGGACAATAGGGAACTGTGCTGCTTGCAAAATAAAGAAAAACATGGTGTATACGTAAAAAATATTTATGTTTCAAAAATATTTGAAAATAAATCCTCGAGATAAAACAAACGATGATGGTAACGATGATGACCAAAAACATAAGTAGTAAGCTACTTTAGTATTTGAAAAATGAAAAAGAAATTGAATCCATCTTTTTAATGATTGAAACTACAAAATGCCCCATTTTATAACAACTTAAACACAAAATGTCTCTTGTGATTTATCAGTTTGGCTTCATGTTAATTAAATATACCCATCCCTACTGAGTTGTTTCAGAATAGCTAAGACTCTTAGAGATGGCTAGATCATTTTTGTTTCCAACTTTAAGCTACTAATATCTTATGATACAAAATGCAAATAGAAAGGTTCTAAAAATATGAAGGGAACTTGTGTATACAATATATCCATTATAATTTTTGGGAGTCTCTATGCTATAGAGGTTAGGTGATCGTCTCTCGTGGCAAAGGTACCAGGTTCGCTCTCTCGTGGAGCCATTTGGATATTTTTCCAGAGATCCCGATTTCAGTGTAGGTGAGATCGAGTTCCTAGTCCTATCGGAGACGGACGGTAAAACGTATGCCCCGTGTTCAATTTGAGCACGTAAAAGAACCATTGGCAGTTCAAAATCGAGAAGAGCAGGATGGTAAGCCTCTGTCCTTGCAAAATTCGTTAGAAAAGCTTAAAAATAAAATTCCTCCATAAATATCTTCACCATCTTCAAAATTACATCGGGAAACCCTCGCCGATGCTACTGAGTTCGTGCACTGCAGCTGAGATCTTCAGGTGTAAAGAAAGAGATCGGGACATACATGTTTACTCAATGAAGTGCAATGATGATGGTCCAATCAAATCAATCAATCAATCAATACATTAAAACTTGTTCTTCTTCTTCTCTCTTTGTTGTCGCCTGAAAAGTGAGTTTGTTGCTGTATGACTTAATTTGCAGTTAAGTTACGATATCTGCGTGTTTTTGCCTGGCACATTCATGATCAGCGCGGGACTTAATCAGATCGTATGTGCTGGACAGAAATACTAAAGTTTGGCAGATCTTAAAATAAGAAATGATTTTGATTTAGCCTGGTATTCAAGCAAATAACAAGAGAATGAAAAGAGTTCTTATGAACGAGTTGTGTGTAGAAAATGGAGCATTGAAAACACACACAAACATACAAATATACACATGCACATGCACATACATACATACATCCATAAATCATCCATACACACACACAAACACATACACACACATATACATGCATATACACACACAGAGAGATAAAGATAGAGAAGTCAAACTTACAACACACTCTCTACTATGAATACGATGACATGAAAAAGAGTTTGGAATCTCCATGCATAAAAAAATTGTGGGCAAGAGTTAAGGTAGTTGACTGGTTAATTTATCTCTAAATCTGTCATTGCTGGCGAACTTTTCTTTCAGAGAGAAATACAACAGAGAGACAGCAAGACTGTCACAACCTAGCCTAGTTTATCACAGAGAGAAATGCAACAGAGAGACGACAAGACCGTCACAACCTAACCTAGTTTATCACAGAGAGAAATGCAACAGAGAGACAGCAAGACTGTCACAACCTAGCCTAGTTTATCACAGAGAGAAATGCAACAGAGAGACGACAAGACCGTCACAACCTAACCTAGTTTATCACAGAGAGAAATGCAACAGAGAGACGGCAAGACTGTCACAACCTAACCTAGTTTATCACAGAGAAATTAACAGAGAGACGCAAGACCGTCACAACCTAACCTAGTTTATCACAGAGAAATGCAACAGAGAGACGAAGACTGTCACAACCACTAGTTTATCACAGAGAGAATGCAAAAGAGACGGCAAGACTGTCACAACCTGAACTAGTTTATCACAGAGAGAATGCAACAGAGAGACGGCAAGACTGTCACAACCTAACCTAGTTTATCACAGAGAAATGCAACAGAGAGACGGCAAGACTGTCACAACCTAACCTAGTTTATCACAGAGAGAAATGCAACAGAGAGACGGCAAGACTGTCACAACCTAACCTAGTTTATCACAGAGAGAAATGCAACAGAGAGACGGCAAGACCGTCACAACCTAACCTAGTTTATCACAGAGAGAAATGCAACAGAGAGACGGCAAGACTGTCACAACCTAACCTAGTTTATCACAGAGAGAAATGCAACAGAGAGACGGCAAGACTGTCACAACCTAACCTAGTTTATCACAGAGAGAAATGCAACAGAGAGACGGCAAGACTGTCACAACCTACCCTAGTTTATCACAGAGAGAAATGCAACAGAGAGACGGCAAGACTGTCACAACCTAACCTAGTTTATCACAGAGAGAAATGCAACAGAGAGACGGCAAGACTGTCACAACCTAACCTAGTTTATCACAGAGAAATGCAACAGAGAGACGGCAAGACGTCACAACCTAACCTAGTTTATCACAGAGAGAAATGCAACAGAGAGACGGCAAGACTGTCACAACCTAACCTAGTTTATCACAGAGAGAAATGCAACAGAGAGACGGCAAGACCGTCACAACCTAACCTAGTTTATCACAGAGAGAAATGCAACAGAGAGACGGCAAGACTGTCACAACCTAACCTAGTTTATCACAGAGAAAAAAAAATCACAGAGAGTAGGATGAAATGCATACTGGACATCAACGTCCGTGTTCCTGTATAGAGATACGACGCAATGAGTACTCTATGATTCCAATGGTGGAGAATCTGAAAGCCTTAAGATGAAAAGAAAAGACTGCCAACTGTCAGCAGCTTGAGAAAAGACATTTGGCCCGATAACACAGAGCTTCAGGAGAAGCGTGAGGAGGGACGGAAGCCCTAAAAGCAACAGTAAAATTCATGATAAAATTTGGTTCATCAGTCTAGGCGGGGATCATGAGAGAGAGAGATGAAAAGAAAGATTGCACTGAGAATCCTCACATTTTTGGCCAAATATGAAAGCTAGTGAAGAGCTTTTAAGCGTAGAAAATGTGGATCATTAAGACTTTGAAATGTGGATCATTAAGACTTTGAGAAATGTGGATCACTAAGACTTTGAGAAATGTGGATCATTAAGACTTTGTGAAATGTGGATCATTAAGACTTTGAGAAATGTGGATCACTAAGACTTTGAGAAATGTGGATCACTAAGACTTTGAGAAATGTGGATCACTAAGACTTTGAGAAATGTGGATCATTAAGACTTTGAAAAATGTGGATGATTAAGACGAAGATGAAGATGGATTAGACATATATGTCGTATGCAAGTATGGACACTGGGTAAAACAGCTCACCTATAGACAGCGTAGGGAGGAAAAGAAGGCTTAAATGTCCAACGGAAACGTGAAGAAGGACTGTGGAAAGGGAGTTGAAAGATTGTGGTCTGACGAGGGAAACATTTGGTAGCAAGACGGAAGAACGAACTCAATGGAAAGCTCTGGTAAAAGCATTATGTGTCAAATGGGACATGTAGAGGATATATATGTTCCATGTACTACCTAGATATGTTCCATGTACTATCTGAGATATATGTTCCCATGTACTACCTGAGATATGTTCCATGTATTACCTGCATATGTTCCAGTATTACCTGAGATATATGTTCCCATGTATTACCTGAGATATATGTTCCCATGTACTACCTGAGATATGTTCCATGTACTGCCTGAGATATGTTCCCCATGTACTATCTGAGAGATATATTCCCCATGTACTACCTGAGATATGTTCCCCATGTACTACCTGAGATATATGTTCCCATGTACTACTGAGAGATATGTTCCCATGTACTACCTGAGATATGTTCCCATGTATACCTGAGATATTTCCATGTACTACCTGAGATATATGTTCCCATGTACTACCTGAGATATATGTTCCCATGTATTACCGAGATATTTCCATGTGCTGCCTAGATATGTTCCCATGTATTACCTGAGATATGTTCCCATGTACTACCTGAATATATGTCCCATGTACTACCTGAGATATGTTCCCATGTTTACCTGAGATATGTTCCCATGTACTACCTGAGATATATGTCTCCATGCATTACCTGAGATATGTTCCCATGTGCTGCCTAGATATGTTCCATGTATGCTGAGATATATGTTCTATGTATTACCTGAGATATGTCACATTGCTGCCTGAATATGTTCCCCATGTACCACCTGGATATGTTCTCATGTACTACCTGAGATATATGTCCATGCTACCTGAGATATGTTCATGATTACTGAGATATGTTCCATGTACTACTCTGAGATATATGTTCCATGTATTCCTGAGTATTTCCCATGTTGCCTGAGATATGTTCCATGTATTACCTGAATATGTTCCATGTGCTACCTGAGATATATGTTCATGTACTACCTGGATATATGTTCCATGTACTACCTGAATATGTTTCATGTAACCTGAGATATTTCCATGTATTCTGAGATATGTTCCCATGTACTGCCTGAGATATGTTCATGTACTGCCTGAGATATGTTCCCATGTACTGCCTGAGAAGTGTACTAAGAATCTTCTAGTGTATCCAACAAACAGTGATATATTGAAATACGCGGATACTTCCAACAGATATTCATCTCTGTAACGATGTCTAAGATGACTGATCGACTGTACCAAACTAATGACAGCCGGGATCTTCAAGTCCCCTTTTTGAAGAGTTTTCTTGTGATAGACAACTATACAATGACTCCATCACTAAAATAACGTATGAAAACTAATCCTGAACGTCATCATCATCATCATCAAATAGCTTGTCCTGAGTAGAACTTTGTCACCCTAACAGTCCTCCGGAATTTCTCTCTCTCATAGGAAAAATATCCTGCCTCTGCAGCCGTAATGTTCAAAACATCAGTTACATCCTGAATCCATCTTCTCTGTGGTTTTCCTCTTCTTCTCTTTGCCAGTATGCCAACTTCCATGGTGGTCTTCTCCAGGCCTTCATGTCTTTTTATATGTCCAACATATCTCAATTTTCTCTTTCTTATTTGTAGCATCAGCCAGTTTTCTTTGGTTTTGAGTTCTTCCTGGCTAGATCTATTTGTTCTCTTCTTTGTCCATAATATACAAAGGACTCTTCTGTAACACTTATATTCAAAAGCACACATGTGTTTTTCCACTGCTTTATTAAATGTCCATGCTTCATACCATAGTTGCCTCACTGGGAATATGCATGCTCTTAGTATTCTGATCTTTGTTTTCGTATCAGTTCTGTTCCATACTGTTTTTAGTTGGTTAATTTGTGTGTAAAGTCCTGAACGTTCGTGACAGAAATACACAAAAACTGAAATGAGCTTGCAAGAGACAAGTCTAGATGAAGGCAAACTAAACAGTAGTTTTAATTGATTGATTGATAGATAGAACCATCATCATTGAACATTAGTGAATAGCCATGTGTGTTTCGATCTCTTTCTTACACAGGGAGATCTCAGACGCAGTACATGAACTAAATAAAACCAAAGAGATTCTTCGATGAAATTTTGAAGATGATGATCACCCTAATGGTGCAGGGCCCGCAAGGGAAGCAAAGAATAGTAACACTGGGACCTATAAGGCATGTCTTAAAAGGCGACTGATGTAGGACCTAGAGAAGCTACCATTGTAAATAAAAAGCAGCGAAGAAATCGGATGTGCTGGCCTACTTGTTGGCGCATAACTAGCACAACGTACAATAGCTTTTAGGCTTAGATTTCATACAAATCACACATCGTGGTTAACAAGTGATCGATATGAATCGTTCAAAGAAGAAGGAGTAGAAGATGATAACGACAAATTTGGTAGGAATTTACCAACATTTAACACATTTTATTTGTTTTTGACTCGAATCGTTTCTTTATTTCCTTCAAAATGTGAACATAATTTCACAAACATGTCGCTAAAGATAACTGACGAAATCGTTAAGAAAAATATTTACCTAATAAAATAAAGTAGCTTGCTACATAATCTCCCTCTTAAAAGCATGTACAGACTTCCTGTTTTTCCCACAATTTATTTTTTGTCGTCTTTAATAAACGTGTCTCGAAAGTGTTCTTGACCTCTGGTCCTGTTGTGATATCTGCATGTGATTGTAAGCAGTAGATCACAACTCGTTTCGATGATAAGCTTTTCAGCTAAAGTAATCTGACAATATAATCCAATCGAGAATAACTCATCACTCATTTTGTTCCTCTTGCACTCTTGCCGTGTCGAAGATATGGTGCAGGAGAGGGCCAGCTTATGCGCTTGTATATATAAAATATATATATATATGATTATATATATATATATACGATATATATGTGAGCGTCTGTAGCTTAAGTGGTAGTAAGCTCGATCACAACCCAATCGCACCTGGTTCAAACTCCGAGGCAGGCAAGTTTGGAAGCAAATTAGTTCCCTTGGATTTTTACGAAAGGTAAAAATATACCTCACCGTTCAGAAAGCAATTACAAACTACTGAACGTATAAGTGGTGCCTAGAAAATCAACGACTCTTTTACTGTTGTTGATGGCTACGTCCTGTAAAAAGGATATGCCAAAGATTTTCATTCACAAATATTTGTACATATTGGTGTTAAAAAAACCAAAATGCACGAAGTTATCAACTGCACAGGCAAATCATGCATGACAACACAGCTGATACATAACTAGTAGAATAAGACGGACAACCGCCCGAGTAGTTACCGGGGCCCATATTTGGGTGTAAAAGTAGAACCACTGTTACCTGCCACGCATGTCGTAAGAGGCGGCTGAGGACGTTTGGCTGAAATCGGAGCACATGTCCTAAACGTGTAGAAGTCTATGCGTTTAGGGGCCTACCACACCAATGTGCAACGTATACACGTTCTTGGCAAAGACCAAACATGTCACATAGAGTGATTAAAATTGGTCGTAAAGAATGAACGCAAAGAAGAAGAAGAAGAAAGACGGACAACTGTTAAAATGTACACATAGTGAAATTTATGGACCTAGGCTGCAAAGCCGATACGCTTGAAACATTCATTAAAAAGATTAAACTAATTATTCTACTACAATTTAAACTATCTTCAAAGTTGCATTTGGAACCCGCGCCAGTAATACGGAGTTCCGTACACTGTCTCTGAGGTCTTCCTGTGTAAGTCGGAGATCAGATCACACATATCTGTTCACCGAAGTGCAATATTGGTAGTTCTATAAAAAAAATCATTCAATCAATTGCTCATTCAATAAATCTCTCATTCAATCATTCATTCAATCAATCATTCGATCGATCAATCAAACAGTTAATCAATCAGTCAATCAGTCAGTCAATCAGTCAAGTCATGTCAAATCAATCATTTAATCAAACAATACAATTTTTGTTTCTTCTTCTTTGCGTTCGTTCTTTATGGTCAATTTTAATCACTCTTTGTGATATATTTGATCTTTGCCAAGAACGTGTATACGTTGCACATTGGTTTGGTAGGCCCTAAACGCATAGACTTGTACATGTTTAGGACACGTGCATCCGATTTCAGCCAAACCTCCCTAGTCACCTCTTACGACATGCGTGGCAGGTAACAGTGGTTCTATTCTTTAAACCTCAACTTTGGGCTCCGGTAACCACTCGGGTGAAATTTTTGTTTGAAAATTAAATTGTTACTTTTTTCCCCATGTGTATCAATCATCGTCTCTTTATATTACACAATTCAGGACGCATATTTTCTTTTGTTGTTTCTCATTCTACTTTCTCTCTTAGTCCTACACTTACTTTGATTTAACAAAACTACATCTTCGATATTATGATTAAATCCGCCTGTGTGGTGGCACGGCTCGTACGGGGAGTAAAGAATACTACCACTGCGACCTACACGCATGTCGTAAGAGGCGACCATGTAGGATCTATGGAAGCTACCTAGTAAATAAAAAGCATCGCAGAAATCGGATGTGCTGGCTACTTTATGTGCATTACTGGCACAACGTACAATAGCTCTTATGCTCAGATCACATACAAATCACACAGAGTGGTTAACAAGTTGTCGATATGGAGCGTCCGAAGAAGGAGAAGAAAAAGAAGTGATTACATGGGGAAAAAGTACGTAACAGCTGATGACATTTCCTGACCTTAAAAAACCTATCTGCTGTCTGCTACAAATCTTGCTCGGAGATGCTTCGTGCTTTACACAATAGAGTATCTTTTCTGAGCAAAGTATAAGCTCATTGACCACACTCTCAACACAGACGTCAAGATAGCTTCATTTGTAATTGAGTACTGAGTAAATCTATGTCTAATTTCTGGTACGGTTCGCATGTAGACGAGTTTAGATGTAGACAGGATAATGTGTCTCAGCTGGCAACGAGTTGATGAGTTGTTGGTACTGTTTCTTGTGTGCGTAATAGTGCGTGCTCTTTTCTATGTTTATATGTATATGCGTTTATATATATATATTTATATATATATATATATATATATATATATATATCCCAAGATTTGTTGTGCAGGTAAATAATTAAATAGATCACATTTCACTCATTAAATAATTGAAATCTAAGTATACTAATTAGAAGGAGAGACGTTGAATTTCAGACTGTGTATGATATTTAGCTTATATATTCAATTTTCAAATCTAATCAGTATCATTAAAAGTAAAAATTTATGAACAATAATTATGAAAATATCACGTTATGCATTATATTGGTGGCCCTGTCCCATTGGCCCTTAATGATGAGCCCACTGATATAAATATATCATAATAGATCTATTTGAAGAATATGGCATTCTATACATTTCATGATCACGGTTAATGGCCAGAACAATCAGGAAAGCAATGGCAACTACTGATTGTATGTTGCCAAGAACTTGATGCAGAACATGAACGAAACACAACCCAGGTTTCAGAAGAGGCAGACCAAGAAGAAGATGCTACAAGATATTAAAGAAACCATGAATATGACTATCGACGAAGTGGGTGGAACTGCTAGAGACAGTGTGAATTTCAGATGTGCTGCAAAGAGGCAACGTCTTATAAAGGATACGCACCTTGATGATGATGATACATTTCTGAATTGTATGAGACGTCTAGCTTGTGTATGCACAGTGGGTCACTTCTTGTAATTAAGAGATCGTTGATAATTTGAGCCCCTGGGAGCAAGCTTTAAAAAAAGTAAGAGCTGAATATTAATTGGGCGTTCTGTCCGCTACATGAACTGGTGTCTAGGATATCATTAGATTTTTAGGAAATAAAGAGGTTAGAACAAAAACAGAATGTGACCTAGGGTGGCAAGCAACATTGAAAGTAAAATCAGGGAAAGAAATTAGAAGAGATAAGACAGAATATGACCTAGGGTGGCAAGCAACATTGAAAGTAAAATCAGGGAAAGAAATTAGAAGAGATAAGACAGAATATGACCTAGGGTAGCAAGCAACATTGAAAGTAAAATCAGGGAAAGAAATTAGAAGAGATAAGACAGAATGTGACCTAGGGTGGCAAGCAACATTGAAAGTAAAATCAGGGAAAGAAATTAGAAGAGATAAGACAGAATGTGACCTAGGGTGGCAAGCAACATTGAAAGTAAAATCAGGGAAAGAAATTAGAAGAGATAAGACAGAATGTGACCTAGGGTTGGCAACAACATTGAAAGTCAAAATCAGGGAAAGAAATTAGAAGAGATAAGACAGAATGTGACCTAGGGTGGCAAGCAACATTGAAAGTAAAATCAGGGAAAGAAATTAGAAGAGATAAGACAGAATGTGACCTAGGGTGGCAAGCAACATTGAAAGTAAAATCAGGGAAAGAAATTAGAAGAGATAAGACAGAATGTGACCTAGGGTGGCAAGCAACATTGAAAGTAAAATCAGGGAAAGAAATTAGAAGAGATAAGACAGAATGTGACCTAGGGTGGCAAGCAACATTGAAAGTAAAATCAGGGAAAGAAATTAGAAGAGATAAGACAGAATGTGACCTAGGGTGGCAAGCAACATTGAAAGTAAAATCAGGGAAAGAAATTAGAAGAGATAAGACAGAATTTGACCTAGGGTGGCAAGCAACATTGAAAGTAAAATCAGGGAAAGAAATTAGAAGAGATAAGACAGAATATGACCTAGGGTGGCAAGCAACATTGAAAGTAAAATCAGGGAAAGAAATTAGAAGAGATAAGACAGAATATGACCTAGGGTGGCAAGCAACATTGAAAGTAAAATCAGGGAAAGAAATTAGAAGAGATAAGAAAACATTTCTTCTTTTTTGAACGCTCCATATTAGTTAGTCTTTCCTCTTGGGCCTGTGGGCGGCGCATAGGGCAGAGGTCATAGCTCTCCATGTCTCGGGTTCGTTGCTATCCGTTTTAAGTCTTTAATGTTTACTAGGCCCATCGTTGAGCCTTCTCTGGTGATGGTTCTACGCAGAGTCTCTCTTGGTCTTCCTCGTTTTCTTTTTCCCTCTGGTGTCCATATGAGGAATTGGTAAGGGAGTCTTCTCTCATCCATTCTAAGTGTGTGGCCGATGTAGTTCCAGCGGCGCTTTCTTATAAAATTTGATACATTTTCTTGCTTGGTCTCTTGTCTTATTTGTGTATTGGGTCTGAAATCTGACCATTTGAGGTTCAGTATTCTTCTAAGACATTTATTCTCAAAGTTATCTAATTTTCTTTCTAGAGCTTTTGTTGCTTTCCAACTCTCGCATCCATAAGTTAATACTGGAATCACACAAGAGTTAAAGATCTTTAATTTTAAGTGCTTGCTGAGTGAATTGGACTTCCATATATTTGACAATTTGTTAAAAGCACTTGATGCCAATGCGATTCTGTGTGGAATTTCTGCGCTGTATCCCCTTGTTAAACCACTCTTTGTGATTTGTATGTGATCCGAGCCTATGAGCGAGTGTACGTTGTGCCAGTTATGCCAGCTATGCACCTACAAGTAGGCCAGCACATCCGCTTTTTATTTACTAGAGTTGTTTCTCTAGGAACCTATCTTAGACGTCTCTTACGACATGTCTTGTAGGTCACAGTGTTACTATTCTTTGCTCCCTTTCGAACCCCGGAAACACACGAGGCGAAACATAATTCCACACATTCGCACACAGAACAAGAGAGACAGGATGACATCAGAGAGAGAGAGAGAGAGAGAGAAACAGAGAGAGAGAGAGAGCGAGAGAAACATGGAGGTAGGTAAACAGATATATGAGATACATGTGCAATTGTACAAAATAAATCGAGCAGACATTTCAATCCCATAAGTTTTTATCAAGATGCAATCTGCATTTCAACACTTTTTACATTGGTTATTTATTATTGAGATAAGCAGCGGATAAGGAAAAGAAGTTGTAAACGTCCGAAGAAAACATGGAGAAGAAAATATGGAAAGAGAGCTGGAAGATTGTAGCCTGGTGTCAGAAACAATTGTTTTGGAAAGACAGCAGAACGGTAACAATATAAATCTGTTGTGGAATCTTTATGTATTAAACGGGACAAGAAGAGGATATAGATGGTTTCATTATTGATTATAATTGTTTGTCCTGTTTCTTTTCAAATTGTGATCCAAGTTTTACAAGCATCTCTTTAAAAATAAACTAACGATGCCATTAAGAAGTGTTACTAATAGTCATTTCCTAGTTCCCTCCACTGTTAACCATTTTCTTGTCCACCCAATTATTAATAATTCCCCAGTCCAGTCAATTGTTAACCATTCCCCAGTTCACTCAGCAGATAATCATTCCACAGTCCACTCAGTTGTTAATCATTCCCCAATTCACTCAACTATTAATCATTCCCCAATCCATTCAACTATTAAACAGTCCCCAATCCACTCAGCAGTTAATAATTCCCAACTCCACTCAGCTGATAGTTATTTCACAATACACTCAGCTGTTAATCATTCATTCCCCAGTACACTCAGCTGTTAATCATTCATTCCCCAATACACTCCAGCTGTTAATCATTCATTCCCTAATACACTCAGCTGTTAATCAGTCCCGAATACACTCAGCTGTTAATCAGTCCCGAATACACTCAACTTTTAATCAGTCCCCAATACACTCAACTGTTAATCAGTCCCGAATACACTCAACTGTTAATCAGTCCCGAATACACTCAGCTGTTAATCAGTCCCCAATACACTCAACTGTTAATCAGTCCCCAATACACTCAGCTGTTAATCAGTCCCCAATACACTCAACTAAACATGATTCATAATCCATTCATTTAAGAAGTTGACATTTCACAAAGTCACAATTGTGTACAGATTTAAGAGTTGACATTCACAAAGTCCAATTGTGTACAGATTTAGAGAGTTACATTCACAAAGTCCACAATTGGTGTACGATTTAGAGAGTTCAATCACAAAGTCCCAATTGTGTACAGATTTAAGAGAGTTGACATTCACAAAGTTCACAATTGGTGTACAGATTTAGAGAGTTGACAATTACAAAGTTCCAATTGTGACAGATTTAAAGAGTTGACATTCTACAAAGTCCACAATTGGTGTACAGATTTAAGAAGTTCAATTTCACAAAGTCCACAATTGTGTACAGATTTAAGAGAGTTGACATTCACAAAGTCCACAATTGGTGTACAGATTTAAGAGAGTTCACAATTTCACAAAGTCCACAATTGGTGTACAGATTTGGTTTAATAAAGAAAAATAAGTACGTTCTTATAAAAATATCAACGTACTCACAAATATGCCCCATGGCATGAAAACTGATTTTTTTACGTATTTGATAGACTGGAGGAGAAATGTGTTGCTTAATGGGGAAAAAGTAAGTATATGATGTGATTAAAAAGGAGACAGATGTAAAAATCAATCATTTAAATCTAACATAAAATAATCAATTTAATCTGTGTATCGTGAAAAATCTGGTTAGTGATATTAGCTAGTGCACAAAGTATAGTCGTCGCAGACAGGAGCGATATCGTCATCATCATGATCGTGAGCCATGCCGACTGGTGTAGGCGATCATGGATATCCACAAACGTCTGTACTTTGTACTGACTATCAGTTCAGATGTTGACATTCTTTCTTTTCGTAAAGACACTGTCCATAATTTTATTTCTCTGTCTCCTTCTGTCTGATTTTACCGGTTGTCACAATGCATTCTAAACCTCCCTTTCTTATCATATGCTCAGAAAGTGACGACTCTCTTTCTCATATTTATAATACACTAGCTGTACCCTGCGCGCGTTGCTACGCCTCTAACAAAAATTTGAATTACGTCCCAGTCGATATACTGCTTCATTGCTACTAATGTCGCGTCACAGTTGGTATACTGCTTCATTGCTACTTCTCCTTCTTTGCGTTCGTTCTTTACAACCAATTTTAATCACTATTTGTGATATGTTTGATCTTTACCAAGAACGTGTATACGTTGCATTGGTTTGGAAGCCCTAAACATGACTTCTACAAGTTTAGGACATGTGCATTCGATTTCAGCCAAACCTCTTTAGTCGCCTCTTACGACATGCATGACAGTTAACACTAGGTTCTATTCTTTACACCCCAAATTTGGGCTCCGATAACCACTCGGGCGTCTTCATTGCTACTAATGTTGCGTCCCAGTTGACATACTACTTCATTTCTACTAATGTCGCGTCCCAGTTGATACTACTGCTTCTTGCTACTAATATCGCGTCCCAGTTGACATCACTGCTTCATTGCTACTAATGTCGCGTCCCAGTTGATATTTCTCTTATCATGATTCGAAATGAGTAGAAATCTGATCGAAGAAACAAACCAGGATTGCGTATTTTAACTTCAGCTTGTTTGTAAAATTGCCTTGAAATGATTATTTTATGCTATGAAAAAGATCGAGGTCTCCATAGTTTTAAAACATACTTCACCGAATCTTGTGTATATATTAATGTGTATACCGTAGACTTCTGGAAACGTTCATAGCAAATTGTAAACAAACTTAGAAACTCTCGATGAAATTTGCGTGTTTTCGATTTTTTCGAAAAGCTTCAACACTACCTATTTGAAATTGTAACAGGTAGCATCCCGACATCAAAACAAACATATCCTGTAAATTTCAGCTAAATCTGTTCAGTAGTTTCAGAGTCTATAGGTAACAAACAAACAGACAAACATCCATTTTATATATATTGTAGATTTTATCGGTACCTTGAACTCTTTCGGAAAAAAAACGTGGCACATCCTTTACAGGACCTAGCCATCAACCACAGTAAACGAGTCGTTGATTTTATAGGCACCACTTATGCGTTCAGTAGTTTGCCATTGCTTTCTGAACAATGAGGTACTTTTGTAAAAATCCCACGGAAACGAATTTGCTTCTAAACTTGCCCATCGCGTAGTTTGAAAAATGTACACTTAGGCTGTGATCGAACTCACTACTGCTTAAAGCTACTGACCTCTTTCAACACATCAAAACCAGTAATTTTGCAGTACATGGTATTCTTATCATTCTCCTGTAAAACCACATCAATGTGGCTTCCAGAGATTTGGTTATATGTATAATTAGTGCCCATGATTGCCTTCCATATGACATAATTGACTCTATGTAGAATTGAAAAACTCTCTTGCTCCATTTAATGTCTTTCGTCTTCTGGAATGCTATTTTTGTCGTACCTATTCAACTCTTTATTTCTGATCTGCATCTACCAAGAAAGTGAATATATTTAGAAAAACATCTGTACTTGTTACATACTTTGCGAACAGAAACTGCAATTCTCAATTAATTCTCTAAAAGTAAATGACAAGATATATTATATATATATGTATATATATTATTATATATATGTATATATATGTATATATATATATATATATATATATATATATATATATATATATATATATATATATATATATATAACCTGCCTGCTTATAACCTGTCTGTTTGTTATGTTAGAGATTAAATCCTCTTAAAGCCGAGGCATGCTCTTTCAACATAAGCACAAACCTTATTTTGATTATATCAGATTGTTTAGGCCATAGATTCCCAAACTTTTTCGGCCCACCGCCCACTTTGCAAACATAACTTTATAACGCTCCCATTATAACAGTTTTACGCATCCACATTATAATAGTTTGCCAACGCCCCCTTCCACATATATACGTGCTCTATTTTCTCTTTGACATAGAAAATTGATATATATTTCCGTAATGCATGGTCATTAGTCAATTTTCAAATGATTTTTGCATGAAATAGAAAATTGATGAAAAATTGAATCGTGTAAGACGGGCATAAGATGAAATAAAATGCAGAATTCAAATCCTAAATGATTATTCAATCTCAAAATCACGAAAATATTTTATTTTAAAATATTTATTATTAATTTCTTTTTTAAGGAGCCACCGACCTCTAATCGCCCGAACACCTCCCAAATCCTTCCGAACTATCAATCGCCTAACCCCCTAGAACGTTCAGTGCCCACTCTGGGGAGGGGCAGTACCGCCCACTTTGGGAAACGCTGGTGTAGGCAATCAAACATGAAAAATAAGAATAAAATCCTTGCAGAGAATCCACTAGACTAGCTGCTTAATTTATAGAAGAAGGAAAGTTTTATATAGTCAGTTTTCACACAACTATAACATTGCTTTAATATTTTAGCTACATTTATCTGAGGCATCGGTGGTCTAGTGGTAGAATACTGCCTGCACGCGGGTGACCCGGGTTCGATTCCCGGTCGATGCAACTTTATTTTTGGTACAAATTTATAAATGATGGAAGGAAGTTACGTACAATTAAGTCAAAATTTGTCCACGCTTCAAAATGTTTATCATTTTCCATACTTTGTTCAAATCTGTCTCTGTGGTTTAACCGTTGTCTCATGTTACGAATATCCTGGGCTGGTATCCGGACCGCATCTTTCCGTTTCCCAGTCCATTCTTTTCGCATAGATCCCTAGGATTGTTACCAGAGCTACGGAGTTCGTGTTTTGTTCAATATATTCAGCAGGTGGTGTGACATTTCTAAGTAGACGGATCGAGCCATATGGCGTAAAACTTGGTGCAATGAAGTAAATCCTTTGTCGTTGGAACCATTAGACCAGCGCTGTTCTACACACATTGCTGCGCCTGTGCATGTCCAGCGTGTTCGTAGCGCGTTAGACGATGGGTGGAGTCAAAGGCGTAAGAGGTGGTGTGCTAGGATTAGTGAGCCGGCACTAATCAAGACCCTGTCCCCTACCTCCACGCGGTGACCCTGGAAACATAATTTGATTCCGGTCTGGCTAATGGGGGCAGGGATCGGGAAGAGCTACTGGTAGTGGTAGTGGTGCAAGTAAGGAAAAAAAGAAAGAAATGCAGGTCCATACGAACAAAATGCACGAATCTCCTGGACGTCGTCCAACAAAATATTGCCGAAGTTCCCGAAAAAAAAGAAACAGCAGCCACACATCTCTGGCATAAGCCCCACTCCCCTGGAGTAAGAGCCGAATACAAATTGCCATCTCCGGAGCAGGAGACTCCATACACAACGTATAAGTTAAAGTTAATACATAGACGTATAAGTTAAAGGCCCGCCACAAATTACCAGTTTCTCTGCCAATGGGGAGACTAGTAAACATGAAAGGATGAGAGGTGCATCCAGTGACGAAACGTGTGCCCACATAGGGCGAAACTAGAAGCTCTGAGGAGGGGGCAAACATTGCCAGCTCGGGGGCAAGAATAAATAAATCAGATGCTTAACGAATAAAAGTCTACCCTCGTGTCGGTACGGGGGAAGATTGCAGCTGACTCCGCATCGGTGGCCTGGTGTAGATACATGTACTGGGCATGGTTTGCCGAGCGCAAAACAAAAAGTTGCGTTTTAGTGCGTAACGAAACTACCCTCTCTGGGAAAACTGTGCAAGGTACTGTTGCGATAACAATTAACATCCCCGGAAGAACTGAGGTGGGTGATGCCTAACCTAACTGCCAGCCCTGGGGCAACCGGGCAAGGTACTATTGCAGTCACAAATAACATCCCCGGAAGAACTGGGGCGGGTGATGGTGGAGAGCGCAAAATCTTCATTTGCGTTGCTAGCACCGATTGAAACGACCCTCCACATTATTTGTGCTTAGCCCCAGGCCGGTGTTTTTTCGAGGCTAACTGCAAATTGCCACGTACCGACACGCGTCTAGAAAAGGCTGACAATGTTCCTACTCCGGATCAAACTCAAAAGTGAATGGTAAAGTAAGGTCGACAATGTAAAGATCTGACAGGCTGTCCGGATCCGAACATTGGCGAAGGCCGATACTTTACACGGTGTTTTATACTAGTAAGACGCCGTCCGAGGACAAGCTTATAAGTCCCAAGAAATGTTCCTAATCAGGAACGACCTCACAGTCAGAAAGGGCACAACAGCGTAACTCACTGTCTTAGCGTAGATCCCAAAGCCCAAATATACGGCAAAGCTGATCGAAAATGCGAAGATCTGGGCCGACATAGTCGGCAGAAAGGATCGTACCCAAGGGAAAGTTCACCCTAGTAAATCAAAAGCTGGCTGAAACTGGATGGGCGAGCCTAGTCACCATGGGTGCACAATCGACCCGACGTAGATCACTCCGTTCTTGTCAAAGGACCAATTATTTATCACAACAAGAATGATAAAATTGGCTGTGAAGAATGTTCGAGAGAAAAAGAAGACGATGGGTGACAAGCTCCCTGTGAGTGCAGTTCAATTCCGCGATCTGGCAGAAAAGCCACAAGTTCTCAAGATTTACGGTCCAGATTTAGCACTGAACTATAAAGGTTACGATGTCCATGGCACCGAGCCGAAGAGCTGAAAGCTCAAGTGCTCCTGGACCGAAAAAAATACATCTCCCGCTGGTGCCAAATTTTACTCCGCTGGTTTTAACGCAAATTAAAATTTTCAAGAAAGAAAAGTATTTCTGAATAATAGTATTTTTCAGTATTTTTTTTTCGTAAGCACAATATGTTTTGTACTTAAACGTTTAATCATAATTTAGTTTATATCTAATATTATTTGTTTTAATTTTATAATGAATATTACCTTATTATTATTAGAACTTTCAAAGGGGAAGAGGCAGACCACTGCTCAGATATAAAGATTCTGCAAAGATGAATAACGTTTCTATCGGTCCCAGCAAATGGAGAAAACTAGCTGATGATGGAGTTATATGGAAAACAACATTACGCAAAGGTGCAGAATCTTTTGAAACGAGACTTAGAGATGAGCAGAAAGGCAAGAGAAACAAGTGAAAACTCAGAAGTTGTCACAGTAAAACACCTGCCAATTGACCATCTGAAAAGACGAAAAATGCCATATATATATATATATATATAGTATTATTATTGCAATTAACACACGAAGCCCGTGTCTCCCCGGTGATTAATCAGATCACAGCTAACTCTAAATAAGTTTATATGTGTCTCTGATCAGATGTATCGCAGTACATACAAGCGTTTCCCGTTACTGATTTCGACCCTTTTTTTTTGAGATGCATTCAAACAGTTGGCCTGTTTTATCTACTTTTATAGATATCTTCAATTTCTTGAGCTGTGTCCATCAATTCGTTTTCAGTAACTTTGAGTAACTCTGTGTGTTGCCTGATTCTAGCTTGTTGGAAGATTAACCCCTTCACCCCTCGTTGCCATTATATTGGCGCGTGGTATTCTTTCAGATGACTCAATTCCGATATACTGGCTAATTCAGTATACATTGACATAGAAGTGCTTCAGTTGGTGAAGAGAAAACAAATACCAAGGTGGGACGGGCTAGAGGAGCGTTATGCATAATCGTTTGTCTATCAACTAGGACACATGAGTGTTGTTGGTTTAATCACACACTCGACGTTCTAACGAGAGGAAAGAATTACCCACCTACCACCTGCATACTAGGGTATACAACTGGGAAGTGATATCGTACCCTAACGTTTGAAAAGGATACGGGAAATTTGCAAACAAATGTGTCTATTTATCTATCTATTGTTTATTCCCAGGTGGAAGATGTAGTTGGCTGTCCACTCTTGCCGTTAAGCGTAGGGACTGGAGCCTTAATTTGCGTTCTAGGGCTAGATGAGTTTCCCTTGTTGTGTTGTATCCGTGTTTATGTAGTGTGGTCTTGATATTGTCTATCCATCTTTTTATTGGTCTTCCCTTAGCTCTAGTAACGATCTCTTTTATTGTATGCTATTATTGGTGGTTGGTTGTATTATTTCATTCTCATTAAATGTCCAAACCACTGCATTTGTTGTCTTTCGATATATTCGGTGCATGAAGTTATGCCCACTCTGCTTCTGATGTCCTCAATTCTTAGTCTGTCTTTCCTGGTGACCCCCACTGCCTTCCTCAAGCATTTCATTTCACACGTGGTGAGTTTTCTGTGATGTCTATTTATAAGGGTAAAAAAGCTGGTTTTCCCTCTAGATGTAATATCAGAAGCCGCTGCTGTTGTGCGCTCCACATATTTTTGATCTACACAGTCAAGAAAACGAATAATCATCACCAGACAGAGTTAATCCTCGTTGGTCTGACTTCACTAAGCTTTTATATTTTATGTTGGGAATTAAAATAAAATCTAGCTGCTTAATCTGTAGACGAAGGAGAGCTAGTTTTATACCTTTTTATGCCCTCGTGCCCAGCGTGTTCGTAGCGCGTTGGACTACGGGTGACTAGTCCTCTGTAAGTGCGCGTTCAACTCCGCGGACTGGCAGAAAAGCTACAGGTTCCCCAGATTTACGGTGTTCGTGGAAACGAGACGAAAAGTTTTCAGCTCAAGTGCTTCTGGATCGAGAAAAAAAAAATACCTTTTTATAAATACTATTCTCACAAGAAATAAATGTTCAAATATTGTTTTAATATTCTTAAATGTTATAAATAAATCGTATTTAGACATCGGTGGTCTAGTGGTAGAATACTCGCATGCCGCGCGGGTGGCCTGGGTTCGATAATGTTTTTGGTTTAAACTGGAAAACAGTAGACAATCCAATCTTTTCAAATGCGTATCTTTCTGATCCTTTTTTTGTGGTTTACTATTTTATTTTCTATCTTGAAATTTAATAAAGAACCGACAGCGAATATAGACAGTAAATGAGACAAACCAGCAACCTTTGGCAACTATGTTAGCATTAAAAACATCGCCACCATTAAAAAAACCACTGAACAATATATGAATCTGTTCAGAGTGCAGTGATGTACGGTTTTTATCTAAATAGTTAATATTGCTCAATGCATCAGAGGCATCGGTGGTCTAGTGGTAGAATACTCGCCTGCCACGCGGGTGACCCGGGTTCGATTCCCGGTCGATGCACTAAATTTTTGTTAGATTTTGAAATGCATGTAGAACATGTAGAATGTTCAACATGTGCTACTCGCGTGGATTCTACCATAGGTCTCCGATAAATAGTTAATTAGTTGGATAACATTTGTAATACTGCATTCTGAATGGATTCATAAACTGTTCAGTGCTTTTTTTAATGGTGGCGACGTCTTTGCTTTTTTTAAGATACGTTTCAGTTCTACAGCGTCAATATTTTGCAAACATGTGTTCATCTTGTCTTGACTTAAAAGCAATGAGTTACCAAAAAAAACAACAATCCGTAGTATTCAAAATTGAGCTTCGCATGCTATAGATGTGTACGGCACAAGCGAGTTGAGCCATTAAATCCCCAAATAAAATAAACTTACCGTAATGAGATTTGTGAACTTGTCTTTTAATATAATATGTTTATAAAATGAAATATGAATTCCTAGGCAGAATTTTGAGCCGTTAAACAAATAACATTTACTATTTCGTGATCGAAAATAAAACTTCAAATGTCTTATGTTTCAATTCCAACCCGGTTCTGTGGTATCTTAAAACTAATAACAGAAAGGACATGAAATTTTAAGTCGATGTCATTGTGTTTAGAAAGTTTTAAGACATGTATGTAGGGCAGATGTTATAACTTACATGAGCTTGAATACACTGTCTGTACGGCCGTTGTGAGGCAAGAGATCTAAGACAAGTGTGTAAGAGATGAATACGTATAAAGATCTAAGACAAGTGTGTACAACAGATGTAAGACTTACAAGATCTAAGACAAGTGTGTACAAGAGATGTAATACCGTACTAAAGATCTAAGACAAGTGTGTACAACAGATGTAAGACTTTACTGAAGATCTAAGACAAATGTCACAGTTGTAAAATCAATGAAGATCTAAGTCAGTACAATAGTTAAGACTAATAACAATAGCTATAAGACAAAAGTGTACGACTATTGTAAGAGCTTTCAGTTTCTTGAAGACAATTGTACACAACAGTTGTACAATCTTACAAATTTCAAGAACAATGTTAATTAATTTATGGATTAGTAATCGACAATTTGCACATACTTTTTATGCCTACCTAGTTTGACTTGAATGGTGTGCATTTGTTGCCGCTATAAGCGTCAGCTGCTTCATATGATAGAGAGAGAGAGAGAGAGAGAGAGAGAGTTTTATTACCGAGAACTTGAACCGGGACTAAGGATCTTGTATATATAAATATGAAAGATTCATAAATCAAATTCCTACAGAACATTTTCACCATCTTCTAAATTACGCCGGGGACCTCGCCAGTGCTACGGAGTGTGTGCACTGTCGCTCAGATCTTCCTGTGTGAGAAAGAGATCGGAGCACACATGGTTACTCATCGAAGTGCAATAATGATGGTCCAATCAATCAGTTAATCAATCAATCAATCAATCAATATATAAATTGCTTATTCCATTATATTTTGCACAAAAAGTAAAAAATAAGGTGAAAACATTGATGTTTCCTTGATATAAAAAGGCAAAATAAATTCAATTATAACAAATAATTTACTCATTGTGAATGGCAGACTCCCGAACTTGCTATAATGTTTTGTATTACTATCGTTCACAATCTTAGAGAGAGAAAGAGAGAGAAAGAGAGAGATGTTAAGAAAATAACATTACAAATACCTCTGAAGTTGGGGTAAGTTTCGCCTGAATGGTTAGAAATACAGGTGACAAGGAAAGCAATCATACACGAAAAAATAGCCGAGGTGTCCATATAGGCGTCGTGACTTGCTTGAAATCATAGAGGGTTACCCAAAAAAATTGTCATGATTAACCCCTCCTTTTCTTCTGTTATTATGTCACATCTGCGACCCACTTCACCGGTGAGCTTGGGTATCTGTGATATGTTAATAATGAAGATAAGAAATAAGATTATGTCACTTACCCAGAACTGCCCGGGCGGTGTCTCTGGATAAGTGCGAGGAGGAATAACAATAAGAATATCAGATGTACTTTCGGCAGTCGTAGAGGCGACTTGAGTGGCCTTAGGGAATCTATAGTTTAATAAATAAAGCATAGAAATCGATGAGCTGGCCTACTTAGGTGAGCATAACTGGAATACGAATAAATCAATAAGCTCAAGATCACAGAACTCCAGGAGTGTTAAACAAGTTGTGATATGGAGCTTCAAGGAGAGAAGAGGTGCTGATCCCAGCTTAAAAAATAAGTATGTTAAGCTTTAGAGTGTCTCTACAAACTGATGTTTGGAGCGTGAGTGTAAACAAGTTTTCTTAGTGAAAGTTTTGTACAATTTGAAGAATTATTCATTGTAGCCTCTAGCAAATGGTGTCCAGCTCGTTTTACACTTAACTGGCTTCGTTTTAGTTTTCTGTGAGTAAGGATGAGAAAACTGGATCTTGAAAACTTGTAATGGTGAGGTATAAAGAGAGAGAGAGAGAGAGAGAGAGAGAGAGAAGGAGATATTAAGAAAAAAGTTGAAGCTTAAAATATGTGCGTAACGTTAACTTTTGAGAGCCGCACTAGCGTAGTTGTTAGTGAACTGGTTTCTTAGACTAGTGGTCCAGGTTCAGTTCCACAGTGGGCGTGGAATTTTTTTCCGACCGCTAACGGCTCTAAGGGAGACCCAGCGAAACCAGGGAAAAGCACTTCGAAGTAAAGTCGTGATGTTGACCACATTATCCATCATGTTATAGTCTGTCCATTAATTCGTGAGCACGTTTGAAATTGATTTTCTCGAAAACTACCTGTTGGATCTCAGTGATTTTTGCATGCAGCCTTAGAATATCCATGACGCTAAAATAAAGCTAACCAGTAGTCCATAGATGCTACGGATTTTGCACATCGGCGAATTCCTTTGATCTTTTATGACAATTGCAAATACGGGGGCTCAAATTTTAGATTTTACAGTATCCCTAGAATTTGTCCATGTCAATTCTATTCATAGGTGTATCTCCATATTAACTTGATAGGTCAAGTAATTAAGTGTGTTGCCCTTTATGTGCAATCGTGAACTTGGATACAATATGCAACAGTTAGTCCTCTCCTTCGGTCACCATTAGACCCCAGGGTGTCTTAACTTCACCACAAATTGTATGATGGTAGACGCATTTGGATATGGAAATGTATACGTTGCTATTTCTCAGTCTGTAATCAAAATATGATTTGTATCATCCCGAATCTGACGATTCCATGAGGTTGATAATTGTTACTGGCTGGACAAATTGTAATCTATCTCGGTGCCAGTACTCGTCTTCCTCTCGGAGCACATGTTCAACACACTTCTTCCAGAACTGCATGTCTATCATTGAGAAGGACTCACGTGTCAGAACTTCAACATCACACATTTTAAACGTCCTGTTCTGTTCGGCAACTTGCCCTTTTACTTTAGCCCAGACAAGCTCTATCGGATTGAGCATGATATGGAGGTAGTCGCAAAGACGTGTGGCCGTATTCCGCAATGATTTTGTCAATATGAAACACCTTTGTCTTATTTGTCATCCTCACCAGGTGCAACAACTCGGGTTTCAAATATGTATCATCGAAGCTGACATTTTCCTTAGCAAGCCAAGTCCTAATTTGATCTTTTGTATTTGATGCAGTTGGTACTTTGTCTTCCGCTGATACTGCATTGTGATAGGATGCATTATCCATTACCTAGCATGATGGTCTGTTTAGAATTGGAAGTAGATCTTTCTCCATCCAGTGCCTGAAAATATGTCCATTCATTTCTGTGTGGTAGTCCCTACCGTCGGTACTTTTGATTGGAAAATAAGTCCAGCGTCATGGACAAGACCTTCTTCACTGCTTCCTGCATGTGTTAGTATAATACGCTGGCCTTTGCTGCTTGGTATTTTTCTTTTCTGTTCACCGTCTACTGATTGCCATTCTTTAGCATTGGTGTGGTGAGCATTGACCCAGGATTCGTCCAAATATACAATATCATAGCCTTGCCTCCGCCGCTCACGGATCTGCCTCAGGTATTTACTTCGGGCAGCAATTAAATGTGGCTTTTCACAAATAATATTCCTGCCGCTTATAGCTTTTCTGAAGGTGAAGCCGGCGGCTCTTACAATTTTTCATAGAGTACTTTTAGAAATGTCTATGCTGCAATCTGATTGCAGTTTTAATTTCAGTTTCCTGAGAGTAACAAGTTGATTTGTCGCAAACATTTTCAAGAGCTCCCGTCTTATGACATCTATGTCAAAGTCGTCAATTGTTCTTTTCCGTCCTTGCTTGACATTAGTGCACTTTGTGTCCTGTTTAATCCATCGGGAAAAGGATTCTCTATTCAGACCAAGCGCCAGTTGCGCTCGTTTCTCAGGGTTATGAATATCGCAATATAGATGACCTCTCTTAGATTCCCTACGGAAGTGTTGGTATAGTAAAACTGTAACCTTCTGCATTGTTATAAATGTGCACTTCAGACTCATTATGAATATGATATCAATGTCAGTTTTGATAAGCCAACAAATATGATACAATAGCTTCATACAAATAGCGAGATACGCCTATAACTATACAACGGTATCCCAATTATAACGTCATATGCTTTCCGCTTTCAAAGTCGACTGGGTTAGGTGCACGGGATTTCGTGAAATTGTTGTATACTCACGATATTTCTATGTTACCATAATGTATTTTTAGAACAACGCGTCTGTGTACCGTAGATCTGTTACTATTGTGTACAATCCGGTGAGGTTGATTTTAATATAACCTGAAGAAGAAATATTTCAAACTACATCAAATTTTCTTGGAAAAAATATTTCTCTAGCGTCATGGATATTCTAAGGCTGCTTGCAAAAAATCACTGAGATCCAACAGGTAGTTTTCGAGAAAATCAATTTCAAACGTGCTCACGAATTAATGGACAGACTATAGCAGTTGGAGATCTTGTATGGTTTTACATCCCAATAGTTTACTTTCTTGTTGGATTGTTCTTCGAAGAGTGGTCTTAGGTCTTCCACGTTTTCTTTTCCCAACTGGTGACCACATAAGGACGTCGATTTAGTCTCTTTTCGTCTGATATAAGAACATGACCTAAATATTTCCACCTTCGTTTCCTTATAATATTTGATACGGGTTGTTGGTGTGTTCTATCTCTCACTGTGTTGTTAGAAACGAAATCACTCCATTTTACTTTTAATAATTTTCGGAGACATTTATTCTCAAAGCTGTCCAGTTTCTTATCAATTTTCTTTGTTGATTTCCAACTTTCACAACCGTAGGTCAGTACAGGAATCACACATGACCTAAACAATTTAACTTTTGTACATATACTAAGGTCTTGTGCCGACACCGTATTACCCTATATAATAGCCATCGCTAAAAATACGGGTCTAACCAGAGCCAAAGTTATCTAGAGTTGGCTGTGGCATAACACAATATTATCCTATATATCACGTGGTATAAAAAAAAAGTTCCTTTATTTACTTAACATTTTTACGTGAATCTTTATGAAGCATAACTGACGTCATACATTGATATCGTTTGTTCCTAGTAATCACAATCATTCTCGCGGTAATGAACAAGGTTATGAGAGAAACAACACAACTTGATAACAAAGAGAAATACAATGGAGAGAATCAATAACTAGAACATCTAGATTTTAGAGATGATTTGTGCCTTCTGATACATAAACAACAGAACACGTTGAAAAAGACAGATTTACAAACAGAAGCTGTTCAAACTGAATTAACAGTAAATTTATTAATGATCAAGTAATTGAAAAAGGTAGACAATTTTACATCTTTTTATTTATATCTACTTCGTGTTCCGTTTTACACATGGCTTCTATTTTAAAAAGTCCATTGTTGCTATTATGCCGCCTTTCTACCAATTGTTTCCCATGTCAGACAACCATATTTCAACTCTCTTTCCACAGTTCTTCTCCATGTTTTCTTTGGATGCACAAACCTTCTTTTCCTATCAGATGCCAATCGGATAGCTGTCTTATGTAATTGTACATTCTTGGGCAGTAGTAATGAGAAGATGGAAGTGGTTGAGACATACATTATGAATACAGAAGAGCAAAAGGATTAGAGGCTCCAAGACTTACCACTGCTCAGATATAAGGATATCTGCAAGGCATCAGTGAATGAATGATTTCTCTACCAGTCCCAACAAATGGGACAAACTAGCTGGGGACTCGCCCGAGTGGTTACCAGGGTCCAAATTTGGGGTGTAAAGAATAGAGCCACTGTTACCTGCCCCGGATGTCGTAAGAGGCGAATAAGGAGGTTTGGCTGAAATCGGATGCACATGTCCTAAACGTGTAGACGTCTATGCGTTTAGGGCCTACCAAACCAATGTGCAACGTATACACGTTCTTGGCAAAGATCAAACATATCACAAAGAGTGATTAAAATTGGTCATAAAGAACGAACGCAAAGAAGAAGAAGAAGCTGGGGACTGAGTTGTATGGAAAACAGCATTACGCAAAGGTGAAGTAACTGTGGATTAAAAACTTAGCACCGAGTTTAAAGGCAAGAGAAACAAGCGTAACGCAGAAGCCTATAAAGTTAGACACTTGCTAACTGATATTTATAAAGATGTCAAAATGTCATATATACTTAGTTGTGTTATATCACACACCAAGCAACACTAGATTACACAAGTTACTCTATTGTGTTATGCTACACAACAAAATATAGTGTCTGAAATGAGTCTACACGCGAAGGACAGACTTTACTACACCGGGTTTCCCTGTATGGCTAGGCACCTCATCGCAGAAATAGCACAACTCCCGCTGCGAGTATTGCACAAAGTACGACTTTCGTAGTTCTAGCAACACGCTTAATAATCTCTTTCTTAAAATGCACGTACGAAACGAATAACGCGATCTGGATTTGAACCAACAACCTTTAGACAACAAAGAAAACATCTTGACCACATCACCACGGAGACCCCACTAAACAAATGTTATAATCCAGCGGTTCCCAAACTTTGCATTACTCCGAACCCCCTTTTAAATACATTTTGCTAGCGTGGACCCATACAAGTTTCTAAATATCAAAATCTTCTAGAGATGGAGTTATTATTACACCACACCAACAGTCAAGCTGGCTCCAATTTCTCAGACTGCGGTAAACTTCAAATGATCTTTCATTTTGTTCTGTCAGACATTTAGACTTCGGTCTAGTCACGGTCCTTTGATTTCCCAGCGAAGCTAGTTTACCACTGTTGTTATACATGTTTAAAAAAATGTATTTTTCTTCTGTTTGAAATATCAAAGATCATAATATTTCTTTAAGTGTTTGAGGATCCCCTGTGAGTACTCTGCGGATCCCCGGGGGTGCTCAGATTCCAGTTTGGAAAACGCTGTTACAATTAATTATGTTACGTCGCCTGAGTGGTTACCGGGGCTCAAATTTGAGGTGTAAAGAATAGAACCACTGTTACCTGCCATGCATGTCGTAAGGAGCGACTAAGGAGGTTTGGCAGAAATCGGATGCATGTGTCATAAACGTGTAGAAGTCTATGCGTTTAGGGGTCTACTAAACCAATGTGCAACATATACACGTTCTTTGCAAAGTTCAAACATGTCACAAAGAGTGATTACAATTGGTCGTAAAGAACGAACGCAAGAAGAAGAATTATGTTACGTTATTGAGTTGTTAGTGAACTCGCTTCGCAAGGCTGGTGGTCTGGGTTCAGCTCCGCAATGTGCGTGGAATTTTTCCCGACCGCGACGGCTCTCAGGTCGACCCAGCCTCATCTGGGTACCAGACATGTTCTGGGAAAGTAAAGGCGGCCGGCGTGATGCTGACCACATCACCCATCGTGTGCCGATGGTCAATGAAAATACAGGCCTAACACTGTATTGACCTATATACCACGAGGTATGAAAGGGTTCCTTTAAACTATATATTGAGTTATGTGATATTAGACTACGTTCTTTTATGTTAAAATATATAACAATCTCTGTTATGTTACAGAATCTAGAAAGCTGTTTTATGTTAATATATATACAAGTTGTTCTATGCTACTTCAATTATTTTTTTCCCCAGTGATCTGAGTATGAACTCTCTGCAGATATTGCCAGAGGCTGCGTTTGCTCATATGACCAATTTAAAAGAGCTGTAAGTTGCTGTTTTGTGCTATCAGAATTTTAATTGATGTTCAAGTTTAATGATTGTTCTATGCAATGCAGGGTAAGGGGTTGATTACCTGTTCGTATTTACATCAATATCACTATTTTCTCTAAAAAGATATGCAGAGTATACCTATCGGAGGTTGGTATGAAGGGAGTATCGAAAAAGGGGGAAGACTGCAGTAAAACTTGTAAATAGTGAAACACGTACAAACAAAGTACTATAGTTTTGCAAAATACATAAACACTGTTTATCGTCACTGTTTATGTATTTTGTAAAACTATAGTACTTTGTTTGTACGTGTTTCACTATGAAGGAGTAGGACAGTATTGTGTAAATGATAGTACTTCACGGTGAGAGTTAGATGCAACATCATCCGTTATTAGGATCGTCTAAAGTAGCACTGTCCAACGCAACATGACGACTTCTTTATACATTGTTTGTTCTCTATTTTGCTTCAGTCGTCAGTTGTATTAGGACTTCATTATAGCCTCGGACATGTCCTAGCTGTCGATCTAGTTCCAAATCGAAGCTTCTCGACTCGGACGTAAGATGGTTGTCGTTCAATCTATACTCAGCATTGCACACGTGAGGAAAGAAAATTGGGAAACTCCTAACCTGCTCATAAGGTCTAGAAATGAAGTGACAGTTACCATACCTAAATTTAAAAAGACTGCGAAAATGTTATTTTGTTTTGTATACTAACTTAATCGGTACGTTTTACGGAAAGTGTGCAACAATTATTAATTAGTAGCGTGACATTTAAAAAACAGGATAACGGCAACGGAACTGCACTTGCAGTCCCAGCGCTGCAAATTATTGGGCATAAAGCATTTTTTATTTGTAACAATGCAAGTCTACATTGTTCTCGTGCAGTAAATGTTTTCCTACATGAATTGGGTGCCAATATAATGGACGTGCATGCAAGCAGACTTGATATTAATCTCATAAATATATGGCGGCGAACTTTATCGACAAGTTAAGAAACATCCACAACCTCATGCTATTCTATATAAACTATTTCCCGTTTCCAAAAAGGGATCAGAAACTATATTTTGAAGGCTATAGATACGCAAAGCTGTGAATAGCTTACTGAGGACATTTCCAATTAGAGACAAGGCTTGAACACCGGGCTTCGAACTGGTGATGTCAAAGGCAGCACACAGCTGATAGAGAGCATAGCAGGACGAAGTAAGAGCTCAAATAAAACCCTACCCATTAGAGCAACTATCTCTTGAGACCAAGAGGATGAGATCATTACTATTTAACTATACTAACAGTGTATACTACTACTGTTACTACTACTTCACTTCTAGTACTGCTACTAATACTACTGCTACTGCTACTACTACTACTACTACTACTACTGCTACTGCACTACTATACTACTGCTACAACTGCTACTACACACTATGTACTGCTACTGCTACTACTACTATCTACTATGCTACTACCAAACTATAGTACATACTACTCTACTACTGTACTGCTACTATACTGCACTACTAGACTACTACTACTACGCTACCACTATTACTACTGCTACTGTTGCTGCTGCTACTGTATTACTGCCTGAGAACAGAGGATAATTTTGGAGGGAATTGTGCCTGGAAGAAGAATGGGAGGAAGACCTAGAAGACGATGGTTACAAGATGTCATTGACGATCTGAGAATGACTGCTGTTGACGCCGGTCAACTTGCACAGAACAGAAGAGTTTTTCAGGTCTACTGTCATGTAAGCAAGGTTCCGGAAGGGACAAGCTACTTGATGATGATGACTGCTGCCAATACTACTGCTATTGCTGCTACTGATTGACACTATTACTATTACTAATAATACTACTGCCTACCACAATTACTACTACTACTAATACTAGCACTACTGCTACACCCAAATTATACTTATCCTCGCCTCTACTGTCTTCTATTTCTTCCAACTGCCTGTGCTATATCTGTTCCCATTATAAGTTGTGCCAGTCACTTAATGAAGAGTACGTTATCCCCCTCCTCCACAGTTAGTATAGCTAACTACATCAGTTCCTAGAGTTATATTGACTAACATGTTTACTTGCTTGTTTATCTATCTGTTTAGACGATGTGTGGGCAACAACCTAACCGATCTACCTCATCGACTTTTCAGACACAATAAGTTTTTACAGCTTCTGTAAGTAGATATTTTATTCATCAAATTTTTGCAATACTCTCGGCAGATGGCGTGCCATTTCTGCAGAGAGGGACCGAGCCATATGGTGTAAAACCCGGTGCAATGAAGTCAATCCTTCGACCTTTCATTTAATTAATGTTTTGTTTAGAGTGATGGGCGTCAGAAAAACTTTTGTTTTTTTCAATTAAAGTACGAAAATGAGTTAAGAAAGGAATTCTTCTTCTTCTGCGTTCTCACTAGATTAGGATTTCTGATTCTTGAATCTTCTTTTTTTTTTCTTCAAACACTCCATATCGACCACTTGCTAACCTCTCTTTGTGATTTGTATGTGATCTAAGCCTAAGAACGATTGTACGGTGTGCCTAGTTATGCGCCTATAAGTAGGCCAGCACATCCGTTCTCTGCGCTGCTTTTTATTTACTAGGTTAGCTTCCCTAGGTCCCTACCTAAGTCGCCTCTTACGACATGCCTTGTAAGTCGCAGTGTTACTATTCTTTGCTCCTTGAGAGTTCCGGCAACAAACTGGCGATGATTCTCTAATAAAGGCAGCAGTCTGCCTCACATTGTCAGCCACGCCATACAGTTTGCCTTGGGCGCTGGTGTAAGTGATCAATCTCTTTTATTCTCAGATCTGCATACTGCGGGCAGTTCTGTAGGATATGCTCTGTTGTCATACTCACCAAACCACATGAGCACAGGTCGTTGGTGCATATCTTGAATTTAGTGTACAGGTAGTGTCTCATTCTGTTGTGAACCGTCCGGAGTCGAAGTATGGCAGTATGGTCTCTTCTAGACAGTTGGTAATAGAAAGGAGATATAACAATCAGTAAAAGATGTTGCAAACAGCGAGGAAGAAGTGGAAAAGGGAAAGTAAAAACGAATGAGAGTAATGCAAAGAAGATGAAGAGATAAACGAAAAAGAGGAATCAGACGATGAAATTGTAAAAGAAAAGAGAGGACGAGAAGATGAAATATTAAACAAAAAGTGATGTAAAGATGGAAAAGTAGGTTAAAAAAAAAAAAAAAAAAAAGATGATGAGAAGATGGTGAAGACGAGTTAGATAAAGAAAAACGAGGAGATGAAAATGTAAAAATATGGTTGCTAAGATAAAGAAGTAAAAAAGAAAAAAATGAATAAGAAGGTGAAAAATAACAATATAAGATTAATAAGACGATTATGAAGAAACAGTAAAATAAATAGTTGTAAGAAGATGATGAAATAGAAGAAAGAGAGGGACGAGAAGATGAAAAAAGATAGAGATGATGTAATAGCATACCAAGTGGAATCTATGTGATGTATATGAAATAGAAGAAAATGAGAGAGGAAATTTGAAACGATGAAAAAATTAAAATACAAAAAAGGGATGAGAAAATGTATTGGCTTAATAAAAAAGGGATCATAATAAATTAGAAGAAAATGTGGAAAGATACAAATGTAGAATAATAATTATAAGAATAAGATAAGGGATGTAGAAATAAAAGAAAAAAGAAATGAAAAAAAATATTAGAATAAAATAAATGAAACGTAGAATGAGAAGTGAAGTTAGAAATAAATTAGAAGAGAGAATAAGAATTAGATAATGAAGAACACGAATAATGAACAGAAATTTTAACAAAATTGAAGACAACGAAAGAGAAGAAGTAATAGAAAGTATCGCTTTTGACGATGAAACTTGTCATGCAAATGATTTGCATTTTATTGTAATTATTCTTTAACACATATTGACAATTTCAGATGAATACTTCAGTAAAGCCAAAAACATGGCTTTATTATTGTAATTATTCTTTAACACATATTGACAATTTCAGATGAATACTTCAGTAAAGCCAAAAACATGGCTTTACACAAAATTAACAACTATAAACAGTATGGAATGGAAGTGATAGGAAAACAAAGATCAGAATACTAAGAGCATGCATATTCCAAGTGGCATTGTTTCGGTGTGAAGCACTGACATTTAATAAGACAGTGGAAAAACATATATATGCTTTTGAATATAAGTGTTACAAAAGAGTTCTACGTATATCTTGGACAGAGAAGAGAACAAATAGAGCTATTCAGAAAGAACTCAAAATCAAATAAAACTGGTTGATGCTACAAATAAGAAAGAGAAAATTGAGGTACTTTGGACATATGAAAAAAGACATAAAGGGCTGGAGAAGACCATCATGGAAGGATGCATACCTGCAAAGAAGAGGAAGACCACGGAGAAGATGGATTCAGGATATAACTGATGGTTTGAACATGACGGCTGCAGAGGCAAGACATCTGGCAGGACATATGAGAGAGAGAGATTTTGGAGAACTGATGGGGTGGGAAAGTTCTGCTCAGGACAAGCCATTTAATGATGATGAAAAACATTGCACTTTAAATGCGTCGTTCAGGGGTTAACAAGAATTACGGTGTGAAAGGGTTAAATCGTAAGAGCAGAACGTTATAAAAAACACAAGGTTGTATTTTAATCTTTTGCAACTTTACCAGCAAAACCAGGCAGTGAATAGGTCAACAAAATGTCAAATAAAATTACTAAATTAACAAGGAAAAAACATCCATAATTTGCAAATTTTAAAAAAAAACACGTTAATCCATGTTTATTATCAACGGGAAATATGATATTTTTCAACACCCGCACATTTTCTAAGAACATCATTAAGAAACTATTTCATAAACACAGTAATGACATTCTGCAATATTTGAGAATATTTGAGTTTCTATTTTCTTATAACAGGTTGTTAGAGTAAATCAGCGAGTTGTCAGAGTCTGGTTTCATCGGTTAATATCAAAACTGACAAATAATGAATAAAATAAGAGAACCACAAAGAGGTGAAAAGTAAATCCATCTTTTTCTCTAACTAGCAACTTTAGGAAGTCTGAAAGAATAAGTCACTAATTGAAAATTATTGAAGCCACTTCCGAAAATCTGAAAGAATTAGGAATAGCTAGAACATTACTAGAATTAGGAATTGCTAGAACATTACTAGAATTAAGAATTGCTAGAACATTACTAGAATTAAGAATTGCTAGAACATTACTAGAATTAGGAATTGCTAGAATATTACTAGAATTAGGAATTGCTAGAACATTACTAGAATTAGGAATTGCTAGAACATTACTAGAATTAGGAATTGCTAGAACATTACTAGAATTAGCATTGCTAGAACATTACTAGAATTAGGAATTGCTAGAACATTACTAGAATTAAGAATTGCTAGAACATTACTAGAATTAGGAATTGCTAGAACATTACTAGAATTAGGAATTGCTAGAACATTACTAGAATTAGGAATTGCTAGAACATTACTAGAATTAGGAATTGCTAGAACATTACTAGAATTAAGAATTGCTAGAACATTACTAGAATTAGGAATTGCTAGAACATTACTAGAATTAGGAATTGCTAGAACATTACTAGAATTAGGAATTGCTAGAACATTACTAGAATTAGGAATTGCTATGAATTGCTAGAACATTACTAGAATTAGGAATTGCTAGAACATTACTAGAATTAGGAATTGCTAGAACATTACTAGAATTAGGAACTGCTAGAACATTACTAGAATTAGGAATTGACATGAACATTACTAAATTAGGAATTGCTATGAATTGCTAGAACATTACAGAATTAGGAACTGCTAGAACATTACTAGAATTAGGAATTGCTAGAACATTACTAGAATTAGGAACTGCTAGAACATTACTAGAATTAGGAATTGCTAGAACATTACTAGAATTAGCATTGCTAGAACATTACTAGAATTAGGAATTGCTAGAACATTACTAGAATTAGGAATTGCTAGAACATTACTAGAATTAGATGACTAGAACATTACTAGAATTAGGAAATGCTAGAACATTACTAGAATTAGGAATTGCTAGAACATTACTAGAATTAGGAATTGCTAGAACATTACTAGAATTAGCATTGCTAGAACATTACTAGAATTAATAATTGCTAGAACATTACTAGAATTAGGAATTGCTGAACATTCTAGAATTAGGAATTGCAGAACATTACTAGAATTAGGAATTGCTAGAACATTACTAGAATTAGGAATTGCTAGAACATTACAGAATTGGGAATTTGCTAGAATATTACTAGAATTAGGAATTGCTATGATTGCAGAACATTACTAGAATTAGGTATTCAGAACATTACTAGAATTAGGAATGCTGAACATTACTAGAATTAGGAACTGCTAGAACATTACTAGAATTAGGAATTGCTAGAACATTACTAGAATTAGGAACTGCTAGAACATTACTAGAATTAGGAATTGCTAGAACATTACTAGAATTAGGAATTGCTAGAACATTACTAGAATTGGGAATTCTGAACATTACTAGAATTAGGAATTACTAGAACATTACTAGAATTAAGAATTAACTAGAACATTACTAGAATTAGGAATTGCTGGGAAACATTATAGAATTAGAATTGCTAGAACATTACTAGAATTAGAACTCTAGAACATTACTAGAATTAGATGCTAGAACATTACTAGAATTAGGAATTGCTAGAACATTACTAGAATTAGGAATATGTAGAACATTACTAAATTAGAATTACTAGAACATTATAGAATTAAGAATTGCTAGAACATTACTAGAATTAGGAATTGCTAGAACATTACTAGAATTAGGAACTGCTAGAACATTACTAGAATTAGGAACTGCTAGAACATTACTAGAATTAGGAATTACAGAACATTACTAAATTAGAATTGCTAGAAACAACTAGAATTAAGAATTGCTAGAACATTACTAGAATTAGAATTGTAGAACATTACTGAATTAAGAATTGCTAAACATTACTAGAGATTAAGAATTGCTAGAACATTACTAGAATTAGAATTGCTAGAACATTACTAGAATTAGGAATTGCTAGAACATTACTAGAATTAAAATTCTAGAACATTACTAGAATTAGAATTGCTAGAACATTACTAGAATTAAGAATTGCTAGAACATTACTAGAATTAGGAATTGCTAGAACATTACTAGAATTAAGAATTGCTAGAACATTACTAGAATTAGGAATTGCTAGAACATTACTAGAATTAAGAATTGCTAGAACATTACTAGAATTAGGAATTGCTAGAACATTACTAGAATTAAGAATTGCTAGAACATTACTAGAATTAGGAATTGCTAGAACATTACTAGAATTAAGAATTGCTAGAACATTACTAGAATTAAGAATTGCTAGAACATTACTAGAATTAGGAATTGCTAGAACATTACTAGAATTAAGAATTGCTAGAACATTACTAAAGTCAGTTTCGTTAGTCTGGAAAAATAGTAATTAAAACAAAAGTATTGAACCCAAACACGAAAGTCTAAAAAAAAAATCAGTTAAGTAAGGAAGAAAGTCTGGAAAAATCAGTTAAGTAAGGAAGAAAGTCTGGAAAAATCAGTTAAGTAAGGAAGAAAGTCTGGAAAAGTCAGTTAAGTAAGGAAGAAAGTCTGGAAAATCAGTTATTAAGGAAGAAAGTCTGGAAAAATCAGTTACTTAAGGAAGAAAGTCTGGAAAAATCAGTTACTTAAGGAAGAAAGTCTGGAAAAATCAGTTACTTAAGGAAGAGTCTGGAAAACCAGTTAAGTAGGAAGAAAGTCTGGAAAATCAGTTACTTAAGGAAGAAGTCTGGAAAAATCAGTTACTTAAGGAAGAAAGTCTGGAAAAATCAGTTACTTAAGGAAGAAAGTCTGGAAAAATCAGTTACTTAAGGAAGAAAGTCTGGAAAAATCAGTTACTTAAGGAAGAAAGTCTGGAAAAATCAGTTACTTAAGGAAGAAAGTCTGGAAAAATCAGTTACTTAAGGAAGAGTCTGGAAAAATCAGTTACGTAAGGAAGAGTCTGGAAAAATCAGGTATGAATGAAGAATTATTAAAAAAGATATTTTTAAAAAAACCCAAATCAAATAGTTTGGTTGACATAAAGTGGTTTGACACATCAAGCGGTCTATAGTAACCACAAAAAATGTAAATGATATTGGCTCCTGCAAAAGAATTCTTCAGCAATATACGTAGAAGATAACTAAGAGATGAGCAAAGAATAGTTCTACAAAGCACATCATCATAACAGAAGACAGTAAATTATTGAGACCCATTACAGCCGATCTTCCATACGAAGATTGTGCCTGATCTAATGTAGAATGATCATTATTTAGAAAAACGTAATATATTTATTTGAGAGGTATGCTTAATTAAGAATTGTGGTACTAATGAAATAGAGAGAAAACAAGCTGCCCGAAAAGATAGAACACCCAACACTCACGATCACATGTCTAACCCTGATCAAATCATGAATGTTCTACATATGGTAGAAAGGAGACTTCGATCAACGATTAAACTCTGCCAGAGCCAACTATAAACTTATGGGCCTTCGGACTCAGGTAAGAATTATGGGAAATCAGATCCCAACTGGGGTTAAAGGCGAAAGGAAGCGGTGCGCCAGGATTAGAGAGATGGTTCTAATTCCCCTGCTCTCACCTCCACGTGGTGACCCTGGTAACAGACGGTGGTTCCGGTCTGGCCAAGAGGGCAGGTGTTGTGGGAGAGCTACTCTGGGGCAAGTAGAGACGTAAAGGTAGTCATGCTTGCTGGGATCCGCCCGCATCACAGACGAGCGAACTCCCAGAGTAACTATTAATGCCCGCCTCTCCCGGTTGAAGGGAAAAGCCAGAACGACACATGTGAAACCTCGCGGGGTGAACTCGGAGCCCACGCATTCTCTCTCCTGTTGCTTATTTCTGGAGCCGAAGAGAGTGACAGGTGATAGTTTGACCTCGCGTTGGTCCACATGAGTCGAAAGTTCGAATCAAAACCATCGAAGCGAGGTTGACCCGTGTGTGGCGAAATTAGGATCCCACGCATTCTCTCTCTTCTTTCGTATTTCTTGAGCCGATGAGAATGCCGAGTGATGAGTTGAGTTGCACGTGGGCAACATGGGGCAAACTCGGTTTGCCCACTCGAAGTCGGACTGCCCAGCAGGAATTGACGGAAACTGTGAGGTAGGCACCAGGGCAGAGCGAGTGCGCACACGGACGTGCAAGGGCGGCGCCACATGTGGCGAAAAATGTGAGTACGAAAAAGACGATGGTGACAGGGCATCAGGGAAGGGCTAGCACGCACGCTGGCAAAAGTCATAGTGGGACTCATCGAGGGGCAGGCACGGTAAGAGGCTGTGCTTCCCACCAAGAAAAACAACTGGTAAGCCCAGCAGAGGCAAAACCAGCATCGCAACAGCATCGCGGCAGCATCGCAGCAGCATCGCGATAGGCAGGGTGTGCGTCCCACCCAAATGTACAGAGCAACTGGTAAGCCCAGCAGACACATAGCCAGTGCGCGTTTCCGATCGCAGGGAACTACTGCTGCCTTGTAGATTGATTGGGGACAATCAAAGGCTAGCGGAGCAAACCGTAAACAAACCTGAACGGGCGGCAAACCAAGGTGTTCATTAAAACGACCGGTTTGCTGGGAAGATGGCGCTCATAAGCCCGGGAGGGCAGGCCGTTTAAGGGTCGCTGCCCTGAAAGAAATAGCAGCCCACTGCCTTGTGAGTCTGGTTGGGGACAGTCAAAGGCTAGCGGAAGACGCGAATCCGCACACAATAGCTGACTGAAATCGAACACCCCACCGAAGGATAAGCAACTGAGCTCAAATAGGTGCTGAAGGTGATGCACGTACATTACGTTCTGATGTTTGGTTGTTTATATATCACAAAGAGAATGATAAGCCTAGAACGATCGAAGAAGAAGATCCCAACTACACCACGTGACCTCGAATTCCAGTATTGGTGTATATAGACGAATTCATTTTAAAATCAACACAAAATGCTAACTCGAAGTTATATTATCCAAGAAGTTCAGTTTAACAATAAGGAATATCAATATTATGAATATTTTTCACCAATAAATAACCATAGATTCACAGAATTGAATAAAATTGCTAAAAAGCTTGCAGTATTCGATCAAACATCTATATTTTATGGCCCTCTTTTCTGATCTAGGTCAGGGATTCAACGGCCAGTTGTCTGGTCTAGTTATCTAGAGTTGGCTGTGACTCTGCAGTCACCTTCTCACACATCGCAACGGTACAATAGTACACAGTTTAACTGTAGTCATCACTGATCGTGAGGGACGGCTATTAGTATATACATATTAGACGGCTGTCATCCAATGGCGGCTCGTCATTAAGGGCCAGTTGGTCGGGCCCCACCAAAAATAATGCATAACGTGTATTTATTATTGTATCAATTAAAATATAGCAACAAAAAAAAACCATGATTTATCCGGAGAAAAAATGTCTGCCAAGCCAACAAAAATGATCACGAGTCGCCACTGCTGTCACCGTGTTAAAATTATTACAGACATTTATGTTTGAAATAATGACATTTTGGTAGTTTAAAATAACATCATTTTTATTATATTTTTCTCCCAGAAACTTTCAAGGGAACTACTTTTCTAGAGTTCCTCCAAGAACCTTCCAGAATCTTAGCTACCTTCTTGAGTTGTGAGTATTATTGATTCCAATAGTTTGTTTGAAAATACTGATGAAAGTTTGTTAAAATAACAATATACAAAATGATACAATGTAGGCCAAAATGCAGATAATGCCATACAACCAGGACAGTGCAGTATAGTTTCTCAGTATGATGCAAATCAACGAAATGACGCTCTTATCTGATGCGACCGACTCTCTGTATCACAACACGACACGGCCCTGTATACAACATTTCTTATCTATTGTTTATTTATTTGTTAACTAAAAAAAAAAGAATGCATCTTGATTGTAATTCTAGGTAGCTCTGAGATGATGTTTCTAGATTACTTTTTCTAGCCACGAAATAACAAGAATTCTTTACGAGAGGCGCAATTCCCTGTGTTGTGAAGCTTTCAACTCATATGGGGTATATGGGCGGATACTGCCATATCTCTCGGTAGGAGGGATGGGGAAGTCTATGGTGCAAAGTTGTTAAATAGTTTGCTTATTTCATTCTGAAGGTAGTGGGCATAAATCCGGATGTCGTCGTTCCGGTCATAAGTACATTTTTTTTACAGATTCTTAGAATAGTTGCTGCAGCTAATGAAGTTCGGAATTTCTACAATGCTGTCGACATGCGGTGTGCCATTTCTGTGGAGAAAGGCCGAGTCGTATAAAGAAACATGGTGCAATGAAGTCGTTAACTATGGAAATGTGTTTCAGATTAGTTGATCACAACAGCAATGATGGGTACTGTGGTCTGTACCGTAGTGAAAACTTTGCCATATTCCTGTAACAGACTCCGGGCCCACATGTTTAACAATTTAGAATTTGCACAACCAGCCTGTGCCACTGTGAAAAGGCGGACATGACGGCAGAGTACATACTGCAAGACTGCCAGCGGTTAGCAGCCATGAGAAAAGAAACTTGGCCCGATAACATAGAGCTTCGCGAGAAGCTGTACGGAGGGACGGAGGCTCTAAAAGCAACAGTAAAATTCATGACAAAATTTGGTTCATCAGTCTAGGCGGGGATCATGGAGAAGAGAGAGAGAGAGATTAGTTGATCATCATCAACAGCAATTGTTGTATAGAAATAACTGCAGTAGTAGTAGTAGTAGTAGATGTAGTAGTAGTAGTAGTAGTAGTTGTAGTTCTAGTGCTAATAATAGTAGAAGTAGTAGTTGTAGTAGCTGTATTTGTATTACTAATAGCAGTAAAAGTGGTAGTAGTAGCTGTAGTACTTACAGTTAGTAGAAGTGGCATTGGTAGTAGTAGTAGTAACAGATATGGTAGTAGTACTTGTAGTAGATGTAATGATAATAGTTGTGGTAGTAGTAACTGTAGTAGTAGTAGCTGTAGTAGTAGTAGCTGTAGTAGTTGTAGTAGTAGTAGCTGTAGTGGAAGTAGTTGTAGTAGTTGTAGTAGTAGTAGCTGTAGTAGTAGTAGCTGTAGTAGTAGTAGCTGTAGTGGAAGTAGTTGTAGTAGTTGTAGTAGTAGTAGCTGTAGTAGTAGTAGCTGTAGTAGTTGTAGTAGTAGTAGCTGTAGTGGAAGTAGTTGTAGTAGTTGTAGTAGTAGTAGCTGTAGTACATCAGACTGTATCAGTTTGCGGTTGAGGAGAGAGAGGAGTTAGTTGTACATCAGTAGCTGCTGTAGTAGTAACTGCTGTAGTAGTAGCTGTAGTAGTAGTAGCTGTAGTAGAGTAAGTAGTAGTAGTAGCTAGTGTAGTATAGCTGTAAAAGTGGTAGTAGTAGCTGTAGTATTTAGTAGTAGAGTGGCATTGTAGTAGTAGTTAGTAGTAACAGTATGTAGTAGTAGTTGTAGTAGATGTATGTAGTAGTTGTAGTAGTAGTAGCTGTAGTAGTAGTAGAGTAGTGTAGTAGTAGCAGCTGTAGTGGAAGTAGTGTAGTAGTAGCTGTAGTAGTAGTAGCTGTAGTGGTAACTGTAGTAGTAGTGGAGTAGTAGTGTAGTAGCTGTAGTAGTAGTAGCAGTGAGTAATGCTAGTGTAGTAGTAGTGTAGTAGTAGAGCTGAGTGGAGTAGCTGTAGTAGCAGTAGTAGTGCTAGTAGTAGTAGAGCTGTAGTAGATGTAGTAGCAGTATCTGTAGTAGTAGTAGTAGCTGCAGTAGTAGCAGCTGTAGTGGAGTAGTTGAGTAGTAATAGTAGTAGCTGCGCAGTGTATGTAGCAGCTGTGTGGTAGCTTAGTAGTATTGTTGTAGTAATAGTAGCTCAGTAGTAATAGTGGACCTAAATTGTAGTTATAATAGTGAATAGTACTAGCAGCGTGGTGGTATCGGTGGTAGTGTTTGATAATGATGAATGATAATTGTTAGTAGTAATACTGAAACCCGTAACAGTTGTAGAGTGTAAGAGAGCAAAATATTTGTCACAAATTGCAGTGGTAATGACTGTAAGAAATGATGCAGTGATAATTGTTGTAGTAGTAGCATATAAACAGTAATAGCTGTAGAGAAAGACAGCTGCACTATTAGTAAAACAGTAGTAAATTGCTAGTTAACGGCTGCAGCAGTATAATTTGTAATAGCATTAAATGTATACAATAGCTGTAGTGTAACAGCTCAGCTGTATTGCTATAGTAACGCTGTAGTTAATACTTGTTAAGCAGTGCATATTAATTTGTCATTAATAGCTAGAGTAATGATTACGGTACTGAGTGGTAGTAGTGAGTGTAGTTGTAATAGCTTTAAGGAACACTGGCTGTAGCAGAAATAATTGAGTGATTGATCGATTGATTGATAGGACCACCATCATTACATTTCAGTGGGTAACCATGCATGCTCCGATCTACTTCTTACAAAGAACGATCTTACGACAGAGCACAATCCCGGAAGCACCGGCGAGGATCCCCGGTGTGATTTTGAAGATGGTAAAAATATTTTATAGGAATTTTATTTTTAATCTTTCTAATGAATTTTGTCAGGCAGCGGCTTTCCAGCCTGCTCTTTTCGATTTTGAACTGTCAATGGTTCTTTACATGCTCAAATTTAACACAGGACCTAATTTTAATCGTTCGTCTCATCGCAACAGAGACTCCATTATAACAGTAATGACTTCCTATAAATAGTAATGACTTAACTATTCATTGCAGAAGCAGCAATAGTTGTAGCAGTAATTAACGTAGTGGTAATAGATATAGTAGTAAGAACAACATCAGTAATGGATGTAGTAGTAGAAGATGGTGGCGTCTGTGGCTTAGGGGTAGTGACTCGGTTCTATTAACCCCGACGTTCTGAGTTCGAATCACGCTACTGATAATTTGGTTGCAAATTGTATCGCGTGGATTTTTACTAAAAGGACGATAGCATCACCCGTTCAGAAAACAATGCAAACTACTGAACATAATAATGCCTAGAAAAATCCCAAACAGCGTTAAAAAGCTGGGGTTGATTCGCAAAATCCTGTAAAGGATATGCAATTAACTTTAGTAGAAGATGCGCTAGAAACAGCAACAACAATATCTCGTGTTGTCTAATTTTCTTCCCCATCGAGTCAGGGAATCACAATGACAATAATTTAGATTTTATCACCAACACACAATGTTCAATTCCTTGTAGAATTGATTTTCTAGTCTAGTAAGCTGAAGATTACTCTGAACTTTACGAATGGGGATAATTTCGCTCCAAGTTTTCTAACTATGTAACTGACACTATCAAATACCATGCACTATGGGTATGTGAGGCAAAACATGGATTCCAACCATTTATCAGTTTTATTGTTTCTTGATTTTTCTTACTTTTTAGGTCATTTATTCTAAAGTAATAATTTGATTCTGCTTATATGTTAGATTTATTTACTCCAAAACAGTGGCGGCTCGTCATAAGGCCAGTTGCGGCCCACCAAAATAATGTAATTGTATTTATTTTATAAATTAAAATATAAATAATCAAAACATGGACTTCAAGAATTTATGTCTGGACTCACCAATAAAAAGAACGACAGATCGCCACTGCTCCAAAACTAATATATGTGATTTCTGCTATATGTTAGCGATTTCATTTACTCAAAACTAGCACATGTCTCAATGCCAGTGAAACCCTCATAGACATCGTAGGCGAAACCTGCGTTACGCCATTTTATATGGACGGACTTCAGAGGTGGAAGGAGACGTAACTTCAGTTGGCAGGATATTTTCCTGGATATTTCCAGCAACTTGCCTATTGTATTCTGCATGTGATTATCCATATCCCTGAATTTTGTGACTTGCCAGCTTTGGCAGAGGACAGTAGTGTGCACCATTCTTCGTTTATTATGCAGTCGTAAGCTTGTTGAGATGCCAGCCAGTTCTTCCCCCCATCGACAACTCGCCAATGGCACCATACTATGCCATCTGACCAGGTGCACTGTTTGTCTCACAGCATCCTTGATTTCCACTGTCACCAAATCATCTACATCTAATTCCTGGTTCTGACATTTAGCTGCAATGGATTCTCTGCAGTGTTTCAGCCTCACAATGTCTTTCTGTCACCTGCTCTAGATAGTGCAAAAAGCCTACCCTTGTTTCATCTGTCCTCTGCCAGGTAAGATCCATGCTCTGGAAGTCAGGAACACACCATTCTTTACTGTACCATTCATACTCTGTGCAATCGGAACAATTCAACGATTGTCATTGCTCAGTTGACGAACTCAGCTACTTCTACTTTTACATCCTTAAGAGCTTGAACACCCTGTTTTATTATTCATCTTGTTTAACTGCAAGAGTCATCAGGATGGTAGTTCCATTTTCTGGCAGTTTGCACCTCTAACAGCACACCTGTCTACCTTCTCTCATCATCCCACCAGGGTGGTCACAAAATGTAATGCTAATGAAATATGAAATTTTATAGTTTAAAAAACACCATCATTTCCTATAACAATAATAGTTGTCACACTGAGATGAACAATGCGATGAGAAATAAGTAATCAAACATGGTTCAGTGAAACAAACCAATGAACTGAACTAAACTCATTACTTCTGGAAAAGAATGACAGAATAGTAATTACAAGAAAATATAATTCTACATCGATTTTGGAATAAAGATGTTACCATGCAACATGCAACATAAATAATGATATGTTATAGAAGAATCCACGATCTGAAAGCATGAAAAAGAAGTGCATTTTGACACAAAGAGTATAAATGAATTAAATAAATAATCGAAAGAAAGACACGAAAATATACGTATATAGGTGAAAGTCAGCTAATAAGTGACCATGGTCCCAAAGTGGCTACAGCCCAGTGATCTGAAGCTTCCATGGGGGCGATGGTGGGTTCAGAAGCATTGGGGTTTTGTCGGATTTTAGGATTGAATAATCATAAAATTTTGAATTCTTCATTTAATTCATCTTAGTCCATCTTACACGATCCATTTTTCATCAATTTTCTATTTCATGCATATAATCATTTGAAAATTGACCGTGTAAGACAGAAATATATTTAATTTTCTATTTCAGTGAAAATAGAGCATGTATATATATATATATATATCAATATAGGGGTTGGGCGTTGACAAACTGTTATATGGGCGTTAAAGCTTAGTCATCAAATTGGGCATGAGCCGAAAATGTTTGGAATCTGTGACGTAGAAAATGAAAAAAATACAAATGATACTTAAATTACTTTTTCAGTTGGATTGTTCTGTTTTAATCAATATAAATTTACTAAGTACTGTTTTAAGAGATTTGTTATATTTACTCAAAACTTTACAAAGTGTCATTAATGTAGTTCATTTGTGGAGTTGATGCACCAAATGATACAGGAAGGGTTTAGTGGCGAGAGTTAGGTGCTCCTTTCTTTCCAAGGTATGCCGCTTCCTCATGAAATCATCGGGATATATTTTCCGAAAGCTGATCTCAGTAGTTGATCGAGGTCCTAGTCCTGTTGGAGATGAACGATAAAAGCTTGTCCTGGTTCAAGTTGAGCAAGAAAGAACCCTTGGCAGCTCAAATCGAGAATAGCAGAAAACACTCCCTAGCAAAATTCATTTGAAAGATTCAAATGAAAGTCACAAAATATTTTACCATCTTCTAAATTACATGCCGATGCTATGAGTTTGTGCATTGCCCTGAGATCGGATGTTGAAGATCGGAGCACACATGGTACTCACCGAGACAATGATGATGGCATTTAATCAATCAATCAATCAATATTCAACTTCTTCTTCTTCGAGCACTTACAAGACCACTTGTTAATCACGCTGTGTGATTTTATGTTATCTGAGCTGGAACGATTTACGTTATGTCAGTTATGCGCATATGTAGGCATGCACATCGATTTCTGAGATGCTTTATTTACTAGGTAGCTTCCAGGTCCTACACAGCCGCCTCTTGACATACCTTGTAGGCGCAATGGTGCTATTCTTAGCTTCCTTGTGGGCCGTCACCACGTTGACGAATCAATCAATCAATCAATCAATCAATCAATCAATCAACTAGCATACGACAACTAGATTCTTGGTGAAATCTTACATGAAAAATAGAATCGTGTACATACTTGGAAACAATAAACAAAGAGAGATGAACAGATAGAGTTGTCAGAATAAGATATTACATCAGAGCATTTTAAAGCAATAGAAAATTTGTGGAAGTCTAAATAAATAAATTAAAGAACTAAAACTCTAATATTAAACTTCAGTGTTTTTTGTGTTTTTTTCCGATCCAGAAGCACTTGAGCTTTTCAGCTCTTCGGCTCGGTGCCATGGACATCGTAAACCTTCGGTTCGGTGCCACGAACACCGTAAATCTGGGGAATATGTGGCTTTTTCTGCCATCCCGCGGAATTGAACCCGCACACACAGAGGGATAGTCACTCGTAGTCCAACACGCTACGAACACGCTGGGCAGACGGGCTAAACTTCAGTGTAAAAGCAGTTTGACGGTATGGATCAGAAACATGGAGAAAGACAAACAATAAAGACTAAATTGCAAACATTCATCAACTGGTGTCTGCGCAGAATGAATGGAACTAAGATAGTATGATAGGGTTGCAAATTAGCAGTTTGGAGAGAAGGAGATAAATCCTAGTGAATCAAGAGTGGGAAAAAAAACGCTGGACATTGCACACCTTGAGAATACTCGAGGAGAATATATCAAGAAGGGCTCCTTCTTGGAACCAGCAAGGAAAGCAAAACTAAAGGTCCTAGAATACACAGAGTAGAGATTTGTAGGCAGAGATTAACGATATAAGGAGGAGCTGGAATGAACTGCAAGAAATACACGGAGTAGAGATTTGTAGGCAGAGATTAACGATATAAGGAGGAGCTGGAATGAACTGCAAGAAATACACAGAGTAGAGATTTGTAGGCAGAGATTAACGATATAAGGAGGATCTGGAATGAACTGCAAGAAATATACTGAGTAGAGATTTGTAGGCAGAGATTAACGATATAAGGAGGATCTGGAATGAACTGCAAGAAATACACAGAGTAGAGATTTGTAGGCAGAGATTAACGATATAAGGAGGAGCTGGAATGAACTGCAAGAAATATACTGAGTAGAGATTTGTAGGCAGAGATTAACGATATAAGGAGGATCTGGAATGAACTGCAAGAAATACACAGAGTAGAGATTTGTAGGCAGAGATTAACGATATAAGGAGGATCTGGAATGAACTGCAAGAAATACACAGAGTAGAGATTTGTAGGCAGAGATTAACGATATAAGGAGGAGCTGGAATGAACTGCAAGAAATATACTGAGTAGAGATTTGTAGGCAGAGATTAACGATATAAGGAGGATCTGGAATGAACTGCAAGAAATACACAGAGTAGAGATTTGTAGGCAGAGATTAACGATATAAGGAGGAGCTGGAATGAACTGCAAGAAATACACGGAGTAGAGATTTGTAGGCAGAGATTAACGATATAAGGGGGAGCTGGAATGAACTGCAAGAAATAGCTAAAGACAGGAAGATAAGGCGTGCGTTGTTTGAGTTTTTACGCTCCATCCGGGGTGGCAAAGACATTAGAGAAGAGAGAGGTAGATTGAACATCATGTCGCCCGAGTGGTTACCGGGTCCAAATTGGGGTGTAAAGAATAGAACCACTGTTATCTGTCATGCATGTCGTAAGAAGCGACTAAGGAGGTTGGGTGTGGGGCTAGCTACCCCACACCGTAAAAATACTAGATGACTACAGAACGGAGAACGAACCGAGTAAACGCTGGCTGAAACCGGACACATCACCGAAGGATAAGCACCAGAGCTCCAAATGGTGCTGAAGAGGTGACATAAAACACACCAATGTTAAGGCTGCATGAATCAGATTTCCACATGAATAGGATTTATGGAAAATCTGGTACATCGGTCCTGGGCGGTGATCGCGAGAGAGAGAGAGAGAGATAGATAGAGAGAGAGAGAGAGAGAGAGAGAGAACATCATGAACATATTACATCGATGTTTCTATTTGTAATTAATGCAAACGGCAATAATTATGAGTACTAAATTAGAAAAAAAAAATAGTAATACCTTTCATAAAAATAACATGCAGTTTGTTGAATCCAAAGGGTCATAAAGTATCATATCTATATCTGTAAGAATGATGGTGTTAGTGACGAAGGCCAACTACGAGCCTAAAATAATGTACCGATCACTAATCGTGACCTTTTGACAATACGGTCTCCCAAAATTGGAGAATCATAGTTTCAATATTTATTGCAATGTTTGCTGGCTTCAATATAACCAAATAGACACCTGCCATAAGTTGAAAGTGCGTGCCTCGGCCATATACAAGCTTAATTTCCCTACTTAACAAACAGTAAAACAACAATTCAGTCCTTCAATAGACGAACTATACAAACAATGAAATAACAATTCAGTCCTTCAATAGACGAACTATACAAACAATGAAACAACAATTCAGTATTTCAATAGACGAACTATACAAACAATGAAACAACAATTCATCTTCAATAGACGAACTATGCAAACAATGAAACAACAATCAGTCCTTCAATAGACGAACTATACAAACAATGAAACAACAATTCAGTCCTTCAATAGACGAACTATACAAACAATGAAATAACAATTCAGTCCTTCAATAGACGAACTATACAAACAATGAAACAACAATTCAGTCCTTCAATAGACGAACTATACAAACAATGAAACAACAATTCAGTCCTTCAATAGACGAACTATACAAACAATTTTCTGAGATTTCTATCCCGGTATTTATTTTACTGTGAATATTTTTAATAATAAAAAATGCCAACACAAAACGAATGAAAACGTAAAACTTTATACATAACTAACAAAAAGGCAAACACAAAACAAATCTCAGCAAAGCTGTTTTTTTTCCTTCTAGATCATGGGTTCCCAAACTTTTTCGGCCAACCGCCGACTTTGCACGACATAACCTTTGTAACGCCCAACCCCCTATTATAACAGTTTACCAACGCCCTTCCCCACCACATATAAATACATGCTCTATTTTCACTTTGACATAGAAAATGGATATATATTTCTGTCATACATGGTTAATTTTCAAATGAAAAATACATGAAATAGAACATTGATCATTTAAATGAAAAATAGATCATGTAAGGTGGTCATAAGATGAATTAAAATGCGGAATTCAAATTTTTAATGATTATTTCTTTCTTTCTTTTCTTTCTTTCGAATCCTGTATGCCTCACAGCGTCAGGTCAGGAAGAGATTTCTAAAACGGCCTAGTATGCGCTTCGTAGATAGTCTCTTTCGTCGCCTCTGTTATCTCTGATGAAACTTTAATGATTATTCAATGGCAAACTCACGGAAAAAACTATCCCCAAATGCTTCTAAACCACAATTTCCCGAAGGCTTCAGCGACCACTGGGGGCGGTCCGCCCATTTTAGGAATCCATTTTCTAGAAAATAAATAGAACATGTATATATATATATATATATATATATATATATATATATATATATATTGAGGGTGGGGGCGTTGGCAAATTCTTATAATGGGGATGGGGCGTTAAAAAGTTTATGTCGATCAAAGTATGCCACACGGTTTCGGTGGGTCGAAAAAGTTTGGGAATCTATAATGTAGATGAGCATTCCAGAAGCCATTACTGTTTGGTGCGCTCTACGTGTTTATCCACTAAGTACAGAAAACGAATAATCTTCACCAGACAGATTTAATACTCTTTGGTCAACTAATCTTTTATATTTTATGTTGGGGATTAAATAAAACCTAGCTGCTTAATCTGTAGACGAAGGAGAGTTCGTTTTATAGCGTGTTGCAGTGGCGGCTCGTGGTCATTTTTGGTTGTGTGGCCAGACAAAAATTTCGGAAAAATCATGGTTTTTAGCCTAGGTTTATATTTTAGTATTTACTATTATTTGTCTATTCAGCGAAGTTATTCCCCTTTACTATAATGATTTGGCGCCACATGCCCAAATAACAAACGGGACAACGTTGCGCCAGGGTAAGTGAGCTTGCACTGATCAAGACCCTACTCCACCTCCTCGTGGTGACCCTGGAAATAGATGAAAGATCATGTCTGGCTAAGTGGGTAAGGATCGAGAGAGAGCTACTCTGGTATAGATAATAAAGCAAACGCAGACACGCCTCTTGGGTCCTAAATACTAGTGAATGCACGCATCTTCTGCCGATGTTTAATGAAAAAGTTGCATAAATGCAAAGCAAATGTAAGAAGTAACAACGTGCGAGTCGCGTGTAAGTATATATTCTCATTCTGAATCAATGGTCAACCATAATTGCCAGCTCTCATTGCAAGAAAGCCACGCACTATAGGCAAAATGGTGAAAACTCATAATTCCTGGGGTTCAACAACAACTAAAATATATACCATATAACTTAGGTACAAAAGAGATCCCTACAACCTACCGTTGACCACAGTCCTTCACCACGGAAAAGCAAACAATAAAAACCACAAAAAAAACTTTGCTTTTCTTCACTGACAGTTAACCACGATTTTTTACTAAACTACTTATTATTGAAAGTCCTCCTTTTCTTGACATCTTGTTGCATATATACAAAGCTATTTGGCTGATGGGACCTAGCCGTTTAATTTCAAGCTTTTCTTCCATCTTTAACGAAGGAAACGGATTTCGTAATAAATAATCCACTTGATTCATTTTGAATTTCGAGTAAGCCACAACTTCAAAAGTAGGTCACAGCTTGTCAATCAAAACGAGTGTGCCTTGTAGAAGACATATGTATATTTAATATGAAACGGACGATTACCGTTAACGATTATAATAATAGTTAGTTACATATTTCTATTAATGTATATCCTTTTCTACTATTTTATATATAATTTTTGATTCAATCGATAATTATACAAAGTACTATTTAATCAAGAGTCGTCGTTTAACTGTTAATTGGTTGATCGCGTCCGGTGAATTTAGCTTCCGGTGAATAAAATGACATAAATTGTTTGGCAATTATTATTACAGGTAGCGGTCAAAGGTCAGAGGTCGCAATGTTATATAGTCAGTAGAGAATTTTAAAACGACCCGATAAAACATAGTGCGCTGTTATATACGTCAAGTACATAGAGAGAAGCTGAATTTGAGACCGTATATAATTACTTTTTAAATAATAATATTTATATGTTGTTATAATTGTTATATTATTATGATACAATATTTATATTTCAGTGTTAAATATTCAACTTTCAAAGCTAATCAGTGCCAAGTTAACAATAATAATTACGAACACAATTTTTTAATAATAAGAAAACGTTCATTATTTTGTGTTTGGTAGGCCTGTTCTTACTGGCCCCTAATGACCATGGGCCATGGGTGTATACTAATTGGAGGAAAAATATGTTGAATTTTAGATTTCAGAATGTGTGTGATATTTTAGCGCTATATATCAACTTTCAAAGCTAATCAGTATCCTGTTGAAAGTAATAATTATAAACAAATAATGTCTGAAATAATAAGTACGTTACTCAATATTTTTGGTGGGGCCTGAACCCACTGGCCCTTAATGACGAGCCGCCTCTAGCGTGTTGTAAATACTATTTCCACAAGAAGTAAATTTGCGAATTTTGGTTTGACATTCTTAAATGTTCTAAATAAATCGTAGGCATCGGTGGTCTAGTGGTAGAATACTCGCCTGCCACGCGGGTGACCCGGATTCGATTCCCGGTCGATGCAATATCTTTGGGTAGAAAAATCCAATATTTTTCAAATTTTTAATAAATGAATATGTTATAGAGCTATGAAGAACGCTCAACTGCTAGCTATGGGTGTAGTGCGAATCCTGTTGTTGGTAAATTGTTTTTCCTAGAAGCACTTAAGGGGATACGGGACAAACGGTTGCTAACTTTCTTATTTCTCAGTCAAATGAGATATTGTTTGTCAGGTAGTACTAGGGACGGTCTGGTATGAAATATTATATAACTTTTAAATTAATTACTTGTCGGGTTGCCATGGAAATGGCGGCTATGTTGGATTATAAACAATACCGTAAAGTAAGTAAATACTCACAACTAGTTCATATTATTCTTTTTTTTTAAAATTGAAATACTTACATAAGCCATAGTTCTAGGCAGCTAGCAACTTTAAATTGTTCTGGGACAGATAACAAGCAGATATAAGTGAAACGAATAAGACATATACAATTTTTACCCAAAAAAATAAGAACCTATGGTTACAAAAAATATTGTGTTTAAAAATATATTTATCAAAACTTGTATTTCTATATCTGACTGCCCTCAGTATTGATAGATCTATATGTATGCCAAATTTCATATTGATATCTTGAATGGTTACTGAGATTAACCTACTGAACACTTCCTAAATTAGTGAAAATTACAATTGTGAGAAAACTGCAATTTTAAAATATTTTTGTGAAATATGAAAAGATCTTTATCTTACCAAAGAATTTCCACATACATCGCTTATATGATTGACAGAACATCCGTCCCGTATGGTTATATGTTAAATCCATGTTTATTATATGTGCCTCCTTCCTTCTGAGATATCTCATGCTTTTGATGTGGAGCATGGGAGAACTACTATTTTTTAAATATAGGCAAATATTGACGTAGACTAATGAGATAACGTTTTTAGCTATGCGATTGATAAAATCTACTTTGACAATTTGAATATCATTGTTGAAAGATGTATTTGTCTCTACAAAAGCTTTGGAATCTCCATCACAGAGCAACTGGTAATAAACAAGTTGTCTCTTTCTCACTGACCTGGCAAAAATAAGCTTGGCAGCTTCAGCTTCCATAGAATTGGATGAACTCTCACAATTTTCTCACACTGGCACTTTACAATGATATATAATTCGATATGTCTTATAGAATATGGATCCCCATCACTAAGTACCAACCAAACGGTATTTCTAGACATTACCTCTTAAAAATACGTTAAATCTCCGAGAGGGTGGGCTGTTTAAAATCTCTTTTTCAAATTTAAAACAAAAAGAAATTCAATTTTTTTTTTTACTGATTTCGATTCTAGAGATATAAAACTAACAGAATAAAACATATTTGGAAAATCTATATTTTAAAGAAAATATGTCATTTAGTGAGTTCTGAGACCCCTTAATACTTCTTTACTGTCTATTTATCACATTAATTGGCTCCATTGCTTACAGGGTACTTACAACTTCTTATTAACTTGTGAATCACTTGTAGCTTTTATTCGCTTTAGAAAGAAAAGTGTTAATTGTGTTAGTTGAGTTTCATATGTGATATGGAGATAACTAGATATTCAAACATTTACGGAAAACGAGAGGAAGGGGATGGGTGGGAGGGGTATGTTTTCTCAGTATGATGCAAGTCTTCAAAATACCGCCCCTTAAATGTTTTTTCTTTAAAATAATCTTCAATTGTAATTTTGATTTTGCTGCTTATGCCGTCCCCATTTCAGTGCCGCCTGATGCAGCCGCCTCTCTGTATCATAGCACGGTACGGCCCTGGGAGTAACACTGAGACAAAAACATTGTTTATGGGCACAAATAAAGTGCAGCTTTCCAAAAAGCAAGAACAAGAGAAGTTAGAATTTAAAAAAATGACTTTTATAGGTTCTTGACAAGGTTCAAAAAGCACTAAGAAACAATGAAAACGTATTAATTAATCAATTTTCTTTGTGCTGTTGTTTTGAGTTTAATTTTTATGAAGAAATTTGGTGTTTGACGTTTTGATAGTTTTAAGTTCAACTTTGTAATACATTTATAGTTTTGATAGTTTTAAGCTTAACTTTGTAATACATTTATAGTTTTGATAGTTTTAAGTTTAACTTTGTAATAGATTAACATTTTTGATAGATTTAAGTTTAACTTTGTAATACATTTATAGTTTTGATAGTTTTAACTTTGTAATACCTTTATAGGTTTGATAGTTTTAAGTTTAACTTTGTAATACATTTATAGTTTTAAATTTAACTTTGTAATAGATTTACAGTTTTGATTGATTTAAGTTGTGTAATACATTTACAGTTTTGATAGATTCAAGTTCTGTAATACAATTTATAGTTTTGATAGTTGTAAGTAACTTTGTAATAGATTTACAGTTTTGTTCTTGACTGTAATAAATTTATAGTTATTATAGTTCTAAGTTTGTTGGTATAATAAATTGATATTTTTGACAGTTTTATGATAGTTTAATTAAGTGAGGACGTTTTAAATAGTTTTTAAATGTCATTTTCAGCACTGTTTAATCTGATAGTTTTTGTAAGTTTGTAGTTTTATTTGATATATCAACATTTTTGAAACATGTGAAGCTAAAAGTGTAGCTAGTTTTGAGTTTTGTTAAATGTTTAATTTTATTTGATATATCAACATTTTTGATACATTTGAAGCTAAAAGTGTAGCTAGTTTTGAGTTTTGTTAAATGTTTAGTTATATTTGATATATCAACATTTTTGAAACATGTGAAGCTAAAAGTGTAGCTAGTTTTGAGTTTTGTTAAATGTTTAATTTTATTTGATATATCAACATTTTTGATACATTTGAAGCTAAAAGTGTAGCTAGTTTTGAGTTTTGTTAAATGTTTAGTTTTATTATGCTGTATCTAAGTGGGTATACATGTATTTTTATATTCGCTGTCTCTCTCTTGAAGGCATCTTGACGCTAACGAGATCACAACCATACCTAGAAATGCTTTCGTGGGGCTCACAAACCTTAAACAGCTCTGGTTGGACGACAACAAACTTAACCATGTACCAGCTGCAGCTTTCTCTGAACTGACAGGACTTCAGGCATTGTAAGTTATTTGTTGTTCGTTAATGCGACATGAATGATGTTGAGCGAGGATGTACGATTTAAAACTGAGAATTAAAATCATTCCTTAATTGTAAATGTAAAAAATAACTAAATATGTTATGCAATAAAGCAATCATTTTTGTTAAATTGTGTTCCTGTTTATGAAGTAATTGTGAAGACTTTGATGTATTCATCGATGTTCGAAACCGATCAAGAAGCTAGAAGACAAAATTGTGGTCATGGCGATATAAATCTTAAAAACTGTTTGGCGCATTTAGTGAACCCTTAAAAACTGTTTGGCGCATTTAGTGAACCCTGAAAAACTGTTTGGCGCATTTAGTGAACACTGAAAAACTGTTTGGCGCATTTAGTGAACACTTTAAAAAATCACAAATCAAGCAGTCCTTACAAAATTAGAAATGAAGATAAAATTCTTAAAGAAAATTAGAGATACATACATTATTTAGATGTTTAATGAGATTTGAGACTGCTGAAAACTATACTCGATGGGGAAGGTTATTACAGTAGACAAAATGATATTATTATTGAAAGGAAAAAATAATAAGATTAAGGGGGGATTCTGGTCAAGAATATGTTATTACTGTTTTCATATTAATGTAGAATTTGTACAGCAGTTTTGAGAGATTATGACTTAAAAGAATAGAAAACGGTTAGTTCACAAAAATATGTCAAAGAGTTGCCATGGAAATAATACACAATGGCCACCAAACACAGAATTTCAAATCCCTACTGCTCTGAATATAATGTATGTATATGAATTATGTTTTCCCTCTAAAGTGCACAATTGTAATATCTAAAGTATAACACACGTTTTTTAGGATATATGAAATATTACATTATTAATAAATTTATGGATAAACACACCTCCAAAATTAGGCCATAAAGAATTTTGACTGCTCTAAAACATACAGTATACATCACTTCTAAAAAAGCTTGTGTAATTGTTTGGAAAGATATGTACAGAATCAGCATACAAATTGTGTAGTGCCCATCTATTATCAGAGCTGAGTCTTAGCGATTTGAATGTTAGTAATTTTAGTAACAAAGTTCTTGACCAGAACTCGCCTCAAGAGATAAACAAAGAACATTTAGGCAGAATTTAGCTCCTGTCACAATAGACAGAACATACTGGAGATACAGTGCGGCCAAAAAACGTTATAATTTGAAACGAACTTTACCCAGAGAGACGAGAAATCATTATCATCAAATAGCTTGTCCTAAGCAAAGCTTTGCCACTCTAACAGTTCTTCGGAATGTTTCTCTCTTATAGGCCAATATCTCTTATATGCCTCTGCAGCTGTCATGTTCAAATCATCAGTTACATCCTGAATCCATCTTCTCTGTGGTTTGCCTCTTCTTCTCTTTGCCGATATACCTAATTCCATCATGGTCTTAAGCCCCTCGTGTCTTTTTATTTGTCCAAAATACTTCAATTTTCTCTGTTTTTGTTTGTAGCATTAGCTAGTTTTTTTTAAATTTTGAGTTCTTTCTGGATATATTTCTATTTGTTCTCTTCTCTGGGCATGATATACGGAAGACTCTCTTGTAACACTTATTTTCAAAAGCACTTATATAATTTCCACTGGCTTGTTAAATGTCTAATCTTCACACCCATACGTTGCCACTGGGAATATGGATGCTCTTAGTACTCTGACCTTTGTTTTCCTATCAAAGAGACGAGAAATACCAGACTCAATTCCATAGAAAATAGTTGTCAAGATAAAACAGTATTGAGAAAATGCGTACATGACCCATGTACCGTATAACAGCAAGAGAGAAATACTATACACTTATTAATAATGCAATTATTTTCATTAGAAAAATCTTTCTTTTCGTCTGGATCTTCGTGACTTTAAATTCCGTCCTTATATTCCCGTCTATCATTACTGCCTGTTTTTTTTCTTGACTTTGAATTCCGTTTGTTTTTTCTTGTGATCAATGAATCAAATGATTGTTTCAATGATTGATTAAATACAATCTACAAAGCGACAATGATTATTTAAATACAATCTACAAAGCGGCAATAATCTGTGATGATTTTCCAACATTTTATATTAACGCAGTTACATTCTGCTAAACTATTTCTTATCCATCTTCAATTTGCTTCCCTCACAACTGTATCGCTGTCTTTTTCTTACCCGCATGCCCTCAACATTTTCCTTCGAAATGGGTTTCGGAGGGCTGCTTTCTTTCTATGCTTCCAATGTCAACATGATACTAAATCCCAAACAGCAACACACCACAGAAAGCTCACCACTTGCGAAATGAAATGCTTGAGTAAAGCGGTGTGGATCACAAGGAAAAATAGAATACGAAACGAGGACATCAGAAGCAGAGTGGGCATAACCGTATGCCCCGAATACATTGAAAGACAACAAATAAAATGGTTTGAATATTTAATGAGAATGGAATACAACCAACCACCAATAATAGCATACAATAATAATGGGTCAGGTTGTGGAACCAAGGAAAGACCTAGAAAATGATGGATATACAATATCAAGACCACACTAAATAAACACGGATATAACACAACAAAAGCTACTCATCTGGTCTTGGAACGCAAATTAAAGCTCCAACCCCTACACTTAACGGCAAGAGTAAACAACCAACTTCATCATCCAACCTGGGGAAAGACAATATACAATCCATTGCGTCCATGAATATGTTCTCTTATCTTGTGATTCAACAGCTTTAATAATCGAGAGACTGTCATTGGCATATATATTTTTTGCTTGACAATTGACAATCTTATAATGACATTCTTGGTAAAAATGGAAAAATATTTTTTTTTAAAAATCTTTTTATTTAAAAAAAACATATTTCTTCTCACAGATACAAAGTGTCTGAAATTTTTTTTATCCCATTATTTTTCTATTAATTATCCTCATACGTGCATTCGGAATGATTCATTAAATACGATCCGGAAAGTGGACGCTGGTTCAGTGCACAGACACCGGTTCGGTGCACAGACAATGAACTGAATCTCTACAAGGGTCAATAATTAAAATAATTACATCCATCTTTGTTCCGGAGTATCGAAATAGGGGGAAGACTGCAGTAAAACTTGGTAAATAGTGAAACACGTTCAAACAAAGTACTATAGTTTTACAAAAACAGAAACAGTGACGATAAACAGCAACGTTTCGACCAACAAGGCCTTTATCAAGCAAACGAACAAACAGGAGTGACAAATTAAAATGAAACACAAATGGACGACCAAATACAAACGTATCTAAGGAAAAGCTGGAATAAAAACGAATAACGAAATAAATGTAACACAAAACACAAACATAAAAACTAGAAATAGAACGGAAAAGAAACAATGAAACATCTAGTAAATATATAACTTGAATACATGCAACATATACCCATATAGAGTACAAAGCATAGGAAAAGAAAGTACTAAGAAGCATACGAATGTAATACGTTGAGCCCGCGTGGTCGCAAGGTACCATACAAAGAAATCAACCGATGTTCCGGAGTAGATAGGTTTCGATGGCAATGAAAGAGCGGACAGGTTGGGCGGCTTTGCCACAATATCAGAGGACCAGTCAATGGATACAGCTGACATTTTGAACACCATCATAGAGTGTGAACACAAAGAGAAATTTCATCTAATCTAATCCACATTAACAGCTGGATTGTAAAATCTTGGAGTGGCCAGAAAATAGCAACACAACATGCGTATGAGTGGGATCATCAATCAATATCATGCTGGCACGGTTAGTCGTTGGACGCTGTTGGAGATATCAAGAAGAAGATCGGATCACCCAGTGGCGGCTCGTCATTAAGGGCCAGTGGGGCGGGGACCCACCAAAAATAAGTGTATTTATTATTTTATATATTAAAAAATATCCTAACCGAAACCATGATTTTTCCGAAAATATCGATCTTGCCCCACCAACAAAAATGATCACGATCCGCCACTGGGAGCATCTATGAACATGTCCGGAGTGTAATTAAGATATTCCAAACTGAAACTGAATTAAAAATAAATGTTGATATTGTCATCATCATCATCAGGTGCCATGCGGGCTGGCGTAGGTGATCATGGATCTCCACAAATCTCTATCTTTAGTGTTTGCTATCAATTCAGATGTTGACACTCTACCGTGCCATGAAGTCAGGCTATCCAACATTTTTTCTGTCTTCCTCTGTCTCGTCTTGATATAGTATTTTATCATAAAAAAAAAACCTTAAACCAGAGACACATTTCAGTTTTTTTAGACTGTCTTTTTTGACCTACATACATTTCTGTTAAAAATGTTCACTCTTGCAATACGACCAGTTACCTGACAAACTGATTGATTGATTGATTGATTGATTGTTTGATTGATTGATTGATTGATTGATTGATTGATTGATTGATTGATTGATAAGACCATCATCATTGCACTTCTGTGAGTAACTATGTGTACCCCGATCTCTTTCTTACACAGGAAGATCTCAGTATCAGTGCGGAACTCCGTAGCACCAGTGAGAGTCCTTGGTGTAATTTTGAATATGATGAAGATATTTATATAATACATTTTAGTGTTAATCTTTTTAATGAATGTTGCTCGGGCAGCGGTTTTCCAGCTTGCTCTTCTCGATTTTGAACTGACAATGGTTCTTTTACATGCTTAAATTGAACACGGGACCTACATTTTATCGTCCGTCTCCGATAGGACTAGGAACTCGATCTCACCTACACTGAGATCAGGGATCTCTGGAAAAATGTCCAGATGGCTCTACGAGGGAGCGAACCAGGTACCTTTGGCACGAGAGACTAGCATCTAACCTCTATGCTGCAGAGATCTCTACCTGACAAACTAATACGGCAATACCAATTTTCCAACAAGTCACCTTACGAACCGAAACTTTAAATATAAACAAAATATACAAGCGCCATTTAATGTTATTTATATATATATAATAACATTAAATGGCGCTTGTCAATAATTTTGGGGGATATAGATTGCGCAGTGCTAGCATGGTATAAATACTCGGGGATGGAATTCAGAGAAAGAGAGAGAGATGGAGATTTATATTTAATATATATATATATATATATATATTTATCAGTCGATACAACAATCTATAGTCCACCTATACGTCTACTTATATATATATCATGCATGTTTCTGTATATGTGTTTATTGAGGTAGTATTATTACATTCTTGTTTTCTCAATAAATTAGTGACATATATAATACATTTATGCTTCATTGCAACTGTCACATTTACGTGCATTCACAGATTATACAGACGAATGTAGATATATATATATTTCTATATAAACACACAGAAAGAGACGACAGTTGGCATAAAAAAAAACAAATACAGACAACCGTTAGTATACATAGACACATATACAGACGGACGTTAGTAGCAACACGAACACATATACAGACGGACGTTAGTAGCAACATAGACACATATACAGACGGACGTTAGTAGCAACACGAACACATATACAGATGAATGTTAGTAGCAACATAGACACATATACAGACGGACGTTAGTAGCAACACAGACACATATACAGACGAATGTTAGTAGCAACATAGACACATATACAGACGAATGTTAGTAGCAACATAGACACATATACAGACGGATGTTAGTACCAACATAGACACATATACAGACGGACGTTAGTAGCAACATAGACACATATACAGACGGACGTTAGTAGCAACACGAACACATATACAGATGAATGTTAGTAGCAACATAGACACATATACAGACGGACGTTAGTAGCAACACGAACACATATACAGACGAATGTTAGTAGCAACATAGACACATATACAGACGAATGTTAGTAGCAACATAGACACATATACAGACGGATGTTAGTACCAACATAGACACATATACAGACGGACGTTAGTAGCAACATAGACACATATACAGACGGACGTTAGTAGCAACATAGACACATATACAGATGAACGTTAGTAACAACTTAGACACATATACAGACGGACGTTAGTAGCAACATAGACACATATACAGACGGACGTTAATACCAACTTAGACACATATACAGACGGGCGTTAGTAGCAACATAGACATATATACAGATGAACGTTAGTAGCAACATAGACATATATTCAGATGAACGTTAGTAACAACTAACACATATACAGACGGACGTTAGTAGCAACATAGACACATATACAGACGGACGTTAGTAGCAACACGAACACATATACAGACGAATGTTAGTAGCAACATAGACACATATACAGACGAATGTTAGTAGCAACATAGACACATATACAGACGGATGTTAGTACCAACATAGACACATATACAGACGGACGTTAGTAGCAACATAGACACATATACAGACGGACGTTAGTAGCAACAGACACATATACAGATGAACGTTAGTAGCAACATAGACACATATACAGACGGACGTTAATACCAACTTAGACACATATACAGACGGGCGTTAGTAGCAACATAGACATATATACAGATGAACGTTAGTAGCAACATAGACATATATTCAGATGAACGTTAGTACCAACATAGACACATATACAGACGGACGTTAGTAGCAACATAGAGACGTTATTCTACATTTTAATTTCCAAGGACACTAATCAAGAATGAGATAACTCGTCTATCAGACTACACCTTTCGGAATAATACCAAACTGATACAGCTGTAAGTATGATCAATTGTAGCAGTGATACAACTGTAAGTATGATAAATTGTTGCAGTGATACAGCTGTAAGTATGATATGTGTAGCAGTGATACAGCTGTAAGTATGATATGTGTAGCAGTTATACAGCTGTAAGTAGATATGTGTGGTGATACAGCTGTGAGTATGATATGTGTAGCAGTGATACAGCTGTAAGTACGATATGTGTAGTAGTGATACAGCTGTGAGTATGATATGTGTAGCAGTGATACAGCTGTAAGTACGATATGTGTAGCAGTGCAGTGATACAGCTGTGAGTATAATATGTGTAGCAGTTATACAGCTGTAAGTACGATATGTGTAGCGGTGATACAGCTGTGAGTATGATATGTGTAGCAGTGATACAGCTGTAAGTACGATATGTGTAGTAGTGATACAGCTGTGAGTATGATATGTGTAGCAGTGATACAGCTGTAAGTACGATATGTGTAGCAGTGCAGTGATACAGCTGTGAGTATAATATGTGTAGCAGTGATACAGCTGTAAGTACGATATGTGTAGCAGTGATACAGCTGTGAGTATGATATGTGTAGCAGTGATACAGCTGTGAGTATGATATGTGTAGCAGTGATACAGCTGTGAGTATGATATGTGTAGCAGTGATACAGCTGTGAGTATGATATGTGTAGCAGTGATACAGCTGTAAGTACGATATGTGTAGCAGTGATACAGCTGTGAGTATGATATTTGTAACAGTGATACAGCTGTAAGTATGATATGTGTAGCAGTGATACAGCTGTAAGTATGATATTTAAAGTAATGACATAACTGTAGTTATGCTATATATATATATATATATGGAGAAGAGAGCTGGAGGCTGCTATTAAAAGGATAGCTAAAACATGGAAATAATTGGAAGGGATGGCAGGAGAGAGGAAGAGCTGGAAGAAGCTTGTTGAAGACATGTGCTCCGTTAGGAGTTGAAAGCAGGTGATAACACACATATATATATATATATATATATATATATATATAACCATCCACAAGAGACTTCGAGATTTTCATTACTGTCGTTCTAGCCGCCTTTCTACAAATTATTTTCCACGTCAGAATACAAACTTTCAACTATCCTTCCCAAGTTCCTCTCATCTCCATTTTCCCTTGGATTTACAGGGCTTCTTTTCTCGTCCGCTGTTAATCAGAGAGCTGTACTAGACAATGCTCCCGCCCGAGTGGTTACCGGGGCCCAAATTTGGGGTGTAAAGAATACAACCATTGTTACCTGCCATGCATATCGTAAGAGGCGAATAAAGAAGGAGGTCTGGCTGAAATCGGATGAACGTGTCCGCTAGGGAATGCTAACCCGAAACAAATGCTTGCAGAAAACGGATGCACCAGGCCGCAAGGCGCATAACATGGTGCAACGACCCTCAAAATGAGGAATGGGATAACGGATTTTACGGTCGCCAGTCTGCCTCGGAGATTTAGCCACGCAGTAAGAATGTCAGACCTACCATCACGAGGGTGACCAAAACTTACTGCGGAAGAGGTCGGCACAAACGGGAGTAGAAATCATAGGAATTATATCCTACAGAACTGCCCCGAGTGTGCAGACTTGAGAAGAAAGAGGTGGCCTACTTACACTAGCGTCCAAGACAAACTGTATGGCGTGGCTGATAATCTGAGGCAGACGGCTGCCTTTATTAGAGAATCGAAATCCCAATCTAGTGAGAACGCAGAAGACAAACTGTATGCGTGGCTGATAATCTGAGGCAGACGGCTGCCTTTAATAGAGAATCTGAAATCCCAATCTAGTGAGAACGCAGAAGACAAACTGTATGGCGTGGTGGATAATCTGAGGCAGACGGCTGCCTTTATTAGAGAATCCGAAATCACAATCTAGCGAGAACGCAGAAGAAGAAGAAGACAATGCTCCTACTGGCATACGACATGCAATCATAATCAATCCCAATCTTCGTCTTTAAATAATGGTCTCGAGTGGTATATATATATATATAGCAATATTCTCTGTATTATCACATCGAATCATGTTCTAAATCTATCACATGTGAAACTTGTCTTATGGAAATTCATTGATTCTGTCAGTGATCGATTATGAACTAGACATCATCTAGTTGCTGTGAATACAATGTGAACGTTTAGAACGTAATAAATTATTCATGCGCTGAAATACAGATAGCTCTTGTTGGAAGAACGAAGATAGGCTTAGAAATAAAGAAATGTATTGGCCAATGTGTAGCACTGGACATGAACAATACCTGTTGTCAACGACACAACAATCATGAGATTTGCTATTGATTCAGACGGGGGTAAAAGGACAATTGAACAAATTCCTCAATTGTAAGCATAACCACATCGGAAGAATATACAATTAGCAATGAGAATACAACTCATGTTCAAAACATTACAATTATTCTTGACAGAATTTGCAGAAAATGTTGAAATGGGAAAGACAAAAATAGAGATTACGCAAGTAATGACTGACATAGATGAAAATAAACAATGCTGTATATGCTAATGTATATGTGTTACATCTCTATAAATCAATATAAGATGATACTGTAAGCGTGAGATGCATAGTCGTTGACGTGAACATTCCTGTATGGGAATAGAGATTGAGTTAACTCATTCACCATTCTGAGCCGATACACCAGCTCGTGAGATTTTTTAGGATAACGCAAAGCAAGTATGCTGGGTAAGTCAGCACACATTCCAGAATAAATGCGTCCGGATTTAAATAATGAAGAGGAAAAAAAATGACGGAATTAAGGGGTTACTGCATCCATGAAATGACTTTTCTATAAAGTTACCATGTCTAAGACTGATAGTCTAAGAGCAAAAGTTTCCCAATCTATTGCTGATTGATAAAAAGCATGTTTAGTAGTCTCAAACGTCCAGACTATAGGGTCTAAATATCAAGAATTGACTTCATTGCATCGGATTTTACCAAATATGACCTCAGTCCCTCTCTACAGAAACGGAACGCCACCTGCCGAGTGTATTTCACAAAGCGCAAGCTCCGTAGCTCCGGCAACAATCCTAGGGGTCTCTGGAAAAAGCACTCGTGAACTGAACGGCGAGGTCCGGATTCAAATCAACGACCTTCGAATCGCAGCTTAGCCACAAAGACCCCGGTGACTTCAGTCCTACATGTATCTACTATCACTGGCACGCTGGAGTTTGAAGACAGAAAAGTTAATTACAGTGGCGGATTTAGAAATAGATAATGGGGGCCTAGTAAAATCGCAAAGCAACGGGTTGTTGAACCATACTCCATACTGGGGTGCCTATGGAAAAAAAACTATCAATACAAATTATAGAGAAGTAGCAGGAAACATCTAAAAAAAACATCAGTGTGATGAGAAATAAAAGAAAATATTCAGGAAACATCTAAAAAAACATCAGTGTAATGAGAAATAAAAGAAAATATTCAGGACACATCTAAAAAAAACATCAGTGTAATGAGAAATAAAAGAAAATATTCAGGAAACATCTAAAAAAAATACATCAGTGTAATGAGAACTAGAAGAAAATATTATCATCAATTGACTTATAAACAATAACAACAGTGAACCAATATATCAATAGAAATAGGTACTTGAATGATAAAGACAGTAGTACTTAGACAAATGTCAACGAAAATTACTAAAAGTAAAATGGAGTGATTTCGTTTCTAACAACACAGTGAGAGATAGAACACACCAACAACCCATATCAAATATTATAAGGAAACGAAGGTGGAAATATTTAGGTCATGTTCTTAGATCAGACGAAAAAGACTAAATCGACAAGTTCTTATGTGGTCACCAGTTGGGAAAAGAAAACGTGGAAGACCAAAGACTACACTTCGAAGAACCATCCAACAAGAAAGTAAACTATTGGGATGTAAAACCATACAAGATCTCCAACTGCTAGCAAAGAACCGTATCACATGGAGATCTAAAACCTCTGCCCTATATGCCTTAGACAAACTCTGAAATAATCAAGCGGGAACTATAAAAAGACAAGAGATAAATGTTACCACAGAATTATAACCAAACAAATTAAGTGGAGAAATTAGAGCCTCAAAAGTCGAAAAAGGCGCGCCTGTATGGCGGGGACACTAATAAAAGGAAAGCATCCTTCACGCAAAAACAGTCAGCAGAAGCACCGTACCCTTCGCCCTGGTTACATCTGAATTCATTGCTGGAGAATCGTCCGAGTGGTTAGCGGGACCCAAATTTGGGGTGTAAAGAATAGAACCACTGTTACCTGCCACGTATGTCGTAAGATGCGACTAGGGAGGTTTGGCTAAAATAGGATGCACATGTCCTAAATGTGTAGAGGTCTATGCGTTTAGGGGCCTACCAAACCAATGTGCAACGTATACACGTTCTTGGCAAAGATCAAACATATCACAAAGAGTGATTAAAATCGGTCGTAAAGAACGAATGCAAAGAAGAAGAAGAAGAACGTTGTTCCTTGACTGCACCTTTGACCCCGTCAGAAATTATAAACTGCACAAAGGAGAGAGATTTGTGCAGAGACATGATCGCCTGCGCTGACAGACATAACACTTGATTTATTAAAACTGAATGAAACGATGTTCTATCCTGTGATGTGTTAACCTATATAAATATATAATGCTTCTTTATGTGTCTGCCATTTCATCAGTAGAATTACATTAAGTCTAACACTTCACTTGATAAAACTTTCAATTTCTGTGAACTTTCCAGACGGTTAGCAAACAATGAAATCAAAGAGATTGCAGAACAAGCGTTCTATGGTTTGACAAAGCTCAGATATCTGTAAGTTTCCATTAATGTCAGTTTCTGTGTATAATTTGTGTACATAAATTGCACTGTAACACGGCTTCATTGCTTCTTAGAAGTTATAAGTTGAACAAATTTGTAATTACGAATTTTAATTTTGTGGGTTTTTTTAAAACACGCTGTTGAATGTTGAATAAATAACTGAATTGAAAGATAAACTTTGTGTGACACTTTGTTGAATTCAGAGAAATATACCTATGGGGGTTCTTGTTTAGAATTTGGTTTTTTTACCGATCCAGAAGCAGTTGAGCTTTTCAGCTCTTCGGTTCGGTGCCATGGACATCGTAACCCTTCGGTTCGGTGCCACGAATACCTAAATCTTGGGAATCTGTGGCTTTTTCTGCCATCCCGCGGAATTGAACCCGCACATACAGAGGGATAGTCACCCGTAGTCCAACGTGCTACGAACACGCTGGGCAGACGGGCCTTGTTTAGAATAAGGTGCATGATTATTGTTGAGCAAAATGCAGCTAGTAAAACAGCCACCTTCAACATGAGCATGACGATTGAGATAATTATTCCAGTTTTGTGTTGGCATTCTGGGGGATGGGGGGGGATGGGGTGGGGTCAGTATAAACTTTATTGTATGAATGGTTCAGATTAATTCCAGAGTCATGTGCGATTCATGTCAGAGCCATGTCAGAGCTATACTAGAGCCAGATGAGATTCATATAAGATCAAATTCAGGTCCATGCTTTCTAATATCAAAAATTGATTGACTGGGACGTATGTAAAGGATATCTATAGTGGGCACAAGTCTCCAAGGTTTTATATGCACTTATCATCAATGGCAAGAAGGGAATCTCTGTTTGCCTGATATACTGGCTTCGAAAGGACACAAAGTGTCAACATTTAATATGGACAGAGGTGACACACTAAAATATCTTCAGGGTCGTCTTTTTGAAAATGATGACTAAACTATCAACGAGATTGCAGTGCCTTTCATTCTATCCCAAACCTAGTAATATGCATGTCTTTGCATGAAATGTTTTTCTCCATGTGCCACTAGATGTATCTTCTTCTTCTTCTTTTTTTGTAGTCACACTGCTACCGGGTTGTTGCCCAGTGTCGTGATTTTCTGTCTTTGTCTTGCGCTGTTCTGATGGCTTGGGTGATTGTTATTTTTGCTCTTTCACGGGATTCTGCTATGCCATCCAACCATCTTTTTCGTGGTCTTCCTCTTGCCTTTTTTTCCGATGTTCTGTTGTAGAAGTATACTAGATGTATAATAATATATTTGTAATTCTTACTAACTTACAATATTCAACAAGTTCATTTACTTTTTTATAAAACACAACACATTTCACATTTTGTAATTTATCTCCAGACAACTGCAACAGAACAAAATAGCAACCATGCCATCAGCTTTATCTCATCTGGTTTCACTTGATGAATTGTAAGTTGAAATAACATCACATTGATCGTATTGGATAGTCTGATTGGTTTGAAATTTGAATGTTTAATTTTGTTATTGACTGAATTCACAAAAAATAACGACATGTGAAATGTACTGCCTGCGAAAAGTTACCAACTACATCAGAAAAGACAGTCACCAACATCAGCATAAGAAAGAAAGTTGGCACAGAACCTTGTTTGAATTACATTAAGAAACAAAGAATGAAGTGGTTTGGTCACTTAATAAGAATGCATCCAAACTCAACAGTATACAGAGTCTTCTACAACAGAACATCAGGGAAGAAGGCGAGAGGAAGACCACGAAAAAGATGGTTAGATGGCATAGGAGAATAATGTCAAAGAGTAACAATAATAAAAATAACAATCACACAAGCCACCAGAACAGCGCAAGACAAAAACAGAAAACCACGACACTGGGCAACAACCCGGTAGCAGTGTGACGTCAAAAGAAGAAGATTGACTGAATGATTGATTGATTGATTGATTGAATAGCAGAAGGTGTCCTAAAAACTAGTTATTTTCTACATTGTTCTTCTTAATTAATAATATTTTTCCTAGAAGAGACGGGTCATTGCTTCGAACATTAGAGATTATGTGTCTCAATAGAATGTAACAGACGTAAGAGTATGATGTCTCAAAGAACTATGGACTATAAACCACAACACAATGTACTCACTCTCAAATCACATACAACACACAATGAGTGGTTACAAAGTGGTTATTCTAAAACACACAAATCAAGGAATCGCTATAGACAGTTTTTACCGAAAAGAAAAAGCAGAAAACGCGCGGTGGTTAGTGTGGAGATTGTCACGGGCTAGGAAGGCAAAATGTACAAGGGTCTGAGTATCGCAGAATAAACGTCATAAATTATAACAAAACATAATTATGCTAGATAATCCAATTCAAATATAAATCAAAATAGGTTATCTAGAACGAACGCAGAAGTAGAAAAGAAAGAGGAAGATATACAGAGAAGGAAATCCGATAAGAATCAAAATTGATTACATACTGACAATAAGAACACAGCTCTTATCATTTAATAAAATAACATCCAAAAATTGAACTTACAAAAACTTGATTACAAACTAACAATTAGAAAATAGCTCTAAAATGTCATAGTAAACATTAAGAAATTGAACTTACAAAAACTTGATTACAAACTAACAATAGGAAGACAGTCCTAAAATAAAAATAAAAAAATCAAGAAATTATTGTCTAGTTAAAAAGCTTTCTCAAGTAATATTCGATTTCTTACCGCTACATTTGTATATTTTGGCTGATGCTACAAATAAGAATCCAGCGTGATGCTTACCACATCACCCATCGTGTGCCGACGGTCAATGAAAAATACAGGCCTAACACTGTATTGACCTATATACCACGAGGTATGAAAGGGTTCCTTTACTTTTTTTACTACAAATAAGAATGAGAACATTGAAGTATGTTGGACATATAAAAAGACACCAAGGAAGGGATGGAGAATATCATTATGAAAGGAATCATCCCGGCAAAGAGGATAAGATGAAGACCACGTAGAAGATGAATTCAGGATGTCACTGATAATTTTAACATTTCGTCTGGAGAGGCGGGGCATCTTGCATATGAGAGAGAGAGAAATTACAAAGGACTGTTGGGGTGGCAAAGTTTTGAAACAGAACAAGACATGTGATGATGACATTTGTATGTAACGTAACCTTTTCTATTTCTCATCAGAAAATTGTGAAACTAATGTGGAATTTATTTTTAAATTTCAGAAACTTGGAAAGCAACCTCTTGACAGAAATTCCAGAGAAAAGTTTTCAACTGAAGGAAAAGCTAACTACACTTTCTTTAGTAAACAATCCCATTACGTTTGTGGCAGAGAAATCTTTCACAAATCTGTTATCTTTACAGGAAATGTAAGTAAATGAGAGTAGATGAACGATGTTAGTTCATTTATTTGACATGAGTCAGTTTTATGCCTTTAATGAACAATCAGAGCTACTTCATACGTGCCATGCAGGCTGATGTAATCTTCTTCTACTTCTTCAAACGCTCCATATCGACCACTTGTTAACCACTCTTTGTGATTTGTATGTGATCCAAGCCTAAGAGTGATTGTACGTTGTGCCAGTTATGCGTCTACAAGTAGGCCAGCACATCCGATTTCTTCGACGCTTTTTATTTAATAGTGTAGCTTTCTTAGGCCCCTACCTCAGTCACCTCTTACGACATGCCTTGTAGGTCTCAGTGTTATTATTTTTGCTCCCCTTGTGAGCTCCGGAAACCAACGGGTGGCTGAGGTAAGCTATCACAGATCTCCTTACTCGGTGTCTCAGGCATCCAGTTCTACTTGTTCAACAAGTACCTTTAAACTTCTCAAAGAAATGAATGGATTCAACATCGACTTTAATGACCTCGTTCAACAGGCAGTCGTGAAGAGACCGAAGAACATTCTCCTCGTCCATCCTCTACTTCTCGACAACCAATGCTATTGATCCAAGTTTTCCTCTCTCAATGCCGCAAACACCGGCATGCCGAGGACACTAGCTAGATCCTCGTTGACCCGTTGCAGTGAAGTTGGAACCGTACTTATGAACTATGAACTAGCTAGATGTTGAAAACTTCAATTGGCAACGTCTACGCCTGCCGCAACTGCCATTTTGAACATTTCGAAGCATCGACCGAGTTCTTTGTAAGATATGAATTTATTGAAGATAGTGAAGATATTTTGTCAGAATTTTATTTTTTTAACCTTTTTTCTAATGAATTTTGTCCGGACAGAGGCTTTCCAGTCTGCTCTTTTCGATTTTGAGCTGCCAATGGTTCTTTTACGTGCTCAAATTGACAAGGGACCTACTTTTTATCGTCCGTCTTCTTTGGAACTAGGAACACGACCTCACCTACACTGAGTTCAGAGATCTCTGGGAAAATACCACAATAGCTCCACGAGGAGGAATCAGGTACCATTTTCACGAGATGCCAGAACCTAACCTCTATGCCACATAGACCCCCTAACAGAAGAATACTAAGAATCCCATGAAATGATAAAAGGACTAATGTTGATTAAAAAAGAAGAACAGGTCATACCCTACAACGAATCAAATAAAAATATAATGTGTAATCATGAGTAAACATCTTGTTTATGTTACAGAAAACTTTCAGATGTTCGTGATATGACAAAGTTTCCAGATCTGAGAGGAACCACGAGTTTAACAGTTCTTCAGCTGGACAGGGCTAAAATCAGATTTATTCCATCAAACTTGTGCACCCACTTGAAGAAACTAAAAGTTTTGTGAGCATATAAATGTGGCTTGTAGCGACTGATGTAACAGTGATTAGTGATGGGTGGTAGTACAAAGTGATTAGTGATTGGTGGTAGTACAAAGTGATTAGTGATGGGTGGTAGTACAAAGTGATTAGTGATGGGTGGTAGCACAAAGTGATTAGTGATGGGTGGTAGTACAAAGTGATTAGTGATGGGTGGTAGTACAAAGTGATTAGTGATGGGTGGTAGTACAAAGTGATTAGTGATGGTGGTAGTACAAAGTGATTAGTGATGGGTGGTAGTACAAAGTGATTAGTGATATGTGGTAGCACAAAGTGATTAGTGATGGGTGGTAGTACAAAGTGATTAGTGATGGGTGGTAGCACAAAGTGATTAGTGATGGGTGGTAGTACAAAGTGATTAGTGATGGGTGGTAGTACAAAGTGATTAGTGATGGGTGGTAGTACAAAGTGATTAGTGATGGGTGGTAGTACAAAGTGATTAGTGATGGGTGGTAGTACAAAGTGATTAGTGATGGTGGTAGTACAAAGTGATTAGTGATGGGTGGTAGTACAAAGTGATTAGTGATGGGTGGTAGTACAAAGTGATTAGTGATGGGTGGTAGCACAAAGTGATTAGTGATATGTGGTAGTACAAAGTAATTAGTGATGGGTGGTAGTATAAAGTGATTAGTGATGGGTGGTAGTACAAAGTGATTAGTGATGGTTATATGGTAGTAAATGTATTAGTATGATAATAAGGGCGAAAGTAAAAGATAGTAATGGGTTTACAAAGAAACAATACGATATGCAGCAACGTTTCGACCAAAAGTCTTTATCAGGCAAAGGATACAACAAAAGTGAAGAAATTCACTTCTTACACGGCACAGAGCATATAGAATCAGACATTAAATGTATTCACTTCTGTTGTATCCTTTACTTGATAAAGACCTTTTTGTCGAAACGTTGCTGCATATCGTTGTTGTTTTTGTATATTGTAAAACTACAGTACTTAGCTTTTACATGTTTCGCCAAAGATAACATGACAAAACTTATTAATTAAGAATGTTAAGGATGTCGGAAGTTCACACGTAGAGATGAAGAAATCGACGATTAATATATTATTCGATGAAGAGCAACAATTGTAACCTTACACATCAATGAGTTCAAGAAGAGTTAGAACAAGCTGTAGTAGCTTTTCAGAGTTTTTATTGAATGTTATTCTAAACAACTAATTTGAAAGTTCAGCAAGATCAGTAATTTGCAGTTTTGTTAAGATTTAATCAAGTTACAATTTGTAATATTTGTGTTTCAGTTTCATATTTAAGAAATGAATTATTTCCATTTGTTTTCTAGTGACGTGCATTCTAACAAGATTGGAATAATACCAGAAATGTCACAGTGTAAACAGCTAAGTATTCTGTAAGTATTTTCATATTTTATGAATATAAAATATCTTTGTGTATGCATGTGCATTGCATAGGTACACAACTTCTCTGTGTGTGAATGTACACTAAAATATCTTTGTGTATGCATGTGCATTGCATATGTACACAACTTCTCTGTGTGTGAATGTACACTACATAAATACACAACCTCTGTGTGTGTGTGTGTGTGTGTGTGTGTGTGTGTGTGTTGTGTGCTGTTCACTACACAGATACGCAACATCTCTCTATGTGTACAATATCTTCTGCCAATTCAAAGTTGGAATCTCTTCAGCAGGAATAAATATAACAACAGGCCCCACTGTTTTTTTTACACTAATAAAATAAAAACTGTGGGCAAGACGCGTCTTTCATGAATAGAAGACAATATTTATATCTGTGGATAACGTAATATGTACTCGTACTTGCTGGTGGTGATTCTATTAATGTAAACATGACTGACAAATAACCTGCCACTGTGAATCTACAAAACTTTTGGTGGACACTCGACAGAATAGTACTAAAACTTCACTAACAGGGAGAAAGAAATACTTGCTAATACAGAAAGACAATACAATGTGAAGAAAATATAACTGATGTTTTACACGAAGATATTATAAGGAAACGAAGGTGGAAATATTTAGCTCATGTTTTTAGATCAGACGAACAGAGACTAAATCGGCAAGTCATTTTTGTCACCAGTTGGGAAAACAAAACATGGAAGACCTAAGACCACTCTTCGAAGAACAATCCTACAAGAAAGTAAACTATTGGGATGTAAAACCATACAAGAGCTCCAACTGCTACCAACGAACCGCATCACATGGAGATCTAAAACATCTGCCATATGTGCCGCCTTTGGCACGAAAGGAACAAACTAAGTAACTAACTTACACGAAAACCTGAAACCAGAAGAGGCTAGTAATGAAGCACCCAAACTGAATGCACGTGACTGGAGATTGAATTGAGCAGACGGAGTAAAATATAGCTCACCGCAACCGAAGTTTAAGATTACTATAAAGCTCAGCGAAGTAGTGCTTAATCCAAGGGATTTACCGAATGAAAGAGTACTATTCTAAGACAGAGTTTCTCAATGTGTGACGCATGTTCTACATGGAGGCGGCAATCTGAATAATTTTGGAGAAGGGGTAGGGCAATTGATAGTGATACTGTTACTGATATCATTTGAAAAAGTTAGTAGTATAGGCAAACAGAAAAATCTCTGAGGGCTACAGAGATATGATGTTACAGCAGAATGATGAGAATCCCAGGAACTGTTAAAATGACTAATGTGGAGGTGTTGAATGAGGTCAAGATACAAAGCTTGTCATCAATATAAGAAAGATGCAGTCATCCTTTTTCCGGCATGTGATGAGACAGGAAGGCTTAGAACAAACTGTGACAACCTGTAAAATCGAGTGGAAACAAAACAGAGGAAGACAGAGAGAGAAAATATTAGACAGTCTGACTTCATGACACGGAAGAGCGTCAACATCTGAGATGATAGCAAATACCGAGAGATTTGTGGAGATCTATGATCGCATACAAGAACTATGCAGACACTAGTGGAGAAAAGAAAGAGACACTGACGATGGATAGGACACACATTGAGAAAATCAACCGGAAACATTGCAAGACAGGCACTGTTTTGGAATCTGCAGGGAAAGAGGAGTAGGGAATGCATACCTAGAGAGCTCGAGACTGAAATTAGAAGGATAGGTAAAACATGAACAGAATTGGAAGGTATGGCAGGAGAGAGGAAGAGCTGGAGAAGGTTTGTTGAAGACCTGTGCTACTTTGAGAGTTAAAAGTGAAAAAGAATAATGATCACATACGTCAGTCGGCATGGCACCTGATGATAATGTTGAAATAACATAGGCGATAAAGTAGTAACATTAAAAAGGGAAGAACACCGCACAAGCAGCCTCATGAAGTCATGCAACAAAATTCACCTTCATATTTATATGGAATTTTGCTTGAAAAGATAGGGGACGGGATAATTTAGAAGCCATATATATATATAATAAGATCGTTGGTGACATACATATTATATGGTTCTTATTTATAATTCAATATGTCAACAGAAATATAGGTAGAAACGAGCTGACATCAATAGATGGAAGATTGTTCTATGGCATGGATCATCTCAAAGACCTGACACTCAGTATCAACTATATCCACACGATTACAGAAGATACATTTGTTGGACTTGAATCTCTGGAGTATCTGTAAGTTGGAATTAGATGTAGGGGTCTTAGGGTTACATTGCGTTCTGAAAATAGTGGGTTCGAATCCAGACCACGCCGTTCTGTTTACGAGTACAGTTTTTGTCGGAGAACTTTAGGATTATGTTAGTGCTACGTAGGTCGGGGTTTGTGTAATACCCTCGGCCGAGTGTTGGATTTCACAATACGAATGGTTGTCTTCATTGCACCAGTCTTTCTTTGATCGAGTTTATAGTCCTATCGAAGACGGACGAAAAAACATAGGTTCCGTGTTCAAACTGAGCATGTACTTCAAACCCTTAGCAGTTCAAACTGAGCATGTACTTCAAACCCTTAGCAGTTCAAACTGAGCATGTACTTCAAACCCTTAGCAGACTTGTCTTCATTGCACCTCTTGCTTTCGACTGAGCATAGTCCTATCAAGACCCTAGGCCAGTTCAAACTGAGCATGTACGAGAACCCTTAGCAGTTCAAACTGAGCATGTACGAGAACCCTTAGCAGTTCAAACTGAGCATGTACTGAGAACCCTTAGCAGTTCAAACTGAGCATGTACGAGAACCCTTAGCAGTTCAAACTGGGGGCAGACTGGAAGCCAGCCTGAGACAGTTCAAAAACGAGATAATATTTCAAAACCTTACCATCTTCAAACTTACATGCGGAACCTGCTGGTAACTAGAAGACTAAATTGCCCGTGCTAGCAGAAAATCTTTCTTTAAACATGAACAGAGCCTCTGCGAGGGTTTCGAGTCAGCATAGTTACTCACCGAAGTGTAATGATGATGGTCCAATCAATCAATCAATCAATATTTTTTTTTCGATCCTTCTCCTTAAAAATGGCACGCTACCTGCAGAGAGAATTGCTCAAAACACGAGCTCCGTAGCTCTGGCAAGAATTCACTCGTAAACAGCATGGCTCGGATATAAACCAACCGACCTTCAGGACACAATGCGAGCAGCTTAATCACTGTTGTGGTGTCGTCACTGTCTTACTGATATACCTATTTCGATCGAGAGAATGGTATTCATCATTTCGATGGTACTGTTCGTAGAGTCTGGGTTGCTACTTTTCTCAAAATATGTGATTTCATTATCTCAATGTTCATTTTCTCCTGTCTTTTTGCCTGTCTTTTTACCCTTCTTTTCTGGTAGATCTCAATGTTATGACTTACTTCACTTGACTTACTCTTCACCTCTCCCAGTGGAGCATAGGGCATCAACAGTTATCCTCCACTTTTCCCGGTCTCTTGTTGTTCTCTTTATAGCTTCCCAGGGTTGTCCAACATCCTTAATTTTCTCAATAAGACTCTTGTCTCCAAGTCTGTTTCGAACGTCCTCTTTCCGTTTTCCTTGTGGGATTTACTCAAGTACCTGTCTAGTGACACTAAACAGTGTCTTCTGTAGGGCATGTCCGACACATAGCCATTTTCTGCTCATGACCTGGGTCATCATGTGATCTCGCCATGTTCTCATCCACAGTTCTGAACACTATGTCAGTATTAAAGTTCTCAATTAAAGTGTATTTTGCTTTGTATCAGATCTTGTGTAGTGTGAGATTGATTCTTATATAAATGTCAACAACGGAAATTCATCACTCTGCAAAATTAATCATTCATACATCTCTTAGTCTTGTCCGGTCTTTTTGCATGCCTTCTCTATACATATCATCATCATCGTTATTACTAAACTGACGTCATTGCACCCCGGGCAGACCCATAGGTGCTCAGTCTCCCCAACAGATATCGAAGAGTATGCATACTGATGGTTCCTGTGGCTCGCTGATTAAACACACCTCTCATTCTGTCTCTCAGGCACCCAGTTCGACTTGAACAACGGGTAACTCCAAACTGCTAAATCGCTTGATCGATTCAACATCGATTTTAGTGTCCTCATCCAACAGACAGTCGCGAAGAGACCGAAGAATATCCCCTTATCCATCTTCAACTCCCCAACATTCGATGCTGTTGATGCAAGCCTGTCTGCTCTCTCATTACTGTAAACACCCGCATGCCCAGGACAGTATATCCACGTAAGCCGCTGGAGGTTAGAAACTTCTATAGACGACATCCACTCATATATTATCATCATCATCATCACCATCATCATCATCATCAACATCATCATCATCAATACCACCATCATCATCATCATCATTATCCTCAACATCATCATCTTTATTATCGTCATCATCATCATCATCATCATCACCATCACCATCATCATGCGACAAACTTAGTGGCTTTCACAATTAATGATGTCAGCAATATTAATGTCGATATAACATTTTAACACTTCAAACAGTTATAGTATTATTATGTTCAGCCATGTTTTCAATTCCTCTTCCTCTCTGCATTTGATTATTTGTTTTTATTCGTGTTTCTCTTTCTTTTCCTCCATTTGTTACAAAGTTGTTAATTGTTCCACATCTAAATTGTGTCCAAGAATTTTGTCGATGTTCGTTTAAAGTAGAATTATCTAATTAGAAGGAACTCCAAATCAAAGAAAACTGGCTGATGCTACACATAAGAATGAGAAGATTGAAGCATTTTGGACATCTACAAAGACGTGAAGGGTTGAAGAAGACAAATATGTAGGGAGGCACTCGGCAAAGAGAAGAAGAAAAAGAACACGGAGATGAACTCAAAATGGGATAGATGATTTCAGTATGACGGCAGCGAAGTCGGGGCGGGGTATTTAACCTACGAAAGATTTCCCATTCATACGTCGATACTGGGTAATATGCATGCTCTTAGTATTGCGATCTTTGTTTTCCTGTCAGTTCCATTCCATACTGTTCTTAGTTGTCTAATTTTGTGTAAGAGTATATTTTATCTTCATTTAAATTCCTTCATCCTTTTTATTATACAAACAAACTACTACTGTTAATAATTTCTTTTTGGAGCCATTACATCTCAATGTGTGCCATTGCATCACAGCGGGGGCCATCACATGTCACTGTGTGCTATTACATCTCAATGTGTGCCATTGCATCACAGCGGGGGCCATCACATGTCACTGTGTGCTATTACATCTCAATGTGTGCCATTGCATCACAGCGGGGGCCATCACATGTCACTGTGTGCTATTACATCTCAATGTGTGCCATTGCATCACAGCGGGGGCCATCACATGTCACTGTGTGCTATTACATCTCAATGTGTGCCATTGCATCACAGCGGAGGCCATCACATGTCATGCTTAATCATGTGCCATGTAGGCCATCACATGTCACTGTGTGCTATTACATCTCAATGTGTGCCATTGCATTCAATGTGTGCCATTGCATTCAATGTGTGCGATTGCCTCCAAATGTGTACCACTGCATCCTAATAAATGTGTTATTTTTCCAGGGATATTTTTCCATATATCCCTGATCTCAGTGTAGGTGAGATCGAGTTCCTAGTCATATCGGAGACGGACGATAAAACACAGGTCCGGTGTTCAAGTTGAGCATATAACAGAGCCCTTGGCAGTTCCAAATCGGAAAGATCAGGCTGGAAAGCCGCTACCCGTCGGAAAGATCAGGCTGGAAAGCCGCTACCCGTCGGAAAGATCAGTGGACCCGGAAAGTCCCGCTACCCGTCGGAAAGATCAGGCTGGAAAGCCGCTGCCCGGGAAAAATTCATTAGAAAGATTAAAAATAAATCCTACACAATCTTTTTACCATCTTTTAAATTACATCGGTGACCATTGCCGGTGTTATGGATTTCGTGCACTGCCGTTGAAATCTTCCTATGTAAGAAACAGATCGGAGCACACATGGTTACTCACCGAAGTGTAATGATTCGTGTCTTATCAAGCAATCAATCAATCATGTACATATATATATAAAAGTATATGTGTGTGATTGTAAGAAACATACGTTTTTTTCAATGAAATTAATCATATAATATTATCGTCCCCAGAAACTTGGCAGAGAATCAGATTAGGAGATTCACCTAACGCTTTTTGTCACTCAAATCACTCAAACACTTGTAAGTTAATACATAAATTTCATGTTAAACTCTCACAATGAATGTGTTTAATTCACATCAATGGTAATACAATAGAGCAAGTACAGGAATTCAAGTACCTAGGAAGTGTATTTACAGAGGATGGAAGACTCGACAGAGAGATAGAAACTAGAGTCCAGAAAGCAAATGCAATAACCTACCAACTAGCGCCACTACTTGGACATTCAAACATCTCACTGACAGCTAAACAACAGTTGATCAACATCATTTTCATACCCACTCTATGTTACCAATGTCAAGCATGGACAATGAATAAGACACTTGCACAGAAAATATCAACATGCGAAATGAGATGTCTCCGCAAAGTCACCAACAACACAAGAATCGACAGAGTTACGAATACCAGCATCAGAGAAAAGGTTGGAAAAGACGGCTTGAATTATATAGCGAACCAGAGAATGACGTGGTTTGGCCACTTAGTAAGAATGCGAACAGACCAAACTGTCTATGAAGCTTTCCACAACAGAATATCAGGAAGGAAGGCGAGAGGAAGACTGAGGAAAAGTTGGATAGATAACGTAGTTAGATCCTGCAGAGGGATCTACAGAAAACCATCACACAAAGTCACCAGAGAAGCGCAAGACAAATACATAAAATCACTGACACTGAAGTGTTAACAACCAAAGCCGACCGTAAAACAATGTTAAAACTGTAACAAAAAGAAGAAGTAAGCTACTAATCACGACATTGGTTTACCGTAATTTTGACGGAAGCGATTAATTCGACTTAAATCACTCTGACAAGAGGAATGAATGTGTTTCTATTTTAACGTTTTACTTTCTTGACATGTTCTATTTTAACTGTTGCAAGGGATCATGAACCTCAACACCTCTATCACACAAGTTTGGATGAACTATTTAAATAAAATAAACACGGAGTAGGGTTATAACAAGAAAGCGACACAAATACATTTTTAATTGTCGTATTTTCCAAGACCATATTGTGTAAAAATGCAAATGGTGTCGCTAAAACAGGCTTCCCAGAACTCAGGCTCGACAATCAATGAAAAATATGACATAGATGTATATAAGTAAAGTAAAGAAGCCCATTCTCATACCTTGAAGTATATATAATAATACCGTGTTAGGTTCGTATCTTTCATTGACGAATGGTAATATAGTCTAATGGTAATGGTAATATAGTCTAATGGTAATGGTAATATAGTCTAATGGTAATGGTAATATAGTCTAATGGTAATGGTAATATAGTCTAATGGTAATGGTAATATAGTCTAATGGTAATGGTAATATAGTCTAATGGTAATGTATCAGTCACACTAATGGTAATATAGTCACACTAATGGTAATATAGTCACACTAATGGTAATATAGTCACACTAATGGTAATATAGTCACACTAATGGTAATATAGTCACACTAATGGTAATATAGTCACACTAATGGTATCATAGTCACACTAATGGTAATATAGTCACACTAGGTGGTAAATAGTCACACTAATGGTAATATAGTCTAATGGTAATGGTAATATAGTCTAATGGTAATGGTAATATAGTCACACTAATGGTAGTATAGTCACACTAATGGTAATATGAGTCACACTATGGTAATATAGTCCACTAATGGTAATATAGTCACACTAATGGTAATATAGTCACACTAATGGTAATATAGTCACACTAATGGTAATATAGTCACACTAATGGTAATAGTAGCACACTAATGGTAATATAGTCACACTAATGGTAATATAGTCACACTAATGGTAATATAGTCACACTAATGGTAATATAGTCACACTAATGGTAATATAGTCACACTAATGGTAATATAGTCACACTAATGGTAATATAGTCACACTAATGGTAATATAGTCACACTAATGGTAATATAGTCACACTAATGGTAATATAGTCACACTAATGGTAGTATAGTAACACTAATGGTACTATAGTCAACATCACACCTGTCGTCTTTACTTCCCAGTGCTTTACCTGGTACACAATTGAGACTGGGATCACACCTGTCGTCTTTACTTCCCAGTGCTTTACCTGGTACACAATTGAGACTGGGATCACACCTGTCGTCTTTACTTCTCAGTGCTTTACCTGGTACACAATTGAGACTGGGATCACACCTGTCGTCTTTACTTCTCAGTGCTTTACCTGGTACACAATTGAGACTGGGATCACACCTGTCATCTTTACTTCTCAGTGCTTTACCTGGTACACAATTGAGACTGGGATCACACCTGTCGTCTTTACTTCTCAGTGCTTTACCTGGTACACAATTGAGACTGGGATCACACCTGTCGTCTTTACTTCCCAGTGCTTTACCTGGTACACAATTGAGACTGGGATCACACCTGTCATCTTTACTTCTCAGTGCTTTACCTGGTACACAATTGAGACTGGGATCACACCTGTCGTCTTTACTTCTCAGTGCTTTACCTGGTACACAATTGAGACTGGGATCACACCTGTCGTCTTTACTTCCCAGTGCTTTACCTGGTACACAATTGAGACTGGGATCACACCTGTCGTCTTTACTTCCCAGTGCTTTACCTGGTACACAATTGAGACTGGGATCACACCTGTCGTCTTTACTTCTCAGTGCTTTACCTGGTACACAATTGAGACTGGGATCACACCTGTCGTCTTTACTTCCCAGTGCTTTACCTGGTACACAATTGAGACTGGGATCACACCTGTCGTCTTTACTTCCCAGTGCTTTACCTGGTACACAATTGAGACTGGGATCACACCTGTCATCTTTACTTCCCAGTGCTTTACCTGGTACACAATTGAGACTGGGATCACACCTGTCATCTTTACTTCCCAGTGCTTTACCTGGTACACAATTGAGACTGGGATCACACCTGTCGTCTTTACTTCCCAGTGATTTACCTGGTACACAATTGAGACTGGGATCACACCTGTCGTCTTTACTTCCCAGTGCTTTACCTGGTACACAATTGAGACTGGGATCACACCTGTCGTCTTTACTTCCCAGTGCTTTACCTGGTACACAATTGAGACTGGGATCACACCTGTCATCTTTACTTCCCAGTGCTTTACCTGGTACACAATTGAGACTGGGATCACACCTGTCATCTTTACTTCCCAGTGCTTTACCTGGTACACAATTGAGACTGGGATCACACCTGTCGTCTTTACTTCCCAGTGATTTACCTGGTACACAATTGAGACTGGGATCACACCTGTCGTCTTTACTTCTCAGTGCTTTACCTGGTACACAATTGAGACTGGGATCACACCTGTCATCTTTACTTCCCAGTGCTTTACCTGGTACACAATTGAGACTGGGATCACACCTGTCGTCTTTACTTCTCAGTGCTTTACCTGGACACATTGAGACTGGGATCACACCTGTCGTCTTTACTTCCCAGTGCTTTACCTGGTACACAATTGAGACTGGGATCACACCTGTCGTCTTTACTTCTCAGTGCTTTACCTGGCACACAATTGAGACTGGGATCACACCTGTCGTCTTTACTTCTCAGTGCTTTACCTGGTACACAATTGAGACTGGGATCACACCTGTCGTCTTTACTTCCCAGTGCTTTACCTGGTACACAATTGAGACTGGGATCACACCTGTCATCTTTACTTCCCAGTGCTTTACCTGGTACACAATTGAGACTGGGATCACACCTGTCATCTTTACTTCCCAGTGCTTTACCTGGTACACAATTGAGACTGGGATCACACCTGTCGTCTTTACTTCCCAGTGATTTACCTGGTACACAATTGAGACTGGGATCACACCTGTCGTCTTTACTTCTCAGTGCTTTACCTGGTACACAATTGAGACTGGGATCACACCTGTCGTCTTACTTCTCAGTGCTTTACCTGGTACACAATTGAGACTGGGATCACACCTGTTGTCTTTACTTCCCAGTGATTTACCTGGTACACAATTGAGACTGGGATCACACCTGTCGTCTTTACTTCTCAGTGCTTTACCTGGTACACAATTGAGACTGGGATCACACCTGTCGTCTTACTTCTCAGTGCTTTACCTGGTACACAATTGAGACTGGGATCACACCTGTCGTCTTTACTTCCCAGTGATTTACCTGGTACACAATTGAGACTGGGATCACACCTGTCGTCTTTACTTCTCAGTGCTTTACCTGGTACACAATTGAGACTGGGATCACACCTGTCATCTTTACTTCCCAGTGCTTTACCTGGTACACAATTGAGACTGGGATCACACCTGTCGTCTTTACTTCTCAGTGCTTTACCTGGTACACAATTGAGACTGGGATCACACCTGTCGTCTTTACTTCCCAGTGCTTTACCTGGTACACAATTGAGACTGGGATCACACCTGTCGTCTTTACTTCCCAGTGCTTTACCTGGTACACAATTGAGACTGGGATCACACCTGTCGTCTTTACTTCTCAGTGCTTTACCTGGCACACAATTGAGACTGGGATCACACCTGTCGTCTTTACTTCTCAGTGCTTTACCTGGTACACAATTGAGACTGGGTCGAATTGAGAGCCGTTACGTTTGGAAAATATTCTACGCCCACTGTGGAAATATTCTACGCCCATCGAAAATATTCTACGCCCACTGTGGAAATATTCTACGCCCACTGTGGAAATATTCTACGCCCACTGTGGAAATATTCTACGCCCACTGTGGAAATATTCTACGCCCACTGTGGAAATATTCTACGCCCACTGTGGAAATATTCTACGCCCACTGTGGAAATATTCTACGCCCACTGTGGAAATATTCTACGCCCACTGTGGAAATATTCTACGCCCACTGTGGAAATATTCTACGCCCACTGTGAAAATATTCTACGCCCACTGTGGAAATATTCTACGCCCACTGTGGAAATATTCTACGCCCACTGTGGAAATATTCTACGCCCACTGTGGAAATATTCTACGCCCACTGTGGAAATATTCTACGCCCACTGTGGAAATATTCTACGCCCACTGTGGAAATATTCTACGCCCACTGTGGAAATATTCTACGCCCACTGATCCTGGAAATATTCTCGCCACTGTGGAAATATTCTACGCCCACTGTGGAAATATTCTACGCCCACTGTGGAAATATTCTACGCCCACTGTGAAAATATTCTACGCCCACTGTGGAAATATTCTACGCCCACTGTGAAATATTCTATGCCCACTGTGAAATATTCTACGCCACTGTGGACATATTCTACGCCCACTGTGGACATATTCTACGCCCACTGTGAAATATTCTATCGCCCACTGTGATACACGCCATGAATATTCTACGCCCACTGTGGACATATTCTACCCACTGTGGACATATTCTACGCCCACTGTGGAAATTTTATCTCACGCCCACTGTGGAAATATTCTACGCCCTCACTGATGGAAATATTCTACGCCCACTGTGGAAATATTCTACGCCCACTGTGGAAATATTCTACGCCCACTGTGAAAATATTCTACGCCCACTGTGGAAATATTCTACGCCCACTGTGAAATATTCTCGCCCACTGTGGAAATATTCTACGCCCACTGTGGAAATATTCTACGCCCACTGTGGAAATATTCTACGCCCACTGTGGAAATATTCTACGCCCACTGTGAAATATTCTCGCCCACTGTGGAAATATTCTACGCCCACTGTGGAAATATTCTACGCCCACTGTGGAAATATTCTACCCACTGTGGAAATATTCTACGCCACTGTGGAAATATTCTACGCCCACTGTGGAAATATTCTACGCCCACTGTGGAAATATTCTACGCCCACTGTGGAAATATTCTACGCCCACTGTGGAAATATTCTACCCACTGCATGTGAAATATTCTACGCCCACTGTGAAATATTCCTAATTCGCCCACTGTGAAATATTCTACGCCTCACTGTGGAAATATTCTACGCCACTGTGGAAATATTCTACGCCACTGTGAAATATTCTACGCCCACTGTGAAATATTCTACGCCACTGTGGAAATATTCTACGCCACTGTGAAATCTACCCACTGTGGAAATATTCTACGCCCACTGTGGAAATATTCTACGCCCACTGTGGAAATATTCTACGCCCACTGTGGAAATATTCTACGCCCACTGTGGAAATATCTCATCGCCCACTGTGGAAATATTCTACGCCACTGTGAAATATCTCTACGCCACTGTGGAAATATCCTCGCCACTGTGGAAATATCCTACGCCCACTGTGGAAATATCCTACGCCCACTGTGGAAATATCCTACGCCCACTGTGGAAATATCCTACGCCCACTGTGGAAATATCCTACGCCCACTGTGGAAATATCCTACGCCCACTGTGGAAATATCCTACGCCCACTGTGGAAATATCCTACGCCCACTGTGGAAATATCCTACGCCCACTGTGGAAATATCCTACGCCCACTGTGGAAATATCCTACGCCCACTGTGGAATATTCTAGCCCACTGTGAAATATTCTACGCCCACTGTGGAAATATTCTACGCCCACTGTGGAAATATTCTACGCCCACTGTGGAAATATTCTACGCCCACTGTGGAATATTTCTACGCCCACTGTGGAATATTCTACGCCCACTGTGGAAATATTCTACGCCCACTGTGGAAATATTCTACGCCCACTGTGGAAATATTCTACGCCCACTGTGGAAATATTCTACGCCCACTGTGGACATATTCTACGCCCACTGTGGAAATATTCTACGCCCACTGTGGAAATATTCTACGCCCACTGTGAAAATATTCTACGCCCACTGTGGAAATATTCTACGCCCACTGTGGAAATATTCTACGCCCACTGTGAAAATATTCTACGCCCACTGTGGAAATATTCTACGCCCACTGTGGAAATATTCTACGCCCACTGTGGAAATATTCTACGCCCACTGTGGAAATATTCTACGCCCACTGTGGAAATATTCTACGCCCACTGTGGAAATATTCTACGCCACTGTGGAAAATTCTCCATTTTCTACACGTGAAATTCTACTGCCCACTGTGGAAATATTCTCCCACTGTGGAAATATTCTACGCCCACTGTGGAAATATTCTACGCCCACTGTGAAAATATTCTACGCCCACTGTGGAAATATTCTACGCCCACTGTGGAAATATTCTAGCTCCACTGTGAAATATTCCCATGAAAATTCAGCCCACTGTGGAAATATTCTACCCACTGTGGAAATATTCTAGCCACTGTGGAAATATTCTACGCCCACTGTGGAAAATTCTACGCCACTGTGAAATATTCTACCCACTGTGGAAATATTCTACGCCCACTGTGGAAATATTCTACGCCCACTGTGGAAATATTCTACGCCCACTGTGGAAATATTCTACGCCCACTGTGGAAATATTCTACGCCCACTGTGGAAATATTCTACGCCCACTGTGGAAATATTCTACGCCCACTGTGGAAATATTCTACTCACTGTGAAATATTCTACGCCCACTGTGGAAATATTCTCGCCCACTGTGGAAATATTCATGCCACTGTGGAAATATTCTACCCACTGTGGAAATTTCACGCCCACCTGTGAAATATTCTACGCCCACTGTGGAAATATTCTACGCCACTGTGAAATATTCTACCCACTGTGGAAATATTCTACGCCCACTGTGGAAATATTCTACCCACTGTGGAAATATTCTACGCCACTGTGGAAATATTCTCGCCCACTGTGGAAATATTCTACGCCACTGTGGAAATATTCTACGCCCACTGTAATTCACTGGAAATATTCTACGCCCACTGTGGAAATATTCCGCCCACTGTGGAAATATTCTGCCCACTGTGATTCTGACACGCCCATGTGGAGTATTTTTTCACGAGACTGTGGAATATTTACGCCACTGTGGAAATGTTCTGCCCTTGTGAAATACTTCTGGACGCCCACTGGACGAGAGACCGAGTCATGGGTACTAAGCCCATGCTGAAGTCAACTTCAGCTTAGCTGAACCCGGACAATCGCGTAAGAAATCGAACACAGAACAGACTTTGTTCGAGTACTGTTTCGGACTCTAGATTGTTGCCGGCTACGGAGTCGTACTTTGTGCAAGTCTGGCAGATGCTACCTGTGCTGGACAAGATGACGGAGTCTAAGAGTAAAACCTGCAATGAAGTCAGACCTTCAAAGTTTGGAGCCTTGAACGGAAGTCGCAAAGAAACGTAGAAAGCAAGCAAAACAACATAATGTTAGTAACGGTCGCCAGGTTGTCGGAGTCCACAAGGGAAGTACAAACTAGTTACACTGTGACCTACAAGGTATGTCGGAGCCACAAGGAAGTACAAACTAGTTACACTGTGACCTACAAGGTATGTCGGAGCCCACAAGGGAAGTACAAACTAGTTACACTGTGACCTACAAGGCATGTCGGAGCCACAAGGAAGTACAAACTAGTTACACTGGACCTACAAGGTATGTCGGAGTCACAAGGAAGTACAAACTAGTTACACTGTGACCTACAAGGTATGTCGGAGCCCACAAGGGAAGTACAAACTAGTTACACTGCGACCTACAAGGTATGTCGGAGCCCACAAGGGAAGTACAAACTAGTTACACTGTGACCTACAAGGTATGTCGGAGTCCACAAGGGAAGTACAAACTAGTTACACTGTGACCTACAAGGTATGTCGGAGCCCACAAGGGAAGTACAAACTAGTTACACTGTGACCTACAAGGTATGTCGGAGCCCACAAGGGAAGTACAAACTAGTTACACTGCGACCTACAAGGTATGTCGGAGCCCACAAGGGAAGTACAAACTAGTTACACTGTGACCTACAAGGTATGTCGGAGCCCACAAGGGAAGTACAAACTAGTTACACTGTGACCTACAAGGTATGTCGGAGTCCACAAGGGAAGTACAAACTAGTTACACTGCGACCTACAAGGTATGTCGGAGCCCACAAGGGAAGTACAAACTAGTTACACTGTGACCTACAAGGTATGTCGGAGCCCACAAGGGAAGTACAAACTAGTTACACTGCGACCTACAAGGTATGTCGAGCCCACAAGGAAGTACACACTAGTTACACTGTGACCTACAAGGTATGTCGGAGCCCACAAGGGAAGTACAAACTAGTTACACTGCGACCTACAAGGCATGTCGGAGTCCACAAGGGAAGTACAAACTAGTTACACTGTGACCTACAAGGTATGTCGGAGTCCACAAGGGAAGTACAAACTAGTTACACTGCGACCTACAAGGTATGTCGGAGTCCACAAGGGAAGTACAAACTAGTTACACTGCGACCTACAAGGCATGTCGGAGTCCACAAGGGAAGTACAAACTAGTTACACTGCGACCTACAAGGCATATCGAATGAGGAGATTAATATAGGGTTCAGTTTTGGACTGGCTAACAAATCCAGTAGATAATTTTAGTTATAAAATCCTAGCAAACATACGTGTAATAGAGGGACTAATAGATTTCTTTTCCGTGCTCAACTTTAATACGGACATACTTTTTATCGTCCATTTCCGATAGGACTAGTAACTGGATCTCATCTACATTGAGATCAGGGATATCTGGAAACAGCTCGATAGCTCCGCTCGGCGATGAAAAAAGTGCCTTTGGAACAAAAGCGAGCCCTTTACCCGCTCCTACAGGGAATTAAAATATAAAGTCGTTACTCTTATATATGAGTCGCGATTCTGTAGGAGAATAACTTGTCTCATTTCAAACGTTACCTTGACAATGAAATGTAAAAAGGTTACTCCATATTTTATAATGGGGGTCATAAAATATTCTCATTTAAAGTGTCACTTTCACATTTAAATATCAAAACTGTTACTTTCAGTTCTTTTTGTTTTCGTACAGAAATCTCGGAGAGAACAGAATCCATCATCTGCCAACTGCTGGACTTGTCAGTCTAGAAAAGTTGATGGTATTCAACAATCCAGATCTTCGTGAGTTCCACCTGAAAGAGCAGTTTCCATTAGTCAACAATTTTGTCTTGTCATACGCCTACCACTGCTGTGACTTCATTCTCTCCAAACCTGAGGTAATGTCTTGGTTGTAGAAGGGCAAAAGTTTGTATAATTCTTTCTACTTATGGTAGGTATGGGCACGCTGTATTTCATGCTTGTCTGGGAAAAACCTACAATCCCACAATCCCGAGTTCAATCCCACACTCGACGTTCCACACGTGAGGAAGGAAGTGGCACTCATACCTCGTGCACATCTCTTCTTCTTCTTTTGCCGTCACACTGCTACTGGGTTGTTGCCCAGTGTCGTGGTTTTCTGTTTTTGTCTTGCTCTGTTCTGGTGACTTGAGTTATTATTTTTGATTGTTATTTTTGCTCTTTTACATGATTCTGCTATGCCATCTAATCATCTTTTCGTGGTCTTCCTCTCGCCTTCTTTCCTGATTTCCTGCACATTGTTCTAGTAATGTGAAGTGACGGGCACTTCATACCCAGAGGTCGGAAAAGACTATAGGGCATGTTATACACTACCAAGACTTTGCTTCAGAGGATCAACGTGATGATTGTGTCTAACCAGTAAAGCCACAAGAATGATCACATGTATACACATATATTCTTTCGAGGTCTAACAATGTAGTGAATGAGATATTAGAAGACAGTGTCATTGGGATAGAACATGATAATACCATACTCCCTTTGTAAGCAGTGCTCCAGGTTACATGCAGAATTACAGCAGTGCTCCAGGTTACATGCAGAATTACAGTGTCAGTGCTGCCAGGGTTAAGCAGAATTACAGAAGTGTGAAGAGCAAACATCAATCGATGACAGAAGTATAATCCCAAGTCAAAATTTGCTGAGAACTGTTGTAGCCAATATTCACTTCTTGTGCAGTATGAATCGAAGACCACAGTAGAATAGCAAGTCAATAATTTGCTAAGAACCATTGTTGAGCCAATATTCACTTCTTGTGCAGTATGAATCGAAGACCACAGTAGAATAGCAAGTCAACAATTTGCTAAGAACCGTTGTGTTGAACAGAGATTCACTTATGTTGCAGTATGTATCGAAGACGAAAGACATTTCCAAGTCAACAATTTGCTAAGAACCGTTGTGTTGAACCAAGATTCAAGTATGTTGCAGTATGTAACGAAGACGAGAGTAGAATAGCAAGTCAACAATTTGCTAAGAACCGTTGTGTTGAACCAAGATTCAAGTATGTTGCAGTATGTAACGAAGACGAGAGTAGAATAGCAAGTCAACAATTTGCTAAGAACCGTTGTGTTGAACCAAGATTCAAGTATGTTGCAGTATGTAACGAAGACGAGAGTAGAATAGCAAGTCAACAATTTGCTAAGAACCGTTGTGTTGCACCAAGATTCAAGTATGTTGCAGTATGTAACAAAGATGAAAGACAGTCCAGAGTCTAAAATTGGCTGAAAATCAAAGACGAAAGACAATACCAAGTGAAAAATGTGTTTAAAACCGTTGTGTTGAACCAAGATTCAAGTACTCGTATGCTGCAATATGAAACAAAGATGAAAGACAGTCCAGAGTCTAACATTTGCTGAAAATCAAAGACGAAAGACAATACCAAGTTGAAAATTTGTTTAAAACCGTTGTGTGTGTTGTACCAATATTTGCATATGTTGCGGTGTTACGTAACTGTGACTAAGTGGTTACGCTCTTGCCGAAGGTCGGTTCGAATCCAGACGGCGCCGTTCTGTTTACGAGTGCATTCTTTACAGAGACCCTAGGATTATTTCTGAAGCTACGGAGTTCATGCTTGTGCAATATCTCGGCAGGTGACTTGCCAGTTCTCTGGAAAGGAACTGAGCCATATTGAGTAAAACCTGGTGCAATGAAAGTCAATCTTTCAGTTTTAAAACACTTTAAACCATAGACACAAAAAATAAACGTTTTTTTTTTCCCCAAGAAAAAAGAGAAAGAAAACAAATAAATATTCACTCCTTGTGTTCAGAAAGCATTGGCAAACTGCTGAACGTATAAATGGAGCCTAGAAAATCAACGACTCGTTTACTGTGGTAGATGACAACATCCAGTAACAACTGGATATGCCAGGATTTGTATTCTGTAATAAATGAATTGTATATCTAACATTTCTTTCAGTCAACTTTTCTGTATGTATATTGCACACTTTTCTTTTGACAACGTATTCTTCTGTCGTTATTTATTTCATACGATTAATATTCCTAATTACAATTGTCCACTCATACTGACCCATCTTGGACAATGTACAGCAAATATACCTTGATATGATTCGAGAACATGTCGTATGGATGGAAGCAGGTGAGCATGGACAATTAGCCATGTGGGAAAGATATGAAAATGATTCAAGATATGGATATTATGAATGGTAAGTGTTTATTCATATATTAGTATATTTCGTGTGTTATATTTATTGTCTTGTATCTATATGTTTTATGTTTTTATTTCTATGTGATGTTGTATGGCACCCTGCTCGTTTGATATTGTGACAAACTGTCTGCAATATACTTCTGCATTGAACTGGTCAATAGGAATCGACTAACATAATTGAAGAATCAATAACGTTCTTTGACAGCGAGGGTATGCTTCCAAAGGATCTGTTGACAAAGCATCAAAATTTCACTGTGGAGATGCTGAGTTACTTAAGTAAGTTTCTTTCTGTTTATTTTATTGTTTGCTGCTTCTAGTACACAACTAGGCTTGTTCATATTTTGTTTGTGCGTTGAACAGTTTAATATATGGATAATGGGATAATACAGATCCCTGGTCTCCGGTAAAATAAGAGCGACTAGCTCAGACGGTAAAACCAAAATTCCTACTAAATGGGGCTGGTTTTACAAGAGGTTGATAGAACACTGTAAGGTTTTCTGCAATTTGACAAAATTTTACGAGTCCATGGTAATCCATTGATGATAAATGTTAATAATATGATATCCAGAGTGTTAAACTTAATTTGTAACATAATATAACTTTGATTTAGCGTGTTCTGTTAACATAATATAACTTTGATTTAGCGTGTTCTGTTAACATAATATAACTTTGATTTAGCGTGTTCTGTTAACATAATATAACTTTGATTTAGCGTGTTCTGTTAACATAATATAACTTTGATTTAGCGTGTTCTGTTAACATAATATAACTTTGATTTAACTGTTTGTTAACATAATATAACTTTGATTTAGCGTGTTGTGTTGTTTTTAAAATCAAGTTGTCTTTATCTAACAATACTGGAATGAGGGGGTCAAGCGACGGTTGTGGTCTGATTTTTGATAATTTTTACCTGAGCCCGCCGGCCGTATGTTATCGGAGGCCACGACAGAATAAATACCATTTCAGTGCTACAATTTAGTTGCTAATCTATCTATCTATCTTCTTCTTTGCATTCGTTCTTTACGACCAATTTTAATCACTCTTTGTGATATGTTTGATCTTGCCGAGAACGTGTATACGTTGCACATTGTTTACCCTAAACCATAGACTTTACACGTTTAGGACACGTACATCCGATTTCAGCCAAACCTCATTAGTCGCCTCTTGCGACATGCGTGGCAGGTAACAGTGGTTCTATTCTTTACACCTCAAATTTGGGCTCCGGTAACCACTCAGACGTCTATCTATCTATCTATCTATCTATTTTTCTCTCCAAAATTTTCTCTGCCTCGTTTCCTCGATTTTACCGGTTGTTACAATGTGTAACTTCCCTCATTACATGCCCGAAAAAACTGACTGCCTCTTTCTTATATTGATGATAAGCTTTCTGTGTATCGTGACCTTATTCAACACCTCCACATTTGTCATTTTAGTAGTCCGTGGGATTCTCATCATTCTTCTGTATAACCACATCACTGTGGCCCCAGAGATTTTCTATCTGTTTGTTCACTGTCCATGACTCGCATCCATATGTCAGTATTGGTTATATGTAGCACTGTATAACTCTCATTTTGATCTCAACTGACAATGACTTGCATATCTTTGATAAATCTGTAGATCACTTGGTTAGATTTCACAAGGTAACATTTGAAAATATATGTGTTCATGTGTGCACGTGCGTATGTGTGCGTGTGTATGAGTGCGTGTGCATGTGTGTGCGCGTACGTGTGTATGTGATCCCAACTATTTGAACATCTTTGATGCATTTGTATTACTTGGTTAGACTCTCTAGGAAACGATACAAGTGAAGATTTCGAAATGTTTTTTGGTGAGATTAGATGTAAATCCCAAATTAATTCCCTACCCCCACCCCACCCCACCCACTCCCAACACAATGTGCACACCATTCTCCTCAAAACTTATTGTCCAATTTCTATCAACCATATTTCCCATTTTTACACTCAGTTATTCTATCCATGGACATTTTCACACTCAGTTATTCTATCCATGGACATTTTCACACTCAGTTATTCTATCCATGGACATTTTCACACTCAGTTATTCTATCCATGGACATTTTCACACTCAGTTATTCTATCCATGGACATTTCATCGTTCTCCATGTTCCTTTTCCCCTTATCCTTTAACAAAAATTTCTCAGTGTATATATAATTCCAAAGAAATTGAAGATTAGTACACAATTCCAAGACATTGAAGATTGAGTACAAAACCAAAGACATTGAGGATTGTATACACAACTCAAGACATTGAAGATTGCATACACAACTCCAAAGACATTGAAGATTGCATACACAACTCCAAGGACATTGAGGATTGTATACACAACTCCAAAGACATTGAAGATTGCATACACAACTCCAAAGACATTGAGGATTGTATACACAACTCCAAAGACATTGAAGATTGCATACACAACTCCAAGGACATTGAGGATTGTATACACAACTCCAAGGACATTGAGGATTGTATACACAACTCCAAAGACATTGAAGATTGCATACACAACTCCAAGGACATTGAGGATTGTATACACAACTCCAAAGACATTGAAGATTGCATACACAACTCCAAAGACATTGAGGATTGTATACACAACTCCAAAGACATTGAAGATTGCATACACAACTCAAGACATTGAGTTGTATACACAACTCCAAAGACATTGAGGATTGTATACACAACTCCAAAGACATTGAAGATTGTATACACAACTCAAAGACATTGAGGATTGTATACATAATCAAAGACATTGAAGATTGCTACACAACTCAAAGACATTGAGGATTGTATACAAATCCAAAGACATTGAAGATTGCATACACAACTCAAAGACATTGAGGATTGTATCACAACTCCAAAGACATTGAAGATTGCATACACAACTCCAAAGACATTGAGGATTGTATACACAACTCAAAGACATTGAGATTGCATACACACTCCAAGGACATTGAGGATTGTATACACAACTCCAAGGACATTGAGGATTGTATACACAACTCCAAAGACATTGAAGATTGCATACACAACTCCAAGGACATTGAGGATTGTATACACAACTCCAAAGACATTGAAGATTGCATACACAACTCCAAAGACATTGAGGATTGTATACACAACTCCAAAGACATTGAAGATTGCATACACAACTCCAAGGACATTGAGGATTGTATACACAACTCCAAAGACATTGAGGATTGTATACACAACTCCAAAGACATTGAAGATTGCATACACAACTCCAAGGACATTGAGGATTGTATACACAACTCCAAAGACATTGAAGATTGCATACACAACTCCAAAGACATTGAGGATTGTATACACAACTCCAAAGACATTGAAGATTGCATACACAACTCCAAAGACATTGAAGATTGCATACACAACTCCAAAGACATTGAGGATTGTATACATATTTTCAAAGACATTGAGGATTGTATACATATTTTCAAAGACATTGTGGATTGTATACATATTTTCAAAGACATTGTGGATTGTTGTACATTCTCCTTACCCTTTATTTGTCTCTTACATTTTCTAATAATAATTAATTTAATTCTCTTTTCTTCTTAAAATTAATAGAACCCACGCATGGACGTGTAAATATGAGACATACATACAAACATAGGCAGACAGACATACTGATATAGGAAGACAGACAGAACGACATAGGCAGACAAACAGACCAACATAGGTCGAAATACACAATAACAGAGACAGACAAACTAACATAGGCAGACAGACAGATCCATATAAAGAAAAGACAAAGAAAACGTATTTAATTATAACAATTGTTCTGTTTTTCATCATTTTTGACTATTTTTCATCCTAACCATATTTGCATGTTTATATTCGATATTTTCATATTTTGACAACCCTTAACATTTTAATTTTATTGTATTCCTCCCGTACTGTTATAAGTTACACAGTGTCTGCAAGCAATTTCTCCATACGCTCTATCCTGGACAACTCATTCAATCTCTTCTATGGAATTAAGTTTGATATTTCTGGCCTATCTCTTAAAACCATTAACATTGCATTAGTCGAATTAGTTTAATGTCACTGCTTGAATTTGTTTGTTCTTTTATCGGGCCGTATTGTTGTTTTTTTTGTAACGAATTGTAAGAGCAACATCAGCTTTTAAAAGTCTAAATAAAATATGGAACTGCAAGTTATATAGTATTAAAATTAAATTAGCAAAACACGTACAAACAAAGTACTACAGTTTTACAAATTACAGAAACAATGGGAAGACTGCAGTAAAACTTCCCCCTTTTTCGATAAAATTAAATTACGAATTTTCAATTCAAATGTTGTATCAATCTTAACATATGCCAGTGAGAGTTGAAAAATGACTAAAGATATAGAAAACAAGTTGAATGCATTTAAAAATAGATGTCTGCGAAAAATAAAGAACATAAAACGAGACGAATTCAGGAGAAGTGATGAAATCAGAGAATAGTCTGGTCAACAAGTAGTAGCAACTTTTATAAAAGGGAGAAGATGGAAATATTTTGGTCATACCTTGAGAAGAAATGATCAAAGAATACCAAAGCAGGTATTGAAGTGGGATGCAAAGGGTTCAAGAGAGGACGCCCTAGGGAGACATTGAAACGAACTTTGCTGAGAGACGCAAGAGATATCGGTCTCACTTACATAGAAGAAATTAATCGAGTTGTCCAGGATAGAACGATATAGAGAAATGACATTCAGGTCTTATGTAGTTATAACGGTACGAGGGGAATTATTATTATTATTATAGTTGTTGATATGCTACGAATGGTTATAAATGTATCTCCCGCCACAAATAACAAACAAGACAATCAAATGTCAGTGTTATTTCATTTTTTATATTTAAGATATACTTATATATACTTATTTATACACTTATATATACTTATTTATACTTATATATACTTATTTATACTTATATATACTTATTTATACACTTATATATGCTTATTTATACTTATATATACTTATTTATACTTATTTATACTTATTATACTTCATATACTTATTTTTACTTATATAGTAGGTCCTAAAGAAGATATATTTATTTACATGAAAACACGTTATAGAAGAGAACTCCGTATACGAGTGAGAAGTGACTCCGTATACCATGAGTAGAAGAGAACTCCGTATACCATGAGTAGAAAGTGAACTCCTATACCATGGTAGAAGTGACTCCGTATACCATGGTGAAGTGAACTCCGTATACCATGAGTAGAAGTAACTCCGTATACCATGAGTGAGAAGGAACCGATACCATGGTAGGAAGTGAACTCCGATGCCATGAGTAGGAAGTGAACTCCGTATACCACGAGTAGGAAGAGACTCCGTATACCATGAGTGGAAGAGAACCCGTATACCACGAGTAGAGAAGAGAACTCCGTATACCATGAGTGGAAAGAACTGATACATGGTAGGAAATGACTCTATACATGAGCAGAAGAGAACTCCGTAACCACAGTGGGAAGAGAACTCCGATACCATGAGTAGGGAAATGAACTCCGATACCATGAGTAGAAGTGAACTCGTATACCATGAGCAGAAGAGAACTCCGTATACCACGAGTATGAAGTGAACCCGTATACCATGGTGGAAATGAATCCGTATACCATGAGTAGGAAGAGAACTCTGCATATCCATGGTGAGGAAATGAACCGTATACCAGAGTAGGAAGAGAACTCCGTATACCATGAGTAGGGAAATGAACTCCGTATACCATGGTAGAAGTAACTCCGTATACCACGAGTAGGGAAGAGAACTCCGTATACCATGAGTAGGGAAATGAACTCCGTATACCATGAGTAGAGAAGTGAACTCCGTATACCATGAGTAGGGAAGAGAACTCCGTATACCATGAGTAGGGAAGAGAACTCCGTATACCATGAGTAGGGAAGTGAACTCCGTATACCACGAGTAGGGAAGAGAACTCCGTATACCATGAGTAGGGAAGAGAACTCCAGTACCACGAGTAGAAGAGAACTCGTATACCATGAGTAGGAAATGAACTCCGTATACCATGAGTAGGAAATGAACTCGTATACCATGAGTAGAAATGAACTCCGTATACCATGGTAGGAAGAGAACTCGTATACCATGAGTGAAATGAACTCCGATACCACAGTAGGAGAGAACTCCTATACCATGGTGGAAATGAACTCCGTATACCATGAGTAGAGAAGTGAACTCCGTATACCACGAGTAGGGAAGAGAACTCCGTATACCATGAGTAGGAAATGAACTCAGTATCCATGAGTAGAAGTGAACTCCGTATACCATGAGTAGGAAGAGAACTCCGTATACCATGAGTAGGGAAGAGAACTCCGTATACCATGAGTAGGGAAGTGAACTCCGTATCCACAGTAGGGGAAAAGAACTCCGTATACCATGAGTAGGGAAGAGAACTCCGTATACCACGAGTAGAGAAGAGAACTCCGTATACCATGAGTAGGAAGAGAACTCCAGTATACCATGAGTAGGAAATGAACTCCATACCATGAGCAGAAGAGAACTCCGTATACCACGAGTAGGGGAAAAGAACTCCGTATACCATGAGTGGAAATGAACTCCGTATACCATGGTAGGGAAGTGAACTCCGTATACCATGAGCAGAGAAGAGAACTCCGTATACCACGAGTAGAGAAGTGAACTCCGTATACCATGAGTAGGAAATGAACTCCAGTATACCATGGTAGGAAATGAACTCCGTATACCATGAGTAGGAAATGAACTCCGTATACCATGAGTAGGAAGAGAACTCCGTATACCATGAGTAGGGAAATGAACTCCGTATACCATGAGTAGGGAAATGAACTCCGTATACCATGAGTAGAGAAGAGAACTCCGTATACCATGAGTAGGGAAGTGAACTCCGTATACCATGAGTAGAGAAGAGAACTCCGTATACCATGAGTAGGGAAGTGAACTCCGTATACCATGAGCAGAGAGAGAACTGTATACCATGAGTGAGAAGAGAACTCCGTATACCATGAGTAGGAAATGAACTCCGTATACCATGAGTAGGAAATGAACTCCGTATACCATGAGTAGAGAAGAACTCCGTATACCGTGAGTAGGGAAGAGAACTCCGTATACCATGAGTAGAGAAGAGAACTCCGTATACCGTGGTAGGAAATGAACTCATGATACCATGAGTGGGAAGTGAACTCCGTATACCATGAGCAGAGAAGAGAACTCCAGTATACCATGGTAGGAAGTGAACTCCGTAAACCATGAGTAGTGAAGTGAACTCCGTATACCATGAGCAGAGAAGTGAACTCCGTATACCATGAGCAGAGAAGTGAACTCCGTATACCATGAGTAGGGAAGTGAACTCCGTATACCATGAGCAGAGAAGTGAACTCCAGTATCCATGAGTAGGAAGAGAACTCCGTATACCATGAGTAGGAGAATGAACTCCGTATACCATGAGCAGAGAAGAGAACTCAGTATACCACGAGTAGGGAAGAGAACTCCGTATACCATGAGTAGGGAAATGAACTCCGTATACCATGGTAGAAGTGAACTCCGTATACCATGAGCAGAGAAGAGAACTCCGTATACCACAGTAGAAAATGAACTCCAGTATACCATGAGTAGAAATGAACTCCATATCCATGGTAGGAAATGAACTCCGTATACCATGGTAGGAAATGAACTCCGTATACCATGGTAGGAAGAGAACTCCAGTATACCATGAGTAGGGGAATGAACTCCGTATACCACAGTAGGGAAGAGAACTCCGTATACCATGAGTAGGGAAATGAACTCCGTATACCATGAGTAGAGAAGTGAACTCCGTATACCACGAGTAGGGAAGAGAACTCCGTATACCATGGTAGGAAATGAACTCCGTATACCATGAGTAGAAGTGAACTCCGTATACCATGAGTGGAAGAGAACTCCGTATACCATGAGTGGGAAGAACTCCGTATACCATGAGTAGGGAAGTGAACTCCTATACCACAGTGGGAAGAGAACTCCGTATACCATGAGTAGGAAGAGAACTCCGTATACCACGAGTAGAAGAGAACTCCGTATACCATGAGTAGGGAAATGAACTCCGTATACCATGAGTAGGGAAATGAACTCCGTATACCATGAGTAGGGGAAATGAACTCCGATACCATGAGTAGGGAAGAGAACCTGTATACCATGAGTAGAGAAATGAACTCCGTATACCACAGTAGGAAGAGAACTCCGTATACCAGAGTAGGAAATGAACTCCGTATACCATGAGTAGAGAAGTGAACTCCGTATACCACGAGTAGGGAAGAGAACTCCGTATACCATGAGTAGGGAAATGAACTCCATTACCATGAGTAGAGAAGTGAACTCCATATACCATGAGTAGGAAGAGAACTCCGTATACCATGAGTAGGGAAGAGAACTCCGTATACCATGAGTAGGGAAGTGAACTCCGTATACCACGAGTAGGGAAGAGAACTCCGTATACCATGAGTAGGGAAGAGAACTCCGTATACCACGAGTAGAAGAGGAACTCCGTATACCATGAGTAGGGGAAAAGAACTCCGTATACCATAGTGAGAAATGAACTCCGTATACCATGAGCAGAGAAGAGAACTCCAGTATACCACAGTAGGGAGAGAACTCCGTATACCATGAGTAGGGAAATGAACTCCGTATACCATGAGTAGGGAAGTGAACTCCGTATACCATGAGCAGAGAAGAGAACTCCGTATACCACGAGTAGAAGTGAACTCAGTATACCATGAGTGGGAAAAGAACTCCGATGACCATGAGTAGGAAATGAACTCCGTATACCATGAGTAGGAAATGAACTCCGTATACCATGGTAGGAAGAGAACTCAGTATCCATGGTGGAATGAACTCCGTATACCATGAGTGGAAATGAACTCCGTATACCATGAGTAGAAGAGAACTCCGTATACCATGAGTGGGAAATGAACTCCGTATACCATGAGTAGAAGAAACTCCGTATACCATGAGTAGGGAAGTGAACTCCGTATACCATGAGCAGAGAAGAGAACTCCGTATACCATGAGTAGAAGAGAACTCATATACCATGAGTAGGAAATGAACTCCATACCATGAGTAGGAAATGAACTCCGTATACCATGAGTGAGAAGAGACTCCGTATACGTGAGTAGGGAAGAGAACTCCGTATACCATGGTAGAAGAGAACTCCGTATACCGTGAGTAGGAAATGAACTCCGTATACCATGAGTAGGAAATGAACTCCGTATACCATGAGCAGAGAAGAGAACTCCGTATACCATGAGTAGGGAAGTGAACTCCGTAAACCATGAGTAGTGAAGTGAACTCCGTATACCATGAGCAGAGAAGTGAACTCCGTATACCATGAGCAGAGAAGTGAACTCCGTATACCATGAGTAGGGAAGTGAACTCCGTATACCATGAGCAGAGAAGTGAACTCCGTATACCATGAGTAGGGAAGTGAACTCCGTATACCATGAGTGAAAATGAACTCCGTATACCATGAGTAGGAAGTGAACTCCGTATACCATGAGTAGAAGGTACTCCGTATACCATGAGTAGGAAGTGAACCCGTATACCATGAGTCGTTTAATAAATGATTTAGAATCCACGACCTTCAGAACGACAGGTAAACCTTTAAATTCCGTCGCGCCTTAGAGACTCCCTCCCACTCCGGAGTACAGTGAGGTATGCTGTATTAATCAGCAAGCACACCTCGATAAAGACATGTTGGTCAGGACGTTACCTATATATATTGTGTTCACCTGTAACACCGAAATTAAATTCATTTGTTGTCTACAGTGTGTGCTCTGCGTATAGGAGAGCAAAAGGAAAAATTAGTAGCTTTCTGATGACACGTAGAACATACAAACGAACCCCCAACTTCCCAGTGGCGTAGATCGGGAAACTTTGACCGCAAGATTCATTGCTAAAGGGACTCTGGCTCACCTAGGGTTTGGACTCTTCTATTTCTAGCTTTTTTCGAGCCAACTCTAATAATTAGCACTGGCGTCGGTTGACATATGACAAAACGAACATAAGCTCGAATGCGCATATCACATAACAACCAGTGACGGCTCGTGATCTTTTTTGTTGGTGGGGCCAGATACAAATTTTCAGAAAAATCATGGTTTTGGGTTAAGTTATATTTTAATTTATTAATAATAAATACACGTTACACATTATTTTTTGGGGAGGGGCGCCACTAGCTCTTAATGACGAGCCGCCACTGATAACAACCATAAGGAGTGTTTAACAATTTGTCAGTGAAGAGAGAACGAAGAAGAAGAAGAAATGGATTTGTTGTACAAATATTCGTTCATCTTTCATTCACTTTGCAGTGTATATTTTTGCACCATTTTCCGTGGTATTCACATTTACTGTTTAATTAAACCCTGCATGCCAGTATTCAAATGTGTTCATGTTACCACCTGTTTCAATCCACCACTTTCTTTATTTCTCAATTTATTTTTCTTAACTAAAAACTTGTTTCAATCCCTTCTATTGTTCACTACATTGTCTACTGTGTAATCTAGAGATTAAATGTACAAAATAAATGGTTTGAGCAAATTTTAACACTACATTTATTGTCATGGGCTATGTACTAAACTCTTTATAGTGATAAAATGAGCTAAGTATTACATGCTTTATAATGTTAAAATGAGCTAAGTATTACATGCTTTATAGTGATAAAATCAGCTAAGTATTACATGCTTTATAGTGTTAAAATCAGCTAAGTATTACATGCTTTATAGTGTTAAAATCAGCTAAGTATTACACGTTTTATAGTGTTAAAAGGAGCTAAGTATTACATGCTTTATAGTGATAAAATCAGCTAAGTATTACATGCTTTATAGTGTTAAAATCAGCTAAGTATTACACGTTTTATAGTGTTAAAAGGAGCTAAGTATTACATGCTTTATAGTGTTAAAATCAGCTAAGTATTACATGCTTTATAATGGTAAAACGAGCTAAGTATTACATGCTTTATAAGTTGTTAGATGAGCTAAGTATTATACGCTTTGTCATGGTAACATGTTCTAGAAATTATTTGCATTGTCATAGCAACATGGGTTTAGTATTACATGAATAGCCATAGTTGCAAAAACTAAAATGATTAATAAATTCACTAATTCGAAATCTGAACCATGTACAAACTGAACTGTAGAATCCTGAACCATGAGAATCAGAACTATGTGAGAATCCTGAACTATGTGAGAATCTGACTATGGAGAATCCAGTATGTGAGAATCCAGATTTATGAGAATCCAACTATGTGAGAATCCTGAACTATGTGAGAATCCTGAACTATGTGAGAATCCAGAATTATGTGAGAATCGAAATATGTAGAATCCTGAACTATGTAGAATCTGAACTATGTAGAATCCTGAACTATGTGAGAATCCAGAATTATTGAGAATCCTGAACTATGTGAGAATCCTGAACTATGTGAGAATCCTGAACTATGTGAGAATCCTGAACTATGTGAGAATCCTGAACTATGTGAGAATCCTGAACTATGTGAGAATCCTGAACTATGTGAGAATCCTGAACTATGTGAGAATCTGAACTGTAAAATTTCCAGAATATAGAATCTGAACTTGTGAGTCAGAACTACTGAGAATCCTAGCTATGTGAGAATCTGAATTATGTGAGAATCTGAACTATGTGAGAATCTGGAATTATGTGAGAATCTGTAGTGAGAATCCTGAACTATGTGAGAATCTGAATTGTGAGAACTGAACTATGTGAGAATCCTGAACTATGTGAGGAATCCAAGTACAGTTGACTTTCAAGTTTTTTTTTTCCCAGCTAGTACATTGACTCTTCGAGATTGAAGAATAATTCGTAGTCGTTGCCGTAAGTGCTCTGTCGATAATACTTTAAACTGCTTGAGATCAGTACATATGTATAAACCTCGAAATCACAGACCTAACCAATTGCTAAGATTGTTTCCATAATTAATAAAGTCAATGTTACTTTGAAGCAGCTACAAGTAAGCCAGGACAAGTTATTGTTACTTTGAAACAGCTACAACAGAGCATGGACAAGTTATTATTACTTTGAAACAGACCTACAACAAGCATGGACAAGTATTGTTACTTTGAAACAGCTACAACTAAGCATGGACAAGCCATTGTTACTTTGAAACAGCTACAACTAATATGGACAAGTATTGTTCTTTGAAACAGCTACAACTAAGTATGGACAGTTATTGTTACTTTGAAACAGCTACAACTAAGTATGGACAGTTATTTTACTTTGAAACAGCTACAACTAGATGGACAGTTATTGTTACTTTGAAACAGCTACAATAAGTGACGTATTGTTACTTTGAAACAGCTCAACTAAGTATGACGTTATTGTTACTTTGAAACAGCACAACTAGTAGGCAGTATTGTTCTTTAAACAGACTACAATAAGTATGGTAATGTGACTTTGAAACAGCTACAGACTAAGTATGACAAAGTATTTCTTCTTTAAACAGCTGTCTACTAAGTCATGGACAAGATTATGACTTTGAAACAGCTACAACTAAGTATGGACAAGTTATATTCTTTGAAACAACTACAATTAATATGCACAAAGTCATTGCTCTTTAAATAGACCTATAGCTAAGTGGGCAAAGTCATTGTTCTTTGAACAGCTAAACTAAGTATATATCTATCTATTCTCTAATCCTGTTTGCCTTTCAGCGTCAGGTCGAAAAGAGACACCTGGAGCGAGCCTCTCTATGCACCTTGTCTTTCTTTCTCTTCCCAATCCTGTTTGTCTCACAGCTTCAGGGAAGAAGAAAGCTACAACTGAAGCATAACATTGTTTTGTCCTTGTATCTCTAGTTCAACTTTTGTGACGGCTTGATTGTTACTTTGAACAGCTACATTGTCATGGACAAGCATTGTTCTTTTCGTTGCAACTGCTATAGGCGTAATTTTAATTTGCCGTTGTTTTCTTTAGTGAAGTTCAGTATTGATGTTGGTGGGCCCTAAATTTTTTCCTGATGTCTTCAGATTTTCTAGAACACGAGTCTCTTCTTCGCCTATTTTGTTCTTCAATCATTCTTGTTCGTCCTGATACACTGTACACTTCTCTGTTGTAACGAAGTAAGTATATAACACAGTATCTTTCATTTTTCTCCATCCATGTTTTGTCTCACGGCGTCATGAGAAGAAGATATTTCTAGAACAGACTTCTGTGTGCGCTTCATGAGCAGTGTCTTTCGTCGCTTCTGTTATCTCTGAGGTCCACCTTTAGTATATAACAAAGTTTATAACAATTCATTCATCAACTTTAATAACAACAAATTATCTAACAATAAAGTCATCAATGTTTAGTAAAAATGTTACCAGACATTATCAGCATAATTATTGCCATTGATCATCTTTAGATAACATAACTGTAGATGAGGATTTGTGGGACAGTGATGCTCGCGACAACAATGAGGTGCTCACAGATGTGGGGTCAGCAGGCTCGACGTATCTGGAAGACTACCAGAACCCTAGTTACGACCACAACTATGTTATAGCTAAAGCGGCCATATCATGCAGGCCAAAACCAGGTAAGATATAATGTCAAAAGTTAGTACTTATTATAAATCTAGAAACAAAAGCAACATGATCAACGCTCTCAGAGAAAACATACGCTCTGAAGATTTCGACTACGAAGATAAAGGGTATTCTCTATCTCGGTTGCGCAAGTTGTGCTTACCGATAGGTGCGGCAAGACGGAAATTACCGAGAGAATGGGAGTTGTTAGCCTAAACACACTGAGGTACATGCTTGGGAGGAGATCGGAGAAATTATGGACATGTCCGATGTGCGATGATCCTCAAATGAACAATGAACAATAAATCCAGAAACAATTTTCCAAGAAGTGCTTGCACAGCGTCAGCAAGGTAATATGAACATCATCATCTAAAAGAGACGGTGGAGATGGATCGGACATGTGATACGCATGAAGACTAACTCTATCATGAAAACTGGACTGATGATGATCATCAGAGGGTCAACGAAAACGCAGGAGACCCTAAACGACATTGGGGAGAACAGTAGAACAGAAACTGAAAGAATTAAGTCACAATTGGAACACAATATAGACTACGGACAAGAACAAAGAAGAATGATAAATATTTGTTGTTGCGATAACCGCCAAGGGTTTGCAGGCTAGAAGGAAAGAGAGCGATAGAGAGAAAGGAAGAGAGAGAGAGAGAGAGGTAGAGGGTTTCTGCTACATATGTACAGCAAATTATTCAAATGATGTCGATGAAATGTATTAAAAACCGTATCAATCCCTTTCCCAATCCGCAATAATAAAACACTTTTCATGTTCATTGCGGATGTGTTCTTAAGAAAATGTAGTTGTCTGAAAGAGCGTAAAACCTTGTATATTATTTGTGTTCTCTCATTAGCCTTGTCATCACTGAACGTTTCGGCACGTTCGTCAACATGTTATTTTTAAGGCAAAATTAATATTTTATTTGTTCTGAATATTATGTCCTTCAATATGGGTTTTAAAAACGCTGGCAGTGCTGATATTGTAGTGGTCAGTGCCCTTGTTTCGTACTGGCGTTATCTCAAGATCAAATCTCCCAGTTGGAGTGGAATTTTTTCCAAGTTTGCATCTCCTTGTATAGACTGAGAAGAACCAAAAAGGATTGTCGAAGAAGACTATATACCGACTACTGTTGAGCTGTTATCTGTTGAAGATAACTGAAGACAAGGATATATGTGTGGGAAAGGCAAGTAAACATTAGAACGTGTTTTCCAAGACTGCTCTCTCCGCTTGATGAGTAGTGGGACATCGCGGTCTTCTCAATCCAATGTGAATTAACACACTAACTACCAAATGACAGAATACCAAACACGAGAAACTGGCTCTTAACAAAATAATTATGCCATACCCTTCCTTTATTACAAAGATGTATACAAGTGTAACCCGGACGACGATTTACATGAATATACAATACTAGAAAAAGCTTGCCGGTGACAGATTCAACTGGATACATACTCTAAGACCTGGTCTGAGAATTGGTCTAAAACTAGTCTGAGAAACTGATCAAAACTGGTCTGAGACTGTCAAAACTGGTCTGAGAACTGGTCTAAAAACTGTCTGAGAACTGGTCTAAAAACTGGTCTGAGAACTGGTCTAAAAACTGGTCTGAGAACTGGTCTAAAAACTGGTCTGAGAACTGTCAAAACTGGTCTGAGAATGTCTAAAACTGGTCTGAGAACTGATCTAAAACTGGTCTGAGAACTATCTAAGAACTGGTCTGAGAACTGATCTAAAAACTGGTCTGAGAACTTATCTAAAAACTGGTCTGAGAACTGATCTAAAAACTGGTCTGAGAACTGATCTAAAACTGGTCTGAGAACTGAGTCTAAAAACTGGTCTGAGAACTGATCTAAAAACTGGTCTGAGAACTGGTCTAAGACCTGGTCTGAGAACTGATCTAAAAACTGGTCTGAGAACTGATCTAAAAACTGGTCTGAGAACGGTCTAAAATGTTGAGAACTGGTGAAGCCAAACAAATTGTTGAAAAAATGCCAGAAGAAAGGAAATGAAATCCATCAGGTATTTCTTATCGAGACTAACAGGATAGCATCATCATCATCTTCTCAATCTAATCAAAGTTTAAACTGCAGCAATGGCATAAAAATAACCGACCGTCTACTTTTGTGAGATATTGATCTACTGATATGGTAGCAAAGCTACAAGAAGATACTTACTAGAGTTATAAATTACAGTGATAGATTATTATCATTTGATCGATCGCCTGAGTGGTTACCGGGGCCCAAATTTGGGGTGTAAAGAATAGAACCACTGTTACCTGCCACGCATGTCGTAAGAGGCGACTAAGGAGGTTTGCCTGAAATCGGATGCACATGTCCTAAACGTATAGAAGTCTATGCGTTTAGGGGCCTACAAACCAATGTGCAACGTATATACACGTTCTTGGCAAAGATCAAACATATCACAAAGAGTGATTAAAATTGGCCGTAAAGAACGAACGCAAAGAAGAAGAAGAAGATTTGATCGATTTGATAAGTAATTTTGTAACTTGAACTAGCCAATAATCTAACAACGGGCAGTCTTCGATTCTGTAAATTGCGTACTCTAGGTCTCTCTCTCTCGCGATCGTTCTTAAGCCGTTTGTACCATTCTATTGTGATATATAAACAGCCAAACATTAGAACGTGATGTACTTGCACAGCCTTCAATACCAATTGGAGCTCAAGTGCTTATCTTTGGGTGCTGTGTTCGATTTCAACCAGCGTTTGTGTACGGTTCGTTCTCCGCTAGCCTTTTGCTGTCCCCAGCCAAAACCCACAAGGCAGCAGGTTGTACGCTAGTTTTCTAATTTAATTTTAAATCTAATAATCTTAGGAATCTAATTTTAATTTTCCATATTTTTAGACGCACACTTGTCATCACAACGCCATCAAAAGGTCGCCTACGCAAAAGATGGATGGCAGAAATAACAGAGGCAGAAAATAACACTATTTATGAAGCTCACAAAAGAGTCTTTTCTATAAATCTCTTTTTATCCTGACGCTATGCTGAGGCAAAACGGGATTAGAGAGCAGAATACATTTGTTGTCTTCCTCTTCTTTTCTTCTTTTATCTGATCCTGTTTTGCCTTACTGCATCAGGATAAGAAGATATGTATAGAATGGGAGTTTGTGTGAGTTTCCTATACAGTGTTTGTCACCGCCTCTGTTGTTTCTGAGGTCCACCTTTTGCTTGGACCTCCTTTTGTTTTGTATCCACTGTATCCGAGAAAGCCCTGCCCTTTGAGGCGCACTGTCTGTTGGTAATCTGCGTATGTGACCGAACCATTTAATTTAGGGTTTCTTGTTGAAGCTCAGTATTTATGTTGCACACTTTTTTCCTGATGTCTTCATTTCTAAACTGGTCTCTTCTTGATACTTCAAGCATTCTGCGTAGACACTTCGTCTCTGTCATGACTAGTTTTCTTCTATAGTTTGATGCACCGTCCAGGTTTGGCACTGATTACATAATGTTGGGAAAATATTGGGCTGTACAGTGTTCTTTGAATGCTCATGGTAACGTGTTTGCATTTCAAAATTGGTGCTATTTGTTCTATGATTTGATTTACTTAATTGCATATCTGTTGGTTTTATGTACACTTCCCTTGATAAAAACTAAGGTCAAAGAGTATATTTAGTCTTTTGTTATATTTTATTAAACTAATTAACCTCGAGTTGTGTTATTTTATAATTATTTCTAGGTCCTTTTATGCCATGTGATGATCTATTTGGCTGGTGGTCTCTGCGATGTGGAGTCTGGTTTGTTTTCATGTTGGCGTTGCTGGGCAACGGTGCTGTATTTTTTGTGTCAGTGACTAGCAAATCTAAGATGGATGTACCACGCTTTCTGATCTGTAATTTGGCTCTGGCAGATTTTTTTATGGGAATATATTTGGGTATCCTGGCAATTATGGACGCCTCCACTTTGGGTAAGTTTGAGTATATGGGTACGTACGTGTGTGTGCGTGCAATATATATGTCAAAAAAGAGTCTAAAACCGAGTCTAACTTGCAGTTGCACCGACCCTGGTTTTACCCCATATAGCTCGATCCCTCTCCACATTAGTGGAACACCACCTGCCCAGAGTATTGCACAAAGTACGAGCTCAGTAGCTTCTGCAACATTTCTTAGGTTCTCTAAACAAAAACACTTGTGAACAGACGGCGTGGTCTGGATTCGAACTCACGACCTTCGGAACGCAAGGCAAAAACACTAACCACAGAGACCTCCAACACATATACATATATATGATATACTTATATACAACATACATATGCATATATACATACAGTAGAATCTCCTTCCTAAGCATGTTATTCATTGACATGTTTCCCGCATAGTATGACTTTTGTAAAGTACTGTGTCAATCATACTATTAGAGTTATACGTTTATCCTGTTACGCCATTATCGTTTCCCTTTTACTGGGTTCAAATGTGGCGTTACTAATAAAGCAAATATCATTTTAATTTTGACCAATTTTGATACTCTTAGCTACCTATCGTCGATCAGTCAGTCGCCAATAATTGTCATGTAATTGTCAAAGTGCCTGTCCGATATCTGCTTTTAGGATTTAGGTTTAAAAAAATACGTGTATTCCTCTCATTCTCTCTCTCTCTCACACATTGGTTTCTCTCTCTGTAAAAAAACCCTGCTGTTACCGCATGAAGTACCGCTTTTAGGCATTGTAGAACAGGTGGGACAAGAGCCTGAGGAATTTTAATGGTCGAATGGCTAGTGCAGTCACTGCGAAGCTGTTCAGGTTAGGATTTTCATTTATACTCACAACGTCTCTCTCTCTCTTATATATATATATATATGCAGGATAATTTTATGTTGTAAATTTCGCATTTTCTCAACCAAAAATTAGTCAGATGGGCTATATTTTATGCCATGGTTGCACCTGAATTCATAGAGTCAAAAGAAAAAAAGTGTGAAAATAGTTTAAAATATTGATATCTTTTAGGCCATTTCAAGAAATACGCTATCCAATGGCAGATGAGCGCTGGATGTCTAGTTGCTGGAACATTGGGTGTGCTGTCCAGTGAGTTGAGCGTGTTCACACTTACTGTTATTACACTGGAGAGGTTTTACGCCATTACACATGCAATGCAGTTGAATAAACGATTGTCATTAAAACATGCAGGTCAGTTATGATTGTTGTTGAAATGTGTAGATCAGTAAAGATTACTGCTGAGATAGTAGGTCAGCAAAGATTGTCACTAAAACATGTAGGTCAGTTATGATTGCCACTAAAACATGTAGGTCAGTTATGATTGTCACTAAAACATGTAAGTCAGTTATGATTGCCACTAAAACATGTAGGTCAGCAAAGATTGTCACTAAAACATGTAGGTCAGTTATGATTGTTGTTGAAATGTGTAGATCAGTAAAGATTGTTGCTAAGATAGTAGGTCAGCAAAGATTGTCACTAAAACATGTAGGTCAGCAAAGATTGTCACTAAAATATGTAGGTCAGCAAAGATTGTCACTAAAACATGTAGGTCAGCAAAGATTGCCAATAAAACATGTAGGTCAGTTATGATTGCCACTAAAACATGTAGGTCAGTTATGATTGTCACTAAAACATGTAGGTCAGTTATGATTGCCACTAAAACATTAAGGTCAGTTATGATTGTCACTAAAACATGTAGGTCAGTTATGATTGTCACTAAAACATGTAGGTCAGTTATGATTGCCACTAAAACATGTAGGTCAGTTATGATTGTTACTAAAACATTTAGGTTAGTGCTTGGCCATCTACAAATAACAGTTCTAAAATATTATTCCTTCCTTTTTTTCCTGCTTCTTTACTTATGTTGTCCATGTATGTTATAAGCAGCAGTGGGGAGAGCACACATCACAGTCTTACTCCTGAATTCACTATGACTGTTTTTGATGTTCCAGTTTTTGTTCTTATGTAACTTTTACTTGAAACGCATAAACTCTTGCAGACCTTGACCAAATGTTTGCTGAGTCCATATTTTCTATATTTTTCATATATATATCTAAAAAGAGAACAGGAACAAAGTAGAGCCAAGGAAAGACCAAGGAAAAGATGGATAGACAACATCAAGATCACACTAAATAAACACGGATATAACACAACAAGGGTGACTCATCTGACCCTGGAACGCAAATTAAAGCTCCCATCCTACGCTTAATGGCAAGAGGGGACAACCAATTCCATCATCCACCTGGGGAAAGACAATAGACAATATATATTTATATAAATATGTGAGTGTGTTTGTTTAGATTAGAACGTATATTTTCTCTATCAATCTTTTCCAGGTTTTATAATGTTTTGTGGCTGGATTTGGAGCTTTGTTCTTGCCATTTTGCCCTTGTTTGGTATTAGTGATTACAGAAAATTTGCTGTGTGTTTACCATTTGAGATAGAAGATCTTATTTCTAAGAGTGAGTATACGTATACACTGCTGAATCAAAACAGTGACAGCTGATGTTGTAACTTTTTTTATGAATAATTTGCATTTCATTTTCACAAGAAATATCACAAAATTAACTCTAGAGAAATTCTTATCACTCTTGTCCTTCTATGACACATAATGTTCTCACAAAGGAACCCCTTCATGGTTCTATAGATCATAAAGTTAATTAGAAATATAAGGGCAATGCTAATCAGATACAGTGGATACAAGGCAAAATGTGGCCCATGCAAAACACCATGCACCCAAGAAACAGTTCAATAAATCTCTTATCCTGACACTGCTAGGTAAAACAGGGTTATAGAAAAAAGAAAACAATAAAGAACGAACCCTTGTTATTTAACAACTTCCATCATCAAAATGAGCTTGATTTTATTTTTAAAACTAAATTAATTATTTTGCAATTAATACAAATTATTAGGTATACATTACCTATTTATTAATTTTAATAATATCATTATCTTTAATTTTTTTCTATATATTACTTTTAATGCTATATTTATTCCTAAGGTTATGTTTATATATGGCATTCGACCGAGTGGTTACTGTGGCCCAAATTTGGGTGTAAAGAATAGAACCACTGTTACCTGCCACGCATGTCGTAAGAGGCAACTAAGGAGGTTTGGCTGAAATCGATGCATGTGTCCTAAACGTGTAGAAGTCTATGTGTTTAGGGCCTACCAAACCAATTGCAACGTATACACGTTCTTGGCAAAGATCAAACATATCATAAAGAGTGATTAAAATTGGTTGTAAAGAACGAAAGCAAAGAAGAAGAAGATATATTGCATTTAATAATATCTTTATCCCTAAGGTTATGTTTGTATATTGCATTTATTAATATCTTATCCTAAGGTTATGTCATATATTACTTTAATAATATCTTTTCCTAAGGTTATGTTTGTATATTGCATTTATTAATATCTTTATCCCTAAGGTTATGTTTGTTTCATCATGGTCTTCAATGGCATATCATTCTTTATCATCTTGAGCTGTTATTTGGTTATGTACATAAGTGTCAGAGATAGCCAGGCCTGGAACTCAAATGATACAAGGGTTGCTAAACGGATGGCATTGTTAGTTTTTACAGGTATATTTTTCAAGCAGTATTTTAAAAATATTTAGTAAATCCACAGCAACTTTGGAGAAGTGTTGTGATAATGTTGTGTGTGAATCACAATTTGAAATTACTTACATGAACGTTTTCAAACTAAAGTTTAATTTATTCTTCTTTTTTCTTGCTAAAGTTTATCTCAATAACAGTTAATACTCTTCGATATCTGTTGGGGAGACTGAGCACCTATGGGTCTGCCCGGAGTGCAATGATGTCAGTTTAGTAACCAGTAACCAATCAAAAACAGTTAGACAAGCCATCATCGTATCATAATATCTATCATAATATGTTGAGATTTAAATAAGATCTAACTAATAACTAATAGCCGTCCATCGCAAGGGATGATGATAACAGTCTCAGACGTGTGCTGCTCCACCTCTCTGGTGTGTGTGGAGGTTACTGTAGATTCCAATCTACTAACACAATCCCTACCACAGGTGGGGCATACATGATCAAGGTTATGTATATGGGTGTTGTGTATTTTGTATTTTCACGCAGCTCACTTTCTGTGCACCTCAACGGCACGATGATTCTTAGCTATGCGAGAAAATGCATCCCAAAACAGCTGATTTTTGGAAAGCCTGAAGGGGGCAGATGTTCAGTTGGTGGACAGAAAAAATTCTTTAAAGACACTCTTAAAGTGTCTGTAAAATGTTTCAATATTGACTCCATGCTTTCACTCACACAAGATTTCCAAATGTGGCGCTGCAACAACACAAGAGGAACTTGCATGTTGAGTAATTAATAACTAACTACCAAGTGTTTAACAGAGAGCTGCGGTATCGTAGTTGTTAGTGAACTCGCTTCTCAAGGCTGGTGGTCGGGTTCAACTCCCGCAGTGTGCGTGGAATTTTTCCCGACGCGACGGCTGTCAGGTCGACCCATCCTCAACTGGGTACCGGACATGCTCTGGGGAAGTAAAGGCGGCCGCGTGATGCTGACCACATCACCCATCGTGTGCCGACGGTCAATGAATAATACAGGCCTAACACTGTATTGCCCTATATACCACAAGGTATGAAAGGGTTCCTTTACTTTTAAGTGTTTAACATGCACATAAAATGCTCGCTTTCAATCAAAGAAACGGTTGTTGGTTTAATTCACGCAGCAAGACACAGCGAGGAAAGAAATTGACTCACCTTTCTCCTGCATCAAAAACTTTCAAATCAAGAACTGCGTACACAATGTCAGGAAGAGAATGTGAACACCATCGTCCAAAAAGAAATGCTGAAAATGGATCGGACATGTTTTACTCGTGTAGTTTAACTCTGTCCCGAAACCTGCACTAAGATGGACACCAGAGGGTAAACGGAAGCATGGAAGACCCAAAGCTACCTGGGGAAGAACAGTAGAACAGGAACTAAAAAAATGGATCACAGCTGGAATAGAATACAGAGTATGGTCAAGAACAGATAAGCATGATGTTCATACTCGTATGTTGTTGCCCTAATCTTCAAAGGCGTCACAGGCTAGACAGTGAAAGAAATCGAGAGAGATCTGCATACTTGGATTTAGATATGTGAAGTGACAATCAACTCACACTCTCAATCAATCAAGTGCCATGCCTACCATTGTAGGCGATGATGTCTCCCAATAATTCTCTTTGCTTGGTGCATGTAATCAGTTCTGATGTTGATCTTTTGTCAACCATGATGTCAGGCCATTCAACATCTTCTCCCTCTGTCTTTCACTATCTCTCCTTCCCTGAATTTTACTTGTAGTCACCAAATATTCTAAACTTTCTCTTCGCATTATATGCCCGAAGAACCTTGATTGTCTGATTCTTATTCTTTTGATAAGGTTTCTTTGTGTGCAGGCCTGATTTAAAACCTCATTTGTTTTTTCGCTGTCCTTGGAATTTTCAGCATTCTTCTGTAAAACCACATCTCTGTGGCTTCCAATGATCTTATCAATTGTTTGTTCATTATCCACAATTCGCTGCCATACATAAGTATTGGTTCAATATAGCACTGGAGTACTCATTTTCGTAACGTCATTGGTAGTGAGTTCACGCATAGAGTGTTCTTCATTTTCATAATAGCTGCTTTCACTTGAGCTATTCTACTCCTTAATCTCTGTTGTACATCTTCCATCTGATGTTAGGAATGTTCCCAGATACCTACAGTAAGCAAATGCTACAAAATATTTAACTTCATTTCTCATTTAAATGTTAAGAAATTGAAAGGGATATGAAAATAGGAAAATCTGCAATTATGTAGGTACCTCAGAGTTTTGTAGACTTATAGAAGGCAGTCCGGAGATAATCTACATCAATAATATATGATCTCAGAGACTTGTATCACTCACTAATTATAGAACATGCTGAAGAGTATCAACAAAACTAGATGAACACACATCAATAATGATGGAAACAAATCATATACTTTAATAAAAATAATAAACTTTACATTCAAATATGTTCAGATATACTGTTTTGGTTATGGTGCTGTTTTCAATATGCTGCCAAATATGGACACATTAAACAACATGAGCGCCTGGATAAGATAATTCTAGAAGGAATGTTTCCTGGAAGAAGAGCGAGAGGAAGACCTACTTGACCAAATGGGTGCAGGATGTCACTGATGAGCTGAGAATGACTGCTACTGATGCCGGGCATCTTGCGCAGAATAGAAAGTTTTCCAGGGCTGCTGTCATGGAAGCCAAGTTCCAGAAGTGACAAGCTGCTTGATGATGATGTCAATAGGACACCTGACATTCAATGTGGTAATTCTACTGCACCATTTAACATTCGCGCCAATCAGTGCTATGTAGTACACATCACAGGTTTACAATGCCAAATTTGTTATTGTTCTTTGTTCAATTTTAAAATATTTTAAAAATATAACCAACATACAGACAATGTGGAAATTTTTGTATTTAATGACTATAATATAATTTTTAGAAATATTTCAAAGATGTACAAACAGTTTCAAAAACTTTACATGTTTTATAAAACTATTTTTGAAAGATTTGCATCATTCAAAAATAAGATTATTTAACTGCAAATAACACTGAAAACATAATATATTTGAACATAAAACAATTTTTCTTTAAAATAGCAATCAAATATGGCATAACTGTAAAATATCATTTCATTTAAGATTTCCTATGCTGGGCACCAATTGCATTCCTGTCACTGGCAGCAGCATTTGGCAAAAATCTGATCCAGCTTGATGAAGCAAAGGTAAAACGATAATATTATATGACATTGTCAATTGTCAGTCAACTAACTAGCTAGTTATCTCACAAGTATCATAATGACTGAATGACTGTTGGTTTGTTAATATTATTGCTGTGATGTAACTATGCTGACAGAATGGTATAAATAAGAAGCTTTTTTCATACAGGAATATATATTGAAGAATACTGTGTTGGGCCCATCGGCACACAATGGGGGATGGGGTTAGCATCATACCGGCTGCTTTTACTTCTCAGCGTTATTCTGGTACCAAATTGAGGATGGGTCGCAACACTATGTGCATAACTATTGTTTTATGGAGACTGTGAATGCTGTTATTTTGAACTCTACTCTCTCTCTAGCCTGTGGCGTCCTGGCCTTTTTGCAGCAACAAATGCACAGCACTCTTTTCTATTCTTAGCAGTCCTCTGTATTATGTCCCAGCTGTGATTCATTTCTTTCAGTTCTTGTTCTACTGTTTTCCTCTAGGTCGTTTTGGGTCTTCTGCATTTTTCTTTACCTTCTGGTGTCTTACTCAGTGCAGTTTTCCTGACAGTCTCCATGTGTATCACATGTCCGATCCATCTCCAGCGTCTCTTTTGGACAATAATGCTCATATTCTCTTGTTGACACTTTACAAGCTTTTAACTCTACATTTGATTTTAGTTAGTTGTTTTCTTGAAGATATATTTTTTCCTAGACAGCATTTTCTGATTTTAGTCGGAACTAATTAAGATAAATGAGGTGATCTTAGAAAAATCTTCTAAAATCGGCAGGAATGACGAGGGATACTGGTGAAAAGAAAAACAAGTCTCCACGCAAAAATGAGTCAAAGGTGCCATATTAGACACCATGATTGCACCTTAACTCACAGCGGGCAAACAAATTCCATTATTTCCATTGTACTTTGTATCTAACTAACATCTTCCAACCAACTCAGATACTTTTGTAACTTTTAAATAAATATTTACACAGGCGGCTACATTAAATATTTGTATTCTCTATTGCATACTTTTTTAAAGTGCATATACAAATTTGATATTTTTTCTTTATTGTTGTCTGTATTAGATTGTTTACTGCACAACAGATCGTTAGAGAGAACTTGTACAATCTAGGGCAAGCTACCCTGGTAAATAAAATGCTGGTACTAAATCGGATGTGCTGGCCTAGTCACTATAGGCGCATAATTGGCACAATGTAAAAACCATTCTTGGCAAAGGCTGTTTATATATCACAACAAGAATGATCAAAATGTCCAAAAAGAACAATCAAGGAAGAAGAAGAAGAAATTGTTTACCAATATTTAAATTGATGATAAATGACATCTGTAATTAAACATGTACATTATTTTATTATCTGTCGACAGGTACTAACAATCTTCATTCTGCCGCTCAATAGTTGTGCTAACCCATTCTTGTACGCATTCTTCACTAAGCAGTTCAAGAAAGATTGTGTCTTATTATGCAGAAGACTTGAAGATTCATTCTTAGCTAGACATTTTTCACAGGTAAAATATATCAACTTTTCTGTAAAATTGCAACAGATGTTTGATTTATAGATCACTATCGCTATCTCTGCCATTGCTACAGTAGTGGTCTCTTTGAGGAGGATGTAAGGTATTCACCTCCCTTTAGTACTCAGTCTGCTTCCTATGAGGAATGATCTGGCTATTTTCCAGTAATTGCTGTTCTCAGTATAGATAAAATTGAGAGCTGAAAGGCTTGCATTAATTGTCTCGGAGTTGAAGATGCATAAGGGGAATGATCTTTTGTCTCTTCTTGACTGCCTGTTGGATGAAAACACTAAAATAGATGTTGAATCAATCCAGTGATTTAAAGAGTGTGCAGATACCCCTTTTGTACAAGTAAAACTGGATTCATGAGGGGCAGAGTGAGGAGTATTTAACCAGCAAGCCACAGGAATCATCAGTATGCATTCCCTTCAACATCTGTTGGGGGAGACTGAACACCTATGGGTCTGGGCGAAGTGCTAACACGTCGGGACAGTAACCAATAACAATGTTGGCATAAGCTTGTCTCTCTCTCTCTACATCACAGACAGCACTAAGTTATTTAAACTATGTTTTACTTGTTTTCTTACTTACTGAAGAGGATGATAGAACCCTCTGTCAAAACTGTCATTACAGCGCTTGTTTCCCATTTCTGAAATTATGCTGGTAGATTGTATATTGTAGAGAAATTAAGTTTGCTTGCCTGAAGCTGTTACCACGCATGGGAATGTTTTATTTCATCATGTTTGACAAAGTTCTTCCTAACTGAAAAACTTTTGACCTTGCTGTGGGGTCGGTCACCGCGTTTAACCATTTGAACCCACCGCTCACCAGAAAAAAATATAAGAATGTTTGTATCTGAAGTCTCCTGAATGAACTGCATTTAAATACTGTTTCACATTTTCCCCTGAAATGTTTGCATCAATATTGCCTATTTCTCATCTTGCTCTCATATTATGAATTGTATGATCCATATTTATTTCGATTTCATATTTTAACATCAAACATACACAATTTTTCAGAATATGTGATTACCACATAAACATTTCCTCTGTCACAAATCCTCATTTTCTCACAATCATTTCAGGTAACTCAGCGACATGCGTCCATGTCTTGGAAGAATCAGCGTCGACCATCAGTCCTCCACAGTTTAATGAGAGAGAGCAAGTCTAATAACAGTCAGAACATCTCATCTGGCAGTAACAGCTACGGGCTGCTCAACTACAACTCAGAGGTCTGTTTTCTATTTTTTTTCAAAGTGGATATACGTATTATGTTCTTGCATACGCACATTTTATTTTTAGGTTGTATGCTGCTGGGGTACTTTATATTCATAACTATTACTGTTTCATTGTGTAAGGATGGGCTAGGCTTAGATGTATTTCTGTTCAGGTATGTAGTATTGACATTTATTTCTGTGTGATTGTGCTGATGTTTTTTTTAATGTGTAGATATTTCTTCTTTTCTCTAACTCCCGTTTTGCCTCTCAGCGTCAAGATAAGAAAAGATTTTTAGAACTTCCTTGTGTGTGACTTTATAACTCGCTTTATAAAGACTGTCTTTCACTGCCTCTATTATTTCTATAGTCCACCTTTTGCGTGGACAACCTTTTTCTTTGTATCCACTGTATGGACTAGCATTTCTCTTTAAAACGCATTGTCTGTTGGTACTCTGCTTATGTGGCCGGATCATTCAATTTGTTGTTTCTTGATGCTCAAGATATTTCTGTACTTACAAAATGTATCAGTGTAGAACTGGCTGATATGTAGACTGAGTTCTTCATTTGTTGCAATTGATTATATTGAACTTATCTCTTTAAATTTATTGTCAACCACTGTAACACTTATCTTTTTCCCGACATTATGATATTAGTGCCTAACCTTGATATCAAACAACAGAAGAAATCTAGTTACGACAGAGATAAAGTGTCTATGCAGAATGCTGGGAATATCAAGAAGAGACCGGTTTTGAAATGAAGACATAGGAAAATAATGGGTACAATATCAGTACTGAACTTCATCAAGAAACAACAAATTAAATGCTTTGGCCACATTACTTTAAGAGATAACCAACAGACAGTGCACCTCAAAGAGCAATGTTACTCCAATACAGTGGATACAAAGCAAAAGGCCGTCCACCCAGAGATAACAGAGGCCACAAAAAAAAGACTGTTTATGAAGCCCACACAAAAGCCTGTTCTAGAAATCTCTTCTTATCCTGACGCTGTGAGGCAAAACAGAATTTAAGAAAATAAGAAGAAGTAGCAATGTATATAGAAGAAAAATTAATTAACTCATAGTTCAGTAAAGAAACAATGTAAAGAGTTGACAATAGATGCATTGACCTACAAATTCCTGCATGGATACGCTGTCGAAATTTCACAATTCTAGAGTTTGATGTTCAAAAAAACAATTTCCTGCTTCGAACAAACACCACGCAGCCATACTATGTTTTATGGTATAAGTTTGCTACTGCAATCTTCTTCAGTGATCTCTGGTCATGCACTTAGTTTACCGTGAATTACAAATTGGAGAGTCAGCTTCAAGTCTGTCAGGTTTCACCAAAGCTTAGTTTTTAGGTCGACTGGGTGTGGCCACAGGTTGCTTCTCAGCTCACTCATGAGAGGACAGTCTTGCAGGACATGCCTCAGTGTCTGTTACAGCCTGCTGACCATCAGAGAGCTGTTTCACTTACTCCTAGTCTATGTAAGTGTATGTAGCGTCTGCAGTGTCCGGTACGTAGGCAAAATGACCTAGTCTGTTCTTCATTCGTCTTTGAGGAAATCTTTTCCATAATCATATCCAGTGTTTGTCTTCCAGTCTAATGTAGATTTTCTCTGTATGAGAGTTTTGACCTCTTAAAAGACACTAAAAAAGTTAATTGCATATCCTTTACCAGACTTTCCAAATCAACCCCTGCTTTTTAACGCTCTTTGGGATTTTTCTAGACATTATTAAGTTCAGTAGTTTGCTATTGCTTTCTGAACGGGTGGTGCCATCATCCTTTTGTAAAAATCAACTCGAAACAATTTGAAACCAAACTGTCCGCAGCATGATTCGAACTCAAAATGTCGGGGCTAATAGACAGAGTCACTATCCCCTAAGCCGCAGACGCCACCAAAAAGACACTACTGTAATAAAATATTTTATTATTTTCAGATAAGCTCAGGAACCAACAAGGCTGCTGAACAAGAACTTATAAAATCTGATATGTCCATTACTCAAACAACATATAGTTCTAGCAGCAATGGTGGTGTTCATTGTGGTCAACCTTACTACATGCATACACACAAATATATACCTTGCCCCAGCAATGCAAATGAAGATGATGATAATATTGTAAACAATACTTATGCAGAGATCAGCAGTGATGTGAATGATGATGATGTTCAAGTAGGTTATAATTGTTGTTTTTGTTCTCATTTCTTTCAACACTTGTATCCAGTTTAAAAAAATTTATTTTGATATTTTAACAATTGATGTATAGCTAAAAATTAATTCTGGGTGTCTCTCGGTGGTGAAGTGATCAAGGTGTTTACCTTATGTTCTAAAGATTATGGGTCGAATACATGCTTGAACCAGGAACACATTGTTGTGCTTTTTTTCCTAGTATCCCTAGAACTGTTGCTGAAACTACAGTTCATGAGGTATGTGTGGTACTCTCATTGAGTAACATGCCATTTCTGTGAAAAGGAACCAAATCATAAAAATCTTCTGAAAATTAATCACAAATTGAAATGATGTGCTTCAAGAGCTGTATAGCACAGAACACAATAACAGAACAAACATAATATACCAGTTCAAATGTCTTCATGTTCATCTTTTTTTAATAACAATATTGACACAAAACATGAAGAACTAAATTCAAATAAATATCAAATAAAATAATATTGAAATAGAGACAAAGCATACAACTTGTCTATGTGGACAGCTTTGTGGTGTAAGAAACCACTTACATATTTTCATTAGGTGTGAGAGTTAATCCACTAACCTTCACTTTTGTGATGTGCTGTGAATAGGATCATCATTGTTTGGCACTTGTTGTCTTGTAGTCTTTGCTTGATAAAGATCTTTTGGTAGAAACATTGTTATGACCTGTTTATATGCTTTGTAAAACTACTTTACTTTATGTTTTAATAAATATTGACTTGAGAAATTGATATAGAAAATAAAATCTCAGAAGAAATTTTTTCGTTTGCTTGCTATGAATTCAGGCATAGTTATGGTTCCTAATATGGCACCTCTAACTGAATTTTTGTGTAAAGGCTTGCTTTTCTTATCACTAGTGTCTCTTACCATTCAGGCAAGCCTTACTTCGACTTTAGAAGTACTTGTAATTTATATCCCCAAGCACAGGATCAGGGTTTTATGTAATACAATCATGTAAGCACACCGAGAACTGTTGACTGTAAGTTGGCCTCGAACCTCAAATTGTTCAGGACACATGATTACTGGTGCAGCTCTTATCAACTTTGCTGCTATCATAACTATGAGAGAATAATGTTAAAGTTGTATGCAAGAAAGTGTGAATGTATATTCATTAAATAAAATGTGAGGTGACAGATTCATGTTCTCTAATTCCAGTACTCTGTTTGTTACATTGACAGGGAATCTATCAACAGAACTTTTACTTCCAGAAAGGCAGTGGAACACAAAGATGTATAGTTGAAACTTGTATCGATGACAGCTGTCAACATTGCTTTATCCACTCATCTCAAAACTCATGTGATGATGTCTCTAAAGTTGACACTAATATTACTGCCCCTAATGGAAGGCAATATCCAAGTATAGTAATCCATAAGGACATCAGTACCAGCAGAGATAAAGCTCACCTTTGGATAAATAGATCAGTGAGGAATCCAAATGTAGAAGTGCAAGACATGCTCCAGCAAGGAGAAGATAAAATAAATGATGATAGAGAAGATACAGAGCACAGTCAATGCAAAAATAAATGGAAAGTGAACAAAATGAACAAAACTGAGAAACAAATCAACATAGGAAAACAAAATAATCAAGAAGTGTCAAGATGTAAGAATGACACCATAATATGTAGTACAGCAAGTCAAGTCGGTGAAGAAAATAGTGGACAACAGGTAAAACAATTGTCAATGACAAATGGAAAAATTCTCTGTCATGATCATTACAGACATGAAAATCCTGAGCAAATAAGCAACAAACAAAAAACATTAGAATGTGGGAATAAAGATGTAATGATGAACAATGATTGTGATGAACAAAATTGTAAGAGCAAGCAGGGTTGCTGGAGAGATAATATCCAATGCTGCACAACCCCATCTAGTCCTGTTGAACAGAGGAACCACAGCACATCTGACTACAAAACCACTAAGATCCACTTATCAGAAGCTGAGACCTGGACAAAGTTTAAGCCTGCAACCAACTCTGAGTATATATCATACACACCACATGAGATTAAAAATGAGAAAGCGATAATGCACAGGGAAAGAGACAAATCCAACTGCAATGGCTTTTCAACTGAACCTGGAGATCAATTTAATAATTTATCTTCTGATGCTGTGACTTTGCTAAATTTAAAGAAAACAGAAGCAGACAATTTTCCTACCCATAAGCAGAAAGTTATAAATGTACCAACATCACTATCCATGGAACACTATAACAGACAAGATCTCACCCCAACATCACCTACAAATATCTGCTCCAACAGAAGAACCGTGCAGCAGATAGGACAAGAATGCAAACAGATGAACAATTACCAACAGTCAGTTCATCAGAACAGTTCCCACAAAGAGAAATCTGCACTAACTGATTGTTGTTCAGCTTGTGACAAGCATGTCATTACTAATGTGACGCCAAATAACTGGACCAACATGAGAGTAGCACCTGTCTCAACCTCCATAGACAGTTTCCTAACTCCAGAACTACTTTACCACAGAAAATGCAAAGACAAGAATGCCCATCTGCAGTACTTTAAACGGCCTATAACCAGCTGTCAATTTTTAAATAAATGCAGTTCCTTGGTAGATTTGACACAACCACAAACAGAAGATATGGTTCCATCACTGGCAAATGTAAAACGTAGAAGTCTGACTCCTAAATAGAAGTACTAAATGATGCTTCACTGTGAGGCTCGTGAATACATTTTACAAAATTTCCATCATTGGAACAATTATTATGCTTCACATCAGAATTATAATCATTAATTTTTTTAATATTACAAAAAATCTAATAAGAATGCTTAATAATGCTGAAAAAGGTCAACATTCTGAACAATGGATTCTTGGTAATTATAAGATATCAGTCATGTGGCTGGGAAATAATCATCAAGGACAAAGGAAATTCTACAACTACTTTCTCTCATCTAAGATTTCTTGTTGGACAAAGACATTTGTACATTAATTGTGATTGAAAACTGCAAGAAAGTTAATTTGCTCAAGAATATATGACTGCAAATGAATTATTCTGAGCATTCATATAAGAAAATTTAAGTCTAACTAAAAAAATGATCACACAGCTTTCTAAAGGTAAATAGAAACCAAAGATATGTTTCTTGGTCTATACTTTCATCTTCAAAACTAGAAAATACATTCAGCATTTCATTTTTCAATGTGTTACAAGAAGCTTTACGTAGTTATTTTTCCAACTTTGTTGCTTTTGTCTCTGGTTTGTCTAATCCTTTCAGCTTTCCCATATTCGTTATTTTATACATAATAAGTAGATGAGATAAGAAATATCTAACTGAAGTAGTGATGTAGTGTTTAAGGAAAATGCAAAGAATACCATGGAGGGACAGAAAAACAAATGAGACAGTCTTTCAAAAATTAAATTATACTTGCAAATTGATCAAAGAAATTAGAAGTAGACAGTCAAGAAATTTTTTGGCCCACTTTATGTGGAGAAAATAAAGTTGAAAATTTAGTGACAATTGGAAAAACTTGATGGGAAAAGCAAAGAGATAAATTCTTGGATGGCCTGGCAACATGACACGGTCAACACTACACAGGTCTGATAAAGGACTCTAGTGATCTTGGAAGATAAGACCCATGACTGCCCATGACTTATCGCCATAGCACAAAATGATGATCTTATACATGGAGGTGGCATATATATATATATACATGAATACATATTAATACGTATGTACATACATATACATATATATATATCCAAGAAAACCGTGGAGAGATAATAAAAAGTAGACCTAGAAATACAAGTAGACAATAATCAGGAAGAGAAGGCTAAGAACAGAGATGAATGGAGGCATTTCGATATCTGCATAAATGAATGTCAACAGTTTGAAATGATGAAGAAAAGATATATATATATATATCAAAACTATATAAGCAGTTTTGTTTTGGCTATATGAACAAAAACTATATATAGTCTGTTTTTTGTTTTTGAAAGATGATCTAAGACAATATGTAGACTTTTTTTGCTTTGAATAGATGAATAAAAAACAATATGTAGATTGTTTTGGGCAAATGAACTTTTTTGTTTTGAGTTAATGAACAAGAAAAATATACAGTGTATGTTTATTATGGATATAGGAACAACAACAATGATAATTTTGTGGTAATCTTCTTCTTCGACCGCTCTATATCGACCACTCGTTAACCACTCTATGTGATTTGTATATGATCTGAGCATAAGAGTGAATGTACGTTGTGCCAGTTATGGGCCTACAAGTAGGCCAGCACATCCAATTTCTGTGACACTTTTTATTTACTAGGGTAGCTTTCCTAGGCCCCTACCTCAGTTGCCTCTTATAACATACCTTATAGGTTGCAGTGTTACGATTCTTTGCTCCCTTGTTGGCCTCAAAACCACACGGGTGATTGTAGTAATAAAAATTAGTCTGGTGATTTCAGAATTTTATTTTACTGTATTTAGAAGTGCTAACTTGACTATTCTCATTTTGTGAGTATGTCAATCATTTTTCTTATATTATCTTATCTGCACAAATTTACATTCTTAGATGTAAAATGTATTCAGTTCTTAACATAAAATATGTTTTACATCTGTGAGGCTTAACTAAATAAAGTATTGGGTTTTACATTGTGAAATAGATTTGCATTGTAAAGATGGTAGTATCTTGATGCCCTCAAGTTACTTAATTATCAATTGAATCTAGAAGTCTGCGTGCGGAATGGGTGGACAACCTTCGGATATCGCATCTCAAGAAGACACTGACTTGGCCATACACACCTGGATATGTTGGAGTGTAGGGTAACAATGTGCTAACTTTCTTGAAAATAATGCCCAGATTCAAGCGGGAAGAAGTATAAACAAAGCCGATGTCATCCATGCAGTACGCTCTCATTTATGTGATATGGGTGAGTCTCAGACACTGGAACAAGTGCGAGAATTAGGAGTTAAGTTTGGACAGGCCAGACAGTGCTGTCTTCGTGGTAAAGAAAAAGATATACTAATCAACTTCTCATGGATACTTTGAGACGGCTGCTAAAGCGGAGGACAGAGAACGCATTGGAATGCCTAATGTACTATGACGTAGATCATATAACATAAGAAAACTTAATTATGTGAATTCTTTCAATTTGTAAATAAATGTTTGTCGTTTGGTAATGTGTATATACTCTGTACATAAATAGTTTGTAATTAATATTTTATTCAGATTTATAGTTATAAACGTGCGAGAAGTGAGATTGTGATTGTGCAGAAAGAGTGAAATCATTCATCTTCTCTTCTTCACCTTTCAACTCCCAATGGAGCATAGGTCTTCAACAAACTCCTTCCAATGCTTCGGGTTGGCCTTTTCAATGTATGTCCTATCTATTGCCAGCATCTTCCTTATCTATTTTTCAACTGGTATCTGCTTAATTCGTTCTCTGAATTCCTCATTTGTAATCTTATCATACCATCTCAGTCCCTCTATTCTAGGTAAACATCCATTTATAAAGGTCTGTAGTTTTCTGGTCATTTGTTTTGTTGTCCTCAATGTTTCTGAGCCATACAACAGCACCACTTCATATTTTATTTGATTGAAAGATTCTCAGCTTTGTGTTTAAGTGAAATTATTACCCTGTGAAGTGAACTCAAACCATTATATATATATATATGTATATATATATATATATATCCCGACCGACTTTGTACAAGGTTCAATAGGAACTGTCTCATTCTGTAAGACTGATCAATGTCTTACAAGGGACACCAGACATTCTAATACTGTTGATACATGTCAAATGTTCTAGAACTTATGAAGTTTACTGTACATATTCGTTTTCATAAGTTCTGATGGCAAGCTAACCAGACTTTATTGTTCATATGTTGATCATGAAATAAATTGTAATTTCCTTTGATTTTTTTAAAAAAATCCAGATGTACTTGAGCTTTCAGCTCTTCGGCTCGGTGCCATGTACATCATAACCCTTTGGTTTGGTGCCACGAATACCATAAATCTGGAGAACCTGTGGTGTTTTTGCCAGCCCGCAGAATTGAACCACACTCTAGCCTTTCACATTCACTTTTCATCTGATCTTGGGGTCAATTTAATAAGTAATCATTGCTTGAAAAATGAAAGTGATATTGTACATAAATTAATGCCTTGTAACTTATGTCTCTTATGTTTACTTTTGTTATGTAACTAGTTCCTCTAATGGTACACTTTGTAACTGGTTTCTCATGATACATTTGTAACTGGTTTCTATAATGATACATTTTGTAACTGGTTTATCTTACGTTATATCTTGTAACTAATTCTTCTCTTATTTACTTTGTTCTGTACTTTATCCAATTATTCCAGTTATCATTTTCTGTTATTTCTGAAATCCCATGTTAAACATTTTGTGATGACATACTGCTCAATATCTAAATTTACGTTCTTGCATGTCTGGCACATACAACTTGTACATCTGTTCAGAATTTTGTTTCATATCTTTTCTCAATCTAATCAAATGATACTAATTTGTTCATCTTGGAATCTATGTTAGACATAATATTACCTAACCAGCACCAATAGTTGCAAGCAGTTTTCGAATATTAATCTGTCTTCGTTGTTGTCTTCTGCAACAAGAGAGAGCTGAAGCAATCACTCTCCTCTACAACTGTGTCTTGTACAACCAGCAACACTCTCCAAATTGCTCTGCCTGCATCCATTATCCATTCCTTTGTAGGATACACTGTGCCTGTTCTGTAGTTTCCATTTCATTCCTTTTATCTATTACTTTATCGACTCTCAGTCGAGGCATCAAAAGATCCAGAATGGCAAGCTGCAGTATGAGTGGATGTCATCTATAGAGATTGTCTTCTTCTTCTTTGAACTCTCCAAATCGACCACTTGTTAACCTTCCTTTGTGATTTGTATGTGATCTGAATCTAAGAGCAATTGTATGATGTGCTAGTTATGCGCCTACAAGTAGGCCAGCACATTCGATTTCTGAGACAATATTTTATTTACTAGGGTACCTTCCTTAGGCCCCTACCTCCGTCGCCTCTTATGACATGCCTTGTAGGTCGCAATGTTACTATTCTTCTCTCCCCTTGCGAGCCCTGGCAACACAAGGGCAAGACACCTGCTATAAATTCAGGCGTAGTCATGGCGCCTCTTGCTACATTTGTGCATGAAGCATTGCTTTCCTTATCACCAGCACCCCATGTCATTTAAGTGAGCTCAAGTCCAACTTAAAAGGCACATGTAAATTAGATCCCAAACTAAAGAATCATGGTCTCTTGTAGTCCAACTATATACTATGTGCACACGCCAAGAATCTGACAAGCTGGCCTTACAACCCTGGCATGTGATCACTAGAGCAGTCTTATCATCTTTGCTATCAGTGACTCCAGTCCATAAGGGTGTGTTCAGGTATCAGTGGGGTCTTTGTGATAAAACATGTAAGCATTTGCCTTGAGCTCTGAAGGTCATGGGTACAAATCCGGACCGTGATGTTTTTTTCCTAAGTGCATTTTTTCCGCACTTATCTCTTAGGATTGTTGATGGAGCTACCAAGTTTGTGCAATACTCTCAGCAGGTGACATGCCATACAAATCACACAGAGGTTAACAAGTGGTCAATTTGGAGCATTCAAAGAAGAACTAAAAATGTGATGGGATAAGGCTATGAAACATTTTCCTTTCATTCATTGAACTAACCTGATAACACTCCAGGTAGACCTGACCCAATGCACAGTTTCCCAAACAAATATATCGGAGGATGTGCATGTTGATTGTTATCGTTCTGGTGATATACATTTCTTATTCTACTCTGCAGATGTTTAGTCCTACTTTACAGTGATTTTTTTGTAAGAACCCCAGAGGAAGCTGCAGATGCAATGAATATGATCAATAAATATACAGTGTACAAGTATTGGGGCATCCAAAAAGAAATTTCAAAACAAAGGATTTGAATCGTTTACCCTTATTTCTTACGGCACCCATTGTGCAAACACTGTTCGATCGAACCTTACCTGATTATTCTGTGTCTAGCTAAAGCGAGCGTTTGTGAAACTCCTCAGTAAAGCCATTTTCCAGAATGGCTCGCTGGTTGTGTTTGTATGAACGTTCGTATTGCTAGGCTAGGCAATGGGTGCCATAAAAAATAAGGGTGAGTGGTTCGAATCCTGTGTTTGGTGATTTGTTTTTTCAGAAGCTTCTAAAACTTGTACACTATCTATTTATTGATCGCGTCCTACTTTGCAACAATTCTTCTTCAGTGATCTCTGGTCATGTGCTTAATTTACTGTGGACCACAAACTGAGCAGTCAGCTTCAGGTTTGTCAGGTTTCCCCAAAGCTTAGTTTTCAGGTCAAATGGGTGGGGCCACATGTTGCTTCTCAGCTCACCCAGGAGAGGACAATATTGCAGGATATGCTCTGGTGTCTGTTCCGCCTGCTGACACTGGCAGAGAACTGTTTGACTTATTCCTAGTCTATATAAGTGTTTGTTGAGTCTGCAGTGTCTGGTCTGGTTTGTAGTCAAAATATAACGACCTGGTCTGTTCTGCTTAGGTCGTTGAGGGAGTCTTTTGTCTTCTAGTCTACTGCAGATTTTCTCTGTATGAGGGTTTTGACCTCTTGAAAAAAAAGGGGTTGATAAATTTGCTCTTTGGCACTGCCCTACTTAGCTAAGACATCGGCACTTTCATTGTCTGCACTGCCACAGTGAGATGGAATCCACTTGCAACAATTCAAAGAGTTTTATTACCAAAACCTAAATTACATTTCTTTAAACTGTCACTCAATAAAGTAAACAATTATTTAAAATGTCATCAGAACTGGTGTTTATATACATCAGACTTCTTTCATTGTTATTGATTTATGCATTTGTCAATCAACGATTGAGGTTTTCTAGAATATTCTTATTACCTGTTAATAGTTCATGTATGTTTATATATTGGTTAAATTGTTTGAAATATTATTATATATTGAATATGTCTCCTTTTTAAAACATGTAGCATACATGCTAAATAGATCTCTGCACACACAAAATGAACACAAGTTGGAATGAATTTAGGTCATGAAATCAGAGAAATGTCTGGTGAACCACTAGTAACAACTGCTATAAAAAAGAGAAGATGAAGATATGTTAGGCATACTCTGAGAAGAAATGGTCAAAGAATCTCAAAGCAGATACTGAAGTGGGAGGCAAATGGTTTAGAAAGAAAGTACGCCTAAGGAAAAATCCTTAAATTAACTTTCGAAAGAGGCTAGTAATATCGGACTCGCTTCCACAGAAGAGATTAAATGTGTTGCCCAGGATAACGTAGCCTGGAGCAGTTTACAACGGTATGAGAGAAATATATAAATACACATGCTAAACTAGTATGGTTTATAAATATTTTGTACCAAATAATTTATATTCGGTTACTTTTATGGCCAGCTGTATATATTTTCTGTGTCAGCTTTTCATCTAATATTGAAAAAATTATACACTGATTGTTAACAACTAAATGATGGTTGCTTGCAATCATTTCAAAAGGATTTAATACAGATACATCCTTGTGATTTAACAGAAAAGTAAACTGAATTATATTGTTGATATAGGTAACTCCAATTTCTCTTTAAATCTTCTCCTGCGCTTGCCCGCTATGAATTCAAACATAGCCATTGCACATTGGGTGACACTTCTGACCGATTTTGCATAAAGCCTTCTTACTGTTTTATGGATGTCCCTAGCCATGAAGGCGGGTTTTTTGACTTCAGAGGTTCTCTTTAAATAACTGAGCATGAGAAATTGATCGCAGAAGAAGAAAAAGAATTAAACTGACCAAATTTGATGAGTTCTTGAATCTATAACAGGTGACAGAATTGATACACAACCAAAGCCCAGGAACATAAAACACATGTATATGCAAATGAGGACTTAATGTTACTATAGAGACTGAGAAATTATGTTAGAATGCAGACTGGTCAAAATGTTACAAATTAATATAAGAAATGTATTTTCTGATAACAGTATCTAATAAACAGATTTATGTTTGCAATGTGTTGATACTTGTATTGTTTTTAATAATATTCTCCTGTTTGCAAGGTGTGTATGTGTTTGTCTTGGTCTTTTGTCCAAGATCAAAGTGTAGTGACTACTTGATTGCGGCTGGAGGGTACGAGCCTTCGTTCAACGTCAAATGACAATAAAATCCATTTAAACAAACTCCAAGCACTCTCAATTCGAAAGTTAGATGACGCTCCAAGTTTTGCATGTTTTCACATTCACTTGTACTGGGTTCACCAATTGTAGCACTTCTGGGTAGAGCGCAATAATAATGTTAAAAAATATATATATATTACAAGTTAGGTGATAAATGCTTCATCCTTACCAGAAAGTGGAAGCTTTCAAATCCGACTCTTGTACACAACAATGTAACATTATAATTGATCGAAAGAATAAGAATCAGACAATCAATGTTCTTCAGGTAAACAATGCGAACAGGAGGTTTGGAACATTTGGTTACACCAGGTAAAATACATGAAAGGAGATATTGTGAAAGGCGAGAACGAAAATGTTGGATGGTCTGACATCATGGTTCGCAAAAACTGCACAAGGGAGAGAGATTTGTTGATAGAGATGTATGCCGGCAGGCATGGCACTTAATTGACTGATACATAGTTCATAATTCATAGTTCATAAGTACGGTTCCAACTTCACTGCAAGGGTCACCCCATAATTGATCCGTTCCTGTGCCAATGAAAATCACATGAAATGCTAACAACTGTGAAATGTTTCCTGTGTAAACTAATTCCAGAATGAAACAGCCGAATACCACCACAAAAAGCAACCTGCACCGCATAAAATGCATATGGCGTCGCTAATGTAGCAACACAAAACTGTTCATCACTTGAATTGCAATTCTTGTTGAAGGGAACATAAATCATGACAAAATCCAGCTTTCTGCACTCGCAATATAACTGCATATGGCAGATTGAGCGAGTTCGTCATAACCGCTGTCCGCCATTTTCTGAATACACACAACAAATGCATGGTTGACACAGCAAAAAACATTTCATGTAACAGTCATAGCTCACAGTGTTGCTCAAGCACTAACTCAGTAGCTCGGCAAACAAAACCGGAAAATACCAGACCAAACATGGCGAAAATGCACTTGCAAAGTCGTGTTCAGAATCAAACAGTTCTGACTCTGAATGGCCATCCGCATTCGCCATTGCATTGACTGATACATGGTAAACAAGCTATGTACAGCTCTCTCCAAAAGTAAGAAACACTCAGAACTTACAATCACATACTAGGTCAACCAGATACAGCGCTGTTCATGTTATGCACATATGCTTATGTTTGCAATGTGTCAGTTTTTTTTATATATTTATGTGTATGTACCCTTTTTGTAACGTGTTCAAGTCTGTAATGACAATATATCTTCATTGTTGTAATGAGTTTTTGCCTGTGTGTTGCCAGGTTCTCAAGGGGAGCAAAGAATAGTAATACTTCGAACTACAAGGCATGCCGTAGGAAGTGACTGAGGTAGGGGCCTAGGGAAGCTACCTAGTAAATAAAAAGCATCGCAGAAATCAGATGTGCTGGCTTACTTGTAGGTGCATAACTTACACAGAGAACAAAAGCTCTTAGACTCAGATCACATACAAATCACAAAGAGTAGTTAACAAGTGGTTGATATGGAGCATTCGAAGAAGTAATGAGGGTTATGTTCATGTATGTAATGTGTGCATGTACTGCTGATTGTAATGTGACAATATAATGCAAATATATTTACTAGCTCAAACATTTGAATATTTCAATTACCAGAGTAACTAAAACATGCAGTCTCTCTCTCTCAGAATCGTAAACATGCAGTCTATCTCTCTAGCGATCATAAACATGCAGTCTCTCTCGCGATCGTAAACATGCAGTCTCTCTCTCTCGCGATCGTAAACATGCAGTCATCTCTCTGCGATCATAAACATGCAGTCTCTCTGCGATCGTAAATGCAGTCTCTCTCTCGCGATCGTAAACATGCAGTCTAACAAAAGAGCAATTAATAACAAGAGAATGATATTCTTACAAATTCACATATTTATTTTCTCAGATGCCACCACACCTTCCCTCAACACCTTGGACTAGGTTTATGTTCTACATCTAACATGTCTGTACAAATTGCCTCAAACAGTCAAAAATGACAATATCAAATGACTTTTGTTTCAGGTGAGCATACTTTCAATGTATGAAAAATATTAACATTACTACAATATACATGATTTCTAATATTCATATAGATTGTCATAATTTATAGACACAAATATCATAAATAGTTCAAACAATCAGACACACGATGTATGTTCATGAACGTGGTGATAAACCAAAAACATATGAACACGGTGATAAACCACTAACATACATCACTAACAAGACCCACATAACATAAATAGTTCACACAATCAAAGATGTTCATGAACGTGGTGATAAACCACTAACATACATCACTAACAAGACCCACATAATATAAATAGTTCACACAATCAAAGATGTTCATGAACGTAGTGATAAACCACTAACATACATCACTAACAAGACCCACATAACATAAATAGTTCACACAATCAAAGATGTTCATGAACGTAGTGATAAACCACTACATGTATCACTAACAAGACCCACAACATAAACAGTTCGCACAATCAGACAAAGATGTATGTTAAAGAGTGTTTACAAGACATCACACATTCCAGAAACAATTGCTACTACTAAATGGATCATCAAACAGGGAGTCAGGTCTTGGTCGGGTATAGGGCGGACAGTTGGATTTATGAACCAACGAGTTACTACTGCCTTGCAGTTAGATTGGAGACAATCAAAGGCTAACGAAGTAAACCGTATACAAAACTGGACGGTAGGCAAATCAAGTAATCCAAAAAAAACAGGTAACCTGGGCAGATGACGCTCAATAATCCGGGATGGTAGGTTGTCTAAGGGTCGCTACCATAAAATAAAATAGCAACCTGCTACCTTGCAGGTAGGCTGGGGACAGTCAAAGGCTGATGGAGAGTGAATCCAGTAAGCGCTGGCTGAAACTAGACACATCGCCGAAGGATAGCACAGAGCTCCAAATGGAGCTGAATGATGCGATGTAAAAATACGTTCTTGGCAAAGGCTATTTATATATCACAATAAGAATGATCAAAATAGCCAAAAAGAACGATCGCGCGCGAGAGAGATAACCAACGATTGGTAGTATTCAAATTCAACTCTCAGTAGTCGATTATCCAGTCACCCAACTGAAAATGGTTAGTTCTCTGTGATATATGAGAAAATAGAAACATTGATAGATCTACTGTGTTAGTGCTCTGAAAACTGATGGCTCTAGTGAGAGCACAAAGGTGTTAAGAACCTATAGGAATACCTTGAGTACATAAACATGGAATTTATTCATTGTTATAGTTTTTGCGGAACATTATCATCCGAAAACTTGTCCTGAGCAGACTATTGCCACCCTTAGTCCATTGGAATTTCTCTCATAGGTCAGATGTTACACCTCCACCGCTGTCATGTTCAAATCATATCTCACATTTTGAATCATCCTTCTTTGCCATGGTCTTCCTCTTCTCCTCTTTGTCAGGATCTCAGATTCTTCAACTCTTTGTCAGGATGCCTCCACCACAATTCTTTTACCAACTCTTTGTCGATCTCACCTTCTTTAATCTTGTCTTCTTATGTGTCCAAAATACTTCAATTTTAAAATTCTTATTTGTAGCCACTGCCAGTTTTCTTTAATTTTGAGTTCCAGTTAGATATATTTGTTCACTTTTCTTCCTGTATAATACAGGACTCTCCCATGATACTTATCTTACAAAGCACATATGTAGGATATAGCTATCCATGATAGAAGTAGCCATCCTCCTAGACTTGCAAACAGTTGACGACAACGACAGAGGAAAGACAATAAGACTGACAGTATAGAAACAATTGCGCACCAAAGACTGCATATTAGGGTAGAAACGCTAGGAGAAACAAGCAAACGTAAGTGTGACATAGACTACCGACGACACCTAGGTGACAAAATAGCGACAGGAGACCGATATAAACAACCTAAGTGGACGGACGTGAGAGTCACTTATAAACCCGAAATAATGAAACATTATTTGTTATCTATTTGGGCTACCATCTTGTGATTGTCAAACCACCTCACACCCACTGGGCATTAGAATATCATCACCCTAAAGCTCCTACAACACATATAACCACCATACAATATATAAAACCAAAGTTTTTGTGGTCCACCATACAATAAATAATTTAAACAGTTTTGTGGGCCACCATTCAATAAATAATTCAAACAGTTTTTGTGGGCCACTATAACAATATACAAGTCAAACAATTTACTGACCACCAATTCTGAGCATTCTTGTCTCCCCTTACCAAGGTTGTTGGCATACATTTAATTTAGAAACAACTATACATACAAAATAACATCTTGAAAACAAAACAATATACTTTTAGTTTTATTATGAATGATTGCTTTGTTCGAAACAATTCTGTGACCCATGATTTCGATAAAAGCTTCATGGCAGTGAATGTGACCTTTGTTGTTGCATGCAATGATTCATTGACATTTGGTCCTGTCATGTTTAACTTTTGTGTATTTTTATGCATCTGGAAAACACCAAGTGGATTGTTCACATACAATACTCCCATAATAGTAGCACTTTTTTGCCCTAAATTTCATTTCATTATAGCATAGAAAAAAGTATAACTTTTAGTTGCTGCTGAATTAAATGGTAAGAAACATTTTTAGTTGCTGCTAAACTGCATGGTATGAAACCTGTTTGATATCTGGTTTTCACTATCCCTAATTGTTTGAAGGAATGAGTATTTTGAAAATGTAACATTTAAATTTGAATTCTAACATTGATGCACTGCGTAACTCATCAGGCTACTGTTATTTTAGGGAGAAAATATGCAGCCTCTATCATTTAGTAATACTATTGGTACAATTGTCTTGGTATCAATTTACTGCACGTAATCAACTGTCTCTAAATTTGGTCAGCATAGTTATAATATCAACAATTTGACTGACTACTGTTGAATTTGATCTGCAAAGAATAAGAAAAACATTCAGAATACTGTACAAAAAAACACGATGACATGCATAACACTTTGAAGTTACACCAAAATCACAATACCAACAAAACAAATTTATGGTTTTAAAAAAAATACCACATATCTACATTTGAGTAAAGTAGCATTTTGTATCAAATGACCCAATTGTATGCCCAACAAAACAGTGAACAGTTTGCAGGAAATACCTTAGATAAACCATATAAATATTATATTTGCACATAAGTATTTTATACATATACTTTTACAAGTATGGAAGATTTATAAGCATTTCAGTTCAATATTACAGTGGGTAGTGCATATTTAACATATACAAAGATGTTCAAGTGAATGAGGATAAGAGCAGCTGTATGACAAACTCTTTGAGGATTCTGATAACCTGAGTCTGACCACTGCTTTCTTTGAAAATATTCACGCAAGCGTCTGGGAGTTCACAAAAAAAAGAAAAAATATATTATGATCCATTGAGGCATGCTAGGAATATAGATTTATTGTTTATTTGAGGATCTTCTTCATCTCATGTATCCATAATTGCTCCGATCTCCTAAGAATGTATTTCCCTAGAATGACCTGAGTCAGTGATTAAGGTCAGATTAAGGATTGTCATGTTTTGTATTAATTGAATCCACTGCCTTTGTGCATAACTTGTCTTGATCTTCTGTATCATACTCATACAGTCGCTGTGCATGCATACATAAGTGAATGTTTGCATCTTTAGTCACTCCAGGAATTCTTTTGTCACCGCAAATGACCTCCATAGTCATGTTTCTGGTAGTCGTATATGCACCAATTGCCTCTTTGAAGACCTTTTCTTTAGTTATAGTCGTAAAGGCCCATGCACTCCGAATGTGTCAAATCACGGAACCATCGGTGTAAAGACAACAGCATCTTCCTTCTATATGTAGTCATTTATTAACGCATCAATCAACTTTTGTGTCCACTATTGTAGTCAGCGAATCGCGACTGGGTTTGTTTACCGTGGTGACTACCAGAAAAGATTGTGTTCAGTTCACTCTTCTCCATGATCGATGTCCTGGATGGCACATATCCTTTGTATAACCTTCTCTGCTTTACTTTTTGGAATATATGTAAACTATCATAAACATGTAATAAACTAATGCCACCGTCTCCTCAACAACAAATCGGAAATATAATCAAAGCTAATGTAAATGTTTGAAATGTGTGAGTGGAAGAAACAATTTGAGAGAAGACACTGACCAACATCACCTCATGACATGAAGGAATGTCAATACCAACTTTTATCAACACTAAAAAAGGAGAAGACAAATGCAATCACATGTAGAGAGATGTTGAGAAAAATGCAATACAGCAATAGATGACTGGCTATGTGAACAAAGTAAAAAATGCTATAAATCAACAACTTCAAAGAAATGTAACAATTATTTCATAAATTATTAGAGAAACCATCAAACACATATGCTGGATGCAGCAGTTAAGTAAAAAAAAAAAAAATGAAGAAATATTAACTGAGATAGATAACATCTTTGATAGATGGACGGAACACATTTAGACAATTTATAATGGAAAGTTATGTCAATATTTTATCATTTGAAAGGTTCAACAAGACAAGACGAAAATGCATTGATCCTATGAAACACGATAAAAGTCCTGAGAGTTACTAAAAATTATTGGCAACAAACAATCATCATGAACAACAGGCAAGTCTATAAGACTTTTAGTAGACATTTTTATTACATAACGTTTGTTTTTAAATCATGAAGAAGATATAAAAGGAGTAAAAATAGGCTACAAGATTAAGCTTAAGATAAGCAGACGATACAGCACCTGATGCAGAAATTTAACCAGACCTTCAACACTTGTAAGAGCGATAAACAAAACCACAATTAGGGAAAATATCTAAATAGCGTAAAGCGATGAAACAATGGAAACAAAAAGAGAAAATCTCAAATTAAATTATATTCAATTTAAAAAAAACAATTTACAGCAATGGAACAAATCCACATACCTAGCAAAAAATTATAATGGAATTTGTATCACTAAAATAAACAGCATTATAACTAAGACAGAAGTTGTAGAAAATAAGAATAATACAAACAATTGATTATCAATGAAAGTGACAAGAATTGTACAGTGTTACATAAAGGTAGACTGCTATTGGATATGAACCATGGACAATTGAATAAGCAAATAATAGACAATATACTTGCAGAAATAGAGATGTGGTTCAAGATTTGAATACTACACAAGAACAGTCATACAATAAAGTACATGCATATTACATGAAAACAATTACAATACCAACATTAAATAAAGTCAAAGGAAGACAAACAAAGTGAGTCAAATTGTAAAACAGGAACGAACGTATTGAAAAACATTGTGACAACAGAAAATAAATTAAATGCAACAGAGGTTGAGGGCAGGGAAAAATATCTGATACTGAATGATGAGTTTTTCTGATAACTGAAAAATGTACTGAATTGACAAATGTTGGGAGGACAGAACTGAGGGTCATCAGCTGGTTATGTTAAACATCAGTGGTTTGGAGAGAACGATAATGGAAGGAAGGGCTCCTGTAGTACGAGGCAGGAGACGAATAACAAGACAACGGTGGCAGCAGGATATCAAATAAACCAAGAAGCGGGAGAACTTGCTATAAACATAAATTTTCGGGCGGGCTGTGATGAAAGTAATGTTCCGCATAGGACATGGTACTTGATGATGTGGAGTACAATATAGAAACAGACTAGGGCTTAATGGCAGTGAAGCTGTTGAACAATTTAGCTAAGTTTAAACCCACAGTGCAACCCCACAGTGCAAGCCACCACAGTCACACACAGTGCAAGCCACTCACAGGTGTTTCACATACATCCAGAAGAGAAAACCCATTACTGTCACACCTGATCTCACAGCAGACATGCATCAATACAAGACAGTAATTGTACATATTACTTAAATTGGATGGCTATTATTAAACAGTATATAGAGACATCTACAGTATGATAAAAATTATAACTAATATATATATGATGGTCACAACAAACAGAAATGTTCCCACTTTCTTCAAACTTGTACAATAAGTACATTAATAAACAAGTCTTCTGGTAATACAAAAATATCATTAATTTGTCACTAGCAGTCAATAATGTGCATTTCTTCTTCTTCTGCCATCTCTGTTCATGCACTTAATCCAATGTGAACAATAACTTGTGCAGTCAGCATGTGAGGTGTGGCAGGTTTTCCCCAAGGTTTAGTTTTTAGGTCGACTGGGTGTGGCTACATAAAAAAGAAACTGCTGTTATTGCCTGTATTACCACTTTGTGGGCAGTGTAGGACAAGAGCCTGTGGCATTTAATGCCTGCATGGCTAGTGCAGTGGCAGCAAAACTGTTCCAGGTCAGAATGTTTTATTTTATGTCCATGACAGAAAAAACACCTTGGCCGTACCATGGATTGAACTTGGGTTTCCCGCATGGAAGCCGCACTTTAATCGATTCTACATAGCTTCATGGGCTCTAAACTCACCCAGGAGATGACAGTCTTTGCAGGACTTGTTACTGCGTCTGTTTTGCCTGCTGACACAGAGAGCTGTTTGACTTATTCCTAGTCTATGTGTTCAGTATGCAGGTAAAATATAATGACCTGGTCTGTTCTGCTGAGGTCTACGAGAAGTCTTTTCATTATTATATCCAGTGTTCATCTTCCAGTCTACTGTAGATTTCTCTTTATGAGAGTTTCGACCTCTTTAAAAAAAACCTGTGGTTTTAATATTTAATAAATGCACTTAGTTACACTGGGTATATCAAAGTGTTATTTTCACTTATCTATAATATAAATGCACATTGAGAGTAACTTGCCAATAGCAATGAGATTATGACTAAAACATCACACTAGTACATATATATTTATGACAATTTCTGGTTTGTAATTAACAATAATCACAACCCAAACATACCTGGTTCAAACTCTGCTGCGGGCAGTTTGGAATCTAATTAGTTTCCGTGGGTTTTTACGCATGGTAAAAATATAGACATCACCGTTCAAAAAGCAATGGCTAACTAATGAACGTATAAATGGTGTCTAGAAAATCGAAGACTCGTTTACCGTGGTTGATGGCTAACTGTAAGGGATATGCCATGATTTTCATTTTCGTTCAACGAAGAATAGACTTCAACCAATTAAATCAGATATCAGCTGCTTGTAAATCTATCTAGCACTTTATTGTGAACTATTTCATGGCTGCAATGACGTTCAAGAAACTACAACATGATATACTTACAACAGTGCCATGTCATTTGTATGGAACAGAGCAATATAATAAAAGTGAGTCTCCTGTAATACTTTCAATTGCAATTTTTCACAAGCCACAATAACATGAAACTAATAAACAAGATTTCATGTAGCTACCAAGATGAAGAAATCTTATTACTTGTTGGATAGAGGAAATACAAAGATGAAACTCTCATTTTGACTACTCTCATTTTGACTACTCTCATTTTGACTACTCTCATTTTGACTACTCTCATTTTGACTACCTTTTGATATCATCACATAAATTAGATATTAACAGATCACTTCATGTACAAGTTCACTAGATGTTAACAGATCCCTGTAGTCTTATTCTACAAGTTAACAGATCATTGCATGTCTTATTCTATAGTCTGTCCATTAATTCGTGAGCACGTTTGAAATTGATTTTCTCGAAAACTACCTGTTGGATCTCAGTGATTTTTGCATGCAGCCTTAGAATATCCATGACGCTAAAATAAAGCTAACCAGTAGTCCATAGATGCTACGGATTTTGCACATCGGCGATTCCTTTGATCTTTTATGACAATTGCAAATACTAGGGCTCAAATTTTAGATTTTACAGTATCCCTAGAATTTGTCCTTGTCAATTCTATTCATAGGTGTATCTCCATATTAACTTGATAGGTCAAGTAATTAAGTGTGTTGCCCTTTATGTGCAATCGTGAACTTGGATACAATATGCAACAGTTAGTCCTCCCCTTCGGTCACCATTAGACCCCAGGTGTCTTAACTTCACCACAAATTGTATGATGGTAGACGCATTTGGATATGGAAATGTATACGTTGCTATTTCTCAGTCTGTAATCAAAATATGATTTATCATCCCAATCTGACGATTCCATGAGGTTGATAATTGTTACTGGCTGGACAAATTGTAATCCATCTCGGTGCCAGTACTGCCTTCCTCTCGGAGCACATGTTCAACACACTTCTTCCAGAACTGCATGTCTATCATTGAGAAGGACTCACGTGTCAGAACTTCAACATCACACATTTTAAACGTCCTGTTCTGTTCGGCAACTTGCCCTTTTACTTTAGCCCAGACAAGCTCTATCGGATTGAGGTGAGCATGATATGGAGTTAGTCGCAAAGACGTGTGGCCGTATTCCGCATGATTTTGTCAATATGAAACACCTTTGTCTTATTTGTCATCCTCACCAGGTGCAACAACTCGGGTTTCAAATATGTATTATCGAGTGACATTTTCCTTAGCAAGCCAAGTCCTAATTTGATCTTTTGTATTTGATGCAGTTGGTACTTTGTCTTCCGCTGATACTGCGTTGGGATAGGATGCATTATCCATTACCAAGCATGATGGTCTGTTTAGAATTGGAAGTAGATCTTTCTCCATCCAGTGCCTGAAAATATGTCCATTCATTTCTGTGTGGTAGTCCCTACCGTCGGTACTTTTGATTGGAAAATAAGTCCAGCGTCATGGACAAGACCTTCTTCACTACTTCCTGCATGTGTTAGTATAATACGCTGGCCTTTGCTGCTTGGTATTTTTCTTTTCTGTTCACCGTCTACTGATTGCCATTCTTTAGCATTGGTGTGGTGAGCATTGACCCAGGATTCGTCCAAATATACAATATCATAGCCTTGCCTCCGCGCTCACGGATCTGCCTCAGGTATTTACTTCGGGCAGCAATTAAATGTGGCTTTTCACAAATAATATTCCTGCCGCCTATAGTTTTTCTGAAGGTGAAGCCGTCGGCTCTTACAATTTTCCATAGAGTACTTTTAGAAATGTCTATGCTGCAATCTGATTGCAGTTTTAATTTCAGTTTCCTGAGAGTAACAAGTTGATTTGTCCTCAAACATTTTCAAGAGCTCCGCCTTATGACATCTATGTCAAAGTCCAATTGTTCTTTTCCTTCCTTGCTTGACATTAGTGCACTTTGTGTCCTGTTTAATCCATCGGGAAAAGGATTCTCTATTCAGACCAAGCGCCAGTTGCGCTTCGCTTCTCAGGGTTATGAATATCGCAATATAGATGACCTCTCTTAGATTCCTTACGGAAGTGTTGGTATAGTAAAACTGTAACCTTCTGCATTGTTATAAATGTGCACTTCAGACTCATTATGAATGTGATATCAATGTCAGTTTTGATAAGCCAACAAATATGATACAATAGCTTCATACAAATAGCGAGATACGCCTATAACTATAAACGGTATCCCAATTATAACGTCATATGCTTTCCGCTTTCAAAGTCGATGGGTTAGGTGACGGAATTCGTGAAACTCACGATATTTCAATGTTACCATAATGTATTTTAGAACAACGCGTCTGTGTACCGTAAATCTGTTACTATTGTGTACAATCCTGTGAGGTTGATTTTAATATAACCTGAAGAAGAAATATTTCAAACTACATCAAATTTTCTTGAAAAAAATATTTCTAGCGCATGGATATTCTAAGGCTGCTTGCAAAAATCACTGAGATCCAACAGGTAGTTTTAGAGAAAATCAATTTCAAACGTTCTCACGAATTAATGGACAGACTATACAAGTTAACTAGATGTTAACAGATCATTGCATGTCTTATTCTACAAGTTAACTAGATGTTAACAGATCATTGCATTTCATATTCTACAAGTTCACTAGATGTTAAAATCTACTGAACTTGTAGAATATGAAATGCAATGATCTGTTAACAGATCAACTCATGTCTTATTCTACAAGCCTAACTAGGTGTTAATAGATCAATACAAGCCTAACTAGATGTTAACAGATCAACTCATGTCTTATTCTACAAGCCTAACTAGATGTTAATAGATAAATACAAGCTAACTAGATGTTAACAGATCAACTCATGTCTTATTCTACAAGCCTAACTAGATGTTAACAGATCAATACAAGCTAACTAGATGTTAACAGATCAACTCGTGTATCATTCTACAAGTTCACATACTGACTTGTTTTCACAGCTCAGCTATGACAGCCAACAATAAACAACAAAATGGGACAGTTTGAAAACACAAAGATACAAACTGCATTCTTATTTCTGATACCACTTTGGAAGCATTGCACAGAGATCTCTATCACAGCAAACAAGTGAAATAATCAAAAAAGTATGAAAAACTTAAAAATCACGTCTACCCTAAATGGTATGACAAAATATGTGGGAAGAATAAAGTTTGTAAAGAAAATTAAACAACAAAATTTGATTTTAGAGGGTACAGTAAGAATTGAATCTTCACTGTGGCGTTCAAAACATGAGTGCATGTAACAACACTCAACTATACGCTTGACTAATTTAAAGTGGGTAATATGAAAACAACATAGATTTCTGAAATTTCAGTCACATATCATTTCTCTTTAATATGTGCACTCATCACTGCCACACCCGCCTGTGTGTTGCCAGGGAATGCATGGGGAGCAAAGAATAGTAACACTGCAACCTACAAGGTATGTTGTAAGATGCGACTACGGTAGGGCCTAGGAAGCTACCATAGTAAATAAAGTGTCACAGAAATCTGATGTACTGGCCTACTTGTAGGCACATAGCTGGCACAAAGTACAATTGCTCTTAGGTTCCGATCACAAAGAGTGGTTTAACAAGTGGTTGATACGAGGTGTTCAAAGAAGAAGAAGCAAATCACTGCCACAAAACCAGACCTTTTTTTTTTTAATAGTCACCTCTTATATTAGTAGATTTCATCTTCCTTTTTTAAACACAGTAACCAAGTGATATCATTCTCATCATTTGTATCCAATTCCCCCTACAAGGTGGACAGAGCAACAAGGCAAAATTTCTCTGATGAATGAAATCACCATAATGTGCATTAAACCAACCGCTCCTCCTGAAAAAGCAGTGTAACAAAGCATAAGACATCCTCAAATGCAACACCTTGTACATTTGATGTTTAATACAGTTTATATATGTCTAAGCATGCCTTCTTAGAAGTCTTGATTCACTCATCACGTCTTGCTCGTTTTGGTGAGCTTTCCCCAGAGCTATTTTCATGTCTGTTTGAAATATCTGCATCCATTTGTTGCTGCAGAGCGCTGAAGCATGGAGTCGGGTTTTCCTTAACAAAACTCACATACTGTGGCATCAGTCGTTCTACCAGAGACTCAAACAGAGCACGAACAATTTTTCCAGCCTTGCCAACTTCTGATCCAGCCTGCAACCAAACAATCAATTAAAAATCAGTTCACAAAGAACACTAAAAAACTGGCATTAGTTATGAAATACATTAAGATGATCAGTCGATATAACACGACAGGTCTTGTTCTGGAATCAACAGGCAAAGCACAAATGTAAGATGATTCGTTATTTGTGATATTCTAAAAATGTGTTTACACAATTCATAATAATTTAAAAAATAAAAACTGTCATTACGGCTTGTAGTACCGTTTTTAGGGTGGTGTAGAACAGATGAGACGACAGCATGAGGAATTTAATGGCTGCATGGCTAGTGCAGTCGTCACAATTCATAAAACTGACATATTCATATTACATTAAGGCTACGATAATTGGTTGAGATGAGAATTTGTTTAGTAGGGGATTAAAGCCTTTTTAAGCCGAGGCACGCCCTTTCAACCTAAGGTGAACCTTTTATTGGTTATATCAGAGCGTGTAGGCCAACAAACATGATTCAGCAAATTTCAAGACAATAGGTATGAGTTTCAAAGAAATATATAATTAATTACAATAACAAGAAAATGCTCTCTGTTGGAAGATTAGTATCAATATAATAAGCAACAATATGGTTATTTCATGTGTAACCTTATAAAAGCATATATGTGCTTTTGAATATAAGTGTTACAGATGAGTCCATATTATTATGGACAACAGAGAAGGTAACAAATAGATCTATCCAGAAAGAACTCAATATCAAAGAAAACTGGCTGATGCTACAGATAAGAAAGAGAAAATTGAGGTGTTTTGGATATATAAAAAGACAAGGGCTGGAGAAGACTATCATGGAAGGAGGCATACCGGCAAAGAGTAGAGGAGGAAGACCACGGAGAAGATGGATTCAGGATGTAACTAATGGTTTGAATATGACGGCTGCAGAGGTGGGGCATCTGGCCTATAAGAGAGAGAAATTCCGGAGGACTGGTAGCAAAGTTCTGCTCAGGACAAGCTACTTGATGCTCACATAAAAACAATGATTATTTCCTGCGTTACCCTATAAAAACAATGATGTGGTTATTCATGTGTTATTCTATAAAAGTAATAATATGGTTAACTTATGTCTTACCTTATTGTAGATAGCACAGTTGATAAAAACCTGCCGCATGTCATAGAGGTAACTCTTGATACTCTGATAGTGATTTGGGTGACTGCGCTGAAGTTTACGTTTGATTTCCATGAAGTCTTTTGGTTGTGTGATAATTCTATAATAGTTTGGCACTTGCTGCATGATAAATATAGATCAATATTGTCAATTACTGAAAGCATTTGAGAAGAGAAAGAAAAAAGGTCAAATTAGATGCTACCACATCACAATGACTGAAGAATTAAACAAACAGGATTCACAAAATAGTTAGTTAATTTGATATTATTGCAACTACAGCTGTTGAGCTAATTGCTATTCTGTAGTTATGCTATTCTGTAGTTAGTGTCAAGTATGTCATTTGTAACTGTTGTGCAATATTGATAGTGATTGCTCTTCTTTCTTTTGTTGTCACACTGCTACTGTGTTATAACCCAATGTTGTGGTCTTATGTATGTGGCTTGAGTTCTATAATTCTATAACACCTACATCTATCCCTTGGCATTCCTTTCGCCTCGATGTGCTATAGAAATTTTATCCTACAAACAGTATGGTCTGGCTGCATTCTTACTGGGTGGTCAAAGCGTTTCATTTTGCTTTTCAGATGTAATTAATGCAGAGTATTATCTGAACCTTCTCTCTGGTAGTGGTATGTGTGACTGTTTCTTCTTGTGTTGTTGGTGTTTCAGAGACAACATATTTCACATGTGGTTTTCAAACTATGTCTGTGCTTTATTTATTGTGGATGTTTGACTCAACAACATAAAGTATGAATGAAGATGCTTTTAAACATTTGTTGTTTAGCCTGTCATGAAGAAAATTAGATGTCTAGAGTGGTAGAGATAGTTGAAACGTGACAGCATTTGTCTTCTGAACTCAAAGCTTCTATTTCTGTTGAGTTTTCCATCTTCTGTAAATGTGCTTCCTATGTATTTGAATTCTTGTATTTGTTGATGGTACCATTGATATGAATGTTAAATTTATTGGAAACTTGGTTAATAGCTTCCTTCTTCAATGGTGAGTCCTGGACTAGTCAGTATATTATTGTCTGTCCTACTTCTGATATCAGAAAAGCTGGTTAGAATCATGGGAATTATAACTGCTTCTTCTTCTTCAAATGTTCCATATCAACCACTCTGTGTGATTAGTATGTGATCTGAGCCTAAGAGCGATTGTACACTGTGCCAGTTATGTGCATACAGGTAGGCCAGCACATCTGATTTCTGCACTGCTTTTTATTTACTAGGATAGCATCCCTAAGGCCTACATCAGTCGCCTCTTACGACATGTATTGTAGGTTGCAGTAGTACTACTCTTTGCTTCCTCGGGCCCCAGCACCACGCGGCGGTTATGACTGCATTTAAGCTGACATATACACAGATCTTGTTTCTCCTCAATCCACAAACTAACAAATATGTCGCAAGTGATACATAATCATTACTGATTTTAAAATACCTAATCGATATAGTCCCACAAGTTCTCTGCAATGGTAATAATAACATAACGGTCATAATAGCATAACGGTTACCATCCTACTGTGGCATACCAAGAAGTGATTGAACAGATAGATTGACAAAAGGAGAAACCGAGGACCAATCACTATCTGTGAAAAGAACTCTTATCAGGACCATCAAGAAAGTCAACAAATAAATTTTAAAAAAACTATCATAACCTTGATCTGTATCAGAAATGGGCACAACAGACTGAGAATGATCCCATCACCAATGTGCAGAGGCAGCTGATCATATTCAGCATGACCGTGACATGTTTCTTCTACTGTGAGAAATAAGTATTAACCCACAGAGACGCATATGGAACCTTTTTGGGAATTTTGACGAGCTCACAATCACAGCAACATACATCCAGAGAAATGGATTTCTTGTGTAAACATTACTAACCAGCGCAAATGAGAATATATTACAGACTTAAATACAAAAAAACCTTTATTAAATACTTTTTAAAAATCATTAAAGGGATATAACTTGTGGACACCCCAATTTACATGTCTTATACACACACATGCAAGAGATTTAAGTGTCTACCCAGAATGTTGGAAGTATCAAGAAGACCCCGGTTTGGAAATAAAGACCTCAGGAAAAAAAGTAGATACAACATCAGTACTGAACTTCATCAAGAAACAAATTAAGTGGTTCTGCCACATGAGCAGATTACCAACAGACAGTGTGCCTCAAAGAGCAATGTTACACCGATACAGTGGATACAAAGCAAAAGGCTGCCCACGCAAAAGGTGGACCTCAGAGATAACAGAAGTGACATAAAAACACAGTTTATGAAGCGCATACAAAAGCATGTTCTAAAAATCCTTTCTTATCCTGATGCTGTAAAGCAATATAGGATTCGAAAAAAGAAGAAATATATACACTGATCCTGTCTTTCCCACACTTCAAATTTATTACATGTAATATTGTATTTATATTGACAATTTTTATGTACGTAATTGTTTTTTACTTTAACAATATAAACATGTGCAATTTAGCGTGTAAAATGTCACTGTACACACTTATAGAAGATGAATCAATACTTGAATTTCAATCAATATAAACACAGTACAAACATAACACAGATTACTTACCAAACTGTTGACTGGCTCTTGAAATGGTACACTGGATGGATGACTAAACAATTCCAGCAGTATTCTCTCACATACCTATGTTAAAGAAAATAACATAATTTGTATATGTTCAAATACAAGCACGATGGGAACACGCACATTTACACTTAAATCACTTGTTTTCTTAAACAATTGTATTTCTGTTACTGTTATGTTTTCATCAGTTCAGTGTCAACAAGAGAAAATGAACACCATCATTTAAAAGAGACACTAGAGATACGCATAGAGACTTACTCTGTCAAAAAAAAGTACAGAGATAGATACAAGAGGGTCTTCCCAAAACAACCTGGAGGAGAAAAGTAGAACAAGACCTGAAAGAAATGAATAACAACTGGAACACAATACAGAGGACAGTCAAGAAGTAAAATAGTGTGCATTTGTTGCTGACCTAAGTGTCAGTGGCATCACAGACTAGGGAGATGCATCAGTTCCCAAAATTGAGTCTAATCAGTTCCTTCAAATAAATTTTGTTGCAAATTCTATCAATCATACATCAAACTGGAAAAAAGAAATGGAGGGTCTGATTTTGTGTCAAGAATTTAAAATACTTTAGATTATCATCTAGCTTGTTCATGTCAGAACTTGGCTCCCATGAAGGCAGCTCTAAATGCCACCCTGTCCTGCATGATTTGACTGTCATCTGCTGCAGTCATACTTGTCAATGACATCATGCTCTCATCTTTTCCTTGGTCTTCTCCTACGTCTGCCCTATATCGAACATCTCCAGAACATCTCCAAAAAATAATGTCATTTTATATATCCAAAGTATTCCATTTCTTCTTCTTTGTGACTGCTATTTTGACGATTATTGTATGAGATTTACGGGAACGCAAAGAAGTATGAGATTTCGTTATCTATTTGTTCACATTCTGCTCCTTTTTTAGCAAGTTTGTCTGCCTTCTCATTACCTAGCACTCCACAGTGTGATGAGTGTAACTCTTTTGTTGGCAGAGATCTTGCTGAGCTTTTTTCTCAGGGATGGATGTTTACTCTGTAGGGTTGCAAAACAGATAGTGCATCTGTGAAAAATACCACTTGTTGGCAGTTGGAATTTTTCATCATGAATTATTCCATTTCAGATGTTCTAAGAGAACAATAACAGACCCACAAAAAAAAAAAAAAACCACAGTTGAGCTGGTGATTATTTAAGATTGTATATCTCAATCTTATGTGGTTGGAAATGTGCAATGTGTCAGATGAGATGTGCACATAACTATCCCCCTACTAGAATTATCAGAATACAACTACTTCACCATGGGTCCTACCTGCAGTGAAGGGATGTTGATTCTGCTAACTAAATGAATATTTATTGCAGCATGATAAATATTATATATGAGATTTTATTTTACATGATAATATTATATATGTAAAATAAAAGATATACATGCTTACCGTGACCTCTTGACCTGACAATCCCCCAGAAGATTTGCGTTTGCCAGAACTGGTTATTTCCTCATTATTCACAGGGCTGTCCCCGGCACAAATTGTACACACAAATGAGCCACTGTGGAGTACAACACACAATGTACATTAAGAAGACCTGCTTCAAGAAACATAAATACAGTATACAAAGAAACCTGAAAAATATTGATATAGAATATATATATATATATGTTAAATTATCAAAGCAACATCAGCTTTAAAAGTCAAAATAAAATATGGAACTGTAAATTATGTAGTATTAAAACTAAATTATAAATTTTCAATTCAAATGTTGTATCAATCCTAACATGCCAGCGAGAGTTAGAAAATGACTATAAAGGCGGCATAAACTTGCGTGATTCGAGCATGTGACAAGACATAGCACACTCTCTAAGACTATCCTACAGGGAACAGTTGAGGTGGAAAAAGAAAGGAGGGCAGACAAAATCCTGGTTTGATAACATCAAGAGCTGGTCGGGCAGAGTTTCTCCACACTCGCCCGAGGAGTTGAAGACAGAGATTCATGGCGTGCTTTTGTGCTGATGTCTCCATAGTGACAGTCTTCGACCCTAACGGGTTATGGGCTTTATTATATTTTTATTATTATAAAGATATAGAAAGCAAGTTGAATGCATTTGAAAATAGGGGATGTCTGCAAAAAATAATTAACATAAAATGTGTCAAATTCGGGAGAAGTGATGAAACCAGATAAATGTCTGCTTAACCACTAGTAGCAACTGTTATAAGGAGAAGATGGAGATATGTTGGACACACCTTGAGAAGAAATGATCAACGAATATCAAAGCAGGCATTGAAGTGGGATGCAAATGCATCAAGGAGAGGACCCCTAGGGAGACCCTGAAACGAATTTGCTGAGATGCAAGAAATATTGGTCTCAGTTCCTTGGAGGAGATTGAGCTAGTTGCCTAGGATAGAACAGTATGGAGAAATTGCTTGCAGGCCCTATGTAACATATAACCCTATGAGAGGAATTATTATTATGTGTATGTATAGAACTAACTTCCACGCAGATGGTCAAGCCTACCTTGGTACAGCAGATAACTCTGGGATGTGACACTGCAAATGGAAGACCTTTGGACAGCGGTCACAGCACAATACATCCCCTCCGTTGTGACAGCAAGCACAGTAGTCATCATTAGGATCTCCCTGACTGCTTGACTGAGATAAAGAAAATCCTGGCATGCTGTTACCGCCCTGCCAGTTTTCTCTCAATTCTTCATCTGTAGGGGATCGTGGCTCTAAACAAATTAGAAAACAAACATGAGTTGCCTTGTCTGGACAACTTAAAGTAGAGAGAGAAAGAGAGAGCAATGTGGAAAAAATATTCATATTAAAATTAGTTTTCTCTCAAAAGCTAAACAAAATCTGTCAGCATTCTTCTACATCCTTCCATCAGTCATCATTATCATAGCTGCCCTCCTCCATCCTACGACCTGTTGAGAATGCTGTTAGTTGCCGTCGGAGTCATATGGCTTATGTTCCACTTATGATATGCAATAATGCTGATTGATTTCTTTCAATATTGTTTCAGCATAGAGCACAGAGGGTTTACTGTTGCTGTTAACCATGGTCACCTATGGCCAGTTGATGAGTCACGTCCAACGACGTGTGGTGACTCCTTACCAAGTAGCTCATTCAACTTGGGTCCTCCTGAGATCCCGTCAGGAATTCCTTATTTCCGACCATAGTTGGCTGTTGTCGTTAGTTGTTGTGGAGTCACGTTTTCCCCGTGAGGACTGGTTCCTAAGTAGCTCCTACAACTCTAATAACCCTGATGGACTCTACCTGTGCGATGTTTTGGGATTTCAGCCGTGGGCGACGGCAAGGTCTCCAGGGGGTGTCATAGTCCCCAGGTGGTAGCGGAGGAATGGACAGTTAGCCAGATAGTTAGAGTAGTATAATTAGATATTTAATAGTTGAGACTATGTGTTGCACTCTCTAAGCAGAGACGCAACACATAACAACGAGACATTTTTGACGTAATAAAAACTACGTAGTTGTGTAGTGACAGTTAGTTAGAGACATATTTGAGTAAACATAGAGACAGATGGACGAACGTGTGTCTACTCATGATGAACATCACAAAAATAAATATATATAGTCCGAAAGACAGTGTTTGTCTATGGCAGTGTCTATGTCTATGTTTGTTTGACAACGGGGTGTGCCCTACTTCAATAGTATCAATAACTATAATGAACTAAATGGTTTGCTTCATTCATCCATGTTCCTCATGTTTAGAAGTACCCATCACAGTAGGCCATATTTTTCGTCTTCCCCGTAGAGCTGACAAACATGAAGAATGTATTCTGTGTAAACTTTCTGTATATGTGACTTATTATGTTGTGTTCTGTTCACAGTCTCAAGATATTGTTACTTTGGAGTTGTTCTTTGGTGCCTGTTCATTGTTTGATTCCTTTGGTGGTTATCCAGACATTGGAACTTTACATATTATGTGTGGATTTTTATGTTCTCTCTACTGCATTTCTGTTGATTTTCATTGTTGATTGATGTTCTCCCATTATGGTTTCATTTGTTCTGAGCATTGATGTTTCATTGTTGAGACTGTGATAGTTCTCATACTGTCTATTTATGGTTTCACATTTACTTTGATTTCATTTTCTTCAAAAATTATTTTTTTGTCTGGTGCATGCCAGTATTGTGTTTCTTCAGTTGAAATTTAAAATAATTAGGTTAGTGTTATTTGTTTAGTGTAAACCAATGGTTCATCATAAAAATTAACTTGTCGTCTTCTTCTTCTTCGCGTTCGGTTTCGTATGCTCGTCTAAATCATGAGATGGGTTGCCTCTATGAAGCTGCATGTCAGTTGGAGTTCTTCGAGAGTTCCCCATAGCTTGGTCTGTAAGCTTTGTTCATGAGGCCATGTTTCATTTCATTGGTGTATGTATGATGGACATGACTGCAGGATGTGCTCTGGAGTCTGTGTTTCTTTCTGGCATGCACACTGTGCAGTCTGAGCAGACTTTATTCTGTGCATGTGGCGGTTGAGCCTGCAGTGACCTGTTCTTAGGCGAAAGATTGTTGTGTGCTGTTTTCTGTTTAGTCTGCTGATGGGATCTTGTGGGTGTTTGCTGTGGGTTTGTTGCCTCCATACCTCTTTGTACTTTCTTTTGATATGTGTCTTGATTTCTAGTAGTGATACTGGGTGTTTCTGTTGTGTAAGTTTTGTTCCCTCCTTAGCCAGCCTGTCTGCTCTCTCGTTTCCTGCAACACCACAGTGGGCTGGTATCCACTGGAGAATAATTTTGTTGTGTTCTGAGAGCTTGTTTAGCTGTAGTGTTAGCTCTCTTTCCATGTTATCTTGTGTTCCCTTTGTGTCTAATCTACCAGGATATTTTATTATCATTTGGAAGTTATTTTGAATGAGACTTTTACAATGGTCACTACAATTTTTTCACTGGCACAGTTAAAAAACAACATATTTGTGTTCAACCTAAATGGCAGAATCTCCTAAATCATACATTTTCATTACCAAAAAAGGATTTCTCATTTGTATGTCCAATTTGATGCAGTGAAACTACTCCAGTACTTGACCACATGAGATTCAAATATGAAGTTAACATGTCTTTTCTTAAGAAAACAATTGCACTTTCATGGGTAACTTCTAATATATAATAACAAAAGGGAAGAGTTGACGGTCAACGGCTACAATTCTACTACATCATAATGTCAAAATAGGTAGAGAAGACTGGGAGATTATACTGCATACCTTCACAGGCCATGTCCTGACCAGTTTCAAGAATAGCTGACAAAGTAGGAGATCTCAGTTGCTCTCTATCCACACTTGTTCTGGGCTTTGATCCACTTATCTGCTCCATGTTATCACTAAGGTCCATAGGAACAGCTCGCAGCACTTCATCCAAATTTCTCTGCATTTCCTGATGAATATGAAGACAAAATAATGTGGACTACACAAAAATGTATATAACATGGCTGAAAAAATCCACCAATTAAAATATTCCTAAACTATGGATGGACTAATCGTCTTTACCAAGTTGCTCATTAAAACATAAAAGTACAACCGATGGTTTAAAAATAAAGCTTTGTGTCTTAAATTAAATACAAGAGAACAGAGGTTACAAGAGTCATGGTTAAACAGTTAAACAGACACATTTTGAGTTAGTTCACCCTTTGGAACGATTTTTAAAAATTTGCAGCCTTCCCTAACCTCAGAGTAGGTGAGGTCAAACGTCTAGCTCTATCAGATATGAAATTAATAGAACATGTGTGTATGCAAAAAGATCCATTGCTAGTTAAAACTCGAAATAAGAACACAGTGTGCTGCTGCCCATGCCCTGGCAAAATTTTAGATAAAAATGCTAACTTTAAATACTATCAAAGTCTACCATCAGAAAAGACGAGCCCAAAAAAAAAAAAATTGCATGTGAAATAGATATGCTGGGTCAAAAGGTGGAAGTTTTGCTGTAAACTCAGCATAACAAACTTGTGCTCAAATCATTTATTTTTTTAAATCACACCAAAAAATTGTTTATATGTGATTACATTTGAGAGAAAATAAAAAAGTTAATCTTCAGGTAATATGTTTGCTCTCTATTGCATTCAGCGAACGTATTGATTCAATATAGCATTCAAGCATTCTTTTTTACCGTGTCGGTGGTGAATTCACGAACATTATGTTTTTCATTTTCATAAAAATTGCCTTCACTTGAAACTATTCTACTCCTTATCTCTATTATACATCTTCCATACTGCTGCTTCATACAACTGTATAATGTAAGTGTTATACAGTAGGATCAGTTACCAACTATTTTGACACCGTTCTTTTAACTAACCACCATTTGATAGCACACCCTAGTCAAACAGTTAATCAATATGATATCACTAAATATACTCACCAACACAGTTTCAGATTGTTTCTGAAAATGGATAAAGGTAAAACAACATATATTAGAAAAGTGTACAAAACTCGACAATTTATCTAAAATTAGATGTAATGAAGAGTAATTCTCCATATCACAAAATGTATTGCATTGATTGATATACTATCATCATTGTACTTCAGTGAATAGTCGTGTGTGCTTCAATCTATTGAGCAGGAAGATCTCAGTGACAGTGCATAAACTCTGTTGCACCAGTCAGAATTACTGATCGCCCGAGTGGATACCGGGGCCCAAATTTGGGGTGTAAGGAATAGAACCACTGTTACCTGCCATGCATGTCGTAAGAGGCGACTAAGGAGGATCGGCTGAAATAGGACGCATGTGTCCTAAATGTGTAGAAGTCAACCTGCTGTCTTGCAGGACAGCCAAAGGCTAACAGAGAGCAAACCCAGTAAACACTGGCTGAATCCAGACACATCGCCGAAGGATAAGCACCAGAGCTCCAAATGGTGCTGAAGATGTGACGAAACCCACCCATGCTAAGGCTACATGAATCAGATTTCCACATGAATGAATTTATGGAGAGATCTGGTACATCGGTCTTTAAGGTGATAGAGAGAGAGAATTCCTATGTAATTTTGATGGCAGTAAAAATTTGTAGGAATTTTATTTTAATTGGTATTAGTTTTTTCTTTCTTGGGCAACAGCTTCCAGCATACTCTTATTGATTTTAAACTATCAATGGTACTTTCACATGCTCAACTTGAACCCAGAATCTACATTTTATCATGTTTCCTACAGAACTAGGAGCTCGATCTCACCTACAATGAGATCTAAGAACACTGGAACAATAGTCTGATTGCTTCCCGCAGGTACATACAGTCCAGTGAGAGGCAAGCACTGCCCCTCAATACTAAAGGCCCACACAAATTTTTATTACCAGCGCTGAGTATCTTTTGCAACTTATTCCATGCATGTGGGACTTCATACATTTTGGTCTATAAATAAAGGTTCTTTACAAACATTTATAATGTCAACCTGGAGTGCACTTTTTTTTCTTTTCTCCAATCCTGTTTTGCCTCACAGCGTCAGGATAAGAAGAGATTTCTAGAACAAGCCATTGTGTGGCTTCATAAATACGTCTTTCGTTGCCTGTTATCTCTGAGGTCCACCTTTTGTGTGGCCGGCCTATTTGCTTTGTATCCATTGTATCGGAGAAACATTTCTCTTGGAGGTGCACAACTATTTGAAAAGCAAAGAGCAGAATTAAAGAGGACTCACAACTAAGATAATTATCAAAAGACAAGAATCAGAGATAGAGAGCTCAAATATAGACAGTGAAGTAGTCCAAGAACACATTTTTATTCAAAAGAACAAAAACAGCAATATTACATTTAAGGATACTAGCAGAAAGGCATATCCATCCATAAGAGTATACCTATCGTGGTATCTGTGGTACCTATCGATGCCTCAATAAAGTAGTGTCCGCTAGAAAGAAATATAATTTTTTTTCAAGCACTCTGAGCCCTAAGATGCAGTGAATGGGATCATAGAAGTTAGTTAACAAGAATTACTACAGAAAAAAATCAAACAAATTAAATATATTGGACACATAAAGAGACATGACACATTGATCAAAAACCTTACTAGATGGAAAAGTTCAGGATGGTAAGCAAGAGAAAGACAGAGACACAAGTGGGAGGGGAACACCAAGAGATGAACAAATTACAGCATGACAGAGCGTAACATAAAGGCAAGATAGAAGAGATGTTGGAGGTCCATTGTAGCCAACCTTCGATGCAGAGATGGCACCTGATAATGATACTATTAGCTTATTATAACAACATCCAGCAAAAGTGTTGTTATTCTATATAACAAGTTGTTTATTGAAATGTTATAGTGTAAACACTACTGGACTATCAACTTACAGGAGGAGATGGAAACATGGATGATCTTGCATTCTTTGAACTTGACATAATGACACAGTCTGGAGAATTATCACGCTTCTCTTTTTTAACATCCACCATTGCAGAGCCACCTTCACTGAGGACACAATCAAGAATAAAATAGCTCATGCATTCAGTTGCATGCACATTATAAAACTATGTTCTCATGACAGTTTTCCTAACAACCCCTCTATTATATATATTATCATCATCATCATCATCATCATCATCAAGTAGCTTGTCCTGAGCAGAACTTTGCCACCCCAACAGTTATTGTTGGGGTTTTCTAGGCATTGTTTTGGAAGGTAGTCTGCTATTGCTTTCCTTCCTGGCAGTGACCATACTGGTCCATGACCTTAACCATTGCCTCTATTACAGAGATCCTCTGCCTACCGTGGCGAGTTTTGAGACCATAACCATTGACACTGTGGCTGCTCCTCACTCATCCACCACCTGCTCCCATGACTCGTACCTGCCGGACTAACAGGTACTCACCGTGCAGGGGCGTAACTAGCAGAGGGAAGGAGGCGTCTTACATCTCCTTTGATAGAGGTTTACCTCTACCCCCCTACCCGACTATTATATATAAGGGGCTCCAAATCTGATAGATAAATTTTCATTGTATTCATCACATTTTTTTGTATATCTTCTTGGGCTTCTTTTTTTCCTGTTATATACCATTTTATGAGTGCTTTCTCCAATTCTTTATAACATGTTATGTGCTCAAAATGCTTTTTTTGCTATTCTAATTTTTCCTATCATCCAACCATTCTTGTATTATCTATAACCCTGTATCTATGACGGCCACATATAGACTTCTCCTTGGCTGTAGCTGATAGAAGCAACATCATGACACATCTGATTCCATCATGACCATGTAAATGTACATGAACTCCCTTATTTATAGCATTTCAAACAGATCAGATTGTGTTTACTGTCTGGGTTGTCTCCACTAGCTTATCCATTATAGGTAGTACAACAGTAGATTTAGGTTATAAATAGAGGATTTCTTCCCTATAACTAGGGCATACAATTCACAATGAAGTTGTTCACATACAACACAACAGATACATGTCTTCCGAGGATTGGCATTTGAACTGAACCAATGCAAGATGACATTAATGACCCTTGTATATCCAACCCAGTCTTGTATGAAAAGATATCAGTCAAAGTCAATGTCTGGCATCAGCCAAGGAGGTTGATTTTGATTACATTCACTGTGGCCTGGATGTGTATGCAGGATCTGATGTTCACATTTCTAGACATAGTGTACGTAAGTTCCCCTCCATCTGTAGCGCAGAGATTCAGTTTACCATCCAATAATTTGAAAATGAAAATCGTGGCATATCCCAAAGGACGTAGCCATCAACCACAGTCCACAACCAATAATTTACTCTCCAGTATTTTAAAGATGGCATCAGGCAATAATTATATCATCACAAAGTCCTTTAACTATTCAAAAACCCAAACTAAAAAATGTTTGACTGCAAACAAAATTGTATTCTCATGCGCACTTTCTCAATATTTTCATACATTTTATCAAAGCACAGTATATTCATTTGAGATTATAAGTAATATTTATCAAATATTGTGCATGCTTACCTATCTGGACGTCCATTCCCATCATACATTCCGGCACTTGCTGGACGAGCAGGGTCTGGTGTGCTGTGAGAAGAACGTGGAGTTCCACTTGCTTCTCCTCCCATGCGATACTGGGGTGGGCTGTGCATACTTTGTGTTCCTGAAGTAATGTTAATGTCTTTAGATACATATCTTGGAAACTATAATATCTTTTCAAATGCTATGTACAAGTGAGAAAGAAAGATGTACAGCTTTTGTAAACTTATCCATTTATCGCCGTTATTTTATTCGCATGTTAGTTTATTTATTTTTTAAAACTCTAATAACCAAATAAAATAGCACACCAGTTCGATGGATGCCGACACCACTCACCCATTACACTTTTAAATCTATATTTTATTTTTATTTTACTTCGCTCATCATTTACTATAACACCAAACTTGCACTGTGACACTTCATTTCTCAGTTACATTTTAATTACTATTTACATTTAAAATATCTATAAATTAGTTCTCATTTCTTCCATTAAGCATTCACTTACACACATAAAACACAATTTGCATGCTAACATCTTCAAAAGTAATGATGTCTTTAAAAGTGTAAATGTCAAATCATATTAAAATTATAAATTTTTCTTAATGTGCTTCAAACAATCATTAAGTATATTATCTAATTTCTTCGAACGCTACACATCGAGCACTTGTTAACCACTCTGTGATTTGTATTTGATCTGAGGCTAAAATTGATTCTACGTTGTGAAAGTTATGCACCTACAAGTAGGCAAGCACATCCGATTTCTGCAACGCTTTTTATTTACTAGGTAGCTTCCCTAGGCCAATATCTCAGTCGCCTTGTAGGTCGCAGTGTTGCTACTCTTTGCTCTCTTGCGAGACCCGTTAACACATGGATGATAAGTATATAATACAAATCTTAAAATGATTTCTCTTACTGTGATCAATTTGTCCTGGAAATGCAGACTGTGTGGCTGGTCTATGGTGCAATCTCATGGGCGTGAAAGCCGGTTTTACTGTCTATAAAGCAATAAATGCATTTTAAAAAGTATACACTTTCATATTTCAATGTAAAAGTCAATAGTACTGCATACTTAACTTGTAAAGACAAAGATATACATCACCAGGTGCATGTATGTGAACTGTAGATGGGTGTGTCCCCTTCATGAGACTGTCAGAAAAAAATTAGCTAGCCTGCTCCACACCCTATATTCAGTCTATCCACTTTTGAAATCAACTGTATGTGTCAAGTCTCTGCCTGTCTAGCATTTGGTTTCACTGTTATATGGAGTTTGCCAGAATAACATATACGTGTCCGCCAGATAGCGTACACATATGTGAACTTTGATCAAATTACGGTAGCAATGTGCATTATGATGTTTATTAAAAAAAAGTCAATCTATTTAGGAAACATGCAACACATTGCTACTGTAATTTGATCTAAATATCTGACAGAATATGTTACTTGATAATGATGATATATAAATACATCTTATATGAAAATATGTATACAATATTCTGCCGGACCATGTATAATAAAAGTAATCCTAATATAAAAATTAATTAATGCACCTGTCTGCAGGATAATTTATTCTTCTCATCTAAGGGAGTGTGTGTGTGTGTACTTACATGTATGTATGAGTGTACATATATGTATGTGCGTGTGTACGTACATGTATGTGCGCGTGTAGGTTACAGCATTTGCTTATTGCATGCCTGTTGCATGTCAAGATGGGCATTGTGTTTTAAGTGTCAAAGATGAAACAAAGCATCCTTAAACATAAACAATAAGATAACCACTCACTTGTTGCTGTTGTGGTGTCATTAGTTGACCTGCAACAAAATGTCCAGGAAATGTGGCACCGGGCATTCCTGGTAGAAAAAGAAACATAAAGGTTGGTAATGAAAACACAATCAAAATGGCAGAAGTTTTGTCAAAACGTGAACCTCTGAAAAATGTCTAACCCAATTGGTTTTGTAGATATGACTCTTGCAATATAACCCTTCCAAATAAAAAAAATTTTTTTTTGTTAATTAGAACAGCAATATCTCTGCTTATATACAGTATAGATAAAAAGTAGAGGTTCACGCTATAATTATGACCGATATCATATTTTGGCATTCTTTGCATGATGAAGGAGGTGGGGGGGGTTTGAAATATATTTTCAAGAAAATCAATTTTTTTTTAAAATACATAATTACAATACATACACTAAACGTTGTTTATCATCAAAAACAATATCTGTTGCAACATGTGGCCAAATTGTATGTTTGTTCGTTATTTTTTCTGTTAATTTTTAAAAAGACAACCCTGTTCTGGGTGGGTCTCTAGTTAAAGAAACTAATATTTTACTTCTATATTTCTTTCTAGTCAAATTTTATTATGGTCTTCTATACGTTTTCTTGGATTGTTTCCACTCACATTACACCTTAAAATAGCCACTTCTAACAGATTTCAACACAAGCTGATGGTGGTACATCCTGTTTGGAATATGAAGATAATGGTTTGTCCTTTGTATGACAAATAGGTGGTAGAGTTGTTTGGTATACATAGTTCAGCATGTTTGTCAATGTGGCTTTAATTTTGCTTTTACTGTATTAAAATTATTATATGCGATGTCATTCTCTATCTGCTCAAGTGATCTCATGCTACAAAGTTAGCATTTTCATTACCTATTTTGTCAGTTGCCAGAAATTCATGCTACAAGGCTCACAAATTCTATCTTCATCCTTTAACATCAAATTATATCATTCATGGATGGTCATTTATATCATATTTATCAATATCCTCTTCATGTTATAGCTGACACATAAGGCATTCACAAGTGAATTCACCATTGTTCCCTGTCTGTAACTATTATAACCATGGTATTCCATGTCAGTCCCATTCTCTCATTTCCTTTTTTTTAAAACCATCTTTCAGGTTTTCTTCATCTCTTTTCTGTCTGTTGTATTTTCTTTTATAAGTGTTGCAGAAGAGTCCTCCGTATATCATGGACAGAGATGAGAACATCAGATCTATCCAGAATGAACTCAATTTTGTTTTAATGGCTAATGCTACAGATAAGCATGAGAAAATTTGAGAAAGTATTTTGGATATAAATATATATAAAGACAAGATGGGTTGGAGAAGACTATTATGGAAGGAGGCATCCCGGCAAAGATGAAGGCTAAAAAGAGAAGATGGATTCAGGATGTAACTGATGATTTGAGCATGATGACTGCAGAGGCAGGACACTTGGCCTATTAGAGAGAGAAATTCCAAGGTACAGACGAGTGGCAAAGTTCTGCTCAGGACAAGCTATTTGATGAAGATGACTTTGACAAAAAGGTAAAATTCTGCACTAATGTTTGTATCTTAACGTACAGCATAAAACATTCCTGCTTTAATTATTGTGCCAGATTTTTTTTATTAGAGTTGCAATATTTCTATGTCTAGCTCTTTTATGAATTTGATATTAAAAATAGTCCAACCAGTACTCAAAAATTAAATAGCAGAATAGGTTCTAATATACATTTTTTGGTTGGGGTTGACAATGACAAATTAAGAAATAGAAGCAAAAGCATCCTACCTTGCCACGGTTGGGCCATAGTATTTCCTTGTGCTCTTCTATTAGAGGGTAGTGTGAGTTGAGGGGGTAAAGATGCTGCAGACATGGTCATGTTTGGTGGCCCATGTATCTGACCACCTGTTGATTTTGAAACCGTCTGGATAAATTTGGTCCAATCAGATGGAACTCTCTGACCAGGAACAGCCTGTAACAGTGGAAAAATTATGTGATACATGTTATAATAAATATTCACAATCTATGCTAAAAACAATATTCTTGCACACAGGATGTAACCATAAGTGTTGAGTACATTTCTGCTATCTGAGTGTCAAGCACGAGAACACTAACACAGTAGCTCCTGCAACAATTCTACAGAAATTGACTGCTGAATATTATTCCCATGTATGTTAATTCCAGTCGATCTTCACAGGACTACACCATCTCATATAATATCAATCAAACAAAGAGAGACAATGAACATCTATACCACACCTGCACACAGAATCACAAACAAAAAGAGACAATGAGCATCTATACCACACTTGCACACAGAATCACAAACAAAGAGAGACAATGAACATCTATACCACACTTGCACACAGAATCACAAACAAAGAGAGACAATGAACATCTATACCACACCTGCACACAGAATCACGAAAAATTGTAGTAAACAATACATCAATTACACTCTGAGAACTATATAGCACAGTAGAAAAACAGCAGAAAAGCATAGCATAGTATTTACACATATGTCCAGAGGATCTGTATGACTTAATACTAGATTCCTATTTGCCTCATGGTTAGAACTCACAAGCCACCATCCAGTCATGGAAAGACAGGTAATATGCCCCACAATTCAAACCAAATGTGTTACTAAAGTACTTTCCAGACAAATGTTAAAATAAACTCCTGGATCCCTAACCCAAATGTTCTAACTAGAAGTGGCTTTTAAATCAAACATAAAGAATATCATAACGAATTGCTTTTTAAGACTGGAGCGACCAAAGTTTAACGTATGAAGATCAACTACAACATCACATGAATTCATTGCTAATAGCATGTAGAAAGTACAACATGAAAATCAACAAACAAAAGACCCGAGACCGTGAAAATTAGCAGAACAACAAGCCAAGCAAACATACAAATAGATAACACTAGAGTTTCCAAATTCAAATATTTAGGCAGTATTTTTACAGAGGACGGAAAACAGGATAGAGAAATAGCGACAAGGTGTCAAAAAGCAAATGCAGTGACCTACCAGCTGGCATCATTACTACAACACCCAAAGATCAAGATGGAAGTGAAAAGACAGACGATAAAAAGTATTTTCCTACCAACACATTGTTACCAGTGCCAAACTTGGTCTCTTACAGCAACACATCACAGAAAGCTCACCACGTGTGAAATGAAATGCTTGAGGAAGGCAGTGGGGTCACCAGGAAAGACGGACTACGAAATGAGGACATCAGAAGCAGAGTGGGCATAACTTCATGCACCAAATACATCGAAAGACAACAAATGCAGTGGTTTGGACATTTAATGAGAATGAAATACAACCAACCACCAATAATAGCATACAATAAAGAGATCGGGTACTAGAGCTAAGGAAGACTAAGAAAAGATGGATAGACAATATCAAGACCACACTACATAAACACGGATACAACACAACAAGGGCAACTCATCTAGCCCTAGAACGCAAATTAAAGCTCCCATCCCTACGCTTAACGGCAAGAGTGGACAGCCAACTACATCTTCCACCTGGGAATAGACAATGGACAAAAGAATATCAGGGTCTAAATCAAATGTTCCCACAAGAAGTGCTTTCCAAACATTTTTTGTAAAACCTAGGATAATATATATATTTACAATCAAACTTTTAACCTTCATCAAAAAGCTATTGATGGAATAAAAAAGAACTACCTGATTAGCCATATGCTGCAGGTGAGGACTAGTTGCGCTGAACCCTGCTGATCTTGGGTCTTGATATCCACAATTTGGGCTAGGACGAGACCCTAAACCTCCATTTTTATCTGGTGGGTATCGTACCCCATTGACATAGATGGCTCCTATTTTATTGAGGCTTCCCAGAAGCCAGTTCACATCATGCTTGTATAAAATTGACAGTGTTCCCTTCAATGACTGAGGATCAACCTACCAAAAATGTATCACATTCAGTTATATAGTCCACAATCAATGTTCATAACTAAACGGCAACTTTAATCAATTTCAGTTACATCATTCATTAGAAATACAACAATTTCTATAAACTCAACATCATTAGTTTTTAATGATCTTGGGAACAATACTGAAAATGTATGAGTACAGAGCAAGAGGAAGACCATGCAAAAGATGGGCGACAGCATCAAGAACAGTCTTAAGTAAATGAATAACAGCTTAACCTTTTGAACCCGCCCTACCGATATTACGGTATTAGCATTAGTACATGTATACCCGGGGTGCCTACATATCGGGATGAGAACCCTTCCTCGTTATTTGTCGGTGTTCAGCGATAATTTGCGACTAGTGTGACGCCAAACACAGGAAATGCTTCCTTTAAAGGTTGATCTAAATGGCGGTTTGCATCGTGTATTGATACATAGTGATTTGATATTTATTAATTTTAAAAAGATGAAACGACACGCTGAAAATTTCGGGAATGGTAACTCGAAAAGCATAACAACAGAGCAATCTGTTGAACTTCTTTTAAATGATTCTGAAGATGAATTAGACTTAGAATATGATTATTCTGATAACGAAATCGAAAGTGAGTCGGATGATCATTTAGAAGAAGAATTATTTGAACCTACTGATGTTCAAATATAATAAACATGTCAGTGACTTTCCAAACATGGATTACAAAGACAGACCAGTCAAGAAAGTGAAGACACAATTTTGGTGCAATATTCTGTCAAAGTTTCCTGTGTCTAAAGGAAGGATCTACATGTTGGGAAGACTGGCATAGTAAGCAGAAACACTGGAGATGATGGGGTAAGCCAATAAAAAATTATAGGACATTTAATTCTGCAAAACTATCTTGTTTTTCAAACAATTCTGATATGTGCTGTTTTTGCTCAGGAGCCCAGGGAGAGGGTTTTAAGGTATAGGTGGTCAGGGTTCAAAGGGTTAAAAGTGTCTTAGAACAAGCACACACAAAACAGTTTCTCTCCAACACTTCTATAAAGAAGTAAATGGCAGAAGAGAAGAAGAATGATCTTCGGTCAACAATCACAAATTGTTTCCACTTTTCTTTAAATGTGATGTTTTCTCTCTTGTTAAGTTAACAAATCTTTAAACCTATTTGCATTGTGTCTATCCATCTTCTTAACCATTTACTGTCCAGTCTATTAGCTAAACTGACATATTTCTTTTAATGCTTTTTCCTGATCCACGAACACACTGTGTCGGTGTTTATGGGTACATAAAACCTATTACTGTGCTAAATGAGACACTATGAGAACAGTGGCAAGACTGTGCTGTGTTCTAGTTAAACAAAAAGGATATGTAAAACTAACCTGTGTGTGATAAACCTTGCGACACTTTGTTTCTACGTTTCCTTTAGAATATAGCAAAGACATGCTGGATCCTTCTTTCAGAATGTCCTCCATGAATTGAATGCAGTGATCAAATTTACCAATTAGATCTGACACATCATCTATCTCTTTATTCAAACGCTTTGTTGCAGCATCAGTGAATGAAGCTAGATTTGATAATACTCCCCAAACTGCCTGGAAAGGAAAAAAGTGAAACAATGTCAACATCATGAGCACATCAGAACATCATGTACTTGATCAAAGCATATAGTGTGAAGCTCTCTGTGCATTAGTCTTCTTCCTCTTCTTCAATCGCTACATATCTACCAATTGTTAAACCACTCTTTGTGATTTGTATGTGATCTGAGCCTAAGAGTGATTGTACGTTGTGCCAGGTATGCGCCTACATGTAGGCCAGCACATCCTATTTATATGATGCTTTCTAGTTACTATGGTAGCTTCCCTAGGCCTCTACCTTAGTCGCCTCTTATGACATGCCTTGTAGGTCGAGTGTTACTATTCTTTGCTCCCTTGCAAGCCTCGCAACACATGGGTGTGCGATTGGTAAAACAGTTAAAGAATTCATCTTCAACAATGAGAGACGAGGGACATCAAATAATACACTTGTACTGCAGGCTAAACCATCACATGTGCAGATTAAAGCCTGCTCAGACTGTACATTGTGCATGTCAAACTGAAACACAGACCCCAAAGCACATCCTGCAGTTCTGCCCATCCTACATACATCAATGAAATGAAGCATGCCCTCATGAAAGAAACTACAGAGCAAGAGTTAGGGAACTCAGAGGAACTCCAATTGACATGCAGCTTCCATAGAGGAAAACCAACTCATGGCTATGACAAGCATTCAAAACCGAACGCAAAGAAGAATAACCCCTACACTGATTGCCAGAATAACAAATAATCAGGGAGGAATATGGGACATTTATACTACACCGACTTCCAGAATCCCAAACAGGAAGAGATGAAGGACATCCATGCTACATATTATTAGACTGCCAGAATCATACAATGGAGGTGAAACAATGACAGCATTAAATCACAATGTTATGTACTTGAACCTATAGTGAAAATACTATAGTGAAAACTATCAGCAAACAAGTTAACTGTAATCTTATAAACAAATTAAGAGAATTTCAGCCTACCTGCCTAACACCCTTGACAAGTATGTCTGCTTGTTTTAATATGTCTTGTTGCAAAGTATCTTTTTGTTCCTTGCAGTTCTGTAGCTTTTGTTCAATCTCCTCTCGACTTGTAGTTAATTTTGTTCGTTTCTCTCCCATCAGAGCTAAGCTTCCTTTCAACCTGGCTTTGTACTGTTCCGCTGCCTACAGGATTGACAATGAAATTGGCTCATGTACAGACCAAGGCAAGTTATAAAATGACTTTACATCTTTCATTCTGTTATAAACGATCTCAATGATTTCTATGTACTTGTCTCCCATGTCATAAGTTTAATTACAATGCTTTGTTCCCATTTCTGAGATTATGCTGGGAGATTGTATACAACAGAGGAATTAAGGCTAATTTCCTGAACCTGTCACCATGTGTATGCAGGTCAGCGGTTTAATTTTCCCCATACTGAAAAACATTCAGCCTTACAGAGGGCTCAAACACTGGAAGCTTCCGTTAGGAAACAGCGTTTAACCATTCTGCCACCTGCTCTCTCACGTAAATGCACTAAAATCTAAACTTATAAATATTGATGGGAGGGATAAGTGCCAGACCCACTACACTGTTATTACTCCAGAAGTTTTTTGGTGCGTATGATGTTGAGAACTTAGTTGCAAAGCCGTCTGCTCTTTTTAAGTCAATGCAGTTCTTTTGGCATCATAGCGTAGATCGATAAATTGGGGTTTCTTAAATTTTACAGACTGCTGATATGGAGAGTTACAATCAAATTTTCACATATTTGAACTCAGCTCTGTGTATACAGAGTTTTTCAATCTGACAAGTCAGATATGATGGTTCACAGTGTGCAGTTCGCACTGATGGTGGACACAGCGACTGGTTTATGGTTGAAACAGGAGTAAAGCAAGGCTGTATTCTATCTCCGCTATTGTTTGGAGTGGCATTGACTGGGTGATGCAAAAATGTTGCAGGGCGAAACTGGCATCGATTGGGTAGAAAATAGTCAACTAGAAGATTTGGAGTTTGCAGATGATATTGCCTTGTTAAGTAGAAACAACCAAGATATGCAAAGAAAAACAGACAACTTGTCATCTATAGCATCAAAAGTTGGACTGCAGATAAGCTATGAAAAACAAATATAATGAAGACACATATGGCAAGTAATGCAGATACACAGGAATCTAAAATGATAAAAATAACAGAGCAGTTCACCTATTTAGGTAGCAATTTTATTGCACAGGAAATGTTAAAAAAGAAATTATGATACAAATTGGCAAAGCAATATCAGCTTTTAAAAGTCTAAATAAAATATGGAACTGCAAGTTATATAGTATTAAAACTAAATTACGTATTTTCAATTCAAATGTTGTATCAATCCTAACATATGGCAGCGAGAGTTGGAAAATGACTAAAGATATAGAAAGCAAGTTGAATGCATTTGAAAATAGATGTCTGCGAAAAATAATGAATATAAAAAGGAACGAATTCAGAAGTGATGAAATCAGAGACATGTCTGGTCAACCACTAGTGACAACTGTTATAAGAAAGAGAAGATGGAGATATGTTGGACACACCTTGAGGAGAAATGATCAACGAATATCAAAGCAGGCATTGAAGTGGGATGCGAAGGGTTCAAGAAAGAGAGGTCGACCTAAGGAGACCCTGAAACGAACTTTGCTGAGAGAGGCAGGAAATATCGGTCTCAGTTCCATGGAGGAGATTGAGCGAGATGCCCAGGATAGAGCGGTATGGAGAAATTACTTGCAGGCCCTATGTAACGTATAACGCGAGAGGAATTATTATTATTATTAAGTCAGATATGGAAGAAGCAGGCAGTATATTAAACATTTCCTGCCATAATTGGGCCTCCCCAAATATACAAACCTCTAATGGTTAACCATAAGTGGTGCTACAGCTTTGATGTTTTCCAATATATTTTTTTTTTTAATTCCAACTGCATGTAAATTAATGAACAAAACACTATCTCTGTGTAAAACAAACAGAAAAACTACTTTTTCAGCACTTTTGGGAAAAAATATAAGGATATTTTTCTGGGTTTTTTATTCTGCACTTTTAGAACAAATATTTCAGCACTTTTAGAACAAAGTTAGAAGAACAAATTATGACATTGTAAACAAAATGAATGAAATATGAAATCATTGTAAAACGAACAAGCAATATGAAACAAACAAGTGAATGACTGATATCTTACTTGATCCAAAAACTGATATTTATGTTCTTTATGATCCATAAGTTGACAGTCTCGACATGTTAATGTTTCACACTTCTCACAAAAAAATTTCAAATGTTCCTGCTTGTGTTGCCTGCATGTCATAAGCTGTTCCCATGGTGATTTACTGGTTACAACTTTCACCTATGGAGATCAGAATAAGGAGTTGTTTATTTTTAAGAATCCCAGTGGAAGCAACAGAAGAAATGAATATGATCAATAAACAGATAGTTTACAAATATTAGGGCATCCAAAAAGAAATTACCAAACACAGGACTGGAACCACTTACCCGTATTTCTTACGGCGCCCATTGTCTACCCCAGCAATACGAGCGCTTTTGCGAACACAACCAGCGAGATATGAAGATCAGAGAGGAAGTGTTGTAAATAGCTTCAGGCAGACTTAGCACTAGATGGTTGACAAGCGCTTGTTATACTTTACTGTGTTATATGAATGACTTCAAAGAGAATAAACCCCATTTGCATGTGCAAAATTTATTTATTTAGTATCCAAATAACAAAGAAAAGAAAAAACAAAGACCTGCATATCGAGAAGCATTGGCTTATAAATAACATCCTGTCCAGGATAATGTAATATTTTGGCCAAGTTAAATATTACAGTGGTTTGGAGAGAACGGTAATGGAAGGTATGGTTGTTGTGACCAAGACAAAGGTGACAACAGGACATCAGAAACCGTAAACATGATGAAGAACCTGCTAGAGACAGAATTATTCAGGTGATGAAAGCGAAGTTCTGCAAGGGACTACTAATTAAATGCAAATAACTTTGCTCTCTATGCAGTCTCCTAATTTTGAAATACTTCATTTAACAATGTATTTTTCTTTCTTGTTTAAACACATTACCCTCGAACATAAATAAACCAAATTTGGAAAGCCTTGTCAGGGACAGGTCCAACTAGAAGCAGACTGAAAATTATTTTCAGAAGTGAAACCAGACTCTGCAGATTGTTGATGTAAAATGTGCTACATCTAAAGTCAAACTATAATGTCTATTGTCTCTTGACATTAACAAGATGCCAACATAATCCTACATCCAGAATTTGATATCAAATAAGCATCATTGTCAGCAATCGCCTGTGTGTTGCGGAACCACAAGGGAGCAAAGAATAGTAACACTGACCTAAGAGGCAACTGAGGTAGGGAAGCTACCCTAGTAAATAAATAGCATTGCAGAAATCGGATGTGCTGGTCTACTTGTTGGTGCATAACTGGCATAACATACAATCGCTCTTAGGCTCAGATAATACACAAATCACAAAGAATGGTTAACAAGTCAATATGGAGCGTTTGAAGAAATGATGTTGGCTTAAATTTTAGTTTCAGTCTGCCAAGCCAACCTCGAAAAAAATCCAAAGAGATCATTGCAGACTGTGGCCTAGTTTTGAAATTGTATATAAAAGTTATTGTGATGTTTATTGTGCAACATGACATTCACAAGAACAAGCAGTGACATACCCCATGAGAAAATTGCACAGAAATATTGATTGTGATCTTGCCTTATGTCGAAATATATATCTATATATTTAATCCATAGTGTACACACACCTCTCTAAAATAACCTTTTCTAATGAGCCCTCATTTGGAAATGAAGATGATCTGGTTGGGTAGTAAATGATGCAGACACTAATTTGTATGATGACAAAATAGCTAAATTATTATAAGGAAAGGAACCCAGTTTTCCCCAACTTTAGAATTTTAATGAAGTTGAATAATATAAATTTATTCAGGACTATTAACAATTTGCCAGACATATTACTCTGGGTATATTAGCAATGTAACTTTTGAGATGCAATCTCTTTTTAGCCTGTGACGCCCTATGCAGACCATTCTTCTCTGTATTGTGTTCAAGCTGTGATTCATTTCTTTCCGTCCTGTTCTACTGTTCTCTGTGTTGTTTTGAGTCTCCTAAGTTTTTTTGTTTGCCCTCTGATGTCTTATCTCCATGTAGTTTTCATGACAGACTATGTCACACATAGAGCAAACGATTAAAAACAACTCTAAACAGGGCACAACAGACTGAGACGTCATATGTACATAAAACTCAGAATTGTTGAGACAGACTCTAGAACTCCCTGCATGATGACTATACGTACAGGGAAAGACGGGAAAAGATATGGCAAATCAAGACATTGTGTCTTGCAAATGTGAGGATCTCTATGGACAAGCTGAAGCGAATTGTGCAGTTCATTGAAGCTATTGGTGCTGTGATCTGAAGACTGATACAAGAATGATGAAAAAAAGTAGAAAAATCAATTACTAAATGCAAACTACCGACTTTTTTGGCAGAATATACAAAAGAAAATAATGCTTTTCATTACTTCACTAATGCAAGAACATGAAAACAGAACACAAAATTAGTTTCTGGTGAAGAATTTAGGGGAAAATAACCAGGTTTATTGCCAAGTAAACATTGTCCTTTTACTCTTGTGGAAAGGCCATTGTATTTATACAAACAGTGAAATCTACTTGGCAAATTCATGTGTGTGAACCACAACACTGGGAATGGACTAAAGGCACACAGCCAACCATAAATCCAAGTGACAACATCACAGGGAGGCACCAGGCCAACATTTCTTTTTCATCTCTAGACCCAACAGATTTCATTTGATAATCACTTGAACAAAATTATTTAAACGCGACTGCCTACAGCTACAAGCATACAACTACTAACTCCCACTTGATATTATTAGGCAAATGTTTATTTTATGCTACGTAATTTGATAACCTTATAGTGAACAATGCAACTCATACCCATTAGATACACTAAATAGTATATATATATGTGCACATTAGATACCACTAAATAGTATATATATATTATATATATATATATATATATATATATATAATATATTGTGGCCACATCTTTCAGGCGGTCAGTTGACATGCTCATTCCCAAGTCTTTCATGACTGTGTTGATTTCTGTGCTATGTCTGAGCTGAAAGCAAGGATGAAGTCGTTTGTTTAAGGTATTTTCCTTTTCATTTATGTTTAGCCTGGGAAGTTGTATGGGGAATGTGCCTTGCCCATTTTGCACAAACTCTCTCTACCCTACTGTTTCATCCAAGGGAAAGACAAGGTCAATACAATTAGAATCAAGCAGGGTTTACCAACACCTTTTATGGTGTCTGATGAGCGTCAGCATTTGGCACCTTTTACCAGGCATTTGGTTCATGGGCAAAAATATCTTAAACATTACTGGATATATAAAAACAATGAATAACCTTTGCATCATGCCAGTAGATACAAAAAGGAGGATGATGGTTTTATCAAATCCTGCATAAATATTGTATTCCTCTTCTTTAACAATTTATGGTTTTACGCGTGAGCCACAAACTTAGCAATCAGTTGGAAGTCTGTTAGGTTTTCCCAAAGCTAAGTTTTCAGGTCAAATTGTGGCCACATGTTGCTCCTCAGTCCACCTAGGAGAGGACAGTTTTGAAGGACATGCTCCTGTGTCTGTTCTGCATGTTGTCACTGGCAGAGAGCTATTTGATCTGGTCTATACTTTTATGGTCTTTGAGGAAGTCTTTTCCATAATAATATCCAGTGTTTGTCTTCTAGTCTACTGCAGATTTTCTCTTTAAGAGGGGTTTGACCTCTTGAAAAGACATTAGTTAGTAGATTTGTTCCTTGGCACTGCCTTCCTTAGCCAAGACATTGACACTCCCATTGCCTTTTGAATGCCATAGTGAAATGGAATCCACTGTACATGAATTTCTGCCTTTTTTGACAGCAGAGCAAGTTCCCTTTCTAAATTCTGAACTGCATTATCAGCTGATTTAGCCTCCAGGGATTGTACAGCTGACAATAAATATATAAGAACCATCATGCCTGCAGTGCTTACAGCTTATTCATGTGCTGTGCTGCCATCAGGAGGGATGAGTTCTTAGTATGAAAAGGCTAACGGCAATGAGGAAAAAACAAGGCTAATGGCAATGAGGAAAAACAAGGTTAATGGTAATGAGAAGAAAAAGCAAAGAAATAAAGATCCTATGATTCAGTTGCGGACATAAAAGAATCCCTGGCAGTTGAAAATAGATAAAAGAGTAGGCTGCAAAGAAAATGGCAAGATTCATTTTTACCACATTCAAAATTACATTGAGAATCCTTGATGGTACTAGATCATTGCCCAGAGATCAACCTGTGTAGAAAGATATTGGAGCCACACATGGCTATTCACGCAATGATGATGACCCTATCAATCAATCAATCGCACATGCTAATGATTTTGCTAGCATCGCTTATAAACATTACCCTTCTCTGATAGTGGAAGATAAAGAGAGAACGAATAACAAGAGTAGTACCCGGGTGGTAAAAAATCAAAGTAAAATATTGTATTCATAAAATTAAATTTCCTGTAGCCTTTTCAGACCTTAGGGTATGAAATGCCTGTCACTTCATATATCAAGGATCTAGCGTGCAGGAGATAGGAGAGTCAATTCCTTTCTATATGTGTGGAGTGGCGAGTGAGAGATTGAAATCACAACCCTATTGATTGGCGAACACTTAATAATGTCCCACAAAATATTCCATTAGACCTTGAAATTATCAACTCATTTTTATTTAGTAGTGTTGCAGCCATTTTTATATAATGACTTAATACAGCATGAAGACAGCCTAGTAGTATTTGCTCAACACTTTCAAATGTGTGGTGCATACCACTAATACTTAAACTGTTTGGTAATATTTACTTTAACCACCATGTTTAAAATGTCATGCCTACTGATTGATGACAAAACTGGTTCCAGCAATTTCCAAAATATCAAGTCCATGTACATAGTATAAAGTTTTATATATACTTCTACAATCATAAATAATAGGTGTATAACACACAGTGTGAGCAAATGATTGAAAAAAAGAATGCAAAAATTATATTCTTCTGCTTCGAGCGCTCCATATCGACCACTTCTTAAACCACTCTTTGTGATTTGTATGTGATATGAGTCTAAGAGCGATTCTTCTTCTTTGCGATCTTTCTTTATGACCAATTTTAATCACCCTGTGATATGTTTGATCTTTGCCAAGAACGTGTATACGTTGCACATTGGTTTGGTAGGACCCTAAACGCATAGACTTCTACACGTTTAGGACATGTGCATCCGATTTCAGCCAAACCTCCTTTGTCGCCTTTTATGACGTGCATGGCAGGTGACAGTGGTATTCTTTACACCCCAAATTTGGGCCCCGGTAACCACTCGACGTAAGTGATTAAACGTTATGCCTCCCTACAAGTAGACCAGCACATCCGATTTTGCTACGCTTTTTATTTACTAGGTAGCTTCCTAGACCCCTACTTCAGTCGCCTGTTACGACATGCCTTGCATGTTGTAGTGTTACTATTATTTGCTCGCCTTGTGGGCCCCGGCAACACACAGGCGATAATAGGTAGATGAATATATTAAAAGAAGTTACAAATATTTCCACAACTATGATTGAATTCTGAATCAATGACTGCAGTAAACTGTAGCATAAGGAAGCAGATCAATGAGACAGATGCTGGAGTATTTTAGAGAACGGTTAAACACAATTCAACCAAAACATCATGCCAAAAAAAATACTGCTACAAAATTAAAGATTATGCAGACACTAAGGCTTATAAAAAATTATAAAACTACAGGACCAGTCATAATCCTTCCAGAAACTATGCAGCAGATAACCACACCAGCTGTTCAGCAAGATATGATTCTATGGAAGAAATGATACCTAATTAAATTGCACAAAAAAACTTTCTGGATACGGACGACTGACGAAGCATAACACTTGTTAGCAGTGATTGGAAAAGTTCTGACAAAGAATAACACTGTTAGCAGTGATTGGAAAAGTTCTGACAAGAGTAATTCGAGATTGTATAATAGCAGATTTAGATCCAACACTCTTGAGAGCAACAGGCAATATTTTGAGTTGGAAAATCATGCACAGATCATATCATCATCAAGGTGCGTATCCTTTATAGGACGTTGCTCTCTTTGCAGCGCATCTTAAAATCACTCTACCTCTAGCCAGTTCACCCACTTCATCGATAGTCATGGCTTCTTTAATATCTTGTAACCATCTTCTTCTTGGTCTGCCTCTGCGTCCTGGGACTCTGCCCTCTAATATTGTTCTTTCCAGACCATCGTGACGCTTGATGTGACCAAAGTATCTAATAGATCATATAGCCACTCAGAAATATACAGCAATAAGGTAAATGACAAACACCTTTATAAATGACTAAAGGTTACTAAACTGACATCATAGCACAAAGGGCAGAGCCATAGGTATTCAGTCTCTCCAAACAGATGTTGAAGGGTATGCATCGTGATGGTTCCTGTGGCTTGCTGGTTAAACACACTCTTCACTCTGCCCCTCAGGCATCCAGTTCTACTTGTACAATGGGTAACTTCAAAATACTTAAATCGCAGGATTAATTCAACATCTATTTTAGTGTCCTCATCCAATAGGCAGTCGTGAATAGATCGAAATGAACTTTACAGCATTCAACAGTATAGACCAGATAGTTAAAATGAGGAAATAATGATATGGAACATCAGAAATAAAAACAACTTGGAATTTTAAGTGTATTTTTTTACCATGGGTGATAGACATGGAGACATATGGCATGGATACTTTCATAGATTTTGGGGGAAGGTTTTTAAAAAGGGTTTAAAAGCTGAAGGTTGACTTCATTGCACCGGGTTTTACCCCATACGGCTCTGTCCCCCTCTGCAGAACTGGCACGCCACCTGCCGAGAGTATTGCACAAAGGACGTACTCCGTAGCTCCAGCACCAATCCTAGGGGTCTCTGGAAAAAAACTGCACTCGTGAACAGAATTGCGCGTCCGAGTCGAACCCACGACCTTCGACTCACAAGGCAAAGGGGTTAACCACAGAGACTCAATGCAGTTTAGTTTTCCCATTGATTACAAACTAAATATGAATTTATCAGCAACTCAAACCCATATTAAATACATCCCAGTTGTAGCAATTTACTACTTTGACACCCCTAGTACAACACAAATGTCAATCCCATTTGATAAAACTATTGAAGGTAAGCTATATAAACCCACAACTAGTAGCATACAAATACATCTTTATCTTTATAAAAATATATAATCTAGTTACAACCAAGAACCTGTAATCTTATCTTGCAAAAATATAATGCTGAAATTGGTAAATTGAAAACTGTTGTGAGAACAAAAACAAAGTTATGGGGAGGGAGGGCTTTATAAACCTTTGTGGAATAAGGGGTGGGGAGAAGAAATATCTTAACTTGTATAGACTGAACTACAATGAGGTGGTGACATGTCAAATGAGAATTACTATTGTAACAGACAATAGAGATATATTTACAAAGTTCAGTGTTTTGGGTTTTTAAATTTTATTATTATTTTACTAACAGACAACAAATGTTCCTTTTGAAATTAAGTAATACAAGTCTAATGTTGCCTAAGAAATTAACTCTTAGTATAAGCACACCACAACCATGTTTTTTAGTGCTAGAATTTTAGAATATTCTTTTCAATGGTGTGCTAGACTACTTTCTCTTCTTCTTCTTCGTGTTCTTTTACGACTAATTTTAATCACTCTTTGTGATATGTTTGATCTTTGCCAAGAATGTGTATACGTTGCACATTAGTTTGGTAGGCCGCTAAACGCATAGAATTATACATGTTTAGGACATGTGCATCCGATTTCATCCAAACCTCCTTAGTCGCCTCTTACGACATTCGTGGCAGGTAACAGTGGTTCTATTCTTTACAACCCAAATTTGGGCCCGGTAACCACTCGGGCGAGACTACTATCGATTTCATGTTTTAGAATGAGCAGAGTTCTAAGCTCTCTTTTATAAATTTTAATGGTGTATTATACAAATAATTATACACAAATATCACCACATGGATCTTGTTAATATATTCCAATTTTAAATAAACATTTTGGCACCTGAAGTAACTTGGAAAGTTGGTGCTGTCTGAATGGTTTGTCATGTAGAGCATCGTAGTCTAGGAATTAAGAATTAATACGAAGTTGAGAGCCGTTAATTTTCACTGACAAAATTAAGACAAGACACTTGATTTCTACTTACAAGTATCATGATCTATATTAACAATATATAACAAAAGTAAGAAAAAAGAAAATCAAATATTTTCATGCCAAGTGGAATTTTGGGGACTAATGCCTGTATCTTTATGTAGTGTTATGCCTGTATCTTTATCTGATTAAGAGTACACAATGGGTGATGGTTTTTGTCAACCTAAAGCTGACGACCCTTAATTTCAAGTGTTTCTTTGGTACATAATTGATGCTGGGTCAACTTACGGACAAATGCTGCCGCCAAAAAAAAATTCATAACTAGGGAATTGATTTGAAACTATCCATCTATAATATAAGCGCACTGCCATTATGCTATCCTGAATCTCATACAATAGCTAAAGAAGTTTTAAAATAAATTATACTATCCACTCTTCATTAGCATGTCCTTTTCAGATCATCATAGTCTACCTGAAAGACTCAAATCTCTCAGCAATTTCTCTCGCCTCAGCCATCTGTGTATTTAAGGTTACTGTAATGCCATCTTGTCCACTATCCTCCATTAAATATCAGGTGCCGTGCAGGCTGGCTTTGGGGATCATGGATCTCCACAAATCTATGTCTCTGGTGTTTGCTATCATCTCAGATGCTGACTCCCTTCCGTGCCATGAAGTCAGGCTATCCAAAATTTTCTGTCTTCCTCTGTCTCATCTCCCCTCGATTTTATTGGTTGTCACATTGTGTTCTGAGCCTCCCCTTCTCATTACATGTCCAAACAATGATGACTGCCTCTTTCTTATATTGATTAATAAGCTTTCTCTGTGTTATGGCCTCATTCAACATCATCACATTTTAGCAGTCCATGGGATTACCCTCCATTAATACTCTCTCAAAACCACTGATGCTTAACGTGACTAAAATATTTCAGTTTTCAGGACAGGATTGATTGTTTATGAGACAATATTCAGCAATGTTCAGGTATGATGAATGTCTATACATTTTTAAACTTTTTTGTCAAGTGTTCTAAGAATTTGTCTACCTTCTTACAAGAACATTTCTAAGAATGTGTCTACCATCTTACAAGAACATAACAGACGAATGCACTATGAACACAGGTTATAAAAATAACTCCATTACAAATAGTTATTTTCTGAAACACCAAAGTGTGCTATGAGAAACCAAATCTGTTGTTACAAACTAACCTCATCTTTTGAAGAAATGGTATGGTCTTTAGTTATACGGACACGTCTATGAGCATCCACGCAACTATCACAAAGCCATTCCTCACATTGTAAGCAATATGAATCAGCCTCCTGATTTTCTTCACATGCTGTACACGCATGAGTGCTGTCTGGTTTCGGAGATGCAAGATGCTCTGGATCTAACGCTGCAAACATGTTATCCATCAGTGCTGGACCTGGCTGATCTATAGGATCCCTGCACACAGGACACTCTATAATAAAAGGAAATAGAAATTGTCAAATAGTTGCATCAAAAAATCAGTCCAGTTTTTGTAAGTGCAAAATGCCAAGAGTTTTGAATGTTTCTACTCATATGGAGTCCAACAGGTGGTTATTGCCAGCCTCCCACTCAGTGAATCAATCTCTCAGAAAGGGTTGTCAGATTAATGGATCACCACCAGCTGTTTGGGACAGACACTACTCGCATCAAGGAGAAATCTTTTTGCTAGTCTGAATCTGGCAGTAATCTTAATAAGAATACCCCAGCTGTCCCTAGTCACCTTCTGGAAGTGTGCTCCAGACAGGTAGAGAATAACAAGTAGAGCATAACAATAGCAGATAGAACATATATGTATGTGTGTCTATTTAACGTTGGAATAACTGTTCTTAACGCAGAAAGTTACTATCTTTTTCCCATAATACTTAGTTTTATTAGTTACGAATGTATTGTTTCAATCTTCGCCTCGATCTTCCTCACCTCCGTTATTTTCAGAACCGTCACTCTCTCCAATTATTATTGCAGAACAAAGTAACATCTTCCTTACTTATATCAGACAATGCTTCATGTGTTCCATTAAATGTTTTCCTTTTGTTTCCATGTGATTCATGCACAAACTATATTTAGTGTGTAAGCATGCGACTAATTTTGAAATTACCTGATTAATTTGTATTAACTTGTCAGGACTTATCCAAACTTTAGTTTTACATTAGACAAAATATTTGATAACCACTCCCAAATTTAATCTTGACAACCATTTAGTGCAGGTTTGGACTGATCCATATTCTAAGTAAGGCATGTTGGTTACTTATTAAAATTTTATTATTATATTTATCTTATGGTGTTATACGTTACCTAGCAATTTACTCATACAGCTCTGTCCTAGGCAACTCATTAAATCTCTTCTATCGAATTTAGTCTCATATTTCTCACCTTGTGCAGTAGAGTCCATTTCAAGGTTTATCTAGGATGATCTTTCTTATTTGTCTCCCAATTTAAAATGCCTGCTTTGTGATTCTTTGATAATTTCTTTTAAGAGTATGTCCAGCATATTTTCATCATTCTATTAAGTACAGATATTTTTTTCATGTGTGACTTAAGTTATGATTTTCAAATCATGTCCAGAATCCACAGAATAATGTCCAAAATAATGCAAATCAAATGACAAATTGTGCCAATTATGAAATGCAAATATGTCACCATGATGGCTAAGAGCATTGTTCAACACAATATTTCTCCCAACATTATGCTATCAGTGCCAGACCTGGACTCTGGCATCAAAAGAATGAAGAAAACTAGTCATGACAGAGATGAAGTGTCTAAGCAGAATGCTGGGAATATCAAGATGAGACCAGTTTAGAAATAGATATCAGGGGGAAAAGTGGATACGTCAGTAGTGAACTTCATAAAGCAACAACAAATTAAATGGTTCTGCCACACAAGCAGATTACTAACAGACATTGCGCCTCAAAGAGCAATGTTGCCCCGATACAGTGGATACAAAGCAAAAGGCCATCAACACAAAAGGTGGATCTCCGAGATAACAGAGGCAGCTAAAGACACTCTTTATGAAGCGTATACAAAAGCATGTTCTAGAAATCTCTTCTTATCCTGACGCTGTATGGCAAAACAGGATTGGAGAAAAGAATAAGTCTAGAATCCACAAAGTTTTGCAGTGACTCCTTTATTCCAATTAGAATCAAGTTTTACTCCTGATATTATGTATATTACAAGCTCCTTCTTTTCAATTTCTACCAAGTTTCAGACATCACAACATTTGATTCTGAAATTAAACTATCTTTTCTTCCTGGCGGAATATTCTTACATTTTATGTTCCTATATTTAAATACATCCTCTTAGTTTTCTGATAAGGTGTTCCAGGATGTGATCTGGCAATAGAATTTGGGTTTTACACACTGCCTTTTGTGTCTATATATATCCTCTTCAAGTCCCATTTGACAGAAAAAGGCCCACATTTTCCAACTTTTTCCAGTTCTGCTTCAGGTTTCTTTTGGAAATACAGACTTTCTTTTCCCATATGATGTCCATAGGAAAGCTGCCCTAGCCAGTGCTCCTGATGGTATTTATCAACCCATCTCCATCTTTTAGTAATGGAATTTGCTCATTTTTAAAAGCTCCGTATAGATCTGTTTTTACTTCTAATGATCTTGCTATTATTGCTTTTAGGATACAGTGACCTTTGTTTCAACAAAACTACTGTTGTTCCCCAATTTCTGGTATTAATCTGCTTCTTAATCCCTTTCACTATTACCCTTGGAAGTATCTTTGTTATATGGCACATAAGGCTAACAATGTGGTGATCTTCACATTCAACAGATCTTGGTTTTAAACTGACAAATTGAGCTCACAGAAAGGTTACAAAGAAATAAACTATTTGTGGGATTCATTAAAATCTTGTATTTCATAAACCAGCTTTACTACCCAGTTTTAGTAGTGACTGAGATGCATCACTACAAATGCTCAGTGCTGGGATTATGCAAGACAAGATGGAATGCTTTTGGTGAAAGAAGACTCCAGACAGGAGAAAGGCTGCTCTACTATGGGCAAAAGAAAATGAAGATGATCCCTATGAAGCTGGTGTGGCCCTGCTGCTGTCAAGAAGCAACCGAAAATCTGATGGAATCGGAACTAGTGTCTGACCGCATTATCAGCGCCAGGTTTGAATCTAAATTCTAGAAAGTCTACATCATTATGTGTATGGCCCTACGAACAGCGCAGGAGAGGAGAATGACTTTCTATTCACAGCTGCAAGCAACTGTTGACAAAGTATGACATACTGATCTTTATGATGGACCTGAATGCTAAGGTAGGCAATGATAATACTGGCAGGGAGAGAGAAAGATGGGAGCTCAAATTAGGTATCAGACACACTAGGAAGTAAACACAATTGTTTGAAGATATCTGGACATCTTACGGACGTGAAATTTGACAAGAGGGTAGCTATTATACATGGGAAGATGTAAAAATTATCAAACGGGACTATTTGTTCCTTTCTATAACCATATTCCAACTTAACGCAAATGGTCATGTACAGAAATTGCTGAATGTATCCATTTTAACATTCCGATCACGTCATACGCACATCAGTCGCATGAATGCTAACATATTTATTGGTATTTCAACGTCTGTTCGGTGACCGAAAGGATTACATTCTCGGCTGCTATGCCGAAGACAACATGTTCAATTCACAGGATGGTCAACAATTTTTTAAAACATTTTATTAACACATTTGATTATGAGAACTACAGAAATTTCATTTGCATCGATAGAACTAGCTAGCTCTGAATAAATTCAATTTTCAAATTGTTATTTGTCAACTTTCACAGGAATGGGAACTCTGTTGTATTAGGTTTTACTGGCAATCAGAATGAGGGATATTTTAATCTTATACGGTCAATCAACAGTTTTCCCAACAAGCATGAAGAGAAAACGGGGCATGTTTCTTTAAGGGACTTTACAACTAGATTTAAACTAAACTCCCTGTATGAAGAATGGGTAAAACTGCTAGTTTATAAATAAAAGCTTACAGCACTTTCCTGAGTAATGTAAATATGAACATAGTATGAACAGAAATACATTTCATGGCTTGTTGGGAATTGAGTGGTAACAAAGAAATTGATTTTCTTCCTTCTTCAAAAATCATTTTGCATTTCCCTTTTCTTATTCATAAATATTTCACTAATGTAAATAAACTCAGCATTCAATTCCAAACATTTTCGTATATTGTACATGTTTCATATATAAAAAAAAATAAGTTTTATGACAAAACTAATAACATCTGTTTGTATAAAAATGTATGATGAAAAAAAATGACATTTAAAAACATGATGATGTTAATCCACTAATAGTTAATGAAAGTGTAATGGTTGACTGAACCCACTATAAAATGTATACATTTTTTAAAACCAACTTTAACTCATAACTTGGTAAAGAAAGAATGAAGAGAGCTGAAAATGATTGCATTGATCTACAAAATTCTGCAAGGATTAACTGTCCAAATTTCATAGTTTGGCCTTAAATTTTTTCCTGTGACACAGTGTTATAAAAAAAATTGACACATTTATTACTGGTTAAATTATTTATACCAGTATAGCTGCTGGGTTTTTTAATAGCCATGTATGATGTACACACTGAAAGCCAGCCCCAGAATTATCCTAGACCAGATGGTATTCAGTATTACCACATCAAGTAGCTCAACGAGATGAATGTTAATGCGATTGAGACGACTTTCAGTACCAGCATTCATAACGTTGATGCAGTTTCCCATAATTATATTCACAACTATTGATGACTATGCAAAAAAAACCTGGGAGATTCTAAACCGCTCAGCAACTGTCATATCTCCACCTTTGTAAAATGCATATGGCAGAATACTAAAGAAGATAGTGGACAGAAATACAGAAGTGCATCAAAAGGCAAAACACATCATTTCTGATACCCTAGATTGATACCAACCAATGAAAGAAACTGGATAATGCTGCACTTTTGTATATGATGTTAACGAGGGATTCTAATCTAAACAAAGACTATTACTGCGTAGAATACTCATAACAAACTGAATTTAACAACCATGATGTACTCTTGGCTACACTGTAGAGTCAAACCTTAGATTGCTGCTTCTTTGATGAAAAATAAAGAATTTCAAGCCTTGCATGCATATGTCCTTTACTTGAGGTCTCAATGGCAAAGTGGTTAAGATGTTTGCCTGTTGTTCTGAAGGTTATGGGTTTGAATCCGGACCGAGTCACATGTAATTTTTTCATGAGCTCACTAGAATTGCTACTGGAGCTACGGAGTTTGTGGAACAGTCTTGGTAGGTTGCGTGGGGAAACCAGGTGCAATGAAGTCAATCCTTTGTCTTTAGACCCATCATCTGCAGTTGTTCAAAGAAAGATAATGTATTCCCCAATATACCCCATTCTATGAAAACTTGTTTTTCTTTTTATGTGCTATGTTGGCTGGCATAGGGGATCACTATCTCCCCAAACACCTGTCACTAGTACTGACTCAGCACCTATGTCAAGACTATCTGAGTCATGAAGTCCAGTTACACTGTCTAGTATCGCTTCTTTTTATTGTCCAGTCTAGTATCCCATTGGTTTAGTTTCACAATATGCTCCAAAAGTCCTCTTACTGTAAATTACCTTATTTTAAGTTGGTAGTGACGTTTCTCTGATTAATGGTCTTCAATACATTCAAATTTGTAAGCAATAAATGGGATTCTTGACATTCTTTTTTAGTTAGGTTATTATAGCTGCATGCACTGAATTCAGTCATCAACAATCGTTGGTTTTAATTCCTGGCATTGTCAACTTACTGGCCTTACCAAGCTGAAAATGGATTCAAAATTTTGTGAGAATTGGAAATTACAACTAGAACTAATGTTTAAATGCTCTGTAGCTTACAATTTCAGCCAGCGGAAAGGGACTGTGTACCATCTACAAGTGTGCCATGAGAGTTTTCTGCAAAATCTACATTTCTTTGGTCTCTAATAATATTATTAGCAGCAGTAGGACTCTTAGTCCCAAGATCATAAAGCTATGCTGCTGGTGGACAGTGGTTTCACATCTCTGTTGGTGACTGTAAAGCCTGATGCAGAAGTATCAGTCTCTGTCACAATTCTACCACACCAAAAATGAGGCAGGTCTCTCTGGATGGATTAGCATCCTGGGATACAGTCTTCTTTCTTCTGCTTTTTTGATTTGCTTGTTTGATTAGAACAGTCCACACCAGATCTCCTTTCTCCAAGTACATCAGTCTTTGGCAATTGTTTCTCATGTACATGTTATTTCAAAAGCCTTCAAATCCTGCTTACAGACATCAATGTATCTATCACATTTAATGTCTTTTTCCAGAGGTCAGTTGTCCATAAAGGATAGTCTTGGGAATTTGGCCATCTTCCATGTGCAAGGTGTGGCTTTAGAAGTGTGTACATGGAAGGAATTTCTACTCTCTCAAGCATACTGTCTTCTTCGTTGATTGTCTTTTCTGCCATTTTAATCCTTCTTGTGATATATTAACAGCCTTTGCCAAGAACGTTTTTATACGTCACATCATTCAGCGCCATTTGGAGCTCTGGTGCTTATCCTTCAGCGACGTGTCTGGTTTCAGCCAACATTTACTGGGTTCGTTCTCCGTCAGCCTTTGGCTGTCCCCAGCTGACCTGCAAGGCAGCAGGTTAAGCATACTGTCTAATGCATCTCAAGTCCAGAATTATGTCACATAGAGCAGTACGCTCACCAAGCAAGCCTTAGGGGTATGCGTTTTTGCATGCTAAGTTTGTTAATTTTCCAACCATTCCCATGATTAGGTGTGGTAGCAAACATTTGAAATCTCTTAGTTTAGCTACATGTCAAAGTACATGAGACCCATCTACACAAAGATATTTTTTTTCTGCCGCCAGTTGATCGAGTTCAGTCTTGAGAAGGCCAGAAGCTGAACTTAGCTGTCAAAGTCGCATGCCTTGGGAGAATTGTATAGGCAGTGATAGTCTATCCTCATTGTCACCACCTAGGTGGACTGACAGTCATTTGGAACTACTGTGGTCTCTAGTGACAATACTGTTTATTATACAGCACTGAACAACTATTTTCCTTACTTTCATAGACCATTACTTGCATATAACATATATGGTTTCTCAGTACATAGAGAACAGATCAGAAGATAACACAAATTTGTGCCTTTCTCGTTGATCTGCATAAAATGGTGTCTATTTCCACTCATTAAGCTGCTATTATGTTTTTATAGAACTTACACTATAAATTTACAAATTTAAAATGAGACTGTTCCTGGGTGGTCCACATGGCAGATGTGAAAATTTCAAATGGATAAATATACACCGTTTCATGTCATGTTAGGTGGATATAAAATGTGATATTTAGTGTTTGCGTTCGGCCAGAGCAAACACCTGACTGTACATTGTAGCCAGTCAACTTCATTTCAGAGGGTAGTGTTACCTGTTCCTGATACACTATACACCAGCTGGTAAATAGAGCATATCCAAACTGCTGCCTCGCAGGTTGTCTAGGGATAGCCAAAAACTAAGGTGGGCAGCCTAACAGAAACACTGCAGTAGATTGCACAATAGGACACACACTGAGGAAACCCCCTGACAGCATTGCGAGACAAGCTCTCCGATGGAACCCCCAGGGCAATAGAAGTAAGGGAAGACCCAGAAACACATGGAGACGGGAGTTAGAGATAGAAAAAACGGGAGAGAGTGGCGAGATCTGGAAAAGATGGCCTTGGATAGGCGGGCTTGGAAGGCCTTGGTTGGGGACCTATGCTTCCCTAGGGGCGAAGAAGAAGATTGCACAATGTGCTGTGTAAATTGTTTTGTGATGACATAGACTAATATAGCCATAAACTCAAGAACCATTGACACCAGTAGGACACATGAGGAAGCAAAAACACAGATGTCTAGAACAACAATTGAGTTTCTCATCGCAAAGAACTACTATTGCCTTGTAGTTTGATTGTGGATAATCAAAGGCTTATGGAGCAAACCGTACACAAAACTGGACAGCACCAAACCAAGTAGTCCAAAAAGACTGATGACCTGGGCAGATGATGCTCAACATCCCGGGAGGGAAGGTGGTCGGAGGGAAGGTGGTCTAAGGGTAGCTACCCTTAAAGAAAATAGCAACCTGCTGCCTTGCAGGTCGGCTGGGGACACAAAGGCTGACGGAGAGCAAACCCAGTAAATGCTGGCCAAAACCGGACACATCGCCAAAGGATAAGCACCAGAGCTCCAAATGGCGCTGAAGATGTGAGAAACCCACCCATGCTAAGGCTTCATGAATCAGGTCTCCACATGAATGAGGTTTATGGGGACATCTGGAACATCAGTCTAAAGGTGATCATGAAAGAGAGATAGTGTCTTACGAGAACAAGTAGTGAGCGAAATATCCCTGGTCAACAAAAAGATGTCTAGCGACTCAATAGAGAAGAACAGGTAGTCTGGTTACAAATTGGACACAATAGGTTGAGGTACCATCTGTTTAACAAGTACAAGATAGGCCCCACTGACATATGAACATGTGGCACCAGAAATATTATAGAAGCCCACATCCTCTAAGAGTGTTCAACATACAATAAACAGAGAATGGCCAACCCCCCTATGTTAGTCCAGGACAAGCTATATTTATATGTACACAGACTCAAGTTGATTACTAACTGCTTTAGAAGTATATTAGTCGATGTTTGAAAACATTAGAAGAAGATAAGCTTGAGCAATCAAATTCATAAAGTAAACAAATGAAAACATGAGTTTTGTGTTCGTTCTTATCAACCCAAGTTAACCACTCTTTGTGATCTGTGTGGTTTCCATCGAGTAAGTGAAGGCCCATATGGCATGTAGGACTGGCCCATCCAAATTTTAGACTAAACTGATGAAAGTGTCATGGATAACCATTAAATACCGGAGTCCTCAACAAACAATCATATCTACAAATTCATATATGTATTGTTAGTATTACTATTATACAAAGTACACTATCTTCTATATGGGAAAATTCTTCAACAATGAATGATAGCATTGGCTAATCCGATATCCAGAGATAATCTTTCCCACCTGTGACATGAATGAATATTATTTGAACTTACACAATTTAACAAACCCAAAGCCTTATTTTGCAGCTTCACACAATTTGTGCTAAATCAATACTAAAGAATAATCACTCGCACTACAGATGCAGTCTTCTTCGAATGCTCCATATCGACCACTTGTTAACCACTCTGTGTGATTTGTATGTGATCTGAACCTAAGAGCTATTGTACACTGTGCCAATTATGTGCCTACTAGTAGGCCAGTGCATCCGATTTATGCTATGCTTTTTAATCACTAAGGTAGCTTCCTTAGGTCCTACACCAGTCACCACTTACTTATGACATGCCTTGTAGATCACAGTGGTACTACTCTTTGTGGCCCGCACCACAGAGGCGACAGATGCAGTGAGTGATTGGAATGATTGTGATTCATTACCCATACATTATCATTAAGAACCTGAGTAGCTGATAAGACAATAACTGTCATAACATTAGAGATACAATTTAACTTTTAATGTGAGAATGTGCACAAATACAAGAATTAAATGTAATGACCATAAGCATAAGACGAAACCCACCCATGCTAAGGCTTCATGAATCAGGTCTCCACATGAATGAGGTTTATGGGGACATCTGGAACATCAGTCTAAAGGTGATCATGAAATAATGTCTTACGAGAACAAGTAGTGAGCGAAATATCCCTGGTCAACAAAAAGATGTCTAGCGACTCAATAGAGAAGAACAGGTAGTCTGGTTACAAATTGGACACAATAGGTTGAGGTACCATCTGTTTAACAAGTACAAGATAGGCCCCACTGACATATGAACATGTGGCACCAGAAATATTATAGAAGCCCACATCCTCTAAGAGTGTTCAACATACAATAAACAGAGAATGGCCAACCCCCCTATGTTAGTCCAGGACAAGCTATATTTATATGTACACAGACTCAAGTTGATTACTAACTGCTTTAGAAGTATATTAGTCGATGTTTGAAAACATTAGAAGAAGATAAGTTTGAGCAATCAAATTCATAAAGTAAACAAATGAAAACATGAGTTTTGTGTTCGTTCTTATCAACCCAAGTTAACCACTCTTTGTGATCTGTGTGGTTTCCATCGAGTAAGTGAAGGCCCATATGGCATGTAGGACTGGCCCATCCAAATTTTAGACTAAACTGATGAAAGTGTCATGGATAACCATTAAATACCGGAGTCCTCAACAAACAATCATATCTACAAATTCATATATGTATTGTTAGTATTACTATTATACAAAGTACACTATCTTCTATATGGGAAAATTCTTCAACAATGAATGATAGCATTGGCTAATCCGATATCCAGAGATAATCTTTCCCACCTGTGACATGAATGAATATTATTTGAACTTACACAATTTAACAAACCCAAAGCCTTATTTTGCAGCTTCACACAATTTGTGCTAAATCAATACTAAAGAATAATCACTCGCACTACAGATGCAGTCTTCTTCGAATGCTCCATATCGACCACTTGTTAACCACTCTGTGTGATTTGTATGTGATCTGAACCTAAGAGCTATTGTACACTGTGCCAATTATGTGCCTACTAGTAGGCCAGTGCATCCGATTTATGCTATGCTTTTTAATCACTAAGGTAGCTTCCTTAGGTCCTACACCAGTCACCACTTACTTATGACATGCCTTGTAGATCACAGTGGTACTACTCTTTGTGGGCCCCGGCACCACAGAGGCGACAGATGCAGTGAGTGATTGGAATGATTGTGATTCATTACCCATACATTATCATTAAAGAACCTGAGTAGCTGATAAGACAATAACTGTCATAACATTAGAGATACAATTTAACTTTTAATGTGAGAATGTGCACAAATACAAGAATTAAATGTAATGACCATAAGATTCCCGAAGGGCCCACTGCACAAACTAAATAAGTAAATATGCATGTTTTTGTGTGTAATTCCTTGTGAACATCATAGAAAGCAATAAATTATAAATAAAAACCCATATAAGATAATAATATGACACTAAGTTTAATTATTAATTAGTTTATATACTAGTGATTGAATATTTTGATGAATAAAATAATGCATTAAATATATAGTATAATATAAATATAGCTCACATTACAATATTGAGAATTATAGTGCACAAGACATAGTCACACTCACAGTCACTGCAAATTGTGTGTAGTAATCAAACAAGTAAAAATTAGTAATAATCCCGTGACCATTTCGTTACATAATAATGATGAGTTTACCTGTAATTGGTTTTGGTTTCACATCTTCAACTGTTGTTAGTTCCTTCAAATGATCATCTATATCCTTGTGCAATCCATCAGACCCAATAGCTGGTGCATTTGCAACTGAAGCAGTATCATCTCTGCCCCTGATTTCATTATCCTCAGAAGAATGTATAACATTATCTTTCTCACGGTTGTGTTCAGTGGCACTACTATCGGACTCCACAATATGATCAATATCACTAACTCTAACCGTATCCTGAGTGCTAGTACCATTTTCTTTATTCTTAATATCATCGTCGATATTTCCTGATGCAATATCTTCATCCTCTTTCCGTAAATCTTGGTCAGGTTGAGAGCTGTCTTTGTGCGAAACGTCGCTTTTGTTCTTGACAAATTCATTGCTGATTGTACGAGCGACCTGTGTGCGACCATGCAAACAATCCAGACACATAGAATGTAAACACGGCAACAGTTTTAACGGTTTATCTGCTGATGTAAATTTCGAACCACATTTCACGCACTCATTAATAATACTTCTAAGATCCCACATTGTAATTAATATTTATTTAACTGTCCTGCGGTTAAATGCCCCCGTTGAACTGAAGCATGGACGGTTCTGACCGAGCGTGCACACAAGAATTGAGGTTCCTCCTTTTTTTTCCCGTTCTACTTTCGATCTGAGTCCGGGCTTTGAGGTGAGACGAATACTGCTTCCTGATTGGTTAATATCACGATTTGTGTGCAAGATTTCGGTCAATTATTGTCGATGCCGGTTAAGTTAGGTGTAGTATGTAAAACATATGGAATCTCTAGTAGATTTCTCAGTTTTAGTCTGCGAGCCAACCCAGCCTGAATGCACATGCCAACATCGAATGTAAATGTTCTGCCTCAGACTGCCTGTCGCGCCGTGCGTCAGCGAGTAAAAAACGTGATTGATCTTAGTGAATACTTGAGGCTGTCAAGTTGGTCTAAACCGGCTCGATCTGGTTAAGACTTGCTCTGGATGGTTTTATAGAAAAGTTTTCCACTCGGAGCTGGCTCTACGACCTTGACCTGTGAATGTTACAGTAGGTGCGGCCGCAGAAGTTACCTGGCAATATGCCAAAACGATAAAATACCTGCGGAGATGCTAAAACATCTTTTTCTTTTGTCCTAAGGCTCTTTATCACATGTTTAATGCATACGACTTTCTTTTCTTGGCTGACACTTTACTATTTACTTATGCACAACCTTAAAAAAAAAAGTTATAAATAATTGAATTGTCTCCGGAACTGATAACTTGAACGATGTTATCCTTCTTTTCATTAATCAAGAACATTGTCGATTAGAGTGAGCGATCAGATGGTACACACAACTTCATCACCGTTAAGTGTTATGTATAGTGACAGTACACATCATTCCACCCACCTTTAATTTTCGTTGCTGTAATCGTTAACTACACATTTACTTGTGTTTTTGTAACCATCTTGTCAGACTGTCCTATTTCTTCTGCAGATTGCCTGGTACCGAATGTGTTGGTGTTACCTTCCCTGTGGAGGTAGCAAGGCAAGCTGAGAGAGAAATCATATTGCACGAGCGGCACATTGTCTCTATATTATGCCTAATATTTGTGCTGCAGTGATGGTCATTCCATTCATGTCTTCACCGGCCTCATAATCACATCGGGAGACAACAGTCTACGATTTATAAGCCCTTGTAAAGTAGAAGAAGGAACATCTAGTTGTCTCCGACGGTAGGGATACTTTCTGGTGTCACTGAGCAGCTCCCAGCCATTAAGATATTGTTCCACTGCATCCATCTTACACCAATAGGCGTTTGATGCCAGAACTCCAGAACGAAGGCTGTAAACAATTGCAACAAGTAAAATAAAATGTGATGGCTGGCTTCGGCTTGCAACATGAACCAATGTATCCAGGTGGTTCTAATGACACTAGAAGCATAAGAAACGTGAGAAAAACGGATGTCAGCTATCAGAAAAATAACCATCATGGTGCATCAATATCGTTGGCCTACATGAACCACACCTCTCTGAGTATGGATCACTAATTACCAAAAAAATGGTTGACTAAAACAGAGGATTGTGGGTAATTTAACAGCGTGCAGTGTTTCTTGCTGTGTTAATAATCTCAATAATGAGTTTAACTGTCATCATATTTAGGATAACGGAATATGAAAGAGCAATATTCTTGAGATTGCAAACTTCTTGGGATTATGTCAATCTTATCGCAGCATATGGACGCTGTTGTATAGAATGGGTCCTTGTATCGTCAATGCGGAGAATCTTGCACTCGTGGATCAGCACTCTCATCCAGGTAATATTATTATTTACACCGATGGCTCTGTCAGACGCGGAACCAGATCATCGTGAATCAGATAACGGTAGCACACTTCATGAGGACTGTCGCGCTTTCTAGACGACAACATCGAGCGTGACTATGGAGATCACCGCTGCCTACAAGGCTCTCTCATGGGTGGCGGAGCAACAGGTAACCCATACGATTATCATATCAGACTCGATGAATATGCTTCAAACGATTGAATCTGGAAGTCTGCTCGTGGAATGGGTGGACATCATTCGGAGATCATATCTCAAGAAAATAACTTGGCTGTACACACCTGGGCATGCTGTAGTACAGGGTAACGAGAGTGCTTACTTTCTTACAAACAATGTCCCGACTCAAGCGGGAGGAAGTATGGACAGAGCCGATGTCATAAATGAGGTACGCTCTTATTTATGTGGTATGGTCGAGTCTCAGACACTGAAACGAGTTCGAGAATTAGGAGTTACGTCTGGACATGCCAGACAGTGTTGTCTTCATGGCAGAGGGAGAATATAATAATAAACTTCTCATGGGTACGGTGAGCAAATGGACTTTAGGATGGCTGCTGCAGCGGTGGACACAGTGCACATGGGAATGCCCAATGTGCCATGACGTCAATCACATAATATAGTAGAGGAGGATGTGGACAACGTAGAGAAGATGATTCCATGGACAGATAACATACCCATGTTTCATTATTTGAATGCTCGAGTGAGTCTAGAGACGAGAAATTGTTGGGGTTTCCCATATGGCTCCGTCTCTCTTGGCAGAACTAGCGAGTCACCTGCTGAGGGTGTTGCACAAAGCATGAATTCCATAACTCCAGCAACAATTTTACTGATCTCCTGACAAAATGTACACGAGTGGGATTTCACTTAAACATTTGACCAGCCTTGTCTTGTTAACCACATTATTTGGAGCATGAAAAAAAAACAGCCAATGAGTTCTGGTTTCTCCATAAGAAACAATATGTGCATCACAAACTCCTTCTCTGCAGACAAACTGCATCACAATGTGTAAATGAAACATTCAAGCATGGGCGTACACAAAAAAACATTTCAGGAGGGGGGGGGTGAGTTTCCCTTCCCTTCCTTCAACCTGACAAAGTATGATGAGCTCCACCAGCAGTACTTTACAGTCACACAGAGACAAAACTTAAATTATATTAAACTATCACACAGTTCTTGTCAATCCTGATCAGTATGCGAGTTATTCAGTGCTACATAGAACCAATACTGACATACGGATGCGAGTCATGGACAATGAACACACAGATCGAAATATCTCTGAGGGCCACAGAAATGTGGTTTTATAGAAGAATGATGAGAATTCCATGGACTGCTAAAATGACTAATGTTGAGGTGCTGAATGAGATCAAGACACAGAGAAAGCTTATCATCAATATAAGAAAGAGGCAGTCATCATTTTCCGGGCATGTAATGAGGAGGGGAGGTTTAGAACACATTGTGACAACCGGTAAAATCGAGTGTAGACGAGACAGGGGAAGACAGAGAGTGAAAATTGTGGATATCCTGACTTCATGGCACGGTAGAGCGTCAACATCTGAGCTCATAGCAAACACCAACTACAGAGATTTGTGGAGATCCATGATCGCATACGCCAGCCGGCATGGCACCTGATGGTGCTGATCACACAGTTATGTTATCGCCTACTACGATACTGACCTATATTTTTTGGTTTCGAGATTAAAATTGAATAACAAATTTGTTGCATATTTTAACAAAAACCCATCACCAGGATAAATATTACAGAGGTCTGTGTTTTTGTGTTTTAGCTGCTTCCATATTACAAGGCAACTTGTTTTACAACATTTTATAAATTACATTTGACTTTTTTTTCTATTAAATCTTTGAAGTTATTTTATGTGCTGAATTATGTCTAGATTTACAGTAATGATATAGAACACTATACATGTGAAGAAATCTGGAAATATGAAGAATTAAATCTTAAAAGACAACTTCAAATATAAAGAAACAGTGTCCTGGAAGTGTTATTATAGAGTAGGGAGTTCTTGAAAATAGAAACAGTGTCCTGGAAGTGTTATTATAGAGTAGTGAGTTCTTGAAAATAGAAACAGTGTACTGGAAGTGTTATTATAGAGTAGTGAGTTCTTGAAAATAGAAACAGTGTCCTGGAAGTGTTATTATAGAGTAGGGAGTTCTTGAAAATAGAAACAGTGTCCTGGGAGTGTTATTATAGAGTAAGGAGTTCTTGAAAATAAAAAGTGTCCTGGGAGTGTTATTATTCAGTAGTGAGTGTTGGTTTGGTCACTTAATAAGAATGCAACCAAGCCCCACTGTATACAGAGTCTTCTACAAAAGAACATCAGGATAGAAGACGAGAAGAAAACCACGAAAAAGGTGGATAGGTGACAAAGCAGAATCCTGTAAAAAAAAAAAATAACTTTCACCCAAGCCACTAGAGCAGCGCAAGACAACAACAGAAAACTACGACACTGGGCATCAACCCGGTAACAGCCTGACGACAAAAGAAGAATAGTGATGTAAAATAGTAGCCGTGTCCTGGCAGTGTTATTATACAGTAGTGAATGATGTAAAATAGAAGCAGTGTCCTGGTAGTGTTATTATACAGTAGTGAGTGCTGTAAAATAGAAGCATTGTCCTGGCAGTGTTATTATACAGTAGTGAATGATGTAAAATAGTAGCCGTGTCCTGGCAGTGTTATTATACAGTAGTGAATGATGTAAAATAGAAGCAGTGTCCTTGCAGTGTTATTATACAATAGTAAATGCTGTAAAATAGTAGCCGTGTCCTGGCAGTGTTATTATACATTAGTGAGTGCTGTAAAATAGTAGCCGTGTCCTGGCAGTGTTATTATACAGTAGTGAATGATGTAAATAGAAGCAGTGTCCTTGCAGTGTTATTATACAATAGTAAATGCTGTAAAATAGTAGCCGTGTCCTGGCAGTGTTATTATACAGTAGTGAATGATGTAAAATAGAAGCAGTGTCCTTGCAGTGTTATTATACAGTAGTGAATGATGTAAAATAGAAGCAGTGTCCTGGCAGTGTTATTATACAATAGTAAATGCTGTAAAATAGAAGCAGTGTCCTGGGAGTGTTATTATACAGTAGTGAATGATGTAAAATAGAAGCAATGTCATAGGAGTATTATTATACAGTAGTGAATGATGTAAAATAGAAGCAGTGTTCTGGCAGTGTTATTATACAATAGTGAATGATGTAAAATAGAAGCAGTGTTCTGGGAGTGTTATTATACAGTAGTGAATGATGTAAAATAGAAGCAATGTCATAGGAGTATTATTATACAGTAGTGAATGATGTAAAATAGAATCAGTGTTCTGGCAGTGTTATTATACAATAGTGAATGCTGTAAAATAGAAGCAATGTCCTGGGAGTGTTATTATACAGTAGTGAATGATGTAAAATAGAAGCAGTGTCCTTTCAGTGTTATTATACAATAGTAAATGCTGTAAAATAGAAGCAGTGTCCTGGGAGTGTTATTATACAGTAGTGAATGCTGTAAAATAGAATCAGTGTTCTGGCAGTGTTATTATACAATAGTGAATGCTGTAAAATAGAAGCAGTGTCCTGGGAGTGTTATTATACAGTAGTGAATGATGTAAAATAGAAGCAATGTCCTGGGAGTGTTATTATACAGTAGTGAATGATGTAAAATAGAAGCAGTGTCCGGGGTCAAAAGGCTCATGAGGTCATGGTGGTAACATGAGCCAGGGTTAGCGAGGGCGCGCGCTAACCAAGACCCTGCCCCAACCTCCACGCGGTGACCCTGAAACAGACTCTGGTCTGGCTAAGAGGGCAGGGATCGGGGAGAGGAAACTACTGGTAGTGGTAGCAGTGCAATTACGGAAATACGATAAAGATACATACAAATAAAATGCACAATTCTCATGACCGATGTCCAACAAGATATGGCCCAAGTCCCTGAACGCAAAGAAACAGCAACGAAACGACTCAGACATGGATGAGAGGTGCATCCAGTGACCAAACGTATGCCCACGTAGGGCGAAGCTCGAAGCCCTGAGGAGGGGCAAACATTGCCAGCCCGTCGGCAAGAATAAATAAGACAGGACCGTAACGAATGAAAGTCTACCCTCGTGTTGGTGCGAGAGAAGATTGCAGCTGACCCCGCATTGGTAGCCTGGTGCAGATACATGTACTGGGCAAGGTTTGCCGAGCGCAAAAGAACAAGTTGCGTTTAGTGCATAACGAAACTACCCGCCCTGGGAAAACCGTGCAAGGTACTGTGCGATTAAAATTAACATCCCCGGAAGAACTGAGGTTGGTGATGCCTAACGGAACTGCCAGCCTTGGGGCAACTGGGCAAGGTTCGATTGCAGTCGTAACTAACATCCCCGGAATAACTGGGGCGGGTGATGGCGGCGAGCGCAAAATCCTCAGTTACGCTTATAGTGCCCACTGAAACGACCCTCTACATTGTTTGTACTCGGTCCCATGCCAGTGCTTTCGAGGTAAATTGCAAATTGCCACGTACCGATACGCGTCTAGAAAAGGCTGAGAATGTTCCTTCCCGGATCAAACTCAAAAATGTACGGTAAGCAAGGCCGACAATGTACGGATCAAACAGGAAGCCCGGGTCCTGAACATTGGCGAAGGCCGATACTTTACACGGTGTTTTATACGAGTAAGACGCCGTCCGAGGACAAGCTGACAAGCCCGAGAAATATTTCTCAGTCAGAACGGGTAAAGCAGCGTAACTCACTGTCTTGGCGTAGATCACAAAGCCCAAATATACGGCAAAGTTGATCGAAAGGCGTAGATCCGAAAGGATCGTTCTAGGAAAGTTCACCCTAGTAAATCAAAAGCTGGCAGAAAACGGACGGGCGGGCCTAGTCACCATGGGCGCACAATCGTCCCGACGTAGATCACTCCGTTCTTGCCAGTGGACCAATTATACATCACAATAAGAATGATCAAATTGGCCGTGAAGAATGTTAGCAGAAGAAGAAGAAGAAGAAGCAGTGTCCTGGCAGTGTTATTATACAATAGTAAATGCTGTAAAATAGAAGCAGTGTCCTGGGAGTGTTATTATACAGTAGTGAATGCTGTAAAATAGAATCAGTGTTCTGGCAGTGTTATTATACAATAGTGAATGCTGTAAAATAGAAGCAGTGTCCTGGGAGTGTTATTATTACATCAGGTGTTAGACAAGGTTGTGTCCTTTCACCACTACTCTTTATTGCATATATGGATAAAATAACTCAAAAGTCGAATTCAGATAATGATGAAATAAATGAACTGCTTTTGCAGATGATCAGTGCCTGATACATCAAAATGAACAAGATCTACAACATCATATTGACACTTTGAACAATAATTGTGTGAAACATGACATGAAAATCAACAACACTAAAACATAAATAATGAATATGGGAAGAAAACATAATAATCTAGACATCCATGTCAATGCACTAAAATAAACCAAGTGAAAGAATTCAAATACTTAGAAGCATATTCACAGAAGACGGAAAACTAGATAGAGAGATAGAGGCTAGAGTACAAAAGCAAATGCTGTAACCTACCAGCTAGCCCCATTGTTAAGGCACCCAAAAATTTCACAGGCAGCTAAGAAACAAATGATCAACAGCATTTTTATACCTACTTTGTGTTACCAGAGCCAAACATGGACATTGAGCAAAGCGCAGTCACAAAAATAACTACATGTGAAATGCGTTGCCTGAGAAAAGTTACCAACAACACAAGAAAAGACAGAATCACCAACATCAGCATAAGAAAGAAAGTTGACACAAAACCGTGCTTGAATTATATAGATAAACAAAGAATGAAGTGGTTTGGCCACTTAGTAAGAATGCATCCAAACTCCACAGTATACAGAGTCTTCTACAACAGAACATCAGGAAAGAAGGCAAGAGGAAGACCACGGAAAAGATGGTTAGATGGCGTGGCAGCATCCTGTGAAAGAGCAAAGATAACAATCACACAAGCCACCAGAACAGCGCAAGACAAAAACAGAAAACCACGACACTGGGCAACAACCCGGTAGCAGTGTGACGACAAAAAGAAGAAGAATGCTGTAAAATAGAATCAGTGTTCTGGCAGTGTTATTATACAATAGTGAATGCTGTAAAATAGAAGCAGTGTCCTGGGAGTGTTATTATACAGTAGTGAATGATGTAAAATAGAAGCAATGTCATAGGAGTATTATTATACAGTAGTGAATGCTGTAAAATAGAATCAGTGTTCTGGCAGTGTTATTATACAATAGTGAATGCTGTAAAATAGAAGCAGTGTCCTGGGAGTGTTATTATACAGTAGTGAATGATGTAAAATAGAAGCAATGTCATGGGAGTATTATTATACAGTAGTGAATGCTGTAAAATAGAAGCAGTGTCCTGGGAGTATTATTATACAATAGTGAATGATGTAAAATAGAAGCAATGTCATGGGAGTATTATTATACAGTAGTGAATGATGTAAAATAGAAGCAGTGTTCTGGCAGTGTTATTATACAATAGTGAATGATGTAAAATAGAAGCAGTGTTCTGGGAGTGTTATTATACAGTAGTGAATGATGTAAAATAGAAGCAATGTCATAGGAGTATTATTATACAGTAGTGAATGCTGTAAAATAGAATCAGTGTTCTGGCAGTGTTATTATACAATAGTGAATGCTGTAAAATAGAAGCAGTGTCCTGGGAGTGTTATTATACAGTAGTGAATGATGTAAAATAGAAGCAATGTCATGGGAGTATTATTATACAGTAGTGAATGCTGTAAAATAGAAGCAGTGTCATGGGAGTATTATTATACAATAGTGAATGATGTAAAATAGAAGCAGTGTTCTGGGAGTGTTATTATACAGTAGTGAATGCTGTAAAATAGAAGCAGTGTCCTAGGAATGATATTATACAGTAGTGAACGCTGTAAAATAGAAGCAGTGTCATGGGAGTGATATTATAGAGAAGTGAATGCTGTAAAATAGAAGCAGTGTCCTGGCAGTGTTATTATACAGTAGTGAATGCTGTAAAATAGTAGCCATGTCCTGGAAGTGATATTATACAGTAGTGAGTGCTGTAAAATAGAAGCAGTGTCCTGGAGGTATATTATACAGTAGTGATGCATGTAAAATAGTAGCCATGTCCTGGAAGTGATATTATACAGTAGTGAACGCTGGAAAATTACCCACAATATCATACACAAGCTGGAAACATTTAAAAATAAATGTGTGAGAAGAATGCTGCAAATTTGCTGACCAAATACGATAGCAAATGAAGAGATTTTAGCGTCAACGAGCTTCTTATGATTGGAGACTATCATCAGAAGATGGAGATGTAAGGGTGTTGAGCTTGCACGTCGAATGCAAGTACAAGCATTACAGCTCTCCGATGGACTGTGGATGAGGAAACAAAGCATGCACGTCAAAAACAAGCATGGAGAAGAACAGTGGAAAATGATTTGAAAGTTTGTGGCCTGACGTGGGGAAACAATTGTTAGAAAGACATAATCATTGAAAGAATGTGGCCTGACGTGGGAGACAATTTATAGAAAGTCAGCAGAACGACAACAAAGGAAATCTTCTGTGAAAGCTTTATGTGTCAAACTAGACAACAAGAGGGTTTAAATAGAGAGACAGATAGATAGATTAGAGATAGATAGTAGGATAGATAGATAGATATATAGATAGATAGATAGATGAAGAATGACAGATAGATAGATAGAAGATAAGATAGATGATAGATAGATAGATAGATAGATAGATAATGAATATAGATAGATAGAAGATAGATAGATATAGATAGATAGATAGATAGATAGATAGATAGATAGATAGATATAGATAGATAGATAGAAGATAGACAGAAGATCAGAAGAAGACTAGATAGATCAAACTAGAAATGATAGAAGAAGATTATAGATGAGAACAGATAGATAGATAGACAGACATGCAAGCAGGCAGGCTGGCAAGCAGGAAGACAGATAGACAGACAGACAGACCGATCGACACAGACAGATAGACAGACAGACAGACAGACAGACAGACAAACAGACATTTGATTAAAAGATTTTCTAGTTGGAACCATTTCTATTATCTATGCCCGTCTGCCAGCGTATTCGTAGCGTTGACTACGGGTGACAAGTCCTCTGTAAGTGCGGGTTCAACTCCGCGAACTGGCAGAAAAGCTCCAGGTTCCCCAGATTTACGGTGTTCGTGGCACAGAGCCGAAGGGTTACGATGTCCATGACACGAGCCGAAGAGCTTTCAGCTCAAGTGCTTCTGGATCGAAAAAAGTTATCTGTAATCCAGTTAAGATGCTTGTCGTCAACCTTTACATCTACAACAAATACTGTCACATTCATATCTGGTTCCACTTTGACATTACTCACATCTTTAAATGGCGCAGTAATGAATTTCGTCCATATAGGTATTAACTGGTTCGCTACGGAGTTAGGTTGTTTTTGGCCTCTGGGCGGTATTATTTTGTTCATTCCAAAAATATTGCACACATAGTTAAGCCAAACTAAAATATTGTTTCTAAATATGATTTAAAGTATAACTTAGTAAATGTCAAATTAAAGACAAATGGATGTAGTTTCACAAAATATGTACTGTATTAGCAAATATAATGGAGTGTTAACTATGCGGGGAAAAAATGTTTAACTCCGAAGAGAAACAAGGTAGACCTCAACTCAAAACGAGATCGGGGTTTCCCGATAACCTCTGACCTGATTTTAACGAGGGCCGGAATATTACCGACGCCTGCGCTAAGTTTTGATTCAGATCATTTGTTAGTATCATGTTTTAGTTAATTTAGTTTTTGTGTTCTTGATAAAGGTCTTAAGCACCGAAACGTTGAGTGTTGTTTTTTCATATCTTATAATTAATTTTTCCTTCTTATGTAATACTGTATATACTAGTCTTTGCTCTATCGCCTATTTCCTCAGTATTACCGCAGCCACCCTAACGATTTTCTGATCTGATCCAGTCTGACCACCTCAGATTTGTTGATTTTCGTACATCACAGTATCGGAGGCCCCGAATATTACCAACTCGGGAATCCAACAATGAATCCCCACGAATGATTCACGTTCAAATAACAGCTTCATTATGCACTTACTATTTATTATATTTGACAATTGCTTAACAAGCCTACAATCGGACTAAATAAAGAAAACTGTCTACAAAACACTGTCAAAATTATATGACTGAAGATTCCAGACTGGTTTGATGATATACTATTAAGACACTACAACCTCTGATTGATAGGAAGAAAAACAACACTCGTAAGAAACTATGTAAGATATCGATCAACAAGAAACACTCTCAATGGCTTGTGGTTAATTAGAATTAAAGTACACAAAAGAAAACCAACAACAAGCATACACTACATACTGTTCATTAGTATACACTTCATATTGTGAAAGTTTTCAAAATTTTGGTAATAAGGGAAACGTTAGAGATATGTAGGATGAAACAAAGAAGACGATTGTCTATTCTCTTTCCACAAGTGGATGATGGAATTGGTTATCCACTCTTGCCGTTAAGCGTAGGGGAGGGAGGAGGAGCTTTAATTTGCGTTCCAGGACCAGAAGAGTCGCCCTTATTGTGTTATATATGTATTTATTTAGTGTGGTCTTGATACTGTCTATCCATCTTTTCATTGTCTTCCCTAGAAGACGATTGATCAAATCAAATGGGAAAAGAAATGGGCCCCACTAAAATGTACTGACTCAGCCCTAGTTATTGACAGCCTCGTTATATTCCTTCTTCTTCACCTTTTAACTCCCAACGTAGGACAGGTCTTCAATAAACTTTTTCTAGCTCGTCCTCTCTCCTGTCATCCTTTCCAGTTCTCTCCATGATTTACTTATCCTTCAGATATCAGTCTCCAGCTCTCTTCTCCAGGTATGTCAAGGCCTTCCTCTACTCCTCTTTCCCTGCGGGTTCCAAAACAGTGCCTGTCTTGCTATACTTCCAGTCGGTCTTCTCGATGTGTGTCCTATCCATCGCCAACGTCTCCTACTTAGCTCTTTCTCCACTGGTATCTGCTTAGTTCTTTCTCTGAGTTCCTCGTTTGTAATCTTATCATACCATCCCAGTCCCTCTATTGTACGTAAACATCCATTTGTGAAGATTTTGTGCTTTATTTTTTTCTACTGAATGAGGTAGACAGACCCCCACCTCCCACGACATGCCTGACATGTGCTACATTTCATATCATCAAAATACCCATGCATTGATCCATAAACACTCAAATGCACCCGAAAAGTCTAAAGTAGACAGGCTGGCTAAGCAGAGGTCAACACAAGAACAACCAATCACAGCAACAAACTCTTCATACAGCAAAGTAAACCCTAATAACAACAAACAAAGAAATTTAACTGAACAAATGGGTTATGGGAGACACCGGAAGAGTGGTTTACAGAAACATGGCCGACTCAAACCCTAACGGCAACATCAATCCCTATACAAGGAGAGATAAGAGCAACCTTTTTTTAGACACAACACATAACACTTAATAATCACATGAACAAAATTCCTGCCACTCGCTCTTCATAATAATTAGGCTATGTATTGTCACGGTTATCCACTCTTGCCACGATGTTGTTGTTCTGTGAACTTTCAGAGGGGAAGAGGCACCAGAGCAGACCATTGCTCAGATACAAAGATGTCTGTAAAACATCAATGAAAAACTTTTCTATAGGTCCCAGCACATGGGAAAAACTAGCTGATGACAAGAGTTGTGTGGAAAGCCATATTGCGCAAGGGAGCAGAGTCTTTTGAGAAGAGACTTATGTATGAGCTGAACGACAAGAGAAAACTCAGAAGTTGTCACAGTAACACACCTGCCAATTGACTGTCTGTAAAGACGATAAAGAACATATATTGTCACGATGATTCTGTTTTATCTTGTAGTCTCTATTGTTGTTCGCGAAGTAAAGTATTCATAATTTGTAACATTTTCAATAGAACGGTACAACAGGTATACGAGTAGGCCCATCAATCAAAATAGAACTGGTACGGTCAGTCGCTGGACGCTGATGGAGATATTGCGAAGGAGATCGGAGCACCTATGGACATGTCCGGAGTGCAATGAAGATATTCCAAACTGAAACTGAAACTGAAATATTTTCAATTTTATAATTATTGATGATAATTTGTGCGTTGACATCTTGTTTTGTCCAACGACGAAACCGTGGTTTTCTTTGTACTCTCAATAAAGTTAATGTGTTCCCTATGTTTTTCAACATGCAAGATTAGCTGCTGTTTTAATCCACTGACACTATTTACACGGAGAATTGTGTCGTTTGCGTATCTTAAATCTGGAGTTGTTTGCGTAGAATTGGTCGTATCTGATATTTTTCATATTTTTCGCATATATGTTAAATAATCATGGACGACAGATGGAGATGATGTTGTATGGTCTGGCATCGTGGTTCGACAAAAGATCGACTTCAGAACTGACTGACTACACCAAGGAGAGAGAGAGAATTGTGGAGAGACATGATTCCCTACGCCGCCAGGCACGGCACTTGCTTGATTGATGTTAAGTAAGTACAGGGAGAGTATGCAACTTTGCCTTACTTCCCTGTGCACGTCGAACCATTATGACATGTAACCAGCTACTCCAAAATTTGCTTGTTGTTCATACTATGTTTCAATTAGGTGGAACAGACGTGAAGGAAAATGTAAATCCAATGTCCCTTGTATTGGTTCACAATTAACGATGTTGTACATAGTCGAAGTCCTTGATAAAATCTAAAAAAAAAAAAGATATATAAATTAATATTGTGCTTCTTTATTTCTCGTAGCGCCCGTGTTGTGTCGTGGCCCGCAAGGGAAACAATAGCACTGCGACCTACAATGCATGCCGTAAGAGGCGACTGATGTAGACCCTACGGATGTAGACCCTACGGATGCTACCCTAGTAAATAAAAAGCATCGCAGAAATCGGATGTGCTGGCCTACCTGTAGGCGCATAACTGGCACAACGTACAATCGCTCATAGGCTCAGATCATATACAAATCACACTGAGTGGTTGACGAGTGGTCGATATGGAGCGTTCGAAGAAGAAGAAGAAGATTTCTCGTAGATGTTAGATTTCATTTCACATATTAAAGATGTTAGATTTCATTTCACATATTAAAGATGTTAGATTTCATTTCACATATTAAAGATGTTAGATTTCATTTCACATATTAAAGATGTTAGATTTCATTTCACATATTAAAGATGTTAGATTTCATTTCACATATTAAAGATGTTAGATGTCATTTCACATATTAAAGATGTTAGATTTCATTTCACATATTAAAGATGTTAGATTTCATTTCACATATTAAAGATGTTAGATTTCATTTCACATATTAAATATGTTAGATTTCATTTCACATATTAAAGATGTTAGATTTCATTTCACATATTAAAGATGTTAGATTTCATTTCACATATTAAAGATGTTAGATTTCATTTCACATATTAAAGATGTTAGATTTCATTTCACATATTAAAGATGTTAGATTTCATTTCACATATTAAAGATGTTAGATTTCATTTCACATATTAAAGATGTTAGATTTCATTTCACATATTAAAGATGTTAGATTTCATTTCACATATTAAAGATGTTAGATTTCATTTCACATATTAAAGATGTTAGATTTCATTTCACATATTAAAGATGTTAGATTTCATTTCACATATTAAAGATGTTAGATTTCATTTCACATATTAAAGATGTTAGATTTCATTTCACATATTAAAGATGTTAGATTTCATTTCACATATTAAAGATGTTAGATTTCATTTCACATATTAAAGATGTTAGATAGTGACAAGATAACACTTTGTTATAATTTAAACTTGGTTTTCATGGTATATTATATTCTGAATTTTCAGATGGTTTTCATTCTTGCAAAAGCAGTGGTAGCCTTGCTCAATTAATGTTTTTATTCTCCTATTCCACCTTGAAATGTTACTGCACTGCCAAAGCAAATCTTCATACTTTATTTACATGTTTGCTTACAGCTGTGTTACGTACAAATTTAAGATATATGATATTCTTGGTCTAATGATGACTATACCATAACAGTTTGCACCGGTTTAATCGTTATACCACCAAAGACGATGTGAAAAACGTGCGTGACAGCAAATGAAGCAAAGAAAGTATCCAAGACAGACGTAAAAGCAACATGTTAAAGGGATACTGCTACATACCAGCTAAAAGAATATCAAACATACGCCCATCACCTGACAATAAAACACTGGTTGTGGAAATTGTATTTAAGAATACAATCAGTGGCGGCTCGTGGTCATTTTTCTTGATGGGGGAATTTCACAAATTTTCGGAAAAATCATGATATTTTTCAGTATTTACTATTTCAGGAAGTTATTTCCCCTTTCGATTATTGGTGGGGCCAAGCCCTACTGGCCCTAAATGACGAGCCGCCCCTGAATACAATATTCTGAGTGAAATTGATAACTTTAGTTGTCTGTGTCTTGCCGAGACTAGCAAGGGGAACAAAGAATAGCAACACTGCAACCTACAGGGCATATCGTAAGAGTCGACTGAGTTAGGGGCATAGTGAATCTACCCTAGTAAACAAAAAGCGTCGCAGAAATCGGATGTGCTGACTACTTGTATTCGTATAACTGGCACAACGTACAATCGCTATTAGGCTCGGATCACATATAAATCACAAAGACTAGTTAACACGTGGTCAACATGGAACGTTCGAAGAAGAAGATAACTTAAGTTAAAACTAATACATATGACTCTAACAGTTTGAGATCAGACCTGGGGGATTCGACATTTCAGTAGAAACATTCAAGGAGAATAATGGCAATAAAATAAGCGCATGACGTGTGCGAGAAAGCTGATGTCAGCACAAAGTGTGGGCAAGAGAAAGTGAATGAAAACGAAGTGTAGAGGAGGTGGGGACGTGTACTAACAGTTTATTCTTCTACTATTCCTTTTTTGTGTGATACCTTGGATTCTCCGTAAGAATTTAACAAATAACTACCGCATAACACGCTGTGGCCAAATTATTCTTTGCACACTTTTTCACTCTGATTGCACATAGAGAAATTATGCTGCAATTTTCTTTTTCATTTTTTACGAAATTTGATGAATGATATATCTCCTAAATACATAAAACGTTTACATCACTAGCTAACACAAAGCGAAGCAAGAAGTCAGCGGCATATGACCTAATGGCGCATGCATGCGGTCTTTGGTAGTCTGTCTGTCTGTCTGTCTGTCTGTCTATTCTCTAATCCTGATTTTCCTTTCAGTGTCAGGTCGAAAGAAAGAGACACCTGGAGCGAGCCTCTCTATGCACCTTCTCTTTTATTCTCTTCTCCAACCATGATTTGCCTCACAGCTTCAGGGTAAGAAGAGATTTCTAGCACAGGCTTTGTGTGTGCTTTATAAATAGTATCTATCGTTGTCTCTGTTATCTCTGAGGTCCACCTTTTGCGTGGCCGGCCTTTTGCTCTGTATCCATTGTATCGTAGCAACATTGCTCTTGGAGGTACTCTATCTGTTGATAATCTGCTTATGTGGCCGAACCATTTAATTTGTTGTTTCTTGGTGAAGTTCATTACTGATGTTGCATCCACTTTTTTTCTTAATGTCTTAATTTCTCTTCTCTTCTTGTTATCCCTAGTATTCTGCTTAGTAATTCACTGAACAAGCAAAAACCCCCAAAAATTGTGTGTATTTTAAGACGTCAACTTGATTATTTGTAAAGGATAACAATGGACGACGATACTGAGCTGCCAAGACACGCTATTAATAACCGCCATTAACAGCTGTCACTGGTCCTCATTATGTTGATCACTTTTATAACAGATGCCCATCTGTTATTTTATCAGTGTCAAAGCTAGAAACACCAGCATTTAACGTCTTTAAATTTGTTAACATCTGGTGTTCACATCTGGCAAGCGTGCAGTCTGAAGATAAGCAAGTGTTCTGCAGGTAATATTATTAAAACATACATGTGCTTTTGAATATAAATGTTTCAGAAGATTTCTCCGTTTACCTTCATCTTCATCAACATCATCATCATCACCAGGTGCCGTGCCAGCGATCAAAGATCTCAACAAATCTCTATCTTTGGTGTTTGCTATCATCTCAGATGTTGACGCTCTACCGTACCATGAAGTCAGGCTATCCAAAATCTTTCTCTGTCTTTATCTGTCTCGTCTACCCTCGATTTTACCGGTTGTCACAATGTGTTTTAAACCTCCCTCCTCATCACAAATCTGAAAAATAATGACAGCCTCTTTCTGATATTGATGATAAGCTTTCTCTGTGTCTTGATCCCATTCAACACCTCAACATTAGTCATTTTAGCAGTTCGTGGGATTCCCATCATTCTTCTGTAAAATTACATCTCTGTGGGCCTCAGAGATTTTTCGATCTGTGTGTTTATTGTTCATGACTGGCATCCGTAAGTCAGTATTGGTTCTATGTAGCACTGGATAACTCGCATTCTGATCTACCCGTATACCTTGGGTAGACAAAAATTCAGACAGATCTATCACGAAGGAATTCAAACTCAAATCAAACTGGTTGATGCTAGAAAATAAAAAGAATGAGAAAAGTTAAGCATTGTGAACAAATAAAATGACATGAAGGACTGGAAAAGATAATTATAGATGGACGTATCCTTAAATCTTAAAATCGTGACATATCCTTTACAGAACATAGTCATCAACCACAGTAAACAGGTCGTTGATTTTCTAGGCACCACTTATACGTTCAGTGGTTTGCCATTGCTTTCTGAACGGTGGGGTCTATTTTTATCTTTCGTAAGAATCCCAGGAAAACAGATTTGCTTCCAAACTTACCAGCCGCGGAGTTCGAGCCAGGTACGCTTGGGTTGTGTATCGAGCTCACTACCGCTTAAGCTACGGACGCCCACGCATCCTAGCATATATTAAAAGATGAAAACCGCGGCAAAGAGAGATTGTAGACGAGATATACAATTTGAACATGGCCTCAATGGAGATAAGAGACATCTTGGCTATGAGAGACATTTCGAAAGACTGTTTAGTGTAGCAACGTGCCGATATGACAGCCTATTCTATCTCTCTATATCAACTTCGTGTCCCGATTGACACATAAGACTTCCACAAGAGACTTCCACTGTTGCCGTTCTACTGCCTTTCTACCAACCGTCTCCCACGTCAGACCACCTTCCTTCAACTCTCTCTCCATAGTTTTCTTCCATGTTTCCTTTGGACGTCCAGGCCTTCTCTTTCCATCCGCTATCCATCTGAGAGCTGTCCTAGCCGATACTGACATACGAAATACATGTCCAATCTACCTCCATCTTCGTCGTGTAATGATGGTCTCCAAGGATGCACAGTCCGTTTGTTTTAAAAACTCCTCAATTGTTATTGTATTTGGACAGAAAATTTGCAGAATTTGCAGGATGACAACATATTGGATGATGAATGTTATAAGTACATAGTTATTTTTTTCGGTAGCATGTGCGTTACATTTTCATTTTATTTCCAAATTGTGAGCAAAAAGACTTTTAAGTTGAGGTATATTCTGTGCCTGGCGCTGTATCTAGCCGCAGTTATGGTCGACTGTGGCGTACTGGTTAAGTGCTCTCCTCTCGTTCCAAAGGTTCGCTCCCTCGTGGAACCATCTGGATTTTTTCCAGAGATACCTGATCTCAGTGTAGGTGAGATCGAGTTCCTAGTCCTATAGGAGGCAGACGATAAAACGTAGGTCCCGTGTTCAATTTGAGCTCATAAAAGAACCATTGGCAGCTCAGAATCGAGAAGAGCAGGCTGGAAATCCGCTGCCCAGGACAAAATTCATTTGAAAAAAGACAAAAAATAAAATTCCTACAAAATATCTTCATCATCTTCAAAATTACATCAGGGACCCTCGCCGGTGCTAAGGAGTTCGTGCACTGCTGATGAGATCTTCCTGTGTAAGAAAGACATCGGAGCACATATGGTTACTCACCGAAGTGCAATGATGAGGGTCCTATCAATCAATCAATCAGTTACGGTCGGCTAGTCTCTTCTAGGAAGGACAACAAAGGAAAACTAGCAGCCTGCTAATGACCCGTAGACAAGCCTACTCCTACCACCCAAGTGCGTCGACTGGGAAACTTTGATCCCAAGTTCCAAGGCGAACTGGACTCTGTCTTGCCTGTATGGAAGGACTCCCCTGAGTTAGGTTTTTTTGTATGTCCGCGACTTGGGGAAGTGAACCCGAATAAAAAAATATATAGAGTAACGAGTATTCGTTGCAAAAGTAACAGCTCTTCTAGATACTTGAAAGTAGTAATACTTGAAAGTAACTGAAACCAACATCCCCCGGCCCGACTTATACTCATCGCGAACTGAGTACTTTTAGAGCGAGAGCTGCGCACTGTAACGCAATACCACAGTGACCTCTCTCTCGTATACATTGTTTACATGTAAACTTCGCGGTGTAAAGGTGTTAGTATAATAATGATTGTTACCTTTACAAGGTTTTTTCTTTCTCTAATCATGTTTTGTCTCACAGCGTCAGGGTAAGTAAATATTTATAGAAGGGGCTTCTGTGTGCGCCTTGCACATGTTGTTTTTCACTACCTCTGTTATTTCTGCTGACCACCTTTTGTTTGGACTATCATTTGCCTTGTATCTGAGTGGTATTGTCATTTGAGGTGCACTGTCTGTTGGTAATCTGCTTATGTGGCAGAACCATTTAACTTGTTGTTTCTAGATGAAGTTCAGTACTGATATTGGACCACTTTTCTGCCAGGTGATTTTCATTTCTAAACCAGTCTATTCTTGATACTCCCAGCATTCTGATGATACACTTTATGTCTGTTGTGACTAGTTTTCTTCTATTGTTTGATATCAACGTCCAGGTTTGGCATTGATAGCATAATGTTAGGAGAAATGTTATGTTGAGCAATACTCTGTTAGTGTTCATGGTGACATGTTAGCATTTCAAAATTGGTGCCATTTGCCATATGCATTTATTTACTGCATCTCAGTTGGATTTCGTTAGTTATTCTTTCATTTGCTGAAAAAATTATCCTCATATATGTAAAGCCTTTCTCCCGAGTGGTTACCGGGGCCCAAATTGGGGTGTAAAGAATAAAACCACTGTTTTAAGAGGCGACTAGGGAGGTAGGAGTGGGGCTAGCTACCCCTTCCCGTAGAAAAACACTAGCTGGCTACCGAACGGAGAGCCACCGAGTAAACGCTGGCTGAAACCGGACACATCGCCGAGGGATAAGCACCAGAGCTCAAAATGGTACTGAAGATGTGACGTAAAACACACCAATGCTAAGGCTGTATGAATCAGATTTTCAAATGAATATAATTTATGGGGAGGTCTGGCACATCGGTCTTGGCGGTGATCGAGAAGAGAGAGAGAGAAAGAGAAAGAGAGAGAGAGAATGCTCAGATTAACAGATACATAACAATTATAAACACATCTTCGTGACCAGCATATTACTCACTAAGAGCCCGAGTGGTTACCGGGGCCCAAATTTGGGGTGTAAAGAATAGAACCACTGTTATCTGCCACTCATATCGTAAGAGGCGACTAAGGAGGTTTGGCTGAAATCAGATGCACGTGTCCTAAACGTGTAGAAGTCTATGCGTTTAGGGGCCTACCAAACCAATGTGCAACGTTTTCACGTTCTTGGCAAAGATCAAACATATCACAAAGAGTGATTAATATTGGTCGTAAAGAACGAACGCAAAGAAGAAGAAGAGTCACTAAAACAAAAGCTCGATTTGGTATCGTGACTAAGAATAGAGGACAGAGATATAGAAGTAGCAACTTCACGGCTACACCACAGCCAACTCTAGATAACTTTATAGAAAATATATAACTTTATAGAAGTTAAGTTTATAGTTGGTCCTGGCTACACTCCTTCAAAACAACTTCATGAGGACTGTGGGGCTTTCAAGACATAGCATGACTATGGAGATCACCGTTGCCTCCAGGGCTCTGTCATGGGTGGCTGAGCAACATGTTACCCATACGATTATCATATCAGACTCGATGAATATGCTTCAAACTATTGATTCTGGAAGTATGCGTGTGGAATGTGTGGACATCATTCGGAGATCACATGAAAATGACTTGGCTGTACACGCCTGGACATGCGGGAGTGCGGGATAACGAGCGTGCTGACTCTCTTGCAAACACTGCCCCGCCTCAAGTGAACAGAGTCGACATCATCAATGTGGTACTTTCTTAATTGTGTGACATGGGCGGGTCTCAGACACTGGAACGAGTTCGAGAATTAGGCATTAAGTTTGGACATGCCAGACAGTGTCGTGTTCGTGGTAGAGATATAAGATATAGTAATCAACTTCTCGTGGTACGGTGAGCAAATGGACTTTGGGATGGCTGCTGCAACGGAGGACAGAGCACGAATGGGAATGCCCAATGTGCCATGACGTCGATCTCATAACATAACATAACATAACAACTTCAGTAATATAAATAGCTAACAGGATCCCAGGTCATAAATTAACCAATGGACTGCCTTCACCGTAATATGTTATACATACATATACATATTAATATATATATATTCCTCTCATATAGTTAAACGTTACATAGAGCCTGCAAGTAATTTCTTCATGCCGCTCTGTCCTGGACAACATACTCAATCTCTTCTATTGAATTCTTCTTCTTCTTCTTCAGCGATCTCTGGTCATGCGCTTAATTTACTGTGGACCACAAACTGGGCAGACAGCTTCAGGTCTGTCAGGTTTCCCCAAAGCTTAGTTTTCAGGTCGACTGGGTGTGGTCACATGTTGCTTCACACAGAAGACAGAAGAGGACAGTCTTGCAGGATATGCTCTGGTGTCTGTTCTGCCTGCTGACACTGGCAGAGAGCTGTTTGACTTATTCCTAGTCTGTATAAGTGTTTGTTGAGTCTGCAGTGTCCGGTGCGTAGTCGAAATATAATGACCTGGTCTGTTCTGCTTAGATCTTTGAGGGAGTCTTTTCCATAATCATATCCAGTGTTTGTCTTCCAGTCTACTGCAGATTTTCTCTGTATGAGGGTTTTGACCTCTTGAAAAGACAAGGGTTGGTAAATTTGCTCTTTGGCACTGCCCTCCTTAGCTAAGACATCAGCACTCTCATTGCCTGCAATGCCACAGTGAGATGGAATCCACTGCAAGTGAATTTCTGCCTTTTCTGAAAGCTGAGCAAGTTCTCTTTGTAGTTTTTGTACTGTGCTGTCAGTGGATTTAGCCTCCAGGGCTTGTATAGCTGACAATGAGTCTGTAAGAAATACCATCTTGCTTGCAGCTGCTTGCAGCTTATTCGTGTGCTGTGCTGCCATCAGAAGGGCTATGAGTTCTGCTTTGTAGTTGGAACATATTCTTCCAGTAGGAGCCGCTAGAGACACAGTGGTAGCATCTGGGTGCCTAATGTACACTCCTGCTCCACCATTCATGGTTGCCTCCATTGCCGATCCATCTGTGTAAATTCTTATCCAGCTGTCTTCTGGAAACATGTAATGGAGATGTTCCATTGTAATTGCTTTTTCACTAGATTAGGCTCGGCATCTTTGCTTAATAATTTAGGGATGGAGGTTGAGAAGTTTAGTGGTACTGAGTCTGGTTCCCAGTGATCAAAAAGCAATTCTTCAGGTATGGAATTATGATTTAGTAGTTCCAAGTATGACTTTCCTATTTCTTTTGATTTGTGGTTTAGACTTGTGCGCTTTAGTCTGTTCTTTGTTCTAGCCGCCATTTTTTCATGCAGTGGATGGTGAGGCATTCTTTTGATCCTTTCAGTCTGTAGAATCACTTTTCTCCTTCTTCTGTCTTCCAAGGGCTGGATGTTGGCTGCCTTTTCCATTTCTACAATTGGTGTAGATTTCATGGCTCCCAAAATAGTACGCAGACACCTGTTTTGTGTTTTTCCAGTATCGATTTGTTTGAATGGGCTGCTGATATCTTCTATTGAATTGAGAGCCTGATATTTCTCACTTCTTTCATTAAAGTTTGTATCAAGGTTTCTCTAGTACGTCATTTATTTCTTGAACCTTTGCCTTCCACTTCAATGGCTATTTGGTTATTATTTGATCCTTCTTCTCAGAGTAAGCCAACATATCTCAATCTTCTCTTTCTTATAACAGTTGTTACTAGTGATTTCCTAGATCACTGTATTAATATGATATATGTAATATGCCATAATGTACCTTTATTGGGTATACTGAAACATTATCTACCTGTCAGACTCATAACTCATTGCGAATATTATTCTCAAAACAGACACAGAACATCTAACTGACTTGCTAGCTAAACTGTATTGTTCCTAGGGGAATATCCGGTTGCACATGTTGCTCTCCATTGAGCTCTATTTTGGATCGTCTTCTTTAATTCTGCCCACGAGACCACAATCTCTCTGACCTCTTCCACAATCTCTCTGACCTCTTCCACAATATCAGGATGTAACGCAAGTTCAGTTGTCACTGTTCGTCTGGATTTGGGTCAGTGGCGGATTTTGTTTCTAGTTTTTGTAATCTTGCTTTTGTACTCTATGTTTTGAATGTTAGCCGCACGGCCAAATCTTGCATAGCGACTATAGAGAATACGGAGTTTAAAAAACTCTCAGGGAAAGATCCGGAATCAAAGAATATGAATAATAAATAAAAAGTAAACAAGTATTAGGGGCTTCCAGAAAAAAAAAACATCAAATGACCAAACATCGGATTCGAACTCACAAACTCTTATTTCTTACACATTGCCTAGACACTAACACTAGACACTAGACACTAGACACTAGACACTAGACACTAGACACTAACACTAGACACTAGACACTAGACACTAGACACTAGACACTAGACATACAATACGAGCGTTTTTTAGAGCACAAAACAGATAGCTCTCCAAAAAAAAGGAAGAATTTTAATGAGAGGTATATTTTTAGTGAGCGTCTGTAGCTCAAACAGTAGTGAGATAGATCACGAGCCCTAGCGTAACTGGCTCAAACCCCACCGTGGGTAAGTTTGGAAGCAAATTAGTTTCCGTGGGATTTTTACAAAGGTAAAAATAGACCTTACTATTCAGAAAGCAATGGCAAACTACTGAACGTATAACTGGTGTTTAGAAACTCAACAGCTCGTTTACTGTGGTTGATGACTGCGTCCTTTGCCACGATTTTCATTTCATCTTTTATAAGCACCATGTTTATTGAACACAGAATAATCCGGACAGTTTCGATCGAACAGTGTTTGCACAAATACATAGCTGGTCATAATCCAACACAACTCTCAAACCTGGGGAAATGTGTGCTCACTTTGTCTGACCTTTCACTCACAACCTGTTGAGCTAAACGAAACACAAGACGCCCGAGTGGTTACCGGGGCCCAAATTTGGGGTGTAAAGAATAGAACCACTGTTACCTGCCACGCATATCGTAAGAGGCGACTAAGGAGGTTTGGCTGAAATCGGATGCACATGTCCTAAACGTGTACAAATATATGCGTTTAGGGGCCTACCAAACCAATGTGCAACGTATACACGTTCTTGGCAAAGATCAAACATATCACAGTGATTAAAATTGGTCGTAAAGAACGAACGCAAAGAAGAAGAAGAAACACAAGAATCTGGCCAAAGGAGTTCGTGGCTCCCGGTATCATAAGTCACAGCCAACTCTAATAAGATTTTATAGTTGGATGTGCATAAGGCCGTTTAGCTCAAACGGAAATTACCGTAGATGTTGGCCGACTTTTATATTTGCTTGATAAAGCACTATAACGTTTATTGCGATTTTGTTTGACATAATTCTGTGATTCCGTGGTAATTTATTGATGAAAAGTGGTAATTTATTGATGAAAAGTGGTAATTTATTGATGAAAAGTGGTAATTTATTGATGAAAAGTGGTAATTTATTGATCTTTCTTTTTCTTTTGTCCTTCTCTGCTTTTTTGCCGCTAGGCGTAGCAGGTTAAACTGATGATCGGTTTCCGAGATAATGCACGCTCGGTCGCTTGATATGGTGTGGTATTGTGAAGTTTTAAGATGTCTGTAACTCCATCAACCCATCTTTTTCTTGGTCTGCCCTTTCCTCTTGATGATTCCATTTTCAGGTTGTACGCTCTTGCAACTGGTGTATTCGGGTTCATTCTGACCAAGTGACCTACCCATTTGAGTCTCTGTTTTTCAATAAATCTAATAGCAGGTGTTGTTCCGACTGTTCTTCTAATTTCATCATTTCTTATATGGTCTCTTCTTGTTTTATTTACTGCTTTCCTCAGGCATCTCATTTCGCATGTGGTAATTTTCCTTTCTTGTTCTTTTGTCAGTGCCCATGTTTGGCTCTGGTAGCACAGTGTTGGTATAAAGATTGAATTTATAATCTGTCTTTAGTCACTACTGGAATAGCTGGGTGTTTCAAAATTGGGGTAAGCTGGTATGTAATGTTGTTGGCTTGCTAGATTCTAGTTTCGATCTCTCTGTCCAGTCTACTAGCAGATGTGAAGATACTTCCAAGGTATTTGAATTCTTTATTGATGAAAAGTGGTAATAGCACTGATCTTTCTTAATTTGTGACATAATATAACATTGTTTTTGCATGTTGTAATATTTGTTAAAAATAAATTCGTTACTATCTAACAAAACTGAAATGCAAGGGTCACGTAATGTGAGTGGTGGATTTTCGAAATTTCCACTAGAACTGAACCGTCGTATGACTCTTTCTTCTTCTTCTTCGCGTTCGTTCTTTACGACCAATTTTAATCACTCTTTGTGATATGTTTGATCTTTGCCAAGAACGTGTATACGTTGCACATTGGTTTGGTAGGCCCTAAACTGATTGACTTTTACCCATTTAGGACATGTGCATCCGATTTCAGCAAACCTCCTTAGTCGCCTCTTACGACATGCGTGACAGGTTACAGTGGTTCTATTCTTTACACCCCAAATTTGGGCCCGGTAACCACTCGGGCGAGCCTTTTGACTAAAAGAGGCTGTTTATAGCCTAAGAGACCATACAAACGCACAAGATGTTTCGACCACACTGAGGCGCGGGGGTGTCATCCAGAGGGTGGCAGAATGCATACAAAATTTAGAGCATATTCTACTAATCGGAAATAGAAATCATATTCACATAAAATTGTTTTATCAACAAAGCTATTTTTCCATGTGGTGAAGGGGGCGGTTGGAGGGAGGGGGATGGCACTTACGTATAGACGCCCATGCCCCACATCAAGGCACTGAACGGATGTCATACAAAAAGGTATACTAATATCATGCAAGTGACGTGTAACAAAACTACGACAAAATAAAATTGACATGTAACTTCTATACACACCGTAGTAATATAGACTTCACAGTAATAAAGTAACACATATCGCCAACCAGCAACGTTAGAATTATCAGTGAAACATGGCACGGGTGAGCAGTCCGACATCTTCAATAAACAAAATTCTCCAGAACGAGAAATACAATTAATTGAGGAGCGCGCAGTACGACCTATATACACCCAGCCATCTGGTAGTTAATATTGCTTCCGTATATCCTTTACATGACTTCCTCATCAACCACAAGTAAGCGAGTCGTCGATTTTCTAGGCACCCTTTATACATTCAGTAGTTTGCCATTGCTTTCTGAACAGTAAGGTCTATTTTCACCATTTGTATAAAAAATAACGGGTGCAAATTCTTTTTGCAAACTGCTCGCCGCGGAGTTTGAACCATGTACTCGTGACTTGCGATCAAGCTAACTACCGCTTAAGCAAGCTACATATGTCCACTACAGGTGTTTCCGCATTATATACATTTAAACGTGTATTCAATATTTTTCTATAACAACCCCCCGATCCTCGCCCCTTCTCCCCATCCTCGCCCTTCTCCCCTACTCTTTATCGTATTTACTGGTTAGACCACTACTTTAGAAGTAGATCAAGAAAATGAAATAGGTTAGCAGATTGTTGTTGAAAGAGCAAGGGTTGACTTAATTGCACGGAGTTTCCTCATATGACCCGGTCCCTCTCAACAGAATCGGCACGCCACCTGCCGAGAGTGTTGCACAAAGAACGAACTCCGTAGCTCCGGTAACAGTTCTAGTGATCTATGAAACAAAATGTATTTGTGCAGTGAACGACTTTGTTTACCAGCTTACGCAGGGAAGCGACACATAAAGCTCTCTATTATTGGGTGACACACGTCCAATCGCCTCTTACGACATGCCTTGTAGCTCGCAGTTACTATTCTTTGATCCCTTGCGATCCCGTCAACACACGAGCGAAAAGTATATCAAGTAATCCCTTTTCTTATTGAGAAATATTGGGGAATTTGGTATTGGACCTGTATTTTTCTTTGACCATCAGCACACGATTATAATTATACTGTCAACTACTTTGCGACAGTGCAAGGGATGCAACCAGATAATATTCAAATGCAGTTTGAAAACATGGCAAGAGTTGTCGGTAATACTCTCAGGTCTTGTAGTCTGTATATATTAAGATTCTAAGACATGTTCAACCTACCTGCCTTGTCCATAATCCGGACCAGTCAAATTTGCACTACACGGTTTCAGAGCGGACTTATATCATTTGTGAGAAGTTGTCGTACACTGTATGTCTTTTTAAACAGTCGAAACTCCGGCGCTGGATAGAACACACCTTGCGAAAATCTCAGGGAAATATAACAAAAAGGGCCCTTTCCTGGAACCTGCAGGGGCAGCAAAAGAAGGGGAGGCCGAGAAATACTTGGAGGCGGGATTTGGAGGCAGAGATAACAATATAAAGATACCTGAAGGGAACTGCAGGAGATAGCTAGAGATAGGAAGACTTGGCATGAGTTGGTTGAAGGCCTATGCCTCAATCCAGGTTAACAAGGCTCACACACACACACACACACACATATATATATATATATATATATATATATATATATATATCTAGAGAGAGAGAGAGAAACTCTAAAAATTGGATAAATATTGTTATAAATTTTGTACTTTTTCTAAGATGAGAACAAAGAGTTATTTTGCAAGAATCCAAGAGGAAGCAACGAATATGATCAACAAATAAACAGTGTACAGGTATTAAGAGCTTCCGTAAAAACAAATAGACAAACACAGGATTCGAACCACTTACCCTCATTTCTTACGACACCCATCGCCTAGCCTAGCAATACAAGCGTCCTTACGAACACAACCAGCAGCCATTGTACTTTTTCTATGAGTTGTGTTCAAGATTAGGTTCCTTGGATTTCTAATGATAGTTCGTGTGTGAAAAACGTGGATGCAAAGGATGAATACTTCATTAAATAAATGTTCCAAACCTGTTCATTAAAGATATGATAAGTTATTTCTTCGTTTCTCTAATCCTGTTTTACCTCACAGCGTCAGGATAAGAAGAGATTTTAAGAAGGGGCTTATGTGTATGCTTCATAAACAGTCGTCTCTATTATCTCTGAGGTCCACCATCTGCGTGGACGGCCTTTTGATTTGTATCCTCTATATCGGAGTAACATTGCTCTTTGAGGCGCACTGTCTGTTGGTAATCTACTTATGTGGCCGATATATGTTTGTCTATTCGAGCATACAAAAGATAAGTTCGCACTTAGTTGCTAAAGTTTTATGTTCATTTATTTGTCTGTATATCGTGCATGCAGTCAGAACCGTGCGGTATATTTTCTCAGTATGATGCAAATCTTCGAAATGCCGTCCCTTATATGTTTTTTCTTTAAAATAACCTTTTGATTTTGCTGCATATGTCGCTCCCACCCCCTCCCTTTACGAACTCGCCTGATGTGGTCGCCTCTCTGTATCATAGCATGGCACGGCCCTGCATGCAGTTAATGTATACATAAGTAAGTGTGTGTTACAATTTTATTTCTCTGAACGTATCTGCCTGTCTGTCCAAACACATATATTAGATATTAGTCAGTTTGCACACCCAGTGGTTACCGGGCCCAAATTTGGGTTGTAAAGAATAGAACCACTGTCACCTGCCATGCATGTTGTAAGAGGCGTCTAAGGAGGTTTGGCTGAAATCGGATGCATGTGTCCTAAACGTGTAGAAGTCTATGCATTTAGCTGCCTACCAAACCAATGTGCAACGTATACACGTTCTTGATCAAGATCAAACATGTCACAAAGAGTGATTAAAATTTGTCGTAAAGAACGAACGCAAAGAAGAAGAAGAGTCATTTTGCAATTATCGCATTATTATTCTGATAAACTGGTCTGCTTCTTCGAGCACATTATAGAAGTTATGTCGGGAAAGGATTATTTCGTTTTTATTTGACTTGTCCGTTTACTCATCCTAGTTTTATAGAATTTCAACTATCAATGGTTCTTTTACTCGTTGAACTTCCCCACGGAAACCTACTTTTATCGCCGCATCTCCAGATTTGACCTGTATTGAGATCAAGAATAAATAGAAAAGAGCTCTATCGATGCACGTATATTTTCAAACGGGGTCATCTAATACACGTGAAGAATACACTCTTCAACTTTTTACTTTTGAGGATCTATCTGTCAATCAAGCTCTGAAAGTTTGGCCAGATTGTTAGTGAGTTCGTCTCCTATTAAATGCAATGCTTTGTGGAACCCCTTAGCTCTCTGAGATTCAAAGTAGAGTAATGAATTGTAGTTAAAGCCCTTTCAACGTGCGACTCCAAACGAATGCTTTCTATAGCTCAACTTACTGGCGTGGCAACGTGCTGAAGATATGGTAGGTCCGTACTGCTTGTGGCAATCTTAACCTGTGCCAGCTCTTCAGCTGCGGCCTGAGAGCGCACAACAAAACTGTTTGGTGTAACGCCAATGGCCCGAAAACTTTAACACCAAATCTCTTGATGGATGTATCCGAGATAGACGTGTTAGATTTTCTTTGTTTGGAGTCCGTAGTATCCAATTACGTCACAATCTGGCCCATATAATTCTTTCTTCATAGATTATTGAAACTGACAATCAGCTTTTAGGCAAGGCCGTGACGTGCTATGGTGCAGAGACGGCCGCATCAGGCGGATGGTAAGGGGGGGCGACATAAGTAGCGAAAACAAAATCATAAGTGAAGGTTATTTTAAAGAAAAAACATTTACGGTGCGGCATTTCGAAGACTTGCATCATACTGAGATAATATACCGTACGGTCCTGATTTTAGGCATCATTTCTTTTATAAATCCTTTGTTTACAACTTAACCAAACGTCGAGTAGCGTCTTCTGGTGTTTGTAGATCCTGATCGACTGTATCAATGGGCATATCTCTACATTAGACCTACGAATGAGGAGTCTCTGAAGGCTCATCCATGTCGAAGCTTGTCTTCTCACAGGTTTCGGCGTCCTCATGAGTACGACCTGGTATTTTAATCACCTCTAGCTTTATCTTATCTTGTTAAGACAATAAGAGAGTTGTTTATTAATAATGATAGGCAACATCTTGTTAGAAAATAAGCGAGTCGCGAGAGCCAACATCTTGTAAGACAGAGATTCGGATCACCATCTTGAGACATCATGCGATATCACATCTAAGACATCAGTTGTGACAGTCACCATCTTGTAAGACATCGAGTTGCGATATCCATCATCTTGTAAGACATCGAGTCGTATCACCATCTGTAAGACATCGAGTCGATACTCATACTTGTAAGACATCGAGTTGCGATATCATATCGTAAGACATCGAGTCGTATCCACCATCTTGTAGACATCGGTGCATTCCATCATTTTGTAAGACATCGAGTCCGAGCCAACATCTTGTAGACATCAGTCATCACCATCTTGTAAGACATCGAATTGCATAGTCACATCTGAAAGACATCGATTCGATCTTATCTTGTAAGACATCGAGTTGCGATACTCATCATCTTGTAAGACATCGAGTTCGTACATATCTTGTAAGATCGAGTCATCTCACCATCTTGTAAGACATCGAGTTGCGATATCCACCATCTTGTAAGACATCGAGTTGCGATATCCATCATCTTGTAAGACATCGTTGCATACTACCATCTGTAAGACATCGAGTTGCGATACTCACCATCTTGTAAGACATCGAGTTGCGATATCCACCATCTTGTAAGACATCAATTGCAATACCCACCATCTTGTAAGACATCGAGTTGTGATAGTCACATCTTGTAAGACAGTAAGTTGCAAATTCATAACGATGACCAAGACATTGTTAGACAGTAAGCGAACTATATTTTCAAAACGATGATCAACTCTCAATACTGACGCAATATCAGCCCATATCGTAGACTGCAAGACTCAAGCACGCGATTAGAGGTGACTGCCCGTGGTAGTTATTCCACATGATCCATCAGTCATCGATCGGAACTAGTTTCTGTGGGTCACTTTCTCTGACTTCAGTGGTTTTTTTTGTACCGGGGACGTCGTGAATAGCCTAAACCATCGATCTGAAGTCCACTGATGCCAACAGGAAGGGAGACATAGACGTTGAGCATAATAGTAAATTCAGAAATACTAGAACAAGTGTCAAGTTATGTATATCTTAGACATAATTTTTTTTTTTTTCTGATCCAGAAGCACTTGAGCTGAAATCTCTTCGGCTCGGTGTCATGGACATTGTAACCCTTCGGCTCGGTGCCACGAACACCGTAAATCTGGGGAACCTTTAGCTTTTCTGCCAGTCCGCGGAGTTGAACCCGCACTTACAGAGAACTAGTCACCCGTAGTCCAACGCGCTACGAACACGCTGGGCACGCGGGCGACGACATAATAAAGAAGGCGACAGTTTTTTTTCACCTTCGCCCTCTATATATTTAAACATAGCCAGGGCGCTTATTATGGCCCCTCTGACATATTTTGCGTGAAGGCTTGCTATCCTTATCGTCATTAAGACGAGCCTTCCTGGACTTGAGACATAACCCCCCCCTCCAACAACACAAAAACTATCATCACCGCCTGTAGTACCACTTGTTAAGGCGGTAGAAAAGAGGGACGAGAGACTGAGGAATTTAATGACCGCATGGCTAGTGCAGTCGCCGCGTAGCTGTTCAGGTTAAGATTTTTCATTTATGCCCTCAAACAGAAAAAAATCGTTGGCCGTACTGTGAATTGAACACGGGTCTCCCGCATGAGAGCAGCGCTCTAATCCACTCGGCCAGACGCTCCTGACTTAAGAGATAACTGACTTGTAATTTAGATCTCCAAGTAAAAGATCAGGAAACCTGTAGTTCAACCTACGTAAAAGTGTGCACACCGACAATATTTTTCGCACAAGTTGGTCTCGAACCCCTGAATTAGCACGGCACATAGTTTATAGCGAAGAGTGTTATCGACTTCACTATCGGCGTCCTACTTTCTTGGAATACATCTAAAATCAGTTATGAACCATCTCCGCATCGAAGTTTGCCTGTAATGGTTTTTCAACAAGTTCTGTTCCTTACCCTGACGATACACTTCTGACTTTGTCTGTCTTATTTCTTCTATCGTCTTTCTTTTCTACAATTCTGTTTTGTCTCACAGCGTCAGGATAAGAAGAGATTTATAGAAAGAGCCTTTGTGTGCTCTTCATAAACAGTGTCTTTCGTCGCCTCTGTTATCACTGAGTTTTGCATGGCCGACCTTTTGCTTTGTGTCCATTGTATCGTAACAAAATTGCTCTTTGAGGTGCACTGTCTGTTGGTAATCTGCTTATGTGGCCGAACCATTTAATTTGTTGTTTCTTGATGAAGTTCAGTACTGATGTTGTACCCACTTTTTCCCTGATGTCTTCAATTTCTCAACCGGTCTCTTGTTGTTAGTCCCAGCATTCTGCGTAGACATTTCATCTCTATTCCTCTCCAAATTGTATCTGTTTTCCCTCTTGCTCTCCTACCCTCTACTTTCCCTTCCAAGATGGTAAACCACCCACACAGTCCTTATTTTATAGTTAAAGAAAGCTTATTAACTCTTACTATACGCACAATAAAACCATGTTTTCACGCACTGTTTTTCAGAATAACATTTGTAATGGAGGTGGCTCTAAATAAAATATATTATAAGTTTCTTATGTTATGTGCCAGAGCACTATTTTATACATCAAATACGCCCGTCTGCCCAGCGTGTTCGTAGCGCGTTGGACTACGGGTGACTATCCCTCTGCGTGTGCGGGTTCAATTCCGTGGGATGGCTGAAAAAGCCACAGATTCCCCAGATTTACGGTGTTCGTGGCACCGAACCGAAGGGTTACGATGTCCATGGCACCGAGCCGAAGAGCTGAAAAGCTCAAGTGCTTCTGGATCGGGAAAAATACATCAAATACGCAGAGCTGAAAATTATATTACAATTTTATCTGTCATATTCTGCAAAGAAATATGCGGAAATACGAGTTCTATTTAATGTTTGGTTCATGAGGAGACTTATTGTAAAATTGGTACTGTCAGAAAGGTTTGTCATGTGTCTTATCATACTGTAGGAGTTTTGTAAGAAGACAAACTGAACACAGTTCACACAGAAAATATAATATGGTAAACTGGAGAACAACCAAATTTATTTGAAAAAAAAAATAAAGCAGAGAAAATAAACATCACAAATACAATCTCCAACACAATCGATGCAATAAAAATGTTTTCAATCAATGAAATAACATATTGCAGGCACATCAACAGATTTGGTAAAAAGTACAACAGGCACATCAGCTGCAACAACTACTTAAAATATTGCAAGTTAGAATTAGTAGACTTGTGGATTAAAAAATATAATTACTAACACATTTTGCCTATTCTACGAAAGAATCATTAAGATTATCATGCAGACAAGAAATGAAACAACGTTTATATGAAGCAGGTTGATTTTGAATTGCCTCATCCCTCCACATTACAGGTCAAAACCCTCATACAGAGAAAATCTGTAGTAGACTGGAAGAGACTGGAAGACAAACACTGGATATGATTTTGGAAAAGACTTCCTCAAAGACATAAGCAGAACAGATCATGTCATTATATTTCGTCTACGTACCGGACACTGCAAACTCAGCATACACTTACATAGAATAGGAATAAGTCAAACAGCTATCTGCCAGTGTCAACATGCGGAACAGACACTGGAACATGTCCTGTAAGATTGTCCTCTTCTGTGTGAGCGGAGACACAACATGTGGTCACACCCAGTTGACCTAAAAACTAAACTTCGGGGAAACTTGACAGACCTGAAGCTGACTGCACAGTTTATGGTGACAGTAAACTGAGCGAATGACCAGAGATCGCTAAAGAAGAAGAAGGAGAAATGTCACATGAGAAATCCTAAAGGCAGTAATGTGAGAGATGTTATAAGAGACTGAGTACAATCTTGAATGAAAGAAAATTAGGAACATGATGGTCATAAAATTGAGACATCATATGTGTACATTAAAGAAGATTTCGACTTTTTCTTCTTCTTCTTCACCAAACGCTCCATATCGACCACTTGTTAACCACTCTTTGTGATTTGTATGTGATCCGAGCATGAGAGCAATTGTATGTTGTTTCCAGTTATGCGCCTAAAGGAAGGCCGGTACATCCGATTTCTGCCACGCTTTTTATTTACTTGGGTAGTTTCCCCTAGTCCCCTACATCAGTCGCCTCTTATGACATGCCTTGTAGGTCGCAGTGTTACTATTCTTTGCTCCCATTGGAGCTCCGGCAACACACGAGCGGTGGAAACATGATGATCATAAAATGGAGACATGAAATATGTACATTAAAGAAGATGTCAGTGTGTTTATTAGTGTACTTCTGAGTGATTGTAGAAGTGAAGGTTTATTAACATGATATATCACATGTGTTCCAGAAGCTAAGAATTTGAATTAAAATTGTGTGTGTGAGGGAGGGGGAAGATACGTGACAAGGGAAACTTCGAAATACCAATGCAAGTCGTAAACATGAAATGAAAATCATGGCATATCCTTTACAGGACTTAGCCATCAACAATAGTAAACGAGTTGTCGATTTTCTAGGCACCACTTATACGTTTAGTAGTTTGTCTTTGCTTTCTGAACGGTGTGGTCTATTTTTATCGTTCGTAAACATCCAAGGGAACTAATTTGCTTCCAAATTTGCCCGCCGTGGAGTTTGAACCAGGTACACTTGGGTTGTGATGGAGTTCACTACCGACGCTACAGACGCTCACGTAGTCGCAAACATAGCAAAGTCACATTCGTAATCATACATTATTCCAGTCAATTAAGTGTCATGCCTGTCGGCTTAGGCGATCATGTCTCTCTTCCTGGTACATTTAATTAGTTCTGACGTTGATCTTTCGTCGAATCACGATGTTAGATCATTCAACTCTTTTCCCCTCTGCCTTCGACGGTGTCTCATTCCCGTTATGTTACCTATCGTCACCAAAAGTCCCATTTTCGCATTATATTCCCGAAAAACCTTGATTTACCGATTCTTATTCTTTTGATAAGGTTCTTTGTGTGCAGGATTTTTTTGAAAACCTCACCATTTGTTTTCTTCGCTGTTCATGGGATTTTCATAATTCATAACGTGTAGAATTCTATGCGTTTAGGGGCCTACCAAACCAATGTGCAACGTATACACGTTCTTGACAAAGATCAAACATATCACAAAGAGTGATTAAAATTGATCGTAAAGAACGAACGCAAAGAAGAAGAAGAAGATGACTTTCATTATTGAAAACAAGGGTCATGGTCGTTCCATTAATTTGTGAGAAAAAAAAGTTTTAAAAAAACCAGGCTTGTCTTATTTTTATTTTTCGCTCGCTATTAATTCCGGCGTAGTCACGGGGCGTCAATATAATAAGGTTTGGTGAATTATTTTTGCTTATCTATCACCATTGTCCCTCGAATTTCAGACAAACCCTACTCCGTCTTCAGAGGTAGTTGTAACTTAGATCCTTAAGTAACGGATCAGGGTTTTCTGTGGATGAAATACTTAGTATGTGCATACTAAGAGTTTTAGCCCAAGCTGAACTTGAACCTTGAAATTGCTACTGCACGTGGTCCTAGTTTCGTCATCTCTTGTTTCCCTTGGTCTTGTATCCTTCTCTCGATAAGCTTCTCATTTGAGACCATATCTTTGCAGTTCCTCTCTTCTGCACTGACACCAGTTGTTTCTTTTTCTTCTTCGAACGCTCCCTATCCATTTGTTAAACCGCCCTTTGTGATTTGTATGTTATCTGAGCATAAAAGCGATTGTACGTTGTGAAAGCTATGCGCTACAAGCAGGCCTGCACATGCGATTTCTGCTACGCTTTTTATTTACTAGGTAAGTTCCTAAGCCCCTACCTTAGTCTCTTCTACAACATGCCTTGCAGTTTGCAGTGTTACTATTCTTTGCTCCCTTGCGAACCCTGCAACACAACGGGCGCACTCGATGATGAATGTTTGCAAGTTATTAAAATTACGTCTTAGACAAAAACACCGACCTCGTGGTGCCGGGCCCTCAAAGGAAGCAAAGAATAGTACCACTGCAACCTACAATGCATGTCGTAAGAGACGCCTGATGTAGGCCCTAGGGATGCTACCTAGTAAATAAAAAGCAGCGCAGAAATCAGATGTGCTGACCTACTGGTAGGCGACTAACTGACACAACGTAACATCGCTCTTAGACTCAGATCACATACAAATCACACAGAATGGTTTGACAAGTGGTTGCTATGGAGCGTTGGAAGAAGAAGATAAACACAAAATCACACCCTAGTTACATCATTGTACAGTTTTTTGAGGAACTACAGCAATCAATATTTGATGATCAAAGTATATTAAAAATCTCACAGATAATGTTACCAAACTTACACAAATATACACACTGAACTAGGATATAATAAACATTGCACAAGTCAGTAGAAACATCTATTTTGTTTAATTAAGAGTTTGAAATAGTTCACAATTTCATCTTTTTATTGTAAACCATTCCATACAGATACAGTTCCAGAAATACAATTTACAAAACAGAAGTAAAAGATAATATTTAGATTTATCTTGTCAAATAAAATTTATTCAAAACAACACATAATGGAACATTACTGCTTTTTTAAATAGTTCGCCCACTATGGATTCAGTCGTAGTTATTGCACTTAATATGACACCTCTGATTGAATTTTGCGTGAAGGCTTGCTTTCTTTATCACCAGTGTCCTTCGTTATTCAGCCGAACCTTACTCCGATTTCAGAGGTACTTGTAACTTAGATAACCAAAATAAAGGATCAGGATTTCCCGTAGCCTAACTATGTGCACGCCGAATATTTCTTGTCTCAAGCTGGTCTAAAACTCTACTGTTTCTGGTCACTATCGTTGCGTGTTATCAACGTCGGTATCAGAGACCCACCTGCATTAGTGTACAAACTGGATCAGACATAATATGTTTTGCTTGAGAGGTGTAAGAGTACAATGAGAAGGTGTGCATTCGAATGATGTATGATATTAGTGCTCGCCTGCCCAGCGCGTTCGTAGCACGTTGGACTACGGATGATAAGTCCTCTGTGAGTGTGGGTTCAATTTCGCGGGCTGGCAGGTAAGCCGCAGGTTCTCCAGATTTACTGCGTTCGTGGCACCGAACCAAAGGGTTACGATGCCCATGGCACCGAGCCGAAGAGCTGAAAGTTCAAGTGCTTCTGGATCAGGGAAAAACACAAAACCAAAAACTACACAATTGTAGTTTCTAGTTTTACACAATTGTAGTTTCCTGTTTCACCTGCCATCGTGGCACAGCAGTTTATAGCTTTTACAATGTGCGTTCGCATGTATACGGTGCGGGTGTATGTGTATGTTCGTGCACATGTGTTAGAACTGGATTATTTTATGACAATATTTGTCACATTACATTTTGCAGTTATAAAAAAAAAAGCTATCCAAGAGAAAACGTTGAAACATCCATAGTTTGACTTCGTACGAGGATAAACAAAGGGGAAATAACTTGGAAAGCGAAAATTTAAGTAAAACAGTGCTGCTTCTACGTACGTTCGTACGCTTCTTAAATTCAACCTCATGATAAATATTAACCACTTCACCCGCCTGAGCTGATATACTGGCTCCCAGTATGTGTTGAGATGACGCCAATCCATTATACTGTCTTATTTGAGTATGCATTGCAATATGAATTTGTCCAGAGATAGAAACAATTACGGAATGAAAGGGTTAATGGAGACCTTTTTTTTGGACCTATATGAAAGAATCAGGGATTTCATTTTCAGACAATCTTAGATGATATAATAGAGCTATGGAAGCTTTCTATCCGCACTAGAAAACGAGTTGCCTAGCGACTTAGCAGCCACTGCCCAACAACTAATGGAAGCTTTCTATCCGCACTAGAAAATGAGTTGTCTAGTGACTTAGCAGCCACTGCCCAACAACTAATGGAAGCTTTCTATCCGCACTAGAAAATGAGTTGTCTAGCGACTTAGCAGCCACTGCCCAACAACTAATGGAAGCTTTCTATCCGCACTAGAAAATGAGTTGTCTAGTGACTTAGCAGCCACTGCCCAACAACTAATGGAAGCTTTCTATCCGCACTAGAAAATGAGTTGTCTAGTGACTTAGCAGCCACTGCCCAACAACTAATGGAAGCTTTCTATCCGCACTAGAAAATGAGTTGTCTAGTGACTTAGCAGCCACTGCCCAACAACTAATGGAAGCTTTCTATCCGCACTAGAAAATGAGTTGTCTAGCGACTTAGCAGCCACTGCCCAACAACTAATGGAAGCTTTCTATCCGCACTAGAAAATGAGTTGTCTAGCGACTTAGCAGCCACTGCCCAACAACTAATGAAGCTTTCATCCGGATTGAAAATGAGTTGTCTAGCACTGCTCAGCAGTTTTGGCCCAACAACTTAATGGTGCTTTCTCCGCACTAGAAAAGAGGATGTCGTGACTTAGCACATGCCAACAACTAATGAAGCTTTATCGCAAAATGAAAAATGAGTTGTTACGACTTATCAAGCTCTACTGTCCAATAACTAATGGAAGCTTTCCTCCTGTAGAAAATGGGGTGTCAGGACCTTAAAGAGTCCACTGGAACAACTAATGGAAGCTTTCATCGCACAGAAAAATGAGTTGTCACGACTTAGCAGCATTACCAACAACTAATAAGAAACTTTCTATCCCCTGGAAAATGAGTGTCAGCGACATAGGGCCCTGCCCAACAACTAAGAAGCTTTTATCGCACTAGAAAGAGCTGTCTAGTGACTTAGCTAATACCTGCCAACAACCAATGGAAGCTTTATCCCTGACTAGAAAATGATTGTCTAGGACTAGAGCCACTGCCCAACAACTCAATGGAGTCTTTCTGTATCTAGAAAATAGATTGTCATGACTTAGCATACTGCCCAACAACTAATGGAAGCTTTCTATCGCACTAGAAAATGAGATGTCTAGCGACTTAGCAGCCACTGCCCAACAACTAATGGAAGCTTTCTATCCGCACTAGAAAATGAGTTGTCTAGTGACTTAGCAGCCACTGCCCAACAACTAATGGAAGCTTTCTATCCGCACTAGAAAATGAGATGTCTAGTGACTTAGCAGCCACTGCCCAACAACTAATGGAAGCTTTCTATCCGCACTAGAAAATGAGTTGTCTAGCGACTTAGCAGCCACTGCCCAATAACTAATGGAAGCTTTCTATCCGCACTAGAAAATGAGTTGTCTAGCGACTTAGCAGCCACTGCCCAACAACTAATGGAAGCTTTCTATCCGCACTAGAAAATGAGTTGTCTAGTGACTTAGCAGCCACTGCCCAACAACTAATGGAAGCTTTCTATCCGCACTAGAAAATGAGTTGTCTAGCGACTTAGCAGCCACTGCCCAACAACTAATGGAAGCTTTCTATCCGCACTAGAAAATGAGTTGTCTAGCGACTTAGCAGCCACTGCCCAACAACTAATGGAAGCTTTCTATCCGCACTAGAAAATGAGTTGTCTAGCGACTTAGCAGCCACTGCCCAACAACTAATTAAGCAGCATCCTGGGATTTGAAAAGATAACTAGAAATCTACACTGCTCAAGGAGTTGTTAGGGAAAGATCTACAACAGTGTTATTAAACGTTTAAAAAACGTGGTGTGTTTCTGACTGATAACTGGGGAAGGGAGGATGTCGTGCAACGATTGCGATAATAATAATAACAATAATAATAATATATGACACGAAACATGAAGAAAAGAAATTAACTTGTTACAGAGAATCCATACAGATGACTCTTCTGTAACACTTATATTCAAATGCACATATTTGTTTTCCACTGCCTTGTAGAATGATGGGAGTAACAAGAAGAGACCGGTTGAGAAATGAAGAGATCAGGAAAAAAGTGGATACAACATGAGTACTGAATTTCATCAAGAAACAACAAATTAAATGGTTCGACCACATAAGCAGATTACCAACATACAGTGCACATAAAAGAGCAATGTTGCTCCGATACAATGGATACAAAGCACAAGGTCGGCCACGCAAAAGGTGGACCTCAAATGGAGGCGACGAAAGACACTGTTTATGAAGCACACACAAGAGCTCGCTCTAGAAATCTCTTCTTATAATTACGCTGTGAACCAAACCAGGATTGGAGAAAAGAAAGACCGTCTTGTACGTGACGCAAAACTCATTGTCTCGTGAGACAGAGAAACCGATGATATATATACTTCAGATGTTCATGATTGTTATACCTGTTATTCTTGTACAAACATAGTGGTCCAGATTAATAAAGTGTCAGTAATTCAGAGATCACATTCTTTACTTAATATCTGTATTATTCATTGTAAATGCCATATCTGCCAATTCTTGTCTAAATGTGTTGAGCTTAGTTAGTTCAGTTTAGTCGTCGAATCATCATCACTGCACATTGAATCAATTAGTCCATAAGTGATCCGATCTACTCTTCTGTATGTCTCTCAGCGTATGACGACTAACGACACCGGTTCTTTGTTGGTTTACTATTCTTCTTTTGTTACCGGCATAGTGTTCTTGTCTAGCTACATCACATTGACCTGAAAGTCTTGCAGTCTGGTTAGTGCTGTAGATTCACTACTGTTACTTGAATCGCGCACACATCCTCTCTCCCTTAGGAAATTTGTAATATCAGTCTGTTCGCTCATTTTTACAGCAGGCATACCTGCAAGCATATTGGCGCAATTATTTTCCCGCACATCTGCATTTCCTTGGCACAAAAACCTGATTTTTGTCAGCCTAGACCTCCTCAGCGACTCCATCCATTGTTTCCGAGCCTAGCCTGCTTCAATCTTCCTGACACGTTGAGTCATTGAGAAAACATGTATGGATAAGTCTATGTAGATTCCAGCCAGACCATAGTCAAATGTGTTGCCAGTGTTGAACTATAATTGCATTTTCACATATACAATAAACTTTGTAAGAAACTTCTCTTATGTGTCTACTTTTGTGTACGACTTTCAATTGCCAATTATATGAAGCTATCAGCTTATGAGTTGAACTCCGCCCTTATGAAATTCAAACAGCTGTCTAGCGGCCTTTAACACGCCAGTTCGTTGTTAATGTTGATTACTCATTCTTATCGCATATTTGGTATGTCGTTCTTTCAGGGAGTACAATTTCAACATTTACCTCTCTTAATCTGGTCAGCGAGTGGGATTCACAACCATGAAACTTCTCAGTTCGGACAGACTCTCACTATAATGCTTAACATTGTCTATAATAATAATTTCTCTCGTACCGTTATACATTGCATAGGGCCGGCAAGCAATTTCTCCATACCACTCTATCCTGGGAAACTCGCTCAATCTGCTCATTGGAACTGAGACAGATTTTTCTTGCCTCTCTCATCAAAGCTAGTTTCAGGTTTTCCCTAGTGCGTTCTCTCTTTCTTGAACCATTTGCATCGCTCTTCAATACCTGCTTTGATCATTTCTTCTCAAGGTGTGCCCAACATTTCTCCATCTTCTCTTTTTTATAACATTAACATAGTATATTAAGTGCTAATTTGTATTGAATACTATTTAGGTGCATCTATCTTTGTACAACTGATTATGCGACAAAACGTTGTGGGAAGCTGTGTTTTACTAAATGTCTTGCAGATCTTGTTTCTGGCCCCATATTCTCGTTTCATTTCTTTGATGTTGTTTGCTTCTCTGCCGCTTGACGTTCTACAAGCTCTCGAACCTAGTCTTCCACTATTGAGGTGCAAATTGGTTGTGGACTCCATATTACGCATTGATTAAATGATTGATTGATTGATAGGACCATCATCATTGCACTTCGGTGAGTTACCATATGTGCTCCGATCTCTTTCTTACACAGGAAGACCTCAGCTGCAGTGCCCGAACACCGTAGCACTGACGAGGGCCTCAATGTCAATTATAAGATGGTGAAGATATTGTATATATGCTTGATGATATTGCCATATGTATGTTGAGAACCAAAAAAAATATTTGTGAAATAAAATAAATGCAAAGTATGGGATCTTTTCAAATTCAAATTGAACACTTTAGTGATAATGTACAAGAAAATAAATACATCAAAATGAACAAGTATGCTATGTATTTGGAAGAAGATAGAAGAACTTTAGAAACATTAAGAGAAAAGAAAAATCTGTGAAAATCCCCGAAAACTAGACTAAAGCACTTATGGTGGTAAGAAGAATCCACATTTTCGCTAAGCTCATTGTTGAATATGAGGGCTTGGCGCTGTTGCAGTAGGAAATGTCACAAAAGCAGTAAAGTGCAGAGAAATTGTGCTGGTCGTGAAAGTAATTGTGGCAGCCAACTGTCTCGTTGATTCCTGGCAAGTCTCCAGGGTTGTAGCATGATCGTATGACACCTATCCAGCCCGCTGAAAAATAATGAAGAATTTTTAGTTGTAATTTTGTGAATTGAAGGTGGGTAAATTGTTGTGTAATGAGGAATATGATCGAATGATTGTATGTGACTGAGGGATTGAAATATGGTTGTGTGACCTACTAACTTGAACATGTGAGTGCATGATTGTATGTCACCTATCCAACCCGCTGAACACTAATGAAGGATTATTAGTTGTACTTTTTTGTGGATTGAATGAAGGTGGGTACATTGTTATGTAATGAGGAATATGACCGAATGATTGGATGTGATTGAGGGATTGAAATATGGTTGTGTGACCTACCAACTTGGAGGACATCTGAGTGCAAGATCTACTGACTTGGAAACATGAATGTGTGACCTACTAACTTGGAGGACATCTGAGTGCAAGATCTACTGACTTGGAAACATGAATGTGTGACCTACTAACTTGGAGGACATCTGAGTGCAAGATCTACTGACTTGGAAACATGAATGTGTGACCTACTAACTTGGAGGACATCTGAGTGCAAGATCTACTGACTTGGAAACATGAATGTGTGACCTACTAACTTGGAGGACATCTGAGTGCAAGATCTACTGACTTGGAAACATGAATGTGTGACCTACTAACTTGGAGGACATCTGAGTGCAAGATCTACTGACTTGGAAACATGAATGTGTGACCTACTAACTTGGAGGACATCTGAGTGCAAGATCTACTGACTTGGAAACATGAATGTGTGACCTACTAACTTGGAGGACATCTGAGTGCAAGATATACTGACTTGGAAAAATGAATGTGTGACCTACTAACTTGGAGGACATCTGAGTGCAAGATCTACTGACTTGGAAACATGAATGTGTGACCTACTAACTTGGAGGACATCTGAGTGCAAGATCTACTGACTTGGAAACATAAATGTGTGACCTACTAACTTGGAGGACATCTGAGTGCAAGATCTACTGACTTGGAAACATGAATGTGTGACCTACTAACTTGGAGGACATCTGAGTGCAAGATATACTGACTTGGAAACATGAATGTGTGACCTACTAACTTGGAGGACATCTGAGTGCAAGATCTACTGACTTGGAAACATGAATGTGTGACCTCAACCTGGGACATCTTAGTGCAAGATCTACTACTTGGAAACATAATGTTGACCTACTAACTTGGAGGACATCTAGTTCAGATCTGACTTTGAAACATAAATGTGTGACCTACTAACTTGGGACATTCTGTGCAGATCTACTGCTTGGAAACATGAATGTGTGACCTACTCCGGGACATCTGAGTGCAAGATCTACTGACTTGGAAACTGATGTGTGACCTACTACATTGAGGACATTGATGCAAGACTACTGACTTGAAGACATGAATGTGTGACCTACTAACATGGAGGACATCTGAGTGCAAGATCTACTGACTTGGAAACATGAATGTGACTACAAAGATGGAGGACATCTGATGAAGATATACTGACTTTGAGAACAAAAATTTTGACTATAAGCAAGTAGGACATCTGAGTCAAGATCTACTGACTTGGAAACATGAATTGTGACCTACTAATTTGAGGAATCGAGTGCAAGATCACTGACTTGGAAAATGATGAATGACTACTAAGCTTGAGGATAGGAAGATCTACTGACTTGGAAACATGAATGTGACCTACTATTGGAGGAATGTCGAGTAGCAAGATATATGACTTGGAAACATGAATTGTGAGCCACTGCTGGATGGACATCTGGTGCAGATCTATGACTTGGGAAACATGAATGTGTTTGGACTACTAATTTTAGGAGGACATCTGAGTCAAGATCTACTGACTTGGAAACATGAATGTGTGACCTACTAACTTGAGACATCTGAGTGCAAGATCTCACTGACTTGGAAACTATGAAGTGTGACCTTACTTGAAGAGGACATCTGAGTGCAAAGAATCTACTGATTGGAATGACATGAAATGTGTGACCTACTAACTTGGAGGACATCTGAGTGCAAGATCTACTGACTTGGAAACATGAATGTGTGACCTACTAACTTGGAGGACATCTGAGTGCAAGATCTACTGACTTGGAAACATGAATGTGTGACCTACTAACTTGGAGGACATCTGAGTGCAAGATCTACTGACTTGGAAACATGAATGTGTGACCTACTAACTTGGAGGACATCTGAGTGCAAGATCTACTGACTTGGAAACATGAATGTGTGACCTACTAACTTGGAGGACATCTGAGTGCAATATCTACTGACTTGGAAACATGAATGTGTGACCTACTAACTTGGAGGACATCTGAGTGCAAGATCTACTGACTTGGAAACATGAATGTGTGACCTGGTGTGGATGAGTGCTTGATTGCTAAGACCATCATCATTGCACTTCGGTGAGTAACCATATGTGCTCCGATCTCTTTCTTACACAGGAAGATCTCAGTAGTAGTGCACACACTCCGTAGCACCGACGAGGTTCCCCGATGTAATTTTGAAGATGGGGAAGACATTTTCGTAGGAATTTAAAAAAAATCTTTTCTAATGAATTTTGACCGGCAGCGGCTTTCCAGTCTGCTCGTCTCGATTTTGAACTCCCAAGGGTTCTTTAACGTGCTCAACTTGAACACGGGACCTACATTTTATCATCCATCTCCGATAGAATTACTAACTCGATCTCATGTATACTGAGATCAAAGATTTATAAAAAATATCCCAATAGCTCCAGGGAAGACGATTACCTAACCTCTACGCCACAGATGTCCCATTTTGTAACATACTAACTTAGAAACAGGATTGTGTGACATACTAGCTTAGAAACAGGATTGTGTGACATACTAGCTTAGAAACAGGATTGTGTGACATACTAGCTTAGAAACAGGATTGTGTGACATACTAGCTTAGAAACAGGATTGTGTGACATACTAACTTAGAAACAGGATTGTGTGACATACTAACTCTAATGAAGACAGGAGTTGTTGACATACTCGATTGAACAAGGGTTGTGTGACATACTAACTTAGAAACAGGATTTTGACATCATCTCTTAGAAACAATTGTTGACATACTAACTTAGAAACAGGGTTTGTGACATACTAACTCAGAAACAGATTTGACAACTAACTTACGACAATGATTTTGTGACATACTAACAGAAACATGAATTTTGTGACATACTAACTTAGAAACAGGTTGTGACATACTAACTTAGAAACAGGATTTGTGACATACTAGCTTAGAAACAGGATTTGTGACATACTAGCTTAGAAACAGGATTGTGTGACATTAAATGGATTCCTATCTGACTGTCTCATATATATACTTTTATGTATTATTTTATTATCCTGTTATTATATGCTCTTGTTCTATGATGAAGACATATCGTTCAAAACGTCGGTTTTTCCCCAGGTAATATAAATAAATAAAATGCCCCGTACCCTTTTCAGACCATAAGGTATGAAATGCCTGTCACTTCACATTTCTAGACTCTAGTATGCACGAGGTAGAACGCATACTTCCTTTCCTCACGCGTGGAGCATCGAATGTGGGACTGGATCACATTCAAAAGAGAGCTTTGGAGAGCTAGCTGGCTGTGATCTGAAAAACGCTCGTCTGTAGGGTTAAGCAATAGGTACCGTAAGAAATAAAGGTTTGTGATTGGAATCCTGCGTTTAGTAAATTGTTTTTTTTCCTGAGAACCTTAATACTTGTTTCTTCTTCTTCACCTTTCAACTCCCAACGGAGCACAGGTCTTCAACAAACTACTTCCAGCTCTTCCTCTCCTTCAATCCCTTCCAATTCTTTCCATGTTTTACCTATCATTTTAATATCAGTCTTCAGCTCTCTTCTCCAGGTATGTCTAGGCCTTCTCTATCTCCTCTTTCCCTGCGGGTTCCAAAACATTAATACTTGGTTACTGTCTATTTATTTACTATACTGAGTAATGTGAGTGATGTGTAATCGAAAAGTCATAATCTGAGAAGATCGAAACTAAAAGCTAAAAAACTAGAAAATAAAAATCATTATAAGAACATGGAGCGCTAGGATATTATTTCAAGAAAGAAGGTTAGAACTTAATTTCAGAAACCCCACAAAGTTATATATATATATATATATAATGGAAGTTTCAGTATCGAGATGGAAAGACAAGATATATTAGAAGAGAAGATTACATTAAAATAAAAAATTCAACAGTGCGAATATTATCAAACTGGAATAGAAATGTTGATAAGGTTAGTCTCTGTGGCTAAGTGGTTAAGCCCTTTGCCTTGTGAGTCGAAGGTCGTGAGTTCGAATCCGGACCGCGTCGTTCTGTTCACGATGCAATTTTTCAAGTGATTCCCGGATTTTGCTGGAGCTACGGAGTTCGTGCTTTGTGCAATACTCTCGGCAGGTGGCTTGCCATTTCTGCGGAGAGAGAGCGAACCATATGGGGTAAAACCCGGTGCCATGAAGTCAATCCTTCGGCTATAAAACCCTCTAAATTTGGATAAAACGGGATCTTCAAAAATATATGAGCGAATACTGGAAGATAACAGGTCTGGTGAAGGATGACAGTTGAACACTTCTAAAGGATAAAGATATAGCATGGAACTATAATAATTTTTAAACGTTGACTTTGTACACACTTTCTAAACAACAGATAAGATGACTATAAGCATGGACAAATCATATCAATAATTTATTTCAAAAGAAACGGGATTGACTTTGTCATTATAGATACTTCTTATTCTTCAAACGCTCCATATCGATCACTTGTTAACCACTCTCTGTGATTTGTATGTGATCTGAGCCTAAGAGCGATTGTACGTTGTGCTAGGTATACGCCTACAAGTAGGCCAGTACATCCGATTTCTACGATGTTTTTTATTTAGTAGAGTAGCTTCCATAGGTCCTACATCAGTCGCCTCTTACGACATGCCTAATAGGTTGCATTGGTACTACTCTTTGCTGCCTTTGCGGGGCCCGGCACCACACGAGCGAAAAATTCAAATTAGAGAGTAGATAAGTTAATTACTTAAACATGCAAACAGTGAACAAGAGACTACGAATAAACATACAAACAGTGAACAAGAGACTACGAATACAAACATGAACAAACTAGATGAGACAAAGAGACTACGAATAAACATACAAACAGTGAACAAGAGACTACGAATAAACATGCTAACAGTGAACAAGAGACTACGAATAAACATGCTAACAGTGAACAAGAGACTACGAAGAATGAAAAAAGAAGAAAAATCAAGTATGGTTGATTGATGATACCACGAGTACGGTGACAGAGAGAAACAGAATAAAAAGTATATAAATGTATGAAATAATAGACAAGAAAATACGAAAGATGAACAGACAAACAAAATAACAGTGGATAGGAATAAACAATAACAATGGATAAAAACAAACTACGAAAGAGAAGTAAAAAAAAAGAAAGAAAAAAATACAGGAGACATAAGTAAAGGGATTAAGAAAATTATTTTTAATTCTGAAAGCATGAGGAAAAAAAAATCTCATTATTGAACAAGACAAATATATCATATTTATTAGAAATTTGTGTGATAACTTTTCCACGATAACAGAAGAAACAAACAAAGAACATAGAACAATTGAGATCCAAACATCAGATCAGAAATAGAGAATGCAGCATTAAAATAAAACGTTACAAGACTGGACAATATCAAAATAGAAATGTTAGAAAATCTTGAAGAACTTGGTACAGATATTAATTACGGATCTGTGTAAGGACATGTATAGTGAGTGCAGGGCATATAAAAGAGAGTTGAAAACATGCCGTTGTAGTGACATGTATAGTGAGTGCAGGGCATATAAAAGAGAGTTGAAAACATGCCGTTGTAGTGACACGTATAGTGAGTGCAGGGCATATAAAAGAGATTGGAAAACATGCCGTTGTAGTGACATGTATAGTGTGTGCAGGGCATATCAAAGAGAGTTGAAAACATGCCGTTGTAGTGACATGTATAGTGAGTGCAGCGCATATAAAGAGATTGGAAAACATGCCATTGTAGTGACATGTATAGTGTGTGCAGGGCATATCAAGAGAGTTGAAAACATGCCGTTGTAGTGACATGTATAGTGAGTGCAGGGCATATAAAAGAGATTGGAAAACATGCCGTTGTAGTGACATGTATAGTGAGTGCAGGGCATATCAAAGAGAGTTGAAAACATGCCGTTGTAGTGACATGTATAGTGAGTGCAGGGCATATAAAAGAGAGTTGAAAACATGCCGTTGTAGTGACATGTATAGTGAGTGCAGGGCATATAAAAGAGAGTTGAAAACATGCCGTTGTAGTGACATGTATAGTGAGTGCAGGGCTTATAAAAGAGATTGGAAAACATGCCGTTGTAGTGACATGTATAGTGAGTGCAGGGCATATCAAAGTTAGTTGAAAACATGCCGTTGTAGTTTTGTTCACCAAATCACCCGTGTGGTGCCGAGTCCCGCAAGGGGAGCAAAGAATAGTAACACTGCGACCTACAAGGCATGTCGTAAGAGACGATTGGGATAGGGGCCTAAGGAAGCTACCCTAGTAAATAAAAAGTCGCAGAAATCGGATGTGCTGGCTTACTTGTAGACGCATAACTAGCACAACGTACAATTGCTAATAGGCTCAGATCACATACAAATTACAAAAAATTGTTTAACAATTGGTCGATATGGAGCGTTGGAAGAAGAAGAAGAAGAAGTTGAAGAAATCAAAGAGAGTGAAATGGGAGGATTATAGAGAAATAAGACTAAAAAAGGGTCTAAAGCCAAAGGATTATCTTCATTGCACAGGGTTTACCCATATAGCTCGGTCCCTCTACGCAGAAATGGCACGCCACCTGCCGAGAGTATTGCCCAAAGCTCGAACTCAGTACCTCCGGCAACAACCCATGTGTCTCTGGAAAAAATAAATCGTGAACAGAACGACGCGGCCCAGATACTCGAGAAAATCGTTCTGGAAGGCATTATAGCAAACATGGGATATAGCCAATTGTTCTGGAGGGCATTATAGCAAACATATGGTATATAGACAATCGTTCTGGAGGGCATTATAGCAAACATATGGGATATAGACGATCGTTCTGGAGGGCATTATAGCAGACAGATCGGAGAGAAAATCGTTCTGGAGGACGTTATAGCAGACAGATCGGAGAGAAAATCGTTCTGAAGGACGTTATAGCAGACAGATCGGAGAGAAAATCGTTCTGGAGAACGTTATAGCAGACATATTGGAGAGAGAAAAACGAAGAAAAAAATGAGGAAATATGTCGTAGATGAGTTGCATATGACTGCGGAAGTTGCCGGACACCTCATGCAGGACATGAAGGCATTTGGAGCTACTATCGTGGAGGCCAAATTCCGACAGGGACAAGCTAGACAATGATGGTGATTGGAAATTCAAAGTTTCCGGGAATTGAACACCGTCCGTAGATGGATAAATTCAAATCACTGACTTTATGCTAGGCAGAGATAACTACTATTTAACACAACACAAAACCTGATATTTTCTTTGCTCACTATTTGAAATTAATATTCTGTAAAAAACATAAAAAAACCAACCCCGGTTATTACTGCATTTCGTTCATTTCCTCGGATAGAAAACAAGCTTAGTCGCTTGTTGAAAAGTCTAAAGATCTGTCATAATTGATAGACAAGACAGGATATCGATTTCTCTTTTTTTTGAAGACTTCAAACAAACATTGGAAACAAATTAATTTTGCTCCGGTAAGTGTCACTTACTAAGTGGATTACATAAAAGGAAAAACAGCTGCTCCTGATCAGGAAAATCACATTTTTTTGACATTAGGAAAAAAAAATCGAATCTGTCCGTTTATACGTGATTAAAAAAACCAAAAAAAACACCCAAAATTGCAAATATTTGAACAGCATGACAAGAAAAACGTTGTAACAAAAATTGTCTGCGAAGTAAAAGGAAAGAAAAAAATTAATGAATATAATTATTGGTGTCTTGACTATAGCCCACGGGTAAATAGAGAAGTGCAAGATATAAAAAAAACAAGCTAGCGATATATTGTAGACGAAATCAAAATGATCTCTATAGAAAACTGATTCTTTGCTCTTCTTTTCTCTAAGCCTGTTTTACGTACAAGAGAGCCAGGATAAGAGATTTATAGAACGGGCTTTTATGTGCGATTCATAAATAGTGTCTTTCATACCCTCTGTTATTTCTGTGGTCCACATTTTGCATGGATGACATTTTATTTTGTATCCATTGTATCGGAGTAGCATTGCTCTTTTAGATGCGTCGAGGGTCAAAGGCGCAAGAAAAGAATGGCGCGCCAGATTAGTGAGCTGGCACTAATCCCCTGTCCTCACCTCCATGTGGTGAACCTGCTAACAGACGGTAGTTCGGTTCTGGCTAAGAGGGCAGGTGCGTGGGAGAGCTACTCTGGGGCAAGTAGATATGCAAAGGTAGTCACGCTAAATGGGATCCGCTTGTAACAAAGACGAGCGAACTCCCAGAGTGACTATTAATGCTCTCCCGGCCGATGGAAAAAGATGAAAAAATGAACGAGGAACCGCGTGTGGCGAAATTCGGAGCCCGCGCATCCTCTCTCTTGAGCAGCCTCTCTTGAGCCGATGAGTATGTCGGGTGTCGAGTTCAGCCGCACGTAGGTCCACACAGGTCAAAACTCTGGCCCCCATCACAGAGAAGGGGGCACGACTCAAAGCCTTCGAAGAGACTTCGACCCGCGAGGGCGAAATTCGAGTCCGCGCATGCTCTCTCTTGAACCCTCTCTCTTGAGCCGATGAGCATGCTGGGAGTCGAGTTGAGCCGATGAGCATGCTGGTAGTCGAGTTGAGCCGATGAGCATGCTGGGAGTCGAGTTGAGCCGATGAGCATGCTGGGAGTCGAGTTGAGCCGATGAGCATGCTGGGAGTCGAGTTGAGCCGATGAGCATGCTGGGAGTCGAGTTGAGCCGATGAGCATGCTGGGAGTCGAGTTGAGCCGATGAGCATGCTGGGAGTCGAGTTGAGCCGATGAGCATGCTGGGAGTCGAGTTGAACCGATGAGCATGCTGGGAGTCGAGTTGAGCCGATGAGCATGCTGGGAGTCGAGTTGAACCGATGAGCATGCTGGGAGTCGAGTTGAACCGATGAGCATGCTGGGAGTCGAGTTGAACCGATGAGCATGCTGGGAGTCGAGTTGAACCGATGAGCATGCTGGGAGTCGAGTTGAACCGATGAGCATGCTGGGAGTCGAGTTGAACCGATGAGCATGCTGGGAGTCGAGTTGAACCGATGAGCATGCTGGGAGTCGAGTTGAGCCGATGAGCATGCTGGGAGTCGAGTTGAGCCGATGAGCATGCTGGGAGTCGAGTTGAGCCGATGAGCATGCTGGGAGTCGAGTTGAGCCGATGAGCATGCTGGGAGTCGAGTTGAGCCGATGAGCATGCTGGGAGTCGAGTTGAACCGATGAGCATGCTGGGAGTCGAGTTGAACCGATGAGCATGCTGGGAGTCGAGTTGAACCGATGAGCATGCTGGGAGTCGAGTTGAGCCGATGAGCATGCTGGGAGTCGAGTTGAGCCGATGAGCATGCTGGGAGTCGAGTTGAGCCGATGAGCATGCTGGGAGTCGAGTTGAGCCGATGAGCATGCTGGGAGTCGAGTTGAGCCGATGAGCATGCTGGGAGTCGAGTTGAGCCGATGAGCATGCTGGGAGTCGAGTTGAACCGATGAGCATGCTGGGAGTCGAGTTGAACCGATGAGCATGCTGGGAGTCGAGTTGAACCGATGAGCATGCTGGGAGTCGAGTTGAACCGATGAGCATGCTGGGAGTCGAGTTGAACCGATGAGCATGCTGGGAGTCGAGTTGAACCGATGAGCATGCTGGGAGTCGAGTTGAGCTGCGCATGGGTCCATGGTGGGAATTGATGGAAATGGTGAGGTAGGCATCAGGGCAGAGCGTGCACGCATGCGATCGATGCACGGGTGGGCCCTCAGGTGTCAAAACCCGTGACCCCATCACAGGGGTGGGAGACCGGTTGAGTCACAGGCGGCAAAATTCCAGGCAAATGGAAGCACGATACGAAAGGCACAAAAAATGTGAGAATGGCGAGAACTGATGGTGACCAGGCACCAGGCCAGAGCTAGCACGCACGCTGGCGATGCCATAGTGGCCCCAACAAGGGCAGGCGAGCACCGCATGGCACGCAAGCAAGGCAGGCACGGCAAGCGCGGCAGGTATGAGGGTGTGCGTTCCACCCAAATGTGCAGAATAACTGGAAAGCCCAGCAGAGGTAAAGCCAGTGCACGTGTCCGCTCGCAGGGAACAACTGCTGCCTTGTAGTTGATTGGGGACAATCAAAGTCTAGCGGAGCAAACCGTACACAAAGCTGGGCGGTAGGCAAACCAAGCAGTCCATTAACAAGACTGGTATAGCTGGGCAGATGATGCTCATCAGCCCGGGAGGGCAGGTCGTCTACGGGTCGCTGCCCTGAAAGACAATAGCAAGCTGCTGCCTTGTGGGTTTTGGCTGGGGACAGCAACAGGCTAGCGGAGAGCGAACCGTACACAAACGCTGGTTGAAATCGAACACACCACCGAACGATAAGCACATGAGCTTCAATTGGTACTGAAGGCTTGTGCACGTACATCACGTTCTGATGTTTGACTGTTTATATATCACAATAGAATGATAAAAACGGCTTAAGAACGATCGCAAAAGAGAGAGAGAGAGAGATGCATTGTCTGTTGGTAATCTGCTTATGTATCCAAACCATTTAATTTGTTGTTTCTTCATAAAGTTCAGTATTGATTATTTACATGTTTTTCTCCTGATATACTCATTTTTATACCTATCTCTGTTTTTAAACTTCCAGCATTCTGCGTAGAAATTTCATTTCTGTCGTTACCAGTTTTATTCTATCGTTTGAATCAGCGTCCACGTTTGACACTGGTAACATAATGTCGGGAGAAAGATTTTATTGTACAGTGCTCTTTTAATGTTCATGGTAACATGTTTGAATTTCAAAATTGATGCCATTGTGAATTAGAAATCGGTGTCAAGATACATTTATGGTCGTATGTTACAGTTTAAGTAGGGTTGCCATATTTTGATCTTACGAAATGAGGACACTTTTCCTAACATTAGAATCCATTTAAATTGTGTTCCAAGTATATTTTTCTGTTGACCTGATCTTTTATTAGTATGACTTTCTTGTGCATGAAATGTCCATCAAATTGTCTTCATGTGAAATATTTGAAATTAAATTTTACAAGTGAAATTGACAAAACTGAATCCACTCTAAGACGATTTCTCTCATTGGTCTGTTGGAAAGGAATTATAGAAAATATCTTTCTACCGAAACATTGTGTGCTAAAATAGCAAAGAAGAACTGTGTCATCTTTACCATTTCATTTCAGAGTACATTTCACTACTCCTACAGTTTTTAATATATTCACATGACTTTTTTTGCGATGGCATTTGATGTTTATAGGTGGATGAAAATTTCTCCAGATTGCAGTTCTGATCACATCACTTTGAGTCATCTACGTGCATATCTTTGTCAGTACTGATCACACCACGTTGAGTCACATATGCGCATACCTTTGTCAGTACTGATCACATCACTTTGAGTTATATATGTGCATACCTTTGTCAGTACTGATCACACCACAATGAGTCATATATGTGCATACCTTTGTCAGTACTGATCACTTTGAGTCATATATGTGCATACCTTTGTCAGTTCTGATCACATCACTTTGAGTCATATATGTGCATACCTTTGTTAGTACTGATCACATCACTTTGAGTCATATATGTGCATACCTTTGTCAGTACTGATCACTTTGAGTCATATATGTGCATACCTTTGTCAGTACTGATCACTTTGAGTCATATATGTGCATACCTTTGTCAGTACTGATCCCATCACTTTGAGTCATATATGTGCATACCTTTGTCAGTACTGATCACTTTGAGTCATATATGTGCATACCTTTGTCAGTACTGATCACATCACTTTGAGTGATTTTCCTTTCCTTTGCGTTCGTTCTTTACGACCAATTTTAATCACTCTTTGTGATATGTTTGATCTTTGCCAAGAACGTGTGTACGTTGCACATTGGTTTGGTAGGCCCCTAAACGCAAGACTTCTACACATTTAGGACACATGCATCCGATTTCAGCCAAACCTCCTTAGTCGCCTCTTACGACATGCGTGGCAGGTAACAGTGGTTCTATTCTTTACACCCCAAATTTGGGCCCCGGTAACCACTCGGCACTTTGAGTGATATATGTGCACACCTTTGTCAGTACAGATCACATCACTTTGAGTTATCTATGTGCACACCTTTGTCAGTACTGATCACACCACTTTGAGTCATATATGTGCATACCTTTGTCAGTAAACAATCTATTAGTTTTGTCTTGACTTGTAAAACTGCGGACAAATCTACGAATTTCCAAAATTGTTTGCGGACGCTCAGATTTACCCGTGAAATGAGGACGTGCCCGCAAAAATGAGAACATATGGCAACAATAGTTTAAGAAAGATTCATTAAAAATATTAAATATAAATGCTACTTATATAACTGTATATCTACTACATTGTAGTTATTCCGTGTGGTTGTAAGGGGTCTTGAAGTCCTTCAGTCCATTTTCTTCTTGGGTACACTCTTGCTCTTGTATCATATTTTCGTTGAGATTTTTTTTTTCCCGATCCAGAAGCACTTGAACTTTTCAGCTCTTCTGCTCGGTGCCATGAACATCGTAACCATTCGGTTCGGTTCCACGAACACCGTAAATCTGGGGAATCTTTTTGCTTTTTCTGCCATCCCGCGGAATTGAACCCGCACACACAGAGGATAGTCACCCGTAGTCCAACGCGCTACGAACACGCTGGGCAGACGGGCGTCTTCGTTGAGATAACGCACGAGCAGGTAACCGAAGGTATACATCTGAAGAGATGACTAAACCATTTGATCTGATATTTCTCTGTATAGTTGGTACATTGTGGGATGGATTAGCTTAATAAGTAAGTATTCGTTTTTCGGCTCGAACTCAAGAGCGTTGTGGGTTTAATCCCACACTCAACGTCTCACACGTGATGAAAGGAAATGTCCCTCCTACCTTCAGCACACTAGGATGAAGAAAGAAGAAGGAACCGGCAATTCATACTTCAAGGTCTGAATATGCTACGAGAAATGTTATATGTAGATGTTATATGTAGATGTTATATGTAGATGTTATATGTAGATGTTATATGTAGATGTTAGTATGAAGATGTTATAGTAGATAGAATAGTAGATGTTATATTAGGTTATATATGTAGATGTTATATGTAGATGTTATATGTAGATGTTATATGTAGATGTTATATGTAGATGTTATATGTAGATGTTATATGTAGATGTTATATGTAGATGTTATATGTAGATGTTATATGTAGATGTTATATGTAGATGTTATATGTAGATGTTATATGTAGATGTATATGTAGATGTTATATGTAGATGTTATATGTAGATGTTATATGTAGATGTTATATGTAGATGTTATATGTAGATGAACATTGGGCTGTTCATACTTTCCGTTTGATTATGTCATTTCTTACTCGTTCACAAATAGTTTAACTTGGCGACTTTTCTTCAAGCATCTTATCTTGTAGATGTTGATTTATGCATGTGTAATTTGGACGGTGTCCATGATTGACAACTTTAGCATAGGGTAGGTATGAATATACTATTTATTATCTGTTACCTACACCATACAACCAACCACCAATAACAGCATACAATTAAAAGAGATAGGGTACTAGAGATAAGGGAAGACCAAGAAAAAGATGGAAAGACAATATCAAGACCACACTACATAAACACGGATATAACACAACAAGGGCGACTCATCTAGAACCTAGAACGTAAATTAAAGCTCCCATTCCTACGTTTAACGGCAAGAGTGGACAGTAAACTACATCTTCCACCTGGGAATAGACAATAGACCTACGCCATAATGGAAAAGGGCAGACATATCATAGTGGAAAAGTAAAAGATCGAAATAAGTTGAAATTTATTTTTCTCTACCTTATATGCCATTGAGCTCGGCAAGGATTGATGATGATAAGGATGAGGGGTACAGATCACATAAGGAGTCACGCTTAGTACAGAAACATCACATAATGAGTCACAATTAGTACAGAAACATCATATAATGAGTCACACTTAGTACAGAAACATCACATAATGAGTCACACTTAGTACAGAAACATCACACAAGGAGTCACACTTAGTACAGAAATATCACATAATGAGTCACACTTAGTACAGAAACATCACATAATGAGTCACACTTAGTACAGAAACATCACATAATGAGTCACACTTAGTACAGAAACATCACATAATGAGTCACACTTTAGTCACATTTGAAACATCGACTCTTAACTATTAAACAGTAACAAAACAGTGTATATAAAAAAACCCCAAAACCCAGTCCAAACTTAAATACAGAAGTACAATGAGTTTGGAAAGTAAGATAGAGAATAAGAAAAACAATAAGTAATGAAGGAATTCCAGACATCATTAGCGCTGACTACAACGGATATTACACTTCTGTTGGATTGACAGAGTGGTTTTTCAAGAAGAACGGTCTTAGAGATGAAGATTAATTCTAAGAAAATGGTATACTCATTGGCCGAAAACAGCATCATCATCGAATTCTTGAATCGCAACTTACAGTAGAAAGAAAAAAACAAACACACGACAAATTCGATGGTTAGTCCGAGCACTTTGCGACTACCGCAAAAACTATGGGATTTTCAGTAATGTCGTAAAAATTATTATTGTTAAACTATCTTATTTCGTTATTCGCATATTTCTTTTCTGAAACGAACATACTTAAAAGAAGGAAAAAATAAAAACAATATGAAATTAGAATGATGGGAAAACAAAGTTCAGAAAACTAAGAGCATGCATATTCCAAGTTGCAACATATGAGTGTGAAGCATGGACATTTAACAAGGCAGTGGAAAAACATTGCTTTTGAATATAAGTGTTATACAGGGTGTTCAACATAAAAGTAGCCCAATTTACAGGCTTTAATTAGTCAATTGGGCTACTTTTATCTTGAACACCTGTAGAAATCCTCTGTATTTCATGGACAGAGAAGAACGCAAATCGACATATACAGAAATAACTCCGATTCAAAGTAAACTGGCTGATGCTACAAATAAGAATGAGAAAGTTGAAATATTTTGAACATATAAAAAGACCCGAAGTATTAGATTAGACCATTATCGATGGAGGCACCACAGTAAACATGAAGTAAAGGAAAACAACGGAGACAATGGATTCAGAATGTAACGGACGAATTGAGCTTCGCGCTGCAGAGTCGGTGGATATATAGCCTATGTGGGAGATACATTTTTCAAGACTTTTAGGATGGCAAACCTCTGCTCTGGACAAGCTGTTCAATGATTATGATAATGAACAAACACACACCGTTTATTTGCATTAAAAAGTAAGAGAAAATAAAAAGGAGGAGAAACATAAAATGAAATATTGAAGACACATATCATGAATAATAAGCACAAGAAAGCTGCATGCGAGATGCTCACGAGTCTATAATTGTGTTTCTTAAATTACATTATGATACATTAAAAAAATAAAAATAAGATATTAAAAATATACATAAAAATATACATTAAAAATATATATAAAAATATACATTCAAAAATTCTCAGTCTTGGTAATGTCACGTTGTGCGTGACATGGTGAAATATGGCTGTGCTGAGTTCAGTCGGTCAACAGAACACGGCAGATGGAAACCACACTGATACGGAAATTACGTATAGGGAAATGGGGTGGGGGGAAGGAACTTGGGAAGTGAGGGTTTAATCTAAATTTGGTTTTGGAGGAAAGGGAGAAAGGGAGGTGGGGACGAAAACATCAACTGTTGATATTTGACAAACTAAGTGCAGAGATATACAGTTAAGAGCTACTCAGTCACGGAATCAACAATGTCAGTCAACGTAACCTTCGTGTATTAAGGTAAAACAGGCATGAACCGGTGTAGAGGTGCACTCAATGCCGAACAACTCAGATAATGAAAGAGACTTATCGAAGACAAATATAACAATACAGAACAACTGAGATAATGAAAGAGACTTATCGAAGACAAATATAACAATACAGAACAACTGAGATAATGAAAGAGACTTATCGAAGATAACAATACAGAACTACTGAGATAATGAAAGAGACTTATCGAAGACAAATATAACAATACAGAACAACTGAGATAATGAAAGAGACTTATCGAAGACAAATATAACAATACAGAACAACTGAGCTAATGAAAGAGATTTAACCAAGACAAATATAACAATACAGAACAACTGAGATAATGAAAGAGATTTAACCAAGACAAATATAACAATACAGAACTACTGAGATAATGAAAGAGACTTATCGAAGACAAATATAACAATACAGAACAACTGAGATAATGAAAGAGATTTAACCAAGACAAATATAACAATACAGAACAGCTGAGATAATGAAAGAGATTTCACCAAGACAAATATAACAATACAGAACAGCTGAGATAATGAAAGAGATTTAACCAAGACAAATATAACAATACAGAACAGCTGAGATAATGAAAGAGATTTAACCAAGACAAATATAACAATACAGAACAGCTGAGATAATGAAAGAGATTTAACCAAGACAAATATAACAATACAGAACAGCTGAGATAATGAAAGAGATTTATCGAAGACAAATATAACAATACAGAACAGCTGAGATAATGAAATAGATTTATCGAAGACACATATAACAATGCAGAACAGCTGAACTAATGAAAGAGATTTAACCAGCGCCGGATTAGCCTAGTAGCAGAAGTAGCAAATGCTCAGGCCCCGCGCTTCTAGGAGGCCCTGGCCTATGTGACAGATGAAAATGGAAAAAAACCAGATGTCATATCAAAACACGAAAGCTGTCTGAATTTTTAGATGTTTGTGATGGTGCTGAATCCAACGAAATCGAAGCAGAAAATACAGAAGACGTGTCCCACTGTGTAGTAGTAGATGAAAGCAGTGCCTTAGAAGAATCATCATTACCAATATTACCATTAAGATCAGCAACTCTTCACGATTTAGCCACATTTTCACAAGACAAACTGAAATCGAATGTACAGCAAGTCCTTCCAATTTAGCCATATCATCTTCAAGCCAAAGAGAGGCAGAAAGCACAGCACATGCTTCTAATGTAGCAACATCATCTACAAGCCAAAAACACAACGAAAGTAAATGTACTCCAACGATATTGGTGAATGGCCAAACAACTTCAAACAATCCACGATTTTGTCGAAAGTCGTTTTTCACATACACACTACACCAACAAACAAAACTCACGTGAGAAATTGGTTGTGTTATACAGAAACTAAAGGACAACTGTTCTGTTTTGTTTGCAAAGTTATTGATTTAGGCTGTACCATAGAGTGACTGGTGTATTTGGAATACTCCGGGAGTTAAAATCTATTACAGAGGAAGAGATCTTGAAAAGAACTTCAAATATTGTCAGCTCTTACCAAGAGGATTTGGAAGAAAGCCTAGGCGACGAACTTATGCAGTTCATTGAACTTCTTAAAACTAATGTATATGGCCTTTTTCATCTTTACAAACGGTCAATTGGCAAGTGTTTTACTGTGACAACTTCTGAGTTTTCGCTTTTCTCTCTTGTCGTGCAGCTCGTATATAAGTCTCTTCTAAAAAGACTCTGCGCCCTTTCGTAATTTGGCTTTCCACACAGCTCTGTCATCAGCTAGTCACTCCCATGTGCTGGGATCTATAGAAAATTTTTCATTGAGGCTTTGCAGACATCTTTATATCTGAGCAGTGGTCTGCCTTGGTGCCTCTTCCTCTCCGAAAGTTCACAGAACAACATTTGTTTTGGTATGCGGCAAGTTTCCATTCTTCTCACATGTCCCAACCATCTTAGTCGTCTACTGCTGTAAAACTAATGTAGCTGCTGCTATTAGCAACGAAAAGCATGAGGCTCTTGAACTGCAATTTAATAAACTTGTAAAGGAAAATTCATTAGAGTCGTGTTTCCCAAATGTAGAAATAGTCTTACGAATTTATTTGTCTTTAATGATTACTAACTGCAGCGGAGAACGTTCTTTTCAACATTAAAGCGTATAAAAAGTGAGTTAAGAAACACGATGGGACAAGATCGTCTAAATAACCTCACCTTAATGAACATTGAATGTAATTTACTTAGAGAAATTGATTTGTCTAGTGCTATCTCTTCTTCTTCTTCTTTGCGTTCGTTCTTTAGGACCAATTTTAATCACTCTTTGTGATATGTTTGATCTTTGCCAAGAACGTGATACGTTGCACATTGGTTTGGTAGGCCCCTAAACGCATAGACTTCGATGCGTTTAGGACACGTGCATCCGATTTCAGCCAAACCTCCGAAGTCGCCTCTTACGACATGCGTGGCAGGTAACAGTGGTTCTATTCTTTACAACCCAAATTTGGGCCCCGGTAACCACTCGGCAAGTGCTATCTCTAAATTTGCTCACATTAAATCGAGACAAGTTTGTTTGTAAAAGTTGTGTTTTATTTTATTATCATACAAAACCTAGGGCCCGCGCTAAAATTTGCTACGGGCCCCGCGCTAGCCTAATCCGGCACTGGATTTAACCAAGACAAATATAACAATACAGAACAGCTGAGATAATGAAAGAGATTTATCGAAGACACATATAACAATACAGAACAACTCAGATAATGAAAGAGATTTAACCAAGACAAATATAACAATACAGAATAACTGAACTATTGAAAGAGACTTATCGAAGACACATGTAACAATGCAGAACTACTGAGCTAATGAAAGAGATTTAACGAAGACAAATATAACAACACAGAACAGCTGAGATAATGAAAGAGATTTAACCAAGACAAATATAACAATACAGAACTACTGAGATAATGAAAGAGATTTAACGAAGACACATATAACAATACAGAATAACTGAACTATTGAAAGAGACTTATCGAAGACACATGTAACAATGCAGAACTACTGAGCTAATGAAAGAGATTTAACCAAGACAAATATAACAATACAGAAGATGACCAGAGAAACAGTAGGGAAGAACAATTGAAGTGATGACCAGAGAAACTGTAGGGAAGAACAATAGAAGACAAGACAATAGAAACTGTAGTGAAGAACATTAGAGGAGAGGACTAGAGAACAATGGAAGAAGGGTCTAGAGAAATGGTAAGGAAGAACAATAGAAGAGAGAACAAGAGCAACATTAGAGAAGAAAAATAGAAGAGGGACTAAAGAAACTTTAGGGAAGAACAATGGTAGAGGGGACTAGAGAAATGGTAAGGAATAGCAATAGAAGAGAGGACAAAAGAAACATTGAGGAAGAACAATAGAAGAGAGAACTAAATAAATGTTAAGGAAGAACAATCGAAGAGAGAACTAAAGAAACGTTAAGGAAGAACAATAGAAGAGGGGACAAGAGAAACATTAAGGAAGAACAATAGAAGAGAGAACTAAAGAAACGTTAAGGAAGAACAATAGAAGAGAGAACTAAAGAAACGTTAAGGAAGAACAATAGAAGAGGGGACAAGAGAAACGTTAAGGAAGAACAATAGAAGAGAAAACTAAAGAAATGTTAAGGAAGAATAATAGAAGAGGGGACTAAGAAACGCTAGGGAAGAACAATGGAAGAGGGGACAAGAGAAACTGTAGGGAAGAACAAGAGAAGAGAGGATAAAAGAAACGTTAAGGAAGAACAATATGAAGAGAGGACCATAGAACAATGGAAAAAAAAAACGGATTGAAAACGATGTTCCCATACACCACAGACATAAAAGACACAATTAGACAACAAAGCATTCATCATCAAGGTGCGTATCCTTTATAGGACGTTGCTCTTTGCAGCACATCTGAAATTCACTCTGTCTCTAGTCAGTTCACCCACTTCGTCGATGGTCATATTCATGGTTTCTTTAATATCTTGTAGCCATCGTATTCTTGGTCTGCCTCTGCGTCCTGGAACCCTGCCCTCTAGTATTGTTCTTTCCAAGCCATCGTGACGCTTGATGTGACCAAAGTATGTAATTTTCTGTATAGTATGTCAGCCAACAAAATTTTTCTGTATAGTATATCAGCCAATTCTCTTTAACATTTAGTTCTTTCAGGACATCAATGTTCTTTTTTTTTATTCTGTCCATGGTATTCGTAGGATCTTTCTGTAGCATTTAGTTTCGAAGCACTGAATTTTTGTTCTTAATTTTTGTGTAATAGTCCATGATTCACAACCATAAGTAGCCACTGGTCTTATGCATGCATGATTCAAATGCATGCTCTCAATATTTTTAATTTTAGTATTTTGCTGGTGCTTTGCACATGTTCTTCATTGTGTTTAACTTCTTGATTGCTATTGCCAATCTTCTTGAGATCTCTTTGGAGCAGTCATCGTTATTGTTAATTATTGAGCCCAGATATTCGTAGCTCTCTACACATTGGAGTTCTTCATTGTTTATTTGAAGCATTAACTCCCCTAAAATAAAACTATTTAACTAAAAACGAAACAAATGTGAAAAACTGAAAATGTAAAATTAAAAATATACAACAATGAGAGTGAAATATATAAATAAAATATATACAACAATGAGAGTGAAATATATAAATAAAATATATACAACAATGAGAGTGAAATATATAAATAAAATATAAACATTAAAACGAGACAGAGGAAGGCAGAGAAAGAAAATGTTGGGTAGCCTGGCTTCATGGCACGGAAGAACGTCAACATCTGAGATGATAACAAACACCCAGAGACAGGGATTTGTGGAGATTCATGATCGCCTACGTCAGCCGACGTAGATGATGATGATATATATCAAATATATACACATGAATAATGGAGCATGAGAAGAGACATTGTGATATTGAACGGACAAAAAGAAACTAAATATTCTTTTAACGTTTAATTTCTGTGGGCTTTCCTTTAATTATAAATATAGCCCCTAGCTCGCGTATTTCTCTTTTGCTTTGTACTTTTTATCTTTTAGAATAAGGATTATTTGAAATGAAAATAAATTCTTTATAAAACAATTGTTTTCAAACGTGCTTTAGCTGTTACAAAAATAGCTATCACACAAGCCATTAAAACAGCGCAAGACAAAAACAGAAAACCACGACACTGGAAACAAACAACACGGTAACAGTGTGTCGACAAAAGAAAAAGAAGAAGAAGAAGCTATCATCAAAGATGGCTGCACATTTTATTAGGGACTCTGCATTGCATACATCTACGCCTTCGTCGCCTCTGTAGTGAGGACGGCGATTTTCTTGATAGAGCTCACGAGATGCTGGATTTCTTCCGCCAGCGCCTATACCCGGAGAATGTGCTTACATCTGCCATGCATCGGGTTCAGCTAATTGCTCGCCAGGAGGCCCTATCTCACATACATAGAACCCCCAATTCTGACAGGGTTAAACTTATCTTAACTTTCCACCCTCATAGTTCCCTGGTGAAAAAGGTCTTATTCCATCATCTCCTATTCTTCAGTCTGATCCTGAGACACGTTCAGTCTTCCAACACTATCCTTTGGTGGCTTACAGACGGAACAGAAGCCTCAAGGATATGTTGGTACACAGTCGCCTCAAGCCTAATATCCAGAGTCACTTGGGCACCATTCAGTGCGGACGTCGGCGCTGTAATACATGTGCATATGTAATACAGACCCCCACTGTCTCTTTTCCAAAAGCTACGTATGCCATTCAAGACAGTTTCACGTGTGAGTCCCGCAATATCATCTATGCCATCACCTGCAAACGATGCAACAAGTCCTATATTGGCGAAACCGGTAAGAGACTCAGTGACCGATTCGCCCAACACTTACGCGATATTCGCCAATGCTCTGTGACTCCTGTGGCCACTCATTTCAACGATACTGGCCATTCAGGAGTTGACGATGTCCAGGTCACAGCCATCCGATCATGTTCCTCCGATGATTGCAGTCGATTCGCCCTGGAGAACCGTTTTATTTCATTCTATCACACTTTGCGACCTCTTGGACTCAACGCATTACATTCCTATGCTTCTTAGTACTGTCTTATCTCGTGCCTTGTTATCTATATGTGTGTTTGCTCCATATATGTGTCATTTATCCACTATATTGTTTATTGTTCCTCTCCTTTTCCACTTTCGGTTTTTGTGTTGCACTCATTTCGTTGTTCGTTTTTATTCCCAGATTTTCATTAGATAGGTTTATGTTTCCACATGTAATCGTCCATTTGCAGTGTTCCTCGAAATTCGTCATTCTTGTTGTGTTGTTTGCTTGATAAAGGCCTTTTGGTCGAAACGTTGCTGTTTATCGTCACTGTTTATGTATTTTGTAAAACTGTAGTACTTTGTGTTTACGTGTTTAGCTAGTTAATTAGTTACAGAGATATGATGTTTAAAAGATAATTAGTTCCTTCAAACTTGGAAAGAAAATGATAATTTCATTCCGACAGAAGTGACTGTATCCATATCAAGCAAAGAATACAACAGGAGTATAAACAAGATAGTACCCATACACGTTTATTTTTGTTTTGAGAACCGTGATAGTATAATGGCTAGTGCACTTTCTTCGTAGTCGAGTGGTCTCAGAATCATATTCTCAACTCTGGGTGGGATTTATTTGATCCTACTAGGTCGATCAAGCCTTAGTTAAGTACCAGATTTAAAAAAATGGTAATTAAAGGTCGTCGTCGATATGTTGATCACATCATCCTTCGTCGGGCGTTGGTCAAAGAAAATACGGACTTAAAACTGTATTTCACATATGACCTCATGTTATTAAAATTGGTTCGTTACCTTCTAGTGTTCTACTTACATATCTTTGTTTTTAATGTTCTTTTATAATGAACGATACTTTAAATAAAAGAATAAAAGGTAAAAGTTATATGTTCTTTTATAATGAATGATCCCTGAAATAAAAGTATAAAAAGATAAAATTAATGTTCTTTTATAATGAACGATCCCTGAAATAAAAGGATAAAAGATCAAATTAATGTTCTTTTATAATGAACGATACTTGAAATAAAAGGATAAAAAGATCAAATTAATGTTCTTTTATAATGAACGATACTTGAAATAAAAGGATAAAAAGATCAAATTAATGTTCTTTTATAATGAACGATACTTGAAATAAAAGGATAAAAAGATCAAATTAATGTTCTTTTATAATGAACGATACTTGAAATAAAAGGATAAAAAGATCAAATTAATGTTCTTTTATAATGAACGATCCCTGAAATAAAAGGATAAAAAGATAAAATTAATATGTTCTTTTATAATGAACGATCCCTGAAATAAAAGGATAAAAAGATCAAATTAATGTTCTTTTATAATGAACGATCCCTGAAATAAAAGGATAAAAAGATCAAATTAATGTTCTTTTATAATGAACGATACTTGAAATAAAAGGATAAAAAGATCAAATTAATGTTCTTTTATAATGAACGATACTTGAAATAAAAGGATAAAAAGATCAAATTAATGTTCTTTTATAATGAACGATCCCTGAAATAAAAGGATAAAAAGATCAAATTAATGTTCTTTTATAATGAACGATCCCTGAAATAAAAGGATAAAAGGTAAAATGTATATGTTCTTTTATAATGAACGATCCCTGAAATAAAAGGATAAAAGATAAAATTAATGTTCTTTTATAATGAACGATCCCTGAAATAAAAGGATAAAAAGATCAAATTAATGTTCTTTTATAATGAACGATCCCTGAAATAAAAGGATAAAAAGATCAAATTAATGTTCTTTTATAATGAACGATCCCTGAAATAAAAGGATAAAAGATCAAATTAATGTTCTTTTATAATGAACGATCCCTGAAATAAAAGGATAAAAAGATCAAATTAATGTTCTTTTATAATGAACGATCCCTGAAATAAAAGGATAAAAAGATCAAATTAATATGTTCTTTTATAATGAACGATACTTGAAATAAAAGGATAAAAAGATCAAATTAATGTTCTTTTATAATGAACGATACTTGAAATAAAAGGATAAAAAGATCAAATTTATATGTTCTTTTATAATGAACGATACTTGAAATAAAAGTATAAAAAGATCAAATTAATGTTCTTTTATAATGAACGATCCCTGAAATAAAAGGATAAAAGATCAAATTAATGTTCTTTTATAATGAACGATCCCTGAAATAAAAGGATAAAAAGATCAAATTAATGTTCTTTTATAATGAACGATCCCTGAAATAAAAGGATAAAAAGATCAAATTAATATGTTCTTTTATAATGAACGATCCCTGAAATAAAAGGATAAAAAGATCAAATTAATATGTTCTTTTATAATGAACGATCCCTGAAATAAAAGGATAAAAAGATAAAATTAATGTTCTTTTATAATGAACGATCCCTGAAATAAAAGGATAAAAGATAAAATTAATGTTCTTTTATAATGAACGATCCCTGAAATAAAAGGATAAAAAGATCAAATTAATATGTTCTTTTATAATGAACGATACTTGAAATAAAAGGATAAAAAGATAAAATTAATATGTTCTTTTATAATGAACGATACTTGAAATAAAAGGATAAAAAGATCAAATTAATGTTCTTTTATAATGAACGATACTTGAAATAAAAGGATAAAAAGATAAAATTAATATGTTCTTTTATAATGAACGATCCCTGAAATAAAAGGATAAAAAGATAAAATTAATGTTCTTTTATAATGAACGATCCCTGAAATAAAAGGATAAAAAGATAAAATTAATATGTTCTTTTATAATGAACGATACTTGAAATAAAAGGATAAAAAGATCAAATTAATGTTCTTTTATAATGAACGATACTTGAAATAAAAGGATAAAAAGATCAAATTAATGTTCTTTTATAATGAACGATACTTGAAATAAAAGGATAAAAAGATCAAATTAATGTTCTTTTATAATGAACGATCCCTGAAATAAAAGGATAAAAAGATAAAATTAATGTTCTTTTATAATGAATGATCCCTGAAATAAAAGGATAAAAAGATAAAATTTATATGTTCTTTTATAATGAATGATCCCTGAAATAAAAGGATAAAAAGATCAAATTAATGTTCTTTTATAATGAACGATACTTGAAATAAAAGGATAAAAAGATCAAATTAATGTTCTTTTATAATGAACGATACTTGAAATAAAAGGATAAAAAGATCAAATTAATGTTCTTTTATAATGAACGATCCCTGAAATAAAAGGATAAAAAGATAAAATTTATATGTTCTTTTATAATGAATGATCCCTGAAATAAAAGGATAAAAAGATAAAATTTATATGTTCTTTTATAATGAATGATCCCTGAAATAAAAGGATAAAAGATAAATTAATGTTCTTTTATAATGAACGATACTTGAAATAAAAGGATAAAAAGATCAAATTAATGTTCTTTTATAATGAACGATACTTGAAATAAAAGGATAAAAAGATCAAATTAATGTTCTTTTATAATGAACGATCCCTGAAATAAAAGGATAAAAGATAAATTAAAATGTTCTTTTATAATGAATGATCCCTGAAATAAAAGGATAAAAAGATAAAATTTATATGTTCTTTTATAATGAATGATCCCTGAAATAAAAGGATAAAAAGATCAAATTAATGTTCTTTTATAATGAACGATACTTTAAATACAAGGAAAACCTAACTGTCGGTGAAATGATATCGTTGTTTATGGTATTAAAATATGAATTTGTGATAAATTTGTTGGTTTGGTGGAATTCTTGACAGTGTCAATATATGAAAAATATAGTATATTGAAAGCGATGCAATGTGCAAATTTCCTAAAATAAACATACAAGTGGACTAACTTATAAAAAATTAAAAACATTTAATGAGTGGGAACAGAAACTGCATGGTGCAGTGAGTAATGACATTACTGCTAGCATTAAATCCTCCCCCACTCATTATCAAATAGCTTGTCCTGAGCAGAACTTTGTCACACTAACAGTCTTTCGGAATTTCTTTCAAAGGTCAGTTGCCCTGGCTTTGCAGCGTCATGCTCAAATCATCAGATCTCCCAAAGAATCCATCTTCTCCGTGGTCTTCCTCTTCACTTCTTAGCCTGAATGATGTCTTCCTTCACGGACTTCTTCAACCTTCGTGTCTTTTTATATGTTCAAAATACTCAATTTTCTGATTTGTAGCATCAGCCTGTTTTGATAAATTTTGAGGTTTTGTTTTGGACAGATCTAACTATTCTCTGTCCATGATACACGGGTTACTCTTCTGTAACACTTATATTCAAAAGCACGCACATACATACATTTTTCCCTGCCTTGTTAAATGTTCATACTTCCCACCCATACGTTGCCACTGGAAATATTTACACTCATAGTATTCCTATGTTTTCCCTATCAGTACCAGTCCATACTGCTTTACCTCTTCTTCCCCTTTCAACTCCCAACGGAGCACTGCTTTTACTTGCTTAATTGTTTGTTAGGTTGCTAGTAAGATTGCATATAGGGGAAGACTGCAGTAAAACTATTTAGCAATGGAGAAACATGAAAAACAAAGTACTATAGTTTTACAAAATACAAAAACAATAACAATACGCAGCAACGTTTTGACCAAAAGTCCTTTATCAAGCAAAGTATACAACAGAAGTGAAGAATTTCACTTCTCCACAACTACACAACATGTAGAGTCAAACAACAAGTTTCTAACGGCCCAAAAATGAAAATATGTGACTAAAATGGAATAACGAAATAAATGCAAATAACTAGAAGTGGACAAAAGAAGATACACAATAGAAATCAAATATATAAATATAAATATAATATCTACAATGTTATTACTAAAGTTGATAATCCAGATGTCAAGCCTACCCATTGTTGGTCAATGAATACATTCAAATACCTGCATGCAATTCTTGATGATAATCCAGATGTCAAGCCTACCCATTGTTGGTCAATGAATACATTCAAATACCTGCATGCAATTCTTGATGATAATCCAGATGTCAAGCCTACCCATTGTTGGTCAATGAATACATTCAAATACCTGCATGCAATTCTTGATGATAATCCAGATGTCAAGCCTACCCATTGTTGGTCAATGAATACATTCAAATACCTGCATGCAATTCTTGATGATAATCCAGATGTCAAGCCTACCCATTGTTGGTCAATGAATACATTCAAATACCTGCATGCAATTCTTGATGATAATCCAGATGTCAAGCCTACCCATTGTTGGTCAATGAATACATTCAAATACCTGCATGCAATTCTTGATGATAATCCAGATGTCAAGCCTACCCATTGTTGGTCAATGAATACATTCAAATACCTGCATGCAATTCTTGATGATAATCCAGATGTCAAGCCTACCCATTGTTGGTCAATGAATACATTCAAATACCTGCATGCAATTCTTGATGATAATCCAGATGTCAAGCCTACCCATTGTTGGTCAATGAATACATTCAAATACCTGCATGCAATTCTTGATGATAATCCAGATGTCAAGCCTACCCATTGTTGGTCAATGAATACATTCAAATACCTGCATGCAATTCTTGATGATTCTTCTTCTTCTTTGCGTTCGTTCTTTACGACCAATTTTAATCACTCTTTGTGATATGTTTGATCTTTGCCAAGAACGCGTATACGTTGCACATATTCTTGATGATAATCCAGAGGAAAGATTGGAAGATTTATTAATTGAAGATGAAAACATTGACGATGAGTGTGATATGGTTACATAACCCGTAAACTGAACATTCAAATATCATACAGGTTGGCTGGCTTTGCCACCATATCATGGTGCCAGCCAGTGGATAGAGATGACATTCTGAACACCCTCATAGTGTATGACCGCAAAGAGGATTTTCATTTAAACCAATTTAGGTCAACTGATAGATTGCAAGAGTTTGGATTGAAGATTTGAGTAGCCAAAAAAGAATAGCACAACAGGTATAGGAGAAGGTTCATCAATCAAAATCGAACTGGCATGGTCAGTCGCTGGCCGCTGTTGTGGATATTGCGAAGGAGATCGGAGCACATATGAGCATGCCCGGAGTGCGATGAAGATATTCTAAATTGAAACTAAAACTCAAATGTCGTGGCATTTTATCACCCAAAAATGGTACCTTCTGTCAGAATCAAATTATACATAGAATGATAGTAATATCTTATACTTATAATAACACTGTCAAGAAGATAATATGAGGATCATCATCCAAAACAGGAGTTGGAGTTGGATCGGACATGTGTAACGCATGAAGATTAATTCTATCCCGAAACCTGCACTGAGATGGCTAGATGAGGGTAAGCGAAAACATGGAAGATACAAAACGACATAGAGAAGAACAGTAGAACAAGATTGAAAGAAATGAATCACAGCTGGAACATAATGCAGAGGACGACCAAAAGAGAGAAAAATAAGAAAAGTAATACAACATATTTTTGCAATGATTAAACTTTTCCTTGAGGGTCACATTGTTGATTGCCCTCATTGTGAGATCCCTCATTGTGAGATCCCTCTTGTGAGATCCTCTTTGTGAGATCCTCCATTGTGAGATCCTCATTGTGAGATCCCTCTTGTGAGATTCCTTATTGTGAGATCCCTCATTGTGAGATCCCTCATTGTGAGATCCCTCATTGTGAGATCCCTCTTGTGAGATCCTCTTGTGAGATCCTCTGTGAGACCCCTCTTTGTGAGATCCCTCTTGTGAGATCCTCTTACTTGTGAGATCCCTCATTGTGAGATCCCTCTTGTGAGATCCTCTGTGAGATCCTCTTGTGAGATCCTCTTGTGAGATCCCTCTTTGTGAGATCCTCTTTGAGATCCTCTGTGAGACCCCTCTTGTGAGATCCCTCTTGTGAGATCCCTCATTGTGAGATCCTCTTTGAGATCCTCTTGTGAGATCCCTCATTGTGAGATCCTCTTTGTGAGATCCCTCTTGTGAGATCCCTCTTGTGAGATCCTCTTGTGAGATCCCTCATTGTGAGATCCTCATTGGAGATCCTCTTGTGAGATCCTCTTGTGAGATCCTCTTGTGAGATCCTCTTCCCGACCCCATTTCTCACCAGTTATAATTCAGACGCAATCATGGTGCCTAATCTGGTGCTTGTGTCTGATTTTCTTTCGTGGAAGCTTGCTATCCTTATCAGTGCTCCTTGCTACTCAGGCGAGCCTTATTGCGACTGCATATGTACATTTAATTTAGATTCACAAGGAAATAATCAGGGTTTCGTGTAGTCCAGTCGCATGCTGTGTGCACACCAAGGATTTTTATCCCAAGCTGAACCCGAATCCCGAAATATTCACGGCACCTGGTCACTAATGCAGCCTGTAACACCAAGAAAATTCCGTATAGTGTTCCGTATAGTCACCGTCGTAGTAGAACGAACCTACATACAAACATATCAATAGTTTATGTCTCTCCACGCTCATAAATTATTTATATATCAAATCTTACTTACATCTGTCTGGAGGTTGTTCCTGCTTTCCACACATGGGCGTCACTCCGTTTTGATCTGGACACGCCACCGGAATGAACTGATACGATTTGAAATCCCTACCACATGCAGGTGAGACACTGTTGTCGCAATGGTAGCATTTGATTGCAAAAACTGAAATCAAGGAAAATTCTTAAGTAAAAATGGACATTAAAATATATGTACATATAACAGTTTCTGCTGTATGGTCTCCCACTAGTTCTGTGACTGTTCAACAGATCCACAACAAATTGGATGTCATGATTTGTACATATAACAGTTTCTGCTGTATGGTGCCCAACTAGTTCTGTGGCTGTTCAACAATTCCACAACAAATTGGATGTCATGATTTGTACATATAACAGTTTCTGCTGTATGATCTCCCACTAGTTCTGTGACTGTTCGACAGATCCACAACAAATTGAATGTCATGATTTGTACATACTTGCCTGAGCTGCAGAGTGCGGAGTGTGTTTAATCAGCGAGCGACGGGAACCATCAGTATGCATACTCTTCGATATCTGTTAGGGAGACTGAGCACCTATGGGTCTGCCCGGAATGCAATGACGTCAGTTCGGTAACCAATAACCAATAACATATAAAGGACAAGAAACATGGCTCACTACCATTATTTGTGCTGATAATATATATATATATATATATATATATATATATATAACATATACGATTTAGCTGAACACACCTGGACATACTGGAGTCGTGGCCAACGTTACAAACTGGCCTAAATGCTCTATTTGTCAAGATGGAGGGTGAGGCGGATTATTCAAACGTGTTTAGTAAACATATGGACATTTTAGTAAACATACGGACTCAAACGAACTTCTTCAGTAAACATAACAACAAAATAATGATGCATAGTAAGTGCTGTGTACCAAAATGTAGATCAAATTACGATTGTAATTATATATGTATAATATAAGTTAATTTAACAAGTACCTTCTTCAGTAAACCTAACTGTTGTCAGTGTTGTAAACAATAAAACATATCAATAAAATAACGATGCCTAGCTAGTAAGTAATGTGTACCAAAATGTAGATCAAATTACGATTATAATTATATGTGTATAATTTAACAATTACCTTCTTTAATAAACATAACAACAAAATAACGATGCCTAGAAAGTGTTGTGTACCAAATTGTAGATCTAATTATGAGGGAGATTATGTTAAAGCATTCAAGGTTCCAAATTAAAATCGTCAGGAAATTCGGGACAAATGGATCAAAAATATTCCACGTCAAGATTGGCTTCCCACGAAACATAGTGTTGTTTGTATCAAACATTTTAGAGAAGAAGATTTAGTACGTTCAGATAAATATACAGATGCAAATGATGTAGAACACATTATTGACAGGCGTTGTGTAGTTTTAAAACCTGATGCTGTTCCCACTGTGTTTCCTAACCTTCCATCTTATATGTCAAAAGCGCCTGTCGTTCTTCGTAAGAATCCACAAGCACGAGCTACAGCAGTACAAGAAAGGTAAAATAAAGATGTTGAAGATTGGCTGGCGTCAGATCTGATCAGTGATTTTAAAGTTTTTCAGGACAATTATGAAGCAAGGTTACAAGATAATTTAAATGCAAAGTTTCTGCAGATTTGTAAAGACAAGGAATATGTTCTATTGTACACTGTAATTGTTGAAACCATGGAAGCACCAGCTATAGGACTAAGTATTAAAATAGACCAGGACATGTCCTTTACTGTTCACCTGAAGGGAGTTTCATAGAAAAAAGTTCCTTTAACTGGCTGTCAAGTAGTGGAAAATTGAGAGATGGTCTCATGTTGAGAATCTTTTGTCCTATTGTTTATATAAAGATTTAGAAGAATATCGAACTGTTGACTATTACATGACAAAGGCACATGCTAATCTGGTTGAAGCAATTAGTTTATCATCCACCACCACAAGCACTAGTGTTGTGCCAGAGAAAACACTTCAATTCCTCGCTGAACAGTTGCAGCTGGTCAGAACTCCAGATAACAGAAAACGGTACAGCAGTAACACCCACTGTTTTGCATTCATGACATATATAAAATCCTCAGTATGCTACAGATTTCTAAGAAGATCAAATTATCTGTGTCTTCCCATCATGGCACACTCAGAAATTTAATTATGCCATTGACAAAGTCTGTAGATTCTGACATCAGTAAATATTTACAGATCAAGAGCAGCAAACTTTCTGCAACTGGCCAAATTGTAGCCATTCAGATGGATGAAATTTATGTCAAAGCTGCACTAAATTATACTGGAGGAAAATTGATTGACACAGCATCAAATGCAGTCGAAAGTGCTACCACTGTGCAGGCATTTTTTTATTTCTTCAATATTTGGCAATTACACTGAAGTGGTTGGACTAATTCCAATGAAGAAGATGACTTGCAAGGAAATTTGATTCAGACTATACAGACAGTGCAGTCCGTTGGTTTTAAAGTCCTGGCTGTTATTGTGGATAACAATGCAGTAAACAGAAAAGTGTACAAACAACTTGCAGGAAGTTCACAGAATGCATACACTTTTGAGAATCCAGTGTATTCTGGAACACCAATCTTTTTGCTTCATGATTCAGTACATATATTGAAATGCATATGGCACAACTGGATCAACCAGAAGGACACGGAGCAAACTTTTGTTTTCCCTTGTTATCCTGTATCACAATCAGAGGAACTCATGAGAGCAAAGATATCCAGCTTGAAAATTTTGTATAATAAAGAATGTAACAACATTACCAAATTAGCACCTGCGATTACTCACAAAGCACTGTTTCCATCTAGTTTTGATAGGCAGAAGGTATCTCTAGCCCTTGCTGTGTTCAACGAGTATAATGTTGCAGCTCTACGGCTCAGTGATCAGGAGGATGGTACTGCAACTTTTATTAATACAATACTACAGTGGTGGAACATTATAAATGTTAAAAATAAATTTATTGGAACAAAGCTTCGAAACCCATTTGCCATGCCTATAACAGCTACTGATAAAACTAATTTGTTGAATTTGGAACAGCTATGCAAATGGGTGGAAGCATGGCATAATCTACCAGTAAGAGAAGGAAGCTCACCAGGGAAACATTCCATGCTTTGATTCACACATTGAAGGCAATGATAGATTTAACTAAATATGCATTCACAAACATCATGAACATAGAGTACATCTTGTTAGGAAAACTACAAACGGACAATCTTGAGGCCAGATTCAGTGAGTACAGGCAACTTTCAGGAGCAAACTACCTTGTTTCTGTGCAGCAAATTTTGGAAACTGAAAAGAAACTAAGGATTTATTCTGTTTTGTGTATGTGCTCCTCGAGATGTGGTGATATTCCAATTCGTGACTTATTAGCAGTGTTCAGTACAGACAATGAGATGGAGACAAGTGCTGCCAAGCAAGGAGACCCATGGTTTGAAGTGAATGTAGAAAATTCTGAAATCATAGTGCCTGACGGAACTGTGGATGTACTTGTCTACATCAGTGGATTTGCTGCCTACAGACTGTGTAGAAGATTAAAGTGCCCTTCATGTTGCCTACTTATTCAGCAAGCTAAGGGCATTACAGCAGAAATTGAACCTGATCTGTCCTGGTTAGACTACACACATTTAATAGATAGGGGTGGACTGAAGTACCCATCACAAGACCTCACTGTTCTCTGCTTCATATCATATCTAGTTGTTCAAAAGCTGATATCATCTGAATATGAAGATAAGTTCTTGGCCACGACAAACCAGAAGGAGATTGTCATACAAATTGTAACTGCTAGCTACTTAAAATTCTCATTAGACAGTACTGCATGTGTCTGTGGAGCTCAAAAAAGAAAAACTTTATTGTCCGCGGTTCCAACATTTGCTAACATTTTCCTCAACAATTATAGAAAAAATAAGGAATGATCAATGCAATGTTCAGCAAACTGCTTCTTCACAAAAAGGAAAGTAGCAAAATTCAGTAGTAGATAAATATATTTATGTAATACTGTTTAGTTTCTGTGCTAATCAAGCTGTGGTGATGTGCAAACTTGTGACTGACTAATTCATGGATTACTGATAAGTGATGTTAGTTTATGTGCTAATCAAGATGTGGTGTTGTGCAAACATGTAGCTTACTTATTCATGGATAACTGAAGAGAGACTACCATAAGCTGAAGTAAGTACAATAGTTATCATATTTAAAATTAATCTAAGTATTCTGTATAAAATTAAACTAAAATAGTATGTGAGAGCAACAACTATAGCTACTCATCAGAAAACATCTTCTATAATACACACATGCATCCAACAACAAGTTTCTAACATCTGCAAGATGTATTGTCTAGATCAGCGTTTCCCAATAGTAACAGTCAATAGTTAGTCTGTAAGAATACACCGCCTCAGCCTGTGACGTCACATGGCAATATTGCCGTCCGCGCTGAGGCCAGTTTGTAACGTTGGCCACGCTGGAGTGCAGGGTAATGAGCGTGCTGAATTGTTCCATTCAAGCTGGCAGAAGTATGGAGAGAGTCGATGTCATAACTGAGGTACGCAGCATTAGTCCGCGAATAAGGAGTTAAGTTTGGACATGCCCGACATTGTCGTCTTCGGGGTACAGAGAGAGAAGGTATACTAATCAACTTATCATGGGTACGGTCAGCAAGTGGACTCTAGGATGACAGCTGTAGCAGAAGACGGAGCACGCATGGGAATGCTCAATGTGTCATGACGTCGATCGCATAACATAACATATATATATATATATATATATATGATGGCGCAAGAGATAATGATGTCATTGTTTATGTTGATGGATCTCTTCTGTCCAGAGATAAATCGGATTGGGGATTCCCAAATAATATGAAGGATTGTTATCTAACAGGGTAGAGCTTCTCATATAATAACATCCAGCATGAGGATGGAATCTGAGACATCTACTGAAGATCTGTACTGGATTTCTCGGGAAAAGCTAAACAAGTCATTGTGTGATGGCTCGTGTTTCATACAATCCAAACGGTTGTTACCATACGAGTAGGTTGCAGTTTTAGATTTCTCAAGCATCAATTCTCTCGTGTCTTTTGCCCGGGGTTCGTAGTAATGAACGAGCTGAAATACTTGTGAAAGCACTTTTTTTCTGATCCAGACGCACTTGAGCTTTCAGCTCTTCGGCTTGGTATCATGGGCATCGTAACCCTTTGGTTCGGTGCCACGAACATCGTAAATTTGGAGAACCTGTGACTTTTCTGCCAGCCCGCAGAATTGAACCCACACTCAAAGGAAGCTTGTCATCCGTCTTCCAACGCGCCACGAACAAGCTGGGCAGGCAGCTGTAAAAGCACTTAATGTGGGGATATATGACCTGTATATAAATCAAATGTCCTGTGGCTTTTTCAGACTTTAGGGCATGCAATGCATGTCACTTCTTATTTCTATACTCTAGTATACAGGGGTAGGAAGGCCCCTTATTTCCTCAGGTATAGAGGTGACATAGTGAGGTATCACCAGGCCGAACCACACACACACACACACTAGATAAACACAAAAGTCATTCTCAGGGTTACACCCAGACCAACACAAAAGTCCTTCTCAGGACTATACACACATACTCAAACACAATAAGCAGCCCGTTTTTAACACCAGTCCCGGGTCACAGGGTGGCAACAAGAAAGGAGACAATACGCTCTAAAGTAACCCTCCAAAAAAGACATCCGTTGTAGGTTGAAAGGACGTGTCTCGGCCACATAGAGATATAATGCAATCTTACCTGGCCAGATTATTCCACGATAACTCTGCGAAGAACATACGATCTTAAAACTGGACATAATTGACATCAGACGTAACATAAGTCGACAGGGATACAAGCTGGAACTAGTGAGAAGGGGGAGGAAGTGCACAATGGGAACTATCAGCATGCATATATTTCTCCATCTGCTGTTTATATCAAGCATCGTTGTTTCTACCTGAAATTTCTACCTGCATTAATATCGGGTTTGTTAACTGAGAACAAGTTGCATATGCTTCATTTAATATTTGGGTTTTTACTTTGAACAAACCAATTAACAGTGTACGATTTCAATTGTGAAATGAAAAGTTCTGTAGTTTAGGAAGAAAAAGACTTAGTTTTATTGTCGATTTGAAATTCAAACTTCTGATTAACATTTTAAATCTTGTCACTTGAGTGGAAGCACTGCAACTCGAGTTAGAGGTAGAGGATATGAAGTGAAGGTTAGATCGTTAGCAGATGATCTTGAGAATATTGAAAGACATAAATCGACATTGCATAACAGTACAAAATGTTTAAAATATCAAGACAGTAAATAATAATCGCATTTCTTCTGCATCTGCGTACACTCTTAAACGTCACCTTGAATGTGCTCAACGAAAATAGAAAGATGTTGTCATCTGAAGGTTGTTAGAGTTTCCAAATATCTTGTCACGGAATTTTGTGAGACGTCAATATTTCAACTGTTCTTAAGTATGTTGTTTTTATTCTCTTTTGCTAGCTATGAATTCAAGTGAAGTTATAGTGTCTAATAATATGGCAACTTTGAATGATGTAAAGACTTGTTTTTCTATTCACTAGTGTTTTCACCACGCCATTCAGGAAAACCTTACTTCGACTTCAGAGCTATTTGTAATTTAGATCACCAGGTTAAAGGTCAGCGTCTCATGTATTTCAACCTGCGTGTGCACACGGAGGCATTTTTATTTTGCCACGAAGTTTTCGAAACCCGAAGTTTCCAAAATAGTTCTCCACTCACTAGTGCAGAGTGCCCTTTCTTCTTCTTCTTCTTCGAACGCTCCATATCGACCACTTGTTAAACCACTCTTTGTCATTTGTATGTAATTTGAACCTAAGAGCGATTGTACGTTGTGCCAGCTATGCGCCTACAAGTAGGCAAGCACATCCGATTTCTGCAGCGCTTGTTACTTACTAGGGTAGCTTCTCTAGGCCCTTACTTCAGTCGCCTCTTACGACATGCATTGTAGGTCGCAGCGTTACTATTGTTTGCTCCATTTGAGGGACCCAGCTACACACAGGCGATTAAAATCTAAAGACCTTTACAAGAAAATGATGGAGGAACATTTCAGCGAAGATCAGCAAAACAAATTATAGCCACCCTATTGAAAAGATGTCACACACAAAAGAAAATACTTCAGATTGACGTATCTTAAGAAATTGTCTTCTATAAATTATACGGTATTTTGATGTAATCAAATCAATAACAAAAACCTCTAGAAAATAGGAAGTCGACGACGCTATGAAATATGTATCTACATTTTGAAAGCTGTAATAAATACATGATATATCAAGTTAAAATAGATTAAAGAGAAGAATTATAGACGAGTAAGACATTATTATGATAAATGTAAGACATTAGTGAGTCTTGGATATTCTGATATATATTTATGATATGCAATTGAGTGCAAACGATGAATAGTAGACACATTTTGTAAGCGATATTTAATCAGAGGATGTTTGACGCCAACTTTATTTTTCTATTATTGAATGAGATGGTTCGCTGTCGCTTATACATTGCAAAAGGGTATGGGAGATATACTATATGTCTGAGTAACAAGGCAATAGAAAGAGATTATATGTCAGAAAGGGTATGAGAAATATACTATATGTCTGAGTAACAAGGTAATAGAAAGAGATTATATGTCAGAAAGTGTATGAGAAATATACTATATGTCTGAGTAACAAGGTAATAGAAAGAGATTATATGTCAGAAAGGGTATGAGAAATATACTATATGTCTGAGTAACAAGGTAATATAAGGAGATTATATGTCAGAAAGTGTATGGGAAATATACTGTATGTCTGAGTAACAAGGTAATAGAAGGAGATTATATGTTAGAAAGTGTATGAGAAATATACTGTATGTCTGAGTAACAAGGTAATAGAAAGAGATTATATGTTAGAAAGTGTATGAGAGATATACTATATGTCTGAGTAACAAGGCAATAGAAAGAGATTATATGTCAGAAAGGGTATGAGAAATATACTATATGTCTGAGTAACAAGGTAATAGAAAGAGATTATATGTCAGAAAGTGTATGAGAAATATACTATATGTCTGAGTAACAAGGTAATAGAAAGAGATTATATGTCAGAAGTGTATGAGAATATACTATATGTCTGAGTAACAAGGTAATATAAGGAGATTATATGTCAGAAAGTGTATGGGAAATATACTGTATGTCTGAGTAACAAGGTAATAGAAGGAGATTATATGTTAGAAAGTGTATGAGAAATATACTATATGTCTGAGTAACAAGGTAATAGAAAGAGATTATATGTTAGAAAGGGTATGAGAAATATACTATATGTCTGAGTAACAAGGTAATAGAAGGAGATTATATGTTAGAAAGTGTATGAGAAATATACTATATGTCTGAGTAACAAGGTAATATAAGGAGATTATATGTCAGAAAGGGTATGAGAAATATACTATATGTCTGAGTAACAAGGTAATATAAGGAGATTATATGTCAGAAAGGGTATGAGAAATATACTATATGTCTGAGTAACAAGGTAATATAAGGAGATTATATGTCAGAAAGGGTATGAGAAATATACTATATGTCTGAGTAACAAGGTAATAGAAAGAGATTATATGTTAGAAAGGGTATGAGAAATATACTATATGTCTGAGTAACAAGGTAATAGAAGGAGATTATATGTTAGAAAGTGTATGAGAGATATACTATATGTCTGAGTAACAAGGTAATATAAGGAGATTATATGTCAGAAAGGGTATGAGAAATATACTATATGTCTGAGTAACAAGGTAATATAAGGAGATTATATGTAAGAAAGTGTATGAGAAATATACTATATGTCTGAGTAACAAGGTAATAGAAGGAGATTATATGTCAGAAAGTGTATGAGAAATATACTATATGTCTGAGTAACAAGGTAATATAAGGTGATTATATGTCAGAAAGTGTATGAGAAATATACTATATGTCTGAGTAACATACTTAAGAACAGTTGAAATATTGACGTCTCACAAAATTCCGTGACAAGATATTTGGAAACTCTAACAACCTTCAGATGACAATATCTTTCTATTTTCTTTGAGCACATTCAAGGTGACGTTTAAGAGTGTACGCAGATGCAGAAGAAATGCGTTTATTATTTACTGTCTTGATATTTTAAACATTTTGTACTGTTATGCAATGTCGATTTATGTCTTTCAATATTCTCAAGATCATCTGCTAACGATCTAACCTTCATTTCATATCCTCTACCTCTAACTCAAGTTGCAGTGCTTCCACTCAAGTGACAAGATTAAAAATGTTAATCAGAAGTTTGAATTTCAAATCGACAATAAAACTGAGTCTTTTTCTTCCTAAACTACAGAACTTTTCATTTCACAATTGAAATCGTACACTGTTAATTCTTCTTCTTCTTTCTCGAATCCTGTATGCCTCACAGCGTCAGGTCAGGAAGAGATTTCTAAAACGGGCCTAGTATGCGCTTCGTAGATAGTCTCCTTCGTCGCCTCTGTTATCTCTGAGGTCCATCTTTTGCGTGGCCGGCCTTTTGCTTTGTACCCATTGTATCGGAGCAGCATTGCTCTTTGGGTGCACTGTCTGATGGTAATCTGCTTACGTGACCGAACCATTTAATTTGTTGTTTCTTGATGAAGTCTAGTACTGATGTTGTACCACTTTTTCCTGATGTCTTCATTTCTCAACCGGTCTCTTCTTGTTACACCCAGCATTCTGCGTATTGGTTTGCTCAAAGGTAAAAAAAACAACCCAACAAATATTAAATGAAGCATATGCAACTTGTTCTCAGTTAACAAACCCGATATTAATGCACGCAGGTAGAAACAACGATGCTTGATATAAACAGCAGATGGAGAAATATATGCATGCTGATAGTTCCCATTGTGCACTTCCTCCCCCTTCTCACTCGTTCCAGCTTGTGTCCCTGTCGACTTATGTTACGTCTGATGTCAAATATGTCCAGTTTCAAGATCGTATGCTCGTTGAAGACAGAGTCATCGTGGAATAAACTGACCTGGTAACATTGCGTTATGCCTCTGTGTGGCCGAGACACGTCCTTTCAACTTACAACGATGCCTTTCTTTGGTTACTTTAGAGTGTATTGGTCTTCTTTCTTGTGCAGACCTGTGACCCGGGACTGGTCCTAAAAACGCGCTGCTTATTGTGTTCTGATATGTGTGTATAGTCCTGAGAAGCACTTTTGTGTTTATCTGGTGTGCGTGTGTGTGTGATTCGACCTGGTGAGACCTCACTATGTCACCTCAATACCTGAGGAAATAAGTGGGCTTTCCTACCCCATGTATAGTAGAGTACAGTAATGAGAAGTGACATGCATTGCATGCCCTAAAGTCTGAAACGTCTACAGGACATTTTATGTATATGCAGGTCATATATCCCTACACTAAGTGCTTTCATACCCGCCTGCCCAGCGTTTATAATCTCCTTATATTACCTTGTTACTCAGACATATAGTATATTTCTCATACCCTTTCTGACATATAATCTCCTTATATTACCTTGTTACTCAGACATATGGTGTATTTCGCATACACTTTCTGACATATAATCTCCTTATATTACCTTGTTACTCAGACATATAGTATATTTCTCATACCCTTTCTGGCATATAATCTCCTTATATTACCTTGTTACTCAGACAAATAGTATATTTCCCATACCCTTTCTGACATATAATCTCCTTCTATTACCTTGTTACTCAGACATACAGTATATTTCCCATACCCTTTCTGACATATAATCTCCTTATATTACCTTGTTACTCAGACATATAGTATATTTCTCATACCCTTTCTGACATATAATCTCCTTATATTACCTTGTTACTCAGACATACAGTATATTTCCATACACTTTCTAACATATAATCTCCTTCTATTACCTTGTTACTCAGACATACAGTATATTTCTCATACCCTTTCTGACATATAATCTCCTTATATTACCTTGTTACTCAGACATATAGTATATTTCTCATACCCTTTCTGACATATAATCTCCTATATTACCTTGTTACTCAGACATATAGTATATTTCTCATACACTTTCTGACATATAATCTCCTTATATTACCTTGTTACTCAGACATATAGTATATTTCTCATACCCTTTCTGACATATAATCTCCTTATATTACCTTGTTACTCAGACATATAGTATATCTCCCATACCCTTTTGCAATATATAAGCGACAGCGAACCATCTCATTCAATAATAGAAAAATAAAGTTTGGCGTCAAACATCCTCTGATTAAATATCGCTTACAAAATGTGTCTACTATTCATCGTTTGCACTCAATTGCATATCATAAATATATATCAGAATATCCAAGACTCACTAATGTCTTACATTTATCATAATAATGTCTTACTCGTCTATAATTCTTCTCTTTAATCTATTTTAACTTGATATATCATGTATTTATTACAGCTTTCAAAATGTAGATACATCTTTCATAGCGTCGCAGACTTCCTATTTTCTAGAGGTTTTTGTTATTGATTTGATTACATCAAAATACCGTATAATTTATAGAAGACAATTTCTTAAGATACGTCAATCTGAAGTATTTCCTTTTTGTGTGACATCTTTTCAATAGGGTGGCTATAATTTGTTTTGCTGATCTTCGCTGAAATGCTCCTCCATCATTTTCTTGTAAAGGTCTTTAGATTTTAATCGCCTGTGCGTTGCTGGGTCCCTCAAATGGAGCACAAAATAGTAACGCTGCGACCTACAAGGCATGTCGTAAGAGGCGACTGAGGTAAGGGTCTAGGGAATCTACCCGAGTAAATAAAAAGCATCGCAGAAATCGGATGTGCTTACTTACTTGTAGGCGCATAACTGGCACTTAACAGAGATATCTAACACAAACACTCAACACTTAATAGAATTATATGTAACACAAACACTCAACACTTAACAGAGTTATATGTAGCACAAACACTGAACACTTAACAGAATTATATGTAACACAAACACTCAACACTTAACAGAAGCGTAGACAACATAAAAACTTAACAAAAGTATATATTAAAAATTTAAAAAAATAAACGTTTGTTACTGCCTTTAGTATCGCTTTTATGTGGTGTATGTACCTGGGAATGTAATGTCCTCATGGCTAGTGCAGTCACCGCAGAACTGTTCACGTTAGGATTTTTCAGTATGTCCCCTACAAAAAAACTTCTTAGCCTTACTTTGGATTGAACCCGAGTCTCCCGCATGGAAGCCGCGCTCTAATCCATTTGACCAAACGCTTTACGAGAGGTATATAAAACAAAGAAAATCAACAAAATCGTACTGTTTAACACTTTTGAAGTAATTTTCAATTACAAAAAATCAGTAATTTATAAGGATTTAAGTGGAAGTCAACAGAACAAACTTAATACAGCTTGAGGCAAATTATAAAAAAAAACCATTACAAAAAATCAGTAATTTATAAGGATTTAAGTGAAGTCAACAAAACAAACTTAATACAGCTTGAGGCAAATTATAAAAAAAACCATTACAAAATCAGTCGTTTATAAGGATTTAAGTGGAAGTCAAACGAACAAACTTAATACAGCTTGAGGCAAATTATAAAAAAAAACCATTACAAAAAATCAGTCGTTTATAAGGATTTAAGTGGAAGTCAACAGAACAAACTTAATACAGCTTGAGGCAAATTATAAAAAAAAACCATTACAAAAAATCAGTCATTTATAAGGATTTAAGTGGAAGTCAACAAAACAAACTTAATACAGCTTGAGGCAAATTATAAAAAAAAACCATTACAAAAAATAATCAGTAAAAAACAAAAAAACCAAACCTACACTTTACTGAAGTTCACAGTGAAAGAAAAGAGTTACGAATTCAAGGAATATCTAACTAACAAACAGTAGAAACTAGAAGTTAGAGATAGCAGAATCAAATTAGTTCTGAACGAGAACGACCCGGAACAGAATTAGATCAAGTGGGATAGTTGCTGGCATACGCTCTACTGGGAGCATAGAAAATGTTGTAATAACAGTGGTAGAAATTTATCTGAATATAAATTTATTAAAATATATTAAAAAAATTTAACATATAAAGAAGTTGAACAAATTGAGATGCATTAAATTCTGATGAGCTTAATATCATAATTGGTTTCCTGCCTGTATCCTATGAACCTTCTTCTTCCTTTTTTTCTTTATATTTTCTAGTTATAAATCTGGTTTCCTGCTGATTGATGTCTACCCCTCCCCTACGAGAAGATTTTTTTTTTTACAGCAGTCCACATAACATTTGGAGGCAATTCTATTCCTACGTGTCAGAACAGCTCACTGACCAGTCTTCCCCTTTAATTAATTTCTGAATTACAGAGGTACTAAATCACCCTTAGATCTATTTAACGCTGGTAGGGGTAGTTTATCGTTGTTTGTCACTCGTAGGATAAGGTCTTTGCCCTCTTTCACTGTCTGCAATTCATTTATCCAGTTTACCCATAAGTATAAGTTGCTGTTAGCTAGCGTGACAGAGTCTAACTCTAGCATCCATGTACTAAGTCGTTCTTTGTTACACGCCTCTGTAACAAGCATGACATGACAGAATCTCGCCCTTGCATTCATGTACTAGAATCTTCCTTTGTTGTCTGCCTCTGTAACAAGTGTAACAGAATCTCATCCCATCAGAGAACTAGTAGTTCAGCAGTAGCAGTAGCTGTACAACGCTTACTGACATCATTGTTATCTATAAGGAGATCAATGTATTAAAGTACCTACGGTTTAGTTAGTCATTTTTATATATTTTGGGTTCCAGATGAAAACCAGTGTCAAAGCATCTGCCTTTTCAAAAAGTGTTTCTGCATGAATTTATTAAGCACTCACAACAGAACTATTCACAGTCTTCTTTTATGATATCCTTGTTATTTTGGTACGGGTTTATACTTTCTTCCCGCAATAAGTGCCTTCTGATCAGTTTATGAACAATTTACCTGCACTTAATTTTATGGCGACAAAATTCTAGTTTTATTGTAACAAATGTCACTTTCTTGGTGGCATTACAGTAAACATTTTATTTTCTATTTTTTTCTTAATATGAATCATGCGAGGAAAACAAATTGTACTATACAAGTAATTATTTTATTCCAAGAGACATTCTTTGATTGTTTTAATCTTAATTATAAAACTAAAAATTCATGTACTCGTTTGTCTGTTTCATGAAAAAACCTCTCGAAAACTGAATTCTGGAAGGATTACATTTGCACAGTTTATTCCTGCCGGATATTACTTGATAAACGCGACTATTTTGAACTCTTTACATTGTTCCATTCCCTAGTTACGGTTTAATGAACTTAGCTACCACGTTTAATTAATTTAATCCAAGCAGTGAAGGGAAATAATAATTACAATTAGCGAAAGATATATAATATAAGGAAGCTGATAATGAAAACATCATCATTCGTAAAAAGATCACAATGGAAGCGGGGTTATTAAGGCGAATTGGTTAAGATGTTTACATGGCATTCTGAAGGTTGTGAGTTTGATCCGGACCGAGCCAAATGTGTCATTTTTCCATGAGATCCCTAAGATTGTTGCTACAACCTAAGACTGTTGCTTCCTACTTAGTGTAACACTCTCGGCAGATGGCGTGCCATTTCTGAAAAGAGAGTTATATGGGGAAAACCAGTTCAATAAAGTCAATCCTTTACCGTTAGAACATAATAATGAAAATGAAGTAGAGGAAACCAAGGAGCGACTGTGAAAGATTTCAACGCATATTTCATTTGCAAACGCTTTAACATTTGTGAAAGATTTACAATTAGAGTGTTTATCCTTAATTCGTGTCAAATTTGTGAAAGATTTACAATTAGAGTGTTTATCCTTAACTCGTGTCAAATTTGTGAAAGATTTACAATTAGAGTGTTTATCCTTAACTCGTGTCAAATTTGTGAAAGATTTACAATTAGAGTGTTTATCCTTAACTAGTGTCAAATTTGTGAAAGATTTACAATTAGAGTGTTTATCCTTAACTCGTGTCAAATTTGCGAAAGCCTCAAAGCGTGTTACGTGTAAAATGTCAGTAGGCTCACGTTTTTTAATTTATAAAACGAATGTGTTTCAATAATTTGTCAGGATTTGGTCAAACGAAATTTCCAGTGATATATACATCAAATGTATCATTAAGAGATGGACAAATAACAGTCTTGCAGAGCAAAACACGTAAAAACAAAGTACTATAGTTTTACAGAACACAAAAATAATAACAATACACAGCAACATTTCGACCAAAAGGAGTTTATCAAACAAAGGATACAACAGAAGTGAACAAATTCACTTCTTACACGGAATACTACATATAGAACCAGACAATAAATTCCTAACAGCACTAAAAGGAAAATCTGTAACTAAAAAGAAATAACAAAATGAATGCAGAATTTAAAAAAAGTAGTAATTGAAAATATAAATACACAACAAATATAACTGCTAAATCTAACCTAATTACGTCACGACGAATAGTTGCAGCAAAATTGCGAATAGTATTACTGATATAAGGGAAAACTGAAGTAAGATTGCAGCCTTGCAGAGGACAACATCGAGATAAGAGACCAGATTTGGAGGTCCATTGCAGTCAACATTTGAAGTGGAGATGGTCTCTGATGATAATGTTTCGAGGATATGACATTTCTCGTTCGAAGTCGATAAATATAGTTATATATTTCGGATATTTTGCTAGATCAACAGTTCGTGAACGATTATATACAAACATTTCTTTTTAGTTCCAATTATAGCTATTATAGTCCCAATATGGAAGAACAAAGGAGACAAAGAGAGTGTGAAACATACATGGGTATCTCTCTTTTGAGCCATATAGGAAAAATGTTTGCAAAAATATTGGAGCGAAGAGCAAGACATATATTAGAGCCCCAGTTAAGCAATAGCCAGTTTGGGTTTAGGAGGGCTAAGAGCTGCACAGACGCAATATTTACACTAAGACAGATCTGCGAACAAACAATTGAATACAATCAAAGTAAACAGCTTATATTTATAGACCAAGAAAAGGCATTTGATAGAGTAAACAAGTGCAAACTATGGAAGATCCTTGAAGAATATGGCGTCCAGGGACAACTATTAGGTAATATCATGGCCTTATAACAAGATAGCCAGAGTACAGTAAGAACAACAGAAGGAATGACCGACTGGTTCTCCATTACATCAGGTGTTAGACAAGGTTGTGTCCTCTCACCACTACTCTTTATTGCATATATGGATACAATAACTCAAGAGTCAAATTCAGATAATGATGAAATAAATGAACTGCTGTTTGCAGATGATCAGTGCCTGATATATCAAAATGAACAAGATCTACAACATCATATTGACACCTTGAACAAACAATTTTTGTTCTTCTTTTTCTTCTTTTGCCGGTAGTAGTGTGACGACAAAAGAAGAAGAAGAAGAACAAAAATTGTGTAAAACATGACATGAAAATCAACAACACTAAAACAGAAATAATGAATATGGGAAAAAACATAATAATCTAGACATCCATATCAATGGCACTAAAATAAACCAAGTGAAAGAATTCAAATACTTAGGAAGCATATTCACAAAAGACGGAAAACTGGATAGAGAGATAGAGGCTAGAGTACAAAAGCAAATGCTGTAACCTACCAGCTGGCCCCATTGTTAAGGCACCCAAAAATTTCACAGGCAGCTAAGCAACATATGATCAACAGCATTTTTATACCTACTTTGTGTTACCAGAGCCAAACATGGACATTGAACAAAGCGCAGTCACAACAAATAACTACATGTGAAATGCGTTGCCTGCGAAAAGTTACCAACAACACAAGAAAAGACAGAATCACCAACATCAGCATAAGAAAGAAAGTTGGCACAAAACCGTGCTTGAATTACATAGATAAACAAAGAATGAAGTGGTTTGGCCACTTAATAAGAATGCATCCAAACTCCACAGTATACAGAGTTTCTACAACAGAATATCGGGATAGAAGACAAGAGGAAGACCACGGAAAAGATGGTTAGATGGCGTAGCAGAATCCTGTGAAAGAGCAAAGATAACAATCACACAAGCCAGCAGAAGAGCACAAGACAAAAACAGAAAACCACGACACTGGGCAACAACCCGGTAGCAGTGTGACGACAAAAGACAGAAAGAAAGAAGTTTCTTTTTAACACTTCATTAATTTTAAGTTAAGAATAATCTACATCCTCTGCATGTTCCATACATTGCTAATCTCGTTTTATTTTAGGATTTAAATATCTTTTTTCATTTTTGTGTGTGTCTGGTTTCCTTGAGCTTTAATTTTTGAACACATTTTTTTTGTATCTGTTTTCTGAGCAGATTTTATGTTCACATCTAATTTTCTTCTGTCGTTAGATTATTTCGCTATTAATACTTTATCTTATGTGAACGTTTAACAAACATCGATGGAAATATATTTTAATTGTGTTTCTGTCTCTCTCTCTCTCTTTCTCTCTCTATATATTTATAGAGAGATATAAACTGCATGCACATTCATATACTCATCATCAGTGGCGGCTCGTTATCTTTTTTTTTTGTTGGTGGGGCCATAGACACATTTTTGGGAAAATTATGGTTTTGGGTTAGGTTATATTTTAATTTATAAAATAATAAATACACATTGCACACTTGGCCCCACTGGCCCTTAATGACGAGCCGCCACTTCTTCTTCTTCTTCTCTTCCACCATTTACTTCTTTATAGAAGTGTTGGGGTGAAACACTATGTCAAATTGCTATATCAAAACGCTATGACAAACGCTATGTCAATTGCCGCCACTGCTCATCATTAATACCGCCTTCGCAGTGAAGATTGGCTGCAATGGACTTGTAACATCTCCTGTCTCTTGCCTTGATGTTGTTTTTTGCCAGACTGTAATTTGTTCCCTTGCAACATCACATGTCTCTTGCCTTGATGTTGTTCTTTGCCAGACTGTAATTTGTTCACTTGCAACATCTCCTGTCTCTTGCCTTGATGTTGTTCTCTGCCAGACTGTAATTTGTTCACTTGCAACATCACATGTCTCTTGCCTTGATGTTCTTCTCTGCCAGACTTTAATTTGTTCACTTGCAACATCTCATGTCTCTTGCCTTGATGTTCTTCTCTGCCAGACTGTAATTTGTTCACTTGCAACATCACATGTCTCTTGCCTTGATGTTCTTCTCTGCCAGACTTTAATTTGTTCACTTGCAACATCTCATGTCTCTTGCCTTGATGTTCTTCTCTGCCAGACTGTAATTTGTTTACTTGCAACATCTCCTGTCTCTTGCCTTGATGTTCTTCTCTGCCAGACTGTAATTTGTTCACTTGCAACATCTCATGTCTCTTGCCTTGATGTTCTTCTCTGCCAGACTTTAATTTGTTCACTTGCAACATCTCCTGTCTCTTGCCTTGATGTTCTTCTCTGCCAGACTGTAATTTGTTCACTTGCAACATCTCATGTCTCTTGCCTTGATGTTCTTCTCTGCCATACTGTAATTTGTTCACTTGCAACATCTCCTGTCTCCTCTTGCCTTGATGTTCTTCTCTGCCAGACTTTAATTTGTTCACTTGCAACATCTCATGTCTCTTGCCTTGATGTTCTTCTCTGCCAGACTTTAATTTGTTCACTTGCAACATCTCCTGTCTCTTGCCTTGATGTTGTTCTCTGCCAGACTGTAATTTGTCCATCTATTGATGCTTTTCTCCAATATGTGTTTCAATCTTTCCCTGCACACCTCGCTCTTCAAACTTCACCTTCAATAATATTTTGAGCAACGTCTCATATCTCTTTATGTGACTGAAATATTTTATTTGTTTGATTTTAATTTCCTGTATTAATTCTTTCTACATTCCTAGTTTTCTATAACTTCTTTGTTTGTTAGATTCCCCCTTCCTCCCATCACCCATATACAAAAATATAGAGTAAATATAGCATTTGTTAATTCTCTTCTTCAGCTAACTTGTTATTTTTCTGTATGTTAGTAAATTGCTCATAAAGTTAAATATACTTTTGGTCATTTCTATTTTGTCCTAATCTCTTTACCACATCTACCATCACATCTAATCTCTTTACCACATCTACCATCACATCTAATCTCTTTACTACATCTGTCATCACATCTAATCTCTTTACCACATCTACCATCACATCTAATCTCTTTACCACATCTGCCATCACATCTAATCTCTTTACTACATCTGTCATCACATCTAATCTTCTTTCTAAGATATATATCAGATGTTGTTTACTTGCTTCATTAGTTCTTCCAGCATTTGAAAGTTTATTTTTGGCATTTTTCCTTCTTTGTTGATAACCATATTGATACACACATATTGAGTAATACAGATAAACAAGCTACAGCATACGTTAAATAGATTCAATACACCATTAGTCACGACATATCTTTAATAAAACATAGTTATTCACAGCTTCTCAAATAGTTTATTCTACGTGTGTGCGTGTCAATTAAAAAAAAATTGTTTCCCAACTTCCTGTCTTGCGCATTATTAATTAATAATCATTCCTTTCGTACCGTTATACGTTACACAGAGCCTACAAACAATTTCTCAATACCGCTCTATCCTGTGCAACTCGCTCAATCTTCTCCATGGAACTGAAACCGATATTTCTAGCCAAGCTCAGCAAAGTTCGTTTCAGGGTCTCGTTAGGTCGTCCTATCTTTCTTGAACCCTCTGCATCCTACTTCAATACATGTTTTGATATTCTTTGATCATTTCTTCTCAAGGTGTGTCTAACATATCTCCATCTTCTCATTATAACAGTTGCTACTAGTAGTTGACCAGACATTTCTTTGATTTCATCATTTATTACACAATCGTATATACGATATTACACAATCATATTAACGATATTACACAATCGTATATACGATATTACACAATCGTATATACGATATTACACAATCGTATATACGATATTACACAATCTCATATTAACGATATTACACAATCGTATTACGATATTACATAATCGTATATACGATATTACACAATCTCATATTTACGATATTACACAATCGTATATACGATATTACACCATCTCATATTAACGATATTACACAATCGTATTAACGATATTACACAATCGTATTAACGATATTACACAATCGTATTAACGATATTACACAATCGTATTAACGATATTACACAATCGTATTAACGATATTACACAATCGTATTAACGATATTACACAATCGTATTAACGATATTACACAATCGTATATACGATATTACACAATCTCATATTAACGATATTACACAATCATATTAACGATATTACACAATCTCATATTAACGATATTACACAATCTCATATTAACGATATCTATAGTTAGCGTCTGTAGCTTAAGTGGTAGTGAGCTCGATCACAACCAAGCGAACCTGGTTCAAACTCTGCGGTGGAAGCAAATTAGTTCCCTTGAATTTTTACGAAAGGTAAATATAGACCTTACCGTTCAGAAAGCACTGGCAAACTACTGAGCGTATAAGTGGTATCTAGAAAAATCGGCCACTCATTTACTGTGGCTGATGGCGACGTCCTGTAAAGGATATGCCACGACTTTCATTTCATAAATAGGATACACTCGTGTGCAAATAGGATACACTCGTGTGCATATAGGATACACTCGTGTGCATATAGGATACACTTGTGTGCAAATAGATACACTCGTGTGCATATAGGATACACTCGTGTACATATAGGATACACTCGTGTGCATATAGGATACACTCGTGTGCATATAGGATACACTCGTGTACATATATATATATATATATATATATATATATATATATATATATATATATATATATATATACACAAGAGGGGCGTTCAGACAGTATTGCACCACATCGATTTTCTCACCAATTGATTAATAAAAAAAAGCATGAAATTTACACAGAATATACATGAGCATGACACTTAAACATGAGTATTATTCAACATAATCTCCATAAACGTTTACGGTTTTATGCCAGTGCGAAAGAATGCCTAGCCTTTACCAGAATTTGTTATCATTATGTAGTCACATTTTCGTTGCATAAATCCATCCCTCATCTTCAAACATTATCTCACAGAGTACATCTTTAAGTGAACTAAGCTGCCAGTGTAATGCCGGGGCCCACAAGGGAAGCAAAGAATAGTACCACTGTGACCTACAAGACATGTCGTAAGAGGCGTCGAATGTAGGGTGCCTAGGGAAGATACCCTAGTAAATAAAAAGCTTTGCAGAAATTGGATGTGCATGCCTACTTGTAGGCGCATTACTGGCACAACGTACACTCGCTCTTATGCTCAGAACACATACATAGTACACATACATAGTGCACATACATAGTGCACATACATAGTGCACATACATAGTGCACATACATAGTGCACATAGTGGTTTACAAGTGGTGGATATGAAGCGTTTGAAGAAGAAGAAGAAGAAGTCAAATAAACATACGTAAATCAAAGGGTGCCAAATCGGGGTTATAGGGTGGATGGGGTAGTACAGTCCAACCCAATTTGGTGGTTGCATCCTGCGTTGCCAGATCTGTGTGCGGACACGCGAAGTACTTAAGGAGAAGTAGGTGTGTTGGATTCTTGTAGAGTTGAACTCTGCAGAGACGTCGATTGAGTCTTTTCATGTGTTAATGTAAGCTTGCGAATTGATCGCTTCTCCTCTTGATATAGCATCCCAGAATCACACGTCCTCTTGATATAGCATTCGAGAATCACACGTCTCTCTGATATAGCATTCCCAAGAATCACACCGTCTCTGTTTAGCATTCCCAAGAATCACACGTCTCGCTGGATATAGCATTCCAAGAATCACACCGTCCCTCTTGATATAGCATTCCCAAGAATCACACGTCTCTTGATATAGCATTCCCAGAATCACACCGTCTCGCTGGATATAGCATTCCGAGAATCACACCGTCCCTCTTGATATAGCATTCCCAAGAATCACACCGTCTCTCTTGATATAGCATTCCCAAGAATCACACCGTCTCGCTGGATATAGCATTCCCAAGAATCACACCGTCCCTCTTGATATAGCATTCCCAAGAATCACACCGTCCCTCTTGATATAGCATTCCCAAGAATCACACCGTCTCGTTTGGATATAGCATTCTCAAGAATCACACCGTCTCGCTGGATATAGCATTCTCAAGAATCACACCGTCTCGCTGGATATAGCATTCTCAAGAATCACACCGTCTCTCTTGATATAGCATTCCCAAGAATCACACCGTCTCGCTGGATATAGCATTCCCGAGAATCACACCGTCCCTCTTGATATAGCATTCCCAAGAATCACACCGTCTCTCTGATATAGCATTCAGAATCACCTTCGCTGGATATAGCATTCCCAAGAATCACACGTCCCTCTTGATTAGCATTCCCAAGAATCACACTGTCCCTCTTGATATAGCATTCCCAAGAATCACACCGTCTCGCTGGATATAGCATTCTCAAGAATCACACCGTCTCGCTGGATATAGCATTCTCAAGAATCACACCGTCTCGCTGGATATAGCATTCCCAAGAATCACACCGTCCCTCTTGATATATCATTCCCAAGAATCACACCGTCCCTCTTGATATAGCATTCCCAAGAATCACACCGTCTCGCTGGATATAGCATTCCCAAGAATCACACCGTCATTGTCCCAAAAGACAGTTATCATGACCTTTCCGGTAGAAGTTGTCTTGACTTTCTTAATTCGTGATGATGTCGGATGATGCCGCTCCATTGATTGTCTTTTTGTCTCAGGTTTAAAATTATGTGCCCAGGTTTGGTTACATGTAACGATCTTAATCAAACCATTCTCTCCATCAGCATTGAAACGATTTGCTAACTTACGCAAAAACAAATTTTGGTATGCACATTGTACGCAGTTAGAGTACAGGTTTCCTGATATCCTTACTTGGGAATCTAAAGTATAAGTACCTCAAATCATCTCGTTACAAAACTCAAATATCCGTTACAAAACTCAAATATCCGTTACAAAACTCAAATATCCGTTACAAAACTCAAATACCCGTTACAAAACTCAAATATCTGTTACAAAACTACGAGAAAATATCCGTTACAAAACTCAAATATTCTTTAACAAACTCAAATATCCGTTAGGGGTCAAAGGGGTCAATGGCGGCAACATGCGCCTGGGCTATTGACGGGCGCTTACAAGACCCTGTCCCCTACCTCCACGTGGTGACCCGGGAAACAGACTTTGGTTCCGGTCTGGCTAAGGGGGCAGGGATCGGGAGAAAATGGTAGTGGTAGCAGTGCAAGCACGGAAAATAAATGCAGGTCCACAAATACAAACAAAATGCACGAATCTCCTCGCCAATGTCCAATAAAATATTGTCCAAGTTCCCGAACAATAAGAAACAGCAGCGAAACGTCTCTGATAGAATCCATATTCCCCCGGAGTAAAGGGCCGAATACAATTGACATCTCCGGAGCAAGAGTCTCCCATACACAAGCTCGAAGTGTAAGTCAAAGGTCAGGCCACAAACACCAGTTTCCCTGCCGATGGGGATATTAGTGTACAACTGAACATGAAAGGATGAGAGGTGCATCCAGTGACGTAACGTAACGATACTTTACAGTGTGTTATACAAGTAAGACGCCGTCCGAGGACAAGCTTAAAAGCCCCGTGAAATGTTCCTAATCCGGAACGACTTCACAGTCAGAAAGGGCATAACAGTAGTAACTCACTGTTTGGAAATAGATCACAAAGCACAAGTATACGGCAAAGATGATCGAAAAGGCGAAGATCCGGGCCGAAATAGTCTGCAGAAAGGATCATACCCTAGGGCTAGCTACCCTAGTAAATCAAAAGCTGGCTGAAACCAGGTGGGCGGGCCTAGTCACCATGGGCGCATAATCGTTCAACGTAGATCAAGTGTTCTTGTCAAAGTATCAATTATATATCACAAAAAGAATGATAAAATTGGCCGTGATGACTGATTGCGAGAAGAAGAAGAAATATTCGTTACAAAACTCAAATATCCGTTTCAAAACAAAAATATCCGTTACAAATATGCGTTAAACACACAAACAATATTCAGGAAATATAAATAGAATTTGCAAAAACAGCAATATAAATTTGTTGTATTAATTTTAATCTGCTATCTTTTTACTCTTGTTTCAATTTGTTGAGTCAGTTCTCTCATCTGATATGAAGTATGCGACTGAGAAATGAAGTTTCACTTTGTTGGTGTCTAAATATCGGCAGTCAATTTTACGCCAGAATGCCGACAGCCAATCTCTAATAGGACTAACTTAACCGAACAGTTCCCTGGTGTACTAACTTCCAGAGTTAGTGGTAGCTACTTTATATCTACATAACCAATATTCGTCTGCTGTCTAGCGGAACAAACAGCCATTTTAAGACATCGATCATAGCAAATGGTCAATTTTCGTGTCTATCGATAGTTCGTATTCCAAAATGTCTCCAGTGGTGGGAAATTCACCGTGTAAACTGGCAGTAACGTTCAATCAGATAAATAAAAGTCTGACCAGTTCTCCAAACTAATTGAATATTTCTATTTTACGGCGCGGCTTGAAAAGAGACAACTAGTCAAGTTCTAAATTCAACACTGTCATGGAAGACGTCGTTCTCAAGAGAATATCGCATGCTTTCTCCTGTGTTCGCTCCGAGATACTTATTAAAATAGATGTGATGCGTTTATTAAGGACGTTTACATCGGTGCTCAGCCCCTTCTAGTAACGGATACTGTTTCTATACACGAGGGTCTACCAGTTTTCAGTTTGTTCTTCCTGGGAAACTGAATAAAATAGATATGATGCGATATACTATGCTCGTTTACATAGCGGGCTCAGCCCCTTCTAGTTACTGATACTGTTTCTATCCATGAGGTCGTACCAGTTTTCAGTCTGTTCTCCCTGATGCACTAAGGATGTCTATTAAGGCGCTCAGCCCCTTCTAGTTACTGATACTGTTGCTATGCATGTGGGAGTACCAGTTTTAAGTCTGTTTTTCCCGATGCACTAAGGACGTCTATTAAGGCGCTCAGCCTCTTCTAGTTACTGATACTGTTGCTATGCATGTGGGAGTACCAGTTTTAAGTCTGTTTTTCCTGATGAACTAAGGATGTCTATTAAGGCGCTCAGCCTCTTCTAGTTACTGATACTGTTGCTATGCATGTGGGAGTACCAGTTTTAAGTCTGTTTTTCCTGGGAAACTGAATAATATAGACGTGATGCATCAGGGAGCATATAGGTGCTTAGTCCCATCTAGTTACGGAGCTCAAGCCTTGCACAATACTCTCGTTAAATGGTATGCAGTGTCTGATGAGATTGACTGTGACATTCGTCGAAACCAGGTACAATGTGTCGAAACCAGGTGCAATGTGTTGAAACCAGGTGCAATGTGTCGAAACCAGGTGCAATGTGTCGAAACCAGGTGCAATGAGTCGAAACCAGGTGCAATGTGTCGAAACCAGGTGCAATGAGTCGAAACCAGGTGCAATGAGTCGAAACCAGGTGCAATGTGTCGAAACCAGGTGCAATGTGTCGAAACCAGGTGCAATAAGTCGAAACCAGGTGCAATGTGTCGACACCAGGTGCAATGAGTCGAAACCAGGTGCAATGTGTTGAAACCAGGTGCAATGAGTCGAAACCAGGTGCAATGAAGTCAATCTTTTGCATTTAAACTCCATTATCTCATTTGTATGTTATGTTATGCTATGTTATGTTATGTTATGTTGTTATGTTATGTTATGTTATGTTATGTTATGTTAGTTATGTTATGTTATGTTATGTTATGTTAGTTATGTTATGTTATGTTATTTATGTTATCTATGTTATGTTATTGATCGACGTCATTACATATTGGGCATTCCTCTGCGTGTTCATGCGTGAAATGATAATCATCATCATCAAATAGCTTGTCCTGAGCAGAACTTTGCCACCCCAACAGTCCTCCGCAACTACTCTCTCTCTCATAGGCCAGATGTCCTTCTGCAGCCGTCGTTTTCAGACCATCATTTGCATCCTGAATTCATCTTCTCCGTGGTCTTCCTCTTCTTCTCTTTGCCGGTATGTCTCCTTCCATGATGGTCTTCTCCAGCCCTTCATGTTTTTTATGTCCAAAATATCTCAATTTTCTCTTTCTTATTTGTAGCTTCAGCCAGTTTTCTTTGATTTCGAGTTCTTTCTGGAAAGATCTATTTGTTCTCTTCTCTGTCCAAGATATACGAAGGACTCTTCTATAACACTTATATTCGAAAGCACATATATGCTTTTCCACTGCTTTATTAAACGTTCATGCTTCACACCCATATGTTGCCACTAAGAATATGCATGCTCTTAGTATTCTGATTTTTGTTTTCTTATCAGTTCCGTTCCATACTGTTTTTAGTTGTTTAATTTTTGTGTCAAGCTTTGTTTGTTCGAAATGATGATGTTCCTATCAAATCAATGAACCAATCCATTACTACTTTATAGTTTATATATTTTATACATGACATTAAATCTGTTCTTTGAAAATTTGATCTATAGTTTTATTTCTCGGTGAACATTTTCGGTATCCCAGTTGCTTTCAATCAAACGATTGACTGATTGATCTGACCATTATCACTGTACTTCAGTGAACAGATATGCGTGCTCCGATCTCTTTCTTTTCACAGGAAGATTTTATCGACAGTGTCAGAATTCCGTAGCACTGGCGAAGAACCCTAATGCAATTTTGAGTATGGTGAAAATTGTTGTAGGAATGTTTTATTATAATATTTTCCATGAATTTTACCCTGACAGCATCTTTGCGACCTACTATAATTTATTTTCAGATGTCAATGGCTCTTTTTCATGTTCAACTTCAACACGAAACCTAAGTTTTACCGTCACAGATAGGACTAGGAACTCAGATAGAACTAGGAACTTGATCTCTCCTACATTGAGATCAAGGATCTCAGGAACAAAGATCCCGATCGCTCCACCCGGGGAACAAAACGAGGACCTTTGAAACGAGAAGCGTGCATCTTACTTTTACACCACATAGACTCTCTTCCCGTCTCAAACAGTAAAGCTTGTTTCATTGTCTGATTTCATAGTTGCCTCAGTTATTCCATCCGATCCTGTAGCTTATCAGTTATTTATGAATATAATAACTTCCGTAATGTATTCATTACTTTCCTTGTCACAGTTAATTATAACATGTTGCATTGCCGATGTGATCATCTCTGGTGGATATATTGGTCTAGTCGATTCAGCAACCCATTCCAATATTCAGTCCATCTATTTTATACTTCTTTAGTTTCATGATCTTTTTATCATATTCATAGTTGACATGTTTGCTATTCTGTTGGTAATTTCCTGGCAATGTATTTTTGACGTTATCATTCCATAGCCGCCTGTAATATGATAGTCAGCTCAGTCGAGAAATCATACATTCTGATTGGAGTAGGCTGACTATTATACAGTAGCGTCTCGTGATCATTTTTGTTGGTGGGGCCAGACACAATTTTTCGGAAAAATCATGGTTTTGGGTTGTGATATTTTAATTTATAAAATAATAAATACACGTTTCACATTATTTTGATGGGGCCCCGCCCCACTGGCTCTTTAAAGACGAGCCGCCACTGTTTTATTATACGTTTGATATATCATTGTAAGTTTTATTGTTATTTTACACAAGTCACTGAGTACACACTTTTTTATTATTAAGTGACATAATATATACTTGTTTTTTTATTATTAAGTGACATAATATATACTTGTTTTTATTATTATGAATAATATATACTTGTTTTTATTATTAAGTGACATAATATATACTTGTTTTATTATTAAGGACATTATATACTTGTTTTTATTATTAAGTGACATAATATATACTTGTTTTTATTATTAGTGACATAATATATACTTGTTTTTATTATTAAGTGACATAATATATACTTGTTTTATTATTTGACAAATAATAGTTTTTATTATTAAGTGACATAATATATACTTGTTTTTTATATATTAACTTGTTTATTTTGACATAATATATACTTGTTTTTTATTTATCAATTGTTTTATTGAAACTGACATAATATATACTTGTTTTTATTATTAGTGACATAATATATACTTGTTTTTATATGACTTATATACTATTTGGTAGAATAGTAATAATTTATCTTAGTCTAACAATACTGAATGCAATGATGACGTGTCGTTTTGGTCGAAACGTTGCTGTGTATTTTATTGTTTGTACACTTTGTAAACTACAGTACTTTTCCTTTACGTGTTTTGCATTCGTGACCTGACATGGACGATTTCTGAACATTTTTAATTGAGATCGACAGGTTTATGTTACAGGAGCTGCGGTGGAACTTTGGTAGAGCTGTGATGGAACTTTGGTGGAACTTTGGTAGAGCTGTGATGGAACTTTGGTAGAGCTGTGGTGGAACTTTGGTAGAGCTGTGGTGGAACTTTGGTGGAACTTTGGTAGAGCTGTGATAGAACTTTGGTAGAGCTGTGATGGAACTTTGGTAGAGTTGTGATAGAACTTTGGTGGAACTTTGGTAGAGCTGTGATGGAACTTTGGTAGAGCTGTGATGGAACTTTGGTAGAGCTGTGGTGGAACTTTGGTAGAGCTGTGATGGAACTTTGGTAGAGCTGTGATGGAACTTTGGTAGAGTTGTGATGGAACTGTGATGGAGCTGTGATGGAACTTTGGTAGATCTGTAGTTGAACTTTATTGAAGCTGTGGTGGAACTTATTAGAGCTGTGGTGGAACTTTATTAGAGCTGTGGTGGAACTTTATTAGAGCTGTGGTAGAACTTTATTAGAGCTGTGGTGGAACTTCATTAGAGCTGTAGTGGAACTTTATTAGAGCTGTGGTGGAACTTTATTAGAGCTGTAGTGGAACTTTATTAGAGCTGTGGTGGAACTTTATTAGAGCTGTGGTGGAACTTTATTAGAGCTGTGGTGGAACTTTATTAGAGCTGTGGTAGAACTTTATTAGAGCTGTGGTGGAACTTCATTAGAGCTGTAGTGGAACTTTATTAGAGCTGTGGTGGAACTTTATTAGAGCTGTGGTGGAACTTTATTAGAGCTGTGGTGGAACTTTATTAGAGCTGTGGTGGAACTTTATTAGAGCTGTGGTGGAACTTTATTAGAGCTGTGGTGGAACTTTATTAGAGCTGTGGTGGAACTTTATTAGAGCTGTGGTGGAACTTTATTAGAGCTGTGGTGGAACTTTATTAGAGCTGTAGTGGAACTTTATTAGAGCTGTGGTGGAACTTTATTAGAGCTGTGGTGGAACTTTATTAGAGCTGTGGTGGAACTTTATTAGAGCTGTGGTGGAACTTTATTAGAGCTGTGGTGGAACTTTATTAGAGCTGTGGTGGAACTTTATTAGAGCTGTAGTGGAACTTTATTAGAGCTGTGGTGGAACTTTATTAGAGCTGTGGTGGAACTTTATTAGAGCTGTAGTGGAACTTTATTAGAGCTGTGGTGGAACTTTATTAGAGCTGTGTGAACTTTATTAGAGCTGTAGTGAACTTTATTAGAGCTGTGGTGGAACTTTATTAGAGCTGTAGTGGAACTTTATTAGAGCTGTGGTGGAACTTTATTAGAGCTGTAGTGGAACTTTATTAGAGCTGTGGTGGAACTTTATTAGAGCTGTAGTGGAACTTTATTAGAGCTGTGGTGGAACTTTATTAGAGCTGTGGTGGAACTGTGGTAATCCATAGCTCTTCTATTTCGTTTTAATGTCGCTTCTCATTAAATCTTCTGTAAGATTATCAGTATAGCATTTCTTGTCCAATTCAATGCTCATTTATACTTCTTTTTTTTATTTGAGTAGTGTATATATGGCCTTTTTCTTCTTTACAAACGGTCAATTGGCAAGTTTCACTGTGACAACTTCTGAGTTTTCACTTGTCTCTCTTGTCTTTCAGCACATCCCTAAGTCTCTCTTCAAAAGATTCTGCGCCTTTGTGCAATGTTGTTTTCCATATATCACTATCATCAGCCAGTTTTTCCCATTTGCTGGGACCGATAGAAAAGTTATTCATTGAGGCCCTGCAGACATCTTTATATCTGAGCAGTGGTCTGCCTTGGTGCCTCTTCCTCTCCGAAAGTTCACAGAACAACATTTGTTTTGGTATGTGGCCATTGTCCATTCTTCGCACATGACCTAGCCATCTAAGTCTTCTACTGCTGAGCATGGCCCATGATGGAAGGCAAGTTTGCATGTTGCAGTACTTCAGAGTTGGTTATCTTGTCGTACCATCTGATGTTCATAATCTTGAGGAGACATCGAAGGTGAAAGATGTTAAGTCTTCTCTCATGCCTTGAGTAGGCTGTCCATGTTTCTGAGCCATATAGTAAAGAGCTAATTACACAGGATCGATATATTTGAATCTTCGTCTGAAATGTTTATTTTTTGTTGTCCCACGCTCTCTTTGATAGTTTGCCGAATGTAGTAACCGCGCTGTCTATTCGCGCGTTGATTTCTTCATCAAGAGAAAAGCTGGCAGTGACTATGGACTCAAGATAGCATTTAACTCTGGCAGCTCTTAATTTATTCTTTAGCAGTGTCAATTTTTATATTTTCTTCTTTTCTTCTCAATCAGCGTTCCTGTTCGTATCCGATCTTTACCGTTATTACATCTATTAAGAAAAACTGCGAACAAAATAATCTATCACTGATTAACGTGAAGGTGGAGGCCCTCTTGAGTGACATCATCAATGATACAGATATGCTTATTTACACCGATGGTTCAGTCATTTGCCAACAACGCTGTGCGAGGGCTTTTTCAGCACGCTCTGGAGGAAAAATAATAAGAGAGGCCAGTGGAGCCTACGCAACAACCACAAGTAGTTTGACAATGGAGATTCGGGTGGTTACGGAGGCGCTGAAATGGTTGTCATCTCACAACTACTCTCCTGTTTTCATACTCAGTGACTCCATGAGCATGATTCGTAAAGTTAAAATAGGAATGGTGAGACGCAACTGGGTGGAGGTACTGGTACAAACAATGATCAGAGAAATCACCTTCATTTTTGTCCCTGGACACACAGGAGTTAGGGGTAATGAACGAGCTGATAGATTGGCTGGCTTGGCTACAATATCAGAGGAAGCTGTCATGAATCAAAATGACATTCTTCAAGCATTGAGAGAGTCTTTCCGAACAGAGAGGTTTCAGGACTGTGAATCCCACTCGCTGATCAGATTGAGAGAGATGGGTGTCAATATTGGTGCAGCCGAAAAAATCGACATACTATATATGCAAGAGATTGATTAATCAACATCGAACTGGATCACTGGACGCTGCGCTTCATAAATAGTGTCTTTCGTCGCCTCTGTTATCTCTGATATCCTCCTTTGCGTGGTCGGCTTTTGCTTTGTATCAATTGTATCGAAGCCATATTTACTCTTTAGGACCACTGTTAGTAATCTGCTTATGTGACCGAACCATTTAATCTGTTGTTTTTTGATGAAGTTCAGTACTGATGTTGTACCCACTTTTTCCTGATGTCTTCATTTCAAAACCGGTCTCTTCTTGTTACGCTGTAGTAACAGTCAAAATTGTAATTGTAAATTATATATATACGACGACATATATACAACTATACGAAGTTAATGTTAAGTTTATTTTCTTCTTCACCTTTCAACTCCCTACGGAGCACAGTTCTTCAACAAACCTCTTCCAGCTCTTCCTCGCAAATTGCATCCCTTTCAAGTTTGTTTTACCGGGTTTAAATTCTCGGGTGTTAGTCGGACAATATTTCAGTGATGATTAAACTAAATATTGGTAAAATCGTATTCCGAGCCCAAATTTGGAGATTACGATTCAATTTAGATCACGTGTCCTAGATGAACATATAGAAGAACATTTGGTAGTTGCAAACCGATAAGAACATTTAAGAGACATTGGTAGTTGCAAACCGATAAGAACATTTGGTAGTTGCAAATCGATAAGAACGTGGATGGGATGACCGATGTCCGGTCTCGAAATAATGACAGCAAATGAGAAAAAAAAGTTCACCATATTTTAGCAATTTTAATAATTGCACCGAGCAACCTCGTCTGTGCTGTGAAGTTCATGCATTGCCGTTGAGATATTCTTGTATAAGAAATAGATTCGAGCACATGTGGCTATTCATCGATGCGCAATGATAATAGCTTTAAACAATCAATCAATCAATCATTCAATCAATCAATCAATCAATGTTTGGAATGACAAAAATTCTTATATGTTGCTACCAGTTAAAATGCTAGAAGAATTTCAGAAATCACGCATTCTAAGTACAACAATTCTGTCATACTAGAGTTTATGTTATGGTACTCTGTCATACTATTCCTTGTTCTTCGTTATGTCACAAATCAGCACATGTTAGGCAATGTGTGACACAGCAGTGTGAGTTTCCTAATTTTTTCGCAGTAATATGGACAAAAAATGTACACATCAGCATTGTGATTAATGAATAACAGAAGTTAAGAAAAATAATGAAAAAGTTAAGTTAATTTTATGTTGCAAATGTTAATTTTTGCGTAATATCATATCAGATCATTCATCGCGTTCACGCCAATGCCCGGCTATTCAAGATCTCCTATATTTTCTGTCTATTGCTATTGACGTGTAGTTTGTCAAAGTTGTTAGTTTTTAATTGCTTAATACCTCATTACCATTTAAATAACTGCATTCATCATGCATCAATCCTAACATATACAAGCGAGAGTTGGAAAATGACTAAAGATATAGAAAGCAAGTTGAATGCATTTGAAAATAGATGTCTGCGAAAAATAATGAATATAAAATGGAACGAATTCAGGAGAAGTGATGAAATCAGAGACATGTCTGGTCAACCACTAGTGACAACTGTTATAAGAAAGAGAAGATGGAGATATGTTGGGCACACCTTGAGGAGAAATGATTAACGAATATCAAAGCATGCATTGAAGTGGGATGCAAGGGTTCAAGAAAGAGAGGTCGACCTAAGGAGACCCTGAAGCGAACTTTGCTGAGGGAGGCAGGAAATATCGGTCTCAGTTCCATGGAGGAGATTGAGCGAGTTGCCCAGGATAGAGCGGTATGGAGAAATTACTTGCAGGCCCTATGTAACGTATAACGGTACGAGAGGAATTATTATAATCATTATTATTCATATTCGCTTATACGCAACTGTTTCTTTGAATTGTATTTAAAGCAGTTTGTCATGTTTCCATTCTTCTGAAATATATAATTTCTTGAATTTTGATGCACTTTAGTGTTTTATGCTTGACTTTAAAGTTATTTTAAAATATATTTGCCAAGAGCAGATACAAAAGTACATTCAAAACAGATCATACCGACCACCTGAAAAAATATGCGTATTACAATCTCAGTACAAAAATAACAAGATATTCAGATTTGATGCGTGCCACAACAAAAGTAGATACAATCTGATATGATTAATGATATGATTGTTATTGAATTACCCCTTTGGCTACAATCATTTTGGCTACAATCAAGTGCGCCCTACACTTTGATCTTGGCCAAACGGCGGCGTAGTTTATAGAAATCTAGTTAAATTGTCTGTAGACATCATTTACATTTTCATTATTCAACGAACACATCTCACAAAACAGTCAAATATTTGCATATGTGTTCTAGTCAACCTATCAATCAAAGCAAATATGGAATAAAACTGAAACGTACACAAGAAAAGAAATGTCTCGCCGACCATCAATTGCAGAAGAAAAGTAAAGTAGTAGACATGAGAAACTGGTTCTATGAAAGTAATATTTGAAATAACAGCCCACGAGTAGACATTGATAGAAGGTAACAGTTGCATCCCTTTATTATAAGGGAGACAAATAGGATGAAATAAATAGACGCATTGTATTTGAGCAGACTATTTAACAAATATATGACTAGACAAGGCTTTCGTAAGTACATCATAAACACACACCTAGACAACTAAAGAGGGTGATATTATAGCTAGATACTGTTGTTGTATCAATAAATGTTTTACAAATGAAACACACGAGAAGGACAGATTTGTCTAGATTTCTGTACGTTCTGTTTATCAATTACTTGTATCAATGTAATACAGGATGAGCACGGTAAATATCATGTTTAGATAACGAAGGTATCATTTTTCAACCGTTATGTCCTCTTGGGATATTAAGAGAGGAAGTGGTTGGGAAGAAATTGAATGATAGAGAGACGGAAGAACTCACGTTTACATATATTATTTTTATTTCATAGTATTTTGTTTTTAAGCGAGAGAAAGTCGTTGAGTATGATCCGAAAGGTGCAGGTTCGTTCGGTGAGCAGGCAATGGACTAAATAACTACAGGAGTCAACAATGTGCAGAATTACACTTATCTTCGTTCCGGGGAACATGGGTGTCGTTGGCAATGAGAGAGCAGACAGGTTGGTCTGCTCTGCCACCATATTAGAGGCCAGCCGATGGATATAGCTGACATTTTGAACGCCCTAATATAGTGTGGACACAAAGAAGATTTTCATTCAACCCTTCAAATCGGTAATATTTTTTTAACCTCCGGATTAATTTATATACCAATGTATACTAAATAAGCCAGTAAACTGACTTTGCGTTATCCGGACAAAATATGTGAGCCGGTCTATCGAGTTCGAAGGCTGAAAGGGTTAAAGTAATCCACGTCAATTACTGATTGAAGATTAGAGTAGCAAGAAAAGAACAGCACAACAAGTATACGAGTAGGCTCATCAATGAAAATCGAACTGGAACGGTCAGCCACTGGACGCTGTTGAAGATATGGCGAAGGAGATCGGAGCACTTATGGACATGTCTGTAGTGCAATGAAGATATTCCAATATTCCAAACCGAAACTGAAAGAGAGGAAAAGATATAATGAAAGGATGAGAGACGAAGAGAGAGGAGGTAGAAAAGTACGGATTCTCTCTTTTTTTGTTGAATTATATATATATGTATATCTCGATTATAGAAAACAAAATCCCTGTGTCTGTTTGTCTGTCTCAGAACCAAAACACTCTAGAACACTAAACTTTATAACCAAGAAAATTACACAGCTTATTTGTGCTGGAGTTTCGAGGTCAACACGACTATTTGAAGCTCTCTACATTGTTCCATACCCGAGTTATTATTAAATTAAAGTGGAGACCACATTAAGGTAATGTTCAGCATATGGTCAAGGGGTAATAGTAATAACAATTAATGAAAATACATAATGCGAATTAGAAGCAAACGGTCAACGTGAAATGATAATGCAAATCTAAAACTATGGATGAAACAAATGCCACTTTGAAAGATTTCAGCGTGTTAGATTAGTGAAAGCCTCAACATTTGTAGAAAAATTTGCAATTAGAATGTGTGTTCTCAACTCATATCACGTTTGTAAAAGTCTCATCGAGTGTTACGTGTCCTATGTCAGTCGGTTCACGCTATTTCCTTTATTACGCAATTATGTGTGTGTGTGTGTGTGTGTGTGTGTCGTTTGTAATTTCAAGAATTAATCATTAATTATTCAAGAACAGTTTCAATGGCATAAACTGGAGTATGATCATTCCTGTACGACTTCAGGTAGTATATATCTATATATGTCGCCGTATCTGTTTAGCAGAACACGCGCACGCGCACTCGCACACACGCACACACGCACACACACATATACATATACATATGTATATGTATATACACACACACGCACATATATTTATATATATATATATATATATATAGTATATAAATAACTCGAAATTAACCACACACAAAAAAGGGCGATGCTAAAAAAAAACCCAGATAATTGAAGTATTTTGGACATATAAAAAGACACGACGGGTTGGAGAAGACCATTATGTAAGGAGGCATTCCGGAAAACAGGAGACGAGAAAGATAACAGAGAAGATGGATTCAGTGTGTAACTGATCATTTGAGCACGACGGCTTGAACATTGAGGTGGAACATTGAGGAAGAACATTTGACCAATGAGAGAGAGAAATTCCGAAGGACTATTAGGGTGTGCAAAGTTCTGCGCAGGACAAGCTATTTCATATTATATATATATGGAGAGATGGAGAGAGATTGAGAAAAGGGATCCGCCCGAGTGGTTACCGGGGCCCAAATTTGGGGTGTAAAGAATAGAACCACTGTTACCTGCCACGCATGTCGTAAGAGGCGACTAAGGAGGTTTGGGTGAAATCGGATGTACGTGTCCTAAACGTGTAGAAGTCTATGCATTTAGGGGCCTACCAAACCAATGTACAACGTATACACGTTCTTGGTAAAGATCAAACATATCGCAAAGAGTGATTAAAATTGGTCGTAAAGAACAAACGCAAAGAAGAAGAAGAAGAAAATGGATAGAGAAGAGATGAGATAGGAGTACGGAAACACGTACGATGTTTTAATTTCATGCTTCTGTTCTGTATAGTGTTATGGAGAGAGTTATTGAGAAAAGGAAGAAAGGAAAGACAGTTTAAATTATGTATGCTATATTTTCTATCGATACTCTATAGATTGGTGAGACCAGGTCAAGTGTCATCTTTACGTCAAATGTTGTCAGTAAATAATCTCTTAGATACCAGTGGAGAAAGAGCTCAGGAAGAGACGCTGGCGATGGATAGGACATACATTGAGAAGACCTTCCGGAAGCATTGCAAGACAGGCACTGTTTTGGAACCCGTAGGGAAAGAGGAGTAGGGAAGGCCTGGACAGACCTGGAGAAGAGAGCTGAAGGCGGATATTAAAAGGATAGATGAAACATGGAAATAATTGGAAGGGATCAGGAGAGAGGAAGAGCTGGAAGAAGTTTGTTGAAGACCTATGCTCCATTGAGAGTTGAAAGATGAAGATGAAGAAGAGGAAGAAAGAATCTCTTACATTTAACTTGGTTGTAAACACTGTCAAGATATCCAGTGTCCATCTCTTACATTTAACTTGGTTGTAAACACTGTCAAGATATCCAATGTCCATCTCTACTGTTTCTCCCCGTGTATCGTTGCCCATCTCTGTTACTTGACACAGCATCATTTCTCTCTGATGTATCTTTCAGTGGGCTTGATGATATACTCTCAGGTCCAACTAAATGTTCACACGCGCCTGTCTCAAATATCCTATGACAATGTCCAACTCCTGCACTTCTCGTTTCAGCGATAAACATAAGCAGCTGTAAAAGATGAGTTTCTGGCGCATCAAAACTTATGTCTGAGGTAGATGTAGCCTTGTAAGACAACTCAGCTTATGTAGATGAAGGTAAACTCTGATTTCAATCCTTTCATTTGCGGCTACAGACATTCATGGCAAAAGCTTTGGAAATAAACCTTTTTTTTTCTTCCCGATCCAGAAGCACTTGAGCTTCTCAGCTCTTCGGCTCGGTGCCATGGACATCGTAACCCTTCGGTTTGGTGCCACGAACACCGTAAATCTGGGGAATCTGTGGCTTTTTCTGCCATCCGCGGAATTGAATCCGCACACACAGAGGGATAGTCACCCGTAGTCCAACGCGCTACGAACACGCTGGGCAGACGGGCTGGAAATAGACTTAAAGAACAAATCCAATTTAGACGTCCCTAAAGAAGCATGTATTCGGTGACATTCTGACAATTCCTGCGATATAACTGTTGCCAAGATGTACCGGTTTTACTAAACCCAGCCACGTTGTTGTGCCAAGACAAAAAAGGGCGTTTCCTTGGTTTTTCTTCTATGCCACAAAACCGAGTCATGCATCACAAATGACAGTAAATATTTAGCTGCTAAATGTTATGTTTAACATTAATGTGTTGCGTGTCTTTAAGTATTTATCTAAACAAAATCTGACGCAGCACAATGTGGAATAGTTAACGATAATACTGATATTAGTTACCAGGTATTGTTGCACGTTATCATTGATATAAATAACAGTTGGTTAGTAACTGTGAAAGATCATAATTAGTCTGTGTTATATGATATATGTATTTAGCTAGTCACAATAATAATAATAATCATAATAATAAACACCATGTTAACAACATTGATACCATAATGTGAAGCTTAATATATTCACTTCTTCTTCTTCTTCTCTTCCACCATTTACTTCTTTATGGAAGTGTTGGGGGTGAAACAGTGATCTTGTGTGTGCTTTTTTAAGGCACTTTGTAAGCTGATATTCATGTTCGTAAGACTGTTCTTGATGCCGTCGCTCCATCTTTTGCGTGGTCTTCCTCTTGCCTTGTACTCATTATACTTTTTCTGTGTGGCTCTCTGTGGTAGGCGATACCAGGGCATTCTGGTCAGGTGTCCAAACCATTTAATCTGTTGTTCTGTTATGAATTGCATAACTGGTTTCACATCCAGTCTCCTGATTTCTTCATTTCTAATTTTGTCTCTTATTGTCACACCTGCAGCTCTTCTAAGACCTCATCTCTGTCGTTATGATTTTCCGCTCATTAGCTGCTGTTATTGGCCATGTTTGACACTGGTAACATAGTGTTGGCCAGAAAATCGTTCTTATGAGATTTGCTTTAGTTGTTAGCGGTATCTCTTGATGTGACAACAGTGGTGTTAACTGTCCCAGTACTTGGTTAACTTTTGTGCAACGATTGCTGATTTCGCTATCGATACTTCCATCTGCTGTGAAAATAGCTCCTAAGTATTTGCTACTCGAATCAAAAGCGGTCGAATAATGGACCAGGCTAATATTCTCAATTCCCTAAAGGAGAAAGGACGTGTCAATGATTCAAGTTTAAAGAACTTTAAAGCCAAAGACTTCATTGCACTCTGGAAAAAAACTGCACTCGTGAACAGAACGGCGCGCCCCGGATTCGAACTCACGACCTTCGACTCGCAAGGCAAAGCGCTTAACCACTTAGCCACAGAGACCCCCTTCCCTCCTCAATAAAATGATTCAAGTAATAGTGGTGAATCTATAAACCTAATCAGATTGCAAGAATACCAAGTCAAATGTAGTGGAACTAGACAAGAGCACTATAATGGTAGTCAAAGAATAATAGTAAACCAACAAAGAACCGGTGTAGTTAGTCGTCACACGCTGACAGACACAGAGAGAAGGAGATCAGAGTATTTATGAACTACTTGGTAGGATGTGCAATGATGATGATCTGACGACTGAACTAAAAGTAAACTACTAGTATTATAGGTCATTGTTTTACAGTTTGTAAAGCGTCCTTGTATTATTTATTCCAAGACATCACCCGCACCGTTTTCTTAAATTTATCAGCTGCGATGAGAGGGTGAAATTATTGCAGAAACAATAGCTATACTTCACATCAACATGTTACTAAAAGTGATCTGACGGGTGTCTGTTCCGAAAGGGCCCAGACTTAAGCTCCTATCTTGGATGATGAAAATGTCAACAGATACCTTTTCATCAAGTTGTTGATGATTGGTTATTGGTTACTAAACTGAGGTTATAGCACTCCAGGTAGACACATAGGTGCTCAGTCTCCCTCAACATATATCTTTTCCTCAAGCCACTCCGGGCAGACACATAGGTGCTCAGTAAGAAAGAGATCGGGTAACACATGGTTATTCATCGAAGTGCAAAGATGATGGTCTGTCCATCAATCAATCTGTAAGCTATGCGCAATGTAACAAATACAAAAGGATAAATAACTTACATATAGCATAGCTTACAGATTGATTGATGGATAGGACCATTATCATTGCACTTTGATGAATAACCATGTGTTATCCGATCTCTTTCTTACACAGGAAGATCTTAGCTGCAGTGCATGATCTCTGTAACACCGGCGAGGGTCCCCGATGTAATTTAGAACTCTGTGGCGTAGAGGTTAGCTTCTCGACTCTCGTGCCACATGTACCATGTTCGTACCCTCGTGGAGTCATCTATATATATATTTTCAAGAGATTCATGATCTCAATGTAGGTGAGATCGAATTCCTAGTCCTATCGGAGACAGACTATAAAACGTAGGTCCCGTGTTCAATTTTAGCACGTAAAAGAACCATTGACATTTCAAAAACAAGAAGAACAGCCTGGAATGCCGCTGCCTGGGCAAATTTCATTAGAAATTATTAAACATATAATTCCTACAAAAATAGATTGACCGTAGCTTACAGATCCCTTGTCAGTCTGTCACATACACTGACAGCATACTATTGATTGTGGACTGTCCAGCTTGCGGGGGGTGATTAATGTACAATGAAAAGTAGCGAATAGCTCATGCTCTGCGCGTTAATATAAATATATTTCATGGTAAGATTTCAAGGTGAATGATTGAGTTCAGTGGACCGAGTTTTCTCAGTAGGTTCGGTGCGTCTCTGAAGAAATGACATACCACAAATATAGCACAGGTCACGAACTCCGTAGCTCCAAAAACAATCAGGAAATTACTCATTACTTAATCTAACGGCTATCTCTGAATTCGAACCTACGACCCCAAGAACGCAAGTTATGAGGTTTGACCTACGAAATATATTTAATGTAATAGATACCTTTTGGGTACCTAGTTATGCTTGAGTGACTGTTATATCACGGATATCTGAACACAAGATACTTAGGTTCATATGACAAACATTACACACACACATTATCCCAAAATAATGTTTCATAGAGTGGATACAGAACAAACAAAGAAGAAGACAAAATCGTTGATATAAAACGTTTCAGAAACAAGTAATATCATAGATAAGATCTTCACACAGAGCTCTACACTCTCTCTCTCTCACTATCCCTCTCTCTATCTATCGTTTTCTCTCTCTCTATCGCTTTATTCCTCTCCCTCCTCCCCCCACTCTCCCTACAGAATGTCATCACAGTTTTCAGTAGCGTCGTGCCTCATTATGTGCCTGAAATAATTTGTTGTGTCTATTTTGGTTCTTTTTCGATAATTTCATTTTAATTGTTTGCTGGTGAAAGAGCGTATTTGTGTGTGTGCGTGTGTGTGTATGTATTTGTGTATGTGTGCGTGTGTGTGTGTGTGTGTGTGTGAGAGAGAGAGAGAGAAGAGAGAGATAGTATATTTAAATGTGTGTGTTGGGAAGAAAGTTAGGGAATTTGACAGAGTGTATGTATGTATGTGTGTGTGTGTGTGTGTGTGCGTATGTGCGAGATAGTGTATTTCTTCTTCTTCTGCGAACGGTCACTTATTATGATCTGAGCCAAAGAGCGAATTGTGTGTTGTGCAAGTTATGCGCCTATGGTGATTAGGCCTGCACATCCGACGTATTGGCAGCTTTTTATTGACTAGGGTAGCTTGCCCTAGTGCGCTCTTTCTGACTATATGAGGTCATTCCGGATTAGGAACATTCTCAGTCATTGGAGACACATGTGCTTGTCACGCAAACGATCATTTTTTGGCTTTTAAAAATTGACTTTTATATGATCTGAGACATAGTGTTTGGACGTCATCTTACTCTGTGTATGATGATCGGCGTCCGAAAAGTATCGCCCTTAGCCAATGCTTGGGTTTGTACCAGTCAAGCCTTTTCATTATTAGCCTTACTTTTCTATCCTCGGTGAGTTTGTTCCTGAGTGGGAGTATTCTCAGACGTTTCGGGCGCGTGTCGGCACTTGACAATTTGCAAGGTTTTACTCTGCATTTTCCCTGTCCCCAGGAAACACTGTGCTAGGGCTGCGCACAGATATTCTAGAGGGTGGTTTCAATCGGCGCTAGCAATGCAACTGAAATTTTGCGCTTACCTCAGTTCTTCCGGGATGTTAGTTGTTAGCAAGATACAACAGTACCTTGCCCGGTTGTCCCAGGGAGGGCAGTTTCGTTAATCACAAAAACGCAACTTTAGGATTTGCGCTTGGTCAACCTTACCCAGTAAATGTATCTGCGCTAGGCCTTTGATACGGAGTTTGCCGCAATCTTCCCATGTGTCGACACGATACGTTACAGTGTTTTCAGAGACGCTTGCCGAGATTGTTGATTCGTTACGCATCGTTCTCATTGATACTTGCCCCACAACTACAATTATATTTTACTCCGAAGGAGTTGGTATTTGTTTACGGACGATTCGTACGCTGCTATTTCTTACGTTTCAGCAATTATTTTGGCAGTTTCTCATCGGACTTTGGCCAGCAGATGCGTGCATTTTGTTCAGGGTTTTCGTACCAGCATTACTTTTCCGCACTTGCACTACTACCATTACCTGTAGCTCTCCCTCGATCCCTACCCGCTTAGCCAGACAGGAGCCACTTTCTGTTTCCAAGGACACCACATGGAGGTGGGATAGGATTTTGAGTAATACCAGCTCACTAAACCTGGCGCGAGGTTGTCCCTAGAACTGCGCCTTTGACCCCACATAGTGTATTTGAGAGAATGTGTGTGTTTGTTTGAGCGAGAGAGTATGTGTATGTGGCTGAGAGTATGTGTGTGTGTGTGGGAGCAAGCGTATGTGCGTGTGTGTGTGTGTGTGAAAATGAGAGCATATGAGTGTGTGAGAAAGAAAGCATGCGTGTGTCTGTATGAATGTGTGTGTGTGTGTGTGTTTAAGATAGATGGTATGTGTGTGTGAGAGAGAGAGAGAGAGAATATGTGTGAGAGAGAACGAGAGAGAGAGAGAGTGTGTGTGTGTATGTTTGATGTGTGTGTTCTTCTTATCTCCATGCATCTACTTACTCCCTACATCTGTTTCGTGTGTTCTTCCTATCTTCCTACATGTTTTATGTGTTCATATAATCTCCCTACATCTGTTTCGTGGGTTCTTACTATCTCGCTACATCTGTTTACATTATCATTCCTTCCTATCTACATCTATTTCGTGTTACTTTCCTTTCTGTGTATGCTTACACATTCCTAGATGAAGTAACGAAAAACTTCAGCGACAATTATTTCAACATTTATGTAATTGAAAACATGAAATCTAACATACACACCAAACATATAGATAATTTTATCAATATTTATATATTTGAAAACTAAATTGAATATGTGCTACACATATGTGCTGAAAACACTGTAACGTATCGTGACGATACATGGGAAGATCCTGAAACGAAATTTGCTGAGAGAGACAAGAAATATCGGTCTCATTTCCATGGAGGAGATTGAGCGAGTTGTCCCGGTTAGAGCGGTATGGAGAAATTACTTGCAGGCCCTATGTAACGTATAACGGTACGAGAGGAATTATTATTATATGTACACAATTGTGTCAAGAATTATGTATTAAAAAATAGAAAGTAAAGAAAGTGATTTAAAGACAAAAGACTGATTTTATTGCTCTGTGTTTCCTCATGTGGCTCGGCCACAATCCGTAGAAATGGCACATCACCTGCAGACAGTATTGTTTGTTATGTATGGAACTAAAGCCTCTTTAGGCGGAGGCATGCCACTTTCAACCTAAGGGCAACCTTTTTTTTGGTTATATCAGAACATGTACGCCAACAAACATGAAAAAAAAAGAATTAATTTCATTTGAGAATCAGTATAAGTATTGTGCAGAGAGTAATGTTCAAATCACGAACTTTATAGCTCAGCAACAACCTTAAAAAATCTCTGGAAAAAATACGCCGGGGAACCAAACGACGAGCATCAAATTGGAACCGACTGCCCCCATAACTGCTTAAGCATTTGGCCACAAACACAGTCCTTCCCCTCTCTCCCATGTACACATACATGTACAATTTCTCCAACTTAGTGCACATTATGTACACAGAGAGAAAATGAAATAAAAATTTTGAAAATTGTTTTAAATGATAGTTTTATTTTAAACATGAAATTGGGAAAAGGGATTATTCTCAAATATTACGTTCTGGCCATTATTAACCGTCATTATTTTCTATTCCTAACATTTTTAGTGTTAATGATTTTCGACGACATAATATTAACTTCTGGTTTATCGTTTCAGATTGTTTCTAATTCTGTTCTTGACCATATTTATCCGTTTCTACCTTGCTCTTGTCCATACGGTGTTTCACTGTGGAAGAGTGGAAGGGGATAAGCGTCACCTCCATGCTGAACGTTTGCCGTGTCGTAGTAATCACCACCCTGGTGCCATGCGTGCCAGTGACCACTGGGTAGATATAGAAGACACAAAGGTAGCTAACCTCTTCCAATCAAGTTCCTCTGAGATTGCTCAAGATAAAAATGGCAGTATACATCTGAGACTGTCAGTTCTCATGAGAGCAACATTCAAAACATCCACATTTGTGCAGAACTTGGAAGAAGGCGGCAACAGTTTCGGAGGTCTGATCAACGATCCCAAAACAGATGATATAGGCAACTAGATGGAGGGAGGCAACAACCGGATGGTGGACAATAAACACTATAAAGACACTAAATGTGACTTGGCAACTCTACAAGACAAACTTCCATAGGTGAGAATCGGGGTACTGCTGGGACGCATAGAAAACGAGCTGCGCAAAAAAGAACTCACAGAATACCCACATGTCCAACCCTGATCACGTTTGCTCACCTGTGGTAGGAGATTGCTTTTCAGAATTAAACTATACAGTCACCTTAGCACACATTAGAGATGACAACATCACACATCTGAGAGTGTTGTGATCATCGCTTGCGATAGACGGCTATTACCAAGGTTCATTGACCCTCTTAAGGGACCTTTGTAAAGGACCTTGCTATGGTAGTCACATGATGTTTCTTTTCTATGACATAAATATATTGATGATAACTTAACTTTGATGAAGAAACGTTAACGTCAACGTTTTATTTAACACATATCTATCTAGACAGCTTTATCTCATAAAGTTAGAAGATCATTAAAACAGCTTTACCTCCATACCAAGAATATCATTGAGACAGTTTTACTTTCATATGTAGAATATAATTGAAACAGCATTATCTCTATACTTAAAATACAATTGAAACAACTATCTACATACGTAAAATATCGTTAAAACAGCTTATCTACATACGTAAAGTATAATTAAAATTGCACGTTCTCTCCATGCTTATAATATCATTGAAACAGCATTTTTTCCTTTCGTAGAATATCATTGAAACAGCTTTATCTCCATAATAAGAATATCATTGAAACAGCTTTATCTCCATACTAAGAATATCATTGAAACAGCTTTATCTCCATACTAAGAATATCATTGAAACAGCTTTATCTCCATACTAAGAATATCATTGAAACAGCTTTATCTCCACACTAAGAATATCATTGAACCAGCTTTATCTCCATAATAAGAATATCATTGAAACAGCTTTATCTCATACTAAGATATCATTGAAACAGCTTTTCTCCATACAAGAATATCATTGAAACAGCTTTACTCCATACTAAGAGTATCATTGAACCAGCTTTACTCCATACTAAGAATATCATTGAAACAGATTTAACTCATACTAAGAATATCATTGAAACAGCTTTATCTCCATACTAAGAATATCATTGAAACAGCTTTATCTCCACACTAAGAATATCATTGAAACAGCTTTATCTCCACACTAAGAATATCATTGAACCAGCTTTATCTCCATAATAAGAATATCATTGAAACAGCTTTATCTCCATAATAAGAATATCATTGAAACAGCTTTATCTCCATACTAAGAATATCATTGAAACAGCTTTAACTCCATACTAAGAATATCATTGAAACAGCTTTAACTCCATACTAAGAATATCATTGAAACAACTTTAACTCCAACTAAGAATATCATTGTAACAGCTTTAACTCCATACTAAGAATATCATTGAAACAGACTTTAACTCCAACTAAGAATATCATTGAAACAGCTTTACTCCATACTAAGAATATCATTGAAACAGCTTTATCTCCATAATAAGAATATCATTGAAACAGCTTTATCTCCATACTAAGAATATCATTGAAACAGCTTTAACTCCATACTAAGAATATCATTGAAACAGCTTTAACTCCACACTAAGAATATCATTGAAACAGCTTTAACTCCACACTAAGAATATCATTGAAACAGCTTTAACTCCATACTAAGAATATCGTTGAAACAGATTTAACTCCACACTAAGAATATCATTGAAACAGCTTTAACTCCATACTAAGAATATCATTGAAACAGCTTTAACTCCATACTAAGAATATCATTGAAACAGCTTTAACTCCACACTAAGAATATAATTGAAACAGCTTTAACTCCATACTAAGAATATCATTGAAACAGATTTATCTTCATTCATAACATATCATTGTAACAGCTTTAACTCCACACTAAGAATATCATTGAAACAGATTTAACTCCATACTAAGAATATCATTGAACCAGCTTTATCTCCATTCATAACATATCATTGAAACAGCTTTAACTCCACACTAAGAATATCATTGAAACAGATTTAACTCCACACTAAGAATATCATTGAAACAGATTTAACTCCACACTAAGAATATCAATGAACCAGCTTTATCTCCATACTAAGAATATCATTGAACCAGCTTTATCTCCATTCATAACATATCATTGTAACAGACAAGTAGGATCAATGAATTGACTATGATCTCGACCATGCATGCCATGAAACGTAATACTATACAGGAAGGAAACCTTTCAAAACAGTCTGGTTAGTGAAGTAAGAATTGACAGCATCTCAACCGAGATGAAGCCTGCTGTAAGAACTGTATTCTAGAAAGTAATGAATCCTTTCATTTCAACCACGTCTTTGAGTATGTCAGACACAGTCAAATTTTATCTGAAAAAAGAGTTATACACAGCACGTACTGTTACACATATAACCACAATGAGACGGAACAACCTTAAGGAATTGAAAGTTCTAGAACCCATTCTGTGAGTCGTCTAGTGATGCACTCTACAAGAAGACGAAGGTATACAGTCTACTTCCTGGAACAGAGAAGATAGTACAAATTAATAATCCTTGAGGACCGACGACCAATCAAACACCCATAACAACAGGAAATTGAACGGAACAGTTCTTTTTTTTCATTTATTTTAATTCTTTTAAACTCTTTTTATACGGGCAGTACACGCACATTTTCACGTACTTAAAAATAGAATATATTGTTGAAGAAGGTCTCTATTAAATATACAGGTGTTCAAGATTAAAGCAGCCCCATTGACAAATCGAAAGTTGCCAGATAATCTATCGCGTTATGTTTATGTACTATTTAAACCGGTTCTGACTAGCTCGTTTTACGTCACATTTGTTCATCGCCCTTCCCGCACTACAATTACATACCGTCACATAACCTTGACCTATACTACGTCATAACTGAACCTTCTCATTTTCATACATATATGCCAGATTGACTCCATTCACAGGCTGCTATTATCTTGAACACCCTGTATATATATATATATATCTTATTTAACAATTAAAAAAACTTGTGCATATATGGAAGAGAAGAGTTGAACAAGCTATTGAAGATCGCCGTTAGAGAAATTGATAACGTACTTCGATGGGGGGTCAAGTACCATGGCAATTCCGGGGTTCGAGGTCGTGTTGGGTAACAATCTCTTGGTGTGAATATTATACGCGGTTGGACAACATGAGATCCTGGTCACTTACTTAGTAATCTAAATTACAAGCACCTCTGAAGTTGGAGTAAGGTTGGCCTGATTAGCGATGGACACTAGCAATAAGGAAAGCAAGATTTTAAGCAAAAATCAGTCAGAAGTGGCATATTAGGTGCCATGACTACACCTGCATTCGTAGCGGAAGAGCAAAATAGCAAGCGAAGAAAGTTTCATAAAAATATTTATTGTGGAAACTAATTTCATGTATTCATTCTACTAATATAGCATCACATGAATCTTGTGAATTATTTCTTTTACATAAAATATTTTTGCTTGTTTGTTTATTTGCTTTCGTTCTTATCAACAAAGTTAACCACTCTTTGTGATATGTATTGTTTGCGCCGAGAACGTGGGTTGTTCACTGTTTTTCTCATATAGCATGTAATACAAGCACTACCCAATTTATACCAAGGTGTATGCATGCTATCCAACTGGACACATATTTGTACAAAGGGATAACTGTACGATTTTACAGGCAGAAAAGTATCCCCCTTCTGGAGTTATACTGTAGCTTGTTATTAGATATGATGGTAAGAGGAAGATCACCAGAGCTCACTCATGCCAATTTTTGTTCGTGAAGTGTCTTGCCGGAAAATTGTTACTTTTATTAGGGTTTGTCAGAAGTCGTGTCGTAATATGTGAGTTAATGTTCATACCATTATCTGTTAAGTCTAAACCATAGGTTTCCCAAAATTTTTCGGCCCACCACCCACTTTGCACGACATAAACTTTGTAACCCTGTTTTATAACAGTTTATAACAGTTTATAACAGTTCGACCCCACCCCCATATATACATTATCTATTTTCTCTTTGACATAGAAAATTGATATATATATATATTTATGTCATACATGGTCAATTTTCAAATGATTATATACTTGAAATGGAAAATTGATGACAAAAGGGATAGTGTAAGACGGGCATAGGATGAATTACAATACAGAAATCACATTTTAAATGATTATTTAATCGCAACATCACAAAAATATTTTATTTTAAAGTATGTATTATTAATTTTTTGTTTAAGGAACCACTGTCCCCTAATCGCTGAACCTCCCCTCCCAAAATGCTTCTGAACCCACTATAGCATCCCTCCCCGGCCCCTAAAAGGCTTCAGTGTCCACTGGGGCGATACCGTCCACTTTGGGAACCTTTAGTATAAACTATGGTCGACTTATCTATGTTTTAATAAAGGAAAAATAGCACGGCTCTAGATAATAACGTTCACAAATTAGTGTACCTGCAAAAAAATATAAACTAGGTTGTGACGTATTTAATGTTCTATTTAAGAGCTTGTGACGTTAATGAAACAATTTTAAAAAAACTAACAGTATTTGTTTACTTTGCTCATTTTTTGTTCCGTTTAACGTTTAATCTTAACCAAACTTGCGGAGAACATTAATCATTATTGACAAAATGAAACACGATTTTGATTAATTTCTTCGTTTCTTTTTATCTGATGCAAAAATAATTTTGGAATTAAGAATGTTAATAATAGTTCTCATTAGAGACTAAAAGACAGATTATAAATGCAATCTTTATACCAACACTGTGCTACCAGTGCCAATCTTGGGCACTGACGAAAGAACACGAAATGAAAATTACCAGCTGTGAAATTAGATGCTTTAAGAAATCGTTAAATACTGCAAGAAGAGATCATATAAGAAATGAAGAAATTAGAAGAACAGTCGGAACAAGACATATTGTTAGATTTATTGAAAAATAGAGACTCAAATCGTTTGACCACTTGGTGAAAATGAAAACGAATACAACAGTTTGCAAGAGCGTACAACCTGAAAATGGAATCATCAAGAGGAAGGAACAGACCAAGAGAAATGAAAGGATTGATGGAGTTACAGACATCTTAAAACTCCACAATATCACATCATGTCAAGCGACCGAGCGAGTACTATATCGGATATCCATTCTCAATCAAACATGCGATATCTAACTGCAGAAAGCAGAGAAGGACAAATAATAGTATTCACAAAGTAAACATGCAAAAACACGTAAAAACAAAGTACTATAGTTTTACACAATACAAAAACAATAACAATACACAACAACGTTTTGACCAAAATCCTTCATCAAGCAAAAGATACAACAGAAGTGAAGAAATTCCCATCTTGCAACTCACAGAACATATCGAATCAGACAATACATTCATAACGGTCCTAAAATGAAAATCTGTGACTAAAAACGAATAAAGAAATAAATGCAAAATAATAGAATTGGAAACAAGAGGATAAGCAATGAAAATCAAATATAAAATATATATATATATATATATATATATATATATATATATATATATATATATATATATATATATATATATATATATTATAATGTTAAATGTATATATATATACACACACATTTAACATACACATATAGAATATGGAGTATGAGAAGAGAAAATACTAAGAAGCATAGAAATGTAAAGTGTTGAGTCCGTGAGGTCGCAAGGTACCATATAAAGATATAAAACTACAGTACTTTGTTTTTAATAAAATGAAATAAAATGAAATAAAATATGGAACTGCAAGTTATATAGTATTAAAACTAAATTACGAATTTTCAATTCAAATGTTGTATCAATCCTAACATATGGTAGCGAGAGTTGGAAAATGACTAAAGATATAGAAAGCAAGTTGAATGCATTTGAAAATAGATGTCTGCGAAAAATAATTAATATAAAATGGAACGAATTCAGGGAAGTGATGAAATCAGAGACATGTCTGGTCAACCACTAGTGACAACTGTTATAAGAAAGAGAAGATGGAGATATGTTGGGCACACCTTGAGGAGAAATGATCAAAGAATATCAAAGCAGGCATTGAAGTGGGATGCAAAGGGTTCAAGAAAGAGAGGTCGACCTAAGGAGACCCTGAAGCGAACTTTGCTGAGAGAGGCAGGAAATATCGGTCTCAGTTCCATGGAGGAGATTGAGCGAGTTGCCCAGGATAGAGCGGTATGGAGAAATTACTTGCAGGCCCTATGTAACGTTCTTAGAAGAATATTGAACCTCAAATGGTCAGATTTCAGACCCAATACACAAATAAGACAAGAGACCAAGCAAGAAAATGTATCAAATTTTATAAGAAAGCGCCGCTGGAACTACATCGGCCACACACTTAGAATGGATGAGAGAAGACTCCTTTACCAATCCCTCATATGGACACCAGAGGGAAAAAGAAAACGAGGAAGACCAAGAGAGACTCTGCGTAGAACCTTCACCAGAGAAGGCTCAACGATGGGCCTAGTAAACATTAAAGACCTAAAACAGATAGCAACGAACCGCGAGACATGGAGAACTATGACCTCTGCCCTATGCGCCGCCCACAGGCCCAAGAGGAAAGACTAACTAACTATGTAACGTATAACGGTACGAGAGGAATTATTATTATTATTACTTTGTTTTTACTTGTTTCGTCCACGCTACATAGTTTTAAACATTGGGATAATGTGATTTAGATCATTTGTGATCGATGCAACATGCCTATTTAATTGGCCATAATTATGTACTCATTTTGCATTTAAGTTGGTAAAATGTATGCTAACTAATGCAGAACATATGATAATCTAATAAATAATTGTAAAAAAATGAATTATATATTTTTTGATGTCTAACTCGTTGACTGAAGCACACCTCATTTCACACTTGCTATTTTGTGGAAACGCCTAAATTGCTCCAGCCAAAAATCCCCAAATATGGGATTCAATGGATTCTAATAACTCAGATTACTGTCCTGATGAAGGCACCAGTGATTCTTCAAATATCTGTGCTTCAGTTTCAGTTTCAGTTTGGAATATCTTCATTGCACTCGGACATGTCCATAGGTGCTCCGATCTCCTTCGCAATATCTCCAACAGTGTCCAGCGACTGACCGTACCAGTTCGATTTTGATTGATGAGCCTACTCATGTACCTGTTATGCTGTTCTTTTCTTGCTACTCCAATCTTCAAACCCAGCTCCTTCAATCTAGTAGTTGACGTTGATTGGTTTAAATGAAAATCTTCTTTGCGGCCACACTCTATGAGGGCGTACAAAATATCAGCTCTATCCATTGGCTGGCCCTCTGTGCTTGGGTCAGATGAAAATTCTGTGCCTGTGTCACTTTGAGTCTGTTTGCAAGCTTCCTGATAACTTTTATGATTATTTTGTCTATTATATAATGAAGACACCTATGTAAAGTAATGCAGATATCACACTGGAATCTAAAATGATAAAAATAACAGAGCAGTTCACCTATTTAGGTAGCAATTTTGAATGCACAGGAAATGTTAAAAAGAAATTATGATACGAATTGGCAAAGCAACATCAGCTTTTAAAAGTCTAAATAAAATATGGAACTGCAAGTTATATAGTATTAAAACTAAATTACGAATTATTATCAATTCAAATGTTGTATCAATCCTAACATATGCTATCGAGAGTTGGAAAATGACTAAAGATATATAAAGCAAGTTGAATGCATTTGAAAATAGATGTCTGCGAAAAATAATTAATATAAAATGGAACGAATTCAGGAGAAGTGATGAAATCAGAGACATGTCTGGTCAACCACTAGTGATAACTGTTATAAGAAAGAGAAGATGGAGATATGTTGGGCACACCTTGAGGAGAAATGATCAACGAATATCAAAGCAGGCATTGAAGTGGGATGCAAAGGGTTCAAGAAAGAGAGGTCGACCTAAGGAGACCCTGAAACGAACTTTGCTGAGAGAGGCAGGAAATATCGGTCTCAGTTCCATGGAGGAGATTGAGCGAGTTGCCCAGGATAGAGCGGTGTGGAGAAATTACTTGCAGGCCCTATTTAACGTATAACGGTACGAGAGGAATTATTATAATCATATTTTTGTTCAATAATATCTTTTACTTGCAATGTTTAAAAATTATATACCTATTGAATGTTTATGTATGATACTGTAAGTGTTAGTTTTTTGCTGCTTACTAGACCAATTCGACGTCATTTTCTCTTAAAGGCCATATTTATTGACGTATTTTTTTAAATATGAAATATTGATATTTTATCAATTTCGTGATTACAGCCTTTCATATTTTCCAAACATGTTTAAATTCAAATATGTTTTGCAAATATATGGACTTTAAAAGACTGTAATAAAAGATTTCATTACATTTGTCATACTTTTTTTTTTCCTTCTTTGTGACTGTAAAATTATTTGTCATTTGAAGAATAATCTATTTTTAGACTTTCCATAAGTAGGTCACGGATATCATATATTACATCACACTTATGTTAAAACTACATATCCTGATAGCCCATCCAATTAGCTTTCCAACCATATATAACATGTCTATTTTCAATGCAAAGAATTTGTATGGTTGCTAAATATAGAGCAGGGCATAAAAATATCAACAAAAAACCCTTAAAAACCGCCAATAGTTAAGAGCAGTCGATATGGAGAGTTTGAAGAAGAGAAGAAATATTTTTCAAATACAATTTTTAACGAATGTTCGTTTTCTTTGTTCTCCTTGACATCATCATGTGATTTTTAACACAAATCTATTTTTGTATCTGTTTGCTTCGTAATTGAATACAAACATGTAGAAATGAATGAAATTAATAGAAGTTATCAAAATGTGAGGGAAGCAATTAGAAAAGTGGGGTAAAATAAAGTCACATTACATAAGGACAAGTTTCGGAGGAGAGAGGGGGTTATGGATTACTTTCTCTAGTTCTGTTTTGCCTCACATCGTCAGGATAAGAAAATATTTCTAGAACGAGCTTTTGCGTGCGCTTTATAAGCAGTATTTTTCGTCTTCTCTATTATCTCTGATATGGTATGGATAAATTGCTTGCAGGCTCTATATCTTCTTCTTCTTCTTCTGTGCATTCGTTCTTTACGACCAATTTTAATCACTCTTTGTGATGTTTGATCTTTGACAAGAACGTGTATACGTTGCACATTGGTTTGGTAGGCCCCTAAACGCATATAGTTCTACACGTTTATGACACATGCATCCGATTTCAGCCAAACCTCCTTAGTCGCCTCTTACCACATACGTGGCAGGTAACAGGGGTCCTATTCTTTACAACCCAAATTTGGGCCCCGGTAACCACTCGGGCGGCAGGCCCTATGTAACGTATAACAGTACGAGAGGAATGATTATTATTTATTATCTCTGAGGTCCACCTTTTGCATGGACGATCTTTTGCTGTGCATCCACTGTATCAGTGTAACATTGCTCTTTGAGACGCACTGTCTGTTAGTCATCTGCTTATGTGACCGCGCTATGTAATATATTGTTTCATGATGAAATTCAGTACTGATGTTGCACCCACTTTTTTCCTGATGTCTTAATTTTTAAACCGGTCTCTTTTTATTACTCCCAGCATTCTGCGCAGACACTTCATCTCTGTAGTGACTAGTTTTCTTTTACCATTTGATGTCAGCGTCCATGTTTGGCACATATATCATAATGTGGGGAGAAAGATTGTGTTGAACAATTCTCTTTTAGTGTTCATGGTGACATGTATGCATTTCAAAATTATCGCCATTTGTCCTTTGATTCGATGTGCTTTATTGCATTTATGTTGGATTTCGATAGTTATTCTTCCATTTGCTGACAAAAATACTCCCTAGTTTTGTAAAAACTTTGACTTCTTTTAATAGTTGGAGTAAGAGATTAAACGAGGGTATATGACATATTACTTTATTGTAAGAATTGGACAAATCTATGTTGTAAAACGACCTATTTTGAAGACAATGTTTTCTACCAACATTATTTTGTAATACAATTTCTAAAGGGTATAAAGAGGAAGAATTGATGTCACTGCACTGGGTCGTCCCCCCGTGTGGTGACTGGACTCGCAAGGGGAGCAAAGAATAGTAACACTGTGACCTACAAGGCATGTCTTGATGTCATGCCTAAGGTAGAGGTCTTGAGAAGCAACCCTAGTAAAAAAAAGCATCGCATAAATCGGATGTTCTGGCCTAGTTGTAGGCGCATAACTGACACAGCGTACAATCGCTTTTAGGCTTGGATCACATACGAATTAGAAAGAGTGGTTAAAAAGTGGTAGATATTGAACGTTTGAAGAAGGAGATTGTTTCTCTATATGGCTCGGTCCCGCATCGCTGAAATTTCACTACAGCGGCAAAGAGTATTGCACAAAATTGCGATTTCCAGGTTAATTGTTTTCTCCGCCTATGTCTATATCCTCTTCATGTCGTTGTTGCTACGTAAGGGATTCACAAGCGGTCCACGTTGCTAATGATTTGAAGCTTTCTATCAACGGTATCCAATGTCAACACACACATTATCATTCTCCATTTCAGTCCTTCTTCAGATTTTGTTTGGTATATAACTTCTCCTGTGACACACCTCTTTACTGTTGGAATGTCCTTAACATTTGCAGTCTTCTACTTCTTTTTCTCGTTGGCTGTTGTTCTATGTCTTCACAAATGTGTCCGCTTCTCTGGATGTATGTTGTTGTGTTTGTTAGATCATCAAGACTTCCAAACAGCTTTGCACGGGTGTTTGTTAGATCATCAAGACTTTCCACAGCTTTGCACGGGTGTTTGTTAGATCATCAAGACTTCCAAACAGCTTTGCACGGGTGTTTGTTAGATCATCAAGACTTCCAAACAGCTTTGCACGGGTGTTTGTCTCTGATGATCAGTATCCTTTCCACAGTTGATTCATCTGCTAACAATGTTACAAAATGTGCTCGACTGTCTGTGCTGCCTGTCCACACGCACATGCGGCTGATTGAAACAGTATGTGGCTATTAGTCTTTTGTGTCCAGTTCTGAGACTGTATTGCTCTATCTAGATTGTGGTAGCTATCTCTTCTTTGTTGACCTTTATTTCTAATGATGTTGACAAAGGTTTTCTTTTCTTGATAAGTGATTATTTGATTCCTTTGTTCCGACCGAGTGGTTACCGGGGCCCAAATTGGGGTGTAAAGAATAGAACCACTGTTACCTGCCACGCATGTCGTAAGAGGTGAGTAAGGAGGTCGGCGTGGGGCTAGCTACCCCACACAGTAAAAAAACACTATATGGCTACAGAACAGAGAGTGAACTGAATAAACGCTGGCTGAAACCGGACACATCGTCAAGGATAAGCACCAGAGTACCAAATGGTGCTGAAGATGTGACGTAAAACACACCAATGCTAGGCTGCATGAATCAGATTTCCACATGAATAGAATTTATGGGGAGATCTGGTACATCGGTCTGGGCGGTGATTGCGAGTGAGAAAGAGAGATTCCTTTGTTCCTGTGTTGCTCTCTCGTTTTTCTAGTTTGATTGCTTTCTCTCGTTTCCTGGTATACCACACTGCGATGGTATCCACAGTATCACCACCCTTCTACAATGATTCTCATCATCTCACAATGAAAGATAACATACTGGTTCCTTCAGATGTATGTTCTGTTAGATTATTCATGCACATAATTCATTGCAACAAAAATCATAAAATCAATAAATAAAATAGCGAGTGCTGTGTAAAGAAAACTATCTTCAACTAACTAAATTAAACGTACAACTAAAAAACAGAACAGAATATTTCACAGTTGCATGACACAAATTGCCGTTGAAATATAGAAAGTTTTGTGCATGTGATGAATGGCATTATCAAATTCATTCTCAAACAGAAAAAACACAGAAAAAAAAACGATCAATGTTTCAACTGAATTATTGCTATAAAGCTGCAGAAAAAATATATTTATTATTCAGTTGAATCCAGACAGCAATCAATGAAGAATAAAACAGATGGCATCTTTATAAGATTAAACACCCGTGTGGTGCCGGGAGCCCAGAATAGGAAGCAAAGAATATTACCACTGCGACCTACAAGACATGTCATAATATTCGACTGAGGTAGGGGCCTAGAAATGTTATCCTAGTAAATAAAAAGCGTTGCACAAATCGGATTTGCTGGCCTACTTGTAGGCGCATAACTGGTACAACGTACAATCCCTCTTAGGCTCAGATCACATATAGATCACACAGAGTGGTTTAACAAGTGGTCAGTATGGAGCGTTCGAGGAAGAAGATTAAACAATATAATGATTTTTCTCTAAACCTGTTCAAATTGGACAAATTCTAAAACAATAGAGTGAAATCTAAGGCAATCTTACAGACCGAGAATCTTGACAAAATTAGAAAAGTCGCCATCAGCCAAGATTTAACAAAACAATTAATAAATTAGTGTATACAGATTGTAAAGAAATATTACGTAATGTGTCCCGTTTTGATGCACTTTTATTTATTTCTTAATCGTTTCTCGTAATAAAACATAGATACACCATATTACTAAACATCGTTTTTTTGCAATTCAACTTTCCTATTAGAACATTGTGTTTAAGTGATAAATTATTCCTAACTCTATGTTAGTTTATTTAAAGTAAGTTTTGAAATCATCATTATCAAATAGCTTGTCCTCAGCAGAACTTTGCCACCTTAACAGTCATCCGGAATTTCTCTTTCTCATAGACCAGATGCCCCGCCTCTGCATCCGTTATGTTCACCATCAGTTACATCTTGAATCCATCTTCTCAGTGATCTTCTTCTTTTTCTCTTTGCCGATATGGCTCCTTCCATGATGGTCTTCTCCAGCCCTTGGTGTCTTTTTATAGGTCCAAAATATCTGTTTTCACTTTCTTAAGTTTGGAAAAGAGACTGCATTTCCTTTAAATTTATTAGTTACGTTGTAATAGCGAAACATGTAAAAACAAGGTACTGTATTTTACAAAGTACAAAAAATAATATATACCGGCGTAGGAGATCATGCCTCTCCACAACTCTCTCTGCTTTATGCAAGCAATCAGTTCTGACGTCGATCTTGTGAGGAACCATGATGTCAGGCCATCCAACATCTTCTCCTCTGTCTTCCACGATCTCTCTTTCACTGAATTTTATCTATTGTCACCAAATGTTCTAAACATTCTCCTCGCATTATATGCTCGAAGAACCTTGATTGTCAGATTTATATTCTTTTGATAAGGTTGCTTTGTGTGCAGACTTGATTTAAAAACCTCCTCATTTGTTTTCTTCGCTGTCCATGGAATTTAGACTTTTTATATGGCAGACATAACATATACAGTCATACAATAAAACCTAACGACCAAACATACAAATATGTGACTAAAAATGAAATAAATGTGACATTGGTCAAAAATTCACTTTGTATTGCTTTTGTACTTTGTTGATTGTGAAAATGACAGTGATTTGTGTTATCCCTCTCTGTACCAGTACATCCATCCACTTTCATTGCTGACCAGATTTGATTAAGTCTCACATTATAGTGCCCATTTATTGAGTTATACAATAACATTTTGTCAGATCTGATTGTTATAACGCAGACTTGCAGAACTAACTTGAAACCCACATTTTTAGGCAGAAAATAATATTTATGTTTCAAATTTCTCTGAAATTTTAATTAGCAACAATGCATTTCAGCTATCAACGGATGTCAAGCCACATAATGACTATTGAGGTTTAGCTAGGGAAGGCATTGCGAAAGAATAACACTACAGACCCCTGTCTTTTCAAGAGGTCAAAATTTCATAAAGAAAAAATCTGAAGTAGACTGGCAGATATACACTGAATGTAACTATAGAAAAGACTTTCTCAAAGACCCCAAACACAACAGACATGATCATTATATTTCGCTTACATTCCGGACACTGCAGACTCAACAGACACATAAACTAGAAATAAATCAGACAGCTCTCTGCCAGTTTCAGCAGATGGAAAAGACACTGGTGTATGTCCTACTGGTGTATGTCCTACTGGTGTATGTCCTACTGGTGTATGTCCTACTGGTGTATGTCCTACTGGTGTATGTCCTACTGGTGTATGTCCTACAAGACTGTCCTTACCTTGGTGAACTGAGAAACAATATATAGTCACACCCAGTAAACCTGAAAACTAAGCTTTGAGGAAACTGGAAGCTGACTGCCCAGTTTGTGATCCACAGTGAATTAAGGGTATGACAAGAAATTGTCGAAGAAGAAGAAGTCGCGCAATACGAAGTCGCAGAAGAAGTAGTCACTGAGTCATACACCATTCATATTTGTGCTGTGTGTATCATCAGTGCTTGTGCACAGGATAACTAAAATAATACAAACAAATGAGCAAGCAAACAAACAAACAAAAAATAAAACAAAGTAATGGATCTTAGAACAAAGATTAATTTCCGAATTATAAACTGCCAGAAAAATAAACACAAAAATCCCAACAACTTTAAACTGTCATTTGAAAGAAATGTGGTTTAGTTGTTCTATTGCTGGATCAACATTTCGGGAATGTCCTTCCACGTTGAGATTAATTAGTGCCATTGATCTGATCCTGATTCTTTGGCGGCGCAGATATCACGAGACTGCCCTTTCGTCCTCCCACAGGAATTAAAGCGATTATCATCTCCTGCCTCGAGAAATCCTGACCAGCATGAGATTTATGGAGAGGAAATTGAAATCGGATAAGAAATAGATTGTCGCAGGACTTACAACGGGGCTGAGTGTGTTTAAGACAGTACGTTTATTGCAAGTGAAGAATTGACTTAACCTGTTGCAGAACTTACAACGGTGCAGAGTGTGTTTAAGACAGTATGTTTATTGCAAGTGAAGAATTGACTTAACCTGTTGCAGGACTTACAACGGTGCAGAGTGTGTTTAAGACAGTATGTTTATTGCAAGTGAAGAATTGACTTAACCTGTTGCAGGACTTACAACGGTGCAAAGTGTGTTTAAGACAGTACGTTTATTGCAAGTGAAGAATTTACTTAACCTGTTTATATCTGAACTTGAACCGTTTTCTTTTTAACAATGTTGACTGGGCTCTAAGCAATTAGTTGTCACCACAAGTTTAGTGGGAGTATTTTTTGGTATTGTAAAACTTTGTTTATATTTTAATTGCGAAACTTAAAATTAAACTGCAAAAAAGTAACAAAATAACATAGTTTTTCGAAAGTACAGTAAAATAAAAGAATAGAATAAGGAGTTTTATTAAGAACCCGCAGGAGAAGCACTGAAGCCAATGACTATGTAAGAAAACCAGGAGAAGCACTGAAGCCAATGGCTATGTAAGAACCGGAGAAGCACTGAAGCCAATGACTATGTAAGAACCCCAGGGAAGCACTGAAACCAATGACTATGTAAGAACCGCAGGGGAAGCACTGAAGCCAATGACTATGTAAGAACCAGGGAAGCACTGAAACCAATGACTATGTAAGAACCCCAGGGAAAGCACTGAAGCCAATGACTATGTAAGAACCCCAGGGAAAGCACTGAAGCCAATGACTATGTAAGAACCAGAGAAGCACTGAAGCCAATGAATATTAAGAACCCGCAGGGAAGCACTGAAGCCAATGACTATGTAAGAACCCAGGAGAAGCACTGAAGCCAATGACTATGTAAGAACCCGCAGGAGAAGCACTGAAGCCAATGACTATGTAAGAACCCGCAGGAGAAGCACTGAAGCCAATGACTATGTAAGAAACCCGCAGGAAGCACTGAAGCCAATGACTATGTAAGAACTCCAGGGGAAGCACTGAAGCCAATGACTATGTAAGAACCCTCCAGGGAAGCACTGAACCAATGACTATGTAAGAACCGCAGGGAAGCACTGAAGCCAATGACTATGTAAGAACCCAGGGAAGCACTGAACCAATGACTATGTAAGAACCCCAGGGAAGCACTGAAGCCAATGACTATGTAAGAACCCCAGGAGAAGCACTGAAGCCAATGACTATGTAAGAACCCCAGGGGAAGCACTGAAGCCAATGACTATGTAAGAACCCGCAGGGGAAGCACTGAAGCCAATGACTATGTAAGAAACCGAGAAGCACTGAAGCCAATACTATGTAAGAACCCGCAGGAAGCACTGAAGCAATGACTATGTAAGAACCGCAGGAAGCACTGAAGCCAATGACTATGTAAGAACCCGGAAGCACTGAAGCCAATGACTATGTAAGAACCCCAGGGGAAGCACTGAAGCCAATGACTATGTAAGAACCCCAGGAGAAGCACTGAAGCCAATGACTATGTAAGAACCCCGTGGGGAAGCACTGAAGCCAATGACTATTAAGAACCCCAGTGGGAAGCACTGAAGTCAATGACATTAAAACCAGATAGCACTGAACCAATGACTAGTAAGAACCTTGGAAAATAACCAATGACTAGTAAAAACCCGTGGAATCATGAACCAATGTCTATGTAAACCCTCAGGAAGCACTAGCCAATGAGATAAAGAAACCTAGGAAATTAAGTCAATGAATATAATCAAAAATAGACAGTGAACAAGTATTATGGTTTGAAAATAAAAATGAAACAAAGGATCGAACTAAGTCTTATTTCTTTAAGAGTTAGCTAGCCTAAGAGAGCTATCTGGTTATGTTCTTTAAGACGCTCAGAAAATGTAGAGCTAGGTAAAAGGTGTTATGTTCTTTAAGACGCTCAGAAAATGTAGAGCTAGGTAAAAGGTGCGTAAAAAATAAAAGCTTGTTGTTCGAATTTTGTGTTTGGTAATTTATTTTTTCATGAAGTCACTAGAAACATAAAAAGTCGCTCTTCGAACAAAAGGTTTTTATCAAGCACATGTGACACTAGATAAAAATAAAACGATTAAAAAAACCACTTTTAATTTACTTTTTCCGACAAAAATGATTCAATTGTTATTTGGATGGTTTCACAAATGAGGGTTTAACTAGCTAGTCACTAGAACCATCAGTATGCATACCCTTCTAAATCTGCAGGGAGACTGAGCTTTATAGGTCTTCACGGAGTGCTATGACTTCGGTCAGTAACCAAAAACCGATTAAAATGGTAGGAGAGTGGAGTTGCAAACGGAACTTAAAGTAGCACTAAAAACGGATGAAATAAATACAGAATTTAATTCAGAGTTAAATCAAGTGTTGTAATAGATTAAAATGGTAATGGATAGGAAAATAATAAAAGTAAAGAATATCGAGAATCAATTTAGTAGACTAGGGAAGTGAAATGCAATATACAAAAGCGTAAAGAATTTTACGACCAAGAGTCAAATCGAATTTAGTAACCAGTAGAGATATAACTATGACTTAACGACCTGAATGCCGTCATTGCGTATCCTGCATTAAGAAACGGTAGGGGGAAGGGAGCACAAGTAAACGAACAAGATAACATTTTCATACCTCGTGGTCTATTAGAAAATGTGGTGTTAATAACATTTTTCTTTGTCCAGCGATACGCTATGTAGTCAGCATCAGCGGGTCGTCTTAACTTTCTATTGTTTTCTGCTACCCATTTGAGGTTGGATGAATAGTGAGGATCATCATCGCTGCACCCTGGACACGTTCATTTGCTCAAATTTCCATGAACGTAAAGTGACTGATCACTTATGTTTGGGGATGATTAATCAAACTTCTTGTATCCTTAGAAATGTCATCTCTGGCAGTTCCATGTTTCAGAATATCATCTTCATTCTGGATAGTGATGCGGATACATACCAGTCTCTACAAGAACCATCTATTGAAACTACCTCTCTTTGAGGCATTGATGACGGTACATACCAGTCTTACAAGAACCATCTATTAAACTACCTCTCTTGTGACATTGATGACGAGTACATACCAGTCTGTACAAGAACCATCTATTCAAACTACCTCTCTTGAGACATTGATGACGAATACATACCAGTCTGTACAAGAACCATCTATTCGAAAACTACAACTCTCCTTGCTTTGAAAAATTGATTGGACGAATACATACCAGTCTCTACAAGAACCATCTATTGAAACTACCTCTCTTGTGACATTGATTATGTTTAACATGTCCATTGACAGTATATATTATCAAGGTAGAAAATAATTTCTACCGCAGAGAGCTACACTGAAAAAGTATAACGAGACAACACTAGAGGAAGACCACGCAAAAGGTGAAGCGATGGCATCAAGAACAGCCTTAAGAAAATGAATACCATCTTACAAAGTGCATTAGAACAAGCACGCACAAGATCACTACATCCCTCCCCCTCTTCTCCATCCCCAAACACTTCTATAAAGAAGTAAATGGTGGAAGAGAAGCAAAAAGAACACAATTTAGTCACAAAATATTGGTAAATAAAATTATTAATAATAAAAACATTGAAATAATTGTAACTAAAGAAACAAAATTACTCCAGAACTTGTATCATACTTCAGCTATACAAATTTGCAAGCAACTAGAAAGTTTATAAGTATGCTAATTTTAAAAAATGAACAAGATCGTGTAGAAACATTGATCTGTTTACTTAAGTCTTTACAAAAAATATTGAGACATAAAGAGAATAGGTTAAAAACAGAAGTGTATGAGTGAAATATAAATAGTAACACTATAGAAACAAGAAGGTAAGTATTAAAAAAAAAAAAACTTCAGGAAAATATTGAGATGTATATATGTAGATGCTAAAAACAGAAGTTTGTGGATGAAAAATAAACATGGTAGTGACACTTAATTAACGGAAAATATTATTTTTAAAGTAGTTTCAAAAAAAATATTCAGATGTATATAGGTTATGCTAAAAGAGAAGTTTGGTTTGCGAAACATAAACAAGGTAGTGACTACAATAACAGGGCGATATGAAAAATAGCTACAAAAAATATGCGGGATGTAGCAATGACGAAGAACAAGGAAGTTAAATAGGAAAACGGTTCGAAGAAATAAAGCTTCATATAATCAGATAAACTAGGATCTAATCTACAGTACTATGTCATATAATGAGATCAAACTTGAGGATCTTCTTCTTCTTCTGCGATCGTTCTTCACGGCCAATTTTGGTCATTCTTATTGTGATGTATAATTGGTCCACTGGCAAGAACGGAGTGATCTACGTCAGGACGATTGTGCGCCCATGGTGACTAGGCCCGTCCGTCCGTTTTCAGCCAGCTTTTGATTTACTAGGGTGAACTTTCCCTAGGTACGATCCTTTCGGATCTACGCCTTTACGATCAACTTTGCCGTATATTTGGGCTTTGTGATCTACGCCAGGACAGTGAGTTACGCTGCTTTACCCCTTCTGACTGAGAAATATTTCTTGGGGCTTGTCAGCTTGTCCTCGGACGGCGTCTTACTCGTATAAAACACCGTGTAAAGTATCGGCCTTCGCCAATGAACAGGACCCGGACTTCCTGCCTGATCCGTACATTGTCGGCCTTGCTTTACCGTACATTTTGAGTTTGATCCGGAGAAGGAACATTCTCAGCCTTTTCTAGACGCGCGTTGGTACGTGGCAATTTGCAATAAACCTCGAAAGGCACCGGCATGGGGCCCAGTACAAACAATGTAGAGGGTCGTTTCAGTCGGCGCTATCAACGCAACTGGGGATTTTGCGCCCGCCACCATCACCCGCTTCAGTTATTCCGGGGATGTTAGTTACGACTGCAATCGAACCTTGCCAGGTTGTCCCGAGGCTGGCAGTTCCTTTAGGTATCACCAGCCTCAGTTCTTCCAGGGATGTTAATTTTTAATCGCACAGTACCTTGCACGGTTTTCCCAGGGCAGGTAGTTTCGTTATGCACTAAAACGCAACTTGTTCTTTTGCGCTCGGAAAACCTTGCCCAGTACATGTATCTGCACTAGGCCACCAATGCGGAGTCAACTGCAATCTTCTCTCGTACCTACACGAGGGTAGACTTTTATTCGTTACGGTCCTGTTTTATTTATTCTTGTCGACGGGCTGGCAATGTTTGCCCCCTCCTCAGAGCTTCGAGCTTCGCCCTTCGTGGGCACACGTTTCGTCACTGGATGCACCTCTCATCCATGTCAGAGACTTTTCGTTGCTGTTTCGTTACGTTTAGGAACTTGGGCAATATCTTGTTGGACATCGGTCAGGAGATTTGTGCATTTTGTCAGTATGGATCTGTTTTGCATTTCCGTACTTGCACTGCTACCACTACCAGTAGTTCTCTCCCCGATCCCTGCCCCTCTTTGCCAGACCGGAACCAGAGTCTGTTTCCAGGGTCACCGCGTGGAGGTTGGGGGCAGGGTCTTGGTTACCGCCCCCTCGCTAACCCTGGCTCATGCTACCACCATAACCTCATGAGCCTTTGACCCCACTTGAGGATCTAATTTACAGGTACCTCTGAAGTTGGAGAAGACCCGCCTGCATGGTGAGAAGGACATTCATAAAACGGTTAGTAGGCTTTCACGCAAAAATCAGTCAGAAGCACCATACCATGCGAAATGGTCAACGCTGGAATTCACAGCGGGCGAACGCGGAAGAAGAAGAAGTAACATATAATTTTAAAGCGCATCGAAGTAAAAGAGGATAATGTTGAAACACGTTTATTGTTTGAAATTTATGGAAACTATCGATAACTCAAAATACGAGATAAAACTCAAAAATAAAAAGCAGGCCATGTCATGCAAGAACGTCAGCCAAGTAAGGTTTCATGTTTCTTGCCGAAAGTCGCTTTAATCACATTCCGCCTGAAAAACTTTGTCTCTTGCAAGTTCTCCCGCCTCCACCAGTTCAAGGTTTCTTTGATCATGGCCTCCGATAACAAACGGCTGACGGGCTTAGGTAAAAATTCTAGGAAATAAGACCACAACTGTCACGTGATCTCACATTCCAGTATTGTTGTATAAAGCTCGCATTCCAGTATTGTTGTATAAAGACGAATTCATTTGAAAAACAAAACAACATGCTAAATCAAGGTTATATTATGTTAGTTAGTTTATCATAAGTAATATCGTATTATTACATGCAAATCAGTTATATTATAATGTTTAACATAGAATATCTGTATTATTACATGCTAAATCAAGGTTATATTATATTACAAGTTAAGTTTAACACTAAGGAATATCTGTATTATTACATGCTAAATCAAGGTTATATTATATTACAAGTTTAGTTTAACACTAAGGAATATCTGTATTATTACATGCTAAATCAAGGTTATATTATATTACAAGTTAAGTTTAACACTAAGGAATATCTGTATTATTACATGCTAAATCAAGGTTATATTATATTACAAGTTAGTTTAACACTAGAAATCGATTATTCATCAAATCAAGTTATATTATAAAGTTGTTTAATAGAATATCTGTATTATTACATGCTAAATCAAGGTTATATTATATTACAAGTTAAGTTTAACAGTAAGGAATATCTGTATTATTACGAGATTAATCAAGGTTATATTATATTACAAGTTTAGTTTAACACTAAGGAATATCTGTATTATTACATGCTAAATCAAGGTTATATTATATTACAAGTTTAGTTTAACATTAAGGAATATCAGTATTATTACATGCTAAATCAAGGTTATATTATATTACAAGTTTAGTTTAACACTAAGGAATATCTGTATTATTACGAGATTAATCAAGGTTATATTATATTACAAGTTAAGTTTAACACTAAGGAATATCTGTATTATTACATGCTAAATCAAGGTTATATTATATTACAAGTTAGTTTAACATAAGGAATATCTGTATTATTACATGCTAAATCAAGGTTATATTATATTACAAGTTAAGTTTAAAGCTAAGGAATATCAGTATTATTACATGCTAAATCAAGGTTATATTATATTACAAGTTTAGTTTAACACTAAGGAATATCTGTATTATTACATGCTAAATCAAGGTTATATTATATTACAAGTTAAGTTTAACACTAAGGAATATCTGTATTATTACATGCTAAATCAAGGTTATATTATATTACAAGTTAAGTTTAACAATAAGGAATATCTGTATTATTACAGAAATCAAGGTTATATTATATTACAAGTTAAGTTTAACACTAAGGAATATCTGTATTATTACATGCTAAATCAAGGTTATATTATATTACAAGTTTAGTTTAACATTAAGGAATATCAGTATTATTACATGCTAAATCAAGGTTATATTATATTACAAGTTTAGTTTAACACTAAGGAATATCTGTATTATTACATTAATCAAGGTTATATTATATTACAAGTTAAGTTTAACACTAAGGAATATCAGTATTATTACATGCTAAATCAAGGTTATATTATATTACAAGTTTAGTTTAACATTAAGGAATATCAGTATTATTACATGCTAAATCAAGGTTATATTATATTACAAGTTAAGTTTAACACTAAGGAATATCTGTATTATTACATGCTAAATCAAGGTTATATTATATTACAAGTTAAGTTTAACAATAAGGAATATCTGTATTATTACATGCTAAATCAAGGTTATATTATATTACAAGTTAAGTTTAACAATAAGGAATATCAGTATTATTACATGCTAAATCAAGGTTATATTATATTACAAGTTAAGTTTAACAATAAGGAATATCTGTATTATTACATGCTAAATCAAGGTTATATTATGTTACAAGTTTAGTTTAACATTAAGGAATATCAGTATTATTACATGCTAAATCAAGGTTATATTATATTACAAGTTTAGTTTAACACTAAGGAATATCTGTATTATTACATGCTAAATCAAGGTTATATTATATTACAAGTTAAGTTTAACAATAAGGAATATCAGTATTATTACATGCTAAATCAAGGTTATATTATGTTACAAGTTTAGTTTAACACTAAGGAATATCAGTATTATTACATGCTAAATCAAGGTTATATTATATTACAAGTTAGTTTAACATAAGGAATATCTGTATTATTACATGCTAAATCAAGGTTATATTGTATTACAAGTTAAGTTTAACAATAAGGAATATCTGTATTATTACATGCTAAATCAAGGTTATATTATGTTACAAGTTTAGTTTAACACTAAGGAATATCAGTATTATTACATGCTAAATCAAGGTTATATTTATTACAAGTTTAGTTTAACATAAGAATATCTGTATTATTACATGCTAAATCAAGGTTATATTATATTACAAGTTAAGTTTAACACTAAGGAATATCTGTATTATTACATGCTAAATCAAGGTTATATTATATTACAAGTTTAGTTTAACACTAAGGAATATCTGTATTATTACATGCTAAATCAAGGTTATATTATATTACAAGTTAAGTTTAACACTAAGGAATATCTGTATTATTACATGCTAAATCAAGGTTATATTATATTACAAGTTAAGTTTGACACTAAGGAATATCTGTATTATTACATGCTAAATCAAGGTTATATTATGTTACAAGTTAAGTTTAACAATAAGGAATATCTGTATTATTACATGCTAAATCAAGGTTATATTATGTTACAAGTTAAGTTTAACACTAAGGAATATCAGTATTATTACATGCTAAATCAAAGTTATATTATGTAACAAGTTAAGTTTAACAATAATGAATATCAGTATTATTATATATTTTTATCAATAAATAATCATGGACTCATAGAATTGAGTAAAATTGCAAAAAGCTTACAGTGTTCTATCAAACATATACAAAAACCAGCACTCAGTAAACAGAAATTTTGGTTTCCCGTCTGAGCTAGTCGGCCTTATACTGCCGGGAGGACTGCTTGATGTCCTGCTGTCATTTTCATCTTGGTCATCCCCTGCCCCGTACTACAGGAACCATACCTTCATTAGCCTTTTTCCAAACCACTGTAAATTTAACGGGGATACAATATTTACATGTTACCAGACATGATGCTATCTATGAGCCAATGCTCCTCGCTTTGCAGGTCTCGTAGGATGTAAGAGCATATGTCTTGAAAATAAAGAAAATTGTTGGCAGGAAGTCAACGTTGGTAGAAGTAAGAAAGATATTGTAAATTTGCCAAATCATCACCACCAAATAGCTCCTCCTGAGCAAAATTGTGCCGTTCTGCAGCCCTCATGCTTAACTCATCAGTTACATTTCGAATCCATCTTCTCCGTGCTCTTCCACTTCTCTTTGCCAGGATTCCTCCTTCCATAATGATCTTATCCAACACCTCGTGTATGGTTATATGTTGAAAATACTTTGCTATATAGAACCATGGTTGCCATATGTAAATGGGGAGGCATAAGTAAACAATAAACAAAGTTAATTCATGTCGCACTGTCTTCTTACATAACGTGATGCCAATCTTATCAACATATGTCAGGTACAGGGGGAAAGGGATAAAGAAAGTCAAGACATAAGAAAAACTGATTCCACAGAATAGAGAGAAACAAAATGTGTGGTTTTCTGTGTGTGTGTGTGTCGAGTTCTGTCATTCAAACCAGTTAAAAGACTTTACATTTAGGTAGGAGACATTTTTCAGCAAATCGATGAACCCACGAAATCAAACATAGATACAATAAAGCAAACCAAATCACAGAACGTATTGCTTCAAATTAATAATACAAACACATCACAATGAACATTTACAAAAAAGTATTGTACAAAATGTTGATAAACTGTTTCCAAGTATCTTAGAAAAAAAGTAAAATCGAATACATTTAAAACTAGAAATCAAAGTTATTGTAAACAAAATATGTAATAACTAGTAGATAAAATAAACTGTAGTAAAGGCCCGAACACATTAGATAATTTTTTTCTAATATTAAGTAGAACTAGAGATGAAATAGTTCACAATATCAATTAAAGTGAAGATAATTTACTTACTCTATAAATTAGAACTAAATATACCAATACATTAGAGGTAAAAATATCAGCTTACAATATCAATTAGAATTAAAGATAGCAGCCTACAATATACATTAGAAGTAAAGATACCATTCTAAAATATAAATTAGAATTAAAGATACCAGACTACAATATAAATTAGAATTAAAGATACCAGACTACAATATAAATTAGAATTAAAGATACCAGACTACAATATAAATTAGAATTAAAGTTTACCAGACTACAATATAAATTAGAATTAAAGATACCATTCTACAATATATATTAGAATTAAAGTTACCAGACTACAACATAAATTAGAATTAAAGATACCAGACAACAATATAAATTAGAATTAAAGATACAGACTACAGTATAAATTAGATTAAAGATAACTTATGCATACAATATATATGTAGAAATTAAAAAGATACTACCAGATATATTAGATAAAGGTAACTTCTCATGATATATTAAATAAAGATAACGTTTGCATGACAATATATAAGATTGTTTGAAATATTGAGATAAGATAACTGTTGATGAAATTGAGATAAAGATAACTGTTTGCATGACATATTGGAGATAAAGATAACTGTCTGCATGATATATTGGAGATAAAGGTAAGCTGTTTGCATGATATATTAGAGATAAAGGTAACTGTTTGCATGAAATATTGGAGATAAAGATAACTGTTTGCATGATATATTAGAGATAAAGATAACTGTCTGCATGATATATTGGAGATAAAGGTAACTGTTTGCATGAAATATTGGAGATAACTTTTCTGCATGATATATTAGAGATAAAGATAACTGTCTGCATGATATATTAAAAGATAAAGATAACTGTTTGCATGACATATTGATATAAAGATAACTGTTTGCATGATATATTGAGATAAAGATAACTGTTTGCATGATATATTGGAGATAAAGATAACTGTTTGCATGATATAGTGAAGATAAAGATAACTGTTTGCATGATATATTGGAGATAACGGTAACTGTTTGTGATACATATAAGAAAAGAAGATAACAGCTTAAAATATAAATTGTAACTGATAATAATATTCTGTAATAAAAGTACAGAAGATAACAATTGATATTTGAAGTTAGAGATGAAAGTTATTAGAGTGAAATATTTTAATGGTATAAGAACTAACCTGTGTTGGAGACCACGACATATAAGATAGCGCAGAGAAATCTCAAACCAGTCATCTCGTTACTAGTTGATGGTACATGACAGCATCAATATCCCATACTGTGTTTGTTATACCGCCTCTAACAGGCAGATCTGTATAAACATAAGACGGATAATTGATAACATATAGATAATTCTGTAAGCATTGAACTAAGCGTATTTATACAATTAACTGTCCATGTTATTCTTACACTTTGTTCATAATCATAACATTGAATCCATTTGATTCCTGTTTTCATATATTAAAAAGGAAATCATTGTCGTATCGACTTTATATATTGTTCTTTTCTTCTTTTCTTCTTCTTCTGTAACGTCCCATATCGACCACTTATTAAACCACTCTTTGTGGTTTGTATGTGATCTGAACCTAAGAGCGACTGTTGCGCCAGTTATGCGCCTATGGGTGCCTAGGCCAGCACTACCAATTTCTTGCCACGCTTTTTATTTAGTAGGGTAGCTTTCCCTAGAACTGTGGAACGGATGGGTTTGCCACTTGAAAGTCATCTTATTCGTAAGGAAGATCAGCGCCCGAAAAGTAGCGCCCTTCACCAATGTTTGGGTTTGTGTTTTCATATATGAAGAGAAATATTTGTAATTTCTACTTTATATAGATGGCGGTATGCGGTGTCTGTGGCTTAGGGGATATGGACTCGGTCTATTAACCCCGACGTTCTGAGTTCGAATTACGCTGCGGACAGTTTGATTGCAAATTGTTTCGCGTGGATTTTAATAAAAGGACGATGGACCCACCCGTTCAAAAAGCAATGGCAAACTACTGAACGTAATAATGCCTAGAAAAATCACAAACAGCGTTAAAAGCTGTGGTTGATTCGCAAAGTTCTGTAAAGAATATGCAATTAACTAACTAACTTTATACAGTGTTCTTTTAAGAAAGTCGCTCTCTCGCAGCTGCCTGAAACACTCTTTACCTCTATTCAGTTCTTCCGTCTTCTCCAATGTAATTTTCAAGATTTGTTTAATCCTCTGTTGTCACAGTCTTCTTGGTAGACACCTATGTAGTACTTTTAATCATTTTTCTTGGTAGACGCCTATGTTGTACTTTTAATCATTTTTCTTGGTAGACACCTATGTAGTACTTTTAATCATTTTTCTTGGTAGACGCCTATGTAGTGCTTTTAATCATTTGTTGTTCTTTATAATCAATTAGAAAAATCGTAATCTCACTTTGCAATGGTGGGACGGATTAGCGTAATGCATAAGCGGTCGCTTATCGTCTTGGCTTATCGAGAGCGTCTGTAGCTTAATCTGTAGTGAGCTTGATCACAGCCCAAGCGTACCTGGTTCAAACACCGCGGCAGGCAGTTTGGAAGCAAATTCGTTTCCTTGGAATTTTTACGAAAGGTAAAATTAGATCTCACCTAAAATTCATGATAAAAGTTGGTTCATCAGTCTAGGCCGGGATCGGGAGAGAGAGAGAGAGAGAGAGAGAGAGAGAGAGACAGACCTCACCGTTCAGAAAGCTATGGCAAACTACTAAAAGTATAAGTGGTGACTAGAAAATCAACTAATCGTTTACTGTGGTTAATGGCTACGTCATGTAAAGGATATGCCACGATTTTCGATTTTCATATCGTCCTGGACACGAGGGTGTTGTTAGTTAAATCTTACACTCAACGTTCCACACGTGAGTAAAGGAATTATCCCCTTACCTCCTGCATACTTGAATCTACAAATGTGAAGGGATTTCAAACCCAAAAGATCTGAAAAGGCTACGGAAAATTGTCCTTTATTAATACACTAAACTAGAAACAATATCTAGCAATAGTCTTATTCAAACAACTAAACGTACAAATCCAAACATTAGCGAAGGGCGATACTTTTCGGATGTCAATCATCCTACACGAGTAAGATGTCGCCCAAGTGGCAAACCCATTCGTGCCACAGTTCTAAGGAAATCTACCATAGTAAATACAAAATGTGGCAAGAAATCAGATGTGCTGGCTTAGGCATCCATAGGCACATAACTGGCACAGGCATCCATAGGCACATAACTGGCACAGGCATCCAAGCACATCCTGGCACAGGCATCCATAGGCCATAACTGGCACAGGCATCCATGGGCACATACCTGGCACAGGCATCCATAGGCACATACCTGGCACAGGCATCCATGGGCACATACTGGCCAGGCATCCAGACTAACTGGCTCAGGCATCCATAGCACATACCTGGCACAACGCACAATCGCTCTTAGGTTCAGATCACATATAAACCACAAATAGTGGCTTAATAAGTGGTCAATATGGGACGTCCGCAGAAAAAGAAAAACAACTAAACAAACACAATGAATATCAACATACAAGAAAGGAGATGGGAATGTCTTGGTCATATTATGTAAAGAAATTCTGCTATACCATGGAAAACACCTCTAACATTGACACTAGCGAGAAGAAGAAAGAAATGGAAGATCAAGTATAACATGAAGATACATGATGGAAGGCAAACTGTCTGTAGTATCACTGAAATTAAATATTCCACAGAAAGTCACAAATGACAAGAGAGCATGGAAAACTCTTAAATTCAGTTTTCTGTGCCACTATCCATGAAGAGGACAATAAGTGTGTAATATACTACAACCTGTGTTAAGCACATTTGAATAACATGTCGTCATGTGTAAACTCTGGGATGAGAAAGAGTTTCATATGAACGTTATCTCTGGGGTATATAATAATTCATCTCGTACCGTTATAAGTTACTTAGGGGCTGCAAGCAATTTCTCTATACCGCTCTATCCTGGGCAACTCGCTCAATCTCCTCCATGGAACTGAGAGCGATATTTCCTGCCTCTCTCAGCAAAGTTCGTTTCAGGGTCTCCTTAGGTCGTCCTCTCTTTCTTGAACCCTTTGCATCCCACTTCAATGCCTGCTTTGATATTCTTTGATCATTTCTCCTCAAGGTGTGCCCAACATATCTCCATCTTCTCTTTCTTATAACAGTTGTCACTAGTGGTTGACCAGACATGTCCCTGATTTCATCACTTCTCCTGAATTCGTTCCATTTTATATTCATTATTTTTCGCAGACATCTATTTTCAAATGCATTCAACTTGCTTTCTATATCTTTAGTCATTTTCCAACTCTCGCTTGTATATGTTAGGATTGATACAACATTTGAATTGAAAATTCGTAATTTAGTTTTAATACTATATAACTTGCAGTTCCATATTTTATTTTGACTTTTAAAAGCTGATGCTGCTTTGCCAATTCGTATCATAATTTCCTTTTTTAATATTTCCTATACGATCAAAATTGCTGCCTAAATAGGTGAACTGCTCTGTTCTTTTTATCATTTTAGATTCCAGTGTGATATCTGCATTACTTCGCTATATTTGTTTTTTATAGCTTATCTGCAGTCCAACTTTTGAAGCTATAGATGACAAGTTGTCTGTTTTTCTTTGCATATCTTGGTTGTTTATACTTAACAAGGCAATATCATCTGCAAAATCCAAATCTTCAAGTTGACTATTTTCTACCCAATCGATGCCAATTTCGCCCTTTGCAACATTTTCGCATCACCCTGTCAATGGTGACTCCAAACAATAGCCTTGCATTACTCCGGATTCAACCATAAACCTGTCGCTGTGTCCACCATCTATGCGAACTGCACACTGAACCATCATAGAGGCTCTTAATAATGTTTATTATTTTGTCTGGTATTCCATAGCATCTCAGAATATTTCACAGGAGGTTCTGTGTAGACTATCAAAGGCTTTTTAAAAATCGATGAAATTTAGTATAAGTGGTTGTTGCATATCCTAGGGTATACTGCACTGTAACACTAAATCAATAAGATTCAGACCTTCATCAAACAAATGTCTTTGGCGTATCACCAGACTGAGATGGTATGACAAAGTGGCAAACACAGACCTGTGGATAAGACCAGGGCAGGAACCCATGATGACTGAGGTCAAAGGAGAAAATGTCTCTGGATTAGACATACCCCGAACAAGACATAATGGAGTGTCACTAGACAAGCACTTGAGTGTAACTTGCAAGGGAAACGCAAAAAGGGACGTCATAAAAAAACCTGCAGCCCGAATTTTTTTGAGGAACTGAACGAGGCGAGTCTTTCCTTCTTCTTTTTCTTCTTTTGTCGTCACACTGCTACCGGATTGTTGCCCAGTGTCGTGGTTTTCTGTTTTTGTCTTGCGCTGTTCTGGCGGCTTGTGTGATTGTTATCTTTGCCCATTCACATGATTCTGCTACGCCTTCTAACCATCTTTTCCGTGGTCTTCCTCTTGCCTTCTTTCCCGATGTTCTGTTGTAGAAGACTCTGTATACTGTGGAGTTTGGATGCATTCTTATTAAGTGGCCAAACCAATTCATTCTTTGTTTATCTATGTAATTCAAGCACGGTTTTGTGCCAACTTTCTTTCTTATGCTGATGTTAGTGATTCTGTTGTTGGTAACTTTTCGCAGGCAACACATTTCACATGTAGTTATTTTTGTGACTGTGCTTTGCTCAATGTCCATGTTTGGCTCTGATAACACAAAGTAGGTATAAAAATACTGTTGATCATCTGTTGCTTAGCTGCCTGTGAAATCTTTGGGTGTCTTAACAATGGGGCTAGTCTTTCCTTGGAAGCCATAAAGAAAACAGTCAGAGACCGGGAAAAGTGGAGGACAACTGTTGAGGTCCTATGCTCCACGGGAGGTGAGAACAATAAGTGATACATTAAATCCTCTCCATGAGGTGTGTTCTGGAAACATAAAACTCTGAGTTGTCTGACCAACGAATAAGGCTCGAGCTATCTCACAAGAGAGACCACATTCTACGATTTCTATTGTGATGCAGTATGCTGAACACCTAGCGTTGCACAATAAGCTGGTTGAAATAACATGAATGACTTGGATCTTCCATCTGGCAGTTTGTACACAAAACAGAAAGATACACACTAGTTGAGGATAAGTAGGGAAATTTGGGACGCGATTCGGCGCAGTCCGTGACGACTGGAGAGTAAAAAAATACATGGCATATATCAGAGCCAACTATAAACTTATGGGCCTTCGGACTCAGGTAAGAATTATGGGAAATCAGACCACAACTACACCACGTGACCTCGCATTCCAGCATTGGTGTATATAGACGAATTCATTTTAAAATCAACACAAAATGTTAAATCGAATTTATATTATCCAACAAGCTAAGTTTAACAATAAGGAATATCAATGTTATGAATATTTTTCACCAATAAATATCAATAGACTCACAGAATTGAGTAAAATTGCAAAAATCTTGCAGTGTTCTATCAAACATATATAATTTCCAACCCCCTTCTCTGATCTAGGTCAGGGATTTGTCAGTTATCTGGCCTAGTTATCTAAAATTGGCTGTAAATATATAGTTAGCATTGCATATTTGTAAATCCCACAGAGAATGACAGGTAATACTTAGCATAAGGTCACGCCCGAGTTGTTACCGGGGTTCAAATTTGGGGTGTAAAGAATAGAACTACTGTTACCTGCCACACATGTTGTAAGAGGTGACTAAGGAGGTTCGATTGAAATCGGATGCATGTGTCCTAAACGTGTAGAGGTCTATGCGTTTAGGGGCCTACGAAACCAATGTGCAACGTATACACGTTCTTGGCAAAGATCAAACATATCACAAAGAGTGATTAAAATTGGTTGTAAAGAACGAACGCAAAGAAGAAGAAGAAGTATAAGGCCATATTACTCCGTAATCTCTCTCTCTCTCTCGCGTTCCCGGCCTAGATTGATGAACCAACTTTTATCATGAATTTTACCGTAGTTATAGGGACTCCGTTCCCCCGTATAGCTTTTCGCTAAGCTCTGTGTTTTGTGACCAGGTTTCGTTTCTTAAACCTGCTATTCGTTGACAATCCTGCAGAACGTGTTCTGCCGTTATGTCCGCCTTTTTGCATGGGCACAGGCTAGTTGTGCCTATTTTGAACTTGTTGTACATGTGCTTGTTATAGTCGGTACGGAGGCGAAGTATGGCAACTTGTTCACTACGAGAGAGACCATAGTATCCGTCCCTGTTGGAGTGCTGGGGATGGTCTTTTGTCCATTTGTCTCTGTAGTGCGAACTGATGGTTGTTCTGGCTTCCTCATAACTGACCTCGTGATCAGTCTGAGGTAATCTCCCGCCTTCTTTGGCAGTTTGTCAGCCTGTTCGTTTCCCTTACATTACAGTGTGATGGAATCCACTGAATGACGGTGCGTTTGAGTGAGCGCGTTAGTTCATCGAGGGTCGTTTTGAGCTCATTCATCTCTGTTTTGCCTACGCTTTTGAGTGCCGTGGTGACCGATAGAGCATCGGTGAATATCACGACCTATTGCGAGAGCGTCTCTTCGCTCTAGGATCATTTGCCGCTGTCCTTATTGCCTCCGCTTCTGCTCGGTAGTTATTTAGATTTGACGTGGCAATTTGACCTTTCGTAGGCAATCCCCCGATTGCTTTTGGTAACACGTCTACTTTCTTTGATAGTTTAATCATTATTCCTCCTCTACCATCGCTGATTGCGTTCCTGGCCGACCCGTCAGTGTCCGTGGCCACTTTTTTCGGGGTATTCTGTCAATATGTAGTTTCTGTGGTCGCTCTTCTTTCGAAGTTTTCTTGTTGGCCTTTCTTTTGAATGCCTGAGATTGTTTCACTTAGTTCAGGCATTATGGTTTTCCACTGCGGGCACTTATCAGTTGCCGGGATTGGTTTGGTTTTGCATTGTGCAAGGACCGGATGGTCTGCAGTCAATGCTTTTGCGATCTTGGCGAAGCTTTGTCTCTGTGTTCTGCTTCTTTTGAATTCATACATTCTTTCGTGCATAGGGTGGGATTCCAGCCGTTTAAGTTTTTCTGCTAAAACTAAGATTTTCTGTCCTTCGATCTGTCATTGGTTGAATGCCAGTGATTGTTTCCATCACCTTGATAGGCGTGGACTTCATGGCTCCAGTGATAATGCGCATTTGCACGGTTCTGACTGTTGGACACTTTGGCGAATTGCTTGTTGGATGCATTACTCCACGCCGCAATGCTGTACTCCAAGACCGGTCGCACTTTACCGGAGTAGAGTGTTTTAAGCACTCGGGCGTTTGCTCCCCAAATGGAGCCTGCGAGTTTGCGCATCATCGTGAGCCTGTGTCTCGCTTTTGCCGTAGCATTTTCAATTTGAGCGCACCAAGTCAGTTTCCGATCGAGTTGACTCGAGGTACGTTGGGGTTTGTTTTCTGGGAGATCTTGGCCATTGACTTTAAGCTGAATTTTGTGAACCTGGTTGTTCTGCGAGAACACAGTGTAAGTGGTTTTAGACGCATTTATGCTCATATTCACTTTTTGTCCACACTTCCAGGTTATTTAACGTAACTTGTAGTCGATTTGTTGCTGTGGGCATTGACTTATCCTCGCTCCATATTGCCAGGTCGTCGGCGTACATGGCAGAGTGCACTCGCTCTGGTAGGCATGTAGCGATGTCATTGACAAAGATTAGGAAAAGAGTTGGTGAGAGGACTCCTCCTTGGGGACCCTTGCTCTAGTTTGGCTTTCATGCTTCTGTACCCTGAACCTGAACCCTTGCTGTTCTGTCTCTAGGTATCTATCAAGCCAATTATACATTCTTCCCTTTATGCCGAGGGTGAGGAGTTTCAGCCTTAGTCCATCTTTCCAGACTGTGTCAAACGCCATCTCCATATCTGCCAAGACAGCCAGTGTTATTCTTTTCTTGGAAACCATCCTCGATTTCCTGGGCAATGTATGTTACTTGATCTTCTGTAGATCTATATCTCTGAAAGCCTCCCTGTTGTACCATGAGAAGTCCTTTGCTTTCCAAGTGCCAAGATAACCGTTTGTTCACCATACGTTCCATGAGTTTGCCCGTGCAGCTTAAGCTTATTGGCTGCTATGGCGTTATTTTGCTGTTTGTCATCTTCACGTCTAGGACAAATTAACACGTCTTTTAAATTATTTTCCCTTTCTTGAAAATACATGGTTAACACGGTTCTACATTTCCCTACTGTCATTCTGATAGGCGAAACATTCCCGAAATGCATGATGAGTCTATAACAAAATAATATTTTAGCTCAGATAGAAAAACTATTGCGATCTTGAAATGTTAAAAGCTTATTTCTCGTAACATGGTAGTTTATTTTTGCCTGGTTTAAGTCCTGATCTTTCAACAGGATCATCGAGGATCAAATACAAATGCATTCGAAAAATCTTTAACAAAAATTCCTACAAATATATCTTCACTATCTTCAAAATTACATGAAGGGTCCTCACCGGTTCTACGGAGTTCGTGCACTGCAGCTGAGATCTTCCTGTGTAAGAAAGAGATCGGAGCACACATGGTTACTCACCGCAATGCAATGATGATGGTTCTATCAATCAATCAATCAATCAATACATATAACTCAAAACAGATAGAACAAAACTATTGCGAGCTTCTGAACATTTACAAACATCCCCCACATTCTCCATACAGTAACATTTGAGTCACAATAGCAAAGTGATTAGCGACTTGTTTTGTAGACTCCTAGTTTCAGTATCAAATTTCTCAGATGGCATAACAATTATTCTGCAATTCGTCTGTTATTGTTTGTGATCAGCTATATAACAAAAACTAAACAAAATAATGAGATTTGCGGTTGAAAGGCTACACTTTGTTATTGTTCAACTTTCATTTCATAAACAATTAGGAAATTCTATATCCAGCACTTTCTACACAAACAGATTCTATTTTATTGTTGTTGTTGTTTTGAAGTATTAGTGTTACTATTTGTAGATATTAAAACTAAATTGCAAATTTTCAATTAAAATGTTGTATCAATCCTAACATATGCAAGCGAGAGTTGGAAAATGATTAAAGATATAGAAAGCAAGTTGAATGCATTTGAAAATAGATGTCTGCGAAAAATAATTAATATAAAATGGAACGAATTCAGAAGAAGTGATGAAATCAGAGATATGTCTGGTCAACCACTAGTGACAACTGTTATAAGAAAGAGAAGATGGAAATATGTTGGGCACACCTTGAGGAGAAATGATCAACGAATATCAAAGCAGACATGGTTCAAGAAAGAGAGGTCGACTTAAGGAGACCCTGAAACGAACTTTGCTGAGAGAGGCAGGAAATATCGGTCTCAGTTCCATGGAGGAGATTTAGCGAGTTGCCCAGGATAGAGCGGTATGGAGAAATTGCTTGCAGGCCCTATGTAACGTATAACGGTACGAGAGGAATTATTATTATTATTTGTAGATATTGAGACTACAATTTGACAAGAGTGACGGGCGCAATTGAAAGAAATACGGATGACAAAATAATCACAGGCTATATACAAGACAGCTGTAAATAGAAAAACATTGTATAAAGGATGTATGTTAGTGGGAGAATAATATAAAGAACATATGTTAGTTGGAGGTTAATAACAAGACCATATCTTAGATGGAGAACACTGTAAAGAACATATCTTAAATGGAGAATAATATAAAGAACTTATGTAGCGTGAGATTTATGTTATAAAGAGTATATGTTAGTTGGAGATTTACAATATAGAAAAATAAACGTTAGTGAAAATTTAGAGCGAAAAAACGGTATCTCCAAGTGTCCTTACTTTGTCGCGGTTTTTGAGCTTGAGATTCCCTATGACATTAAGAGCTATGTTGGTGGCAGTATTACAAGATGGACCTCCAAGGACAGACAGATCACAGGTTAGGGAACAGACTAAGAGAGACACTCTGGACCTCCATGTTGGTGTTGTAGTGTGGAACTAACGAACTAACTTTAGTGAAACAATTGTTACTGCTAAGAAACGACCTAACTTTAGTGAAACAATTGTTACTGCTAAGAAACGACCTAACTTTAGTGAAACAATTGTTACTGCTAAGAAACGACATAAACCTTGGAATCGGACTGAAAAAATGGACAACGAACTTGAAAAGGAAATGAACTTTTCAGATTTGAATTATTGAATGCAGAAATCCGTTGTTGGACAGAAGCAGCAGAAGAATTAACATAAGAACTCCAAAATTGTAACATCGACCCTGTGGCGCAGAGGCTAGGTGTTCGCCTCACGTTCCAAACATACTGGGTTTACTCCCTCCTGGAGCCATCAGGATATTTTTAAAGAGATCCCTGGTCACAGTGTAGGTGAAATCGACCTCCTAGTCCTATCAGAGACGGACAACACAACGTAGGTCCCATGTTCAGATTGAGCAGGTAAAAGAGCCCTTGAGAGTTCAAAGTCGAGAAGAGCAGGCTGGAAAGCCGCTGTCAATGCAACATACATTAGAAAAATAAATTCCTTCAAAATATCTTCACCATCTTCTAAATTACATCGGGACTATCAGCGCTGCTACATAGTTCGTGAACTGATGCCGAGATCTTCCTGTGCGCGCAATAGATCGAAGAAACTTCTAGATGGATAGAAAGAAGCACTACTTTTACCCATCTTCAAGAAATGGGACATTAACCCCTTCGTCTATGTGAGTCGCTATACTGGGTCGCAGTATTTTTTAAGATAACACAAAGTCACTTTATTTGTTAACACCGTATACATTGAATTATCTGCTTTGAGCTAGTTAAACTCATATAAGACTGGGATGAAAGATCCTATCAATAGAGATGTGTAAAACGTCACTATCGCCTATGGTTATACTGTGTTATTTACCCAGTATGTACTATTTGTAATTGCTTCACCGACTGCCTTGTGGAGAGGGGCTCGGGAGAGCTAAGGGCTAGGGGAGTAAACCCTGATCAAAAATACCCGCTGCCTTGTGGGTCAGCATGGTACTGCAGAAGGCTAGAGGAGTAAACCTTGACAAAAAATCCGGAGGGAGGGACCCTAAGGCAGTTGCCGGTTAAGTGTGCATTCCTTGCCATCTTCTGGCATCTCCTGCAAACCCTGCTTGATTCCAAACGTATAGACTTTGTCTTTCCTTTGGATTAAACAGTAGGGTAGAGAGGGGGTTTGTGCACAATGGGCAAGGCACATTCTCCATATCAGCTGCCCAGGCTAGGTAAATTTACGAAAGGGCGCAGAGTCTTTTGAGAAGAAACTTATGTATGAACTGAACGACAAGAGAGAAAAGCGAAAACTCAGAAGTTGTCACAGTAAAACACCTGCCAATTGACCGTCTGTAAAGACGAAAAGGCCATATATATATATATATATATACATTGTAATATAAATACGTAAGAAAAGTAAGACAAGAGGCAGAAGCAGACCAAGAAATTGATGGTTACAAGATAGTAAAGAAACCACGAATATGACAATCGGCGAAGTAGGTAAACTGGCTTGAGACAGAGTAAATTTCAGATGCGCTGCAAAGAGAGAAACGTCATATAAAGGACACGAACTTTGACGATGAAAAAAAGTACAAATAAATTACGACGTTTTAATAGTTAACAAATGTAAAAACTATAGAAACATATCTCTATTATCTACAAGCTATAAAATATTATCAGTTGTAATACTAAATAGAATAGAAATGTAGGCAAAAGATATAACAAGTGATTACCAAGTAGGCTTCAGGCAAAACAGATCAACCATAGACAAGCTATTTACTCTGAGACAAAACAATGAGAAAAATTAACAGTATAAAATTAAAAACACAATATTTGTGTTGATTTCAGAAAAGCATAGGAATAGCATATGGAATATCATAGTGGAATTTGAAGTACAAAACAAGTTAATCATCATGATTCGATTATACATGGAGGATACATGTTACATAGTTATATAAAATGTCAGAAAATCAGACCCATTTTTAAATAATGAGGGGTTTAAAACAAGACAATGACTAACCCCGAGTACTTGTTAACGTAACACTGGAAAATACAGTAAGGAAAGTACAGGAAGATGTTGCTATGGATGAAATAGGAGGATTACGGTATAAAGAATACACGTTAGTAGGAGATTTACAGTATAAAGGATATACGTTATTAGGAGGTTTAATGTGAAAGAAGTGAAATTCGTCACTCCTGTTGTATTGTTTGCTTGATAAAGGCCTATTGGTTGAAAAGTTGCTGTATATTGTCATTTTTTTGTATCTGGTAAAACTACAGTACTTTGTTATTACGTGTTTCGCCATTGCTACAAAGTTTTACTGCAGTCTTCCCTTATATCGATAAATATATACGTTAGTATGAGATTTACGGTATAAAGAATATACGTTAGTAGGAGATTTACCGTATAAAGAATATATGTTAGTAGGAGATTTACAGAATATACATTAGTAGGAGAGTTACGGTATAAAGAATATACGTTAGTAGAGAGTTACGGTATAAAGAATATACGTTAGTAGGAGAGTTACGGTATAAAGAATATACGTTAGTAGGAGAGTTACGGTATAAAGAATATACGTTAGTAGGAGAGTTACGGTATAAAGAATATACGTTAGTAGGAGAGTTACGGTATAAAGAATATACGTTAGTAGGAGAGTTACGGTATAAAGAATATACGTTAGTAGGAGAGTTACGGTATAAAGAATATACGTTAGTAGGAGATTTACGGTATAAAAAATATATGTTAGTAGAAGAGTTACAGAATATACGTTAGTATGAGATTTACCGTATAAAGAATATACGTTAGTAGGAGAGTTACGGTATAAAGAATATACGTTAGTAGGAGATTTATCGTATAAAGAATATACGTTAGTAGAAGATTTATCGTATAAAGGATATATCAAAATAAAAAAGGAAATATAAAATTAGATTAAAAGATAAATAATGAAAATAAAGAATAATTAAGGGAAGAAAGATGTAATAAAAAGAGAACATATGTTAATGGAAAATGCAGTTTAAAGAATATATGTCAGTTGAAAAATACCTTATACATAATTACTTAAAAAAACCAACATATTAGTGGACTTAACATTGTAAGGAACCATAATTATACTGGGAGAAAATGGTAGCAATAATAAATAGAAAATATAACATTGATATCTTAAGAACGAAATTAAATTTTATTACTAAACCATATAGTGGTATACAAGAAATATAAATATCTAAGTCTTATTAAATACAAAATATAAGTTTACAAAATAATCTATAATTTAAACAACTTCTGTTGAATCAATATTAGAAATACTAAGACTGCAAAGAAACATTTTATAAATCCCTGGTTCTACTAACAACATTTGATCGAAGATGTAGCTCAGAAACAAAGAAGACCGAAATCTTAGGGATCAAACAACATTCCAGAAAATAAAACACATTTAGTCCAACAGACCTTGACGTGAAAGTTTAAATAGTTCTTCCAAGTTGGGTAGAGACTGAGGCAATGATAGAAAATGAGAGGTTTGTTGGCACTAACGCAAACAGCAAGATCGATATCGACAAGAGAGGTGTGGTTTTACAGAAGAAGATTAGCAGTTCCATGGATGGCTAAAAAGGCTAATGAAGATATGGGGATCAAGTGTCACTTGTAAATGGAACAGGTCTGCAAGATAAAGATGAACTGGATTTGTTCTTGTTTGCGATGTGAAAAACAACTGAAATGTTCATGACACGCAAAATATTAAAGGTTGTGTGTAGGTAGGAGATATTGTGTGTGTGGGTAATAGTTAGGGATAATGAGATAGTTAGAGTAAATTAAAGATTGTATGTGTGTATGTATGTGTGTGTGAGAGAGAGAGAGAGAGAGAAAGTGAGAGAGTGAGGGATAATGAGATAGATAGAGTAAATTAAAGATTGTATGTGTGTGAGAGAGAGAGTGAGAGAGTGAGGGATAATGAGATAGTTAGAGTAAATTAAAGATTGTATGTGTGTGTGTATGTGTGTGTGAGAAAGAGAGAAAGGGAGGGATAATGAGATAGATAGAGTAAATAAAAGATTGTATGTGTGTGTGTATGTGTGTGTGAGAGAGAGAGAGAGAGAGAGAAGGAGAGAGAGTGAGAGTAGAATACGAGAGAGTTAGTGAGAGATAGTGATATAGAGTAAATTAGAGATTGTGTGTGTGTGTGAGAGAGAGAGAGAGAGAGAGAGTAGAATACGAGAGAGTTAGTGAGAGATAGTGAGAGTAAATTAGAGATTGTGTGAGTGTGGAAGAGAGAGAGAGAGAAAGAGAGTAGAATGTGAGAGAGTTAGTGAGGGATAATGGGATAGTTAGAGTAAATTAGAGATTGTATGTGTGTGAGAGAGAGAGAGAGAGACAGTGAGAGAGAGAGAGAGAGTAGAATACGAGAGAGTTAGTGAGATATAATGCGATAGAGTAAATTAGAGATTATGTGTGTGTGTGAGAGAGAGAGAGAGAGAGTAGAATACGAGAGAGTTAGTGAGGGATAATCAGATAGTTAGAGTAAATTAGAGATTGTATGTGTGTGAGAGAGAGAGAGAGAGAGAGTAGAATACGAGATAGTTAATGAGAGATAATGCGATAGAGTAAATTAGAGATTGTGTGTGTGTGAGAGAGAGACAGTGAGAGAGAGAGAGAGTAGAATACGAGAGAGTTAGTGAGATAATGCGATAGAGTAAATTAGAGATTGTGTGTGTGTGAGAGAGAGAGAGAGACAGTGAGAGAGAGTAGAATACGAGAGAGTTAGTGAGATAATGTGATAGAGTAAATTAGAGATTATGTGTGTGTGAGTGAGAGAGAGAGAGTGAGAGAGAGAGAGAGTAGAATACGAGAGAGTTAGTGAGAGATAATGCGATAGAGTAAATTAGAGATTATGTGTGTGTGAGAGAGAGAGAGTGAGAGAGAGAGAGTAGAATACGAGAGAGTTAGTGAGAGATAATGAGATAGAGTAAATTAGAGATTATGTGTGTGTGTGTGTGAGAGAGAGAGAGAGAGACAGAGAGAGAGTAGAATACGAGAGAGTTAGTGAGAGATAATGAGATAGAGTAAATTAGAGAGTGTGTGTGTGTGAGAGAGAGAGAGAGTGAGAGAGAGAGAGAGTAGAATACGAGAGAGTTAGTAAGCGGTAAGAAGAGAATGTGAGTAAATGAGAGATGTTGTGTGTTTGTGTGCGTGCGCGTGCGTGCATTGGCAGTGAGAAATTGAAACATTAACAAATTAATTTTGTCTGACAAGAAATTGGAGAGAAATTCAAACATGAATCAAAATCAAAGACGATCTTGGTTTTTTATTAAATAATTTTTGAACCTAAAGTTTGATGAAAAATAAACCTATTTAACCCGTTCGTTCTTCTGAGTATAGATAGAGGCTAAAGGCATTTTTCTTAAAAATGTTGCAAAGCCGGTATACTGGTTAATTTAGTAAACATTGCAGTATAACTAAGTCGGGAAGTAAAAATAATTCACGGTGTGAAAGGATTAAATTAGAAAAAACAAGTTAACAACAAAAACCTTATTAAAACACAAAAGCCACTAAATTGTTATAACGTTTCTTGCATCTCCTGATATTTCTTCACACATAATCTGGGGAGGTGCACCTCCAAGGTTGAGAACCACTGCTCTAGACAGAGTACAGAACTAAAAAATTAGATTTACATATGGAGGAATGAGAACAGCTGCTGAGTGTGAAATTGATGATATCATTGAGTCAATGAATATCAGGAGAGAAAGAGAGAAAAGGGAGCAAGAGAGAGAGAGAGAGAGAGAGAAAGAGAGGGAGAGAGAGCAATAGTAGAAGCAGTCGAGCGACATAAAAAGAATTTAAATAAGTGATCTCAACAAATAATGGAACTGTGAAAATTCATCCAAAGAATTCTACAAAAATCCACAAGGAAGATGTTGAGGAAACCAGAAATCCAATACTATTGTCCAGTTTACAGAGAACGGGCAGTGTAGGACAGGTAGGAAGAGAACCTGATAAATTTAATGCTAAGAAACGACCTAACTTTAGTGAAACAATTGTTACTGCTAAGAAACGACTACTTTAGTGAAACAATTGTTACTGCTAAGAAACGACCTAACTTTAGTGAAACAATTGTTACTGCTAAGAAACGACCTAACTTTAGTGAAACAATTGTTACTGCTAAGAAACGAACTAACTTTAGTGAAACAATTGTTACTGCTAAGAAACGACCTAACTTTAGTGAAACAATTGTTACTGCTAAGAAACGACCTAACTTTAGTGAAACAATTGTTACTGCTAAGAGACGACCTAACTTTAGTGAAACAATTGTTACTGCTAAGAAACGACCTAACTTTAGTGAAACAATTGTTACTGCTAAGAAACGACATAAACCTTGGAATTGGACTGAAAAAATGGGCAACGAACTTGAAAAGAAATTAATTTTTCAGATTTGAATTATTGAATGCAGAAATCCGTTGTTGGACAGAAGCAGCAGAAGAATTAACATAAGCACTCCAGAATTGTAACATCGACCCTGTGGCGCAGAGGCAAGGTGTTCGCCTCACGTTCCAAACATATCGACCCTGTGGCGCAGAGGCTAGGTGTTCGCCTCACGTTCCAAACATACTGGGTTTACTCCCTCCTGGAGCCATCAGGATATTTTTACAGAGATCCCTGGTCACAGTGTAGGTGAAATCGACCTCCTAGTCCTATCAGAGAAGGACGATACAACGTAGGTCCCATGTTCAGATTGAGCAGGTAAAAGAGCCCTTGAGAGTTCAAAGTCGAGAAGAGCATGCTGGAAAGCCGCTGCCAAGGCAACATACATTAGAAAAATAAATTCCTTCAAAATATCTTCACCATCTTCTAAATTACATCGGGACTATCAGCGCAACTACATAGTTCGTGTACTGACGCTGAGATCTTCCTGTGCGAGCAATAGATCGAAGAAACTTCTAGATGGATAGAAAGAAGCACTACTTTTACCCATCTTCAAGAAATGGGACATTAACCCCTTCGTCTATGTGAGACGTTATACTGGGTAGCAGTATTTTTTAAGATAACCCAAAGTTACTTTATTTGTTAACACCGTATACATTGTATTATCTGCTTTGAGCTAGTTAAACTCATATAAGACAGGGCTGAAAGATCTTATCAATAGAGATGTGTAATACGTCACTGTCGCCTATGATTATACTGTGTTATTTACCCAGTATGTACTATTTGTAATTGCTTCACCCACTGCCTTGTGGAGAGGGGCTCGGGAGAGCTAAAGGCTAGGAAGTAAACCCTGATCAAAATCCCGCTGCCTTGTGGGTCAGCATGGTACTGCAGAAGGCTAGAGTAAACCTTGACCAAAAATCCAGAGGGAGGGACCCTAAGGCAGTTGATGGTTAAGTGTGTATTCCTTGCCATCTTCTGGCATCTCCTGCAAACCCTGCTGGATTTCAAACCTATAGATTCTGTCTTTCCTTTGGATGAAACAGTAGGGTAGAGAGGGGTTTGTGCAAAATGGGCAAGGCACATTCTCCATATCAGCTGCCCAGGCTATGCAAAATTACGAAAGGGCGCAGAGTCTTTTGAGAAGAAACTTATGTATGAGCTGAACGACAAGAGAGAAAAGAGAAAAGCGAAAACTCAGAAGTTGTCACAGTAAAACACTTGCAATTGACCGTCTGTAAAGACGAAAAATGCCATATATATATATATATATATATACATTGTAATATAAATACGTAAGAAAAGTAAGACAAGAGGCAGAAGCAGACCAAGAAATTGATGGTTACAAGATAGTAAAGAAACCACGAATATGACAATCGGCGAAGTAGGTAAACTGGCTTGAGACAGAGTAAATTTCAGATGCGCTGCAAAGAGAGAAACGTCATATAAAGGACACGAACTTTGACGATGAAAAAAAGTACAAATAAATTACGACGTTTTAATAGTTAACAAATGTAAAAACTATAGAAACATATCTCTATTATCTACAAGCTATAAAATATTATCAGTTGTAATACTAAATAGAATAGAAATGTAGGCAAAAGATATAACAAGTGATTACCAAGTAGGCTTCAGGCAAAACAGATCAACCATAGACAAGCTATTTACTCTGAGACAAAACAATGAGAAAAATTAACAGTATAAAATTAAAAACACAATATTTGTGTTGATTTCAGAAAAGCATAGGAATAGCATATGGAATATCATAGTGGAATTTGAAGTACAAAACAAGTTAATCATCATGATTCGATTATACATGGAGGATACATGTTACATAGTTATATAAAATGTCAGAAAATCAGACCCATTTTTAAATAATGAGGGGTTTAAAACAAGACAATGACTAACCCCGAGTACTTGTTAACGTAACACTGGAAAATACAGTAAGGAAAGTACAGGAAGATGTTGCTATGGATGAAATAGGAGGATTACGGTATAAAGAATACACGTTAGTAGGAGATTTACAGTATAAAGGATATACGTTATTAGGAGGTTTAATGTGAAAGAAGTGAAATTCGTCACTCCTGTTGTATTGTTTGCTTGATAAAGGCCTATTGGTTGAAAAGTTGCTGTATATTGTCATTTTTTTGTATCTGGTAAAACTACAGTACTTTGTTATTACGTGTTTCGCCATTGCTACAAAGTTTTACTGCAGTCTTCCCTTATATCGATAAATATATACGTTAGTATGAGATTTACGGTATAAAGAATATACGTTAGTAGGAGATTTACCGTATAAAGAATATATGTTAGTAGGAGATTTACAGAATATACATTAGTAGGAGAGTTACGGTATAAAGAATATACGTTAGTAGGAGAGTTACGGTATAAAGAATATACGTTAGTAGGAGAGTTACGGTATAAAGAATATACGTTAGTAGGAGAGTTACGGTATAAAGAATATACGTTAGTAGGAGAGTTACGGTATAAAGAATATACGTTAGTAGGAGAGTTACGGTATAAAGAATATACGTTAGTAGGAGAGTTACGGTATAAAGAATATACGTTAGTAGGAGAGTTACGGTATAAAGAATATACGTTAGTAGGAGATTTACGGTATAAAAAATATATGTTAGTAGAAGAGTTACAGAATATACGTTAGTATGAGATTTACCGTATAAAGAATATACGTTAGTAGGAGAGTTACGGTATAAAGAATATACGTTAGTAGGAGATTTATCGTATAAAGAATATACGTTAGTAGAAGATTTATCGTATAAAGGATATATCAAAATAAAAAAGGAAATATAAAATTAGATTAAAAGATAAATAATGAAAATAAAGAATAATTAAGGGAAGAAAGATGTAATAAAAAGAGAACATATGTTAATGGAAAATGCAGTTTAAAGAATATATGTCAGTTGAAAAATACCTTATACATAATTACTTAAAAAACCCCAACATATTAGTGGACTTAACATGTAAGAACCATAATTATATGGGAGAAAATGGTAGCAATAATAAATAGAAAATATAACATTGATATTTAAGAACAAATTAAATTTTATTACTAAACCATATAGTGGTATACAAGAAATATAAATATTAAGTCTTATTAATACAAAATATAAGTTTACAAAATAATCTATAATTTAAACAACTTCTGTTGAATCAATATTAGAAATACTAAGACTGCAAAGAAACATTTTATAAATCCGTGGTACTACT